>JASKUP010000012.1:19441250-20705833 GCA_030448955.1 Trichopoda pennipes
TGTTGAACGAAACTCCATATACTTTAAAGTAGGATTGGTAAACATGATCATATTTTGTTAATATCAATCATATTGTTAAATACGAAGTTAACCATTCTGTTGTTAATAGTGAGACTTCCTGCCATAACTTCACATTAATAGAATAACTCGGTGTGTAGTGATGTGATGACCAATGATGCCTCAAGTTTATGTAGGTTGAACCCACAAAAAAGTTCGCTTGGTTAGTCCTAGTTAGGACTGTTTTTGAATATTACACTAAGATTCTTTGATTATTTCTCCGTTTAAAACATAAACATTGGCAATGTAGTTAATTCATTATAATACAATTGCCCAGCATTATACCGATCCTCATTTAGTTTTTTCAAATGTTAGCGGCAATGGGAGATGACCGGACTACTGAATATCGTCTGTGTACTATCATGTTTGCAGTGCAAAAGCAAACAGAAAAATAGGACAGTTTCAAGTATTGATCCTTGAGCCGCTCCTTTAAATACATGCAACACCGAAGAATGAAGATTCTTCGAGGATACAAACTGCGTACGATTGAGGCATGAAAATAGCAGTTGTGTGGAAATTAGGAAAGTTAAAAACGTGTTTTATGAAAAGAGTGCTGTGGTCAACCGTGTTAAAGGCCTTAAAGTAATGAAAAGGTACCAAACACATATTTTTCCTTCATCAAGTTTACGTCGGTTATATCTAGTAAATCAGAAACACAGCAGTGGTTTTGGCGAAAGCCCGACTGCTTTTTTTTAAAGAGAAGTAGCACTTCAGGCAACAATGCCTATTTAGTCAAGTACCGTGCTACATTCTTGAGGAAAGGGATGGAGATGAAATGAAAGAGGTGGTGAAAGTAGAAGGATAGTCGGAAATTAACTGCCGTATAAAGACAGCACAGCGTCTAGTGACTATGCCTTCATCGCTGAGCAGCCCCACCGACAGTAAATTATTATTTTTGTAGTAAAAAAAACCAAGGTCTTCGTTGGGAATCAAACCTACAATCCTGATAAGCTAGTACACTACCTACTAGCCTAAAGGGGAACCTCTTACAAAACTATAAACAACAAAGTGATATTTTAATTACAAAGTGTATTTGATTATAATAAATGTTTTCAAGAGCCATTAATAAAAAGTATAACATGGCCTCAATTCTAAGACATTTTTAGGTATTGGCACAATTTTCGTGTACTTATATATTGACAGGAAAGTCATTCAATAGTGTTAAATAAATGCGTTATATATGGTTAAAGTGCAGCTAACAATATCTTTACGAATATAGGGTGAATTTTATCAGCGCCCCCCTGCGTAAATCAATTTTAAGCTTAAACATACTTTAGATTGTCTCACGTAGGTGAAGTTAAACACAGTTAATATGTTATAGTTGAGATTAATACTTGAAAAGTTATTTGAACTATTAAGCTCTAGGACATCGACTTAGCAACTGCTTGAACTCTGGTTTCTACCAACCTCAATCTCGCGAATGCATCTTCCAGTTGCAGGTCGGAGCGTCTTGATAGCACTTAATTTTTTTCTGTTTCTAAGGTTAACAGCAATGTTTTTCCTAGCCAGCTTTCAAGCCTGAGGTTGTAAATTGCTTCCACCTTCAATAAGCATAGTCCGCTTTAGCAAAAATAATGCTTTTTTCTTTTAGACTTGAGTGGAACCGTTTCAGTGAATAGCCGTTGAATGTTGTTATTTTACCAAATCCAAATCAAGTTTTTTGATTAACAAAAACAAATAACATACTGAAAAAATTATATATATATTTTCAAATTCCTAGATATTGCTTTTACAATGTGTAAATGTTACAAGGGTTTCGATTTAAGGCGTTTTGGAAAAAACCAAACTCTACCATAATTAACATAGATTAAGTTAAATAAAAGTGTCACCTATTGAATTAATATAGAAACAATTGCAGATACGAAATACATATATTATTCCTAAGATATACGCTCATATTATATGTGAGTATTTTAATTTCGTTTACAAAAACAATGCATTTAAACAAATAGCCCAAAAAAGTTTGTTCTTTCAAAAATTGCACTACATATTTTTTAATCTTCGTCAACAAGCACTAATAGGTAAAGTTGGGTTACCTAATAGTTAAGTTGCTGAATATATTTTACTTCGAACATTCAACTACACTCGACTTTACACTTTATTGTTATAGCCCAAATATTTAAAATAGTTTTTACCTTAAACTCCAAACAACTTATGTCTATATTTCCAGATTTGACGTTAGAACTGGTATTAAATTTTAAAATACTTCCCTTAAATCGGTTAAATAGTTATTGCACAGATAGTACTGCATCATGATAAGAAGTATTTAAGTATTTGTGAAGTTTTGAATGCTTTAATTTTCGTTATTCCAAAGTGAAATCTTTTTAGTAATAGTCTGCTTTTATTTATTGCTTCAATAATATAATTGAATGCGTGCAATGGATAATGATAGCATTCGGACATGTTTTTGATATCCTTTGGTTTATCGCAACGCATGTTATTACGCCTGATTTAACAAGGAGAGCTTAAACCATCTTTATATTTCTTTATAAAGATTTGGCAATTATGAATGAAAAATCTGGCAAATGTACTCCACGACCACGCTGACATATATCGATTCTTTCCTCAAAGTTTTTCATCACTTATTACCAAATGGCGGTCAGAATCACCATTTTAATAGTGGACTTTAAATATTTTAATGCGATTTTCGTGCAAAATTGAATTCACGAATACGTCAAAAAACTAAATGTCACAACTACCATGTTGGTTGGTGTTGCCACAATTGAAAAACAAACTTCTTAAAATAAAAACTAATAAAATTCGACATAATAACTTAATACACACTTGAGTAACGCAATTAAACACTTAATAAATGTTAATCTTTGGTAATCAGAAGGTACATTTAATGTTGGATTCCATCGTTAGTATCTCAGGCAGAATAGAACAACCTGTTTTTAAATAGAATCAATATGATCGATATGAAGATTATATAATGAATCCCAAACAGCCATATTCAAGCATATCTAACTAGAGCTATATAGCTTCATTACATATGAATCGGTAAACTCTTTTGTCCAGTTTTTAGCCTTATTGACCATCATTTTAATGTGTGGATTAAAACTGAGCTTTACGTCAAGCAATATAACCAAATAAAGGAAGGAGCTTACCAACACAAAGTTGACACCTTACAAAGTGGCCTTTGCTAAATCTCATGTGCTTGAATTTGCTAGTATTTAGTTCCATTAGGTTTACATTGCACCAAGTATAAAAATTATGGATATTATGTTAGAAGTAAAAATGATACGAATAATTATATTTATTGTATGTAGGAAAAATTTTTACATCATCAGCAAACATTGGTATGTTGCAATATTTGACCACATTTGGCAGATCATTTATAAACAAAGAAAACAGGATTGGTTTTGCGGTACTCCTGAAGTAACATTTACAGGTTTAGATATGCTATTTCAAAAAAGTCATTTTTGTTTTACTTCATCTAAACAAGATTTGATCCAATTTAGACTATTATCAGAAAAGCCCAACCTATGAAGCTTTTTAAGCTTCATAGTGATTGATTTTGTTAAAACTTGTGCTGAAATCAGTATAAATAGCATCCGTTCTCTTAATATTCGCAAATCCTTTATGGACTAAAGTCTTTAGCTCTAAAAAACTGGTAACTGTTGAACATCATTTTCTAAATCCATGTTGATGTCGCGATATAAAATGCGATGAGTTTTTCAAAAAGCTTAGCAATACCTCTATAGTTTTTTGCATTTAACTTACTGACATATTAAAATAAAGGAATAATATATGATGTATGAGCTAGAAATTAAAGATAAAGGCGTAGACACCAACTGCAGGGTACTTAATCACACGGTTAGTTTAACCATCAGGTCCATGGTTAAAAGTTGTTTTGAGTCTTTTAAACCCGAATCATTGATTTTTCACTTGTAAAATCCTCCGTAAAAACAACAGTTAGAATACGTTTTATTGCTGAATTGTTCATATGCTATTTTATTATTAAAATTATTTTTTTTCCAAAGCATAATACACCTTAACACTTTCTTAATGGGAGATTAATTTCTTAATTAATCAAATCACATAATAATATTTTGAGGTTAAATGAGAGGCGGTGGTCTCTTTGGGAAGCTATATTTTAGGAATTTACTGATGTTCTGCTGACAAATGCATCAGAACAATGGCGAAATAATCGCTAAATAAAATTGAACAGTTCCTGATTGCTAACAGGATTAAAATTTCTTAGTGATGGTTATTACCTTTCTATTATGTTACTACAAATTAATACAAATAAATCACACTTTTGAAGAACAACAGCTAAAGCAGTAGATAATATTCACTTGCAATATGATCTAAAGAAAAATCTTCGGATTGATATATCAAATATAATTTTTCAAAATTTAGGCCTAAAATTGGAGAAACGCATTGAAGAAGCTGTACCAGCAGGACAGCAACTACAAGAGCTGGGTATGAGGCTGAGATGTGATGACGAATGCTCCGAAAATGTAATTTAGACAAAAACAAAATTATAAAAAAAATTGAGTTAACTAAATTGCCGCTTAATACTTTTAGGATGATATGCTGGAAGAAGACCGCCTAATGTTAGACCGTTCGCCAGATGAATTAGGATCAAATGGTTTGGATGATGATCTAATGGACTCGGATACCGATGATGATTTGATGACTGAAACAACAGATGGTGAAAGAATCATATATCCATGGATGAAAAAAATTCACGTAGCTGGCGTTGGTAAGTGCTCTGTCACATGTAATAAATTCTTACTTTGTTTTAAATTTAGATGCATTCTATAAGGACATGCTATATGATGAAATTTAGTGATAAAAATAGTATACAGGAAAATTTTTATTTTCACTTGTAAAGTAAATCATTAATCAAATAAAATAAATTACAAAAATAAACATTTACGAAGTGAAAAGAATGTGGAAGCATGTGTTAAAATTGTCCTTTACATACTGCACTCAAGTATGTGCTAACTAAACATTAACAAAAATAAATTATACTATAAATGTCTTTATTTTTTAAACAACAACTTAATTACTTCAACTTTAGTCTATTCGAAGCAATCTTGAAAATATCGACTAATTGTGACAGACAGTCTTAAGCACCTTCAAATATACAATTCCCAAAGGTAATTAGGGAAAGTTAAAATTTTTTTTTACTTCCAATATTAATTGTTGGTGGCAATCAATGTTTGACACAGCAGATAATAAAAACAAATCACAAAAATGCCAACAGCAGCACGTGAGATTTGATAAATATCGGCCACCGATAATCAGTCGGTACAAGCACGAAATAAAAGGCAACAAACAAATTAGATTATTTGAAGGTTTAAACAAAGAACTTTTCAAAAAATTATAAAAAGTAGCGTCATTGTTTAATAATAAATATTGACAAACAAGTATTTTCCATCAACTTTGCTTAGGACCTTATCTTAGTTATTAGATAATCAAGTTTCTTGCACTCACTTGACTTAACACTCACTTCATGAATGGGTGAGTGTGTTTCTGTTTGTGTATGCAAGGCATTTGGTGTGAGAAATGAATGTATTGCAAGTATGTATTTTGTGCGCGCCCATGATAAATGTCACAACATAAACATCAAATGACATGGCTCATCCGTCACTCGACGGTCGGCTTCATCAATGTGTGTTAAAAAAGTGGAAATGTTGCTGGTTTGCTTGGGTGTGTACAAGACGAAAATAATAAGAGGATGGATACCTTGTTTAATAATATTAAACACTCATTATCATGTCTATACAATTCAATGACAACTGGTATTTGTTTACCATTTGCAGAGAATAACATGCTATGGCCCCTTGTTTAAATATTTAAAAAAATATTGTGGAAAGCAATATCTAAGTATAAGGTTTATATTCGGGTAAAATAATGTCAAATGCAAATGGTAAAAATGTATTTATCCTATAATCGTTATTTTCAAGAAGTAAATTGAACAAAAACGTTGATAATGTAAAGTCAAATATAAATTTATTTTCACAATTCGCTACAGTGTTTCGAAGAAGTAAAATTCAGGATGAAAATTTCATTCTTTTTTTTATTACAATTGCAATCCATCACAAAGTTGTTTTCACTTTCCTTTCAGTCTCTGACGACTTAATGCCTTTGCTGGTTTACCTATGATGAATGGGTTTTATTTTGCAGAAATTGTCAATTATGTTTCAATTATATTTATAAGCAGGCTCGTTATAAAGCGCTGTTTAGGCAATTTAATTTGAAATTATGTTTCTCGGACAATAATTTCGATGCCATAGCGGAAATGGTTGCAAACGTCACTTTGTTTGGAATGAAAACTTTTATTCAACCAAAAAATTTTGATTAAAACCACGTCGATTTCTTGGTTTAATAAGACGTGCAAAAATGCAGTCAGCTAAAGAGAGAAAGCATTCAGTATTTGGCGTGGAACGCAAAACGCATATACTGATTCGCTACGCAAAAGGTCAACATCTTCGTAAGCCAATGTACTAAGGTGTGAAAAAATGAAATACGAGGAGTGCCTTCATGTTAACGCTCTTGCTACTCCTCGGGGTAGCAAGAGTTTTTGATCATTTGTTTAAAGAGAAAGGTATAATTCTAGTTCTTTAATTCCGACTTTTTTAAACAATGACCAAATATTCACTGAGCCGATTGTTGAAGCTAATCTTTTGGCTGGTATATTTGCAAGTAATTTTTATTTGCCCCAAAGCAGTCAACCACTACCCAAGCTGGACAAAGGATCCGTTATTATGCCGCAGATATTCTTTCGAACTCGAGCATTAAAAAGGTTTAAACACATCTCAACAACAACAAGCTTCCTCGGTCGGATGGGATTCCAGCACTGGTCTTGAAACAGTGCTCTTCGACGCTATCGCCTCCGCTAGTAGCCATTTTCAGCACTTTGCATCATGCTGGCGAACTTCCAAAGTGTTGGGAGGTTGCTAATGTAACAGCGAACTCCAAAAAGGATAAAGCTAAAAACGCTGAAAATTACCGCCCAGTTGTAATTTGTTCTGCACTTTCTAAAATAATAAAAAGTATGATTAATTTTCATCTTGTAAGCTACCTGGAGTCCAACATATTACTTAGGTACCTACAAAATGGTATCCGTAGGCGCGCTCTATGGGTGACTTGACTGCTTTCCCGTCGGAACAGTGCCTCAACTACATACATCATTTCAAAGAAAGTAAGGTGGTGGCTCTAGATATTCCAAGGCGTGTAATAGAGTGTGGCATGATGCACTTCTATTAAAACTTGTTGTTTTTGGTGTCGGTAAGAACTTCTCCAAATTTATATCGAGTATTCTCAGGCATCGCATTACATGTGTTCTTATAGATGGGACATCATAAAACGTATTCGAGATAATTCAGTGGCACCGCAAGGTAGCTCCTACCCTATGTTTTATTTTTCTAAATGACCTACTTTGTCAAACTTTCAACCCTATATACTCTTCCGTAGATGATAGCACCATTTGTCATTATATTCATTCAGCAATATATCAACGCAGTTGGAGGTGAGTTCCAAAAGGCAGAATATGTAAAACATGATCAATCACGATCTTGCAACAATCTCCAAATGAGGTCGTGTTAATAGAGTCGATTTTAATGGCCATAACACTTAATGTGGCATGCTGTCTCAATTATCTGTGTTCGGAAATGGGTTGCTATGGGTAATATAAGTAGGTTTTGATATTCTTGGCATGAAAATTCAGCGTAATGTTTGATTGACTAAGCACATTTTTCACCCTTCTAAATAAGTCCGATCTTCGTACTAATTATACCACCTATATCCGTCCATTTGTCCCCCCCTCCCCGGGGGCACATTGGTATGGAATCTAACCATCATTACATGTGTCACCGGGGGTAAAAGGGAGTCCAGTCCCCTAAAGACTAGCAGGAGCCAATTAAGCAACTCCACGTTATTACCACGGGAATCAGAGAGTTTAGGTTTTTAACTATTGTGGTGATTGTGGTTTCGCAGGATCATTCACTTTTGACTTAACACAGGGTGAATGATTAAAGCCCAAGGAGCATGCTTGTCATGTGTTCTAGACCAGAATTGGAAAAGTCTCCGACTCTTAAGCAAGGAGTGGGGGTGGCGGCGTGCTCCAACCTCTCGAAGTTGGAACTAGCAGAGAGTGACGAGGGTGACACTACATGTCACCCAAAGTGGTTCGGTCCACTATCGGATTATGACCTCGGGGTCAGTGCTGATGAAAACCTTATCACGCATATCCTTAGATTTTTGGGCCGGCGCCACAAAGTCTACTTTGGAGTTAGAGGGCCAAGAGGCTCATTGGGGACAGTAGGGTGCCAAAATGTATTTATACTCTAAACTTTACTTCAATGTTAAATGCTTTAATGAAATTGGGGAACTTGTTCCAATTACTCGCATGTTGTTTCGTTAACTTGATTATTGTTGAGAGCACATCCATTTGTATTTCAATCTTTCCAATCTTCAACACAAAACTTGCACAACAGAGGTTAACAAATACCTTTTTTGCATTATAAAATAGCTTAAACGAAAAAGGTCACCAGGTATGGATGGTATTAATAACAGATGTTTAAAGGCTCTGCCCAAAAATGAAAGAGTCTATCGTTATTCCAGTAAAGAAGCCAAATAAACCACTTGATTGTCCTTTCTTGTAGCATAACACTGTACAACCATTAGTTCCCCCCGGGGGCACATGATAGTCTTTTTGGAACCTACTATTCCATTTAGACTGGTGTCTTGCGGGTTAAAGAGAGCCAAGGTCCCTCAAAGGCTAGTAGGAGCTATCTGGACAATCCACATATTTCCACGGAAATCAGTAGGCCCCAGAGTTCACTATTTGTCTCTTTAGACATTTAGCTTTTCTTTAGCTGATTATTGAGGTTGACCCTTTGGGAGTATCGTGGTGGTTGTGGTTTTGCGGCCCCATACAGGTATTGTTTTATGGTTGCCAGGATCATCTCACCTTTAATAACACCTACCTGGTGAATGATCCAGATACAATGAGCATGCTAGTCATATTTTCTGGACAGGAGTTGGATAGGCTCCAGCTCTTTAGCAAGGAGTAGTGGTTTGCAGCCCTTCTCTGGAACCGCCGAAATTGCAACTAGGAAAGACCTGTTGCTAGAATTAGTCTTCGGCCTCCTAGGGCGTGTGTGGCGCTGCTTTTCACTCACAGTGGTTTGACCACCATCTGATTAAGGCCCACGGCCAGGTGCAGATGTAAATTTTATCACGCAATGTACAACCATTATTAAGGATAAGAAATTTAGTCAATTCAAATTTTAATAACCAGAAATCAACCGATTATTCTGGATGTTAAAGCTGCTTTAGATTCAGTGTGGCAGAATGATTTAATCTACAAAATAAGTCGTTTAAATTTTCCATTGTTAAAATTGTTCAGAGTTTACTCTCTCTATAAGTAGTTTAAAAGTACATATTGGCTGAGATTGTTCCACAAGCTTCAGCGTCCCAGCCGATTTCCTACAAGGCTCATGACTTTTTTCGGTTGATCTTATTATACAGCAGAGACAATTAATAAATGAATTCCATAGCAGTTTAAAGTTATTGCAGAGGCTTTGCTTATGAAAGGAGCCAGTTCATTTGTAATATTTTTTTTTATTATATTTCATACATCACTAATGATTATGTATATATATATATATATATAGAGAGAGAGAGAAAGAGAGAGAGAGAGAGAGATCTTTTAGGTTCATCAAGTGAAGAATATTTTTTTATATTTGCTCTCTCTTTTTTAAACAAT
Organism: Trichopoda pennipes; assembly: GCA_030448955.1. NCBI lineage: Eukaryota > Metazoa > Arthropoda > Insecta > Diptera > Tachinidae > Trichopoda > Trichopoda pennipes. The sequence continues at coordinate 19,451,032 of JASKUP010000012.1, forward strand.
TCTCTAAATAAGTTGAAGCGCCGCGTAAATCCCCAGTTACTATAAAATCTTACTAAAGGATTTTAAATATGAAGTTAGTTTTCTAACACCAAAAAAAATATAGATTAAGATGATTCATGTTTTTATTGTATTACGAAGAGAAAATTTCAGCAATTATGAATGAAAAATGATAACTGGCAAATGTCCACCACGATCACGCAGAGAGATATCGATTCTTTCATCAAAGTTTTTAAGCACTTTTTCGCAAAATGGCGGTCCTATTTCGTTTATCACATCACGGATTTTGAGTTTTAAGGCTGAAATCGATTTCATTGGCTTCGTTTAGTCTCTGTCCTTAACATAACCCTACAAAAATTAATCCAGTGACGTTACATCTGGGTGGCACTTAACTGCTGATAGTCGTAAAATTATGCGATCGGAAAATTTGGCTTGCAATAAATTGATTGTTTCATTAATTATGTGACATGTGACGACGTATTGTTGAGACCACATGGCAGTGATATCCACGTCATAAGTAGTAGGCCAAAATTGAGTTACTAGCACCCCGCAATAGCGTGATCCATTGCCCATTACCGCAGTTCCAACCTCATCTTTGACCAATCACCCCTCCAGATCACATAGCGCACCATGCAGTGATACGTTGAGCGTGCAAAGGTTTCTCAATAATGGCTCTAGGATTTTCTGAAGCCCAAATGCGGCAATTTTGTTTGTTGACATACCCGGATAAGTAAAACTGGAGTTCATGTGAAGAAAAGATTTTTCCAGAAACACCAGCCTGTTGTTCCCGAATAAATTAAGCGAATATATGGCGTTGTGAATGGTCATGACGTCAAAAAACTAAATGTCAAAACTATTATGTTGATGGTGTTGCCACAATTGAAAAAACTTTTTTCTTTATTCCTGAAAAGAGACTTCGCTAAGTTTCCTTATTTTTTCAAACCGTTTATATACATTTACTAAAAGGTTCATAGGTATATGTGATTATTTGCAGTGTAGAAAAAGTTAGTTTGATTGTTGCCAGTCGAAGATTTATAAGCATTTTGGCAATCCATGTATTATATATGTGGGTATATTTTTCGACGGGGTTTAATTTATTCGGGTATGATTTTACGTCGACCCTAGTCAAATTCGGCTATTTACGATTCATAATTTACGGTTTTATAGATTTATATTGTGGTTTTGTAAGAGTGATGGCTATTTACCATCTTCAGTGTTCTCTTTAAACCAGTTTGTTCACAAACCAAGTTTGACGAGGGTCGACGTCAAATGATACCCGAAGCCTTTATTGTAGTTTAATATAACTTTTGTTTTTTGAAAATCTCGATTATAAATTCTATGAGTATCGACGGCTTTCACACTTTCAGGTGGCCAGACATTGTATTTTGGGTGAACACCATTTTAAATGTTCTAAGAATAAAACTACATGTTCTATATTATTTTCTGGTAACCTTTATCTCGTAGTTGGCAAAGAAAGGCAGGCAACTTTTCAGTTTGTGAGTGTTGATATTTCTGGAGGATACAAAATTAAAAACCGAGTCAATAACTCATAACATAATTTCGAAAAAATATCATTTCTAAGCGGAATAAAAATTATATTAAAATAAAAACAAATTTCGATTTTTATTGTCATAATACAAAATATTAAAACGTTGGAAATTATTTTTTCAAAAAATAAACATATAATACTTAACAATAATCGAACGGATTAACGTTTTCCAGACGGATATTAGTAACTTCATACAAAACGCTGTGTTGCCTTATGACCAAACTGAAGAAATTTTGTATCATATAAGATATTAAATATTTCCTGCATAATATTGGTACTAAAATTGTTTACTTGTGCGTACAATTGATGCCCTTAAGATAACTTAATATGTTCCATGTAATATGGAGCAACCATTACATGGAACAGTGCTATAGAATTGCGTCAGTGGCTGGACTAGATAGGAATAACCTACGTACAATACGTAAATACCACTCTTCTTCTAACGTCGTTGATGCATTTTCTAGCATCAAATAGGCCGAGAGAAGCCCCTAAGTGAAACAAAATAGCATAGGAAACTTTATTTACGATACTGCACCGAGTTCTTTCATTTCATAAATTCAATTCAATTTCCCTTGCTCTATCTTGCTTAACCAGAACAAGTTCGTTATGAATCATTTACGCAAGGTCTTGGAGATGTTAAAAATATGAACGAAGGTCTAGTCTAAAAATAATAGTCTAGAAATAAAACACAAAAAACTTACATAAAATACCAACACCTTACAGTGATTTTTTAACTGTTTTATTTTTGTATAAAAGAAGTACCTGTTTATCCTGCACTAGTTAGAGGTTTTTAATTTAAGAAGATTTATGAATCTAAAAAAAATGTCACTATATTATAAAATGTTGATTAAGTATTTATAGTTGTATTCATAAAATCATTTGAGTTCCCATAATTAATTAACAGTGGCACGCTGCAATGTTCATGTGGTACATTTCTGTTAGTCTGTTTTGTTAAAAGAAAATTGAAACAGCACGACAGTTGTTACTAAAACGATGCACAGTTTAAGACAACATACTCTTACAAGTTGATATTAATTTTTTAATGAATACACATGTTAAAATAACTATAATTTCGGACACCTAGAAAATACTAGTGAAAAGAAATTTTGAAAAATTAATAACATTTAATATGCGCAGTGGGTCTTCAAAAAATTTCCATATGAAAGTATTTTACAGACTCCTTGTAGTCAGTGCTATTGAGTTGAGACTGCAACAAAATGTTCCCATAATAAAAAAATTAACCTTCGTGGTTTTCTGCGCGACTACAAATCAATCAAAATGTTAAAAAAAAATCTATAATAAAATAAAACACTAAGTTAAAATACTGAAAAGTGACTAAAAATCATAAATTAATAACTAAAAATTATTAAAAAGACTGAACATGGAACGAGTAATTTAAAACCAATTAATCAAATCTTTATTTAACTTCAGTTCAGTTCATTTCGTTTGATTTGCGTTTTGGTTCAGCCTTGTTGATTGTCGTCTACAAAGGAGACTTGGCAGTGAAAAGTAACTTGTATGGGATGAATAGAACAAATACTCGTATTATGCAGTAGTAAGTTAATTTAGTGGTTTAGTTTATTTTGTTTGGCTGTCTATTTGTGTGCTGGGTGTCGATGTACTTTGGTTAGTTAAATGTCTTTTTACACGACCACAATAATGGGTATCTGTGTGATTTAAAATAAATAATGGGATTTCATGTAAATGCATTCGTCACTTACTAAATTAAAAAATAAGAAATACAAGCTTTTCATTTACTGACCATTTAAAATGAATTAGATTGGAATATACTATGTTATTATTGTGGTTGTTGCATTGGTTATTGGTATGTTATGACAATAAATTTGAAATGGCCACACAGTAATCGCTCACTCATTTTAAATGTTTAATTACTATAATTATAGTTTAACTATTTATTTAAAATGTGATGTTCATAAATGTTTGTCATAAATGTTTTAGTGAATAATTGCATTATTAAACACACGCGAACTAAAAGGTACTTAAATATATATTATTTGGTGAAATGTGTTTTAAAACCGATATCTTTTCACTTTTATTTTTATTCTTAAAAACGTTTAAAAATCTTGAGTTGATTTTGGAAAAGCGTTTGAATAGAATTTTTTAGTAAGAAGTTATTATTCCTAAAACCAAACTGCCTACTCTTACTACACACTAAGATAATATTTGTATCACAATATAAGATGTTTAACTATACTTTTCATATATCCTGCTTTGAAATATGAATTACATTCTTTTATTTTGGGTATTCGAAAACTTTCTTCTACCACGTCATATTCACTTTTATTTATCAGGTCTCAGGTGTTTCTCTCCAATTACATAGAAAATTAATTAATTAGTTTTACATAAAATAGTAAGTGGAACTGGTCGTCTTTTGGGTTCTTTTAGCAGCAGAAACTCACTTTACTTGCAGTCTTGTCTTATGTTATGAGATTTAAATGAACAATATTCTTACTTCATGTGAGTTTATTATTACTGATTAGAAACTGCTTCTAATTTGCTGGCATTAAAAGAAGTATTTTCAGTTAATCATTGATCTGTAACGCATTAAAGCGTCGATTTTTTCAACAAGAAGTTTGTTTTTTAATTGTGGCAACACTAACAACATGATAGTTTTGACATTAAATTTTTTGACGTATTCAAGGTAGATGCATTGGCAATTTTTACTACGAATTTATTGTCGCGTTAAATTTGAATCGACAGGTTCGATACAAATTGTTCGTTTGACCACGTTATTCAGCTAAAAAGATCGCAGCCGTGAGCCACAGCGTTGAAGCAAATTCAAATTTGCGAATTCCTCGACGTTCTCAAAAATTAATGGCAAATTTTACGTAAGCATTTGACTTTACAGCCTTACAAGGTTCAATTGGTGCAGAAAATGAAGCCGACCGACCATCCACATTGCCGTAGATTCGCTCAATTCATATAGGAACAATCGGCTGGTTTTTCTTAAAAATCATTTTTTCAGACAAAGCCCATTTTCACTTATCAGTGCATGTCAATAAGCAAAATTGCTGCATTTGAGCTTCTGAAAATCCTAGAGCGATTATTGAGAAGCCTAACCTGTCACTGTATGGTGCACTATAGTCTGGAGGTGTGATTGCACCATCTTTTTTCGAAGATGAGCCTAGAAATACAGCAAATGTGAATGGATCATGCTATTGCAAGATGCTAACAACTCAATTTTGGCCTATTATTGACGACTTGGATAACACTGATATGGGGTTTCGAAAGAATGGTGCCACATGTCACGCAGCCAATGATTCTACACGGGGCCAATTGAATTGATTTAAGCCTTAAAACTCAAAATACGTAATGTTATTAACGGAATAGGATCGCCATTTTGCCAAAAAGGGATTAAAAAATTAAATGAAAGAATCGACAGTTGTCATCGTGGTTGATCCTGATGAACATTTGCCCAACTTATCTGTTCATAATACAACAAAAAATTTGATTCATCTTAATCTAAATTTGTTGTTTTATTTTATTTCTTATTGAAAAATTCGTTAGTAAAAACTTATTATTAAAACATGTATTTGAGACGATGGCATACTCACAACTACAAATATAGGACGATGGATAGCAAACTAAATAGTTTCAATAACATAATCATAATATCCTTGCTTGATGATATCAATGTAATTTGATGACAAGAGATTTGCTGGTTCGCAATCATTTTAATCAAAACATTGGTATTTACTTCAAATATTTAACAATTAACTTATTTTTAGATAAAGATTTTATTCCACATGATATCAATGTATCTTTACTGAAATTAAAAAAAAAATTTGTAAAAATTTTCTGAACATTTTTAAATTTATTGTTATCCAAATGCAACATGAGTATATTTCAGTTTTGATTAATATTCAAGTTAATATTTTAAATAAATTATTATTATGTTGTAGCTTCCCCTGTGCTGAAATTATACGGCTATTGTTGTAGTTAAAAATTAAATTTTTATTCAGTTAATGGAATGAAACATTTTAAAAGTAACGAAAACGTTATAAAATGAAAATTCTATTCACCAAACTTTACTAAAGTTTTATCAAAAGTTTTAAAAATAAAATTATAACAATTCAACAATATGTTATTGCTTTGCTATTTTCACTTTGTATGAAAAGAATTTTAATAATTTATAAAACAATAAACATGAACTAAAATAGTATTATTGCATCACATGAGATTTACGTCAAGTTACAACATTTTGATACAATGGATTTAAGCCACATGCATGATGCTCTTATTACTACAATTTTGTGATGGATTTGTGTTTAAAATCTACGAAAGCTTTATAAAACTTAACTACGATAACCTTAGAAATTTAAGAATGATTTTACTAAACATATTAATCTGTTGTAAAATATAAATTTCTTTAAAATATTCAAACTTGTTTTTGTAGCCTTGTAAAACTTACGATTTCAATGACGTGTCCCCCTAGTGGGTTTTAGAGTAGCAAAGACAAGGTTCACAAGTACAAAAGTATAACTGCGTTCAATATTTAATGACTTGCATTAATTTTCATCAATTGTTAAGAAAAAATAAATAAAATAAAACAACTTTACAACACCGCCAGCAGCAGCAACATTTAACAAAAATATAACCAAACAAAATAAAAAAAAACAGCATCATACTGATGCAGCAAAAAATAAAATAAAAGTATTGATTATTTTTTTATATATGTATGGGTGCTAAATTAAAATAAAAGTACACATGTATGAGGTACGTGTATCTACTCATATCTATCTTTATATTAAATATACATTGTCTACGTGCATGTAGTTTGCAGACAACAAAGAAACAAATACAACTTAAATGTTGATAAATTCTAAAGGAAAAAAAATCGCAACAAACAACTGTCGACAATGACTTGTTGAAAATTAAGAAGTTTGCATTTTATGACAGATGAGCCATGTTTTAAGACTTGAATTTATACTACGCGATAAAAATATTAAAGTTTTAAAATATAAGGCTTCGCATTAAGCGAGCGAAACAAGAGTGTGCCATCATGACATAACTGCAAAGAATGAATTCTAAATTTGAACTTAAATTTTGTTGCTTTTTAACTTTTGTATAAATAAGGACAATATGCAGAAGTGTTTATTCCATTGATTACTAATTCAGAATTTAACTAAGAATATTTGCTTAGATATTTAATAGATACGACAAGTTCTAATAGGAAATTTGCTATTAAATAATTGTAATGTTTTTTCTATTATTAATTTTAGCTTCTGCTTAGATTATGTCGACAATATTCATTTAAATTCTATTTTATTCCTTCCATATTTATAACATTTTAGTAGACTGCGATGCTGTCTGGCGTTGGATAAAATCTACATTTTCCTTACTTTTCTTAAGGCAAACAAAACATCTGTATTCTAACATGGATCAACATTTTTTATTTGATTATTGTGTTTAATTTTTAGGTGTTGTTTTATTTATCACATACGGGGTCTGTAAATTAGTTACGTTCGATCTGGTAACACCGTATGCGCTGGGCTTAAAGGGGAGGCAGATGAACGTCTGATTGGCCTTCAGTGCACATTTTATATTTGGTCGTCATAGCGATTCTTTTTGTGCAACAGTTTTTTCTGTTGTGTTCTAAAAATGAGAGACATCAGTTTAGAACAAGGGTGTGCTGTCTTGTTTTGCTTCAAGCTAGCTCATGGTGTAAATGAACCCTTTGCTGAACTTCAGCAGGCCAATGTAGATAGTGTTTAGTCAAGAGCCTAAGTTTTTCGTTGGTATTTTCAAAAGGAAGAGAATTGATTGAAGATGAACCACGAAGGAAGGAAGAACTTCAGCTTCAATAACCCATGCTAATGTCGACAGAATCCGATATCTTGTGTGTTTAGATTATCGACTGATAGTTTGCGCCAAAATGGTTTCACAAGACCTTAAGGGCGTCCGGAATGATGTGATAAGATTTACATCTGCAGCGGCAGTGAGCCATAATCAGATGATGGTCAAACCACTGTGAATGAAAAGCAACGCCATTAACGCCCTATAAGGCCTTCGGATAGGTATATCCTCCGGTCACTCCTAGTAGCAATTTCGAAAGCCCGAAGTAAGCCGCAGCCTTCACTCCTTGCTGAAGAGTTGGAGACCATCTAACTCCTGGTCCAGAACGCATGAAGCTTAATATAATTAAGAACACGACGGCATTCATACTCACTGGACCTGGACCATTCATTGTGTTCGTTGTGAATGATCCGACCCGCAAACTCAAACGAAGGCCTCGAAACAAACACAGCTAATACGATACTCCCGAAGAGCCTACCTCAATAATCAGCCAGAGAACAGCTAAATGCCTAAAGAGACAAATAGCGGAACTCTGCGGGCTACTGATTCCCGTTGAAATATAGTGGATTGTCTATTTGACTCCTATTAGCCTTGAAGTGGACTGGTCTCCCTTTCACTCCGCAAGACACAAGTCTAGATGGCTGTTGTAGGATCCATAAAGACTATTATGTGCCCCCGGGGGGAAGGGCGTCCGGAATGAAAGGTGCCTTGAAAATGAGCCCCATTTTCTCTCATTACTGGTGACGAGACTTGGATATTCGAATACGACCCAGAAACAAATCGCCAGGACATGGAGTGATACACTTCAATCTCTCCCACGCCCAAAAAAGCAAGGATACCAAAGACAAAGTTCAAGCTGATTGAATTTTTCGATATCCAAGGAATCGTTCACAAAGAATATTTACCTCAAGGTCAAACAGTCGGTCAAAACTTTTACCGGAAGGTTCTTGAAAGACTTGTATTTTTATTAAACCTTATCTTATGGTTGACAATTAATCGATTAAAAGAAACCTTTACACTTTATCTACAAAATTGAAACTATCGGGTTTTTCAATTGTGGCAACCCCAACAAGATGACAGTTTTGATCTTTCGTTTTTTGACGTATTTGTAGTAGATGGATTGGCAACTGTGAAACCTTACAAGGTTTAACTGGTGTAGGTGTTGAAGCCGACCGACCATTTACACCGCAGCAGATTCGCTCAATTCATTCAAAAACAGCCGGCTGGTTTTTCTGAAAAAAAAAACATTTTTTTTTAAAGTCCATTCTCACTTGTCAGAGTATGTCAACAAGCAGAATTGTCGCATTTAGGTTTTTGATAATCCTAGAGCGAGTATTGAAAAAGTTTTGCATGCTCAACGTAATTCGGCTGTTTGTTCGAAGATGATACTGAAAATGCGGTAACGATTAATGTATGACGCTTTCGCGAGATACTAAAAACTAAATTTTGGCCTATTATTGACGACATTGATGTCATTGACATGTTTTAGTCTATTTAGTCAAGTACCGTTCTACATTCTTTAGGGAAAGAGAAAATATGAAACAGATGGTGAAAGTAGAAAAATAGTCGGAAATTAACTGCCGTATAAAGACAGCACAGCGACCAGTGACTATGCCTTCATCGCTGAGCAGCCCCACCGACAGTCATTTTTTATTTTTGTAGTAAAAAAAAACCAAGGTCTTCGTTGGGAATCGAACCCACAACCCCCATACTGACAAGCTAGTACACTACCTACTAGCCTACAGGGGCACCTAGGGGTTTGAACAGAACGTTGCCACATGTCACACAGCCAATAAAACAATCAATTTACTGCAAACCCAATTTCTTGATCGCATAATTTCACGATAATCAACAGTTAAGTGGCCAGCCAGATCGTGTGATTTATTATCATTGGATCATTTTTTGTGGACCTAAGCCAGAGTCTATACGAAGCCAATCAAATCGATTTCACCCTTAAAACTAAAAATTCTTGATGTGATAAACGAAAAGGGACTGCCATTTTGTGAAGAAGTGAAAAAGACGACATCTGTCAGCGTGGTCTTGGTAGACATTTGACTGATACCATTTTTCATTCATAATTGCCGAACTTTCCTCTTCGTTATACAGTCAAAATTTTAATCATCTTAATCTAATTTTTTTTTTGTTATATTTTTTTTCGAAAACAATCTTCTTGTTGAAAAACCCTTACAATATTAGCCATTTGAGTTTGCTATAACTTTGACTGGTATAACGGAAATGTATAAAAAAAGTTTTTATAGCGTTGGCGTAATTGGTTGATTTTTCGAGTAACTGCAACAATACTTGCATCTCGGTTCTTATCGGTCGACTTTTAACTTACTAAATCAGCTTTATCAATTTAAAAGTGGTGTTAGTGTTATCCAACCACTTATGGGAATTCTGGCAGATATTTCACGAGAGGATATTCACATATTGCTGGGCAACAAGTTACTTCATCTAGGGGGCACATTAGAAGTTTCTGCTATAAATTACTGCACTGAAATCAATGGTAGTACTCTTTTAGTATCAAACCTAGGCCCTCGTAGTAGAATAAAGATAAAAGATCTCAGATATAAAAATAACCCTTATTCATTGAATTACTAGCCAAGTGTTTGAAATCTAAGTTCTGGGTCAACAAATTTTAAAGATTTTGAAATTTGTAAATTTGTGACGATAACAGCGAGCAATAGTTTTGGACTATTTTTAAGCAGATATGATTTATTAGGTCTTAATTATTATATAGCAATAGAACTTTTTCTGAGCATTACTTTTCGCTTAATTTTTAACGGTTTTCGTGCAAAAATTTAACGGATTAAAATATTTCAACAAATAAGTAGCGAAGTTCTTGTCAAGTGACTCTGTAATAGATATATATTCTTATATTATTATGCTGTCAGCCTTCTCAGCATTTTTTTCATTAATGGCGAATGCGGCATCCACCCTATAATCGGTTTGCATGTAAGGTTTTTTTGTGGTGGAGGTAAAGCACTTAAATCTATCTTCTTAGCTAATAAAGGAGCTTTTTTAAATAAATAAACGGAAAAGGTCACCAGTTTACATTTTTTAAATCTCGATGCTTAAATCAAAAAATTGGAAAAATCCATTTTGTTAGATTTAACTTTCGCAACTTTAAAATTAATATATTTGAGCATTTTCTACTTGCAAATATGAATCAAGTCTGAAATGAAAAGATATAAAATATATCTGCTAAAGTGCAAACGTTTACAAATATAAAATTAAAAGTTTTCATTTTTGGTATGAACTATAGATTTTAAGTCTTGGAATATTTACTTACAGCAACCAAGATCCATATCTGAAAGTAAGGTTTTGGTACTTTTAGCGCTCTGCGTTTACAAAACAAATCACAAAAGAACTGTCAAAAAATCTACCCATATTGTAGGCAGAATTGTGTTGGCGTTTAAACAAACAAATAATTTCAACAGCATACAGCCTTAATTGATTAATTCATTAGTTGGCTGATTAATACTGAGCTTTCTACTTCCAAAAATAATTTTTATTTTTGCTGGAGCTTGTTATAAACTGTGTTCCTTGTTAAGCCAATGAAAAGGATCTGAATTTAAACAGTCCAAGTCGGTCTTCACTTAAAATACAATACAATAAACGTTAATGGCAATAAAATTAGCATCATTTCTTTCTTAGACCCATATTTTTGTTGTTCGTTAACAAGATTGTGGTTTATTTAAAAAATTTTCCTTTTTCGCTTTTAAATATCTTCAAAACCAAATTACTTATACATACAAAATGTTATGAAATAACATGCTTCTTCTCTGTTCTTTGTGGGTTGTTGTTATTTTTAGTTGATTAACCAGCTTATTTAATTTTTTTTGTATATCTTAAAAAAAGCACTTTATTTCGCTTGCACTGTGAAAAGAATGCCCACAAAGAATATACAATAAATTAACAAAAGAATAGCTGGCCACGAAATTAAAGGTTTGAGATTTATTATAAACGTAACAATTACATTATATTATATATATAACTATATATCGGATTTTTCAACAAGAAGTTTGCTTTGCTTTTTTTAGCAAAACCAACAACATGATAGTTTTTGACGTATTCTTTGTAGATACACTGGCAATTTTTATTACAATGAATTGGATTTCGGACGAAAAAAGCATTAAAATAATTAATATCCACTATGAATATGGTGGTTCTGTTAAAGTGACACTACGTAAAATTCGTCACATAATCGTTCTTCTAAAATTGCTATTAAGAATTTGCCCGTTTAATTTGAACCGACAGGCTCGATATAAAATGTGCGAACCCCAACGCATGTTCGACTGGGTCGTTCAACTGAAAACATCGCGGTCGTTAGCCACAGTGTTGAAGCAGATCCAAGTTTGTCAATTCCCAAAATTTTGCGCTTTCCAAAACCACTACATGACGATCCTTTGCGTAAGGATTTGAGTTTGAAGCCTTAAAAGGTTCAACTCTTGCTCAATTCATTCACAACCGGCTGGTTGTTCTGAAAAAAATTTTGTTTTGAAACGAACAATTTTTATTTGTTTTTTTTTTTAAAGAGAAGTAGCACTTCACGCAACAATGCCTATTTAGTTAAGTAACGTGCTACATTCTTTAGGAAAGGGATAGAGAAAAGATGAAACAGATGGTAAAAGTAGAAAGATAGTCGGATATTAACTGCCGTATAAGACAGCACAGCGACCAGTGACTATGCCTTCATCGCTGAGCAGCCCCACCGACAGTCATTTTTTTATTTTTGTAGTGAAAAAACCAAGGTCTTCGTTGGAAATCGACAAGCTAGTACACTACCTACTAGCCTACAGGGGAACCTAATTTATTAAAAACCAAATTTCCGATCGCATAATTTCACGATCAGATCGTATTATTTAACACCAGTAAAATAATTTTGTGGGACAGCGTCTATAAGAAGCCAATCGAATCGATTTGCGCCTTAAAATTAAAAATCCGTGATGTGATTAACAAAATAGGACTAACGATTTTCCGAAAACGTGATTAAAAAAGAAACTTTGAAAAAAAATTGACATCTGACAGCGTGATTGTGGTAGACATTTGCCAGATACCATTTTTCATTCATAACCGACGGACTTTACTCTTTGTAATACAATAAAAATTTTAGTCATCCTAATCCAATTTTTGTTTTAGAATACAAACTTCATGTTTAAAAACCCTTTATATTTATAGGGAAAATAATTTAAATTATATTTGATTGTATTGGTATTGTTCTTTACTTGATTTTTTTATTGCCATCACTATTTGATTGCTGATGGTGTTCACTTGAAGTACATCAATTGAAGTCAAGGTCGATATTTATATAATGTATTTTTCGCAGTGTACGCCATTTTTAGTTTTTGTTGTTTTTTTTTAATTTGCTACTAGTACTCTGAGAAGTACGAGAATTTATATAAGTGAATGGTTACTTCTATTATTCAAATTATAGTCGCTGGGTACTTATTTGTTTATTTAATTGTGTTGTTTGTTTAAAGAATAAAAACGTAAATTAAATGTTTAATTACCTGAATATATAGTTGTATTTTTTATCTCAATAAAAAATAAAATTAAATCTATTGTTATAAAAATTATTTACCATACGTTGGTGCTAACGAAAAACTCTATGATGTAAAGCAATTATATCTAAACGTTTCATTTTTAAGTTACCAATAAAAGATTTGTTAAAAATGAATTTTAATCAATTGTATTCTTTACTTTCGTTTTCGCACCATAAAAATAAAAATTAGAATCGTACATAAAAAATTACATTTATTGCTAAGCTAGTTACCGCCAACTTGTTAAACGCCACGCGAAAAATGTGTAATATTAAGTGCATTATTATATGTCTGTAATATACATTTAGCCAAAGCCTTTATCTACAGATAAAAATAAGTAAGAGTTCTATATTCATCTGTGCCGAATCTTATATAAACTTTACTAATCAAATATAAGTTTATTGCCGGAGTATAAGTTTGATAAAAAGAAGGCGTTTGTCGCCTTCGGTGTTTGCTCTGCACTTTTTATTGAAATAAAAATGGCTAATTTTTTAATTGAGCAATAGGCGGTTCATTGTTGCTATTGCGACAGTAAGCCGACTAATATAAATAAATTAAATATAATCTACTTTAATTTGTGTTAATTATTAAAAAAATATATTTGAAATGTATTACTGCTTGGAAAAACATATCCATATGCTCATTACAGTGCTGCTCATATAGGTCTTCAGTGGATATTACCCTAAATTTTGTATCGAAAATTCAAGTCTTATATCTAAATTCAAATTGATTAAATGAGAATTTCCATTAAACCGACACACCAAAAGGGAAACAAAACTTAAAAACACTTGTATACAAAATTTGGGGTAAAATCCAGTGATGAGCTATATAAGCAGTAGCTAAATGGCTTTATGGATATGCATTCCCCGCAGTAATAAATTTCGAATATATTTTTGGAATAATAAGTATTTTATGCGAATATCAGAAAATATTTATATTTTGAAAGGATTTTTGTGCTAGAAATTAACACAGATTAAATTAAAAATAATTCCAAATATTAATTAAATATTTTCTTATATTATTATAAAAAAAAAAATAAGCCCATTGTTCCATAGCCACAGAAGGAAACCGAACCTCAAAACGTCTATTTAGAATGTTTTGCTAGTATTTAAAATTTTTGAAAAATTATAAATAGTTTAATATTTTTTTGCGCTCTAAAATGAAATTTTGTATTAAAAAAAATTGGTTGGTAAAGCTTTAATTTCGTAATGAAATTTTAATGAAAGCAACATTGTTAAGTGAAACTCCGTTTTCTTAGTAGTCTAGAGTTTAGTTCTAAATTTTTGATTTTAAGATGTAAATAGCAACAACAATAACAAAAATCTTAAACAACAGCGCATATCTCCACCGTCGTTGGGCCGATTTGACAGATTTTCAATATTGATAGTAGCAAAACTTTTTTTTACCTCTTCTGGTGCATTAAGCAACTATAGTTCAATACGAACAGCAGGATGGACGGTTATCACTAAGTCAACTTTTTTATGTAGAAGAATGAAAAATGCATACTTTATCGGATCTGATTGGAATGTTAGAATAAAAATTATACACAGAATTTTACCTTTGCCGAAGGGAATAAAAATAATATAGAAAAATATATGGGCTGAAGGGTAGACAATTTAGATAAATACGTCGATTTTGCATTTTAATTTACTAAACTTTATGTTAAGATTTCCAAAACATTTTTGATAAGAGCAGCGATACATAGCAAACTACCACGTGTAAGAGTTACAACCGCAGCTATACTTAAACTAATATTTATTATAAACGACTGTTACTGCTTGCCTTTTAAGATTTTAATTATTTGACACCATTTATATATATATATATATATATATATATATAGGAAATGTGATCCCCTATTTTATTTTGCTCCTTCAACTGCGCAAATAATAAATAATAGTTATCCCATAATTGTCAAAATTATTTGTAAGACATTTTATTTTTTTCTTCTAGTCACAGCCCGAAGAAGCAGCTGCTCACAATTGAAAAATATTTATTTATGTTTAAAGGTTTGACTGCGAGTTATTGCTCTCGATTAAGTCGTATTCAGACTGTATTTAAGAAAAAGAAAATCATTGCAATACCTTTAAATTTATATTGATTTTGCATATTGTTTATTTTTCCTAAAGGAAGCTGGCTATAGAACGAAATATGATACCAATAACACTGCAATCACTGAATTTTGACAGAAGTGAAATACTCTATTAAACAATAGAAATATTCAAATATCCAGATGCGAAAATGCTTACGAAGCGGTTATAATTTTCCCTTTAAGTTTGTCCCTGAGAGACGCAGAAAATTTCCCATTTTAAAGATGGCGGTGAAAATTGCATTTTTATGATGATTTTTAATGTTAAATCAGCATTAGGCTATGATATGCTGAAAGGCTTTAATAATGGACGCGCTTGCATTAAAAAACATTGCTTAAAGGTCAGTGCTGAAACTTCATTCGTCTTGGAAGGCTTTAGTAAGTTAAAATAATCTTTCGAATACGGGCACCTCCATCATCTTTATCGATAAATATTCGGTAATTTTTGGAATCATTTGAGTTTAAGATACAGCCTAAGATCTCTCAGTACTGAATGTTCCTGTTCTAAGTCTAACTGAAAATTAATTTTTTACGGAAAATTGCTTTCGCTCACAAAAATAAAATAATCAGATTTTTTCATTGTATTGACATTGTCTAGAAAACAATTTATGTATCCAAAAAACTTTGTACACAGTGTAGACTAATTGTCTTTTCGTTTATATTTCTTGAATGTTTAATGGTTCTTTTAGAAATTCCTCCCTACAACATATTTTCCTAGTTCTGGTACAATGCATTGCATGAGTAGGGGTCATCCCTTGAGTTCTGGTACGAGCGAAAAAAAACGATATAACGTTTCGAGATGTTAATTTAAAAATAAACCGTGAAAATTATATTGTAGATTTTACGAGGTACTATTTCGCTTGACTCGGATCATCATAGATGTTTGTAACTCCACTTCTACGTCTGATATGGGCTTTAACGCCAAAGCCACGATTCTAAAAAGTCAAAACCATAAAATAATAGGCCTGAGTTTTATATTTTAACTTAATTCTTTAAATAAATTTATAATTTATAAAATGATAAGCTATAACCTAGACATTTAATAAGAAGAGCACAATCTTTACTTTTTGAAAGTCTTATTAAAATCATCTCAAATTTGTGACACGTTAAAATCAAAATTGGCTTAAGTATGGTCCAGGTATGTTAACATATACCTTTAATTACGAACAATCACAAATCTTAGTTTATATTTCATAGAGAATTAAAATCATTTGGAATACAATTTATGTTTCAGGAATTCTGGCATTCCTTCCCTGCAATTTATCCACCTTTCAACAAAATTATGGTGACGAAAATGAGATAATTTTTATTTTTAAAATAGCAAAATGAAAAGCATAAAATAACATGAAAGTAAAATGCAAAGTCATTTTACAAGCTGTTAATGCTGCTCCCGCTGTTGCCTATTTTTTCTAAAAAAAATGTGTTTTATTTTTATTTTTATTTTATTTATGAATCGAATATGAATATGTTTTTTGTTCTAACAAAGAATTTCTATTAAACTAAAATCATTGTAAATTAAGAAGTTTTTTTCAATGTCATTACCTGTTAACTTTGTAAAGCAATTCCATTTTTTCCTTTCATTTTTCGTGATTAAATTCTTCAGAAATTTTTTATTTATCTGCGATATGATTACGCATTAACTGATTTAACTTGACTTAATTTTTAGCACCAATCTTGAGGAGTTTTAAAACTGTTTAAGGCGATAAGCAAATTAAAAAATTAATAAAAATTTCAATAACATAAGGTAATTTTCTACGGTCCAGCTTATGGGTTAATAGAACTAAAACAATCCTAGAAACAAACCGCTCTAAACAAAAAAAATCTCTATAAGTAAAATGACAATGAAAACATCTTTAAACAAAAATATATAAGCCACGCCCAAAGGGTGCTGTAGCACACACGAGTTACATTTAAATTTTTAATTTTATTTCTCACTCTTGTTTAAGTAGACATAAATTGAAAACAAAATTATATATTCCCGCTTTTGCTGCGACACTTCCAGTAACAAGCACTGCTGTTACTGATCCACCTCAACCTCGCAGCTTGGACACTGTGTCCCTGCAAGCCGGAACCTATTTAACCAAGATGGAAAATTTAAAAAAAAGTCTTAAATAGCGCTGCTATTGCGACAACTTTAATATGTTTACATTTGTTGTCATTGGAAAACTAAATATATATTGGGTTTTTCAACAAGAAGTATGTTTTTCAATTATGGCAACATCAACGACATTATAATTTTGAGATTTAATTTATTAACGTAATCGTAGTAGATGCGTTGGTAAATGTTACTATGAATTTAATTTCGCAAGAAAATCGCATTCAAATAATTAAAGTCCTTTATGAAAATGGTGGTTCCGTTAAAATTACATTGTCCTTTTGGGAATTTGATCGTTTAGTTTGAGTTGACAGTCTCAATACAAAATGTGCGAACACCAACGCGTGTTCGATCGGATCGTTCAACTGAAAACATCGCAGCCGTTAGCCACAGTGTTGAAGCATATTCAAATTTGTCAATTCCTTAACGTTCTCAACAATTGGAGTTATCCAAAACAACGACATGGCGAATTTTGCGTAAGGATTTATTTGATATGTGCGTAAATTCTCCGACGGGTTTTAATTTACTTTAATTTGGGTACGGTTTTCCGTTGAACCCTCGTCAAATTTGGTTTGTGAACAAACCGGTTTCGGCCGTTTGCCATCTTCAGTGTTCTCTTCGTACGATCGACCATTCACATCGCTGTAGATTCGTTCAATTCATTCAGGAACAACCGGCCGGTTTTTCTGAAAAAATAAAATTTTCAAACGAAACCCATTTTCAACAAGCAAAATTGACGCATTTGGGCTTTTGAAAATCCTAGAGCGATTAGTGAGAAGCCTTTGCATGCTAAACGTATCACTTTAGGGTGCACTATGTGGTCTGGAGCTGTTTTTTGTTTTTGATGATGAGGCGGGAAATGCGGTAACGGTTAATGCGTCACTCTATCGAGAGATGCTAACTCTATTTTGGCCTATTATTGAAGACGTAAGTTTTACTGACATGTGGTTTCAACAGAATATTGCCACATGTTACACAACCAACGAAACGATCAATTTATTGGAAATCAAATTTTCCGATCACATAATTTCACGACAATCAGCAGTTAAGAGGCCAGCAAGATCGTGTAATTAACACTACTGGACTATTTTTTGTGGGGTTATGTTAAGGACAAAGTCCATACTGAGCCAATCAAATCGATTTTAGCCTTAAAATTCAAAATCCGTGATATGATTAATAAAATAGTGATTAAACACTTTGATGAAAGAATCGGCATCTGTCAGCGTGGTAGTGGTGGACATTTGCCAGATATAATATTTTTTCTTTTTGCAACACAATAGAAATTTGAATCATCTTAATCTAAATTTTTTTTTTATATTCTTTTAGAAAGCAAATGTTTTTTGGTAAAAAACTCTTTATATATAAATCACACTTATAAGTTCATATTAAGAACATTTTTCACTGCAATTTAAAAGCATGATTTAATTCAAGCTCCCACAAATGTATCTTTGCGGTATTCTCTATTTATTGTTAACTAGTGAAAATAGACAAAATAAACGCAAAAATGATTTGCTTAAAATAAATAAGTATCCAACAAATTAATAAACTTCATTGTTTGTTAAGAATTACTTCTTTACTAAATAATACGAATAAATAAAAATTAATTAAAACTTAAATAAGTTAATATCAATAAACAATTTTCTTAAATAAAATCTCGTTCAAATAAATATCTTCAGTGTAAATAATTATTCAAATGTAAAAAGTAATTCCACTCGGTATACTCCAATAAACATCAATGAATAGAAATATGAATTAAATGTGTGACAGTAAAATAGCTCTTGTCCGTATTTAATACGCACACAGCAATTACAGAGGAAAGAGAGAGATCAAATAATGCAGATATCTTTTGATCGTGATTTGGACTATTTTAAAGCCCGGAAGTTGTGCGCTAAGTCGTTTTAGGCGTTTGTATGCTTTGAATATGTTTTGTTATTGAATTGATTTTCTACCTCTTTGACTGAATTGGCTGATCAATCAATGAATGTTTCATGTTTGATGAAGGATTAAAATGATATCGAAGACAATAAAACAATAACAAGAAAAGTAAACATATTTTTTTTTTCTTCCAAAAAGGTATGGATTTTCTTGTTTTCTGATTTTTTTCTTTTATTTATATTCGAACAAATTTAAAACTTTAACGTATTTGGGATAGCATATCAATAACACCTAAAGAAAAAGTAACAACTGACATAATTTCTGTGAAATGGCATTACAGTGCAAACTTGATCAGTACCCGTGCCATGTCTGCCACCATGTCGCAACGTTAATCAAACGTTCCTCTTTCTGGCTGCATACGAAGAAAAAAAAAACAAAAACATTTACATTTCAATGAAATGTCAAAAGTAGAATATACAAAAATGTGCCAGTGAATGGCGAAAACTGTTAAGTCATATTTAAGTAATAAATCATGGAAACAAAATGTATGACTCTAAAATTTGTGGGTATGACGACAGCAGCAACATGCGGTGGCGGCATTGAAAAAACGAATTTTAATTGAACGCATAATATTTGTAAAAACTAAAAAATAATGAATATTTAACACTACTACAAGTTAAGCTACTCCTCTACGCTATTATCACTCGGTTTATTATACTTTTGAAGAATTTTTTATTAGCGGTGTAAATGATACGTTCGCATAATCTCTTTGATATCTTTCATCATGTTATAATAGCAGTGTATAATTTAAATTGCAAAAGCGGCCTTTTGTCACCTGCCAGTGAGCAGATTGGATCACTACTTTACGCCGATTTTAGCACTTTAAAGTAATACCATGTTTAAATAGATATATTATTTTAATAACTTATCGGCTGCTTAGAAAAACATAACAACTGATGTAACCATAAATTAAAGGCAGATAGTTTGGCATATAATCACAGTTTAGAATTTTAACGAAATAACTGTATTTTGTGTTGATAAAAGTTAGCTGTGCTTAATGGACAAGTTTGTACATGTTGCACTGAATCTTAGGCTGACGTTGAAGAGGATACCAGAATCGATACTATACTACCAATTATAAGGCAACCTACTTATATCACACAGTCGCTACTTGCCTCGCTATCGGCACGACAAGCAATCAAGTAAGAAAACAAGCACTGGCGTACATTGTAGTGTAGTGTTTTCCTATCGCTAAAAGCACTGCCTATGACATTTTGGAAATCGTTTCAAGGTTTAAGTGAATTTCGTTATTTAATACTAAATATCGATCGGAACAATTGCAAAATGCTAAATAAAAATAAAACATTTACAAATAGCAGCACTATGCGTTACTAATAATGTATAAATGATTTTGCTAAATAAAGGGTTTTTCAACAAGAAACTTAGATTAAGATGATTAAAATTTTTATCGTATTACGAAGAGAAACGTTCGACAATTATGAATCAAAAATGATATCTGGCAAATGACCACCACGAACACAGTGACAAATGCTGATTCTTTCACCAATGTTTTTAATCACTTTTTGGCAAATAGGGTTT
This sequence comes from Trichopoda pennipes, assembly GCA_030448955.1. Classification (NCBI taxonomy): domain Eukaryota; kingdom Metazoa; phylum Arthropoda; class Insecta; order Diptera; family Tachinidae; genus Trichopoda; species Trichopoda pennipes. The sequence goes on from JASKUP010000012.1 coordinate 19,471,596, forward strand.
CGAGTTTTAAGGCTGAAATCGATTCGATTGGCTCGGTATAGACTCTGTCCTTAACAATAAATAATCCAGTGATATTAAATCACACGATCTGGCTGCTCACTTAACTGCTGATTGTCGTGAAATTATGCGATAAGGAAATCTGGTTTATAATAAATTGATTATTTCATTGGCTGTGTGAGGCTTGTTGAAACCACATGTCTGTGATATCCACGTCATCAATAAGAGCGTGATCTATTGACTGTTACCGCATTTCCAGCCTAATCTTGAAAAATAAAACGGCAACGTGACATGTCGAGTATGCAAAGGCTTCTCAATAGTCGCTTAAAATTTCAGAAGCCAAAATGCGGCAATTTTGCTTGTTGGCACACCCTGGCAAATGAAAATCGGCATCGCTTGAAAAAAAAAAAAGCAGCCAGTTGTTTCTTAATGAATTGAGCGAATCTACTGTTATTTAAATGACCGGTCGACTTCAATTCCTGCACCTGTTGAATCTTGTAAGTTTTCAAAATTCGCCATGTGGTGATTTTGGATAAACGCAATTGTAGAGATCGTCGTGCCATGGACAAATTTTGATCTGCTTCAACACTGTGGCTCACGGCTGCGATGTTTTCAGTTGAACGACCCGGCTAAACACGCGTTACTATTCGCGCGTTTTTGTGTCAAGCCTGTCGACTCAAGTTTAACAACCAAATTCTAAATAGCGGTTTCACAAGGACGTATATGTTGTCCGAAAATATTGCGAAATTTACGAAATGTAACTTTAACAGAACCACCATTTTCATAGTCGATTTTAATTTTTTTAAGGCGATTATTGTGCGAAATTGAATTCAGTGTAACAATTCCTAATGCATCAAAAAACTACATGTCAAAAGTATTATATTGTTGGTATTGTCAAACACATTTCTTGTTGAAAATCCCGATACATTAGAGAATGTTTTTTGCATTGTTTTGTGGAAAACATCAAACTTCGTTTCGGCACCGTTAAATAAAAAATGTTATAATACGGCTTCGCTTGCATTTTGTTTTTCCCAATTGGGCATATAAAAGTGAAGCTGTTTAAAGAACAACTTAAGACTCAAAGTTGCTTTTGAGTTATTTTTTAAAACGAACTAATATTCACATACATAAGTTAATTATTTTTGACTGCATACATGCTTCCAACAGCTACATGACTGCGACTAGATATGCGACTTTTTATTTTAAATTTAATTACTTATTAAAAGTATTTGTGTGAGAGCAAAATAAGTTTGGAACAAGAGCAAATGATTTCTGTACCTCCAAAAAATGTCTATTTAAACATTATAAGTGTTAGGCAGCATGGTAAATAGGGCGAGTGGACGCCTTATAACATAAAGTAAGCGAATTTGACAAAAAAATTGTTTGACCTACAGAAGAAATCGAAGGAGAATTACAGAAATTAAAACGCAAGTAGTCGATCTTTATATTTCAGACGGTAAGAGAACACGCAGTCTTGATGAACACCTACCCATCTTGCTATGTAGCTTTCATTGGTAAAAAGCGGCACTAGTCGTCTAGGCTTGCAGCAGCATCAGACTAAAAGAATTAGGCCATCAGAGCCCGACCAGTAACTTAACAACTAGTACCACAGGAACCGGTAACCCACAGGTGCTATACTGGTTATTGGTTAGGCCCTTCGGAAAGTAAGGTGGTGGTTGTGGTTTAAGCTCAAACCGTGGGAAGGTGTGTTTTGTTCCTATCCGATATTTTGTTGCATTACTATAGGTTATCGCCTTTTGTTTTGTGACAGGAGTTAATAGTCCCCAGTTCTCAAGTAAGGAGCATGGCGGAGCCCTACTTGCTGTGCTTCTGAAATTGCCACTTGGGGTATGTTATGCACGTTGGGAGTATTGGTAGATGTATCGTATGCATCGTAACTGAATATGCAACAAAAAAAAAGTTATTTGGTTAAAAGCTCTTAGCACGTTCATGTTTTAATTTTATGATGATCTTTCCGATAAACATAACAATTAAAAAGCTTACATTTTTTGTATTCTATATTATTTTTATTGGTTTATATATTTTGTGATCGTTAGCTAGCTGTCATCTATGTGGTCAAGGGATATACAAGATAGATGCGTTTGCTAAAAGAACACATAAATCCGTTTAGTATATACACTGTCTTTACAATATGGGAGTCATGACTCCCTTTAGAAATGTTCTTCAGTAATATACTCTATGTCATAAAAGAGTATTATTTTATCTGTAATCGCGTTAAATATGATATTAATTAATACTGAAGCCAGCATTCAAAGTTTTTTCACTCTTTGAGCAGAATAGTGAGTGTTCTTAATTTCTGTGGTTTCCATTTCATATCCTTTTAAATTAGCTGTACTATCAGTCATGCAACAAAAGAGCTCACTTACAATTGGCCTTGTTTTGCTTCTTATTTTTAGAGCTACTCACCCAAACTATTTTTTTAATTTAATTCTGACAGTTAATTATGTTAGAGATAATTGCCAGATTCGGCTATTGTAAAATCGCCTATATCTCAATGTATGTTATGTTTGCAAATTAAAAAAAATTAAATACCTCCTTCCAACTTTATATGGAATATTGTTCTAAGAATCCTAAACAATGTTTTTAAAAACTTAAGAGCATGTTTAATTTAACACTGATTGTTTTTCTGAATATAGATCGTTTTTCGAAGTTTTGCTATTTTTAAAGTCCCGTACCTTAACTTCTGCGCTCTACTACTGCAACTTTTAAATTTGCTTGCTATGACAAAAACGTCTAGACTCTGAAATAACATAACATTTATTTTATTTTTTTCCTAATTCTATTTTACAAGTGGTTTCCCAAATATTTATTCCAACGCTATGGCATTTCAAAAGTTTGGATAAGTAAAATGTTGTTAAAGTAGAATAGCCTTGTATATGCGAGAATCGCTTGAAACAGCTATATAAGCATAACTTGCTAGGCAAATGAATTAATTTGAGTCATTAGTGAGTAAAGATAACAAAGTTACCATCATGTTTATTTTGTGTATATTGAAAGTAAATAAATCATTTAATTTACAAATCCAAAGTGCTGTGTTATTATTTCGCAATATAAGAACTGAATATAATATATAAATCAGCGTTTATTGAAAAAAACGTAGCAATATAAATATACTAGAATTCTTATGTGGCATTTCCAAGTATTAAATTTGTTTTTTTTTTTGTAATATTGAGTTAAAAATAAAATTAGAAGTTGTATTGTAACTTAAAAATATGTCAGGGAGCTATGGGTTAAAAAACACAATTAGTGCGTATGAAAAATTTTAAACGTTCGTATTTATCATCCAATTTGAAAAATTTTATATTGTAGACATATACAGATACCTGGTCCTCTAAGATGTCGAATGTAGTGATTCGGTTAAATTCCCTAAAATAAATTTGTATTTTATAATTTGAAAAGTTATATTACGATTGCAGATTTCAAGGTCAAATTGTGCAAAATGTATTAATTTTAAAACCCTTTAGAACATTTCTCTAAACTGAGCTCTACTATGTCTGCGTAAAGTTTCAATAGATTCCGAAAAGCCATTTACAAACGACAGAAGTAATTTCATTCTTTTTTCCAAATTACTCATTTTGCGGGGCAAAATATTCTCTTCGATGCTTTAAGATTAACATGAAACTTTAGTCAACTAAGAAAAGCGTTCACTACAAACTGGCAAAAATACATGTTATAATAACTGCTAGAAGTTAAGTTTTTTAATCCAACAAACTTGACAAAGTTAATTTTCACTGGCATAGATAGAACAGTATTTTTTTGCGCCTGAGACTAACTATTTTTATATATTATAAACAAAAATATTATTTGGCTATTAGTTGTAACGAAAATCTAGAAATAGTTATAGTTAGTTATATAATACAGTTAGTTTATAAATTTTACCCCTCAACAAATTAATTTTACAAAGTTTGGTTAAAACCATTTCATAATATTCAAACACAACTATTGGTTTGATATTAGGAAAAGCTTTTTAGTCTGGTAACATCACATTTAATCAATGACGAAACAACTTTTTGAATATTTTTTTTTTAATTCTGTTTCATAACATGACTTTTCAAATGTACCAGTTAAACGACATCCAGGCAGTCAACCGTAGAGTCCATCGTGAAAGCATCCGTCATCAAGATTTTTAATATATACATGTTGCTGTTATTGTGTTAAACTGAATAGAGCTGATGTCACACATACTTATGTACATATGTATGTATATAGTTAAATTAAAATTAAGCGTGCTTGTTTGTATACAGCTGAACGGCCTTACATACATATAACTATGTAATGTTATACGACTATGCATGGGCTACTATATACGCTTCAAACATTCGATCTTCATGTTCATATGAAGTAAATATTTTTTTCTATTTACAGCTGTGGTCAATATAATAGCACCACGCACAAATCTATACTGATTCGTTTACATCGTTTCACTGTTGTCCCAATTCTACTCAAAATGAAATAATAAATTCTTTGATGTTAATGGTTTGTTATCATAAGAAAATTATTTGGTTTTTTCAACAGTTTATAGTACGCTAACTAATTAAAGCAAAAATCTTAAAAGCTACACCAAAATAATAGAACTTTAACTCATTTTCAACCAAAATTAATGGTCTTTCTTAAAATAAATAAAAAAACTCACTCAGATATCTTGTATATAAATTAATTGTATGGTTTCAATACTTTGTCGCGTGCCCTTTGTTTGCTATTACTGCGGCACTACGCCTTCCCATGGAATCTAACAAATGCTGGAATCTTTCAACTTTGATGAAACACCAAATTATCGGCACAACCTCAAAGAGTCCTTCAACGCTCGTTGGTTTTATTGTAGATACATCCTTGTTTATGTCCGTCCACATATTTTCGATAGGATTCAAATCTGGGGACAGTGCAGGGTACTCCATTACATTGATAGAGATATCGCTGAACCATTTTTTGCCATTTTGCTGGTGTGTTTTGGGGTCATTGTCTCGCTGGAAGGCCCACAGCAGCGGAATTTCGTAGGAAGCATACGGCAGCATAATTTTATCAAGGATTTGTACATAAACCGATGAAGCCATAACGATTTTAACCAATATATAAGACCCACACCTTGATACGAGAAGCAACCTCATGCCATAATACCATGACATATATGTTTGATAGTTTTTGGTGTAAATTGTGGGTTATATTCGCTGTTATATGGCCTAGCAACAAAACATCCGGAACCCTTTTCAACCAAAAAGATCAATTTTAGATTCGTCAGTCCATAGCACATTTCTCCATTTCTCCTTTGGCCAATTTAAATGTGGCTTAGCAAAACATACCCATTTAACAAGACAACTACAGGCATTGAGACTGTTGTCTCGAAGTCTGTGACACTTGCCGGCACATCCAATGTTTTTTTGAGCTCCGTAGCTGACATAAAGGGATTTGTCCGTACGGTTAACCATTAAGAGTGACAAAAGTCGCTTCCTACCACTGGATTTAACTTTTTGCTCATATCTAGGGCATTTATTATCATTTTGTTGGAACAAAAATTCCCTTATTTGGGAATACGATTTACGCTCGGACGTAGATTTTTTTTATTAGTTCAATTTTTTCAGGCGAACAATGCTTTTCGCGACCCATAACTATACAATTTTTTTTTAATTATTACACGATTTCATAGAAAGTATATTTAAAACTTTATTATTTTATTTCTTTTCACAAAAGTTTGCAAAACAATTTTAAAAAAGCTCACTGGTGCTATTTTATTAATTGCACGATGTGGTGAGTGTTGACAAAAGATCTTTTATAACTGATTAATACTTAGGCAATTTGACAACAAATGCAATGGTGAAATTTTTACATCTTTCGAATCAGAATATTGCAACTGGTGCTATTATATTCATCGCAGCTGTATATTTGAAAAACGGTAGCAGTAAGAGCCTATAATTTGTCGTCAAATTAGCTTCATAATCAAAACAAATTATCAGTAAAAATAAGAGTAAAATCGCATGAGTGGGCACGGTACTTTCCATACAAAATAAATATTCGTGGGAGGTAAAAGGATGAAAATATTTTCAATCTTGCTTCACTAAACGACCAGTATAGCCAAATAAACAAGAAAACACAACAAAATAAATATTTAATTTTGTATATCTTAAAAATAGTTAAAGCTAAACTTCCGAATTCGGTTGAATGGTCTAGCCATTCTAGTCTAGTTAGAAAATGAGCGGAATTGGACAGGTGGGAATGGTGCTTCCCAGAGAAATTAAATGTTGCTTTTTATTTTTTTGGATTGGTAAAAGTGAAAGTGTCAAAGGTTAGTCTTTATAAGTTTATGGTGAATAAATTATCGTGGTAATAATTTAGCATTAGAACCGCGCTCATTTTTGTACAGGGCGAAAAAGTGTCTTCATGAGAACAGTGGACGGAGTACCTTACATACAAAGTAAATATAAATTACTGTGCAACTTGGTAACTCAAATAAATCCTAGATGTTTTTTTTTTTTGATTATTATTTTCAGTTTTATTCGACCTTTTTTTATTTTTATTAAATATTAATCTTAATCTTTTAAACGGTCCTTTAAATTATAACGATTTATTTTTTTCTCGATATTTCACTTTCCTATGGAAAGCTTCTTCAGAAAATTATTTTTTATATTTTTCAAAAACAAAAATTATAACAATTTGAAAAGAAAAAAAAAATAAAGTAATAAATTTTTATAGTTTTTTAAACGATCTTTTTTATCTTTAGTAAATATATTTTTTCTTTTTTTAGATCTTCTTTATATATTTTTTCTTTTCAAGACTAATGTATCAAATTCTCCAAAGCTGTATGGAGTACCTAAGATCCATAAACAGAATTTTCCTTTAAGGCCTATTTGCTCTTGCATTATTTCCCCGGCCTATGGACTGTGCAAGTATATAACGAATATTCTTAAGGTGATAACAGGACAATCAATATATAATATTAAAAATTCGTTGGAATTTAAGGATAAAACCAAGAGAATAAATATACAAGATAATGATAGATTGTTTTCATTTGATGTAGTTTCACTTTTTCCAAGTATTTCTGTAGGTTTAGCTTTAAGTATTATAGAGGAAAAATGGCAGATAATAGAACAAAATACGAATATTGAGAAGAAATTATTTTTACGTATTCTTAAGTTTTGCATTGAAGACAATAGGTATTTTCAATTTGATAATAGGATATATCAACAGAAGGAGGGCCTCCCTATGGGCTCTCCAGCATCTCCAATTATAGCTGATATTGTGATGGAGGAATTACTAAATTCATGTATTAGTAAAATGCATATTAAACCTAAGATAATCACAAAATATGTGGATGATTTATTTTGTATAACTTCAGAAGATGCAGTGGATAATATTTTGTCAGAATTGAATAGTTTCCATCCGGATATTAAATTTACGATTGAAAGAGAATTAGAATCTAGACTTCCATATTTAGATATGTTGATAATAAGGAAGAAAAATAAGTTAGTATTTGATTGGTATAAGAAACCAACATCTTCTGGAAGAATCATTAATTTTTATTCAAAACATCCAAGGAAAATGATAATAAACAGAGCGAAAAATATGATAGACAGAATATTGACTATAAGTGATAGTGAATTTCATTTGAAGAATAGGGATACAATAAGAGATATACTTAATGACAATGATTTTCCAGTAGAATTAACTAACAGATTAATTAGACAATATGGTAGTTATAGGCATAATTTAGGAAATTCTACGGCAGAGCCAAGAAATTATAAATCATTAACTTATGTTCCTGGAATATCAGAAAGATTAAGAAAGTGTAAAATATATGACACAGATAAATATATAATTGCACACAAAACACATAACACATTAAATAAATTATTTAGCAGTATAAAGGATAAAATAGGAAAAATGGAAATATCTGATGTAGTATACAGGATACCATGTGGAGGAAATGACCAGGTGAACTATGACAAAGTTTATATTGGGACAACAAAAAATAAACTTAAAACGAGATTAGCTGGTCACAGGTGTGACCAAAAATATAGGAATATTTCAACACAGAAGACATCCTTATCTTCACATTGTAAGAAATATAATCATTATCCAAAGTTTGATGAAACATCAGTATTAGATATAGAAAAAAACTACAAGAGACGTTATATGTTGGAAATGTTAGAAATTGTTAATGTACCAAATGTAGGGAGAATAAATTTCAAGACAGACACAGACAATTTTGCTCAGAATTATAGGTACTTAATTAAAAAGACACATAATTTGTTATAATCATTTCATAAGAGAGAATTTGTTATTTGTTGTTTGTTATTTATTTGTTGTTTCCGTTTTCTTGTTTTTGTATGTTTGAATATTTGAAAATTTTAAATTTTTGTATGTATGTATGAAAAAAATATTTTATGTTTTTGTTAAATGTTTTGAAACATTTTTTCAATTTGTTAATAATTTTTTTTGTTTTCAAAAATTTAAAAAATTTTTTCCTGAAGAAGCTTTCCAAAGGAAAGCGAAATATTGAAAAGAAAAAATATATAAAGAAGATCTAAAAAAAGAAAAAAGATATTTACTATAAAATTATAAAATAATTTCCTGAAGAAGCTTTCCAGAGGAAAGCGAAATATCGAGAAAAAAACAAATTGTTATAATTTAAAGGGCCGTTTAAAAGATTAAGACTACATGTTTTATATTAAACTGCTATATCAACGCAGGTAGCTGCATAAATACTTTTCTTAATAGGAACAGCTGGTGGGGTATTCTTATTATTTTGCGTAAATAATATATAATATAATTATCATATTGTTACGGATGTGTCTTGCTTAAACAATAAAGGGAACTACTGGGCATGTTGTTTACGAAGTGCATGGCTTGCTAAGAAAACTTATGGTACAACAACAAAATTTCTAGTTGCAAAGTGCGTAGAAATTTTATAAACGCAAACAACAACAATTTGATATGCTGTTTACTAACAGCGTGGCATGCAAGACAAAAAAAAAACAAATTTCTGTTTACTAACTAAACGCGCAAGACAACAACAAACATGTATGCTGCTTACCATCTGCGTAGCTTTCTAGGAAAACTTATCTACACGAGACAACAACAAATATTTTGAAATAAATCCCAAGCAGAAACCATATCACTATAAAAACAAAAATAAAAATACTTACAGACATACGGCACCTATTCATCGAATAAACAACATACAACAACAAAATGTGATACAAAGGGTGTAGAAGATTCTTAAATCTTTTAGACTTTAAATGGACAAATATAAATAGTGCAGCATCTGAGTGATTGGTCAATCAGTGTAAAATTAAACCTCATAAAGTAAAGACACGCATTTAAAGAAAATTTTTCTGAAGTGTCAATATGTGATATAAAGGGAGTAAAAGATTCTTAAATCTTTTAGACTTTAAATGGACAAATATAAACAGGGCAGCGTCTGAGTGGGTGGTCAGTCAGTGTAAAATTAAATCTCATAAAGTAAAAACGTGCATTTTACGTAAATTGTTCTAAAATGTCAACTTTGTGTAGTTAAAGTAAATACATTTGTTATAAATTTAAAAAAAATAAAAACTGATGTTATTTATTTTGCAATAAAGAACTCACAATAAAACGTTTGTAAAAGGTATAAACGTAGCAATATAATAATATATAATATAATTTAAGTTTTTGTGTTTAAAAAGAGAAACAATATAAGATAAAATTTATTAGTTTCGGCGATTAACAATCTTGTGTTAGGAGCCAGAGATCATTTGAATAATACTCCTGGCCTTGGGTAAGAATATACATTTTCCGTAAAAGCTCTCAAAACCAGATATCTTCAATAATAGTCGATGGAAATTTTTTATTCCGATTACCGGGCTCTTCAACAGGCGTTCATGGATTTTAGTTTTTCATGAATTCTTTTTGTAAATACATCTTGATACCTTAAAGCTGTTATTGTCAATTTTTTTATAAATAAAACCTCCTTTCCCCTTAACCAAACGCCGTTTATCTCATAGTTGACAAATGTTTATAAGCAAAAGCCATGCTGTCATCTTTCTAGTGAGCACAAAGTGGCTACGAAAGTTTTCATGTTGACTTTTTGTAAAACCTTGTTTCTAAATTCATCCTCAAGCTTAGATCAAGATTTTTGTTATATAAAAAACACTCAACGTGAGTTTGAAGAATAAATGTAGAGTTTCACGAGTTACCAAATGTCTTAGGAACAAAAAATGCTCAAACAAACCGATAAGACCCGCACTGAACTAAACTAATCATGGTATTATGTTGTTTGGTTGTCCTCCGCCAGTAGATGAAATAATATTGCCATTTTCCGTCATAACTGGCTGATTTGTATTCGATGGCAAGCGCTTTCGATGCGAATGCATCATTCTCAAGCCGCGGTTTAGTTTGTACTGGTGAGTCAGTGTTGGCGTTCAGGTAGTTCTGTTATTAGGTCCGTATATATTCAGGTAAGCAGAATACTGGACACCTGGCATTTATATGCAAAGTAAACTTACCGATACCTCCGTCTTTTACTATTATATAGGTACGTGTGTCCGCCTGAGGGTGTTTTTCGTTTGCCCGTTTGCATGAGTAGTTTTAAAAAAATTCTCACTACAAACTGGCAAAAATACATCATGTGATAAGGAGTGCTAGAAGTTAAATTTTTTAATACATCAACAGCCCAAAATTTTCACTAATGATATAGATTTTAGTTCTTCTTATTTTTTTCCATGACATGAAAATCACTATCTCGAAATTAGATATTTTTAGTAATGAAATACTTTTTTATTAATTATTTTTAATAAATATTTCTAAACAATAATGCTGAAATAATAAATCCCGTTTTATAAACAAACATTTTATTAAAGATTTTTTAAAGCTTATAAAAAAATTTATGCGATATTTTAGTTTTTGTTAACCAATTAATTTAAAAAAAAATATTAAAAAAAAGTAAAATAAAACATTATGGAGATAGTACTCTCTATAATCGAGTATTAGTGCAATCTGCTTTTTTGTGTATTCGAATTAACTTCCCAAAAATCTGGCAGTTTATACTTTCACTTATATATATACTTCCCAATAAAATCTTATTAAAAAGAAAAACTAAAATTTTGGAAAAAACTGTAAATATCTGTAAAATAGTTCTTTTTATTCAAATTTTGAAAACAACAATATAAAGTCAAGTTTTTGAAAGTAAAAAAAAAAAAAACTTTAAAATGTTAATATTTGCATGAGACATGTCGACCTTTAGCTAACTGTATTCCATTTATCATTTTTAGGATACTCTTAAAGTTTTTCGTCAGAGAATAGCTTCCTTTATAACAAATCATAGTTAATCAACCCAATGACAACTGATGAAGTTGTCACTAATAAGAAATAAAGCAAACTCGTTTTTATATCAAACTGTAGCAAATAGAAACCCAAAATTACCTCCAACAAAACATTCTGCCAATATTTTATTGGCAATCAACAGAACGAAAGATGAATGTGCAGAAGGGGGGGAAACATGAGTGTTTTATTTTGATCTAATCTGTCAAAAAATTTTTCAAGATTAATTCAAATGGAAGGTTACAATGCGATATGAGCGAACATAGTAACAATAGTAAATTTCTATTTTAATTCACAATTTGTTAGGACAGCAAGCAGCAGGTGTTACAATAAAACAAGTAGAAAAATAATTTTTTAAATTCTACAGCCACAAAAAGAAAAACTAAAGAAACCAAAAAGAAGGGGTTGTTTTTATGCTCTAACAGAATTGATTACGACGCAAAAACACAAGTTTAAAACGCAGCCTTCCTGCTAATTCACCTATACACACAAGCTAACTTTATCTTTACTTACTTATTTATAATTTCGTTATATCTTTGGAAGTTGATTAATTATCCTGGCGCGTAAAACGTCAAATTGTAAATTTGAACTTAAGCAAGTTCTCCGGCCGCACAAGACAATACATTTGTTTGCCCTTTTGTTTTTAATAATTAAGAAAATATATTTACATTTCCACCAACAACAATGGTCAATAACACTTTCTTAACAGGCCTTCAAGGCTAAAAGGAAGTTAAAACCTCATACTTATTGTTTTGAATTATTTTTTTCAATATTTTTATAGTTGAACATTTCTTAGATTATAACTTTAACGCACAGCTGTGTGTTGCTGTTAGAGAATTTTTGAAAAATGTTGTTTGATTTTGTTTTGACAAATGTTGGGCGATTGATCTTAAACACCCTTTGGCAGTCTTTAGGAGAAAACGAAAACAATACTAAGTTTAAGTAATTTTGCCACCAAAATTAATTGTAAAATATTTTGCTTTTAACTAAACTGTAAGGAAATATAATTACAAACAATTTTTAAATATGAATGAAATAACAAATGTATAAATTTTATTAAATTTAATAAATATGTATTATTCTTTTTAACGGTCTTTTTAATTAAATTTAACAATAAATTTTTTTAAATTTAACTAAAAAGACCGTTAAGAAGAATAATACATATATTTAAGATATAAAAGGTCGATTAAAAAAATATAATCATTACAATTTAATTTATTAAATTTTGTGCAATATAAATTACTGTTCACAAAAATCTCATTTTAGCTCCAGTCATTATAATTTTTTTTTTGTAAAATATAAAGTGTTATTAAGTTCTTAATTTTGGTAAGAAAAACTGGATTAATAATTAAAATCTTATCGATATGCCGACACAGTATATCTTAATGGGAAACAAATGTTGATTTGCTTAAAAGCATTGTATAGTTAAATTTGTTGATGGTTAAATTTTGTAAGCTTAGGAAAAGTGAAAAGAAGGTATGGCAAACTGATTCCATATTTAAGCCCTAATGGTGTGTGATGCGATTTGTATTTTCTCAATTTTTACTTCATTATCTGCTGTTCTCAATTTACATTAGTTTCATGTGTCATTTTTAGGCAAGCAAAACTGTTCTTTGCCGCTGTGAGAGCATTTTAAGCAAAGCTAGAATCGATCTAGTTTATAACGTTTTTATAATCACGTGTGGTTAATATATAATACGAACTGAACGCATACTGAAATAGCTCTGCTTACCTAAAAATCTACTTACATTGCTTATTTTGTTTTTGTAGATTGTTTTCAAATTTTTCGCATAACTTAGTTAGTAATAGACCACTGCATTGTTGGGCCACTTAAGTAAAGTTTTTCAAAAAGAAGCAACTGTTCACCATGACCACGGTATCACATCTGTCGATTCTTTCATCAATGTTTTTAAACGATTTTTGCCTAAATGGCGGTCCTATTTCGTTAATCACATCACGAATTTTGGGTGTTAAGGCTGAAATCGATTCGATTGGATTCTTATAGACTGTGTGCTTTATATAGCTCCAAAAAATAATCCAGTGGTATTAAATTACACGATCTCGCTGGCCACTTAACTGCTGATTGTCGTAAAATTATGCAATCGGGAAATTTGGTTTGCAATAAATTGATCATTTAATTGGCCGTCTGACATGTGGCAGCATCAGTGATATCCTCGTTATCAATAGATAGCTTAATAACAGGACAAAATTGGGTTGTAAGCATCTCGCGATAACGTGATCCATTAATCATTACCGTATTTCTAGCCTAATCGAAAAAAAGGCCCAATTACGCTTCCAGACCACATAGCAACGATACAGTAACACGTTTAACGTGCAAAAGCTTCTCATTAATTGTTCTAGGATTTTCAGAAGTCCAAATGCGACAATCTTGCTTGTTGATATAATCTGGTAAGTGAAAATTGACTTCGTCTGAAAAAATGGTTTTTTGATAAACCAGCGGGTTGTTCCTAAATGAATATGGCGGTGTGAATGGTCGACTTCAATTGCCCGACCAGTTAAAACTTGTAAAGCTCCAGAGTCAAGTTCTTTTGGAGAATTCGCGATGTAGTTGTTTTGAATAATACCAATATTTGAGAACGTTGTGGAATTGAAAAATTTGGATATGCTTCAACACTATGGCTTACAGTTGCGATCTTTACAGTTAAACGACCCGGTCGCTGCTGTTCGCACATTTTATATCGAGCCTGTCGACCAAATTTAACGACCAAATTCCTAATAGCATTCTCAGAAGTACGATTATGTTGTCCGCAAATATCACAAATTTTACGAAATGTAACTTTAACACAACCACCATTTTCATAGTGGATTTTAATTTTTTTAATACGCTTCTTGTGCGAAACTGAATTCATTGTAATAATTGCCAATGCATCTACCACGAATACGTCAAAAATGTAAATGTCAAAAATATCATGTTGTTAGTGTTATCACAATTAAAAAACAAACTTCTTGTTGAGAAACCCTATATTACAATACCCAATATTTTATTATGTAATTGATTCAACATTCGTTTTATTTAAAAAAATTCACATTCCCTAATTTTCTTAAATGTCAACATCGATTGGAAATTGTTAATTAAATTAACATTTAAATTATCTATTATATTTTAGATTTCAAGTTAGTGTTTGTAATATATATTTCATATATAAATTTTATTTCTTCATTTATCACCCATGTAAATGTATTGAATTTAGTTTTTTACTCGTTTTATTAACATATTTTTCTTTTATGCTTTTATTATTTATTTTTTAAAAAAATTTATTAGCAAATGGTTCATATCAGCCTGGCATGGAACCAAAAAGACAACGTACCGCCTACACACGTCATCAAATACTTGAATTGGAAAAAGAATTCCATTATAATCGTTACTTAACCCGCAGAAGACGTATCGAAATTGCTCATACATTAGTGCTGTCAGAGAGACAAATTAAAATTTGGTTCCAAAATCGACGTATGAAATGGAAGAAAGATAATAAATTACCAAACACAAAGAATGTACGTAAAAAGACCGACGCAAATGGAAATCCAATAACACCAGTGGCCAAAAAACCAAAAAGAGTTAGTGCTAAAAAGCAAGCGCAACAACAACAACAGCAGCAGCAGCAACAATCACAACCGCCTGTGATAAATGAGGTACATATTACTGTATTATTGTATTTTAATAAAAACTTTAAAGGAAGAGATTTCAAAGCTGTCAAAATTTATGCGGACATATTCCAAATTAAAAAAATTATAAATTTATTATATATTGTATTATATTATATTTTATAAATTTTTTGTTTTATATTTTGGGTTTTTAAAAAACAGATTAACTTTTAATTTATTGTTTGGTTTGTTCGACCTTTCCGTATATAAAGTTAATTGTTTTTGTTTTAGCTCTAGTTCAATCAAACTCTCATTTTGTTTTATATTTATGCAAAAATAGTTCTCTTATTTGGGTACGGTTTTCCGTCGACCCTCGTCAAATTTAGTTTATGGGCAAACCGGTTTCGGCCGTTTGCCATCTTCAGTGTTCTTTTCCTAAATACCTAAACGTCACATGCAAGATGCATTAAGTCACGAGTTGCAAATAGAACATTAGTGCGATACTGAAACAGTTTGTACAAATGGTTCACAAATAAATCAAAAACGTAGAATTGCCTACGACACTTTAATAGAAACTGTGAACAGTGGTTCGGGTGGAATTTACTTCCTTGATGCTTCCGGAGGCAACCGAAAAGCGTTCTTAATTTCATTGCTTTGCTTTTGGCGAGCATCAGATGGCAAAATGATGCAACTCTAGCGTTGACTTCATCCGGAATAACTGCAACTCTGCTAAAAGCTGGGCGAACTGCACATTCTGGTTTAAAATTACCATTAAACATGCAAATCAACGAAACACAAATTGCAGCATCATCAAAAATAGCGCAAGGGCCAAAGTTCTACAGATATGAAAATTATTTGTTTAAGGCGAATGCACAACGGCCCATTAGATTTTCGTGACAATCAAATATTTTTGGTGGAGCCTTGAAGCAGTTGTCTAGTGATTTTCGTCGGACTCTTTCTTGAATTACTCTCCGATCAACTGTTGCTGATGAACTAAACGCATATGCCCAAAATCATAAAATTTGTGGCGGCTCGTAAAGACACTAACATGTCATTATTTTTGCAACAAGACATTGGCAATGGTAAAGTCGCAGTGGACCCACATATTTCTGTCACATTAAAGACTCAAAAGAGAAGCTTATTCAGCGTGTTTTTTTCAAATACAGTGTAACAGTTCAATAACGAGTGAACGAGTAATATTGGTAGCGAAAAATAAAGACTTTGATGATCTCAATGCGACCACTCAAAATTTTTCCCGGGACAGTTTGTTTCCTTCAAATAAATTGATACCGTTATAAACTAGGGTGACTACTGACAACTATCCTATGGAGTTTTTAAATTTCCTAAAGATGCCTGGACTACCACCTTGCAATTTGCAGTTTAAAGTAGGATCACTTATGCAGCGTAACATTAATTAACCTCGAGTATGCGATAAAACACGCCTGGCTATGTAGATGCTAGTAAAGAACGTCGTTGAGGCAACAATTATAAAGGGAAGATACAAAGAGGAGAATGTCTTCATACCGTGTATACTACTGATTCCAACGGATTTACCATTCCATTATAAACCTCATTCATATCGAGAATTTTATTTAATAATTACAATTTCCTTTAGTTTGTTTTAAGTTTATTTTATGCAAAAGTTTAGGTTTTTTATTTATCGATTAATCAGCACGAAGTCTGTCGGTTCAGTTAGTGTTATATATATTTGATAGCCAGATAAGGAAAAATCAAGCATTTACTGCTTTGATTTAGGCAACATAACATCAGCAAGATGGAATATAAAAGTCTCACTTGTCTTAAACAGACTTAATTCTTGATACTCACAGCCTAGTGTCTCAGTCTTCACACTGAGGAGACTACAATAAATTTTTCAAATTGAAAACAGAGAAAAGAAAGACAATAATTTTTTTTTGTGCGTATCACTATCGTTTAACGCTTTAATCAAAATAATAAACATATATTTATTTTATTCCTCTTCACTCAATTTAATCATTTAAAATAATTGACAATATAATATTTCAAGTTTATTAATATCAAGTTCAGTTAGCAGTAGTACAATTTTGAAAAGCTTTTCTTTTTGAAATTCCGCTTCAATTCGCTTAATGTGTTCAAAATATCAAAAGCTGTGAAAAATATCATGAAAAATAAAACAGTATTTAAAATTTTCCTTAAAATTGAGAACATGGTAAAACCTAAAAATTTTTTCAAATTTTTGTTTTATAAAATTTGAAATTTTATTTTGTGAAAACTTTACCTATCAAATATTGATAGTAATACATAACATTTCACTAAAAGATAATATGCAGTCGATTTAATTATGAAATTAGTTATTATTAAGTAACTTAACTGTCAGAGATTCGTCGCAATAATTGATTGCAAACCTTTAATTTATCACTTATGTTATTATAGCTCAATATCATTGATTTTTTAACAAATTACTTATATGAGGAATTAACAAAATTAGTCGAATAATATTCATGAAAAAATAGGCATTCAATATTTTAAATAAATAGAAAATCAGCGTAAATATTTCAAGTCATCAAGTTTGTGAATATTTTTTATCTTTCAACTAATAATTGTTTCAGTAAAACACATTTTTGAAACAAAAAATTATTTGAAAATAGCACACCGATGGCGAATAAAGCTTGTAGTAAGTGAACCTAGAAAATAAAAAAAAATTTTATTAATTTTTAGCTAGTGCTGTTATACTTATAACTTATTAATGTAAAGGGCTTTTCAACAAGAAGTTTATTTTTGAAAACAACATTAAACAAAAAATATAGATTAAGATTTAAATTTTTATTGTATTACGAAGAGAAAAGTTCGACATATTTGAATGAAAAATGATATCTGGCTAATGTCTACCGCTAACAGATGTAGATTCTTTGACCAATGCTTTTAATCACTCTGTGGCAAAATGGCGGTCTAATTTCGTTAACTACATAACGGATTTTGAGTTTTAAGCCTGAAATCTATTCCGTATAAACTCCACCCTTAATGTAGCCCCATAATAATAGGCCAAAATTGAGTTGTTAGCATCTCAGGATAGCGCGATCCATTGACCGGTACCGTAATTTCACATACCACACCATACAATGACACGTTGAGCATGCAAAGGCTTTTTAATAATTGCTCTAGTAGTTTTAGAAGCCAAAATGCGCCAACTTTATTTGTTGATATACCCTAACAAGTAGAAGTGAGCTTCGCTGGCAAAAATCAGTTTTTCAAAAAACCAGCCAGTTGTTCCTGAATGAACTGAGTGAACCTACGGCAATGCAAATGGTGGGTAGACTTCAATTCCTGCACAAGTTGAACCTCTTAATGTCTAAAAGTCATATCCTTACGCAATATTCACCATGTAGTGGCTTTGGATAACCGCAATTATTGAGAACGTCGAGGAATTGACAAATTTTGATCTGTTTCAACTCTGTGGCTCATGTTTGCTATGTTTTCAGTTGAACAACCCAGTCGAACACGCCTTGGTGTTCGCTCATTTTGTATCTAGCCTCAGGACTCAAATTTAACGACCAAATTTTTAGTAGCGGTCTCAGAAGGATGATTATGCTGTCCGAAAACATCAGGAATTTTCGAAATGTAACTTTTCATAGTGAATTTTAATTTTTTAATGAGTATTTCGTTCGAAATTGAATTATTGTAACAATTGTCAATGCACCTAGTACAAATATGTCAAAAAACTCAATGTCAAAATGGTGGTGTTGCCACAATTAAAAAATAATATTGTTACGAATGTGTCTTACTTCAGTTTTAAAATAAAATAGTTAAGCAATAAAGCGAACTACTGGTTACAAACAAACATACATGTTGTTTACCATCTGCGTAGTTTTCTATGAAACCCTTTTCTACAAATGACAACAACGAATGTATTGAAACAAATCCCAAGCAGAAGCCTTATCAGCATAAGAACAAAAACAACTATACACAAAAAAATACAGGCGCCTATACATCGAATAAACAACATACAACAAAAAAATGCGATACAAAGGGAATAGAAGATTCTTAAATCTTCTAGAATTTAAATGGACAAGTAAAAATAGGGAAGTGTCTGAGTGGATAGTCAATCAGTGTGAAATTAAACCTCATCAAGTAAAGACGTGCATTTTAAGTCAATTGTACAGTAGTGTCAACTTTGTGTAGTTAAAGTAAAAAAAAAATTTTATTAATTTAAAAACAGACGTTTTTATTTTGCAATAAAGAACTCACAACAAAACGTTTTTAAAAGGTATAAACATAACAATATTCTTGTTGAAAGACTCTATACATCTAATTTTTATTTATCATTAAATGTCTTTATACACAACATTTCAAAGTATTTTAGATTTATTCAAAAAAATTTTAAAATAAAGCGAGAAGATTTAAAAAAATAAAAATTTAAAAATGTATTAGAAATTAATTTCACATTTAAACATTTTTCTTTGCAGTGTTTGCGCTCCGACAGTTTGGAGAGTATGGGTGATGTGAGTACATCATTAAATAATCCTTCATTTATAACAGGGGCGGGCGATGCTACAAATTTAATGAACCCACCACAAATGCCCTGTAATACGTACAATAACGGATCTCAATCAACTGCAGCACAAAATTCTCACGTAAATGTTAACACTAGCAGTGGCAATAACGGCAGCAGTAGCAACAACATAAATGTTAACAATCCAAATAGTAACCGTAGTAACAACAACAACAATAACAATTTACATCTCAGCAACAATAACAACAACAGCAATAACAATAATATAAATCCTATGCAAGCTAATCTACATTCGCAACATCCGCAAGGGCATGTGCAACATACACAAGATCTAATGGCAAACTTGCAGCAACATATAAAACAAGATTATGATCTGACAACTCTTTAGAATAAGAATTTTTAATTGATTTTTTTAGCTATTTAGTTTAACAAAATTTATTTATGTTCCCAATTGGTATTCGTACTCATACAGTTGCAATATAAATTTATTTAATTATCGTACCTAAAGCTTGTCAATTTGTAAAAAAAAAAACAACAAAATCTTTTTAGTCCTTTCAAAACTCTTGCAAATTTAACGATGGAGTAAAAATATTTATCAATATAGAAGCAAACAGGTTTGGTTACTTTATGCTTAAATATTAATTGTGTATAACGATGTCGGTATATTTTTTACACTTATATTAAAGTTTCTACTCTAATTTTCGACTCAATCCGAGAGTTATGGTCGTAAGCTCGCTGGCGATTTAGGGAATTAATATAGCAAAGATTTTCGAAGATGTAGAATTTAGGCCGCAGCATGCTGAAAGGTAGTGACAGTAGTCGGCTTATTCAGAAGAAAGCAAGCAGAGTATCTGTTAACCGATGTCTAAGGATATATTTGTATTAGAACAGCTTTAAAAAACAAATTGTACTCGCACCTATCAAACATAAAAGAGACAGTGCTGTAAAAAAGTATTTTTTATTTCATTAATTTCTTAAGCTGCATGTAAAAAATATTTGATTTTTACAGCAAAACTATAGCTACAAATAAATGTGTCGTGTAAAGTATTGTAACAGAAATTTTTCTGTCCTATTATTGTCCAGTCATTGTTTCTAATTGATTTATTATTTTTTTTTAATATATATTTTCTGTAGATCAGGGATGTATTTTAGCGGCTATTTTAAAGAAAATAAGAGACTTTAAATATCAGATTTTTCAACAAGAAGTTTGTTTTTTAATTGTGGCAACACCAACAATATGATAGTGTTGACACTTAGTTTTCTAACGTATTCGTAGTAAATGTATTGGCAATTGTTACAATGAATTCAATTTCGCACAAAACTCGCATCAAAATAATTAAAATTCACTATGAAAATGGTGGTTCTGTTACATTTTGTAAAATTCGTGATATTCGTATGGTCGATAGGCTCGATATATAATCTGCTAGGACCAACACGTGTTTGACAGTGTCGCTCAACTGAAAATATCGCAGCGGTGAGCAGCAGTGTTGAATTATATTAAAATTTGTTAACTCCTCGACATTCTCAACAATTGGGGTTATCTAAAACCACCACATGGTGAATTTTAGGTAAGGAAATTGACTTTGAAGCCTTACAAGGTTCAACTGGTGTAGGAAATAAAGCCATTCACATCACCGTAGATTCGCTCGATTCATTCAGGAAGAACCGGCTGGGTTTTCTGACAAAATCTTTTTTTCAGACGAAGCCGCAGCTGGGCTTCTGCAGTGAGTGATTATTGAGACACGTTCGTATGCTCAAAGTGTCACTGGAGGTGCCCCTGTAGACTAGTAGGTAGTGTGCTAGCTTGTTAGTATGGGGGTTCTGGGTTCGATTATCAACGAAGGCCTTGGTTTTTTTCACTACAAAAATAAAAATTGACTGTCGGTGGGGCTGCTCAGCGATGAAGCCATAGTCACTGGTCGCTGGGCTGTCTTATACGGCAGTTAATTTCCGACTATCCTTCTACTTTCACCACCTGCTTCATCTCTTCTCTATCCCTTTCCTAAAGAATATAGCACGGTACTTAATTAAATAGGCATTGTTGCCTGAAGTGCTACTTCTCTTAAAAAAAAACATAAATTGGGCCGTTTTTTTTCGAAGATGAGTCTGGAAATGCGGTAACTCACTTTTGGTCTATTATTGACGACAAATATATATCAATATATCACTGAAATGTGGTTTCAACAGGACGGTGCCACATATCACACAGCCAGTTAAACGATCAATTAATGGCAATCCAAATTTCCCGATCGCATAATTTCACGCCAATTTAACACCACTGGACAATTTTTGTGGGGCTATGTTAAGAACAAAGTCTATGCGAAACCAATCGAATCGATTTTAGTTTTACAACTCAAAATCTGTGATATGATTAACGAAATGGGATCGCTTTTTTTTCTAAAAGTGATTAAAAACTTTGATAAAAGAATTAACATCTGTCAGCGTGGTTGCGATGGACATTTGTCCGATATCCTTTTTCAATCATAATTGCTGATATTTTCCCTTCTCTTGTTTAATTTTGTTTTTGAAAACACACTTCTAATTGAAAAACCCTTTACACAAATGTTTACTTCTTCCTTTTAAGTTTGCTTTTCTCTTACGAGTGTTTACTGGTTACTATTCTTTAGAAATGTTAACACATTTTGTAAATAGTCATTATATAATTGAGTTTTAATTTCATTTAAGAAATACAACTGAGAAGACGTAATATATTCGAGCATGACACTAGCAGCTTCGTTTGGCAAAAGTAATGAAAATAAGCCAAACGGAAATCGAAAGTGGTTTAGATTTTCCAGTGGCGCAAGGCTCGCCGGAACAGTGCAGGATGTTTTAGGTGAAAACTTTAAGTGAAGTTTCTTGTTTTTTTTTTTATATATATATATTTTCCGTCAGTGTATTTCGTATCTATCTCCATCGTTATTAGATTAAATATTACTTTTGCATAGCCAAGTAAGTATTTGTGTAATATTTTATATTTTTTTATTTATTATTTTTTTACTTTAAATTAAATTCGTTATTAATTATCCCCTTCGATTTCATATCTTTTGTTTTGATTTTTCACTTACTTAGAAATAAGTTTGGTAGGAAAAAATTTAAATAAACTTAATAAATTGCTAAACTAGTTTATATATGAGATTTAATTTTAGTTGAGCAAAATTAAATGTTTCGGAATATTACAGTGAATTAGTTAAGATTTATAAATACTAAGAACTATTAATTTGTGGTTTCAGTTAAACGAGTTTTATGTAATTATAAATGAAACCTTGAAAAACAATTCTTTATTCTACTTTATTAGCTGATATAAGTTTTAAGTTTGTAATATACAAAGAATATAGTTAATTTTCAACATCCACAAAATATGTATAAAATATCGTAACCGTATTATTATTTCAATAATTATGTTAAATAATGTTTAAAAAAAACACAAATTTAGACAATATTAAATACCAAATGAAATGTAAATAAAAGTTTTATTAAAAAATATACTTACCTAAATGGATTTTATTCTATATTTTTTCAGTTGTGTGGGGAAAAATTGGCTTAAAATGAGTAGTTTTTTTATCACAAAATTCACTGAAGAACAATATAAGGACGCAACAACTCATAATATTAAATATGCGAAAACAATTATATTAATATTAATCCTGCAATTGTGCGTTAATTTATATATGGTATTTTTACTAGTATCTTGGCACCCCAACTGAAATAGGTGTGTTAAGTTAAATCTATACGGCCCTTCATTTTAATTGTAAATTAAAAAATCTCCAATACTGCTCCATCTATTTTTATCAATTGACATCTATTCAGTTATAGTAGTTCAAGCAGTTACAGGTTGCACAATGAACGAGGTGACAATCGCGCTTAACTTTAGCACAATAATTAAACAAATCTAAAAATTATTTCGGACACTTTTACCTCCATCCAAATGTGAATGCCTTTCGTATCCATAAGTATATCCATTTGTATGATTGTCTCCCTTTATTTTTTTTGTATTTATATCTCACGATAAATTCATCTAAAAATGCGTGTATTATTTTATGTTACAACCAGGCCTTCTTTATTTAAAATATCCAATATAAACACACATTTTCATGGGTTAGACGTGTTGAATGTTTCATTCTCACTATAGTTATAAAATAAATTTTAAAATAAAAATCGAGATGATAAGCGCGCTTAACATTTGTACAATAATAAAGAAAATCCCAAAAATATGTCGAATATCTACACCTCCACGCAAATGTGAATGCTTTTCGTATCTATATAGTTGCCCAGTTTTACGATTGTCTCTTGTAGTGGGATTTTATGGTAAATCAACCAATAAATATGTGTATTCTTTTATACTGCAACCAGTCATTCTCTATTTAAGATATCCAAAATAAGCAATTTTATTTTGTGCTTGATTCCTTTAAATAAATATTTCATGATATTCTCACAAAATATTTA
The DNA here is from genome assembly GCA_030448955.1 of Trichopoda pennipes. Taxonomy (NCBI): domain Eukaryota; kingdom Metazoa; phylum Arthropoda; class Insecta; order Diptera; family Tachinidae; genus Trichopoda; species Trichopoda pennipes. The sequence goes on from JASKUP010000012.1 coordinate 19,495,438, forward strand.
TTACAAACATTTTTATTAAAAAATAAACATCTTATGATATTCTCATAAAACATTTATTCAAATAAAAATAAAAATATTTGAAATGTATTGTAATAAGGGAGAGCACATCCATATTGCAATTTCAGTATTGCTCATATAGCTCATCAGTGAATTTTACCCCAATATTGTATTGAAAACCTAAGAGTTATATCCAAAGCCAAACTGATTCTATGAGAATTTGATGAATATGTTTTAATAAAAATTTTTGTTATAAAATTTTGTGAGAATATCATGAAATATTTATTTAAAGAAATCAAGCACGAAATAAGATTGCTTATATTGAAAATGATTCCGAATAATTATAAATTACTTGATACCCAAAATAAAAATAGGGTTTCTTGGATTAGATATAGTTATAAAATAAAAGCTCGAATTTTTTAACTTTTGTATTTCAATTTTTGTAACTTAATTTAGCTTTACGGTATCAGTTTTACTGAGTGGTTGTTTGTTAAAGAAGTCCTTTTGTTTAGCAGCAAGTTATAAAAGTAAAAATATTTTTTTCCCCTAGAACTGCCAGCCATACAGCTTTTTCAAATTATTTCTTGAATCTTCTTTTAATTGAACTAAATATTAATGCTCATATCTAAAATAAATTAAACATTAGTCTTCTTCTTTTCATCTATCTCTTATTTTTTCTCGATTAAAGATTGCCACCTTCTTATCCGAATACAACCAAGGACTTACATTGTGGAGTATGTTTTTAAGTTTCCATACGTTGCCATTTATTTCGTGATTTTTGCATTAAACACAACATTATTTGGAAGTGTTGATGTTACTGAATCCTACAGCAATATATTACTCTTGATTATGGCATTATAAAGTAATTGCGTGCAATCTGACATAAGATGTGACTTCCGTTGAGGTCCCAGTTTTTCTGTACTTTTTGTGCTTTTCCAAGTTAAGCGCCTATTAAAAATCAATAAAGAGCAAAGATGCATTATAATTTGCTTACTAATTCAAATAAGAGCATACTTCTCTGCACAATGTTATTAAACAAGAACATTTCTTCTCATCAGGTCATATTTCCCATTTCGCTCGCACATGAACACTGAAGAAAGCTATGTCTTACACTATTATCAATGTGCTCTAAAATACTGAAACAAATCTTATTTAAGCATAACTTCTTAGAGAGTTAAATAGCTTAAGAAAATTTGGCCAATATATCAAAAATATTCAATTTATGTTTCTTAAAATTTACAATTTTTGCTAAATGCAATCAGTCTAAGCAATCAATTCTTGCCACCCTTGCGATTGCATTTCGCCGGAATCTCACCTCATTTGGTTAAGAACATAAGTATATTTATCATATTTAATTGTATTATAACACGAAATAATTTAGCTTATTAAAGTTACGCCATGTGTTTACAGTACAACTTCGAATTTTTTATACAGGATAACATTTTACAACAAGCTTAATTTTGATGAAGTAAACTTTAATAAATATTTTCAAAAGCAAAGTATAAAGTACATATGTTAGTCGAGTTTTCTTAGATGAGCTTTAGTCATTTAACAGAAGCCCATCTTGTTTTATTTTAGTTTACGAAAGAAAATAAAAACTCAGCCTAACCTTTGTAAAACTTTGCTCTTGGGTTCAGCGAAAATTATTTATTTATTTTCTTAAATATGTATTAATCTTTTAAATGGTCTTTTTAAATAAATTTGAATGATATTATTAAAGAAATCTAGCACAAATAACGTAGATTATATTACTATCATTGTTAAATGATTCTTTAGTTATACAGTTCAAAACTTTTTGTTACAATCAATTCCAATAACCAAAGTGTTGATATTCTGTTAAGTTGCACATCAATCTATTCTTATAATGCGTTGTTTCATTTGGAAATGTGGATAATTAAGGTCCAGTCAAAGAAAAATCATTAGGGCATCTCATTTTATTAGTTTTTAATATATTGACAAAGTGGTTATAGGCACTTCATAATTTGCAAAAATTTAAGACGTCGCACACTGGGGATTTTTGTATGGAGGTGAGGAAAAAAATATATGTGTCAAAAAATGTGGTGATTTCATCACAAATTTAGTTTTATTTATATAGTAATACACAAAAGTAATCAAAATAAAAAAAGTTAGAAAAATGTCGATCGCTACCTGCAATGTAAAAAGCCGTAAATAATAAAAAAATTTAAATGATTTTTTTTACTTTTTAATTTTTAATTTACTATTCTAAAAGAGCCTTAACTTCGTCGCTTATAACACTATGCTTTTTCTGGCTAAAAGAAGGCGTCAAATGTGAAATCATGGGATCTGATGTTACCATCGTTCTGTGCATAATATCTTCGTTCGACTGCATTTTCAGGAGTGTCCAAGGCGATATTTTTTATAGTCTTTGTTACGACTTTCCTGAGCCTCTTCGGATAATAAGCCTTCAGAAAAAATACACTTTTCAATTATATGTTTTTCATGAATTAGAATTTTGTGAAGTGTAGGTGGCATATTGTACCACACGTACAGTGCAACAAATTCATTTGCCGTCTCCAAACAAAAATCACCAAATTTTTTTAGATCTACTACCTCGAGGATTGTTATAGCTTCGAGCATTATTGAAAACCTCTTGATTATGTTTTCATCTAGACCCGTTATTTCGGAAGTCATAGCTGGATTAGCAAAGAATCTTTGTGACATATTTCCTGAATTTCTCGTACCAGAGCCTTGCTTAACAGTATCAACCTGTATTCCTATTTTTCTTTTTAAATTCACGCTTTATAAAACATTTTCGGGCTTCTTTTATCGAACGAGCATTTGAGTCGACTCTCCCACGTTTAAATTCAATATTATGAGCTACATGCAAAAGACACTCCATCAGCTTAATACGCGCATAAAGTGGTGACATACTAAATTGCAGTGCTTGTTTATTTATGAGCATAGCTTGAACTTCTTCGATCTTATTCATCTTGGGTGTTGTAACTCCACAAATAAAACAAGGAGATGCTGCTGGTGTTTATTACTTTTTTTTGTTTAATAATTTTTGTTTTAATTCTGAGAATAATAAAAAAATAATAAAAAACATTTGTGCATCTCGAGCATATATTTTAAATTCATACGTTTACTTAATTCGCATAAAAGCGAAACGCGTTCAACGATTTTCACGAGATATGTCTCATTTTGTTCATAGCTTATACGACTTTGCGTGAAAGTAATAGGACTTGAGACGTTTTTTACCGTTTTGGATTTTTTATGAATTAAAAAAAAATTAACTTTTTAGGCAAAAAATATTTTTTTTCTTCATACATTTATTTATAACTAAGAAACTGTTGCTTATGTAGCGAAACGTTATATAAACAGTTGAAAGTACTTGTAATTCTTGATTTCTCTAAATTTGTTTAAGTAAAATCCGACTAGTGGTTCTTGAGTTATGTTAAACAAAAGAGCCTTATCAGAATTGAGTCGCGAATCAATCAGCTGAAAAATGTTGTACTGTGTAATGCATCAAATTGAGAGGTGGCATTGATTAAAAATGTAAAAACAGATATGAGACAATGTATTATTAGTGATTTCCAACTGCAGGAAAGTAAAGCTTAAATTGCAAGTCCAAATGTTTGGAGAAAATAGGGATTTTTTTATTATGTTCATAAAAATAAACAAACCAAAAAAAAACTAAGTCTCTGCAGAGTTTATTTTTTCAATTTTAGTATACTGAAATATCCTATTTTAAATAGAAAATAAAAATAAAAACGTTAGCTCACATAATTAAATAATAGTATTCGTTTTGAAATTCTTAGCTTCAAATTAAGTTGGTTCAGTAAAACATACAAGTACTGAGCTTGAGACGGCTATAAAAAAAAAGCTAGCAGTAAGATCGGAGTAATTCTTTTTGATTTAATTGTACCATTGTAAAGTTTCAAAATATCATGCATCTTTAAAATAAATAATGTTTCTATAACAAAAAAAGTTAAACAACATTAAACATTTTAGGCATTAGAAAGTTTTTTGGATGCAATTTTCTACAAAAAAATTTGAAGGCCAATGAATAAAAAGACAGACAGGCCATTTCTTATTTCCTCTCTAAGCGCATATATTAAACATTTTAGCGTTTCCCTATATTTCCTATGACTCAATCAAATTTTTAATTTATTTATGTTATTGCAAATCTTTAAACTGTTATTTAACACCTTTACTTAGCAGCAAGTTTCTGTTTAATCTTTTCAAAACTAAGATTTGATAATAATGCAGTTCATTCATTAGGTCTCTTAAATATAAATTAATCCTTTTATCACCTCAATTAGTGTGCTGGCTCTCTTTGCCAATTTTTCTGTTTGTTTATTTACTTACGAATTGTTAAGTAGCGGATTAATGCCAAAAATAACAACAAATAATATACGATGAAAATGACAATTGAATGTTTTATAATAATAAATAAAATTCACACATCGGTTTGGTTTGTAGCGAATCGCACAAAACTATTAAAATATGTTATGAAGAAGATTTTTGTTCGGCAATATAGAACCTTTTATATTTTCCTTTTTACAAAATTAATAATGTCGATTGGTACAGCATATTACATAACTATCACGTATGGTTTGTGTAAAGAATACTGAATATTTTTAAGGGTAAACATCGGTCATTATAATTCAGTATTCGATAGACAGCAAAGTGTAAACATACACACATTTCTTTTCAATCGGTGAAAAAATACCGCAAAAAATCATATGTAAATTGCCGTTAACCAACCAAATTAACGCCAAAGCTGAACATCCATGGCGCCAAGGTCGGGTCAAAATGGTCGATTCAGACTATCGCAATCAGCGAAAACTTACCAGAGCATTAGACCCCAGACACGAGGCCATAATTTTTCATCATGGCAACGCTCAGTAATATGTTGCAAGACCGGCCAAAAACTATATAGATAAGTGGATAGAAAGTTTTGGCTCCACCACTTTATAGCCCAGTCCCTGCCCTTTCTGATTAACCATTTGTTTCGTTTGATGATGAACGTCCTTACTGGAATATGCTTCACTTCACAACAGGTTATCATTGGCTTGATTCATTTTTTATATCAAGTTTTTTTGGTGGCGGAGAAGAAGTAGAAATAGTGGGAAAAAGTAGTGGTTAACAGTAGAGAATATATTTAAGTAATGTATCAATACATCTTGTTATTTTAATAAACTTATATACTAATTACACAAGTTAATAATACAAATTGGAAAATTAAAATGATTTCTGAAATTTTCGAGGATTTGCATATTCCCATATTTTTATCATTATTGCAATTTGGCTTGATTCCAATGTTTAAATTATTTTGTCTGCAACTCTTTTAGAAAAACGACAAAAACGTTGCTTAAGATAAAAATGTGTAAAGACGAAGTTTCGTCAACATAATAGAACCAATAATGCATTACTTATTATTATTACTATTAACCCATGATATTTCTAAAGGATACTGCAAGAGATAAAAATTTGGATAGACTGTGTGATGACTGGGTGTTTCAACAAGAAGTCTGTCTTTCAATTGTGACAAAACCAAAAGTTACATTTCGTAAATTTCGTGATGCTTTCGGACAACATAATCGTCGTTCTGAGACCGCTATTAAGAATTTGATCCTTATATTTGAATCTACAGGCTCAAAATGTGCGAAAATCAACTCCTGTCCGACCAAGTCGTTCAACTGAATACATCACAGCCGTGAGCCACAGTGGTGTAGCAGATCCAAATTTGTCCATTCCTCGACGTTCTTAACGACTGGGGTTATCGAAAACAACTTCATGGCGAACTTGGTTGGCGTAAGGATTTGATTTTGAAGCCTTACGAAGTTCAACTGGTGCAGGAATAAAAATCATTCACATCGCCGTAGATTCGCTCAAATTATTCAGGAACCGGCTGGTTTTTCTGAAAAAAATCATTTTTTCAGATGAAGCTCATTTTCACTTTTCAAAGTATGTCAGCGAGCAAAATTGCCGCAATTTGGGCATATGAAAATCCTAGAGCGATTATTGAGAAGCCTTTTCATGCTCAACGTGTCACTTTATGTTGCGCTATGTGATCTGGAAGCGTGATTGGGCGTGTTTTTTGCGTATATGATACTCTAAAAACGGTAACGGTCAATGGATCAACAATTGGTTGGTAACAACTCAGTTTTGGCCTATTATTGACGACATGGATATCACTGACATGTGGTTTCAACAAGGTGGTGCCACATGTCACATATCCAATGAAACGATTAATTTATTGCAAACCAATTTTCCCGATCGCATAATTTTACGACAATCAGCAGTTAAGTATCCAGCTAGATCGTGTGACATAACACCACTGCATTATTTTTGCTTTTGGCCTATGTTAAGGACAGAGTCTATACGGAGCCAATCTAATCGATTTTAGCCTTAAAAATCAAAATCCGTGATGTGATTAACAACATAGAACCGCTATTATGCCAAAAAGTGATTAAAAACTTTAATGAAAGAATCGACATCCGTCAGTGTAGTCGTGGTGGATACTTGCCAGATATCATTTTTCATTCATTATTAGCGATCTTTTCTCTTTGTAATACAATAACAATTTGAATCATCTTAATCTAAATGTTTTGTGTTATTTTGTGTTAGAGAACAAACTTTTTTTTGGAAAACCCTTCACTTCCAGAAGTCTCTTCAGTCTCGTAACATAAAAAGATTTTAAATTAGGTTTAGAATGAAAAACTAATTGTTATACTTCGATGTTACAAACAGTATAACTAAATGAAAAGAAGTTCCATTTTAAGGCGAATACACTGGTAGAATCATAAACATTCGTAGCATAAAAAGAGGACATTGAAATAAAAATATGGAATGGCAAAATCGTATGTATACATATTCTTGTATAAAATACAAATTATGCACAGTAATTCCTCCAACGTACATGCAGCAGTTTTCTTCTTTTTTCTTTATTCACATACAAACAAATAGCAAGAAGTAAACGAATAAAAAGATCTCTTTGCGATGATAAATTAATCGCTAAGAGTATTTTCATGTTCTTGTAAGACAATCCAATGTCAAAACTGAGTAGATTGATTATTATTCTTCTTGGGTTTTAGCATGCACACAAGCACAACATACAAATATGTACCTTTAATAATACTACTGATGTGTGCGTTTCTGGTGAGCTAAAAAAATGTTGGAGTATCGGTTTTACATGTGCCAAAAAATGAATTGAAAATGTTTTTGATTTCATGCTTGAAATGTCACCAGTACTTCTTTAAATTTTTTCCTTGTGTCCACTTTTATTTGGGATTGGTTGACTGGTAAAATTTCTTCACTCAATACAGTAGTTAAACTTCAGCTTTAGTGGCAACTTGTATAAAATCTTTATAACTTACAAAAACCATTATTCTTCTCTTAAATCAATTCAACTTCTGAAATTTCAATATCAGAATTTCTGTAGAATTTTTCTCTTATTCGTTTCTTCAAGAACTCATAAACACACATTTAAACTGTTAACATTAGATGACGTATTATTATTTCATTTAGTAATTGACTATTTATTTGTTATTTTTAAACAGAACTGCTAATGTATTAAATGAATACATTATTGATAAATTAAAAGAAAATTTATAATTTTTTTTAAAAATAAACTTAACTAATATTTTAAAAGTAAAAATAATATTTAACCCAGTACTGGTGAAGCCAGTAGTCTGAAGGTGATTAGAAAAGACCTGTTGCGCCTACGTTAAAGTACTGTATAAGATTATTGTGTTTAGATCTGATATTCATACAGCAAAAGTTACTACAACAGATTTAGTATGAGACTGTTATTATGGATAGACTGCAAAATTCTATGCTTTTGCGATTACTCTGAGAGCATAAAAATGCTTTTATTAAATGATTATAAGATGAAGCAATTCTTTTAGAGATAATAATGCAAATAAGCCCACATGGCTGAATAAGTTGGCTGTTAATGGTTTTTATGAGTTCACTCAAGCATTCAGCTTAACATGGCATACAAACCAACATCTAAAAGGGGTTTGCAATTTGATGGTTTCCTCTTTATGCTCGTGTTAAACACATTTCCAGAAGCCAACAGGTGCCAACGAGTTACGATCAATCATCAAATGGATCGATTTTTAATTAAGAACTCTTGTTACCAGTGTCCCTTTATACCTACAACGAAATTAACTGTGTGCTCCCCATCACAATAACTAAGAGTATCATCATTATCTCTACTTAGCATCGACGCGTCAGTTGACATTGATTAGTGACAATGGTTTGGATACCGATAGCTGTCCATATAAAAATTCGCGCGTTTATTTGTAATCGCCTATGAAAGCTGAACACTGGTATGTAGTGAGTGTAAATATGTGTGATGTTATATAATGAAATTCTCAAATACTTTGAACTTGATGTTTGTTTGTTTGTTTGTTTTGCTTTTATGGCACCAACAATCAGTACAACAATGCAAAGTACCCAATTTCCAGGAATAGGTTGGAGTTAAACTCTGCATGTGGTTTGTGTGTCTAATACAACAAAAATTTGTTCTAATTAGTTGACAATCAATGATGTTATAATGAATCAGCTTAAAACATAGTTTGATTGCTTTAATGTTTTGATATTGAATTTTGGCAACTAGGAAGGCATCATGGTAAAAATAAATATGTGACATTTAGCTTAAATTGTTTGAAATATAATTCCAAAGATTATTCCATTATTTTCGAAGCAAAGCATACAAATGAATGTATACTTATTTATTATTGGGTTTAAAGCTTTTTACAAAATTGTGTACATATTATATATGATACAATACAATACCATAATTAATTTCATTTTATATATTATCGTTATATCCTATTATTCATGTTGATTTGGATATAAATTTAATAGAAAACAAAAAAATAGAAAATTTTACAAGCATGGAAAAATACCTATTCTTAGAAGATAAGAGATATATTCAACAAAGAGGACTTCAAATGGATTACCCAACGTCTACAATTGTGGCAGATATAAATATAAAGAAACTGTTAGATAATATTATTGAACATTAACATTACAACAAGATATATATATATATATATATATATATATATATATATATATATATATATGTTGATGATTTTTTTTGTGTTATAACTGTATCTTATCTAATTAAATATCTTTAAATGTTCAATAAAATTTACAAATCAAAGCAAATGTGATACAAAATTTACTTATTTAGATACAAATAATAAGGAGAAACAATAACTTAGTTATAAATTATTACCAAAAATTATTATATTAAATATTACTCTATAATAAATAACAGAATTCTTATTAAAAATCCAATAGATTTAATAGAAAGGATTTATAAAATAAGTGTCAAGGAATTCCATAAGAAGAATAAAGAAAAGATTAGAAATTTAATTGCAATCAAATTACAATACAGCTAATCTAGGTTGGTTCATCAATTCAATAATAAAAAAAGATTAAAAGAAATGTAACAGAACCAAAAATCTGTTTTCTAGAAAATAATAGAAGAATAAATAAATACCAAAATGGATATTGAGGCTATTTATTAAAGCAAAAGAAAAAAGAGAATTGTAATAAAGTGTATATCGGTACAACGAAAAATTAATTAAATTATAGAATATACTTTTCACTACAAAAATTAAAATTGACTGTCGGTGGGGCTGCTCAGCGATGAAGGCATAGTCACTGGTCGCTGTGCTGACTTTATACGACAGTTAATTTTCGACTATCCTTCTATTTTCACCACCTGTTTCATCTCTTCTCTATCCCTTTCCTCAAGAATGCATTACGGTACTTGACTAAATAGGCATTGTTGTCTGAAGTGCTACTTCCCTTTAAACAAAAAAAAAAAAATATATATATATACATATAGTTCCAAGAAATCGGCATTATTTTCACATTATTCTACAGTTAATTACTATCTTAATTTTCAAATTGTTTCAGTTTTAAATTTAGAAAACAATTTTAAACTTCGATATATATTCGAAATATCGCAAATAGTTAAACTTTCATCATAAAAAAAGAGAATAAACTCTAAAGTAGGTACAAAAAATATTGCTCAAAATTAGAGACATTCGGTGCACTGGATGGGGTTCTAGCACTGGTCTTGAAACATTGCTCTTCGACGCTAGCGCTATTTTCCAGTGCTGGAAGTTTGCTAATGCAACACCGATCTCCAAAAATGGTGAGGCTTACAACCCTGCAAATTACCGCCCAGTTGCAATTTGTTTAGCACTTTACAAAGTGATGGAAAGTATGATTAATTTTTATCTTGTAAGGTACCTGTAGTCCAAGAACTTACTTAGATAACGACAGTATGGTTTTCGTAGGAGGCGCTCAACGGGTGACTTTCTGGCTTTCCTATCGGGACAATGGTTCAATTCTATACATCAATTCGGAGAAACGTTTACGTTGTGGCTCTAGATATTTCCAAGGCGTTTAACAGAGTGTGGCACGATGCACTTCTGTCAAAACTTGTTGCTTTAATGTCGTTAACAATTTCTCTAGATTTTTTCGAGTTGTATAGATAGGATTTCATCAGAAGGTTCAAGATAAGTTCAAAGGTACCGCTATGCTCCGTTCTTTCTCCTACCCTTTTTCCTTTTTTTTCCTAAATGACCTGCTTTGTCAAACTTTCAACCCTATAAACTCTTTAGCAAATGACAGCACCATTTTTCATTCCTATTTATTTAGTAATAGACCGAACCAGTTGAAGGTGAGCTCCGAAAAGCAGAATGGGATCGTGTGAATACAATCGCTTTTTTATTTCCATAAGACTCCATGTTGCTGATGTTGTATGTGCCGGTGCCCATACCGGTGCTCGACTGCGTACAAGAGAGGGCGAAGAGGCTCGTTGGGGACAGAAGGGGAATAAAACTCTATATGATTTTTTATAGCATCGACGAAATGTAGTTTGTATATCACTGTTTTATCCTTACTGCAGTAGTAAGTGCTCTAGACAAATTGCAGAACTTGTTCCCGTCACTCGCACGTTTTTGCGTTTAACTTGAGCGTTAAGAGCGCATACAATTGTGGTTGAGTCGCCAGTGAGTTGCTCTACGCTTTACGGCGAAAATTTATCAGAACTGCTTGTATGTAGAATAAACTCGCTCAGAGGTCTTTCCTGTTACTTTTAATGTAGAAAAATACAAAACGAAGCACTACCATGTGACCGTATATCGGACATATAGCGGTTTCGACAATTTGAAATCGTTGTTGAGGCGTTCAAGTTAAAATCCCAAGCCAAAATAAATACAAATCACATGACAGCTGACACAATGGCCACCAGTTAAAAAAGTGTCGCCAACTTCAATTTCTATATCTCTGTAAAAAGCACCAACTATTTTCTCTTTCTAAAACATAAATTTATTTCAAAAGCCTTTTATTATCAAATATTAATATGCATGTAGAGGTGAAATAGTTCTTTAATTGGTCATTTATACTGGTTTCTTGTACGTATGTTTTTGCAAGAATTTTTGTATTATTTTGAATTTATTATTATTTAAATTTATGTTTATAAATGTGCATTTCCCCTTGTTAAAGATGTCTCAGAACGGTGTGGTGAAATATAGAAAATAGAAATTTGTTACATTTTCAAAAATCAGTTGTAAGAAATTTAAGGGAAATATATTTAATTGAACCAAAATTATTTAATTTAAAATATTACCATTCAGATATTCGTAAAATGAGGTTTCTTTTACTAAAAGGAAATGAATGTCGCATATTAACAAAAAATATCTAACCGTGACAACCCTAAGAAATATAAGTCTATACTTAAGGAAAAGGTATTATTTTCTCATGTTATCTATATATATAAAAGAGGATGTGTGTATGTATGTAAGAAATGGACTCGAAAACGGCTGGGCCGATTTTGATGAATTTTCAGAGAATCTTCAGAATATTCAGGCGGGTGACACTGTGAAGTCCGATTTTTGATTTTCGGTCTGTGGGCGGAGGGGCGTGGCAAAACCCACCAATGACATATACATATACATATTTATTATTTTTTTTCTTTTTTATTTTATTTTTTAAAGCCATTGTTATGCTTTTCAAAACGAGATATCAATCTCTTAAATCGGTTATGTAGTTCCGAAGATATTTACAAAAAAAACTCACTAATCTATATATATAAAAAGAAGTGTACATTTTATTATCGTTCCATAACTCTAGAACGGCTGGGCCGATTAGGCTCAAAAACTTGATTCGGCAGAATTGCATTGAAATTAAGATTTTTTTACAAATTCAACAACATTTATGGCATATTTCAATCTGGGAACATTTAACTTCTATTACGAGTCGAACTATAACATAACATGGCACTTTTAAGGTATTCTCTACACGAAAGATTAATTAAAATTAAGTAAATCCAATTTTTTCGTTATTACTATTGCAAAACAACGTTTGCCGGGTCAGCTAGTATTTCCTAAAAACTATTTGCCGCTGTAAGCAAAAACTAAGTTATCGTGACTCTAAAAGCACTTAAGTTTGATCGAAAAGCACAATTTTGTATAAAATTTAGAATATATTTTAATAATATTGTAAAAAGCTGTGACTTTGTAAAAATCCTTAAATGTATAGCGATGAATCGAAAATTATATTAAACAGGTTATATAATTTTTATACCTTTAAATTCTTTCGATTCCTTGTTGTATGTTTTTCAAAATATCGGACTGAAATTACAATAGTTAAATTTTTACATCAAAATTTTTAAAGCAGATTTACGCTAAAGTTGTTTTTTGATAGCATAAGTAAATGCTTTAGATTTTCAAAAGTAATATTCCTTAACATTTAAAATAGCTTAGTTGACTTTAGAAAATTTAGAATTATGCTTCTGATACAAACTTGGAAAAAAATGTGGAACTTATAATACGTTATTTTAATGTCGCATTTGAATTAAGGCAAATGCTTTGGATTTGGTATGAAATATTAAATTAAGCGCTGTTTAATGAAATATATGATTACTGTTGTTGTTCATAACCGCCGCACAGTGGACCATTTTAGGAGAAGGCGGCCAAAAGTTCTTTTTTTCATGGTCCCCAATTGTAAAATTTTAAAGTTTATTCAAAAGTAGATACTAGTGTACCTCGGGGGCCAAAAAATTAAAACTTTATTTTAACTATATCATGCTGAACAGGGTGATTCAGAATTAGCATTTTCAGTATTTTACTAAAATGAGAAATTTCTTAGTAAATGTTTGATTTTTAAACTTCTATAACTTTTTTGTTATACAAGAATTTTAAACGAGATAAACTTTGTATAATAGGCATAATTCGTTACCTATTAGTGTAAGAAAACTGAATTGTTTTTGATTGATTGTTGATTTTTAGAATTAATTTTTTTTAGATGTTCAAATTTTTTCCAAATTCTCTTACTTAATAGAGCATAACTTCTACAGTTCGTTAGGGAATGTAAATGCATGAGCAGTGTGTCATAGTCCTAAATATCCCCTACATGCCTATACCACATTGTATACATGGCACGATCCGGCCGTGAGCACCAAAACAATTTTACTGACTCAAGGTCGAAAATTTTTTGCAAAATAGAATTAGAAAATGGAATTAAAATTTTTTTTCTGCTTTGCTATTTTATTTATTTTTTAAATCGCCTTCACGAGAGACGTATTTTTAGGAAGAAAAAAAATTTTAGTCAATTTCAAAGTCGTTTAAAATAACGCAAATTGATATGATTTAGAAGGTCACAAAAGTACTTTGTTTTTTAAATTGATTTGCAATGATTGTAAAATAGTTTTTTTTCTTCAAATAATTAAATTGCTTGGCTTTGGGCATCAAAACAAACCATTGATATTTATTCAACGCTTTTACAGGTGGAAATACAAAATCAAAACCGATCCGAAATTAGCGAAAACTATCTAGACTTCTGTTCTGTTGATGAACAGGAAATCGAAGTAAATTTTAAAATATATCTCACAATGATTGATGGAAAAGTTGCACAAGCTTTATCTGATACAAAAGCATCATCCAGGTGCAATATATGCAAAAGCACATTAAGTCAATTTAGCCATCCAATTCCAGAAGAGGAGACTTTTAAATCAGCATACGAATTTGGATTGTCCCCTCTTCATACTAGAATACATTTTATGCAGCATATTCTTGGAGCATATTGGGCTATGATTTGGATTTTGGTCCGTTAGGCGAAACAGTGAGAAAAAATAAGGAAAACGACGAGAAAAGAAACCAAACAAAAAAAAACAAATTGAAGAAAAGTATTTAGAAAAAGCAAAGCAAGGAGAAGAGAACACAAATGATGGAAACACTGCAAGAAGATTTTTTTTTCAGATCGAGAAACTGCAGCAACTATCATAGGAGTAGATTTGGAACTAATATGGAGATTCAGTATTATTTTACAAGTTCTAGCATGCAGCAGAAAGATAAATGCAAAAAAAATTTGGAGAGTACGCTATACTTTACAACAAAAAATATTCTTGGAGATATATGCCATCCACAGTTAAAAAAATGTTATACCATGGGGAACAAATAATTTAACACAATATGCTACTAATAGGAGATCTGTGTGAAAAAGCGCTAGACAAATGCAACAAATTCTTTCGTGAGCAAGACAAATTTTTAGATATTGTACTAATGAAGACTTGATTGTTATTTTATTATGCACATCATATCCCTATATCTCCAATATCCGACAAACATGGCAACCTACTTCTATTGAACTAGATGTAGAAGCTAAACTACTTCTAGAAGATGAAAATCAAGGCTATTTGGAAGAAATATTTACTAAAATTGTTTAATTAATAGTCATTATTCCAAACACAAGAGTTATCTGTATGTATTTCATCTTTTTAAAATGTTTTATACATTAATAAAGTATTAACAAATTTACAATAAAAGTTTACATATACCAGTTGTTTATGTATATTTTGGACTTAAAAACTTCCTTATCTAAAGTAAATTTGAACCAATGAATATATTTTTTATGTTTTTGCTACTTAATGAGCTAATTTTTAACTCTAATTGTTTAAAAAAACCAATCTTTGGCCAAAGCTTGGCCCTATCTGACTAAATTTAAGTTTTTAATAAGTATAAGTTCTAAACGTGAAGCAAAATATAAGATTTTATGTAAAACAAACTCTTTGAACAAGTTTTAATATTTTATTTTCGTACCTAAAATAAGCTAAGCCTTATAATGTATTTAACTTATCACAACTATTGTTCTAACAGGTCGATTTTAAACCTTAAACGAAAGCTAATGATCTCATCTAATAGGCAAAAAAAAACTGGGTATCAAAATTACGATCCGTTCAAAAGTTATATATTTTTGACCGCCTTCTCGTAACATGGTCCACTGTGCGCCTTATGTGTTATGTCAAAAAATTAAGTATGGTCCTACATTAAATAATGTGACAAATGATTTTATTTTTAAAAAATTCTAGTATCAAATTAATGAAGAATGCAACAACTAACGAATGAAGCGTGCAACAACTAACGAATCGCGGATAACAACAAGTATGTAGCTGCTACAGTAATGTTTTTCAATATTAGTTAAGGGACCTTCGAATAGCTTTGTTTGATGACGGTATTACGATACTGCTAAGTTGGATTCTATGTGAACAAAAATTTGATGTGCTTAATGAAGGTAGCGGAACTTAAAAACACATACAAAAGTTTCAGACATACACCGACTCTCTCCAACTAGCTAACAACATATTAAGATGCTTAGCTGCAGTGTTTTAATCGGTTTCTTGAATTTCAAAACAATTTCCGTCGATGTAATCAATTAGATATATTAATTGAAATTTACTTTACTTTTATACGAAATTAACTTGAGGGCATTTGTAAATATTTTGTGCTAAAATTTAGTGTAGGTAGTAGTTACCTGCGAAGGGTTTCTTAAAAAAATTCCTTTAATTTTTATTCCATCAGATTTCTGCCTATAACAGTTCAAAATATAACGCCATATGACAAATTCAGATTTATATGGAGACAAACTTTAATTTATTTTAATTTTGTTCAATACTGTTTATCCAGCAGAAATATTAAATATCATTTGTCTGTCTATAACGATTGGAAAAAGAAACAACCTGCTTACATGGAATGGAATAATTTTTAAATTTGTTGGTATAGCTGATAAAGAGCTACACTCTCTGTGTCAGCATCAAGTATCTCTGCACTCTTTCCTATAACATTTATTTTAGTTTCAGTTCAAAAGTTATGTTATACTTCATAATCTGAGTAAACTTTGAATTCTTGTCTATAACAAATAAAGTTAACGATTAAAGATGAAATCACATACATACCTGAAAAGAAAAATATGTCATTGTGGCTAAACTCCTAAATTTAATTCAGTTAAAAATCCTTAATTTTTTTTATGATGAGTTAGTTCCTGTCAAATCACTTTTTAAAAGAATCGACTTTATTTAACAACATTTTCCCATGCTAAACGCTTTAATGAACCTTAACTTAAAGGCAGATAAAATATATATTAAGGGATTGACTTTAAAGAAAATTACTATTTAAAATATTTTAAAACGCTTCCTTAGAGCACAGTGGCTAAAGGGATTAAGTTTGAGTTAAACCCTTTCTAAGTGAGCCGACATTAAATGTTCATATTGCAGTTGTTGCTGTTTGCATTTAAATTAAAAACA
Source organism: Trichopoda pennipes (assembly GCA_030448955.1). NCBI lineage: Eukaryota > Metazoa > Arthropoda > Insecta > Diptera > Tachinidae > Trichopoda > Trichopoda pennipes. Next base: position 19,512,014 of record JASKUP010000012.1, read on the forward strand.
TAACAGCTTAATCCTGTCTCATAGACTGTCATCCGGGATTATCCTGAAAAAAAATCACTTACAACCCTTTGATTTTTTTTTTGTTTTTTTTTTTGTGTATAGAGCAGAGTACAGTATAATTTCTTGTATGGTGTTGTTATTGAAAAACACAAAAATACACAAAAAGGATTAAAACACAAAAGATTTTAAACTTTGTCTTGCAAATAAAAAAGGTGAAACGCCCACCAATAAAATTGTTTACTCAGCATGCAAATACATAGAAAAGGATTAAAGTTTCCTGCCAATACTAGAAGTCAAACTATTGCGGTGCTTTGATTGTTTTTCAAATTGCGTTTTACTGCGTTGCCTTTTATTTTAAAATGTATGCACCGTCCCACCAATGGCTAAGGTACTAAGAAAAATATATCAAACCCTTTCTTCTATTTGTTTTTAATTATATGCTGACTCTTAAAAGATGCCGCAATTAAAAGAACTCCTTAGACTTTTAGCTATTGTAAGCTGTAAACAAAATATGATAAATGGAAACATTTTATTCGGATATTCTTGTTGAGAAGTTATTGACAAAATGATAAGTCTTTAAATGATATTCTGCCAATAGCTAGCTGTTTATGAAACGTTCTTCTGAGAAGTGATTTGTTTTATATTATTTTGTAGAACTATGCGGCGTATATTTATTATACCTGTCAATTAATGAACAATAAACACTCTTCTTTCGGTATCTCGATACTGTCAAAATAAACAATTAGATGAAATTAATTTTCATTAGCAGCGATTTAAAATTAATTTTCAAGGATGTTCCAAGTATCACAATGTTTGTAAAAGTATTGGAAAATCGTTAAAGAATAATTCAAAAACAAAACTAAAGTGATTGGTATTCTCATACATTTGAATTTGTGTGAACTTGAAATATTTATTACACAAGGGGCGAGTTCATATTAAGTATTTGCTTCATATACGCAAACACTCGCACAGTATGAATTTCTTAACAATAGAGTTTTGTATAAAAAACCGAAGAGAACAGAATTCAAGTGTGTGGCCTTACAGAAATCAATCACGACTCATCAACAAATTGCTGCACTTCACATCATAAAGTGTTGTAATTTATTACACTTTGGTTTGCTTTTGGTGTAATTTGTATTTAACTGAGTTGAGTTGATAGCAATCAAAGTCTTGTGTTCATCATTTATTGTTTTTTCTATGCAAACTAACCAACAGACAAGCAAATGCCCTTTTATTCTAGAAGGAGATTTTATAATATCATGAAATTATGCCTGTTCCCGCATTCGAAACAAATATAAAATCCTATAATTAATGTGTGGCCATTTATAATATTGGCAGCTTATATTCAATCAGTTTCACTTTATTTACAAATACAACTTTGTGTAGGCTCTTCTCTTTTCATTCGAATTTAAAATCGCTTATTATTTCTAACCACCTAACAGCCTTATAGAGTGGTAATGCATCCATATTAATATCGATTTTGATCTACTGAAAAGGTGTTCCTGTCTATAAAAATAACTAAACTTGTGTATTTAAAAACTAATGATGATTTAGAATAATATGAACTAAAAACTTAGAAAAATTTTTTCTTAACTGGAAGGGATCACTTGTATATTGCAATTTGGTATTAACTTGAGGTTATCAGTGATAAAGTAGATAGAGAGTTAAAGCAGAATATTAAATGTTTTAGACGACAGTTTTGCTTGTCCCTTCAAAACGTTTCTTGAACACATTTCAATCTTGTATAGTTGACATATTTTTTGAGGAACAAATTTATTATTCGAATAAATTTTTAGTTTAAATATTACTATTGCAATGCTTCCTTATTCTAATAAATTTATTATACAAATAAATTTTTAATGTTTGAATAATTTTTATGTTTATTTAAAAATCTTGGTTATTCAAATACTTTTTTATACGAACAAATTCGAATATATATAAAGTTGAATAATTTTTAACGAATAACTTTTTTATTCGAACTAATTTATTATTATTATTATTATTTTTAAACTTGTGTAGTTGACATATTTTTTAGAGGAACAAATTTATTATTTGAATGAATTTTTAGTTTGAATATTAACCTTTTGTTATTCGAATAAATTTTTAATGTTTAAATAACTTTTAATGTTTATTCGAAAAACTTTACTATTTTAATAATTTTTTATAGGAACAAATTTATTATTCGAATGAATTTAAAGTTTTTATAATTTTTATCGAATATTTTTTACTCGAACAAATTTATTATTATTACTTTTAATAATTTTTATTCGAAAAAAAAATTATTTTTTTATATTTAAAGCAAATTTTGTTGGTTTTGTTTTCTTTGCAGTATCCTATTTGATACCTCCTACGTTGATAAGCATCTCTAAAAGACTTAGGTAATGATCCTTTCGTATTTGTCCTTTTCTTGTGTTCACGAGCTTCTTGAAAATCAGCGTGAAGTTCTACTGCTAGCTTGCGATATCTCGAGTTTTTCACCTATTCAGCTAAATCAAGGATATTGAAAATACTTGGAGAGGCAAGCTTTAGAATTTGTATTAAATTTCCTCGCCATTTAATCAGTCAATTGTACACCAAATTGGATTTTATTGTTTAGTACTCAGTAAAAGTACCTTTTTCGGTTTAGTTTTATAGATTGTAAGAGTATAATTGTCCGTTGCAAGAATTTTCAATGAAAATCGTTCCATATTTCCTTTTATTATTTATCGTTCCAACCAACGCAGTTTTTTTTTTTTGCTAATTTTTTTTTTTTAATTTATTGCCAAATTTTAATTTATATTTAATAACTTAATTTAATTAAAGCATCTACTAATAGTATTTTCGTCATTACCGGAGTCCTTATTGTCAACTTCGTATTACATATTTTATAGTCAACGACCTTCACTAAGCTTGGCAGCCTAAATGTATTAGGCAATACTACCAGAAATGGTGAAATGAAAATAAGGCGAAATACGTCTATATAATTCGTCTATATAATTTTAAATTAGCTTCTGAAATATGTTTTTAGGTTTTGACAAAACATTGCATTATAAGCATAAACATAAATAAATAATTAAATAAATTACTTCCACATGTTTGATTTTTGCTTTAAAAAATTTAATTAGAGCTGCAGTTATACTGCCGGAGCTGAAAGCTTTAAGTTATGCTTCGCAGCAAATTAGGCACTGACATAATGCTCGTGGTAAGGGATGGTTAATGCTTGATGTTAGTTATGATTCACACATTAAAGACAAGTTTTTTGTCGATTTTGTTGTTGCCATTTCTTTATTTCAATATTTAACAATAGCTCGTTAATACTTTTACATTCAACTTAAAATGCCTTTCGTGCTCTTTGTAATTTTTGTGGTTTGCATAATCGATTAAATTTGTCTATAATCGCAAGAATTGTGAACAAATTTCAGCAAACCGGGTGTGTAGGAAATGCCAAAATACCTATACATGCTCGTCGAGTTTGTTCTGTGAAAAACATTGTTGTTTAACGCGATAGTATAGCATCGATTGAACATCTCACAAACAGAAGTACCGTCACCGGATGGTACTTTTCGAAGATAAGTTTAGCCAAGTAGTTACCGTGAATGGTATTCGCTATCACCAAATGATAACAGACATTTGTTGGTCAGAAATTGAGAATATGAACCTGGTTAATATGTAGTTCCAACAAAATGGCGTTACTTGTCACATAGCCAACGAAATTCATTGGCAGTGTTATCTAACGTCGTGCCGATGTTAATTCGCAACTGTCTGCATGTACCCGTCACCGTTGCACTTCATAGGTCAAGAACAATGCAAGAATTTAAGGATGAAATAATACGACACATCGGATAGTGGTAGGCCATCGAAATTATGGTGAGAATTTGGCTGATATTTTGTGTCACTCATAATTGTCACAGATAGTTCAATCACAATAAAAAATATTAAGAAAATTCTCTATTACTTTTTTTTTATTCGACCTTTTTTTAAATTGAAATGAATATGAACTAATCTTTTAACGGTCTTTTAAATAATTTAACGATTTTATTTTTCTCGATATTTCGCTTTCCTGTGGAAAGCTTCTTCAGGAAATTATTTTTTATTATTTTTGTTTTTGAATATTAAAAATTATTTCCTGAAGAAGCTTTCCACAGGAAAGCGAAATATCGAGAAAAATAAAATCGTTAAATTATTTAAAAGACCGTTAAAAGATTAGTTCATATTTAAGAAAATTCTCTATAAAAATTTTTGTTTTATTAACAATTAACATCGTGTATTTTGGTTGAATCACCCTTTATTTTTTAATTTATGCATCTGCTAAGGGGAAATTAAATTCAATGGGCATTTTATCTCACGACGTGGCGATAATAATTGACAGCCAACATCATAAAATCTGACACCGTTGCACTTCTTTTTTCTGAAGCTATTGAAAAAAGGGTACGTAAATAGGCCAAGAATAATTCAAGAGATATTTCGGTGCATTAACGAACCTCAATAAGGTATCAGAGACACTGCAAATATGTACCATCGGATAATGGTACGTCACATATCGTTCTATCACAATAAGAATAATTAAGAAAATTCTCTATAAAAATTTTTGTTTTATTTACAATTAACATGGCGTATTTTGGTTGAAGCACCCTTTATTTATTTTATTTTTTAATTTATGCATCTGCTGCGGGAAGCTGAGTATCTGATAAGTATAAAAAACATACACACAGATAAAATATGAAATACTGAAAAATAAAACATATTAAAACAAAAGCTTTCTCTTCTTTTGACATTAAATATGTAGTAAGAAAACATGTACTCCGATGAATTGATATTCGTGTGAATAATCTTGGATTCACATTAAGCCACATGTCGATGTCCATTTTCCATGTTGAAAGGTGTTAAATACGGTTTCTCATTTAATTTTCTTAATGTATTTTAGATAAAGCGTATGTGTTCTGTATTTAATAGCTATTGCAGATAGGATACCTAACAATAACAACATCGAAATATTGTTTTTTTTTCATTTAAAATTCGGCTGCTGTGCACCTTCATTAAGCCCCAAATACTCTACAATCTTACAAAAAATACAATAAATGGTATGAATGCATTACAAAACAGCAGGCGCTTAATCTGAATTAAAATAAAGTAAAAAAAAAAGTTAAAAAGAAAATAGAAATAAAATGTACAGATAGAAATACAAATAAGTATGGACGTACAATATATAAAGACACCACACATATATGAAACATAAATCGTTGTATGTGTGAGAAAAATAACAACAGCAAAAGTAAAAATTGGTATGTCTGCAACAGCATGCATTTTGATTAATGATCAAACGTCAATTATTGAAAAAAAGATACAATTGCAAGACTTAAATAAATTTACGTATTTATAATACACACATACATAAATATATGTGAGTGTATGCTATTGTAAAATATTTTTAAATGAACCATAAATAAACCGAGACTTCATTGCCTACATGTTTTTTTCTACGATTAGACTTTATGTGTTTCCACGATCATACGACTGTTGTTCTAATACAACTTTTCTAAAGCCTTAATTCATTAAACTGCTAAGTTTATTATAAAAAATATGAGCTTAAAATATGTAAAATAATAAAAAGAAAATTGTTAGTAAAAGTTCAGCAATAAAACAAAATATCCCATTTTTTTTATATAACCCTTTTGCAAAAATAAATTTGTGATTATTTTTAATGTAGCTATTCTTCCTTTAAGAAATATTAAAGAGTTACCCTGCTAAGTCTATTGCTATTTTATTAGTAATCAGATAACGTTTTGTAATTGATGTGTTTTTAAGTTGTATAAAACCAGCAATCAACTGTTTTGCCTCAACTGTACTTAAAATTTTTAATACTAAATGGAGCAGATATATGTGCCAAAATATTTTTCTTGTCTGAAATGTTTTAAAAATATAGATCTAAATTTTTGCTTTTTCGGACCAGCACTCAGGCGATGACCCCTATCTATGCATGGTACCTGAACTAGGAAGTTAGGTTATGGGAAGGAAAAAAGAGGGAGTAGTGTTTGTGGACATGCGATTTGAATTTTCCTACATTAAAAGTGATAGGAAAAGGGAAGCCTATTCCATATACGAGCTGTTCTGCTAAAAAAACAACGAATTCTCCCTGTAATGCGTAATGCGACTCACTGGCCAATCGACCACAAATGGATGCGCTCTAAACAAAAAAAAAATCAAACGCAAACATGTGCGAGTAACGAGAACAAGTTCTCTAATTTCGTTAGAGCACTTACCATTATATCTCTTGCACCGTTTTAGAAAACCGAAGCACTTGAAAGCTTCTTTAGAAACTTTAAAAATGTGTTTAGTCCATCGAAAATCACACTGAATGTTCATGCTAAGAACATAAAGAGCGTCAGGCTCCGTAATACCTATATCACCTATAGTAACAGATGTAGCACCTTTCCCGAACGCAGATCTATGCGATATTACCTAATTGTTGATCTTGAGTGGCAAGCATGTTTTCCTGCGTAATGTAAATGTTACATGAACACATTTCTGTTCATTTACCTTGATCCTTTAGAGTTTTAGCCATTTCTCTAAATTTATAATATGTTTCTGCAAATTTCGCGAGGCTAATCGATGATCCTCATGGACACTAAGAACTGCAGTATCATCTGCAAAAGTTGAAGTGTGGAGTTGGGATCCTATTGGCATGTTAGACGCATAAATTAAATACAAGGTAGTACCCAGTATACTGCCTTGCGGGACTCCTGCTTTAATAGGCTGAGGGGATTGACCCCATTCCAAGACTATCGGCATTACAGAACTTCTTTTTAAACATAAATTGCCTGCACAATTTAAATTTGTAAATTATAAATGATTTGTTTCTTCAAGCAACTGTGCCACAGCATTGGGTGACAATTTCAGGAAAAGGAAACTATAAGGAATTTAACTGTAAAGAATTTAACAAATCAAATATAAACAATTTATCAAATCCAGAATTACAAATGAATATATGACAATTTATTTTAAAAAATATTAAAAAGTTCAATTAACTATCGGGTTTTTCAACAAAAAGTCTGTTTTTTTATTGTGGCAACACCAGCAACATGGTAGGTTTAACATTTTGTTATATGACGTATTCGTAGTAGATGCATTGGCAATTGTTACAATGTATTCGATTTCGCATTAAAATCGCATTAAAATAATTAAAATCCACTATAAAAATGGTGGTTCTGTTAAAGTTACATTTTGTAAAAGTCATGATATTTTCGAACAACATAATCGTTCTTCTGTGGTCGCTATTAAAAATTCAACCGGGTTGTTCAACTAAAAACATCGCAGCCGTGCGCTACACTGTTGAATAAAATCCAAATTTGTCAATTCCTCAACGTTCGCAACAATTGAATATATCCAAAACCACTACATGGCGAATTTTGCATAAGGATTTCAATTTCAAGCCTTACAAGTTTCAACTGTTGCAGAAATTAAAGCCGACCGACCATTCACATCGCCGTAGATTAGCTCGATTAATTCAAGAACAAACGACTGGTTTTTCTGAAAAAATCATTTTTGCAGACGTAGGACATTTTCAATGATCAGGGTTTGTCAACCTGCAAAATTACCGCATTTGGGCTTCTGAAAATGCTAGAGTGATTATTGAGAAGACTTTGCATACTCAACGTGTTACTGCATTGTGCACTGTGTGGCCTGGAGGCGTGATTGGGCTATTTTTTTTATCGAAGATGGGGCTGAAGATGCAGTCACGGTCAATGGATTACGCTATCGCTAGTTGTTAACAACTAAATTTTGGCCTATTATTGATGGATATCACTGGCATATGGTTTCAACATATCATGCAGTCAAGGAAACGATCAATTTATTGAAAACCAAATTTCCCGATCGCATTATATCACGACAATCAGCAGTTCACATGCCAGCCAGTTCATGCGACTAAAAACCACTAGATTATTTTTTGTCGGGCTATGTTATGCCAGAGTCTATACGGAGCTAATCGAATCGATTTCAGCCTTAAAACTTAAAATCCATATTATGATTAACGAAATATAATCGCCATTTTGCCAAAAAGCGATTAAAAGCTTGTATGAAAGAATCGATATCTGTCAGCGTGGTCGTGATGGACATTTGCCAGATGTCATTTTTTATTCAAAATTGACGAACTCTTGTCTTCGTAATACAATAAAAAAATTGAATCATCTTAATCTAAATTTTTTGTTTTAGTTTGTTTTAGAAAACTAATTTCTTGCTGGAATACCCCTTTACAAATGAGCTGAACAACAAGATACCCTTAATGCTTCTACGGCACAGAAGTATCAATTCCAATATATTTTTTTATACAAAAATTCAAATAAATTTTAAATATATTTTTTAATTCATTTTTGGTCCGTTGTAAGAACTTTCGAGAGATATAAAAATAAACGAATAATTTATCCTGCATATTTTTCCACTGATAATTAGGAGCTTTAAAGCAATAAAGCCCACTTGTTATTAGGGATAAAAGTTTCTAAAAATGTTATTTTAGCAAAGTTCAGAATAATGCATTTCTAAAGTTTTACAATCTAAATTTTTATTATATCTCAAGAGTTTGTTGGACTTGTTGATCTAATAACTATGTTTTTCCTAAAAGTTTAAATTTCAGGACTTTCTTGTAGATTAAATTTCTTTCAAAATTTTATGTTTATATATAGTTCATATTAAATATTTTAAAAATATATTTTGATATTTTCCAAATACTTTTATTTGATTTGATTATTTTCATCTGGCACATATAACCGCATAGTAAAAATAATATTTTTTTCAGAATATATGTTTATGTCGCTCAAATTGCTTCATTATAGAGTCCCTCTTCAATAATTGTAAGTGCGTCTAAAAAGCTCTTTAATATTCAGAACGCACACTAGCATACATTGGCAAAGATATATTCTTCATAACACACACGTACACGTACACATACACACACTCGGCTACACTCCTTAATTAAAAGGACACTTTGACAAAGTGTTGAGTGCTTTTTGTAATTAAAAGGATTCCAACTAATTGTGTATCCATATAAAAGTTTGACCATTAAACCATTCATTATACGCATTTAAGTAGTTGATGATGAGCAGATAAAAACAAATAAAATTAACTAAAATGAAATGAAATAAAATAATAGCACGTTATTTTATATTATTCTCATTTACCTTAGGATTGAAAACATTTGATCTAAAGCATTTAAGTAGTGGAAGGCTTATTAAAGTCTTTTGTTTTGTTTGCTTTGGTACGGTCTGGCTGAACCCCATTATTAACTGGCCACCCTTGTATTTGGGAATCAACCCACATCAATACAGTTTCTTTTTACATACAACAACAGTGTTTAATGTAAAGGTGCTGAATGACATGTGATTCTCAACAAATGGTCATTGTCAAAGAAATCTCACACACATACACACAAAGGAACATTTTTTAAATTACATGTAAGTATGTGTGTTTGAATGTGTGATGTACAAAATGTACAACAACCATTTTTATGTGAAGATTCTCCATATTCCTTATACCTTTTGGCAGTCGAGGGTGTTTCCCTTAAAAATTGTGTAAGTGAGAAGTAAAAATCCAAATCTTTAAAGGCTCTTCTTCACACATTTTATTTTGTAATTTAAAGAAACCTTAAATATTTTTACTTAAAATAATATCACATATTGAACATGGGTTGCTTCTTTAAGTCTACCTTCATCAAGTTGCATGACAGAATTTAAAGGTGTTTTCTTGGCCAAGATGTTAACTTATTTTTTAAATTTATTTTTGCTTTCGTTTGCACTCTCCCTCAACAAAGCAACAAAAATGTCGACTCACAGAATTGGATAAGAAAAAATTTAAGTTTTTCAAAATTTTGTAAAAAATTAGGAAATTTTTTCCATATTTTGGGAAAAAAAATAATTACAAATGATGTTGAAATGTATAATTTTTAAACGAGTATTTCAATATTCTTTAACACTATTTTTGACTTTTATTTATAAGTAATTATTTTGGCAAAGTCGTTGGATTTGGTAATACTTAAAATAATTAAAATCCACTATGGAAATGGTGATTTTGTTAAAGTTACATTTCGTAAAAATCATGATATTCTCGGACAACATAATCATCCTTCTGTGGTCGTTATTAGGAATTCAACCAGGTCGTTAAACTAAAAACATCGCAGCCGTGAGCTACATTGTTGAATAAAATCCAACTTTGTCAATTCCTCAACGTTCGCTACAATTGGATATATCCAAAACCACTACATGGCGACTTTTGCATAAGGATTTGACTTTGAAGATTTACAAGTTTCAACTGGTGCCGTAGATTCGCTCGATTAATTCAAGAACAACCGACCGGATTTTCTGAAAAATTAAAACTATACGAAACGATATCTTAATATTGGAAATTTAAAAGTTTTTTCCTAAGTTTGAAATCACGATTGCAATTTCTTCAATTCAAATAAATTTTCAGCAGATGCTGCTTGAAAATCATCACGAAGTGATGGTTGATAATACACCTGCATTTTTGCTTTTTATTTGTGAACACCAAATATTTTTCCATTGGAAAAGCTGGCGAAGTTGTTTTTAATTGAAAACGATTACAATTTAGTTGTACTAATTTCTACATAAATATTTGTTGCAACACTAACAATTTTTACAGGCTTACGAATATTATAGGAGTAAAATAGGTTAATCGGGTAAAAAAACTTTCGTAATGTATATACATATTATGGTAATTCATATTTGAACTATAATTTAAATTTAAATATTAATGCTTTTATTTCTATCAGGTTTTTTAACAAGAAGTTTGTTTTTAAATTGCGGCAACACCAACTACATGATAGTTTTGTTACAATGAATTCAATTTTGCACGAAAATCGCGTGTTCGACCTAGTCGCTCAACTGAAAACATCGATCCAAATTGGTCCAAAACCAACCAATGTTAGGTGCCCCTGTAGGAGAAGGTAGTGTACTAGTTTGTCAGTATGGGGGTTGTGGGTTCGATTCCCAACGAAGACCTTGGTTTTTTTCACCACAAAAATAAAAATTTACTGTCGGTGGAACTGCTCAGCGATGAAGGCATAGTCACTGGTCGCTGTGCTGTCTTATACGGCAGTTAATTTCCGACTATCCTTTTACTTTCACCACCTGTTTCATCTCTTCGCCATCCCTTTCCTAAAGAATGTACTTGACTAAATAGGCATTCTTGCCTGAAGTGCTACTTCTCTTTATAGAAAAAAAACACATGCAGAATTTTACGTAAGGATTTGACTTTAAAGAAGAAGAAGATTAGAAGATTCATCTGTTGCAGAAATTAAAGTTGACCAAGCATTCACATCACCGCAGATTCGCTTAACTTTCTCAGGAACAACTGGCTGGTTTTTCTGAAAAAATAATTTTTCAGACGAAACCCATTTTCACTGGTCAGCAAAATTGCTGCACTTGGGTTTCTTAAAATCCTAGAGCGATTATTGAGAAGCCTTTGGATGCTCAACGTGTCACTAGGCTATGTGATCTAGAGGCGTGATTGGGCCATTTTTTTTAAATGAGACTGGAAATGCGATAATGGGCAATGGATCACGCTATCGCGAGATGCTAAAGTTTTTATTTTGGCCTATTGTTGACGACATGGATATCACTAATATGTGGTTTCAACAGGACGGTTGCCACATGTCACACAGTCAATGAAACGATCAATTTCTTGCAAACCACATTTCCCGATCGCATAAATTCACGACAATTAGCAGTGTGATTTAACACCACTGGATTATTTTTTATGGGACTATGTTAAGGACAGAGTCTATACGGAGCCAATCGAATCGATTTCAGTCTTAAAACTCAAAATCCGTAAAGTGATTAATGAAATAGGATCGCCATTTAAAAGTTTTAAGACTTCTAATGAAAGAATCGATATTTGTCAGCGTGGTTGCGGTGGAAATATGCTAAATATCATATTTTTTCATAATTGCCGTACTTTTCTCTTTGTAAAAAAATAAAAATTTGAATCATCTTAATCTAAACCCTTGTTTTGTTTTGTTTTAGAAAACAAAATTCTGGTTGAAAAACCCTTTATAATCAAAATGATAATTATGAGCAAAATTTGTTTGATGTTGGAAATATGTTTTGTATGCATAAAAAACGCTAACTTGAGCTTTAAAGTACACGTTAGTTAACAAACACTTTAAGGCTAACAGACTTTTGTTAAAAAATGGTATTCATAAACAGTACTTTAGCTAATGTATTGTTTAGTAAAATTAGTATTTTGATTCTGGCAATGCCACTGTTTTCAGTTGCCACTTTGTAGTTAACCATGTTTAAAAATGTATATTATTTATCCGGGTAGTTAGATCCATAAAAAATGTTTTTATTGTTTTCAGCAAAATCAACATATTTTTTTTTTTTGTTTTTTATTAATCTTTTTAATAAAAAGCAAAGCACCCCAAAAAGGTTAATTTGCAAGGCTTACGAAGAACTAAAAAAGCATTTGTTCATATTAAAAAAATAATTATTCGGATAACGAGCTTTGTTTTGATTACATGTACATCGATAAAACTTTTGTTTAAAATAATTAATTATAATTATATTTTTGGAAAATATAAAATAAAGATGTAAAAATGTTTCATATTCAATGGCATGTTATGTTTTAGTTTTTATTATTACTTGTATGCTACAATTTGTTTTCAATAAACATTTTTAAAAATTTTTAGAATATCAAAGTATTTTTGTCCATTGAGCCGTTTACATTGAAAGTGGCATAAGTCACAACTGAACAGTTTTTTTTTCAGTTTTAATAAATAAATTAGAAATTAATAAGTTGAGAAGTATTGAGATTTGTTTGAGAGGAGTCTTGATAGTTAATGGTATAACAAAAATGTTTATTTTGAAATCGGCGTAAGTCGCTGTACTTAGGAAATTAATTACGGAGCTTCGTGTGAAAGAAATGGAAACATGTAATAAGTGTGTGTGAGGTATTGTCGTGCTTATTGGATTTTTTTTTATTAGTACGAAAGAATAGTGCAGTTTACAGAACTATATTATAGTAATATCTAATATACTACACATAATTAGCATTATTTTATTTTTTTATTCGCAGTAGGTTGCTTCGTGTTGTATAAAATATCTAAAAATGTCACAACTCAAAAGCATATTATAGCACATAGTGACTTATGTAAAGGACAAAATAGTAATAGTAGCCCCCTGTCGAAAAAATCCTTTACAGTGCACAACATGGAGAAAAAAGATCTTATTTCAACACAATCATTAGAAAAATCCGTTTCAGAAAGAAAACTTAATACAGACTAGTTGAAATGGCTAAATATTAAAATGTTATATAAACTAATTTAAGATACAAAAGATGACAATAACAAAGTAACTTATGCAACTTTTAAAATAAACGGCTCAATTTATTGTAAACACAATTTGTTTTGTATTTAAACTTTCAATAATAAAATTGAACTGTCAATTTATTGAAGGTTTAAAGTAGGTTTTTCCTACTTTAAAGTTAACAAAGGTATTTTAAGGTAAAAACGTTTTTTGAATACAACTTTAGGAAATTGTGCTTAACAACGGCAGTTAGTCCTACAGAGGTATTGCTTAACTTAGCGCTATACCTAAAATGTTTGCGAAAATTATTACTGATCACCTTTCCCAACAAGTATGGTCTATATTAGTTCCTGCTAAGCATGGTTTTAGAATTTATAATTAACAGCGCTAGTCAATCGGGGAATTGTACAACAAAACAAGCAAACACTGATTTTAGCAAAGCGCTACAAACTTTTGATAGCGGAACTTGACCTTATGTGATCCACAAACCATTTACCTATGTGAATTCATTCCTATCTGTTAAACAGAACTCAAAACGTTCGTTTTAACACGCTTTATTCCAAAGAAAATTTTGTTTCATCTGGTGTGCCGCAGGGTAGCCACCTGGGTCTTTTATTATATTCCTTTTTTATTAATGATCTACCCAATGTCATTAAATACTTAATCGTTCTATTATATGTAAACGACGTGAAGATATTTCGAATATATAAATGTAACGTTGATCATATTTTCTTGCAAAAGGACTAAATTGCATTTAGTTCATGTTGTAATATTGACCTTATAGAGTTGAATTTTAAAATGTGCAAATAAATACTTCCGAAGATATCATACAAACGTGCAATATATTTTAAACGGCTACGAACTTGAGAAACTTAATATTATTTCAGATCTTGTTATTTTCCTGGATTCTAAATTAAATTTTATATAAAACGCTGGGCGAAAGAGTTTAGTGACCAAACATAATAAAATATCTAAGCACATATAACAAAATATCTTTATACTTCTCTTGTCAGACATATTCTGAAATATGACAATAATTTGGAAAATCTATATTTAAAAAAATTAAGCCCAAAATAGATGTCCATTGGTTTAGTCGTTCGATGGGTTGTATCTTTGTTTCATGCGTTTACACACAATAGTGCCTCCACAGTGCGTCTTGTTTCAAGACAAATTTTTCAAAAAAAAACAAAATTTTTTTTCCATTGATTATTTCGACTGAACGTTTTGTATCAAATGAAATGTGTTTTCGTTTGTACGTTCCTGTATGTATGTGTGTATGCTTGCAAAGAATGCGACGGCAATACAAATCCAAATATGTTTATGTTCATAGCAAGTAGATGTGCAAACATATTCTGTTGCATTTTATATATATATATATATATGTGTGTGTGTGTGTGTGTGTGTAATTTTCATGTTCAATTGGAAAATGATCCATCAGCCGCACGTTTTTCAAAGCAATTGTTAGATATTGGGAATGGCGCAGTTCCAATTGACTTGACCACAAAAATGATTACGCTTCCAGATAATTTTTGCCACTTTGCACAATCAAAACAAGAATTGGGCACAAACGTATTTGCCGGTATTGCACAAAATTTTAGAAAACATGATTGGTTGGGGAAAGAGATATCTTAGCTGCGAAAAATGCAGATGTTTCGGATATCAATGTGACAATTTTGAATGGCAATCCCGGGCAAATTTTTACCTACAAATCGGGTGACTCTATTACCAATCAAGACGATGTTGTAAATTATCCAGTCGAATTTTAAAATTTGCTTGAGTTATTTGGACTGCCGCCCCACCGCCTATAAATTAAAGTTGATGTATCAATTATTTTGCTTAGAAATATCTGCCAGCGACGACTTTGCAATGGGACACGTTTAGTAGTCAAAAAAATCATGAAAAATGTGATTGAAGCAAAAATTTTAAAAGGAAAATATAAGGGCGAGGATGTGCTGATATCACGTATTCCTATGGTTCCTCCAGATTTGCCGTTTGATTCTAAACGGCTTCAGTTCCCCATACATGTATTTTTGCAATGCTCCCTGTTTTTCTCACGATCAATTATATATATCATGTTTACGTGTTAATGAACTAACTGCTATGTTTGTCTATACCGCGAAACAAAATCGATCGAAGAATGTCGTTTTTTTTCATTTCCAAATTCATCTTTATTAAATTAAATGCTATTTACATATTTATTTACAGTTTTGAGATATTATCTTAGATATTACAGCAAATTATGTTTTTAATCACAGATATTGAAAAGTTTAGTTATAATTATTTATTCTTTTTAAAGAGAAAATAGGAAAACCTTCATATACCTAAAAAGAAACATGTTCAAATATAATTAGGAAATATATATGAATACAATTGTATTGTATTTCCAATTTGGTGATTGTTGTTTTAAAAATACCTTTACGCCGACTCTCTACATTCTCTTATCAGCTGATAAGAAGAATTTTCTATTTTCTCAAAATATTTAGTGTTGAGTCTTTTTATGAAGTCGTCAATTCGTTCATATCCCATTTGGTCGTGAAGAAGCTGCGTTGAGTGTCTCCAATGTTTGTTGTGTATAATCTTGAGGCATTTGTTTTGTATTATCTGAAGTTTCTTCAAATGAGTTTTTGCTGCTGTATACCAAAGGGGACATGCATATGTTAAGGTTGGTCTTATCACGCTTTTAAAAATTAAATTTTTATTTTGAAGGCCAAGTAAAGAGCGTCTATTCAGTAAAGGCCACAGAGCTCTGATGGCTTTTAGGGATTTCTTGCCGATTTCGTCAATGTGAGTTGAAAAATTAAGTTTCTTATCTAAACATACGCCAAGATATTTTACATCATTTCTTATTGTAACGCTCTCACTTCCACATCTAATTTGTCGACTTGGTAATCGTTTGGGGGAGTTGTTATAAGGAAATATGATACATTGAGTTTTGTTAGAGTTGATTTTAATTTTCCACTTATAAAAATATTTTATGCATGAAGCAAATCCTTTTTCCATTTTCTTTATTAATGCCTTTGTCAGTTTGCTAGACGTGATTAAAGCGGTATCGTCTGCATAGTAGGCAACTTTCAAGTACGAGGGCGGTGAAAAGTCCGAAGTATAAATTGAATACAACAAAGGTGATAAAATTGAACCTTGTGGTAATCCAGTAGAAATTGTTTTTGGTGACGATATTGCACCATTAACTGAAACAATAAATGTTCTCTTGTTAAGAAAATCTGCTATAAGCTTGCACAAATGCTTAGGTATACTAGTCTAGAGCAATTTGAAAATTTGGCGCACACAAAAAAGAGCGCTGCTGAATAAAAAACAGCCACAAATGACTTGCAAAGCAGTCATGGGCACGCTAGTAATTTATAAGACCATAGCAATAACATGGAATTGGTCAAAAAGCAGTTATAGTTATTTTGTCTTCGAAATCTCTTAATTCTATCATCCTACAATCTACTAGGACTTGCTCTAATAAAGCCGACGAATAATGTTAAATGTCACCTTTGTTTTAAATTTAATAAAGGGAAATGTCTGTTCAGGGCATTATTTCATTTAACGTTCTATTTCGTCCTACACGCTATTTTAAGCTACTGGTAATTTAAGTATTCAAATCAAATTATGCTAACTCTGACCTGTTTTTAAGAATGTCTACTGATTTTAATAAATTTTATAAGCACCTTGAGTTTTCTTTAAATGTTAATCGACTTTTATATTTGAATAACTTAATTTTAGTTTCATGTACTATTATTATTTACTATTTTATTATCTGAATCCATAGATTAAAAAAAAATAAGCAAATTTTTCATTCTTTAAAAATAACAAGGCTTTTATTTAAAAATAGTATTACTATTATTAGAATTATATATTATAACAAAAAATTTAATCATACTGTGTCTCACTTAGATTATCATAACTTTAATGTTATGTTTTGTTTTTTCGTTTAAAACCCGAAAATCTCTAATAAATAGTGGAGCAAAAGGATTTTGACACCCTAAAAACTTAATTGTTTTCCGTTTTCCTCATTTGTTAAGTGAAATTTGATTTGTGGTTAACTAAACATCCTAGATATTTGTACTCCATTTTGTATACAAAAATCAGCATAAAAATCTATTGTAAGCTATAGAAAAGTCTGTTTTAAATAAAAATGTTAATAAATTTTATTTTTCAGTTAAACAATAAATATAAAAATAAA
Organism: Trichopoda pennipes; assembly: GCA_030448955.1. Taxonomy (NCBI): domain Eukaryota; kingdom Metazoa; phylum Arthropoda; class Insecta; order Diptera; family Tachinidae; genus Trichopoda; species Trichopoda pennipes. The sequence continues at coordinate 19,529,489 of JASKUP010000012.1, forward strand.
GATAAATAATATGTATTCAAATATTATTCAATACAAAAACTTAAAACTGTTCAACTATTGTGCTATCTGGTGGCCGGGAGTATAAACTGTTATACAAAATAACAGAGGTTCGTAACTGCGCTAAAATAAATACACAAATGCACAATAACAAGTTTTTAGGACAAAATACAGCATGTTACAAAACATAAACTACTTAGTTGAATAAATTACCAGCATTTTGTTTCTAAAATAAGAATAGTGGGATTTTTTTATTTCTCATTAAATTCCATATGGTTCTTATGTGTAGTGTATACATTTTTTAAAAACATTATTATCATTGATTTGGTTATAAATTTTGTTTAAATAATAGGATGTTATTTAAACCTCTCAGTGCACAAATCGATTAACTCCATAAAACAACAAATCGAGAAATGCGATGAAATAATGTACAGTCTTTTTTAAATCTCCATATATAATATAAGATCAAATATATATTGTAGAATGCATTATTACATACATAGCTTCCATCTAAAGATATAAAATATTAATAAGAAAGAATGGGCAAAACAATTTTTATGTGACTGGCGAAATTAATCGATTTGGCAAATGAAAAATTCAGTGTTTCAATTTTTAAGTACTTTTATTACCAAATATATTATAATTTGTTATTAATTATCAGTAATATAAATATCTTCTTCATCAGCTGCATGTGAGGACTCGTTATTTCGTCTCAAGTTTTTATATTAAGCATGTCTAACAGGAGGAATGAATTTTAGGAGGTACATAATGTCTCTGCTGTTTTCCTTTGTCACAGTTTTATCTATAGGATATAATAATGGCTAATCTACATTTTTCAAGCTTTGTGATCTACCTGCTACATACTTCCTTATGCCAATGGCATTAAATTCTGAGTCTTTATTACAATCATTATAATCATATTTGGTCTGGATTTTTTTAAATTTATCCAACGCATTTTAAGCCAATACAACCTCTTCAGAAAAGATTTTAGTCAAAATGACTCTGTAAAGTATAAAATACCTTCATGGCAGCCTCTCTCTCTCTCCCCGCCGAAATAATTTGTTGGTTGCACTTCTGGTGGCATCTGCAATTAATATCGACAAATGTTTTCGCTAGTATTAAATTTCCTCCTCCATTCCTGTATGCCAAACCTCTTATTCTTTTCTGCTTTTGCAAATTTCGCGTCCAATCGATATGTTTGTTGGGATATTTGTAATGCTACAATGAGATGTATCCGAGGAAAATCTTAAGCGTCTTTTTGAATCACTTTTTGCTAATAAATCGTATTGAGGAATCATCGTTTGATTTACAGTGTTCCACATCCGTATTGTTATTAGTCTACTTCAACTTGATTATTACGGCATAATATTTAGTTTTTTAAAACAATTGACAAATTGAAATAATTATAATTTATTAAAAAAAAATGCTAATTTGACTTCACAAGTAGCAGCAGACTGTGACTGTGACTGACTGGCTTTTTTTAATTTTAAGTCTAGTAAAATGGCCCTAAAAAAATTACCGTTAATTGCGTTATTGAAACAATTAACATTAAAGTATGGAGTTAATCAAAGTGACATCTGAAATAAATTACCTATTATTCATTTAATAATTATTATTCAGGAAAGTCATTATAAATATAAAAAGTTAGGACTATAGCAAGTGCTTTGACACATAAATTAAGGATTTTTCAAATATTGGAGTTAATCGATTTATGCACTGAACGACTCATTTAGGGATAAGTTAGTTAAGTAATAATTGTTTCTATTGGCCATTTTGCAAAAAAAGAAAAATTTCCGTAAACTTTGAAAAATGTGTGATAAATTTAAAAAATTTTAATATTCTTAACAAAAATCTAATAAAAAAATTTTTTTTATAATTTTTCTTTATTGTAAAAAGGTCATTTTTGATTTTATAAATTTTGCATTTTTTATACATTTTATATTTTTATTATACTCTATCATTTTAATATAAAATGGTTAGTTTTTTTTATCAACTGTTTCATTATGATAATACCGACATTCCTTTATTAAAAAATCGAAATTTCAAGGTTCAAACTAGGCTCTAAAGAGGTAAAATTTACATTTTATTGAAAGTAAATACCAATTTAACAATTTAATGCAGTTGTACATATTTTTACATTTTTAGATATATAAACTTTTAAATAACGAACAAATAAATAATCGTGAACTGAAACTAAAGGTCAATATCTTGTTAACACATCAATTTAGAAACTTAAGCTACGAATGTTAAATGTACAATAAAAAATAAAAGTTCTGGCTTGCTGCATAAAAGTCGCGTAAAAGCGGATGTTGCATTTATATCGTTTGAGTTACTCTGAACAGCAAAACTCTGGTAAGTAAATTACCGGTCTTTTAAAAAAGTTTTATTTTTTACTGCTGCAGGTTTTTAATTCAAACAGATCATAACCTTCTTAATAGCTAAGATTTTTGCCTGAATTATATGAAAATTAACAGAAAGTTACCTCAAAATGTCTAGTGTTACGTTCTTTCAAAATACGCGCGGAAGTCACATGAGTATTAGATGTCCAACATACTTCATTTTACAGCTAGAGAGATATATTCAGTTTTTTGTACAAAAGTGGTTTCTCGAAATGATAAGTTTGACGTCGTTGCAAAATACGCCGAAACTCAAATAAATATTGCATCTCCAACATACAGGTCTATAAATTAAGTAATGAGACTAATTTTATAAAGTCAAATCAATTTACAATTTTATATTGTTACTCTCAAAATAACTTCCTTCTGAAGCCGCACAACGCTGCAGACGGTTTTTCCAATTCACACAGCAGTGCTGGAACTCCGATATTGGAATAGACTTCAGCTGGTTGGTTACAGCCATTTGAATGTTTTCGATTGTCCCAAAAGTATTGAAAGTGTTGACTGCCTGTTCGGTCTGTTGGATATCGAAAAAACAAATCAGCATGCATTTGCTTTTTGTCTTTGCGCCATCCTTACTTTTTTGGATGTTGTAGAGATTGAAATGTGACACTTTACGCTCTGGTGCTTGGTTTCAAACACCCAAGACTCATCAACACTGTTGGCAGTTTTAATTTAGCAAGTCTACTGGTCTAGGATGGTAGAATTCCCTTGGTTCCATTATAAGCCTCGGAGACAAAATAAAAAGAACTGCTTTTGTGCCGATTCCATGCTATTACTATGGATTTTATAAATTGCATCCAAGATTATTGAGCAATATGCGCCCAGCGTTTTATAAATCTGCTCGGGCTTTGTTAGTGGCTAACGAAATGTGCTGTATAAAATTTAATGTAGCATCCAGTGAAATATCAAGATCTGAAACTACATTCAGTTTCTCAAGTTCGTTCGCTGTTTAAAGTATATTGCACGTTTGTGTAACATCTTCGAAAGAAACACATCTAAAGAAGTTTGTTTTCTAAAACAAAATAAAAGAAAAAATTTTGATTAAGATGATTCAAATTTTTATTGTATTACGAAGAATGAAAAATTATATCTTGCAAATGTCCACCACGTCTATGCTTTGCAAAATGGCGGTCCTATTTTGTTAATCGCTTCACGAATTTTAAGTTTTAATCCAATGGCGTTAAGTCACACGATCTGGCTGGGCACATAACTGCTGATTATCATGAAATTGTGCTATTGGAAAATTTGGTTTGCAATAAATTGAACATTTCATCATCAATAATAGGACAAAATTGAGTTGTTACCACCTCGCGATAGCTTTATCTACTGACTATTATTGCATTTCCAGCCTCATCTATGAAAAAAAAAACGTCACAATCACGCCTCCAGATCACATAGCGCACCATACAGTGACACGTTGAACATGCAAAGGCTTCTAAGATTTTCAGAAGCCTAAATACGGCAATTTTGCTTGTTGATATACCCTGAAAAGTGAAAAACCTGAATGTTATTCCTGAATGGATTGAGCAAATCTACGGCAATGTAAATGGTCGGTCGACTTTAATTCCTGCACCAGTGCAATCCTGTAAGGCTTCAAAGTCACATTCTTACGCAAAATTCGCTATGTGATGGTTTTGGATAAACCCAGCTGTTGAGAAAGTCGAGGAATTGACAAATTTCGATCTGCTTCAACACTGTGGCTCACGAGGCTGTCGACAGAAATGTAACGACCAAATTCTAAATAGCGTGAGAATAAAAAAATTACAAAATAATGCTAATGTAGTATATTAGATATCACTATAATATAGTTCAGTAAACTGAACTATTCTTTCGTACTAATAAAAATAAGTCCAATTACCACAACAATACTTCGCATACACTTATTACATGTTTCCATTTCTTTCACACTAAGTTGTAACGACCAAAAGTCCGGAGTCGTTTTTGGTCACACATAGAGCTGTCTGACAACAGTCCCGATCTTTTATTTTAAACGTATTTACTAGAATAATGAATTTATGTCTAAATCTCTATATTTCCTCTAATGTATTTATTTAGTTATAGAATCATTTACTAAAAATATGAATTCATGTATTTACTTATATACGCATGTAGTTATAAGTATTTATGTTGACGTAAGATTTAGTTCTAGTATTATTGTAATTAGCCACGAAGGCATAATAATTAATTAATGAGTAATATTCGTATTGTAAAACTGGCTGCAGCTCGGTGGTGAAAACAGCCGTCGGCTGTGGTGTACTTACTACCGAAGTAATGTAAGTGTGTTTGTGCATTGGTGTGTGGTAGGAAAAAGAGTATAAAAGCGCAAACATCGATCAGAATAATTCAATTGGTGTGCGACCGGCAGCAGGAGCAAAGGTAAATATCTTCCTCTACTTTTTTATTTATTTTTTTGGACTGGTAGTCAGGGTATAGATAAGGCCGTGGTAATACCCAGCCGAAGCTATACCCTGAGACAGGACAAAACTGCGACGTAGCGACCACAAACATAGCCGTGGTAATACCCAGCCGAGTTTGTGTCCGCAGTCGCCACCGACAGTGAACGGTTGCGCCGTGGTAATACCCAGCCTACAGTGCCTTGGCGCTTGCGGCGTACGGACCTATTTCGACGGAGCGACCACAAATAGAGCCGTGGTAATACCCAGCCGAGTTTGTGCCCGCAGTCGACTTAGATAGTGACGTTCGCCGAATACGGACCGCATGATGTAGAAGATGTTTACTGAAGCTGCCTGCATACACACCAGTTCACAAGATTTGAGCCCGAGCTGCAGTCAAGTTGCGAGCTAGGAATAGGGCAACCCCTGTCCTAAATAAAGAGCAACATTGTGAGTAAGGCTTTGTCTTTCTTTTTGAAATCGACACAACACGACCCTGGACGTCGCTGAGCGTACTTCAGCTACCAGGAAAACGTGTCGTTACAAGCTCCGTGATTAATTTCCTGAGTACAGCGCCTAACGCCACTTTCAAAATAAACATTTTTGTTATACCGTTAATTATCAACACTCCTCTCAAACAAATCTCCATACTTCTCAACTTATTAATTTCAAATTTATTAAAAATAAAAAAAAAACTGTTCAGTTGTGACTTATGCCACTTTCAATGTAAACGGCTCAATTGACAGTTGTACTTTGTTATTCCAAACATTTTTAAAAATGTTTATTAAAAACAAATTGTAGCATACAAATAATAATAAAAACTAAAACATAACATGCCATTCAATATAAAACATCTGAACATCTTTATTTTACATTTTCCAAAAATATAATTATAATTAATTATTTAAAATAAAAGTTTTGTTGGTGTACATATAATAAAAACAAAGCTTGTTATCCGAATACTTAGTTTTTTAATATAAATAAATTCTTTGTAAGTTCTTCGTAAGCCGTGCCAATTGAACTTTTTTGGGTTCTTTGCTTTTTGTTAAAAAGATTAATAAAAAAACCAAAAAAAAATATGTTGATTTTTCTGAAAATAATTAAAACATTTTCTATGGATCTAACTACCCGGATATATAATGTTCATTTTTATACATCGTTAGCTACAAAGTGACAACTGAAAACAGTGGCATTGCCAGAAACAAAATACTAATTTTACTAAAGCATACATTAGCTACAGAACTGTTTTTGAATAAAATTTTTTAACAAACGTCTGTTAGCCTTAAAGTGTTTGTTAACTTACGCGTACTTTAAAGCTTAAGTAAGCGTTTTTTATGCATACGGCCGAAAGTTGTTTTCTACTTATTTGGTTTTTATGACTATTTTAAAGTATTTATGGTACTTAATAATTTATTATTATTTTTAATACGTCTAAAAGTTAACGTTTTTAATACGTCACTACGTCTATCTAAACACACTTTGTACAACTACACTATGAACACTTGAATGTAAAAACAATAGCTTTTGGTAATATTCTGTTGATTACTTCTACCCTGTGAGATACCTGTAGAGACGAGCTTCTGATAAGCGTAAAATTGCATTTGCATAAATGCTATTAAAACAAAAGCCCGGAACTACAGGGTAGATCACGGGAGCGTTTTTATAATATAAAATAAACAATATTTGCTGTTGTCTGATTTTTATTAATTATACATATTGTGGAAAACTTTAACACTGTTGAACTCCTTGCTTATGAAACCGCACGTGTGTTCTTTCCTAGAAATAAAGACATTTTTATTAAAATTTTCAACACAACACAAAATAAAATATCAGCATAATAAAATAAAATGTTTTAATGTTTAAAAAGTATTGCACATGTTTGAGAAATAAATATTATCTAAGACATTTGTAAAAGTGAAGAGTTAAACTATGTTTACATGAGGTGAGTGCAATAAGTCTGTTCCAGAACATAGCGAATTTTTTAATTTTTAATTTTTTAAATGCTCCTCAAGATTTATTTTCATTTGCTGATATGACAATCTTGTTTAACTCAAGCCTTTACACACGGAATCAATTGCATAAATATGGTAGGATATAATTGCCTAGTACTTTACCTGTATAATATTTTTTTTCCGTAATTATTTTATTATTTTTCAATAATTATTTCCACATTAAACGATTTTACACTGTTGGCTTTCTATCATTGTACATATACAAACAATACAATAACAGTCATTGCACATGTCGTATAAAATGTTAGATACTTATTTATCTGAAATAATGCATTGGGGATGATTGATTGACATAAAATATTCCAAAGAAGTTTCTAAGTTTCTTTTTTTAAAAAATATTATACAGACAAAACACAAAAACAACTGCACTGAATTTAAAAATGATACAACTGATTCTTTCCAAAAGGAAATAAACAGCCTATTAAAACGCCACAAGACGTTTACTGACAGAAAAGTATACGAGTACAATTACATGAACATGAGGCCAGAGGCAAAACACAACGGAAAATATACAAAGAAAACATACCAGTGAAAGTCATTGTAAATTACAGACCTGCACCAGCATATCACCTTGCTGGACACCTCACGGACCTGCTTAAAATCAGACAAATTTACAAAATATATATACGGTACGTAATGCACAAGACCCTGTCAAAAAACTTAAAGACATCAAGGTAATCGAAACAACGCGACTCGTCACCTTCGACATCAAGGATTTATAAACGTCAACAGTAACACAAGAAACTGTAGGTGCCCCTGTAGGCTAGCAGGTAGTGTACTAGCTTGTCAGTATGGGGGTTGTGGGTTCGATTCCCAACGAAGACCTTGGTTTTTTTACTACAAAAATAAAAATTGACTGTCGGTGGAACTGCTCAGCGATGAAGGCATAGTCACTGGTCGCTGTGCTGTCTTATACGGCAGTTAATTTCCGACTATCCTTCTACTTTCACCACCTGTTTCATCTCTTCTCTATATCTTTCCAAAAGAATGTAGCACTGTACTTGACTAAGTAGGCATTGTTGCCTAAAGTGCTACTTCTCTTAAAAAAAAATGTAGTTATCCCATGCAAAACACTAAACAGTTAATACGCCAAGCAATTCATCATCGAAGCTATAGATATTGCAAAGACGATAAAAAAACAAAACTACTTTAAATTTAATGATCACTGACGAACTCGGTATGGGAATCCCAATTTCTGTAATCTTTATGGAAATTTTCATACAACATCTCGAATTAATACGCCTAAAGCCACCAATAGAAAAACACAGAATAACTTATTAATATAGATACGTAGGTGACATCACACGCATCCTCAAGCAAGACAACGCTGAACAAAGAAGAACATACTTAAGCACAATCCACAAAACATCACATATACAATGGAAAAGGAACAAGAGAGAAATTTGCATTATCTTGACATCACAATAACACGAGTAACTGACTGTTTAATTTTTGACAATTTATAGAAAACTAATTACGACGGATACAACAACCCTAATTAACATAAACTAGCGTCATTTAGGCTTATAATACATAGACTTAAGATAATCCCACTTTCTCCAACAAAGAACGTGGCACAATATATACTAAGATAGAAACAACGTCTACAAAACCCACTACTATCGACAAAAATAACACTAAAAACAGGAATAAGGAAGAGAAAGAGACAACCGATACAACGGGACAAAACACTGTTATTTACACAGGACCAGAAATATATAGATTAACTAACCTTTTTTACAAAGAAGGTTCAATCAGAACATTAAAAACCAGCAAACTCTGAGACATAGTATCAGGACAACGACAGCAAAAACTGTCAAATTTAGTTCCAGCAGAGTATAGAGGCTTAGTTGTGCCTGCAACCATGATTATATGGAGAAAACTAGACGAATATTAAAAACAAGATTTACATAACACATACGCTCATACAAACGAAAAAGAGAAGATTCCAACTTTCCATTACACCTTGACACTCACGGACACACATCACGGGAAATAGATGAGTGTATGATAATACACATGGCGTCCTAGCAAAAAAGGGCAGAGACTAGACATTCTTGAAAATATGGAAATCTACAAAACAAAAAACTTTAACAGTAGCAGTAGTTAAACGAACAAAACACGACCGCAGACATAATTTTTACTCCACCAAAACTACTCATACACTCTAACAAACCAAAAATACCCAACGACGGACACACTTACCTGAATAATGATAAAATAAGGGCAATCTACCTACATGAGTAGATACAACCGTAATAAAATAATTACCTAAACTCGAACACTGGCTCACCAGCACAGTCTAGAATACCGCTTAATAATGATGTCATTACATCGAAAGAGCTCACCGGCCACACCGGTCAAACAGCCAGCAATGGTGGTTTACACCAAAAGAACTGACAAGAGTATTTTATTTGTTGGCGAAGCAAATCCAAACAACTTTAACAAAGAAGCATGTTTATGCATGGTGCTTGAAAATCTTTAAGGTTTAGTACAGATGAGCTTATAGCTAAAAAAGAATAAATTGATGATCAGCTTCCTTCAATAACATCGCAACACCAGCCAGCGTTTATTTTTTAGACCTTAAATGAAATAGAAAGAAATGAAACGTTATATTATATTATTTTAATATTTCATTAATTTCTAAGTGTTATTGGGTTTTGTTGTTGAATCTGTTTGTACAGAGTGTCATACAATATTTTGAATATAATTCAGCATTTTTCTAAACAGTTGAACCAGACCTATCATAAGCAGTGAAATAATACTTCTGCCCACTGTGCTCTGTATATTAAAGTTAATTTTTATCGCTTAGCGCAAGCATTACGTTTAGTAGCTTTAGTAGCAATAACGTAAATCGCTTTATCAGACTATCATCTCGAGCCTATTTAATTATAAATATTTGTACATGTCGAATGGAATTTAGAAACTGCAGTTTTTAAGATATTGTAAATTAGTTTGCTGAGCTCATCTTTTGTGGAGTGTTGTGGCCATACTTTTTAAAATTGCTGCAAAACACTAGACCATTTTTTACTAGTTTTAGAACGAAGGCTTTCCAGGAATAGAGTATTAAGTACACATATAATATAGGTTTAAGATAGGCAAAGTTAATTTGTCTTAAAAATTGAAAGCTTTTGGGATTAACAATATTATTGGAAGAATATAAATAAAACAAACATTTTACAGCTTTTGAAACTAAGTCACTTCACGCATAAGTATAACAAAAAATTTAACTGGGAACAGTGAACCAGTACTGTTCCTAAGCCGCCAATCACATATGCATGATGCGAATGTGAAATGAAGAGGAAAGAATGCAAAACGAATAAGCATGCAAACGATAAATCTATAGTTTCAAAAGTAAATTCTTATACCAAAATATTATAAAACACGAAAATGTCTCATATATCAAGTTTCGAGTGTAAGGTTAATTATATCAGTTGCTTAGTTTAAAGTTATTTATATTCTCTTTATTGTTTGTCTTTGCCGCTTGACGCAGACTACTTACCAGAGTATTATTAGAAAATTGCTGAATCGAATATTTCCATAGCCGATATCATTTATATTTTTTCTGTTTTAAATTGATTACTCGAAAGTCCTTTTGAAAATTCCGGTCTCCAGCTCACTTAAATTCTTTGAATTTAAAATAGATTATTCAGTATTCATCTCCACTGCATGTGAAAGGCATTTAAGTGGCAAGAAATACACAAACTTTACTTCCAGCTAGACTTGAAGAAATATAATATCTTCTACTTGTAAGAATGCCGTAAAACATTTGATAATTCAGTTATTATAAAGGGTTTTTCAACAAATAGTTTGTTTTTTTTTTAACAAAATAAAACAAAAAATTTGGATTAATATGATTCAAATTTTAATTGTATTACGAAGAGAAAAGTTTGGCAATTATGACTGAAAAATGATATCTCGCAAATGTTCACCACAATCACGCTGACAGATGTCGATTCTTTCATCAAAGTTTTTAATCACTTTTTCGTTACTCACATCACGGATTTTGAGTTTTAAGGCTGAAATCAATTCAAAATATAATGCAGTGGTGTTAAATCACACGATCTGCCTGAGCACTTAGCTGCTGATTTTCGTAAAATTATACGATGGGGAAATTTGGTTTGCAATAAATTGATCGTTTCATTGGCTGTGCGACATGTGACACTGTCCTGTTGAAAGCACATGTCAGTGGTATTCACGTCGTCAATAATAGAACAAAATTGACTTGTTATCATGCAGCCTCATCTTCGAAGAGAAAAACACCCAATTCGCGGCTCCATACCAGATAGCTCTCCATAAAGTGACACGTTGAGCATGCAAAGTTCCAAATGCGGCAATTTTGCTTGTTGATATACCCTACCAAGTGAAAATGGGTTTTGTCTGGAAAAATGAAATTTTCAGAAAAACCAGCCGGTTCTTCCTGAATGAATTGAACGAATCTATGGTAAGTCGGCTTTAATTCCTGCACCAGTTAAACCTTGTAAGGCTTCAAAGTCAAATCCTTACGTAAAATTCGCCATGTGGTAGTTTCGGATAACCCCAACTATTGAGAAGGTCAAGAAATTGACAAATTTGAATCTGCTTCAACACTGTGGTTCACAGCTGCGATGATGAGTTGAGCAAGCCGGTCGACAAATTCTTAATAGCGGTCTCAGAAGCACGATTATGTTGTTCGAAAAAATATAACGAATTTTACGAAATGTAACTGTAACAAAAGCACTATTTTTATAGTGCATTTTAACGGGCATGTTCTCAAAATCGCAAGGTCTTCAAATCGCCAGTCGGCTTTAAAACGCCAATTTCAATTTTAGATGTTCTGTAAATCGTACGTTTTGCTGGCGATTTGTTTTTCTTTTTCTTTTTGATCAGCTGTTTGTTCAAATCGCCATTTTAAAGTAAGCAATTGACACAGGAACTTAACAAAAAAAAAGCAATTTTAAAATTGGTATTTTTAATTTAAATAGTGTAAAATTAATTTAAATTTTTGTTGAAATAAAAAGAAAACATATTAAAATTTAATTGTGAATGTTTTGTATAAGCAAACTCAATCAGTTCACTTTAGTAAATGCTTGCGAGTTGAAATCGCAAATATTAAGCTTTTAGCGTTTGTCAGAACACCTATTTTGTGTCTTCAAAACGCAAGATATTATTGGCCTTTTTCAGAACACCAATTTTAAGCGTTTTGCGTTTTTGAGAACATGCCCGTAATTATTTTAATGCGATTTTCGTGTGAAATAAAATTCATTGTAACAATTGCCAATGCATCTACAACGAATACGTCAAAAAACGAAATATCAAAACTATCATGTTGTTGGTGTTATTACAGTTGACAAACACATTTCTTGTTGAAAAGGACGATATTGAATAGAGATTTTATGCCTGCAAGGCACAAAAAGTGCAATGTCAGCAGAAGCATTAACTTGGAATTACAAACGATTTTTCTAGGGCTCTTACTGTTTTGTAGTGCCCAAATATGGCCAATATATCCGAATTATGATTACAGGAATATACCCTTATACTATGATAATCATTTGTTATTTACTATTTTAACAGTATAAACTAATGAATTTATGTACCCACAAAATAAACTTATGACAAATGCTTTTCTACATTATGATACATACGTCATTTACATTCTTTATTACGGAAAATAGAGTGAGATTTTATTTTGTTGACGGGTTGCTTTTAAAAGAAATAAAATAGTTTCCATTTCTTTTCTATTCTACTTTATCACCTTAAAATATACTGCATTTGCTTATCAGATGGCATCATAACATATCTCATTCCTTTAAATGCAAGAATTATTACTTCTTTTATACAATTTTATTATGCATTCGTTTATGTGTTGGATGAGCTTAAATATTTTATTTCTGCTTTTTAATCTAGTCATACTCATAGCATAAGAGCTATAAACTTTGGAATAAATTTAAAAATCTCTTTTGCTGTTTTTGTTGAGCTTAAGAACAGGCGAAAAAAGACATTGAACTGCACCATTTTAATGATTTCTGTTCACGGAGCTCAGTAAAATACATCATACTGTATTGTTGGTGCGACTGAAAGAAACATAAACGAACAACAAATATAAATTATTAACAAACATTCTTATTTCAGTCCATGTAGATATTTAGTAGCTTGCATGTTGCGTATGTTTAAGTAGTTTTGTTGTTTGGCTTTTGTGTCTTGTCTGTCTTATCTGATTCATGAATGCAAATATTAGAGCGAGTAAACTACAACAATTCAGACTGTTCATTTTGAAAATTTAATTATCCTTTAAATTTATGTAAGTTTAATCAAAACCTTAATCAAGCTAAAAGCAACCGCATTTATGCAAACTTGTAGCTAAAATTTGTTTGTTATTGCTGTTTTACATGCAATTTTGCAAATATGACTAAACCAAATTATTTTATAGTTACAAAAAAAACTTTAAGCAGATATTTTGTACACAGAAAAAAATATTTTTCTTTCAAATATGTTTTCTACCTTAATTTATCACAGGTTTGTCTAAAATGTGGCAGTTAAACTAAAAAAAAAACGTACAGAAAATGATAATTAAAAATTTTTTTTAATATTTTCATTTCATACAATTCTCTTTTTTTTGTAGATGCCACCCAATTATGTGAAGTATCGACAAATTTACAAAATTTTTGAATATTTTTTTTCTGATTCTTCAGAGGTTTTATTTAAAATTTTAAGTTATTGACTAGTTTTATGGCATCTCCATCCATAATAAAAAATAACTTAAAATTAATGTTATACTTAAAATTTTGTTATAAAGTCACTAACACAAAGTTGGCTTAAACATTATATTCGATTAAAATTAAATTAATAATTTACATTAAAATTATTAAAATACCGATTAAAATTTTCATCACAGTATTATGGATATACAGATTATTTTGTTTTTACTTTTTAACTACAACTTAAACATAAACTTAGTAAAACCTAATTTTTAATTTATTAAACTAAGTTTGATTTCATTTGGGCTAATTCTTGTTTCAACTTAAAAAATTAATTAATTCTCTTTTTGCAAATACCTATTGTTGCGAAGATGTTTTATTTAAGTTTTAAAAGAAAATCATTTTCATTAAAAAAAATAAGCGAAGTTGCCAATTGTGAATTTTACAAACTGCCCAGTTAACTACAAAATCTTATACACAAAAGGCAACAACAATATACTTATAAGAAATTCCACGAAATAACTTAAACAACAGAAAACAATAACATTTTAAACAGAACAAGAAAAACAAACAGCCAAGCAGGCGCCTACAGTGAATGCTGATAACAATAAGGGATGCTATTAAAGTAGAATATTCTTGTATATGACAGAGGCGCTTAAAACAGATATATACTCACCACCTGCTAAACAAATTAATGAATTCAAGTTGAAACGTCGTTGAATATAAACAACAATATTAAAAAGTATCTTTTAGGCGTTGCAGCGGTGAAGTTACCATCGTGTTTATTATCTAAGTATTCAAAAAGAATCAATCCTTTAATTTAATTAAATTTTTTAAAAACTCTAAAGTGTTGTTTTATTATTTGGCAATAAAAGAACTCACTAAAAATTAGCATTATAATGTATTCGACTTTAATATCTGTATAATTTTATATATCTTGTAACGACACATTCTCGCAATACGCTGGGATAGAGCTCGCGGCGTCCAGGGTTCGTTACTAAAAAAATTTGTTTTACTAATAACACAAGTGACACTTTTGTTTTACTAATAATTTTTATTATAATCCTCTCTTAAATAAAGTTAAAATTATACTACTGCACTACTGAGCACGCCAACAACGATTCACAGTTTCGTGGCCCTCAAGAGTTCTCGCCTCTACTCTCTGCCGGCTAGCCTATTGCTTTTCACACTGGAGTCTGAGCAGAACAGTTTACCTGTCCACCAATTTTTGACTTGTTGCGGTTGTTACGAATAATATTTTGAGACAACCTTTCCACGTCTAAATTGGGTTTAGCCTTTTTCAGGATCTTGTCCGTCCTGTTCAGCAAGGGCGAATAAAATTCTGGCCTAGCTGAACAAAGCGTGGCCATGCTCTGGCCTCCGTCAACTGGGCGAATAAAATTCTAGCCAGGTGAAGCAGCGACAGAACTTGCTTGGCCGTAAACCTTAGCTATACTCAATTAATTCAAAATCGAATAAAATTCTGACTTTGATTAACTGAGCTGAACCTATTCGCAACACTATTTTAATTAAGTTGAATAAAATTCTAACTCACTTAAAAGAAGTCTTGCCCGGTTGCTTGCCCGTGGCTAACTCGCCTAAATACTAAATTATACCGCTTTTATATGTCGCTGCCAGGCATACATATATACCCATCCCACTAAACGACAGCTGCTTGCGACTGTTTAGGGTTATGTTTAATGGTATGTTTTTATTACGGATGTATCTTCTTGTTAATAGATGGCGCTTCTTAACGGCAATTCTTTGTCTTAAAATTAATAACATTTTAATTTAAATTATTTCATTAAAATAAGCAATTTTATTTCGTGCTTGATTCCTTTAAATAAATATTTCATGATATTCTCACAAAATATTTATTACAAAAATTTTTATTAAAAAGTAAACATCTTATGATATTCTCATAAAACATTTATTCAAATAAAAATAAAAATATTTGAAATGTATTGTAATGGGGGAGAGCACATCCATATTGCAATTTCACTATTTAAAGCAATCAAGCACGAAATAAAATTGCTTATATTAAAAATGATTTCGAATAATTATAAATTACATATTTCATCAAACAAATAATAAATGTAATTATAAAATATGAAAAGTGTATAATGGAATTCATTTAATAATAATGTTCTCTTTTTAAAAAATTAAAAAATTCATTAAACAATAAAAATTAAGAAATGTGAAGAATGTATACACTTTAATTGATTATCTTATGTGGTCCAAAAACAAGCCTGCCGACTTTTGGTCGTCACAATCTTTCATAGCTTTTTAATAATAGCTAAGCTGAAAATATTTTTAATGTAACCCTGCGGGATTACTATTTTTGTCACAAAGAACCCTTTTCTCATTGAGGAAATTTTAAATTGAAAATTTCTCAGCACATCGTCGCCCTAACATATTTTCCTTTTAAAATTTTTGCTTCAATTACATTTTTCATGACTTTTTTGACAACTAAACGTGTCCCATTGCAAAGTCGTGGCTGGCAGATATTTCTAAGCAAAATAATTGATACACCAACTTTCACTAGCAGGCGGCGGGGCGCCAGTCCAGACAACTCAAGGAAATTTTAAAATTCGACTGGATGATTTACAACATCGTCTTGATTGGTAACAGAGTCAACTGATTTGTAGGTAAAAATTTCCCCGGGAATGTCATTCAAAATGTCGCATTGATATCTGAAACATCTGCATTTTTCGCAGCTAAGATAGCTCTTTCCCGCAACTAATCATTGTTTCTAAAATTTTGTGCAATACCGGGAAATACGTTTGTGACCAATTCTTGTTTTGATTGTGCAAAGTGGCAAAAATTATCTGGAAGCGTAATCATTTTTGTGGTGGGGTCAATTCGAATTGTGCCATTCACAATATCTTACAATTGCCTTGAAAAACGTTCGGCTGATGGATCGTTTTGCAATTGAACACACAAAAAATTCAACAAAATATAGAAAAAAATCTCTATTTGTTTGCACATACATTTGCTATAAACATGGGCATATTTCGATTTGTATTGCCGTCGCATCCTGTGCAAGCACGCACACACAGCAACGTACAAACGAAAATAAACATTTCATTTGATACAAAACATTGAGTCGAACTAATCAATTGATTTTTTTTTTAATTTGTCTTGTTGCAACACGCACTGTGGACGCACTATTGTGCGTAAACGCATGAAACAAAGATACAAACTAGCGAACGACCATAACGAAGGTACTGTGGAAATTTGGTGGAAATCCGACGGCACATCTCGCAAACACTGGCAACCAACGGACACCTATTTTGGACTTAATTTATATATATATAGGTAATGTAAATAATGAGATAACGAAACGATCACTTAATTTTGAGTGAAGCGTCATAGCAAGTGACCAACTAGTTTAAGAAATATTTTACTTGGTATCGACGCATAGTGAGGAAGTGAGGAATTAAAACAGCAGCAACGTGGGAAGCTGCAACAACGCTTTTAACGGTTAAAAGCAGTATTGAAGTTATTAATAGAACCAGCAATATAGTGAACGGTAAGTTTGGAGCTATCAGCATAATAAAATTTTAATTCATAATAATATAGAAAACTTGGAATAGTTTTATGTACAAACAACTTCCCTTTTCACCAACGATATATAAATAAAAAATAGGTGTTACAGGACAAAAATAGCCCATAACATTTTTAAAATTATTGTTCTAACCGACAACGTAGGTTGTGAATTAAACAAATGCTATTCAAATCACTCAAATGTGTATTAAGTGCTCCAGCCATATAATAAAAAAGGTGTCTTTTAATTAAACATACATTTTTTTAAATTACCATCGCTACTGTAAATAACTGCTGAATTTTAAAAGTTATAAATCTCAGTGTACCACCGTCTCACTCCCTATGCTGCATAAGTGAACAAACAAAATACTAAATAAATAAATCCAGTTTTGAACATCTGACATTATAATAGCAGCAAAAACAAATACCGATGTACAAATATCAACGACAATAAATTATTTTCACTTGCCTATGCAGGATGCCAATAGTAGTGGAATACTCTAATGTTATGCAAATAATTTTAATACCAATTCAGCAATTTCAAATAAGTTTTGTTCTCATTTCTCTAACAAATTTGTTTATGTATATAATGCAATAAATTTTTAATTAATGAGAAATATTTATATTTTTTTTTCTATATCAAACTATATATGTAAACAAGTGTTAATATACTGTAATTAACAATGCCAAAATAAATTATTAGAAATATTAATGCAGAAATATGTATGTATGTGTGTGTGTATGTAGGTATCTATTATTTTCACTCTAATGGCTATACTTATATTTTGATTTATAATATTCTACATATTTGTGAAGATTGTTTATTTTTCCAAAATTTACATTTATTAATAAAAATTGCATGTAAATTAAGGATTGTCCCAATTTTATAGAAATTTATTTCCTACAACCTCAACTGTGTATATTTACGTTTAGTGTAAACAAAATACTTAAACACACACGCACACACACATACACAACAGACTAAAGTTATATAATTTCTTGCATCTGATCAGTTGGTAAAGGATAGTAGAATAAAACACTATAAAAAAAGGCAGTTTTATAAAATTATACATCTAATTCATTTTCATAATTTAAGTTTTCTTATCACAATTTAAATAGACTTATGCAAAGCATACTCGTATATCCAGTACGTGCATATTTCACAGCAAGTACAAAATTAAAACAAGCCAGGCGTTTTATTTGTATATAAGCTAAATATTACTTTTGTCATAAACAACTAACTCCAACTCAGGTATAGAAAATTATGTACATTATGTATATGTTTTAAATTACTCTCTATTTCGGTGTTGGCTAATACTGGGGCGGCTTGCAATGTGATGACACTGGATCCAGATTGATTTTGTATTGAATTGACATTGTATTTCGTTATTTTAAATATTGTTTTTAGTGTTGCTTGCCAAACAGCTTTTTAAGAAAAAAAATATCTACTCATCGTATCGAACGCTTGTAAGACACTGAAAATTTATTTAAAAACGTTTTTTTAAGAACTGATTACAAACAAAAATCTGTACATATAGGCTTTTTTATTTGATGGGCATACAACCTTTAGCTTTATTTTGTTACAATATATTTTTTTGGGAATTACGTGATAAGATTTACATCTGCACCTGGCAGTGAGCCCTAATCAGATGGTGGTCATACCACTGTAAGTGAAAAGCAGCGCCACTCACGCCCTAGGAGGCCGAAGTCTAATTCTAGCAGCAGGTCCTTCCTAGTAGCAATTTCAATGATTCCAGAGCAGGGCTGCAAACCACTACTCCTTGCTGAAGAGCTGGAGACTATCCAACGACTGTCCAGAACACATAACTAGCATACTAAAATTTTCGCAACATAAAATAATTCTTATAGTTCATCGTGAAGCAACTCACTTAACACAAAAATAGACATAAATGTATTTTACCAGTTAGAGAAGGTAATGATGTGAAGGAAATTTTTGCAGTTACTTAGAGATGTGTACTCTAAATTAATTTATGAAAAAAGTCAGTTTTGGAAAATATATCATTGTAAATTTCAGGATACAAAGTTTGACGGCGCACAGCAAACAAAACATTCTCAGACATGTCATACCTATACTTAACCCACAAATCTTTTAGATTTGAGGGGAAATATGTCGATATGATACTTAAAACGCACGGTGATTGTGTTGCATTTATAAATGGGGATAAAAATTGAACCCAAAAAATATTCGAAATTCAAGGACAGCGTCATCAGTTGACCAAAAATAATATTGAAGAAGACTAAATTGTTAGCTCGTTTCACGCCTTAACACATATAAATATTTGAAAACATTTTTGGTATTTTCCATTCCTTGCCATTTAAAACTTCTCTGGACTTTCACTAATAATTCAAAACAAAAATTTGCCAAATATATATATATATATAAAAACGACAATTTAATTTTCGCATGCAAAATGTTTTCAAATATTTAAATGTATTAAGGCGCGAAACGAGCTAACAAGAAGATTTGAGTTAACAAATCTTGTAAATATGTTTCATAGTTGTTTTTAAAAAGCTGTTTAGCTTTTCATTTGAGGTTCAAGTTTTAGTTTTGACAAATACTAGACACATACGGATATGTAGCGCACATAAACGTATTGAAGTTTATAGCAGATGTTGAAAAAGCCTTCCTTGGTTCTTTATATTATTTTGTTTTCTTATATGCAATATATCTAATTCATTAAAAGGCAGCCATAAGGCAGAGTTGATGGCTTAATGGTCTTTTCCTTTTTTTGTTTTGTTGTTTGACCATTTTATTTTTTATTTATTTTTGCGTTTAATGTGGTGAAAAAATTATATTACAACTGAGTAAGATTTTTATTTAGACTATCGCAATGTAGTGGTTTTGTGCTTTTAACAGAATTTTATTTAAATAGATAAATAAAAATGTGTTTTATAGAAATCAAATCATTACTAATTATTACAATAAATTGTGTAATTACAAAAATATTATGCCCAGCACAGTATGTTAACTCATTACGACTGAATAGTCAGATAAAAATAATATATCTTCTATGGGGGTACTATTGAATTGTTAAAATGAAATCAATCTGTAAGCATCACCTTCTAATTAACAAAAAGTGTTTCAAAATTCTTTAGAAATGACCCAATTCTGCGCGCACTAATAGATGAATTGATAAACTTCCTTTTTTTAAGTCGATTAAAAAAGGTTCACTGAAATGATGTCAATTCTTAAGAATAAACTCGGTGTAAAAATATGTTCAAGGTATTATTTATGAACACAGCACCTTTGTAAGTAATATAAACAGTAGTTAAGTGCAAGTAATAAATTTCTCAAAAAAATTGTTTTTTCTATAATTTTCCGTTTGCTGTTTCTATTTGGGGTTTCTTAAAAACGGGCTACAAAGTAACAATCTAAAATCATTACTATTTTGTCTCGGACCAGTTCTCAGGGGATGGCGGCTACTCATGCAATGCATTGTACCAGAACCAGGAAAGTAGGTTATGGTGACGAGGAAAGTGGAAGTAGTGTTTGTAGACATTTGATATGAATCTTCTACATTGAAATTGACAAGAAAAACCTCTAGAGAGTTCCTTTCACATACAAAAAAACGAATTCTCCCTCTAATGCGTAGTGCGATTCACTGGCCAAGCAACTACAAATATTTGTGCTCTAAACGAAAATCGGTTAAATTCAAATACGTACAATTAACAGGAACAAGTTCCCTAATTTCTCCAGAGCATTTACTATTGTAATAACGAAAAGACAGTGAAATACAGCCCACATTGCGTCAATGCTCTAGGGAATCAATAGAGTTGGATATTCTACTTTTCGAAATGAGTCTGTTGACTCTCTCTAGGCGGCCTACCATTTCCAAAATAGACTTTGGGGCGCCGGCCCATACATGAGAGTTGTATTCCAATTTTGGGTGGATATGGGGTATAAATAGTACGAAGATCGGATGGAGTGAAGTATCTCTTGTACCGTTTTAAAAAACCGAGCCACTTAAAACCTTCTTTAGAAACCTGACGCTAAGTCCATCGAGCATCAAAAGCTTCCGATTCCGTAGTACTTAAAATGGGTGATACATAGTAACTGATGCATCATGCAAGAATGCAACAGAGTCTTACGGACACTAAAATCGATTCTTTTCTCATGACTCCATTCAGAAATTGTTCCGAGATCGTGATTAAGCGTATCATTCGTATTTTGTCTTTTGGAACCCAAATTCAACTGGTTGTGTTTTTTTTTAAGAGAAGTAGCACTTCAGGCAACAATGCCTATTTAGTCAAGTACCGCGCTACATTCTTTAGGAAAGGAATAGAGAATAGATGCAAACAGGTGGTGAAAGTAGAAGGATAGTCGGAAATTAACTGCCGTATAAGACAGCACAGCGACCATTGACTATGCCTTCATCGCTGAGCAGCCCCACCGAGTCAGTTTTTATTTTTGTGGAAAAAAAACTAAGGTCTTCGTTAGAAATCGAACCCACAACCCCCATATTTACAAGCTAGTACACTACCTACCAGCCTACAGGGGCACCTGGCTATTACTGAATAAAAACCAATGACAAATAGTGCTGTCATCTGCAAAAAAGTAGGTAAGGTTGATAATTTGTCAAAGAAGGCCATTTAGAATAATAAAAAATAGGATGGGAAAAAACGGAGCCTTGCAGTTGCCCAGAATTAATCTTGCTCTCGTCTGATGAAATTCCATCTATAACAACTCGCATAGTGCGATTCCTGAGAAAACTCCATATAAATCAGGAGAAATTGTCCCCGACACCAAATAGTTCAAAGGCGTTACCACCTTACTTTCTCCCAAATGATGTATGGAGTTGCACCATTGTTCTGACAAGAAATCCAGCAAGTCTCCCGTAGAGCGCTCCCTACCGGTCGCGAAGTAAGTTTTTAGGCTCCAGGTACCTCACGATATGAAAATTATTCATACTTTATACCACTTTAGAAAGTGCAGAACAGATTGCAATTGGGAGATCATTTTCAGGCTTTTAGCCTCACCTTTTTTTGGGGATCGGCGTTACATTAGCAACCTTCAACCCCTATGGAAAATAATCGGCATTACACAATGTGCTGAAAAGGACTGCTAATAGACGCGTCGAAAAGCACTATTTCAAGACCAGTACTGGGATCCCATTTAGCCTTGCATACGAAAATCTTCACACTTTTGATGTGTGAAGTTAGAAAAAGGTGAACCGTATTACTCTGGTATCCTTCAACACAAGGAATGCGTATTGGCTCATTCAATAATTGCACAAGGTGGTTTTGTGCGGCAAATAACATAACTACCTTCTGTAGTTGTATGGCGCGAATGGCAAAGCCAAAAACAGTTGTGGACATTGAAATCACTAGCAACAACAATTTAATTGTTCAGGCAACTATAGAGAATCTTCAATATACAGTCGGAAAGAGAATCGAAGCCAGCTAAGGTTTTATCCCTTCCCGTGTTTGGACTTCTATAGCGAAACCCGAAATGCAAGGAATGAGACCTGATTCTGAATTTAACCAAAAGACATCTAAATTCAGGATCAAATGTACTTAGTGGTTTCTGGCACTCATATCTAAATTCATTGCGTATATACAATGCAAGGCCCCGATGGAAATTAAAAAAACGATAGTAGGTGGTACCCAGGTAAGTGAAAACCCTGTGGATCAGCATTTTTAGACAGCTTTATCTAGCCGATAAAGACAAACGTGAGCACAGAGGAAAGAATCGCTCTTACCCTGCACATATTGCAGAAGTCGATTTTCAATCGTCCTGTCATAACCATAAACATGAAATTCCAATCAGGCAGCCCATTTTGCTATGCTATAACCAATGCAATAACTTTCGCTTTTTGACTACTTAGTAACTAGTGCATGCAAGATTGAGTCTTAGGGGCATTAAATCGATTCTATTCACACCAGCTCGCTCGGAGATCGCTATGAGGTCGTAATTGGGCGTATTATTCATATTTTACATTTTGGAGTTCATCTTCAACTGGTTCGCTCTACTACTGATGATGAAATCCCATCTCTATAACAACTCGTATAGCGTGATTTGATTTACATCTGCACCGACCATATAGTCATAATCAGATGGTGGTCAAACCACTTGGTTGATTGGACACCAACCACGCCCTAGAAGGCCATCGAATACGTATATCCTCCGGTCACTTCTAGTAGCAATTTCGAAAGCCCGAAGTAGGCCGCAGCCTTCACTCCTTGCTAAAGAGTTGGAGACTTTCCAACTCCTGGTCCAGAACGCATGAAGCTCTTATTTATCAAGAACACGCCAGCATTCATACTCACTGGACCTGAACCATTCATTGTGTTAATTTGAATGGTCCGACCCACAAACTCTCACGAGGGTCCGAAACCACAACCATCACTATACTCCCATATAACCAGTCAGAGCACATCATTGTCTAAAGAGAACAAATAGTGTACTCTGGGGCAACTGGTTTCCCGTGGAAATATGTGGATTGTCCAGGTGACTCCTACTAGCCTTTGAGGGGCCTGGGCTCCCTTTTACCCTGCAAGACACCAATCTAAATGGAATAGTAGGTTCCAAAAAGACTATAATGTGCCCCCGGGGGGAACAACTCGTATAGTATGATTCCCAAGAAAACCCGATATAAATCTGAGGAAGTTATCACCGACACCAAAAGCAACAAGTTTTGTCATAAGTGCATCATGCCATACTCAATCAAATGCTTTGTAAATATTTAGAACCACCACTTTACTTTTTCCGAATTGATGTATGGAGTTATACCATTGTTCCGAAAGGAAAGACAGCAAGTCACCCATGGAGCACACCCTACGGAAACCATACTATCGGTCGCTAAGTAAGTTCTTGGGCTGCAGGTACCTCACAAGATGAGATGAGATGTTAGTCTCAACTTTTTTTGTGGATCGGCGTTACATAGCAACCTTCCAACATTATGGAAAGTAATCGACGTTATACAATGCGCTGAAAAGGGCTGCTAATAGATCCATTAGCGTCGAAGAGCACTTTTTGGAGACCAGTGATGGAATTCCATACCGCCCAGGAGACTTGTTGATGTTAAGCTCTTCTTAAACATTTTTAAATGCTTCAGGTCTAAAGAATATCTTCGGCTAGTAAAGGATACTCTGTCGAGCTTGGGGGCCGATAAGAGTTACTTTCAAATATACTAGCCAAGCTAACCTTGGGTCAGTGAATAACTGGTCATTTTGTAAAAGAGTCGGAATTGAAGAACTAGCATTGTCCTGTACTCTTTTAACAAATGACAAAAAAAGTTCTTGCTACACCGAGGAGTAGCAAGAAAGCAATCCTTGTTCAGATTTTTTTCCCGCCTTCGTACTTTGGCACATAAAGGTTTCGCTCTTTTGCACAGCGAATCAGTAATTGTGTTATTATTATGCAGAAATGCACGAAGGCTTTGAACTGATGAAACAACTTTTTTTGTAAAATTATTAAAAATTAAAAAAAACGCTGCACGAAATTAATATAGATGTACGTGAGTCAAAATAGAATTAAACTAAATATTTCCACACCGACTGCTACTTAAAGACCATTAGCCATTACAGTTTTATTTTTATTTAAATATTTAACATTGTCTAGAACCATTTGCGTTTCATTTCAAGCAATTTTTGTGTTTTTTCATTATTTCATTTTATTTTCTTTCAACTTGGAAAACTGCCCCACAGCAATGAAAGAAATAATAAATATAAACATTAAACTTGCAAACCAAATGCATATAATGAAATATGAACAAAGAAGTGGAAATAAATATAAATATAAAAACAAAACACAAACATGGACAAAGGAATAGAAATTGTATGCAAATATTGTGTTAAAAACTTTGGGGTTATGGCTTTTGAAGGCGTTTCATCAACATAAAAAATTTCTGGAAAAATGAATAAACGACCTAGGGAACAAAATGCAAAGCTGTTTGAGTGAATACAAAAAAGATACAAAAGAAAGAATAACACAGATACCCGTAGATTTATGGATTCAATTTCAATGAAAAGATAAGGAATAAAAAAATCAAACTTACAACAAACCGACAACAGAGTTAAAAAGGAAATATGAATCACACACACACACCTACACACAATCTCAAAGAGACGATTCCAATTAAAGATACAAACGATGTTCTCGAGTATAGCAACGAAATAACTGATTACGTCCAAAAAATTACTTTAATTTTGTTCCACTCTGTTAATATTAATAAAATAACACAAAATAGCCAACCAACCAACAACCATTTACACAAAAAAAAAATAAACGCTCAACAACAAAACTCGTATAAAAATCTTGCAGCGTTAACCGAAACCATTATTTTTATGGATGTCGCTTCAGTCGTTGCACAGTTCCTTTTATTGCTTTCCAAGATACTTTAGTCCGCTTCCCTGTGGGTGTTGCTTTTGGGAAATGAAAATATGCGAGAACAATATCCTTAGCTAGACGAGTTTGTATTTTAGTACGTGTGTATTAATGTATGTATGCATGTATATGTATTTGCCCGAAAGCAGTTGAATTTTCATCCAAATTTTACAAGAATACAATGCAATCTTTATAGTTGTGGCATTCAGTGCTCAAAATTATTATTTCATTTATATTGATACATATTCATTTATATAGCTTAACGATACAGATACACAGGGCTACACACTGTCGCTTTAAAAAGCTTCATGTTTCATTTCAAATCTGGCTGTTTCCTCCGCTATTGAATTCAATCATATGCCAGAAATTTTACATTTATATTTTTCCCATTTTGCCATTTAATTAAAAGAAAAAAATGCATATTGACGTAATGATCTCAATCTTTCCTTAAACTGAAATATCATTTGAAGGGACAAAACAAACACATAATCGAAAACTTCTCACGTTGAATATTTTTGAAGGCATAATGCTAAAACATTATTGAATCACTGGTGACAACGCCTCTGTTTACATACCTTAATTACCTTTTTGGTACTGTTAACAGAAAAATAAAAAATGTTTAAAAGAAAAAGGAGTAAATTTGTTCTTGTAGTTTATAAGATAAAAAATAATTTATACTCGTTTTGTAGACGGGGGGTGAAGCATTTAAATTTATACAAAATTTGATAGCAAACTAATTTATCAGAATCGTGTTACATGTCTTATTCGTCCTCTCTTAGTAAGCAAACAAATTATTTTCAATCACCCCCCGAGCTCGACCGAGTATCCGTTACTACGCCGAAGATATCATTTCGAGCTCGTGCGGTCATAAAGGTATAAGAAGATCTCAAAATCAGCAAGTCTCCTGAGCCGGATAGAATTCCAACACTGGTCTTGAAACAGTGCTCTTTGATGCAAGCGCGTCCGTAAGCAATCCTTTTTACAAGGTTGTATCATTCCAAAGTGTTGGAAGGTTGCTAATATAAAGCCGATCCCCAAAAACGGCAAAGCTAACAACCCTGAAAATTACCGCCCAATTGGTTCCGCACTTTCTAAAGCCCTTCTAGAACGCTTCTATAATTTCCTTAGGAGGCGTTCTAAGGGTGTTACTCCATACATCAACTCGGAAAAACTAAGGTGGTGGCATGATGCATAATGAACTTGTTTGTTTTGGTTTCGATGATAATTTCTCTAAATTTATATCGCTTTTTCGATTTGTAGATGGGTTTTCATCAAACGAGTTCAAGATTAATTCAGGGGTATCTCCTAGCCTATTACTTTGTCAAGTTTTCAACTCTATGCACTCTTTTGCAGATGTCAGCACCATTTGTCATTTATATTCACTCAGTAATAGATTAGTTGAAAGTGGGTTCCAAAATGCACAATTTAATATTGTATCCTTACGCTTGGATGTGCATTCAGAAATGATGCTGCATCTGCTATTATGGGTGATATAAGTATCAAGGAATCGGAAACTCTTGATGTTCTTAGCATAAAAATTCAGTGTGATGGGCCATGGAGTAGGCATATTTTTCACGTTTCTGAACAAGCTTTCAAGTGTCTCGGTTTTCTAAAACAGTGTAAAAGATACTTTACTCCATATGATCTGCGTACTATTTACAACACCTATATCCGTTCAAAACTGAAATACAACTCTCATGTATTTGCCGGCGCCCCAAAGTCTATTTTGAAGTTGCTCGACTGCGTACAAGAGAGGGCCAAGAGGCTTGTTAGGCACCGAGCATCGTACGCGTAAGCCACAGTTTTGAAGCAGTCCCAAATTTGTCAATTCTTCGGCGTTCTCACCAATTGGGGTTATCTAAAACCACCACGGCGAATTTTGCGTAAGGATTTGACTTTGATGCCTTACAAGGTTTAACTGGTTCAGGAATTGAAGCCGACCGCCCATTCACATCGCCATAGATTCACTCAATTCATTCACGAACAACCGACAGGTTTTTTTTTAATAATTTTATCAGACGAAGCCCATTTTCACGTGTCAGGGTATGTCAACAAGCAAAATTGCCACATTTGAGTTTCTGAAAAATCTATAGCGATTATTGAGAAGCCTCGCATGCTTAACGTTTCACTGTATTGTGCGTTGTGGTCTGGATGCGTGATTGAGCCGTTTTTTTTCGAAGATGAGGCTGGAAATGCGGTAAAACGGCGAGATGCCAACGACTCAATTTTGTTCTATTATTGACCAAAAAGTTTTTGAATGTCTTCTCTATGAGATAATAAGGCAATAAGATGAAAAATGCCGATGAAAAAGCTAATATATTCTTACGGATGTGTCTTGCTTAAGTTTTAAAATAAAATACTTAAGCAATAAAGCGAACTACTGAGTATGTTGTTTACGAACTGCGTGGCTTGCTAAAGAAAACTTATGGTACAACAAAATAAGTTGTAGAAACTGCGTAGAAATTTTATACACAAACAACAACAATTTGTTATACTGTTTACTAACTGCGTGGCATGCAAGACAAAAACAAGGTTTTGTTTACTAACTGCGTAGAAATTTTATATGCGCAAGACAACAACAAACATGTATGCTGTTTACCATCTGCGTAGTTTTCTAAGAAACCTTTTCTACAAAAGACAACAACAAATATCTTAAAATAAATTCCAAGAAGAAACTTTAGCAGTATAAAAACAAAAACAAAAATACACATAGACATACTAGCGTCTACACATTGAACAAACAACATACAACAATAAAATGTGATACAAAGAGAGTAGAAGATTCCTAAATTTTCAAGACTTTTAACAAAAGATGGGCATCGTCTAAGTGGATAGTCAATCAGTGTAAAATTAAACAACGTGAGTAAACACGTAAATAAAGAGTAAGTAAATTTTTCTGTAGTGTCAACCTTGTGTAGTTAAAGTTATAAAATTGTTATTAATTTAAAAATTAAAAAAAACTGGTGTTATTTATTTTGCAATAAAGAACTCACAACAAAACGTTTATAAAAGGTATAAACGTAACAATATGAACAAAATAGTTATACCATCTATGTGGGGAAAACATCGATACTTTTATGAACTTTATCAGAAGTGCAACCATTAGCACAGACCATAAATATTTCCACCAAGTTAAAAATACCAAATTGAAGACACCTGTTTCTAAAGTAAAATAGATAACACAGACTTGCCGGCTTTATAAATCTGAACACATGAATTATAATTAAAATACCATTACTATTTCAAAAATTGTATCCACCAATCGTTGTGGTTTACAAATTCCATTATTGGTTTACAATATATCAAGTTTTTTTCCAAAATTAAACAATATTTAAACCTAGTACTTTATGAAGCCCACTATATGTCCTGCACCTTTTTTATGGTTAAAATTATTCATGAGGTCAAATTTACAGGATAAACAGTCAAAAATAAAATTTAAAAACATTATAAAATTTCAATTGTATATCCGAAGAATTAAATAATCGTGGTTACATTCATTTTTATTTTGTTAGATTTTTCCATTTTTCATTTAGAAAGAATTATTTAAAAACTATGAAATATTTTCTACCGATCACATTTTTAACCGCCCAACAATATTTTGAATTCAACTAATTCACGTGGGATATACATCCAAAAAAACGCGATGGAAAATGATGCACTGATTTCAAAATTTCTAACTTTAGTTGTAATTTCTAGCCTTAGAAAAATAAGAAAAGGTGAAGAACGCAAAAATTATACTTTGCATTTATAGATTTCTTAATATCAATTCTTCCTAAATAATTGCTTTTCTTATATTTTACCATCAGCAACCGAAGTAAGTGATAAGTATTGAAGCATATAAAAGGTCTGTTCAAAAGAAAATATCATTCTGTTTTGTACCCTTCGTTGTATTCCCTCTTAGGTAAAATACACTGATGCCAGCGTATTTTCAAATCCTCGAAGCAGTGATTTTTGGTATGGCCTTGCTCTCTCTAATGTGTAATCTCTAAAACGTCGTCCATTTAAGGGCCTCTTAAATTTTGGGAACAAGGAAAAAATCTCAGGAACCCAAATTTGGTGAATAGGATGTATGGGGTATGATTACGGTATTCTCTACGTTCAAAAAATTACGAATAGGCAATGGCCATTTCGCGATACAAAAGCTATAAATTATTTTTTACAATTTCGTACATCTGTTTTTTAATAATTATTGCAAGCGGCGTATAAAATTGTCCTTTTTATTCATATGTCCATGTGGCAAAAACTCGTGATGCGCTACGCCACGTGCTTCATCCATTGACTCTTACGATGGTACTTTTGAACTTCGGTTTTGATGTCATAACCATATACCAATGAGTCATTACGACTTTAAGCAAGATCACCTTTATTATCATTCAAAATTTTCTCAACGATTCCCGGTATTTTAATTCAAACTTCAGCAGTTTTAAAATGAACTTCACAGCCACACGCTTTATATGCAAGATTTAAGCAAAAATTGTACGACGTGAGATAACTGATATTCCGACATCCTTCGTAACATTTTTTTTCAAAAGCTTCATCGACTTCTAATGTGATAGGCCCAGCAGAACGAACATCATCATTAATAACATTTTTCTGATTTAGAGAATAACATTTGAAACGTTTTTAAAAACGTAACTCTTTGCCGTTTCATAAATTCAGGCAAGTCCGTTAATCCAAAACACGTCTAATTATTATACCTCCCCAAACAACCTATGCTAAGCACAAATAAACTCAAGTTGAAAAATATGTTCGAAACATTAAAAAAGTTGCTAATTTAAAAATTGCCTCTTTTATTAAACAGACCTCGTAGCGTTAAACGCTACAAGATAAAAGTGAATACCAACTTTTAAGTTTTAAGATGTTAACTGCTGTTCAACTGCTTGGTTTTAGGTAAATTGACTTTCATAAACTATATGTACGTAACTCCTCCTTAAAGAAATAATTGAAGTTTTTATGATAATTGCATCTTTCAGTTAGTAAATATGCACATGTGGCGCTGAAGTTAGTAAAATAGTTCAAGAGTATCATTTTGAATACACATAAAACAATGATGGGAAAAAATGAAACCAAAATATAATGTAGACAGAGAAATGCTTTTTGATTAATTAAAAAATAAAAATATTTATTTATTTATTTATTTATTTATTAATAATTAATTACAATAATACAATTATAGTAACTAACAAAGCAAAAGAGAACTAGCTACTAAGGCTTTCGTCTCGTAAAATTAAATAAACTTATTTATAACTTGTGAAGAAGATTACAATTTAATATGAATTTATGGAAAATTTCAATGTTGTGATCATTAATATTTTTTAAACAGCTTGATGGTTGGATAAATTGGAACAATTTTGTCCTAATATTGTGAAAAGTTTGACATTCATCCAAAATATGGGAAATAGTAAGTTGCGTATTGCAGGTGGAGCAAATAGGACGTTGGGACCTATCTATTAAATATTTGTGAGTTAATCTGCTGTGGCCAATTCTCATTCTAACTATAAGGTCGGAAATCTTCCTAGGGCAGTTCTTAGGGTAACTTGGTCGTGTTCCACTTGGATTTAAATTTTTGTAAGCATGCTGGTAGTTGGACCATTGCCTGTCCTTCAGGCCTGTGTAGAAGTTTGAAATTAGTTTTATAATGTCATGATACTCAAAAGTCTGGACACAGTGTAAAGGACTATACTTTGCCTGCCCCGCCGCAGCGTCGGCCTGTTCATTACCTAGTATTCCAACGTGCGATGGTACCCACATAATCTTGATCTTATTAGGATTTTTTATGCAAATGTTTCTAATTTTAGAGATCAGAGGAGAATCGTACAAAGTATTCTTTATCGCCAAAATGCACGAAAGACTATCAGTGGCTATAACAAATTTGTTTTGGTTTTGGGATACAAATATGGCTGCTGTATATATAGCTAACGCTTCGGCCGTGAAGTTGGAGCAGTAGTTGTGAAGTAGACCGTGTCCAACAAGCATACCATTTTCGTGTACAACAGCAAAGGAAGTCATGTTATTTGATCTTGACCCATCGGTGAATAAAATTTTCCATCCAAGATTTGATAGATTATCTGCAGTATTATAGAAAATTTGCCTATATATTAATGGCGTTGTTGTAGGTTTAGGATAGGAAGATAATGCATCCAAGAAGGATGTTTTATTAAGATGCCAAGGTGGTTCGGAAGCACATTTGAGGTAGTGTGGAAAACCTTTAAAATTGATCTTATTGGAGTATTCGACGCACCTTGCTATAACGGATTTAATCTTGAGCGGTCTATTGCGACTTTTAATTTTGGTAGCTGCTTGAAAGATATTTTTATTATGACATACAAAAATCTTTGGGATTAACTTTAATGTTAATAAAAGGCATCGATCTTCTACTGATGGCAAGCCCGCTTCAGCCAAAATATTTTGAATTGGGCTTGTTCGGAAAGCACCTATGCTGCGTCTAATTGCGGCGTGGTATGGAGCCTGAATACTTTTTATATTTGATTGGGCACAAAATCCATATATAGGAAGTGCGTAGTCAATTTTAGAAAGAATAATTGCTCGAGTTATATTAATCATTGTTGAGATATGTATCTGAAAGTGCCGTGAAGTTAAAAATTTTATTATATTCAATCTATTGCAGAGATTTTTCCTTAACACCAGGCAGTGTTGTTTGAAAGTAAAAGCTTTATCAAATACGACACCAAGAATTTTTAAATGATCCACAAGTTCGATTGTAAGGTCTTTATATTGTAGATTTGAAATCTGACAATTGTGTTTTCTGCAAATGTGAAGAATTTTACATTTGGAAATCGAGAGTTTAGCCCCTGATGTCACACACCAATCATCAATCTCTTTTAAGGTCTTAACGAAAGTCTCTTTTACTACAGCATTGTTATTATGTTTGCAGAACAGAATAGCGTCATCAGCGTATATGGAATGCTCAATATATTTTTGTCTTGAAATAATAGTGCTGAGTTGATTGAAGGCAATTATGAACAACACCACTGATAGAGGTGAACCCTGAGGGATCCCATTCTGCAGTGGTAGCGTCGAGGAGTAGTGATTGTTAACTCTTACTTTAAGCTTACGGTTACACAAAAACCCCTTAACTAGATTGTACATTTCTTTGCAAATACCCCAAGTTTGTAGTTGCTGCAAGATAATGTGGATACCGATTCGATCAAAAGCTCTTTCAAAGTCGATTGATAGTATGCTCACATGGTTTTTGGTAGATAGTGCTTGGCAAATATAGTTTTGTAGGAGTAAGTGAACGTCGATTGTTCCTTGTTTCCTCATAAAAGCTACCTGATTGGAGGAAATAAAATTGTTAATTTTAAGAAACCACATTAGCCGCCTAGCAATAATTTTTTCAAGTATTTTACTTATACACGGAAGGAGAGAAATTGGCCTGTATCCATCAACCTCATAAATGTCCTTTTGGGGTTTTGGTATAGGTATTACTACTGCCGTTTTCCAAGCTTGAGGAAATATGCCAGTGGAGTAAATTGAGTTGTATAGTTGTAGTAACGCCTGTTTCGAAGAAAAAGGAAGGTTTTTTAGGATTGAGTATGAAATTCTGTCGTTACCGGGAGTTTTGCCTTTACATGATTGAAGAGCATCTTCAAGTTCCGTTAAACTTATTGGTGTTTGAATTTTATGTGAACGAAGGTTGGGTGAGGTCACGGCGTAATGACAGGCTAAAGCCTTTGATTTATTATATAAAAAAATTATTGAGAAATGTCTATCAGCAGATAAATCGGACCAATGCTTAGCGAAACAGTTAGCTATGTCGTTCGAAGAAGTAACCAATTCGGAGCCGCTTTTAATATATTTAATAGACTCTGCTGTTTTACCACCGGTAATCCGTTTAATATCATTCCACAAACGATGCGGCGGGGAGTAAGGATTAATATTTGAGGTAAATTTCTCGATACATAAAGTTTTGCTTTTCTTCACAGCTCTCCTGAATGTTGCATTTGATTTTTTATATCGCATTAGGTTAAAGTCTGTTCTATTACATTTAAAAATGTGCCATAAGTTTTGTTTTTCTTTTCTTAAATTATCCAAATTTGAGTTCCACCATACAACACGGCGTTTGTGTTTCCCGAGAGTAGACTGAGGGATTGAGATATTGGCCGCCATTTTAATACATTTGACTACGAATGCTGCTTGTTTGTTTGGGTTAGAGTAGATATTAGAAGCAATTAAATGTTGATCACAGATGTTTTGAAACATTGCCCAATTAGCCTGTTCGATTTTGAATTTGGGTTTCGGCTTATACCCTGATTTTTTTAAATTAGTTGCCAGTTCTAAAATTATAGGAAAGTGATCGCTACCGTGGAGATGGGGAAGAACTTTCCAAGAGCAAATCGGAAAAATAGAAGTTGAACATAAAGAGATATCTACGCTGGTGAAAGTGTTATGCGTGCTAAAATGGGTGGAAGAGCCAGTATTTAAAACCATTAGGTCTTCATTGATTATTAAATTCTTAATGATTTTACCGCGAGTATTGGTTAGTGTGGAACCCCACAGTGGACTCCACGAATTGAAGTCACCAGTTATTATGAGCGGCGGGTTACAATTGCTTATTAGGTTTCTTAGGCTCAGTTCTGAAAAACCTTCTTGAGGGGGTAAATATATATTGAACAGAGATATCTTCTTACCGATGTCTAATTGTATTGCGATAGAATTAGAATTTGGGTCAGCATAAACAAACTTGTGGGGTATGGTTTTTTTTATTAATATTCCTACGCCTTGTTTGGTTGTATTTCCGGAAACGTTATGAAAAAAAGCCGAATAGGGCTTTGGATAAACAATATTCATTGCATTAAAAGGAATGTGCGTTTCTTGAAGGGAAATGATGTCTGGATTTAAGTCATTAATAATAAGCTGCAGCTCGTGGTAATTATTGATCAGGCCGTTAATATTCCATTGAATTATTTTCAAATCCATATTAAATGTAAACTTTTACTCCTCAAGAAACATAATGTCATCTTCCCCACTGTTAGAGGAATTACTAAAAGTTGTTGTTAAATTATGAAGATTAATATTCTCATAATGAGTAAAGTTTAGTGGTTTTATATTTTCATTATTTTTATTTGTTGTTGCGTTGTTTGTAAAGTTATTTGTCATCGAACGAGTGAGGACGGTATGTGTTGTTTTATTGCTGTTTGATGTAGTAGGCTTTTGCGTTTTATTTTCAGTTAAAATTGTTTTTGTACCTGTAGGTAAATCAATATTTTTTTGAATTTCAAATGTGTTGCTTTGCTGTGGCTTAGTTGTTTTATTTATATGTTGTGAACTATTTTCAAAATTATCTGGTTCTTTAATTGAGTTGTTGTTGACTTGTTTTGTGTTTAAAGAGATTTTATTATTATTTGTTGTTTCAGCAAAAGACTGTTGTAAGGGCTTAATTAAAGCTAATGAATTGTATTTTTCCTTAGCTACTTTTAAAGAGCATTTTTCCTTGATTTTGATTTTTAAGATCTCCTTTTGTTGTTGAAATACTTTACATTCCTTTGAAGATGATGGATGAGGTTCGGAACAGTTAACACATAAAAAACGCGAACACTCTGCTGGTAAATGGGGTGGCAAAGCACACGTTTCACATTTTGGAGAATTTTTACACCATTTTTGTGTGTGACCAAGTGCCTGACAAATTTTGCAGCGCATTGGATTTGGGTAAAACTGCCTAACCTTAACTTTATGCCAAGAGATCAATAAATTTTCAGGGGTGTAATATCTATCGAAAGTTAGTAGCAGGACACCACAAGGTACCAGTTTGCCTTCAGCGTTCTTTTTTTGATATTTGTAAATGTCTGTAACTCCTTGAGAACTTAGTTCTGTGATAATTTCTTTGTCTGGAATGTGGTTTAAATAGGGTGCATATATTGTTCCTTTCGAAGAATTCAAATTTTTGTGGTATTCGCATTTAATATTGCATATCCCGGGCAGAATATTTGTAGACATAAGTTTATCAGCACTTGATTTTTTGTCGACTAGGAGAAGAAGATTTCCATCCCTTAACTCAGAAACAGACACAATGTCATTGCAGACTACTTTCAATGCTCGATGAACTGCAAAACAGGAATATTGTTGTAAACTTTTTTCGCCGGAGATGGCCGACATCACTACATATTTTGGATCTGGCTTTCTTATAATTGGTAACTCAGGAAATATTTCGAGGGGAATTTGTTCCTTGCGTTTCTTTTTAGCACGGGGGGGATCCGCTAAAATAGAGAAGCGGTTATCCCCCAAGTTGGGAGGACCCGACATCGTTTAACAATGGAAGTTAAATGTCTGAACGCGAACTTTTGTCGATTACAGATAGATATAAAATAAAGAAAAGTCAATAAAACCGCACAAAAAACTCAAAGAATAATTCACAGGTTTCCGTTTAAATTTTATTATTTTTTTATTTCTCTTGTTCAATCAAATTTTTTAACAAAAAAAGTTCACAGCAAAATTATTTTCAAATTAAAAAATTTTCACAATTAAATTCTTTTCAATATAATTTTGACAAGAAAAACGCAGCCGTTCACTTCTAAATCAAAACCTTGAATGAATAAAAATATTAAATTTTAAGCTTACATAGGAAAAGAGAAACTACATAAGTTTTTAATAAAGTATACAAAGCAAGTTTAATTAATATTGTTACGGATGTGTCTTGCTTAAGTTTTAAAATAAAGCAAAAAGCGAACTACTGGGTATGTTGTTTACGAACTGCGTGGCTTGCTAAGAAAACTTATGGTACAAAAACAAATTTCTGTTTACTAACTGCGTAGAAATTATATACGCGAAAGACGACGTGTATGCTGTTTACCATCTGCGTAGTTTTCTAAGAAACGTTTTCTACACAAGACAACAACAAATATCTTAAAATAAATTCCAAGAAGAAATTATATCAGTATAAAAACAAAAACAAAAATACACACAGACATACAACAACAAAATGTGATACAAGGGGAATAGAAGATTCTTAAATTTTCTAGATTTAGAAAATTTAGATTTGTGGACAAATATGAAAGGTCATCGTCTGAGTGGATTGTCAATCAGTGTAAAGTTAAACCTTGTAAACAAAAGACGTGCATCTTAAGTAAATTGTATAGTAGTGTCAACTTTGTGTAGTTGAAGTAAATAAAATTTTTATAAATTTAAAAATTCTAAAAACTGGTGTTATTTATTTTGCAGTAAAGAACTCACAACAAAACGTTTATAAAAGGTATAACAACTGATGTCAGAAGTGGGATTGCAAAAAAAAAATAATTCAACTACAATGAAGTTGGAAGAACTGAAAGTTGAGCAGCTAAAGAAGGAGCTGAGTAAGTTGGATCTGCCAACAATGGGAAGTAAAGCGGAATTGCAATGGAGGTTGATTGAATTCAAGCAGCGAAACATACGAATTCGGGAACAAAGAAGAGATAGAGGTATGTAACTCATTAGCAAACACCAATGTAAGCTCGGATGCAATACTTGCGGCAATTCAAGAAAGCTCTAGAGCCAACAGTGCAAAAATTGATGCCATAAATGACAAACATCTAGATGTCATTCAAAAAAGCTCTAGAGCCAACAGTGTGAAAATCGATGCCACATATGACAAACTTCTAGATGTCTACAAGAAAGCTCTAGAGTCAACGGAGAAAAACTTGTTAGTAAAGTAAACAAGAAATTTTAAGAAATATCAGAAATATTTGGCAAACGAGTGGAAGCTGTGGAACAGAGGGTCAGCGAATTTGACGAAAAATTGTCTGGCCTAGAGAGAAAAATGGACGGAGAATTGCATGAACTAAAAACAAAAATGGACGACCTCCATATTCGGGAAGGACAGATGAGAGTCATCTCTGAGCACTCCAGCAAGATAAACATCCCCGAGCTATGACGGTAGCGCACCGTTTAATGTATTCAAGTTCCAGTTCGAAACAGTGGCCAGCAAAAATAGTTGGAACAAAGCTATTGAGCTAATTCTGGCCTTGAAAGGTGCAGCTGCAGAAAAAAGCTTGCAGAAATAATTACGAGAACATAATGGTGGCCTTACAACGCAAGTACGTCGGCGAGCATAAGAGAGAACTATACAGAATAGAATTACTAGGCAGGGTGCAGAAGGCAAATGAGACGCTGCAAGATTTTGCAATGGAGATTGAACGTTTGCTGCAGCTTACTTATCCAGGTGAACATCATCTATTTCTCGATCAATGTAAAATAGAAGCATTTGTGAATGGCATAAGGGATCCAGATATTAAATATCCAGTTTGTGCAGCGCAGAAAGCATCCTTCACCGAAACTATCTCGTACGCGCTGGCCCAGGAGACTGCCAAAGTTATCTCAAAGCCACAAGTTTACAAGGTACGACGTATTGAGGCTAATACAGAAAGTTGCGGAGACAAAAGAAGCGAGATGAAAGAAATGCTTGAGAAAAAAGTAATTCGCGGGCAAAATGCTTCAGCTGCGGTAAAGTCGGACATTTTTAGCGCAACTGCAGGTCTGTTAAGAAAAGGTCAAGATCTGCTTCACTTCCAAGGGACAACAAGCGGGCCAACAACACGAGTCACCGTTAAACTAAAACGAGCTACCACTGAGGGGCAAGAGCTAGCTCCCACAACCGACGGCCCCGCAATCTACATTTCCATCATACAACAAAAAAATAATAACTTAACTGTCCGCGGGTTGATCAACGGAAAGAAGTAAGTCCTCGCTATAGACACAGAAGCATCTCAGTCTGTAATAAGGCCCGACTTAGTTAAAGGGGCAGTGGAGCCGTAAAATAATGTACAATTGCGCACTGCTACTGTGAATTCAGCCATCGTCTATGGAAGAGCCAAGGTACGATTGACTATCGAAAACATCAGTGCAGATCACGTGTTTATTGTCGCTGATATAGTGAATGAAGTTATTATCGGCGCAGACTTCATGATAGCTCACGGTATTAATCTGGATATGGGGCAGCAGATAATGATCTGGCGCAACGTGGATATACCCTTAAATGTTGGATATCAGAGCAGGGACGCAGTAAGGAAACTATTTTCGATCGAACGCCGAAAATTGCCACCTCATGCGGAAACTATAGTTTGGGCACGTGTGGAGGCAGATTGTGTAGACAACCGGTTGTGGGTGGTAGAACCAGAAGACTTAAGGAATAAACGTAACAATATATTTATTTTGTTGTGGCAGATGATCGGCTGACTTTGTTTGTTGTGATTCTTACGTGTTCAACTTTGTTTACATGTATTACTTTTTTACTGTAAAGAATGCAAAGTTTTTTATTACTTTTTTACTGTAAGAGTGAAATTTTTTTCTTGAAAAGTGCATAAGCTTTTTAAGAAAAATTAGGCTAAATTTGAATAGCGTATGGGCATACTAAATAATTCTTCTAAACAATTCTTCTTCATCTTTGAACTAATTCAATACAAAAAGCAAACTTTAAACGATAAACTTTTGTGTTTCCCTCTACACGAATCCGATACAAATAAGAATGCCATTTTCATCTACCAAAAAATTACAATGGCAAAGTAATCTTAAATTAAATGAGTATTAGCCACACTACGGCTTGTAAAATATATTGCTATTCCCCATTTTTCTTGGTGACCAATAAAATTATATATAAAACTAGCAAACCTGGCGAACTCCGTTTCGCCACCAGATGGCTACGTTTTTTGTACCATTTACTGCATCATTGGGATTTGTTATGGAATCAACGAATTTGTATGTCACCAAATCGTCCCCCTCCCGGGGGCACATTATATGGTCTTTATAGAACTTCGACTATCTAGACCTGTGCAACTAGGGGCAAAAAGGGAGTCTAGTCCCCTGAAGGCAGCAGGAGTGAACTGGGAACTCCACGTTATTTCCACGGGAATCAGTAGCCCGCAGAGTTTCCTCTATATGT
This sequence comes from Trichopoda pennipes, assembly GCA_030448955.1. Classification (NCBI taxonomy): domain Eukaryota; kingdom Metazoa; phylum Arthropoda; class Insecta; order Diptera; family Tachinidae; genus Trichopoda; species Trichopoda pennipes. Next base: position 19,568,730 of record JASKUP010000012.1, read on the forward strand.
CTCTTTAGGCATTTAGCTGTTTCTTTGACTGATTATTGAGGTTAGCCCTTCGGGAGTATCGTGGTGGTTGTGGTTTCGCGGCCCCATAACAGAAAGGTCAGTTTTCTACGGTGGCCAGGTTAATTTCAACCTTAATAACACCTACCTGGTGGAATGTTCCCAGATCCAGTGAGGATGCTAGACATGTGTTCTGGACAGGAGTTGGAAAGTCTCCAGCTATTCAGCAAGGAGTGGTGGTTTGCACCCTGGAATCACTAAAGTTGCAACTAGGAAAGACCTCTTGCTAGAATTAGTCTTCGGCTTCCTAGGGCGTGAATGACATTTGCTTTTTATTCCCACTGGTATGACTACCATCGGATTAAGGCTCCTAGCCTGGCGCAGATGTAAATCTTATCACGTAATGTCACCAAATCGCCATCGATTTTTGATTGAATGGTGGAATTCAGTGCGTGTACATCATTATTCTTTGGAGCGAGAATTGCTCGTTGACTTAACCAAGCATAATTCTGATAATTCTCACTAATGTTTGGGAAAACATTTTCAATAAGAGCTAATTGAGAGTCTACAAATCGGCAAAAGTCATTGGTAAGAGTAATTAATCCAGCTGTCACATCAACTGGGACTTTTCCATTTCCAACAGCAAATAATTGTTTGGAAAATTGTGCAGCACTTTGATCATTTTGAAGTTGAACTTTCATATTAGTGGTTAGCGATAATGTTTTTACGTTATTCCACAAAGGTGATGCCTTCAGGCAAGCATTCAATTTATCTGCAGGCGTTGCACGGGGAATTAGTAGGAACGTCCGCCTAAAATCTCCTGCCAACAATATCATCAAGTCGCCAAAGATGTTGTTATTTCGCCGAAGATCCTTCTGTGTAAAGTTAAGTGCTTCAAGTGATTTCATATGTGTCATTGTTCACTCATCCCAAACAATGAGCTTGCATTGCATCAACAATTTTCCCATTCCACTGGATCGGGATATATTGCATGTTGGAGTATCAATTGTGTTTAAATTGAGTGGCAACTTAAGCGCAGAATCGATCGCCATCTAGAAGAGTCGCCGCAATTCCAAATGATGCTAACGCCAAAGCTTGATCGAATAGTGGCCAAAATCAATGAAATGACAAATGTTTTTCCTGTTTCTCCAGGTGCGTCCAGGAGGAATAGACCAGTATTATTGTCCACCGCTTGCATAAATGTTTCGTATACTTATTTTTGCTGGCGATTCAGCAACGGCACCTTATTTCGAACGAATTCCTGCAATGTATCGACATTGTATTGCAGCTCTCGATTTAATAATTGGTTCAATGCATCGTGCATCGATCGATCATTCCTACTTCAATCAGTAGCTTGTTTGCAATAGCCAAGCATTGATCCTCAGTCAGAATATTTCATCGGTTATTTGCATGTCAGGATTATTCGTTCGAATGCGCAAGGGATGCAAGATATCTTCACATATGTCGTCTTTGTATTTGTTCCATAACTGAATTGGTTGTGAAGGGAAACATGTGGTGATGATAATCGCGAACAGCGTTTGTATTTGGTATGCATTTGAAGAAACAACTGAATCCGCAAGTGTTAAATCCCAATGAGAATCATTCTCCAGCAAACCCAATAGTTGACATGCTTCTCGATATGTTTGTTATTGGTGGCCATTCACAGTTTTCAAATGCGCATATGATTTTGATCCACGTACATTTACCAACAGCAGTTGCAAATAAAGACATTCATCATTTCTAGGATGAACAGTATACATGCGACCTAGCGCACGGCGATATCTACTTAAAATGAAACGTACTTATTTTCGTGAGGGATACTCACACTCCACATACTAGTGCCGTTGTAGTACATGCTATTTATCAGAGATGGCGCTGTATGTGAAAAATGATTTCCCTGTTGTCCTGCTTTTCTCTTGAAATTTTTCCGAAATTTTCTTTGCTATAAACCTCACGGAGCCCGAGACCTTACCAACCAATTCAAAACCGTGGAAATCGGTTCATGCGTTCTGGTTAATTATTTCTTACTCCCTTTGCAGTTTGTGATTTAAGGTTCTAGAGATTTCATCTTAATATTTTAATTAAATTTATATTTCGAAATGTTGGATTCGTTATCTCAAGACATACTTTGTTATAAGTTTTTATCTCAATTTGGCTTCGGTCCATCAGCCTGCAAATTAGTTTGGTCTTAATAAAAGATATGTACCACTTGCTTCAGACGTCTCATCAACTTTAGAAGTCTATAGACTAGGGTACAATTTTAGGACCATTACTGTTTAGGATTTATATCGTACGTTTAAAGTTTGTAGATGTTGTACATATGCTGATGATATCCAGTTACTGCCTGATGATAAACGAAATGATTGTAAGTTTGTAGAGCAAATTGTAAAAAGGAAACTTTCTTAAGATGAATCCTTCAAAGGCCCGATGCATTTGGTTTTCGTAGATTTTTGCTAAACCAAAGTTGACATTAGTCAATGAAAAAAGTGAATTTGAACTCGTATCATAATGTAAGATTATAGTTAGATAACAACTTGAGCTTTGATTCTCAAGTAAATTAAGTTATTTCTAAGACTAGTTTTGTTCTGAAGAAATTATACAACATAACTTTGTTTCGGGTTTTTCAAAAAGTAGTTTATTTTTCAATTGTGGCAACATCACTGTTAAAAGTTTTACTTTTGTAGATATCAATGTTTTCAAGAATGTCTAGTCTTTGTCCTTTTTTGCTAGGATGTAGTAATATCATACATTGATTTATTTCGCTTGGTGTGTGTCCGTAAGTGTCTTTTTCGTTTGTATGAGCGTATATGTTCTGTAAATCTTGTTTTTAGTGTTCCTCCAGTTTCACCTAAAAAAGCATGTTTACCGGTGCAAGTAAATCTGTACACTTCGCTTGAACTAAATTTGTCATCTCAGAATGTTGCTGGTTTTTAATGCTGTGAGTAAAACTTCTTTGTAAAAAAGGTTAGTTAATCTATATATTTCTGGACCGGTACCGTGTAAGTAAAAGTATTCCGAGTTATATGGGTTGTCTCTCTGTCTTCTGTATTCCTGTTTTTTGTGTTGTATTGTCTAAGAAGGTTGTCGAGTGAGTTTGTAGCTGTTAGTTTTAGCTGTGGCGTCGAGTTGTTTGTTGTATTTATCTGGATTAAGTGAAATTATATTGTCTATGTATCATATGTCTAGATGCTACTAGTTTATGTGGTTCAGAGTGGTTCGAGGTGATGTGGATAATAGTGTCCCTCGCAGTTGGTTTTCTAAAGATGTCAAATGTTAAACAGCCAGTTCATCGTATTTTTGTACAAATTTCTGTCTTGTTCTCTTTCCATTGTGTGTGTAATGTTATTATGGATTGCGTTAAAGTTTGTTAGAATTTGATTGGTGTTGCCTTGTTCAAGAATGCTTGTGATGTTATCTACGTATCTATAGTGATAAGCTATTCTGTGTTTTTTTATTAGTATCTGTATATGTAGTAAGTCGAGATGTTGCATGAAAATTCATATGAAGATAGCTGAAGTTGAGTTTCCCCTGCCGAGACCGTCAGGTAATTTGAAAAGGTGGTTGGTAAATCTAAAGTTGTCCTGTTTGATTATAGTCTTTCCAGTATATATATATAATTTCGGTGATGCGTTGGTTGTCGTATAAATTGTCTAGTTCCTCGCGTTCTTGCAAAAATACAAATTTTACTCGATAAAATCGTGAAAATCTTTGTGAAAATACATATTGTACTGTATAAAACAATTGCAATTGTTTTCATTGTGAAATTATCGACTTAATTAATAATCAGTTATAAATATTAACAAGATGCAAGTTAAATAAAATTTAATAAATAAATAAAAATAACAATAAAACAATTTAATTTTAAATTTAAATGACTTTTTCTTAATTTCATATTGGTATCGTAAAACAGTTGTTAATTATTTGGCTTTAAGTTGAGGCACGAGGAAAAATGACATAAACGAAAAAAAAAACATTGCAATGTATTTAAAAACTTTTGCCATTAAAATATTTAATTAGCAAAAGCGTTGAAAGTTAACTTTCAGATAAGAGACAAAACAATGCTGAGTACTGGTAAAATCGTTGTGAGAAGTAGGCGGTAATGGGCGCAGTAATCTGCACTACTTGCTTTGGCAGTGCAAGGACTAAATGTAGGTGCGTAGTTAAATTGAATATATATTTTTTATAACAAAAAACAAATTGTAAACCACAAAAAACTCAGTAAAATTATTTTATAACTACTTTTGTGGTTGTATGTCGATATAAATGTGTGAGCATGAGTTTTCAATTTTTCCCCAAGTACAGATCTGCACATATTAATTTAAAATCGCACACATAAATGAGAATCTGTAGTTATATGGATAAGTGCAGCTGCAATTGTATAGTATCCTTTTTAATTGCAAATGAACGTGGTTATCTAAATAGCTTAAAATATTAACAAAACGAACGCGCAGATAAAACAACAAAATGAATATCTCTAGGAATATTGGTTGGATTTTGGACTTTCTGGCAATTTGAAGGTTTACAAATACAAGTAGTGTTTTTACATGCAATTATACACTATAATATACACTAAAAATATATGTTGAGGGAAGGTATCCATGCATTTTTTTGGTTTTCTCGTAATAATATATTTAATGTTTAGTACTAAAGCTAAGCAGCTAAACATATTTTTCAGTTAGTAAAATTAAAAACGGTAATTATAATTATTTTACCTTTTTAATATTTTAGAAATAATTTTTTCTTCAGGCGCAAGATCTTCATATAAAAATGAGGTAAATTTTAATTTTTGATATTTCACCACATCTTTGGGCGGCATCTTCAGGAAATATTTGGAATTTTTTTGTCTACAATTGTTTATTTGTTGATTGAGATTTATATAATTATTTTTATAAAATTAAAAATTTTAGAATATTTTTTTTTTCTAAACAAATAAATTTTAACGTTAGTTTTTAACGTTCAGTTTTTCAGATATAGACTTCATTATTTTATTGATATTCTATATACATATAATTTTCCAGAATTTGTAACCCAACAATTCATTGTGAAATATTGTTGAAAATTGTCTGCGAAGTACCAACAAAATACATTCTAAAACGGAAATACAAACCCTGTAAGCTATATTTTACTTCTCTTTTGACATGCTCGAAAAAAAACAGCTAATTGTTATTCATAAGCTTGCAAATAAATTAAACTTTTTTTTTCAAGTTATTGGAGGCACTTTTTCGTTTCTTTCGAAATCTAAAGAATGGAATTTTAGCTAACATCACAAATTATATTCATGCAGAAACATTAAATGCTAATACTGCTAAAAAATTATTATAAAATAACTCGATACTTTACACGTGTGAATAAAAACGTTAAAACAAATAATAAACTATTAACTATTGTCCAAATAGACTTTATTTCATTATTAATTATAAGAAAAATTAAATGAAGATATAAGACAAACTTCGTCAGCATTTCCTGTATCTGTTTAAATTGTAATTATCTAACTGAAGAATGAAAGTACATTAATAACGAGAGCTTATTAATTTATATAACGTTATAAATTTTCATTGTTTAAATAAGCTGCATAGAGTTAAACGTTGTTCTACAGATATACATGTTTAAAAGGATTCTTCAATCATATCATAGACAACTTGCACAACTATAAGCAAAATTGTTTTAAGCGCAAACGTACAAGGAGTATAGTATTATCCTATCAACTTTTATGGACACTCCTGTATTTATTATTGCAAATGATTATTAAGATTATAAAATATTTGTAAAATAACATTATAGACATAAATATTAAATTATAGCGACATCTTAATATCATAAAAAACCGTACATTTGTATGTGTCAATATTGATTATTTTCGATAGTTTTAATAATATTTCTCTATTCAAAATGCACTGTAAAATTGTGTATCCATGTAAATATCTGTGCAAAAGTTCAGTTACAACATTTGTGTTCAGTTTATATTAAAATTGATTTGGATATTCATTTGGCGAATGCAAACAATATAAAATATAAATATAATATAAATATATAAAATATAACACGGCCCACCAGCTTCGAATAATATACACTTAAACCATAAAGGTGCTAAAATTATTATCAATTTTATTTTCATTCTCGACCAAAGACTTTAAAAGATTTTTTTGCTAACAATAAATGTTTTATGCCGTATTGTATTTAATAAGTTTTTACATTATTATTAAATAGTGGATAAAAATGCTAAAACATAAAAAAAAAATTTCTACGTTTGGTAATAAATAGATTTAAAGTAGGTAAAAAATACTCATTTTTAATATTAAGAAACTGTTATTACGTAAAAATATGCACATACACTCACTGCATGTAAATATAGGGAGACCACTATCTCAACTCGCTAAATTTAAATCCGCTTTCAGTTTTTGCGTATCACTGAGCACGGTTAAAATTTTTCCCTTAACAAGGAGACCACCTAATTAATTTCAGTAACAGCTTGCTTGAAACACCAAGATGCGGGATAAAATTACCTTTAAGTTAACTTTAAATAATATTTCATATTCAACTGTTTGGCAGTTATTCAGAAATTGGTGGTCATAAAAAATATTTTCAATGAATAACTATTTTTCTTTTTTTGTATTCAAAAACTTAAAACGGCAAATCTTTTACATTTTACATACATTTTCTATACCTACTACATACACAACTTCATCGTATAAATATTCTATAATTGATACGCGCAAGTGCAGTGATTGTTTTGTATAAGTATTATAAAAAATTATTAAAACAATCGAGTTATTTCATATCTTGTTGCGGTGTCTGATTTCATCAAGATTATTGGGCACAAGGAAAAATATATAGCGACAAGTTGTCCTCAGCAATGTTAGCTGATTTCTGCTGGGAAACCATTCGTGAAACAGCAGATAGACAATACTTCTAAAAGAAACCGATCTACCAAATAATAATTCATTTTTAATAATATATTAATATTGAATTTCATTTAAGATTTTAGTTTATATATCACGTTGAAGCCCTCCTACGCAAGCATTACTGCCAGTCACTAAATAAGACGTTTAACTTCAGATACTTCATAAGATAAAAATTGATCATATTTTCCATCACTGAGAATAGTGCTGAGCAAATTGGGATTGAATAGTAATTTCCGGAGTTAAAAGCCTCTCTCTTTTCTATGATCAGCGTTACAATAGCAACTTTCCAGCTTGATGACAATTTGATAACATGATATGAACATGCAAATGAACACGCTAGCGTCGAAAAGCATTGGTACAAGATCAAGGCGGATCAACGGGCTCTTTTAATTTTTTTTAACGCGGTTTTGTTTACATAAAATGATATTTTTCATTCCCAGCAAAATAATATTTACGGCATCACGGACAAAATATGTAACAAAATAAAAGAACAAGCAGCCAACTTCACTATTTACTTTTCAAAATTGGACTTTTCAATTGCTAAGCGTTAATGCTGTCGACAATTTTGTATGAGAAGAAGAAATTTTGACAGTTTTATAAAAATATAAGCGTTAATTTATGTTTGGCTATAAGAAATTGAAATCAGAAAACCTATTTTATACATCAGTTCACACATACACTCACTGCATTTGATTAAAATGTTTGAGTAATTCCCCCTTTACCACTAACAATTTGCACCGTCCCGGTTATGCGTTACAAGTATTGATATCAATTGAATGTGTATTCCTTTTCATTTCAGTTTTGTTAGCCTTTTTTTTTAAATAAAAAATGTTCTCCAAACATACTCGCATATATTTTTAAATATTCAATAAATAATTATGTTATAGACATAACAAGAAACGTTTCTTTTAAAAAATTCAAACTTAAAATTTTTCGCATTTAAGTCTCTATTGACATTCCTTTCGGTGAAAACTAGCCGTTTATTTGGTGCGATCGGCGAGCGCTTTCGATTCATGACATCATTATAAAGCCGCGTTTTAGATAGTACTGGAGAGTTAGGTGATACTCAGCACCCCAGTGTGAGGATCCACGTGCTTGTCGTGTGAACTGCCACTACATTTGAAAAGCAGCTGAGTAATAAATAAGAAATTAAAGAAAATAAAAAAATAGTCAATAATTAAACTTTCTGTAGAAAAAACCAAACTAAAGCAAAACAAAAACAAAACAAAAACAGAAACAGAAACTTAAAATAAATAAATGCGAGTGGAATAGAATTAAGAGTTTAACGTACCTAAAACGCAAGAGCAGCTTTGCACTTTATGACAGCCGATCTATTTTTAACCACATAAACACTTTTTGGTTTAGTTAGAAAATAAGACAGTGTAACACCGGTTTCCGAGACACTTGCCACTTGCCAGTCACAAATTCATCTAAAGTGCCAGCTGTCATTATCATCGTTCTATTTGCATTTACACCCTGTAAGGACATTTCTGAACTTGAATGTCCCATATTAGGTGTATCGTCATGAAATAATGGCACTGGCGGCAATTTGGCCTCATCAAATACATCCGATCAATGTCTTTTAATTTTGCCCAACTAACACCAGTGGTCTTTCCACTGGATGTTAGAACGAAGCGACCATCCACGTCCTAAGAAGCATACACGCTAAATGCATATACGCCTTAGTAGCAATTTTCGAATGCACGGTAGCAGGGCCCTGCCGCCACTTTTTGCTGACGAGTTGGAGACTAGCCAACTCCTAGTCCTGTTGCATGCGCAAGATAGGACACTGGATGTTAACTTTTGTGTTAACATCTCTTCGAAACTTTCCTCAAAGCTCGAATAAACCACAACCACCACGTTGTTTCCCGAGAACGGTGCTATTCCGATACTTCCGTCTGTTGGCATTTTCTAGGTAGGTGTGTCCATCTAGTGTTTCTCGCATGTTAGAGTGCATGAGTAGTTTCAGTGGTGAGAAAATTGTGTCTGAGGTTGTGTTTACCCGTTCGTATATAATGTAACTGTTAAAAGTTTCTGTTCCGTAGATCTCCACGCTCTTAAGAATGCCTAGCTCCCGTTCCTTCTCGCTAGGACGAAGTAATGTCATACATTTTTTCTGCTTCCCTTGGTGCATGCCAGGGTGTAATGCAAAGTTGAAATCTCGTCCTTTTCGCTTGTACTGTACGTATGTATTCTCCAAATCTTGTCTTTAGTATTCGTCCAGTTTGCCCTAGGTATGTAAGTATGTTTCAAGATACTTATATAGGAATTTGTAAATTGTTTCTGTCGATGTCCGGAAACTATATCTTAGAGTTTTGCTAGCCTTTCATGCAGTGAGTTAACCTTCTTTATGATTAAGTCTCTGCTTAACAATTATTTAGCGAATGATATAAATATTGTTACGTTTATTCCTTTAAAAACACGTTTTGTTATTTTGAGTATTTTTATTGTAAATAATAATACAGTATTTTAGAGTTTTAAATTAAGTTTAGCGATTTATTTACCTTTAATACGCACAAAAAAAAACACGACGGCAACTTTGTTGTCTTTACTCACTAATGACTGAAATTGAATTAATTCATTTTCCCAGGAATAAAAGTAACAATAGTTTTTGTTAATATAAATAACAAGTGTTAGATCATTAAAAGTTTGTGAGTATTATATTTTACTTATGTGGAGTTTGGATTAGCGCTATTGGTCTAGCGCTATCATAACCCTTCCGTTTCTTCTCAAGTTATTTTTTATTAGTTGGAAAAAAATTTGCTAGTGTTGTGAAAAAATTAATAACAATTGTACCAACTGTTTTCCAAAGACAAAAGCTATACGAATATAAAAATAAAAATGTAAAAAGTAGTAAAATTCATGCTATTTTAATTATTTTGTAAATCATATTTTTGTCTTTTCTGTGCAGCCCTAAAGAATACAAGTCCTCCATTGCCATTCGACTTTTGGTTTACTATAATTAAGTATCTCTCTTAGAATGAATGACAAAATATTCTCAAGAATCGTATATGGGAATTATTGGATGTAGTTCTTCTTCGAAATAAATTTAACAAATTTAGAAATGGCAAATTTTTGTTTTATTTACAGAAATCATTTAAATCAGAAATCATGCGAAGTGCCAGTAATGATTTTAAAAATTAAATAACATTCCCATTGTTAGCATCATATGAAAAATAGCCTATCAGCTTGCATCTGCTGAATTTGACATTTCGACTTGTTTGCTCATCATTGAATTGCCATAAATATAATTTAAAAATTGTTTTATTAAAAAAAGCAACAACAAATATATATATATCAGCAACTTTTTGCAACCTTTCGGCAATAATTTGCGTATATAAAATGTCCTCTTTTTGACTTTACAAAATAATTTGTTAGTTTATTTATTTACAACAATTTTTAATCCTCTGTTATTTATACTCACTTATACAAATTCATTTACACAATCACATGTATTTTAAGGAATTTTTTTGCTGCACTTTTCTTTTTTTTTTTTGTTTTGGTTACAGCCGATTTACAACTGGCATTTTACGAAAGTTAAAAACGTATTCATCTGGAAACAAAAGCTCATAAATAACTATCACTTCATACACACGCATATTTATGTTAAAAAGCAAACTTGCGAATAGAAAAAATAATACATTTACTTATGTTTTTATGAATGCAGTGTATATATATGCACTTCCATGTGATATCGATTTTCATGGACTAACGAAAATATCCATGTTGTAATTTTAACATGTTTTGTGGCATTCACGCTTGAATTATTCAATATACAGATGGAATTCAAATAATCAGATTTACGGTTAAATTTGAATTTTCGTAAAAATGTTAATATATTGTTAAAATTGTGTTTTCTTGTAAAGTTTTAATGAAACTGCAAATTTTTGTTAGGAGATATTTTTGTACATCCACCCACCTAATAAATTATTAGTTGAGTATAGTTTGACAGCTGATTATTTTTATAGATGAACTTTTTGGAACTTAAATGCCAACTACATATGTATATTTTAAATATCGAAAACGACCCACTTACGAGATGAATTATTTTGTCATGGTTGTGTAGAAAAAAATAAATGGGTTCTTAAATTTGAACAAAATTTTGGGTAGGTTATTTATTCATTTTTCTCATTTTTTCGATTTTGCTAAGTTACAATTTGTCGTAAATGCGACTTTTGTTAAAGTTTTGACTAATGGTAAGGTTTGCTGAAAACGCTAGTAGGATGCAGTGAACATTTTCATGAAATTTAAATTTTTTTTGTAATTTTAGTGCGTTTTCGAGTAAATATTTTCTGTGAAGTTGTGCTAATAGATTTCAGCGGCTTCTGTGCAGGTTTTGGCTTTTGCTGGAATTTAGAGTTTTCAATATCTGAAAGTAGTCTAACGTTCTTTTTTTGTTTTTGTTTTTGAAACTTTCTATGTTTTATTAGAAATATCTAGCTTTTATTAAAAATAAAAAATTAAAATATAAAAACTTGAACTAAAACATTAATCGGATATTACTAATATTAATACTTGAATAAGCATTACAACCAAAGAACGTGATGTCCCATATTTTTTTTTTTAATAGAAAGGAAACGCCATCATCGTAAATTCTCTGCGCTACCAAAACATGATAACTAATTATTTTAGGGCCACAATTGATATCAGTAACCTTTGGTTTCGTAAAGACGGCGCACAGTGAGACAGCCCTATAGCAACTTCGGCAAAAAATGATTTTTGGCGTGTCGTCCAATTTGGATAAAATTTTCACAGTATATTACCAGATATAGACTTCATTCCTTTTCAGTCTAGAGCAAGTCAAAGTTGAGGTATGCCAACGCGCTTGAAATATGTTAATTCAATATGTAATATTCAAAAGCTTATTAATAAAAAAATACATAATAAATATAACTTTAAAGTATTATAATGTTAATTAATTTAGTTATTGTACACAAACAAAAATTTCTTAACAACAGAATCGTGGTGTAAAAATTGAACTAGGAAATATAGAGCAGCCCTTCGTCCTAGGTGCAGACATATATCAAATGAAAAATTGAAGTCTCAGCTTTCATTTGAAGTAGAAATATAGCAAAAGTTTGCAAAAGTACGTTAAACTTACAAAAAATTACAACAAATACGCAACGCGCACATTCTGTCGCACTACATATGCGATAGCATGTTTACAACTTTCTACTTTTATTTTTTTAATCGTTTACAACTATTCACTTATTGTTTATTATCATTTTATTTACATTATTCATTTGATTGATACTTTTTTTGAAGGTCATTGATTTTGGGTGTTCTTGTAATGTTCCATTTTGATAAGAAATTAGCATTTCTCTAACATCTTGAGAACGAATTCAGCTGCAGCATTGGAATTTCGCCACTACATGCTCGAATAAAATTCATGGAATATATTTTACATATCAGTTATAATAAAAGTTTTAGAGCATGAAGGACTGTTAAAACATAAATAAAAAACAAATTTTAAATTAGTCTGGGTTTAAAAGTCGATGTAGTGAAACAAGGCATGGCAACAACCAACGATTATAATGTCTCTAAAAGATTTTTTGGAAATCCAGAAATAACCGCTGACATAACTGGTGTAAATGTAGACTTAATTCACCGATTTAAAATTATATTAATTACTATAAATACTAGTAGAAATATAGATGTTGGTAAATTCCATACGTATTGCATGGACACTGCTGATATTACATGTCTGTCAATGTCCATAAAGTTCTCATTCACGGCAGCAAATTGGTATCTGAGGCTATATTGCCAATAGGTTTGTTTGCAATTTTTATATTTGAAAGTATTTTTTAAAATTTTATTTAATATTAACTTTTTGTTTTTGCTACAGGAATGTTATCCGAAGAAGCGCAAGAAGCAATGAATAAGGAGTATAGAAACTGTAGGCTATTCCGTTCTCGTAAATATTAACGTATTTCTACGAATGAAGACGTAATGAACTATTTGCAAATGTCATCAGATCTTTAAATTAATTCATTTAGAATTAGAATGGAATTGAACAAATTAGAATACCATGATGATGTTAAAAAATTATTGATAGAATGAAAAAAAAACATTTTTCTCTTTTATTGCATATCAATGGGAGGTGGGCGTAATAGTAGGCGAATTTTCTTAATTTTTTTTTTAAACTGGATTTGTCTTAAAAATAACCTGTGCAAAATTTCAGAGCTCTACAATGATTCCTTGTATTTAATGCCGGCGTTGTCTCACTGTGCGGCGCTACAAACCACGCAGCCACCCAAAGAATTCAATTATTGCATTAGAAATTTCCCGAATGCGTAATTTCTCGATTAATAAAAATATTATTAACAATCTATCAATATTTTACTTAATTTTTTAAAGCATCTTCGATTGGTTCAACTTTATTATATGTTGAAATTTATATTGAACCTTTTTATAAATCACTGGCAAAAATGTAATTTATTTACTTCATTTTACGTTTTATGGTGTCGAATTGAATATATTTTAACGTTTTGAAGATAAGCACATTTGGGAGAACTGTATTATAAAGTCTAATCTTCACTTTCGTACTACTCGATACATTAAAGGTTGTAACTGAGGCAAACAACAACCTACAACCTACAAATGCAATGGATATTATAAACATATGAATATATATGTATATATTCAAACAACTACTTTTGATTTTCTTTCAAATAAATTTGTAGACACATTTTTTTGAAATTATCAAGAAATTTTTTTACAAATAATTTGGCTGAACCAATAAAAACTTAACTGAAAGGAAATAAAATAAACAAAAAATTAAACCAGCTAATTAAATTTTAGAATTTCACTAAAACCACAAAAAATTGTATATGTATATAATAAGCCAATATTCTCTTTTTGCCAACTTTACAGCTTGGTCCTTTATAAAATGAAAATGAAAACTTTAGCATGATCACTACAACCAAATAAATATTGAATGAAAAGTTATACGTATGCCTAAGATCGATTTTATATAAAAGGTAACATCACTGTTTCTGGGTTCAAAATAGACAGCGAAAATTGTAGCCTTATTTAATAAGCCAAAGCAAAACGTTGTTTATTTTTTTTTTTTTGTTTTTCTGTTAATTTAAATTTTTAATTGTTAATACTCATACTTTTCCCCCGCGGGGACACATTTATAAGTTTTTATGTATCACACAACCATCTAGACTTATCTCTTGCGGGGGTAAAATGGAGCCCAGTCCCCTTAGGCTAGCAAGGATCCAACTGGAGAATCCACTATATTTTTCACGGGAATCAGTAAAGCCCCAGAGTTCCGTTATTTGTCTTTTTAGGCATTTAGCTGTACTCTGACTGATTATTGAGGAAGGCCTTCGGGAGTATCGTGGTGGCTGTGTTTGTTTGTGGGTCGGATCATTCACAATGAGCCCAGTGAATGGTCCAGGTCCAGTGAGTATGAATTCCGTCGTGTTCTTAATTATATTAAGCTTTATAGGTTTTGGACCAGGAGTTGGATAGTCTCCAATTCTCTTCTGCAAGGAGTAGTGTCTTGCAACCTTGCTTTAGAACCGCTAAAATTGCGTCCAGGGATAACCTGTTACTAGAATTAGTCCTCGGCTTCCCAGGGCATGAATGACGTTGCTTTTCATTCCCAGTGGTTTGACCACCATCTGATTACAGCTTACGGTCAGGCGCAGATATAAATCTTATCACGTCATACTCATACTTGTTTTAAATATTACATGATAAGATTAACATCTGCACCTCGCAATGAGCCTTAATCAGATGGTCGTCATACCACTGTGAGTGAAAAGCAGCGCCACTCACGCCCTAGGAGGCCGAAGTCTAATTCTAGCAACAGGTCCTTCCTAGTAGTAATTTCAATGAATCCAGAGCAGGGCTGCAAACCACCACTCCTTGCTGAAGAGCTGGAGACTATCCAACTCCTGTCCACAACACATGTCAAGCATGCTCACTGGATCTAGGATCATTCCACCAGGTAGGTGTTATTAAAAGTGAAATGATCCTGGCCACCATATAAAACTGACCTGTTATGAGGCCGCGAAACCACAACCACCACGATACTCCTAAAGGGCCAACCTCAATAAGCAGTCAGAGAAACAGTTAAATGCCTAAAGAGACAAATAGCGAAAACTCTGCGGACTACTGATTCACGTGAAAATAAGGTGGAGCTTCCAGTTGTACCCCTGCTGACTTCAGGGGACTGGGCTCCCTTATACCCCCAGTTACACAGCTCTATATAGTCAAGTATTCTATAAAGACTGATAAATGTGCCCCCGGGGGGTGTTTTAAATATTACTATACAGCAAGGTATACTGGATCTTATACTGATAAATGTTTTATTTAATGTCGGCATGGAATACAATATCAGATAAATGTTCGTCTCTGTTAGCCTCACAAATGCGAGCCCTTTTGAGAACATTTTTGATTACATTATAATACATTTCACGCGGCATTTCATTAATTTCATCACGAATATATTGTTTGAGTTTGGTCTTGTGGAAGAAGCTCTTGTGTCAACTGAATCATATATGGAAACAATTGCAAATCGTTGTGCAAAATTATGGCCAAAGTTGTTCTTGGAAGACCAAGCTCCTGAGTACGGCGTCGAATTAAGGATTTCGATTGTTTTGAACACTTTCTTGAGCAGCAGTCATGTTTTCAGCTGATCCTGCAGTACGTTGTCGTCCTTGCTTGTTCCTATCACCTACACTACTTCTTTCTTCGAAATCATTCACTACATGATAAATGGTGCGTTTGGTTCTTCTACAAAAATTATCTCATCGTCACAGTAATCAATGATCGATTTTCATAAAATGTTTTAAGGATTCAAACGCCTTGGTTTATCGAATATATTTCCATATTAAATTTGCCGCGTGTCTACTTCACGACTGCCAAATATGAACTGTCGAGACTAATGTTTACCAAAATGGCGGACACCCTGTACTTATGTAGTATCTTTGGCTAATTTTAAAATGCGCTCAAATATATTTTTTTTGATCTAGCCTGAACAACTAGAATAATAAAAAATATTATTGATACGCCTCTCAACAAATAAAATATTCTTTTTAAAGCAATCGATATTATTACGTTCACAGTTTTTACAGTTTTTTTGTTAATAATGAACATAAACTTAAAAATATATATATGATGATTTTGATGTATAGTTTTTTGACGTATTCGTAGTAGATGCATTGGCAATTGTTACAATGAAATCAATTTTGTGGTGATTCTGTTAAAGTTACATCTCGTAATATTCGTGATATTTTCGCAGAACATAATCGTCCTTCTGAGACTGCTGTTAAGAATTTGGTCGTTAAGTCAACAGGCTCAATAAAAACTGTGCGAACACCAATACCTGTTTGACCGGGTTATTTAACTGAAAACATCACAGCCGTGAGCCATAGTTTTAAAGCAGATCGAAACTTGTCAATTCTTCGACGTTCCTACGATTGCGGTTATCCAAAACCACTACATGGCGAATTTAGTGTAAGTCTTACAAGGTTCAACTAGTGCAGGATTTGAAGCCGGCCGAGCATTCACATCGCAATATATTCGTTTAACACAGTCAGCAAAAACCAGCTGGTTTTATTGTAGGATCATTTTTTCAGACGAAGCCCATTTTCACTTGTCAGGGTATGTCAGCAAATAAAATTGCCGCATTTGGGCCTCTTAATATCCTTGAGCGATTATTGAGAAGCCTTTTCTAAAGTGTCACTCTATGCTGGGCTATGTAGTCTGAAAACGTGATTTGGCCGTTTTTTTTTTTTCGAGATGAGGCTGGTAACAGTCAATGCATCACGCTACCGCGAGATGCTAACAGCTCAATTTTGGCCTATTATTGACAACGTAGATATCACTAACATGTGGTTTCAACAGGACGGTGCCACATGTCACATATCCAATGAATCGATCAATTTATTGCAAACTAAATTTCCCGATCGCATAATTTAACACCACTGGATTATTTTTTGTGAGGCTATGCTAGGGACAGAGTCTAAGCGGAACCATTTAAATCGATTTCAGCATTAAAACTCAAAATCTGTGATGTGAATAACGAAATAGGACCGCCATTTTGTCAAAAAGTAAATGAAAACTTTAATGAAAGAATAATTGCCGAATTTTTCACTTCGTAATGCAATAAAAATTTAAATCATCTTAATGTAAAATGTTTGTTTTAGAAAGCAAACTTCTGGTTGAAAACGCCTTTATAATACAAGAAGAAATTAAATGAAATTTTTACTGCTAAATATCACTCAACATATCTATAATATTTCCTTTGGGACTGTGACTAACATATTTCGGCAGAAATAATTAGTTAATTATTTTCTTAGAAATTAGAAATTTTAAAGGACAATTTGCTTTTTCCAACATATCGATTTGTGTACGTAAATATGTTTAAACATATAAAATTTAATATTGCAATTTTAAGCAAACTTCAAGTTTACTTTTATTGCCCTAATGCGAGCCATTAATAGTTTTAAGAAACATAAGTAAATTATTTGTAAGTATAATTATATAATTAAGGTTAATTAAATAATTTTTCAATGAGTTTATAAGCTTTGACTTTGAATCATCAAAAATATAACAACTAATATATGTGTGTAAATGCAAGTGTGCATGTTTTAACCTCCCGCAGTGTACACAAAATTAATATTATATTTGGCGCCATTTAGTAGCCATCTAGTAGCGCCGAAAAGTATGAGCATTTTTTACTTTGCCGCTAATGTCGAATAAAATCAATATAAAAAATATAAAAACAACACAGTAATAGAAACAGTCGGCTTAAAATTTTTAAATCAACATAATAATTAATAGAAACATAGAAGTTTGACATTTTTATAAATAGGTATACAAATAATTTCAAAAAGCTTGTCTTTTTTAAATATAAAAGTTTATAATGAGCATTTCTGGTTTTCATATTATGAGGGGTTAAAGTTCCTGTATTAATATTATATTCAAAAATAATTTTTTTTTTAATTTTTAAAATTACAAAAAGGAAGTTATTTTGCATTTTCCAATACGTGGTCGTGGTATGCATCTTTCCTAAGTACGATTTTTTTTGAAAAAACAGCCGGTTGTTTCTGCATGAATTGAGCAATTATGAATGGTCGGTCGGCTTTAATTCCTGCACCAGTTGAATCTTGTACGGCTTCAAAATCAAATCTTTACGCAACATTTGCCATGTGGTGGTTTTGGCTAAATCCAATTGTTGAGAACATCGAGAAATTGACAAATTTTGATCTGTTTTAACACTGTGACTCACGTTTGTAGTGTTTTAAGTAGAACGACCCGTTCGATCATGCGCAGTTTGTATCAAACCTGAAATTTAACGACCAAATTCTTAATAGCATTTTAAGAAGCACGATTATGTTATCCGAAAATATCACGAATTTTACGAAATGTAACTTTAACAGAACCACTATTTCCATAGTGGATTTTAATTATTTTAATGGGATTTTCGTGCGAAATCAAATTCATCGTAACAATCGCCAATGCATTAACTACGGATATTTCAAAAAACTAACAAAATGTCAAAACTATCATGTTGTTGGTGTTGGTACAATCAAAATTATGACAAACTGGTTAGTTTCTGAGTTTCCAAAAAATTCTTTAATGCTGTTTTGAATAATTCTGTATTTTTGGCTGACTATTTTCATTGAAGCAGCAGTAGTGCTGTGTTCTGGTTATAACGCCTATTTATTTTATCCACTAAACAATATCAATAGCCACCACCTCTTTTGACAGCTGCATGTAATTGTACTGCATTTGTATGTTCCATTTTTTATTTCGTAAAGGTCCATGCTGTGTTTCGAACAAACCGTCATATTTTTTTTTATATTAAAGGACGTAATAAAAGCCATATGAGCAAATACAGTTTATCTTTAATTTTTTTTGCAGCTGCAGTGTTAGCCAGAATTTCGAACAAAAAAAATTCAGTAATTATTTTTTTCTGTGTTGTTTTATAAAAGTTATAAACAGGAAACTAACTTACTTGGATTTGTTTTACAACAAAATAAACAATTGAAAGGAATCAATCATGATTAAAACCTTTAACTTAATTAGAATTGGAAAAACTGTAGCTAATAACTTAAAACAAATATTTCACTTGATTCTTGCTTTAATTTTAAAACTTAAACGTTTTGGCAAATTCTTTTGACATTTTCTTAAGTTTGCATATATGAAATTCTGTAAATTTCATTCAAATAGCCGTCTAGAAATTTAAAACGTTTGCAGTGTATATCAGTTAAAAACGACTAGGCAAGTTTCTCAACACTAGTCTTGAATATGCCTTGAAATTTGTATCTTTAAAATATTTAGTTTCATTTAACGAAAAGAAATTTATAGTTCGATTTGTATTTTACTTTACTTTACCTTGTATTTTTATTTAAAATTATACTTTAAACAATTTTCTTTAAGTAATCATTATTTCATTTTGATTAATCGCTGGTCATTTATCACATCATAAATTTATGATTTACAATTTACTAGTGTTTTGTTCACAAAATATTTCATTCATTTTACGTTGCATTCTTTTGCACTTTTTTATTTTTCAGCAGTTTTGTGTATTTAATAAATGTTTTGAAATTAATCTCAATTGTTTTACAATTCGCAAACTAAAAACTGCACTCAATCACTCAAAACTTCTGAACCAGACACATTGCAAACAGATACACCACTTCACATACACATACATACACAAACACACACACGCAGGCACATCCATACTCACAATGGTTGAAGGCATTAACAAAGAGACACCGTTAACCACATGCAATTCATCTTTGAAGGGATTATAAAAATTAAGGTTTTCTTTTCTTAGCCACTCACACAAATAAATTCAGCACATTCACATAAATAATTTAACACCACACTTAAAAGAAACACAAACACAAAAGGAAACGGAATCGAAAAACAAAATGTAAAGAATGTCGCGTTTTTTCAATGCAAATTATAACAATTGTATTCTCCTGTCTATGTTTGTGTATTAGATGAAAAATTGAGTGACTGACGTTCGCCTCGTTAACACAAAAAGCGTGTATTTTGTGAATGGTGTGAACAATTGCGACTTTCGAGTTTTGCGGCGGTAAGTGCTAAGTTGCTTCGCGTCTTATCCACCGTTGTTGCGTGTCAGCATAGAATAAACATAAAAATCTCACTTGATGCTGTCTGAAGGTGTTAAAATTTTCTGTGCTGAGATTCATAAACACAACTAAAGAAATATTTAAGGAGAAGTTGGATCAGGCATGGAAATTTTACATTTTGCCAACTAAACAAGCATTTTTTTTAACATTGGCAGCATCAAATGTAATAAATTTCCAAAAAAATTTACATGCATATTGAAAATTATTGACCGATAAAAGTTCAAATTTAGATAAACAGTCTCTGTAAAATTTCTATGACTTAATGAAGATTCGTTTGGAAAAAGAAGGCTCTGCGCCAGCTGGTAAGGATTCCTAAAAATCATTAATTTTACAATATATTTTTAATTACTTTCTTTTCTTATTTTAATACTCTGTTACTTTAAAAATTCACTTTTTTTAATATTAATTTCCTTTCTTTACTTCTTTTCTTCTATTAAAATTGCTGACTTTTCCGTCTCCGACCTGGAATACTACCCACATAGAGGTTAGTTGTTTCTAAAGTTGGATTTTGACTGGATGTGGACTTTATTTATAGTTTAAGGTTCACAGTCCACTCAAAACTCATTGCAATAGTCTGCTATTTAAAATATACTGGGTGTAATGGGAGGCACACGTTGCGTTTAATCGCCATAATTAATGCGCATGTGTGTTCTTTTATAGAAAAACAACAAACAAAAATGCTGAAGATTGTTCTGTATTGTAGCACTGAGAAACTCAATGAAATAACAAAAACATTTGAATCAAATTGGCTTCTGTTATGCTAAAACAAAATGAATTTGAGATTTTACACTCTCGATAAATGTTCAAGAGAAATAAATGCTGCTTAAATAAATAATTTTTAAAATTCGAATTCAAGGAAAATACAGTACAATCACTAATCTAACTAAAATAAGGTCATCCCCGATTCGCGTATAATGAGTTTAACAATAGTGTTATCAGGTCGGTATCGAAATTATTTGTATTATTTGTATTATTTCTAAGCTAAATAAGAGACTTGAGTCTTTTAAACGTTTCAATATATATTGTTACGTTTATTCCCTTTAATAAATGTTTTCCTATATGGAGTTCTTTTATAGTAAAATAAAAACGCAGCACTTTGGAGTTTTAGATTAAATTTTAGTACACACAAAATAAACACGATGGGAACTTCGTTGTCTTTACAGTTTGAATTAATTTATTTGTCCAGCAAGTGGTGCTTGTATAATTGTTTTAAGCGGTTCTTGCATGTTGTTAATATTATCATTCATTTGGGCGTCTGCTTGACTTTGTGTTTTGCTTTAGGTTGTTTTTGTTTTCTGTTATTTATCTTATTTGATAGAATTTCTTTGAAACATGTTGTTGTTGTCTTGTATGTATAAGATTTCTTACAAAACTACGCAGTTTATAAAATGCACAGTAGGTTGTTTTGTTTACTTTTTTACTGATAATTATTTTCTTTTAAAGCTTAACAAATCTTTTTCATAACAATATAAATAATAATAATAGTAAATAAATTTAGAAAAAAATACGTTTATGAATAATTAGACAAGGGATGCGAATTATCGATTCAAAAATTTTCTTTACGAGATAAAAAAAATTATATTAGTAAAGATAAGAAAAAAAAGATAATTTAGTATTAATGAATATATCTAATAAGTACCATGTACCCGACGAAAGGTACTAATTTTCATAAAACATATGTAGATACTTTGGCGAAATATATTCTTGACTGTTTGTTTATTTGCCACGAATAAAAATTTTGGCGCATAGTCAATCAGTCGAAATAAGTTTATTTGATAACAATCTGAGTTTGATGACGGCTTCAGTAAGAAGCATAGTCCATTGTTTACCTCATTATCTTAGATTTCAATAGTAATCCCTGTGGTTTTTTTGAATGTCCCTTAAATCTCTAAGCATATGGACGTTACAGTGGAACCTTAATCATTGTTTTTGTTTTTTGGCTCCGCTTTTAACTTGCCTGTTTAGAGATCATCAACTGCAAAGAAAGCATAAACAACCTTCAGCCGCTTAGGATTCTGAGTATAAAATGTGGTCTTCCCTTTACATTTTTCCGAATTTATTTAAACAATCGTTATTCATATTTTCTTCATTTTCAAAATTGTTATTGCAAATAATTCTATATATTTCCCAAACTATAATTTCTATAATATGTACCAGATTATTTTACCTATTATCACTTCTTCGAAACTTATTCCACATCTATGGGCGGCACCTATCTTTTCTATGATATTGTTAAAACAGTTAACTTTTGTGTATACTTTTCAGCAAATTCAATTTAAATTAACTGATGTCAGTCAAGTGGCGACGTTCCTACTAAAAAATAATCAAACAATTTTGTTTAAGACGATTCAAATTTTAATAGCATTGCGAAAGGAAAAGATTGGCAATTATGAGTGAAAAATTATATCAGGCAAATGTCCACCACTACCAAACTGACAGATGTCGATTTTTTCATCAAAGTTTTTAATCACTTTTTGGCCAAATGGCCTGTCGTCGACTTAAATTTAGCAACCAAATTCTTAACAGCGGTCTCAGAAGGATGATTATGTATCACGAATTTTACGAAATGTATCTTTAACAGAACCACAATTTTCATAGTGAATTTTAATTATTTTAATGCAATTTTTGTACGAAATTGTATTTATGGTTCCAATTGCCAATACATCTACTACGAATACGTCAAAAAACTAAATGTCAAAACTATAATGTTGGTGTTGCCGCAATTTAAAAATAAAATTCATGTTGAAAAATCCCATATTTGCAATTTAAAAATTATCTGAAAAATTTTAAAATATAATCGTAAATGTTGTTTACCTCTAGTACGTTGGCAGATGTTCGCTCTTTGCACATAATTTTGAAGCAGCAAAGCTTTTCTTATCCTGTCAATACAGCGCCACTTATATGCGGGTCCTTCAAATAGCCCTACAGAAAATAATTCAGCGACGCCAGATCATAAGGTTGAGGCAGCTAATTGACATCGAAAAATCTGGTAATTACGAGACCGGTAAATTTCTCACATGCAATTACTGAATTGTTTGGAATTAAAGGTCACAGATGTGAACAGGTATAGCTAACTCCGTACCGTAAAATCCTGGCGAATTCTCTCACTTATACCAAACTAATTCCTAGTTTTTTGGTATGCATGCGGCGGTGTTATAATTTAGTTAAAAAGCTTCATTCGAGTGCTAGACTCCAAATAAGTTCTCTTAAAGACTTCCCACAGACATTTATTATTGTCTTACCATAAAACACACAATTTAAGATTACGCTAAATTCGATACATACTTACAATACATAAATATGTATTTACAACGTTTACGATTAAGTTTCAACTCTATAATTTATTACTTTTAGTATGAACATGTATCAAGGATTATGTGCCGGTTTGTATATCAAGCAGCCATATGGATTATCGAAGGCGAAATAAAAGAGCAGCAAACAAAAGAGGGAAAGAAAAAAATTGACTAAACGTCAAAGTTCTATCATAAACTGACAAGCACGTGCTCGTTATACTGTTAAACTAAAAACACTCCTTTCTGAAATATACACACTTTTTGTTTTCTTATAAAGTAAAAATGTACCATATTTCTCTCACGTTGATTGTTAACCATTGATCGGGAGCAATAAAACAACCAGTTACAAAAAATATGGAAAGAACAAAGGGAAAATTAAGCAAAACCTTTAAACATCCTTTAAAGCGCACAACTAATACTCAAATATGATGGCAGACACGAATAGAGTGCTGAGAAAGGATAGCAAAGTACAAATCAAGTTAAGCAGTGCCATTTTATGGTCATGGTATAATAATTATATTTTAAGGGGATGAAATTATTCTCATGCTTCATAATTCTGCTACAGCATCTTTTTGTGTGAACCAAGTCTACTCCTTACTTCTAATACCATTTCATTAAGCTCTCTTTTTCAGAATATTCTCTCAATAGTTTTCTCTAAGAATCACTTGACAGATTTATGAAAAAATCTTCCATCCCTTTGGCGGTAATAAACAAAAAAACAAAAAAACCTGCACAAATACATTTAAGCGTATATTTGCGACAAGGGTATTTGCTTTAGGAGTAGTTTTCATTTCCACAAAACAAATTTTATATTTAATTATAAAAAAGGGGAAATTTTTTTTTGGAAAAAATCGATATAAATTTTGTATATAACAATGGCATCAGACGCAAACATACGCAGCAACAGCTAGAACCAGAGAAATAATTTTTGTCGTGCTGAGTACAAGAAATCAGCCCGCAAATAATATACATGTAAATAAATTCGTAAAAATGTTATAGAACAGTCTGTTTATCTATTTCGTCTATCTACTTGTCAGTAGTATTTCATTGTTAATATAAGAGTATGATGTGGAGTTATTTTTTGTTTTCTTCCGCCCATTCGCAAAAAAATTGGGAAATTTTGGTCTCATAATTTTGTTTTTTTTTTTTTTTTGTTAAAATACGCACGAAATTGTTTATCACTAGCGCACATTTGAAGGAAGGTGGGAGCAAAAACGTGCAGTTGAGTATATAAAAGAAAACGGTTTATTACTATTAAATGTTTCCTTTTAAACATTTACAATATAGACGAACGTTTCATTTGCTATTTGTTGGGTGTAAAGTACTCAGCAAAATACTGCTAGACCAGTTTATTACAATAAGAAAATTTTTGGATAAACGAGATATTGTACAAAAAGAAAAAACAAACCAGCAGGCTGTTGACAGACAGACAGCTAGACTAACGTTGCTATTACTATGCGTAGAAGCGAACGCTAAACATTCGTACCGAGTCTTACAAGCAAATTTATACCTCAATGAATACTAACTTTCATACTACACGTGTATATTCCCGAAATTTTGAAAAAAAATAAAATAAATTTAAATATGTGAAAATTCATCAGCAATATCAACTCATTCATTCATATGTATGCATAATCCAAAATTCCACTGAAATGATTTTTACACTAGAAGTTAAGCCAACAGAATAAATAAAAATGTGGAAAGAAATATAAAATTTTTTTACATTCCTTTTTCCAAGCAAATATTGTAGAATGCACAAATAAAGATGTCATATTCATTGAGCTGAATATAAAAGAAATAAGAAAAAGCGTGTGTAATTTTACCAATTTAATATCATGTCTATCAGTAATAGCGTTCGATCAAGGTAGTGGTAAAATTTAATATTATTGTTAACTTTAAGAAGAAATTTGTTATGTAAAGAATTATTTTAAAAATAATTATCATAATCAGTGAAAGTGATTTTAGCATCTATGTATATTAGTGTTATGCTAGATATCACCAGTTAAAATTTTAATTTTGTATAGGGCTTAGTCCTGCCATTTAAGCAGATCAAACCTTTTTCCACCTGCAAACGAAGTTCTATAGTTATACATTCACACATACATTACATTCATTTTTAATTGTATAAGAATTGTTTTTGTTTCATCCAGGGTTTTTAAATATTTTTGTTTTCAACGATTTTATTTTTTGGAATCATTTTTAATTTAATCTGCGTTAATATCTGCTAGACTCCTGTAAAAATTTGGCTTGAGATATAAGACTTTTGAATTTTCTATATAAAATTTGGGTTAAAATCCACTGATGAGCTAAATGAGCAGTGGTGAAGTGGACATGCTTTCCGCCACAGTAATAAAATTTAAATAATAAATATTTCATGAGAATATCATAAAATGTTTATATTTACAGGAGTCTAGCAGAAATTAATGTAGATAATGTTTTTGTTTTCCGAAAAATCAAAGTGTTTCCCTAAAAATCTTTCAATTGATAATTATGTTAAAATGATTTTCTATAGATATATTGTTGTTATATTATGCTAATCATGTGATAAAAAATAAGTGAATATTATGATAGCAATATCTGAAATAATAACCAAAAAAAAAAAAAACTCAAAATATGAAAACTAGCAAGACAGTTTGACAGGAATTTGATTTTTACAATAAAACTTAAAGGAATTATTCGACTATATTATACTTTATATATTAAATCGTAAAAACACAACACAGAATCTTCGATATTATAACTATTTACATGTCTTGTAGAAGTTAATGGAGAAACTGACAATCATTGGCATTTCTTTAAATTTCATCGAAAATTTAGAACTTTTAAATCAAAGAGGGTGAGTTGCGGGCCATATTTCTGTGATTTTCTGCTATGCTTTATATGAATGCATGATTTTTTGTAGATATGTAGATATGTAGTTCAAGTTTTATAAAGTTTTAATTTTAACTTAAAATTGCATAAAATTTGTATTTATCAATAATAAATTTTGTAGAGAATAAATACCTTCAAATATACATGAATGCATTCCTGCATTCATTTTACAATTAATTTTTAGTTGAGAGGCATTTTTTACGGATTGATTCCATTTCAAAAACAAATCAAAATTTTAAAATAAGAGGGTGCCCCCTTTTTTACCAGTTTATTAAAATGTAATTTTAAGAAAGTTAGTATCACTACAGCTTTTAATAATAGAAAGAAAGCAGGGAATTAACGTGAATATTAAAGGGTATCCCTATATATTATGTTATTTGATATATATGGCCTTATCTTTTGAATTGTATATACTCTATTTCTTTCAACTCTCAATCTATAAAGGTTCAAAAGCCTGACGCTATAACTCCAGAACGCACGAACCGATTTCCACGGTTTTGCATTAGTTGCAAAGGTCTCGGGCTCCGTGAGGTTTATAACAAAGAAAATTCAGGAAAAATTTAAAGAGAAAAGCTGGAAAACAGGAAAAATCATTTTTCACATACATCGCCGTAGCATGTACTACAACGGCACCAGTACGTGGTGTGTGAGTATCCTTCACGAAAATAAGTACGTTCGACATGCTAGTAGGTAGTGCACTTGTCAATCTGAAGGTTGTGGGTTCGATTCCCAACTAAGAGCTTGGTTTTTTTTCAATACAAAAATAAAAATTGACTGTCGGTGGGGCTGCTCAGTGATGAAGGCATCCTCACCAGTCGCTGTGCTGTTTTATACGACAGTTCATTTCCGACTACCCTTCTACTCTCACCACCTATTTCATCTCTTCTCTATCACTTTCCTAAAGAATGTAGCACGATACTTGACTAAATAGGCATTGACAATAGCCCTGTAGTGCTACTTCTCTTTATAAACAAAAAAATACAATGAAGGATTGATTCTGATTGAGAATCAATGCTTGCTTATTGCAAACAAGCTACTGGGTGAAGTAGGAATGTTGATGCATTGCAGGAATTCGTTCGAAATAATGCGAAACATTTATGCAACCGGTGGACAATAATACTGCTGGTCTATTCTTCCTGGTCGCACCTGGAGGAGTAGGGAAAATATTTGTCATTTCATTGATTTTGGCCACTTTTCGGTCAAGATGTAACATAGCTTTGGCGTTAGCATCTCTGGAATTGCGGCGACTCTTCTAGATGGCGGTCATACTGCACATTCTGCGCTTAACTTGTCAGTCAACAATTTAAACACAATTGATACTCCAACATATTTCCCGATCCAGTGCAATGGGAAAATTGTTGATGCAATGCGAGCTCCTTGTTTGGGATGAGTGCACGATGGCACATAAAAAATCACGTGAAGCACTTAACTTCACACAGAAGGATCTTCGGCGAAAAAACAACATCTTTGGCGATTTCAAGCAGACGTTGCCAGTAATTCTTCGTCCTGCAGATGAATTAAATGCTTGCCTGAAGGCATCACCTTTGTGGAATAACGTAAAACATTATTTCTAACCACTAATATGAGAGTTCAACCTCAAAATGATCAAAGTGCTGCACAATTTTCCAAACAATTGTTAGCTGTTGGTATTGGAAAAGTCCCAGTTGATGCGACAGCTGGATTAATTACTCTTATCAATGGCTTTTGCCGATTTGTAAACTCTCAATTAGCTCTTATTGAAAATGTTTTCCCAAACATTAGTGAGAATTATCAGAATTATGCTTGTTTAAGTCAACGAGCAATTCTCGCTCCAAAGAATAATGATGTACACGCACTAAATTTTACCATTCAATAAAAAAGCGATGGCAATTTGGTGACATATAAATCCGTTGATTCCATAAAAAATCCCGATGATGCAGTAAATTATTCAACTGAGTTTTTGAACTCTCTGGAGTTACCAGGATTTCCACCACATAACTTGCAACTCAAAGTTGGTTCAGTTATTATGATATTGCGTAATTTGTAGCCACCGCGACTTTGCAACGGTACTTGACTTGCGGTGAAAAGACTTATACCGAATTTGATTGAGGCAACCATTATTCCTCGAATATGAATGATTCCGACTGATTTTCCGTTTGACTTCAAACGATTGCAATTTCCGGTTCGCCTTGCGTTTGCAATGACAATTAACAATTCGCACGGCCAATAGCTTAGTGTTTGCGGACTAAATTTAGAAAATCATTGCTTTTCACATGGGCAGCTATACGCTGCATGTTCACGAGATGGGAAACCATCCGCTTTATTTGTGTCAACGCCCGACCAAAAACGAAAAAATGTGGTTCACCAAAGAGCACTTCAATGAAACGGATAATTTGCAGACACGTATAACGCTTCGATTCAGTATTTACTTTGGATTCACTTTCATTTTTTACTTAGAGAAGTTCAACTAAATTCCACTTCATTTTTGTAATCGAAATGAATTCATTACTATTGTGCAATGAAATAAAATTTTCCCTTTTCAAATATAAAACAAAAAAAAAAATAATTTGAATTGCTTTATCCGTTATAACAAAAAAAAAATAAAATAATAAAACTGGACATTAAAGGGTAACCCCATATACGCTGTTATATTTAAAGAATATTGCCCTGGCTTTTGAACCATTATAGGTTGAGAGTTTAAAGAAATAGACTATGTGCCTCGATATATAGGATATAAATTTTAAATTGAAAATTTAAAAATGTTTTCATATGTGATTTACTTTATTGTATTGCTAATTTATTTTAAACAATTGATTTTTAAGCAAAGTGTGTGTGCTATAATTTTTATTTCACATTCCTTCATCTGTCTCTGTTGAAGTCGATTTTTTGTCAACAATTATTTGTAAACCAGGCAGCAATAAATTTTTATGGATTCGCTTTTTATCACTCAAA
This sequence comes from Trichopoda pennipes, assembly GCA_030448955.1. Classification (NCBI taxonomy): domain Eukaryota; kingdom Metazoa; phylum Arthropoda; class Insecta; order Diptera; family Tachinidae; genus Trichopoda; species Trichopoda pennipes. Next base: position 19,597,851 of record JASKUP010000012.1, read on the forward strand.
CTAAATTTTATAAAAGTTTACCAAAATTAATTGCTGTTAAGACTTCAACATGTTTTAAAGAAATAAATTATCTGCTTTTAAGTAAAAGACTTTTGTTTTTATACCAAAATAAAGCCAATAAATATTTCAAACAAATTTCTCAAAATATTTTTAAACTATATTTTTTTACGCTCTTTGTTTATACTTTTATAATATTGAGCAGCTCGCTTACTCTGTAAAAGAAATAGTGATAGTGATATTCTTCTTTAAATCTATCGCTATTGCTTATCAAACAAAGCTTTACTGCATTGACTGACATTTGTTAGATATACTTAATTTATTTTTTGTATTTTTTTTATCAAGCTGTTATACATTTATTTAATTAATTAATTATTTTTTAATTACTTGTTTTTAATTATTTAAAACATGGGTGAAAATCTAACAAAAAGAGAAAACAATTGAGACAGTCAACTGGCTAAAACTGCAGTAATGTCTTAGAGTCTTCAGTACTCAATATATAAATTTCCAAATCAAAATCAATGCGTCTTTACGCCCTTATGCTGCTGCCTACCTTAACTTGTTAGTAGTAGCAAAATTTATAGTAATTAATAACGCTTTTATATTACAAGAATTTTCAACTCACAGCTTTGACATTTTAATCATAATCACAATCATTGACATTTTAAATCATAAAGGTTATTATCAAATATTTAATTTTTTTGTATGCGCTATAAAATATATACGTGTACATATTTTTAAGGTTTTTTCTTTATTCATTTTTATATTTAATTGTAATGTCTTTATTATATATTTAACTAATTACACAAATTTTTCTCAATTATTCTAAAACGAAGCAAGTGGAGTGTATTTAACACAGAGATGGGAAAATTACAATATTGTAGTTTTTATCTACTTTTTACCGAATAATAAACATAAAAATGTACAGTAAGTTATTAGATTATTTAATCGATTGACCGTTAATTATTTAACAATTTACTCTTGCTTGATGTAATTACTGCTCGGTTAATTTGCTGCACTAAAAAAACATACATACTGACAAATTTGAAGATTCAAGAAAATTAAAAATTTATTCTATATAATATTGAACACGGTTCTCTAAAATCGAGTACAATTTTCTTCCTACATTGAATTATCTAATAAATTTTCTAAATTTTTGGCAAATGCTACAATAAAACTTTCAGAAACAGAAAGTAAAATATTAAATTCGATTAATATAACTTTTAAAATGCCTATATATGACTCTGGCCCGCTAAATTATTAACTTTAAGAAAATTATTTTATGAAAATCAATAACAGAAATCAAAGGGTTCAATTAATAAGGAAACTAAATTTAATGCAAAGATTTAATTCAAACATTTAAAGTTTTTTTCTAACATACGAGTATTTACTTGAGCAATCCCATCGAGTCGCATGAGGGCAATGTAATAAAAAACTACCGAGCATTCTGCAAAAGTTACCAGAAACGTTAATATATAATACTGTAATATTATTTAGGAATAATTTGAAAAAAAAAAACCGAGTTACCGGATATTTCTTGCTAGGCGTCACATTTGAATGTTACACCAGTGTTGTATTAGAAACACACTTTCTATGGCAGGTTTTCTAAACATAATTATTTTTTCTAATCCTGTTATAATATTAAGGCCATTTAATAATTACTTAATTAATTTTCTGTATAACTTTTGTTATTTCTTAAAAAACGTAATATCCATAAATTCAAGTTCGTGAGATAATGTTGGACAGTTAATAAAATAATGACGATCTGTTGTTCTGTGTTGCGTAAATGAAAAAACATTGAAATAGGAACTAAAAGCCCTGATATAAAATTATCAGTAGCAGTTTCTATTTGAGTTGTTGTAGAAAAAATATTAGCAAAGATATTCAGGGTTAGTTGCTCCTCAACTGTTTAATTATTTTAATTTTTTATTTTGCTAAAGTACTTGATTTACTAAGCCCCCAATCCTATTACCTCTTTCTATAGTTCTTGCGTAGATCAAGCTGAGAAGAAAGCACGTGTCCATGAAGATGAACCAATAATACGAATGGTTTATGAAAATGCTAAACAATCGATAGCTTCTTTTCTTAGAATTGCTATCTATAGCGATATTCTACATTTCATGTGTCAAGTGTCTTGGTTTTTTGGGAGGCTATTAGCGGTACTTGACTTTATCCTTACTTTTTATATTTTTATATCACTTATATCGGACGGAGAACGAATATAGTTCCTATATAGTCGGCTTCCATAAAGTTTATTTTGAAACTACTAAATCGCATTCACGGAACATCGATGCAATGGGGCATAATTATCACAATTTTATTGTTACTTCTTTAAGACAATATACTTTTGTTCCATTGCTATTTCCTGTCGTATCTGGCTGGTTTGTAGTCAAAGACGAGTGCATTCGATGCGAATGCATCATCATCGCGGCCTATTGCTATTTCCTGTCCTATCTGGCTGGTTTGCAGTCAAAGGCGAGCGCTTTCGAAGCGAATGCATCATTCTTGTGGTTTGTGCAAACCACAATGCTGCCTGAGAATGATGCATTTACATCGCAAGCGCTCGTCTTTGACTACCAACCAGCCAGATGGGACAGGAAATAGCGATAGTATTTCATTTACTTGCGGAGGAAAAATAAACAATATAATACCATATACTTTTGTGGTTGTTTGGCTGATGAATCGCAGTAATATCAACAGGCATAATTTGCCTTTCAGACGAAAAGGTTGTGCTTGGTAAAAGATTTTTGCAGGCGTAGTTCCAGTCAATTTCAATGAGATAATAATCAAATGGGTGGTCCCTAATCAATTTACTTTTAATTACCTATATTTCAAATTTCGGATAAATCCTTTCCACATATATAGATCCATCCCGAAAGCTGGTCGTACGAATACATACATATAATATATATGATGTCTACTTTTTTTAACGAATTTAGATATGCCGGTACGTCACAAGTGTGAAAAGGGGTTTTACATTTAGGAAATGTGTAATAATTTAAGTTGCAAAAGCTTTTTTATTACATATAAGAAAATTCCATATTTCACGATTCAAATTAACATACAGTTATTATATTCCTGAAATATTTAATCAAAAATAACACGAAGTATGTATTAGATGAAATAGTTCTTTTTTTACGAAAATTGTAGTATAATTTTATTTAAACTAGAAGCAGAGAAACTTCATCACCTTAAATTTGAAGCTGGTTGTGATTTTTAAATATATTATACTTTTTCCTAAAAGTGAGTTAGAACAAATAGTAAGAATAAATAATCGTTTTAGAAATAACATATTTATTATTCAGTACTTGTAATCCTAAAAAAAGACTGTTTCAGTAGGTAAAAGGTACTATTTAAAATATCAAATATCCACTCCATTACATCATATGGAAATATCCTTTGCTTCCTTCTGCTAATAAATACCCATCTCATATATATGTGAGTAAATTTATCCTAATGAACATTTATGTATACCACTACGCTTTCGTTGCTGGTCATTTAAAAATTCCATATAAAACATATATTTTTCTGTTATATAATAGATCAACATACAAAGAATTTTGTTTGAATTTAAAAGAACCTTTTAGTAGTTTTACCATTATAAAATGATATTAAAACTCATACTAAATATTTATATGTATTCTAATAAATTTATTCCAGTGTAGAGTATGGCAAATTCGCGACTACTTAACATGACAACCTCATTTGATATTTGTCTTTAATTGAGGTGACTTTTTATAACAAAGTCAATTTGTCACAGGCGTTCTGGTCTTCTCTTTGCTGCATTTTGTGTAGGGGTTTATATTAATTAAATTAAGTGTGTTCATTATTTGAACTAAGAACTAATTTGCAGCAAATGTAAATTAATTAAGGGCTTTTTATTTTCTTATGGCTCATAAAAAAATAAAAAAATAAAATAAAACCGTTGAAAGGAGGTGATTTTAGATAATATAATTTTATATAAAAATTTGCAAATTGAATTTGTGTATTATAATATGGATAAACTAGTACTTACTTTCATCTGAAAAAAGATGCTGAATTAACAGACCCATTATCACTGACTGATATTTATTCAATAGTTGAAAGTCTAACAAGGAATTACAATTTCTGGTTATTTCAATGCAAATAGTATGACAAGATCTTTAATTTAAGTTATCGAAGATAAATTTGTGTGACCAGATATCATTGTTTATTTATTATTAATTATACTTTTTTCGGGTCTGATCGTTTAGTTTTTTATTTAATACAATCATTAGCTTAGAACGTATATTATATCTAGTACGTATCCGTTGTTATGGGAAATAATTTCTGTACCCAAATCCTACATAACAGTATTAAGTTCTTTTAAAGAAATATTAAAGGGATCTTGATTTATAGTAAATTGCCAGACATAATTTTCTACCTTTTGAAACAGCCACAATTGCTTTGTGTAAATGGTAAATAATGGCATACTAATCACTGATTTTTACGTTTATTATATGCACTTACATGATTAACAATGCGAAAGTATCAGGATAACTTCAACGCCCGTCTTCAAAAACACAGACCAAGGAGTCTAACATATATGCAAGTTTTTAGGAATAGCATACCTAATAGCGCAATTAACATAACTTCTTAATGGGATTAGTTTTTAGTATCTACTTTCAATCCCGGGACGTTCCATAAAGCTATGTATAATAATATTTATATTATTTATACCTCTAACTAGAGTTTAACTTGAGCATATATGCTGCGACCCGAAAGATGGTGAACTATACCTGATCACGTGAAACACTGATAGAAAACCGAAACAGTTCTAACCTGTAAGTCTATTGTCAGAATTGAGTGTAAAGGCGAAAGACCAATCGAACAAATCCAATCTAATAGCTGATTTTCTCCGAAGTATCCCTCAGACTAGCTGGTGCATTTAAAAATTATGTAAAATAATGTTAGAGGCTGTAGGGTCGAAACGACCTCTAACTTTAAATAGGTAAGAACCTCACCTTTCTTGGTTTGCAGGTTGTGCTTATGATATAATGTACAAAGTGGGCCACATGTGGTAAGCAAAGCTGGTGCTGTGGGATGAACCAAGCGTAGTTTTAAGGTGGCTAATTAAACAATTAATACATGATATCTGCGTTAGTTGTATAAAACAGCAGGACGGTGGACATGGAAGTCATAATCCGCTAAGGAGTGTGTAACGACTCACCTGCCGGAACAACTAACCCCTAAAATGGATGGCGCTTAAGTTGTATATCTATACATTACCGCTAAAGTAGATGGTCTATATTCAATCTCGGTTGACTTAATAAGCTTGGCAACTTTAGTGAGTAGGACGGTAGAATGGTGTGCATAGAAGTGGCTCTTTTACTTTCGCTAAAGCCCATTATAATATTTAAAAAAGCGAAAAGTCACAGTTTCCAAATAAGATTACAATAATTGCTAAGATAATACAGATTGTGAATGTAGTAACAAACCGGAAAATAGTATTATATATTAACCTAACATGAGATAATCATATCAAAGTACTGGTTGGAAGAAGATATTAACAATATGAACTCTCCTCGCCAAGTCGTATTTCAGGTACCAGTTATTTGCTAACTATGACAGAGACAGCAAAACACAATTAAGTACTTTGCACAATAATATTCTATGATATATGTACAGAGTGAAGAGATTTAACCATGTTGCTTATTGATATTTATTCAATACATTTCCTTTTCGCCAGTCCCAGAAGAAAAACATATAATTAATCGTCATGATTGGACAATTTTATATACCAAAAATTGCATTAACTATATTAAAAATGTTAATATGTAGCATCAAAAACTTTCTTTTAAACTATTTTTTTTCCCTTAAAAGCTTAATATTGTTTTATACTTTGGCGTAAACATTTTTTAGAGTGTAACATGTAACTTTCATGTAAAAATTTTTATGTTGTTGTACAGAAAGAAATAAACTGCTCCAATGCCTTAAAAGACATCTTGGAAAAAAGAAGTTAATAAAATGTTGCCTACGTTTTAAAAGATGAAAAGATTTCAGATTTTAGTTAGCCCTTTCAAATTTTTGGCTATTTATCGAATTAAATTTCACTTTTTTCAGATAAACCAATTAGCTGCATTTTCAAAAATTATTTGCAGTTATTATTATCATTAATTTCTTTAAATTATACAAGTAATTGATAATAGATAGCGGACTAAAAACACTTGTGCACCTCCAAGCTTTAGATTTTTTTTTAATATCTCTTAAGAAATTTTCTCTGTATACCTAAATAATCTAAAACAATTCAATAATTATTTAAACCATTTGTCGGCATTTCAAAAGTAAATTTCTGGTATCATTCACTATTTTTAAAATTTTACTATCACTTTTATTTAATTTATTTATCGTTGTATTATCACATAGTTAATCCCGCATCAGTTGTATTGGAAAACATTAAAAAATGGTAAACGAAAACAGAAAAGAAAGATTTACTAAAGTTTTATAGTCACAGAGGATGTATCATAATCTACTTCCGGCTGAGCTCTCCAATTCATATTTTTCATATTGTTGATAAATTTTTATTTAAGTTTGTTTTTATAAAAATAATTTTTACACAAAAAATAGTAAACAAAATAAAATTTTTAAAGATCTTAAAGTAAACAATAAGTTGTATTATTGTATTATTCTACATAAATGCACATTGTTATACACATAAACATGACGCTATAGAATATTAAGTGATTTAAAGTTTATTTAATTAATACATTAACAGTCGAATTAAATTTGTCAAAAATACTCATGTCATGTTGTTATGAAAAGCGAAAATAAAATTCTGAAAATATATAAGCTTCTTGCAAAGACACTATGAAATAAATGGAAAACAAACGTATACACATATGTATTTATATACATATTTTCGGCTGTACATAGAAACGTCGTACACTTAAACATTACACATTGACGAAAGAGACGTCGCGACTTTATGTTTGAAATAAAAGTCAGACAGACAGACAGATATTTGATAATGTTTTTTAAGTTTAATTAACGATAAAAATGTCTTTAGCTTTTGGATTATTTCTGATCGATTTGTTATTTATTAACAAACATTATTTGTACAATTTAAATATTTTTGGAGCTAAATTATTTGAAAATTATGGAGAACTTCAAAACAAAAACACATTTTGGACACTTCGGTTTCTATATTTCCATAAAATACATTCTTATATTATTTTATTTAATAAAATTGTTAAAACTACTTTGTTTACAGTCTGTTGCTTTTTATTGTATTCATGTATTGAGTGTGCGCTTGCATGAGTAAACAACACACAAAGAAGACTTAAGTCGGCGACTTGAGAAACAAAATTTTTTACCATTAATGTTTTTGTTGTTATTGTTATAATTTTGTTGCATATTTCTTGTTGTAGGCAGTCAGACATTGAATAATGAAATTAAATTAAAATGTTGATGGTACTGGTATAACAGGCTGGAAGAGATGAAGTCTGGCTTCAGCATGCCCTAATTTATTGGTCGCATTACAGTAGTAGTCACCAAAGTCTAATTCATTAATGCTATCAATACGTAATACGGAAGTAGTTGTCTCATGTGAGGATGCTGTAGTAGAGATCTCATAGCGGGAATCCGATTGTAGTTTTAAGCCATTACGATACCAAAATAAGGATGGTGCAGGATAAGCCTGAACAATGCATTCCATTTCGGCAGTATGGCCAAGCGTTTGAGCTATTTTAGGCCTTTGGACAGCAATTTGTGGCCGGAATTCAACTTCAACACGTATGAGCCGACGATCTGGCTCATCTACTCCATTATTAGCAATGCAATAGTAACCGCCACGATCTAAACGATGTGCTGCTTTGATACGGAGTGTGGGACCTGCAAAGCTATGACCTCCTGCAGGCATGATGGCTTTATCTTCACGTTCCCAGGAATATGTTGGGGCCGGAAAACCGTCCGCATGACAATTGATTTCAAGATTTTGTCCTTCCGTCACTACCATTGATTTGGGAGTATGTTCTTCTGATATTATCGCCGAATGTTTAATAGACAAATTCAGTTTTTTAGTAATTTTATCGGTGGCTGTTAGAATAACTTGACATTCGTAAGAGCCCATATCGGCGGCCTCAATTTTTTTTATCTTGAATGTATAAGTGACTCTGTCTGTGTTATCGTGTTTCGTTTCCACAATCGTATAACGTGGATCACTTAAGCTTAGTATGCTACGCATCGAGAGAACTACTGAACCTGCACCCGATTCACTATCACGTTTAGCCCAGCTGACGGACGTACGACCTACGTTTTCCACAGTGCAGTTAAATTCCACATCATCACCCAAACTGGCCACTACATCGTTTGTTATGTTACTAATTACCGGTGTTGCAGGGACAGCAACCCCTTCTGTTTTTAAACAGCATATTACTGCTATGCCCACAACAAGTATTAAATGAATGTTAAACAAAGTCATAGCACAGTTTTTTCACTTTGATAATTATTCACTTTTTTATCCGTTTAGGAGTTTTCTTCAACGCTTACAAACTGCTACTGATCACTGAATTCAATCGCAGTTATGCTAAGAAGTTGTTATGTCTATCTTTCCTTAAAAATACCAACAACAACGCACAAATTTACTTTGTCGTTTATTTTTGTTAAATTTTAACTTTTCTCTAACCGAACTCTGTGGCTCTCGCTGTCTCTCCTTTCGATTTCTCTTTGTTATAAGATTATTATAATATTTGTGTACAACATCTTTTTGTTATCAGTTATTTTAGAAACAAACAAACAGATTCACTTTCATTACGAGTCATTTAAGTGTTTTTGGATCGTTCATAAATTTCAGCATTATTGTATGGTTCTTCAGGCCGTTGTTTCTGCAATGCACAAACGCGAATCAATTTCAACTTTCAAGAAGCGGCAGTTGCGTTGTTGTATTTTAAAGAATTTTGTATTTATCACAGAGATTCAAGGCTGCTATCGACAGCAAGTTATTTAAATTAAGATGTTGTTTTTAATGTTGACTTCCTTTTGCTTCTCCCACACACACACTTATCTATAATGTATTTTTTCTTTCTACATTTAAACTTTATCAATTTTATGAAGTATTAAAATTTCTTTCTTTTTTTTGCTTTTCAGCAAATGTTGCACGTTCATCACTCGACCCTCAACTGAAATGAAAATATACTTTCTTTTGCGGCAGTTTATATGACAATTTCTAGTCACCTTTGTGTTACCAAAACAAAAAAAAAACAACGAAGTATATAACCATTTGGAAAGTGTGTCTTTTAAGCAGCAGCAGCGGAGCTTTAAACAATAACAGAACTGGTGGTAGAATTGTGAAAAACACAGCCATTAAAAAATTCGTGGAACACGTATAGAAAATAGTTCTCACACTCTGAATGTGATTTTCTTTTAAAACATTTTTTGCCATTTTGATTTATGACTTCAATTGTTGTTGTTATTCAAATATAGATATGTATGCGTATGTTGAGAATTCATAAAGGTAGGTAGAATGTATGTAATTGTTGTTTTTTAAGGATTTTCAAAGGGAAATTCCATGGTCAACACACCAATATGATATGCATGCAGTTTTGTTTTAGGAAATTTTGAATTATACAATAAAACAAGGTTATGACGAACAAATCTGAAAGATATTAAGTAATACTGTCGTATTTTATAATTTGTAAATATTTGTTTAAATTGTTACTAAGCTATATATAGTATATATAATATGTTATATTGGACTATGGCGGAAGAAATTATGTCAGCTTAAGGTTACGATGTTTCAAATCGTGCGATGGCTTGATGGCTAATTAAATGTCTGGTTTTTGTAGCATGAATGGCAGAATTTCAATTGTAGTATTTTGATGCTACCACATAATCAAATTATACACCTACGGCTTTTGTTAACGATAGTTCAAGTGAGTAGGAGTTAGTTAAAATTAAAAAATATGGCCCAACTGATATTCTTGAACTGATCTATTTCATTGGAAAATATCGGGTTTTCAATTGTGGCAACACCAACAACATGATAGTTTTGTCATTTAGATTTTTGACGTATTCGTAGTAAATGCATTGGCAATTGTTACAATGAATTCAATTTCGCACGAAAATCGCATGGTTCTGTTAAAGTTACATTTCGCAAAATTAGTGATATTTTCGGACAACATAATCGCCCTTTTGAGACCGTTATTAGGAATTTGGTCGTCAAATATGGGCCGGCTGGCTCGATACAAAGTGTGCGAACACCAACGCGTATTTGATCGGATCGTTCAACATAAAACATCGCAGTCGTGAGCCACAGTGTTGAAGCAGATCCAAATTTGTTAATTCCTTGACGTTCTCAGCAATTGGGGTTATCCAAAACCGCCATATGGCGAATTTTACATAAGGATTTGACTTTGAAGCCTTACAAGATTCAACTGGGGCAGGAGTTGATGCCGACTGGCTATTCACATCGCCGAATATTCGCTCAATTCATTCAAGAACAACCGGTTGGTTTTTCTTAAAAAAAATATTTTTTCGGACGAAGCGCATTTTCACTTGCCACGGCATGTCAACAAGCAAATTGCTAGAGCGATTATTGAGAAACCTTTGGATTATATTTTGTGGGACAGCCTTAAAATTCAAAATCTCTGATGTGATTAACGAAATAGGACCGCCATTGTGCCCTAAAGTGATTAAAAACTTTGATGAAAAAATTAACATTTGTCAGCGTGGTCGTGATGGACATTTGCCAGATATCTTTTTTCATTCCTAAAAGTTTTTTTCATCTTAATCTATATTTTTTGTTTTGTGTTTTAGAAAACAAACTTCTTGTTAAAAACCCCTTGTATAGATCAGTGCTTCTAAGCGTAATAATCAAAACAATTAACGCTGAGGTGTTTGTTATTCATTGGTGTTTATTGAATGAAGAAAATGGACACAAACCGAATTTTAAAGGTTTTTGATACCCAGATCGTCATTAAAGGCACCAAATAAAAATAAATTTGTTCTTTAAAAATGTGAGCTAGCTTACTATTTCTTAAAAATGTTCTTACATTACCTCCCAGAATAAAATCTTAGTTTTTACGATATTGAAAAAATGTAATATTTATTTAAACAAAATAAATAAGTCACTTTAATTTTCAATACGATATAAAAAGAATGATACTTACAACAACTAATAACAAAATTTAAAATCTTTAAAGGATAACAAAAACTTAAAAAATTCTTCTGGTAGTCAGTAAACCTTTGAAAACATATATTTTTACGTTATAATGTTAAAAAAAATAATTGCTCAAATATTAAGTTCTAAAATTTTGATAAAAAAATTTAATTAGGGATTTTTTAATATCGTTAAAGCTATCTGGCTCTTTATCCAATCACAAAACCGATTCTATTTTATACTTCGAATTATCAGAGGTTTCCTGTTGGTCTATACTCGAACACACATCTATCGAAGTAACATAGTTTTCAAAACAATAACTTTTGGTTCTAATCCCATAATGTGTATTAAATAATTGGCTACGTTAATTGATTTTTCATATATTGTTTTTTGTCTTAAAATAATTTACCGAATTGAAAGATCTCTTAACTTCTTCAGAAACACATTTTTAAAACTTCGTCGTCAATCCAAAAAGATTCAGTTTTATCTATATTAAGTTGATAAAGTTGTTAAGGCCATCTATTTTTGCTATTATTTTGTTTTTACTTATGTACTGTACTAAGTGGCTTATTTGACACAGTTAAAACGCAACATTTTTGTATTAACACTGCTTAAATGATTGTAATAATATAAGTTTCATTTAAATGATGGGTGACAGCAATAATGATAAAAATCTGTGTTCGTAAAAAAAAACACGAAAGTACGCTACGTTAGTGTTCTGTACTATAGTTTTTGAGATCAGTACACAAACACATACTTACCGAAGAAATAGAAAATGCACAAAAAATATTTTAGTATTTGTGCATGTGTACGCAAACAACGATTCTTGGCTGATAAACGCAAAGACTAAAATAAGGTACTGTTTTTTTTAGCGTACTTTAGTTAAATTTTTAAGTAAGTGTATTGATCTTTAACAGTTTACAATAAAAAATACGGTTAATAAAGCAACGCAAACTCTAAAAAGTACGCTAAAGGAAACGACGCAAACACTTAAAATACAAAGCAACCACTAAAATTTCACTATGTTAATTGTTACAGATCAGTACACGTACATAAAAAGTTCACTAAAGTACGCTGAAAAATAGATAATTACCTTATTTTAGTGTTTATCTGGGTTTACATACACAAATGCTAAATATAAAAGGTAAACGCTTACGCTATGATAGCGTACTGTTTTTTCGAACACTGATAAATATTTTTTTGTTAAAAACACTTACTTTAACAATTTACAAATTAACAGCTATGAACAGTTCAGATATGATACATTTCACTTCACATGAATAGGTGCAGTGTTTTAGCAAATAATTTAACCATGCTGTTCTCCAGATAATTCATCGAGAGGATTATATTGTACTTTTTATTAAAGGTTTACGAATTGCGAAAAAGAATTTAAACAAAAAAAGTCGAAAATGTTCCGTTAGATTTAATCTGTGCTTCTTTTCATAATTTGTCAAGAAAAATGTGAAATATTTTTGCGTCTGTTGAATGGGTGAATAATGAAGAATAATGAAGAAAAAAACAAAAAATTTAAAAAAACACGAAAAAATCAAGTTTTGTTTATTAATTAATTAATTTTATTTTTTTATAAATTTTTAAATGTGTTTCCTTCCCCCTTTCGACGAAATTGCCTCATAAATTTTATTTGGAAAGGAGTTATGCAGCTGCGATAAATATTGTAAATATTATAAACTTGCGAGCATGCCGTAGACTTTCCGAGATAACCATCCCCACAGGTTTTCCATCATTTTTAAGTCCAGGGAGTATGGTGGCCATGGCAATTCAATATTTTGTTCGCGAATCCACGTTTTAATAATCTTTGCCATATGGATAGAAGCATTATCCTTTGTTATTATTACGCCGTTTGTAAAACAGATTTATATGAATTTCCTGTAATTTTCGTGGTTTGAAATTCCAAGTCAGTGTTTCCATAGTACGATTACGCACCCCATACCACATAGCTACTTAACTATGGCGACGTGATAAAAAACGTTCTTCCTTCCTTCCTTAAATCATGGAAGTAGTAGTTAAAAACTTGGGGTCCATCAAAATTCAACTTTTTCTCATCTGAGAAAACTACTTTATTCCACTCTCTCTTCCAAGTCATGGGTTCTTTGCAAAAATCCAACCATAACTTCTTACGTTGCTGGTATAATGGTGTTTTGTTCTGCAATTTAATTTGTCTTAAGTGTTCTGCCTCATTATTACCCTTCTAACGGTAGAAATACTAGCACTGGAATCATTTTTTGCTTTAATTTTTGCGGCAGAGTCACTAGAATTAAAGGCTTCTTACAAAATTTCGCCTTTCCGTAGCTGTTGTGGCAATTGTTTGCCTTCCCTTCATGTTTTGCCATACTTTTCTTTATTTCTTAAGTAATTCCACACAACGTTAACACTTTTATTAACTTTTATAAAAATTTAACGGCCGGACAGACCTTAATCATCATAGGCATCAATTTTTGCCTTCTCTTCCACCGTTAATGATATACCATGGCCCATTTTCAATTAAAACCGATAAAAATTATTCTGGTTTTTTGTACTTAAAATTGATACAAATGACCAGACAATTAACTTTTTAACACTGCACTTATTCAACTGACGCAAAAATAATTCACATTTTTCTTAATGAATTATAAAAAGAAGCACAGATTAAATCTAAGGGAACTTTTTCGACTTTTCTTAGTTTACATTCTTTTTCGCAATTGGTAAACCTTTAATAAAAGGTACAACATAATCCTCCCGATGAATTATCTGAAGAGCAGCAAGCTTAAATTAATTTCCAAAACACTGCACCTATTCATGTGAAGTGAAGTGTATATAACTTGTAGTAATTATAATTATGTTGATGGCTCAAAAAATATTAGTTAAATTATACTTTCCTTTTTATTTTTTTGTATTATTTGTTTCGTTTTTAATTTACTTTAACAAATTAACAAAATCAAGCTATTGATATCTTCACTTAGGCAAAGACGCATTTGAAAAGAAACAGTTATTGATGTTTTTAAGGTAAAAAATATCAATAATATAAAGTTAACACAAAAACGTTGGAAAAATAAATTTGTTTAGTATTGTGAATAAATTTTATAGAAAAGTAAAACACAACCTTGTTTTATTTACATGGAGAATAATATCATGCTTTGCCCTCACACACATGATGTACGCCGCATTCATGAATGACAGCATGAGTTTCGCCATATAAAATCTTAAGAAAGAAACACATTATTTTAAGATGATTCAATTTGATGAAGCATGAACAATAACTCTTCGCTAAGTTCATAGAAATTAGTTGTACATAATTTTAAAACAATGGATAACAAAATCGAAAGTGTTAATTGATTATAAATATAAGAACTTTTTATTTTATTACAATTTAAATTTTATTAAATAATATATTTTGTTTATATTATTTAATAAGCCTAAGCAAAAAAATAAAAATATGTGACAAATTATTTGCAAAATTTGTGAAGCATTCAAATCGAAATGTGTAGGAAGTGTCGTGTAAACAGTGTGTTTAGCAATCATAAAACATGGAGTGAAGCAAGTGCTACAGTTTACTGTGTCAAAATATGTTAAAATATTAAAATAAACATAAATTAAAATAATAAACAAAATTAAAGTATAAAACAGAGAATGTATATTTACTAAAAAAATTTTCAAAAAATTCTTTAAAAATTTAGTTATAGTTTAGTACTGAGTTACGAAAATTTTTAAGCTGTCAAAAGTAGATACTGTTACGTAAAGTAAATATTGTAAAGTAATAAAAGATAATAGTTATCACTAAAAAAAGTAAATGAAATGACCTATTGTGTCTGTTTACAAATTGAGAAGTTTCTAATAAATCTTATGAACACAAGATAAAAATAACATGCTTCATTAAAATTCCACGAAATAATACAAACAAACAGGTAGAAAAACAATAAGAAGAGACAGAGCCAAACAAGCCCCTACATTGAATAAAGATAACAACAACTAAAAGTGGTGATGCTGAAGTAGAATTTGCTTGTATATGCAAGAATCACTCAAAACAGCATATATATTGCTCCATCTGCTGGGCAATAGAGCAGTTGAAGCGTAAACTTCGTAGAGTAAAGACGTTAAGATAATGAAAAAGTTTTTAGGCGTTAAAGTGGTAAAGTTACCAGCGTGATTTTTTATGCCTAAATGCGATTAGGTAAATACATCGTGTAATTCAATTTACATCTCTTGAGTTTTGTGTATAAATTTTTTTCCAATAAAAGAAGTCTAAAAACATTATTAAAGGAATAAACGTAACAAATGTAGATGAACTAATTAAAGCAACCGCAAATGGTAATTCGCAAATATTAGAATCTATAAGCTGAAGTCACACATTATTATTATTATTTTATCTTGAACAAAATTAAAAAATATAATGAAAGTATTTTTATTATTAAAAATCTTTTTCTATTGTGTATTGTATTTATGTATTATAAAACCTTTAGAGAGATAAAAGAAGGTAAATGAGAAAAGACAGTTATTTCAAAATAATATGAATAAATAAATACAAATTATCAACGGATATTGTTGTATTTTTGAATTTACTTAATTATAACTTTTTTATATTTAGATATTATTTAATTTAGCTGCAGCAGTTTTAACAAATTCGTAACTCAGCACCGAGCCATAATTAAGATTATGCAGAATTTTTTTTGGAGTACTTTTGGTAAATATCCCGTACTTCCTTTGTAATTTAATATTTATAAATAAATGGAGCAATTAAATTATTTACATAATTTTTTAAAGTTTTATTGTTTAAGTTTTAAAAGAAAATAATTGCTAGTATGAAAGTAAGTGAAATGACCTATTGTACCTTTTTACAAATTACTTAGTTTCCGAGAAATCTTATACATGCAAAACAAGCACAACATGCTTATTAAAAATTCCAGGAAAAAAGACAAACGATAGAAAACAAAAACAACTTACACAGAAAAAAAGTGTCTGCACTGAATGACAACAACATGTGAATTTTGTCGTATATGCGAGAAAAGGTCAAAACAGATATATAAGCACTATTTGCAGGGCAATAACATTAGTTCAAGTAGAAACATCATCGAGTTAAGATATAAAGATAATAAAGCATATTTTAGGCGTTAAGGTGGTGAAGTTACCATCGAGTATTTTTATGTATGAAAGCGATATATCGTTAAATTTAATTAAAACTCTAAAGGGCTGTGCAATTATTTTGCAGCAAAATAACTTAGTAAAACAAAACGTTTATTAAAGAAATAAACGAAGCAATATATTACTCAACACGTGGCAGAAATTCTAAAACTTGATTTTATTTATAGTTGTTGCTTTAATTCTATAAAATAATTATTTTATTATACTCGTGTAATAATTATTTTCTACATTAATAATACTAAAAAAACAAACTGTTTTACTTAATGCTTTCATCAATATTAACCCATTTTTATTTTTAAATAACACAAGCAATCAAATATTTTTAATACCTGCAAGCAAAGGAATGGTAATTTATGCAGACTTTATTTGTTTTTAAGGCATTGCCGTTTCTTCCTTTAGTGTTTTTGCTTATTCACTGAATATAGCTAATGATAATCATTGGCTTTTTGATTTCAAATTTGGATTATATGTGGACATTGTTTGACATGTTAACTTCTTGCAAAGTCACTGCATGAACATCTTTAAAGTAATTTATCCACCCATACAAACACGCAAAGGAAGTCGTGCACGAGTATGTAATACCATATAAACTTGCCATAATTATTAAGAAATCTTTTAATAGAAATCTTCCGGATTTATTCACATTTATATCCACACATAAATATTTCGAAAAAAAAAATATTTTGTGCTAGAAATATTTACTGACTACAGTGTAGCCAATTTAGCAGTTTTCTGTTACTCAAATTTTACAGCTAACCGATTTTGACGTCTGCTTAGTGCGTAATAGAAAAAGACCTGAAAATATATTTGAATGCCTTATAGTTAATTCAAAAGGACTACTGTCTCCAAAGCAAGTAGATCCAGCGTTCTTGTATGCTCAAAAATGGTACTACAGCAAATTTAAAACAGATGGCCCCAGAATATATTTCTATCTAAAACACCAAATTGTTCTTTCTGATAGTGTAAACATTAGTTGATAGTGTCAAATATTGAAAAAATATATAGTTTTCTTTTCTTTGGAACATAAAAGTTGGACAAAAGAGTGCTTTTGCACGAAATGTAAATTTATGTTTATAACAAAAAGTGCTAAAAAGAAGAACATTTCGGACGAGCATATTCTTTTTTTTTTGTGAGGTTAGTTTCCTTAAAATATACAATGCTTAGAGTTTCATTTATCCTTAAAAGCTTTATTTATGCCCACTTAAATTGCATTTAAAATCGAAAAGCAATAAATAGCATAACAAATAATACAGTCAATGCTATTTCGTAAAACTTCAAAATACAAATTTTTATCGCCACCTCTAAATTTACTCAAATTTTTGTCAGAGAATGATAAGCAATAGTATAATGAATAGCAATTTAGTTTCATGGACTTATTTTACGTAAAATTGAAAATGGTTGTAAATATGGCATCTATAATACGATCTTTAAAATATAAACGGAATCCTTTAGAATTTCCGCCCGTACTGCATGTAGTTGCCCTAGACAAATCAGTTCCCTG
Source organism: Trichopoda pennipes (assembly GCA_030448955.1). Lineage (NCBI taxonomy): Eukaryota > Metazoa > Arthropoda > Insecta > Diptera > Tachinidae > Trichopoda > Trichopoda pennipes. The sequence goes on from JASKUP010000012.1 coordinate 19,615,598, forward strand.
GACATATTTTTCCCAGACTAGAAAAGGGTTGTAAAAGTGGTATCTATAGTATGTACGGTATTTAAGATACAGATGGAAAATTTTGAAATATTCGCTCGTGCTGCAAGTAGATGCCCTACACAAATACTTCTGTAAATTAGTTACGTTTTGTTGTTAAAACAATTTTTGGGCTCTAGTAATGCTTTAACTGCTTAAGTAATCTAAATTAATATTCTACTTTACTGATTGCACTTTTAATAAAAATTGCAAGACCGAAAAACGAAAATATTTGTACAATTTTCCTTTATTAAGGTTAAAATATAAACAGCCACTACAACATTTCTGGTTGTCAATTTTGTTATACTCTGGTAAATGTAATGGACAGATAGTTATCATTCATAATCGTCCCATAACAAGAACCGTATAACAAAATTTGGAATCGTATTCGTTAATCTAGGGGCTTGTTTGGCTCTGCGCACTCTTATTGTTTTTCTCTCTGTTTGTTTGTATTATTTCGTGAAATTTTAATGAAGCATGTCGTTTTTATCTTGTGTTTTTAAGATTTATTACAAACTTCTCAATTTGTAAACAGACACAATAGGTCATTTCATTTACTTTTTTTTAGTGATAACTATTTTCTTTTATTACTTAACAATATTTACTTTACATAAACTACAACTAAATTTTTAAAGAATTTTTTGAAAATGTTTTTGGTAAATATACCTTCCCTCTTTTATACTTTACTTTACTTTTGTTTATTATTTTTATTTATGTAACTTATAATTATTCGGAATCATTTTCAATATAAGCAATTTTATTTCGTGCTTGATATATTTCATGATATTCTCACAAAATATTTACTACAAAAATTTTTATTAAAAGATAAACATCTTATGATATTCTCATAAAACATTTATTCAAATAAAAATAAAAATATTTGAAATGTATTGAATGGTTTCCAATGGAAACCCTTATGTAGAAATGATTGAAAATAAACAATGTTTTTTGTTGTTTTGAAATGCTTTGTAGTGTTTGTATAGAAGTGTCTTTGAGTCTTGCTATCTATACTATGTTGGTTTTGTGAAAAATTCTCATAAAATCAGTTTGGCTTTGGATATAAGACTCTTAGGTTTTTCTATACAATATTGGGGTAATATTCACTGATGAGCTACTTGAGCAATAGTGAAATTGCAATATGGATGTGCTCTCCCCCATTACAATACATTTCAAATATTTTTATTTTTATTTGAATAAATGTTTAATGAGAATATCATAAGATGTTTATTTTTTAATAAAAATTTTTGTAATAAATATTTTGTGAAAATATCATGAAATATTTATTTAAATGAATCAAGCACGAAATAAAATTGCTTATTTTAATTTATGTTTATTTTAATATTTTAATATATTTTGCACAGTAAAATGAAGCACTTGCTTCACTCTATGTTTTATGATTGTTAAACATACTGTTTACACGACACTTCCTACACAATTCGATTTGACTTCTTCACAAATTTTGCAAATAATTTTTTACAGAATTATTTCCAGATGAGTGCGATTGCGACAAGACAAACCTACGCTAATTTCTATTAAGAAAACTTTTCTTTTCACACCACTGCAGTCCATTATTATTGAATCAATAATATTTACAGTATACTTGTATACTTATTTTTATACAACCTGAAAATTATAAATCAGAAATCTTAACTTGAATAACTTTTGGTGCTTTGCCAAGCCAACTTAGAGATAAAAATACTTTTAAGTAATAAGTAGTGATTTTCTTTCTAAAGTTTACACCATTGAAAACATAAAACATTAAAAGTTACTGTAGAATTTATTATGGGTATGTGTTAGTATTTATATGCTACATATATATTCTATTGGAATGCAGATGTACGCGAAACCATTTAAGAAAGATACATTTACAGTACTCGTATATGTTTCTCAGTATAATATTTACTAGATAAAAATAAAACATAAAATAAAAACCTTAAACTACCCTTTCTTCAATATATTCTCTTACATGTTTGAGTCTATGCATGTGTTTGTATGAGTTTTTGGCACTGAATATAAAATACACATTCTTGCACATTCACAAACTGACAATAACACTAAAGTCACTAACAGAAGCAGGATTTAAGTAATAAATTACAAATTTTGACATTTTCAGTTTTAGATCCGCTTTTTGGTTGCGAGCCGCTGTGTACCCGTGGTCAGGGGCTCTTTGTCTGTTTGTATCTTGCACAACTGAATAAAATACATATACACACACTTATGTACATGCACATGTACATGAAAAGAGCAGCAAAAGATTCAAAAGAAATTCACATGCACTCTATCCTTAAAATAAAGACGATGATGAGAATGTTGGTTATGCAGCGAAATAGTATTCAGGTTAAGTTATATTCAATAGTATATAGTATGCAGGAGATTTTAGCACTGTGATGTGCGATGAAAGGACATGAATGTGAAAGAACGCATGCTGGTTGGGTGGCTGAATGGTTAAAATTGGATGGATGACCGCTTGGCTCTAGTGTCTGTTTAGTTGGTTAAATCTTTAATTTTTTGGCTGAAGTTTTTGCTGTTTGTTGTTTAAATTGGTTGCACGACTACATTTGCTATAAGATTTTGCAATTACGACTGCTACTAGAAATTTTCTTATTTTATTTGTGTCCTTTTTATATCCTTATTTTTATTTTCTCCTGCTGCATTCATATATACATACGCATACATAAACATATGGCATTATTTCATTAAATAACTAAGTGAATAGATGTTTTAGCTTTAACAGTTTTAGAAAAGCATTTAATGCACAGTGGTTGGTTTAGTTCTCAAGTGCCTCTGTAGGCTAGTAGGTAGTGTACTAGCTTGTAAATATGGGGGTTGTGGATTCGATTCCCAACGAAGACCTTGTTTTTTTTCATTTCAAAAATAAAAATTGACTGTCGGTGGGGCTGCTCAGCGATGAAGGCATAATCACTGGCCGCTGTGCTGTCTTAAATACGGCAGTTAATTTGACTATCCTTCTACAGGGACGTGCATCTATTTCTTGCTGCAGTGTTGGGGACTATCCAACGTCTTGCCCCATTGCAGGCACAAGCTAAGACATTGGATGTTAAACCCACGTCAATATCTCTTCGGAATTTTCTTCAAAGCCCGATTAAACCAACAGCCACCTGTATATGTCTATTCAGTTGACTGTGTCTCTTCCAGTTTGCGGCTCCTGCTAGCTTAGGTGACTGGTGCCGCCTTATAACCCCGAAATTACATATCAAGATGGAGAAGAGATCCATTAAGACTGCGTGGCCCCGATGCAGGTAGCAAATGCAATTGAAGAAATATCAAAATTTCAACGTTATTGAGGAAGAAGAGGTTAACATCTGTAAAATATTATACGCCGTCTACAACTCGTAAATTGCTGACGGTATTTATCTGAAACTTGGAATGCCTATAAAGGAGGAGTTTTGATTAATTGTCAATTGCGCCATTAAATTAATAATTAAACGAGCTTTTTATTTAGTCAGGATTTGGGTTGTGTATTTTGTGTTGGCAAATTTATTTAGAGACAAAAATTATTTTCTAATTATGTTGTTTTAAAGAAAATAAAAAGAGTGAGACACTAGATCCTTCTTTGCAGCTTACCTTACCTACGTTTCTTACGTAGTGCACATTCTTATCATTTATTTAACGAAACATTTGAAGCAGAAAGTAAGAATACGTGGTGGATATTGTTTTGAAACGCTGTTAAAGTTGACTAGATGCAATTGACTTTTCTCTGTTCTCTAGGTTATCGTCACATCGTTTCAGTTTTATCTCACAGAAATAACAGATATTAAACATGCAGCTAAAATAAAAGTCTAGAAATAAAATATTTTTATTTCCATAGTTTATTAAAGTCTGAATATGTCTTTCAAGTTTTCTGTCTGCATAAAAGCAAAGCACAAATACAATTGAGGAAAAAAATCAAGGGTTTGTGTAGTGTTTATTGGTTTCTAGATATATTTACTATTTATATATTTAGGTCGTTATGAAAAGTAAACAATTTTATGCAACATAAATCGGGAAGCGAAAAAATTATTAAGTGCTTGTTAAGCTGAAGACATTGTATATTAAAGCGGTTGAGACACTGTATTAGGAAATAGAAAAACAAGCTTAAATCAAATATACAAACGTACAACTAACTTCACATATGCACACATACATTAATTTCATGCTGTTCTATACATTTAACTTTTAATTTATGGTTTTACAATATACTTTAATTCCAAAACTTATTGCGATCAAATTTTGACTCACAGTGTTCTCCGTTTATGGTTTAAGTCACAAAATGATTGAATGGAGAAAAAATATGTTTATGTACTTTTTGTTACTTTTTAAGAAAACTTAACATGGAATTGTTTTGTAAAAATTATTCTTAACTTAATTTTTAACCCATTAATACCCATACAAATTTTAACATTCTTTCAATTGTTTATTTTCAGATCATAAAATGTTTGTATCTATAGATACACATACTGTCATTAATCAGGCTTTACGAACAATTAATCATTGGAATGTTTGAGTCAAAGTGCTAACGTCAACGAATGACAGATGCTATAGTTGTATACACTTTGCTTTAATCTACTGAGACTGCCAACAATTTCATTGTGATAAAAATAAAACATGTTATTTTCATAGTTTACATTTCATAAAATTTTATATGAACGAAATAAAAGTCAGCTGATGGCTTCAAAATTGTTTTTATAAAGGTAAAGCCATTTTCAAATAATATAAAAGTAATTGTAACTCAATTTTTACATAACCCGCCGTTTGTTCTTCAGCTCTTGCTCCAGTAGAGAAATTCGACTTTTTGGCCAACATTTTCTTCGTTATACTTATCTGTTGATCGAACGCTTAAGTCGATGTTTGGGTATATGATCAGTGCGACCACAGCAAACAAAATTTAGCTGTTTAATATGGAAATAGGATACGTTACCTTAGGATGTTTTTTTTTAAATAATTACATCATTAATACGCATTCTAATGCTTACGCATAGATCTGTGTTCGGAAATGATGCTGTATCTGTTATTATGGTTAAGGAATCGGAAGCTCTTAACGTTCTTGACATGAAAATACAGTGTGATGTTCGATGGACTTAACACATTTTTCAGGTTTCTAAAGAAGCTTTCAAGTGCCTCGGGTTTTTAAAATGTTGCAAAATAAATTTCACCAAAAATGCCTTAAAAGTCTTATGTACGGACCGGCACCCTAAAGTCTTTTTTGGAGTTGCTCGACCGTGTACAATATTGGGCAAAGAGACTCATTGGGGATTCTCTAGAGCAGTGATGGGCGAACTTTTTGGGTGGCGGGCCAATAAATTTAAAAAAAATCTTGCGGCGGGCCATTAAATTTAAATAGAGGGTCATTCATTAAAAAATTATTGGGTTGCTATTCAATTAAAAGTTCGGTTTAAGCTGTATATTTATTAGTTCCCCCCCGGGGGCACATTTATCGGTGTTTATAGAATATTTGACTATCTAGACCTGTGCAACTGGGGGAAAAAGGGAGCCCAGTCCCCTGAAGACAGACAGGGAGACAACTGGAAACTCCACTTTATTTCCACGGGGATCAGTGAGCTCGCAGAGTTCATTATTTGTCTCATTAAACATTTAATAGTTCTCTGGCTGATCATTGAGGTTGGCCCCTATATGGCAGCACCGTGGTGGTTGTGGTTTTGCGGCCCCATAAGGGAATTATGAAAATTATGGTGGCCAGGATCATCTCACTGATAATGATACGCAAAGTGAATGATCCAGTCTAGTGAGCATGCTAGACATGTGTTCTGGACAGGAGTAGGAAAGTCTCCAACTCTTTAGCAAGGTGTGATTGTTTGCAGCCCTGTCCTGGAATCATTAAAGTTGCAACTAGGTGATTCTGTTGCTTAGAATTATGTCTTCGGCTATCTAGGACGTATGTATGACGTTCCAAATTATACCATACTGGTTTGTCCACCATCTGATTAAGGCTATATAGCCAGGCGCGGATGTAAGACAAATCACACTCTGTATATTTATTAGTTTACCCCCCGGGGGCGCATATATATGGTCTTTATAGAACTTCGACTACCTAGACACAGTGCAACTAGGGGGAATAAGGGAGCCCAGTCCCCTGAAGTCAGCAGGGGTATAACTGGAAACTCCACTTTATTTCCACGGGAATCAGTGAACTCGTAGAGTTCCGTTATTTGTCTCCTTAGACACTTAACTGTCCTCTGGCTGATTATTGAGGTTGGCCCTTTATGAGAGTATCGTGGTGGTTGTGGTTTCGCGGCCCCATATCAGTTTAATGGTTCTATGGTGGCCAGGATCATTTCGCCGTTAATGACACGCTAGGTGAATGATCCAGTCCAGTGAGCATGCTAGACATGTGTTCTGGACAGGAGTTGGAAACTCTCCAACTCTTAAGCAAGGAGTGATGATTTGCAGCCCTGCTCTGGAATCATCGAAGTTGCAACTAGAAAGTTCTGTTGCATAGAATTATAGCTTCGGTTTCCTTGGACGAGCATGACGTTTCAAATTATGCAGTGGTTCGATCCACCATCTGATTAAGGCTTCATGGCCAGGCGCGGATGGAAACAACATAATAATTTTATAAGATACGGTTTATTTATTTTGACTTGACATAATTTCCTCAAAATCTGGTTCCAAATTAAATTAACTCACGTCTGACAATCGGTTTCTTATTAAATTTTTTCTGCATTTCATTACTGAAAAGGCCTGTTCACATAAATATGAGGAAGCAAACATTGCCATAATTTTCTGCGCATGATTAATTAGCTTTCGAAATTCATCTTTTGGTAAGGATTTATAGAAATTAAGCTTATCTGTATTTAAAAATAACTGCTTTAAATTATTGTTACATTGCAATTCTATAATTACCAATTGTAGATCAGATGGAACATTCTCAGGATTAACATTAAAAGGCATTGAAAAAATTAAACATGGTTGGATTTTTTTTTAAAGTCAGCAAATCTGGCCTCAAATTCTGAATACAGTTTTAATAAAGATTGTGAAAAGACTTTTAACTTCTCTTCACTTACAGGCCTCAAAGAATTAAATCTTGGAAAATGAGTCAAATCATTTTTTCCCAAACATTTAGAAAATATAAACAATTGAGTTTTAAAAAACCTCAAACTGCCCCAAGTTTCATCTATAAATTGATTTCTTCCCTGTAACTTCTTGTTCAGTTTATTACAGTGCTCGAGTAAATCCGTGAAAAAAGCAAACTCGATGCACCAGTTCTTATCCTCCAAAATTTTCCACTCATCTCAAATTTCATTTTTGGTTTTTATAAAACTTTAATTTCTTCGAGACGACTCCAAACTCTGGAGAAGGCATGCCCACAACTCAGCCACCTGATCTTTGTGTAATAAAGTACATCTGAAAATTCTGCATCAACTTCCGATAAAAACTCTTGAAATTGTAGATGTAACAAACCACGGGCTCGAATGGTATTAATTAATTTTAAAATAATATTAAGTACGTGGTTAATACACAAGGCAGGGCAGCCTTGAAAAGAACATCTTGGTGGATTATACAATGTAAAAAAATTGTTTCGCTTTCAGGATTCTGACTTTTATAAACTCCTGCAAACCCCATATTTTTTCCCACCATGTTAGGTGCTCCATCAGTTGTTAAATTAATTAATTTGAAAATTGGGGCATAAGGAGATTCTATCCCCTCTCTAAATTCATCATAAATTATTTTTCCTGTCGTCTTTCCTTTCAAAGATCTCAAACAAGCAAGTTGGTCGGTTATTACAAAGTTTTCATCGACTCCTCTGATAAAAATTAGATGTTGGGCTGTACCACTCCTGCCAACACTCTCGTCCATTGAGACTGAAAAATATTTAAACTTTTTAAGACGTCCATCGAATTGATTGGTTAAATTAGAAGAAATCGCTTCAATTCTTTTTGTGACCGTTCTACGTGACAGCCCTATAGATTCGAAATCTTTTACCTTTTCTGGGCATAATACTTTTCCAATGCTAATTAACACATCCTTAATAAATTCTCCTTACTTTTTGCTATTTTAATAGGCAACAATGTGACCAGCTAACGTGGAGGATCGCTGGACACTGACTAGATATTTTTCTTTTCAATTCCTCTGAATGAACTTTCTTGTCTTCATCTGTCATTTTATAGTACTTCGGCCCAAGATGTTTTGAATTAAAGTGCCTAGCGAGATTATAATCTTTTAGTACAGCTACCGGTTCTTGGCAGATTAGACAAATAGGTTTTTGGTTATATTCTGTAAAGAAGTACTTCCATGTCCACTCTTCTTGAAATACTCGACATTCCGAATCAATTATTCTCTTTCTATTTTCGATTGACATTTATGGGGGTATTAACAATACACTTTATTATTTTAATTACACAAATAAAACTGTACGTTGGCAACTTTATAATTTAACTTCACAATTTATTCTTTACGTCACGAAATTTACACTTTTACTGATTGCTGATTAATCGCTGGCCCTTTTATATTTGTTGCGCATGTTGTCTGGAATATTCAAGAATCTTCTAGATCTCAAATATAAAAGTTGTTGTTATGTTATACGTTCAGTTTTCTATATTAGTTGTTAGTGTTTTATGATGTTTATGTTTCTTCTTAAAATATGGCATCAGAAAGTTGTTGTTCTCTTGCGTGTACAATATTTTCTAGAAAACTATGTAGTTTGGACACAATACAGTAGGTCTATATTAGTTGTTTTTGTTTCATGGTTTTTAAGTTTCTTCTTGGAATATTGTATAAGAAAGTTGTTGTTGTCTTGTGTGTACAATATTTCCCAGAAAACTACGCAGTTTGCACACAATATAATATGAAAACATCGCAGTTTTTTGCTAAAATTGTCAATTTATATCTTTTTTAAAACATAATGTAAATTTATTTTTTGTGCATAATTTTTTAATAGGTGATTAATTTTTTTTTGAAAAACGCTCGGCGGGCCGGATTGAAACCGTAGTTCGGCCATCACTGCTCTAGAGCATCGACGCAATATGGGTTGTATTTCACTGTTTCTCATTACTACAATGGTAAGTGCTCTAATGAAATTAGGGAACTTGTTCCCGCTACTCGCACATTTAGCGTTTAACACGCTTTTCGTTGAGGGCCCATCTATAATATGCTTGATTGGCCGGTAAATAGCATTACACATTACAGGGAATAGTCCATAAGTGAAATAAACTCCCTCCAAAAGTCGTTCCTGACACTTTCAATGTAGGAAAGTTCAAATCGAATGTTTACAAACACCACTCCCTTTTCCTCCTACCCATAACCTAATTTCCAGAGTGCTGGTCCGAAAAAAAGACGATTTGTTTAAGTTTTAAAACAAAATAATTATCAGTAAAGGAAAAGACCTATTGTGTCTTTTACAAATTGCATAGTTTCTTAGAAATCACAATATGTAGTGCTGTTAAAGTAGAATATTCTTGTATATTCGAGAACCGCTTAACACAGATATATAAGCACCATCTGCTGCGCAATAGAGTGAGTTCAAGTACAACCATCGTTGAGTAAATACACAAAAATGAGAAAGCATCTTTTAGGTGTTGCAGTGGTAAAGTTACCATCGTGTATTTTTATGTGTATTTAAAGTTAACAAATCGTGTAAGCGTTGCGTTAATATTTTGCAATTAAATAACTCTCATTACAACGAAACACTTATTAAAGGAATAAATTTAGTATGTAAATACTTGCTTATTGCATCCGACGTTGTGTTACGCCTTTTTAATATGAGTTGAATTCTTTAATTTAAATTTTAGTTCGGTCATTAAATCTGCCCTGTGTTTCTTCATCAAAAGTTTTTAAGTGGGCTACTGCTATGGCAACATTAAAATTCTTGCGTATTTCTGGCTTTGTGTTCTGGGTCGACAATAAACCTCTTTTTCAGTGGCCCTTATTGATGGTTGTCGTTTTTTCATTTCTTATTACCCTTCTATTACTTTTCAATAAGCTATTGTCTTCAATTATGGTTAAGTTTTTTATCAAAAGAAATCATTTCATTTTATCACACATCTATTACACATATTTTGGATAAGACATTCAGATTTAATTCTGCCTCTAGCATTATATATGCGGACATATCTAACAAGTTTCTTTAAAATTGAATTTTATTCGAAAGGGGCATTTGTCTTCTCCCTCACTCCTCCCTCTTTTTTCTTTTCGGAAAATTGGCAAACTAATAAGTAAGAACAATAGGTTGCTAAAAATTCTTATCAGAAATTTTTTGGCGTAAAATTTGCTATAAATTTAATTTCATTTAATGTCTTTGTTCTCCGATGTTGTCCGATTTTTTAATTTTTGCAACCAATATTTTTTAAATCAGTTATTTTGTGTTTGGTACAATTGTTATGCAAAACGTATAATGTGAAAACGATCAGGTATTATTAATCTGATTTAAATTCATGTTTATTTTAATATCGTAATTTATTGAGAAAAAATGTTTGTGTTAATTTTTTAAGGAAACAGGAAAATTAGAAACAAGCAGAATGCAAAGCAGAATTTACTGAATCACTGCATCCGTCGACAATATTCTTAACATCTGGCTCTACCTTGGGTTGTGCACACAGTAAGCAACGTCTATTTAAGCAACTAATTTTAAAAAATTAGAATGCGATGAATAACTGAAAATCAATCACATTAAGTTTGTTACACGAAGTCCATAAATAGTCCAAAGTTTTTCCTGTTTTCATTAAAATCATCACAAAAATCTATAATATATTAAACATCAACGCAGATAATGTAGTTATGTCGGTGTAGACTTCACTGTATTAATCTGCACATGGGAAAATAAATAATGATCAGGCGCAATGCCAATGTACCCCTGAATGTTGGATGTAAGGGCAGGTCCGCAGCAAAGAAGGTAGTTGCCGTTGAGCGCCAGAAGTTACGACCTCAAGCGAAAACTAGTATTGTGCACAAGAAATGCGGAAAACGCGATAATGCTTGTGACCTTTCAAGACGTAAAATGCGAGTACAGCACGAAAATTGAGAAAACAGAAGTCCATCATAGATGTAAAGCTTACAAAAATGGGCTCAGTCGAACACTGGACTAAGGTTCAGAACAAGGACCCTGTTTTGTCAAAAATTATATTGGCTAAGTGGAAAATATAAGGCCGAGCCATAATGAAATATCGAAAGAAAGTCCACCAGCAAAATCGTTTGGTGCTCAGTGGCAGAGCCTAAAATCGGTTGGTGGCTGCTTATATCAAACTTGAGAAAGTACAGATGGTAAAACTACAGCGAACTTAATTGTTGTGCCAGTTTCCAACATAAACAAGTTAATAATGCAGTTTCATAAAGGTCCTATCGAAGGTCATCTACGTATAACAAAAATGCCGAAAAAATACGCTGTCTGGGTACCTAAGTGCATTGCGGCCAACGGTTCAAAAGTGGCAACCGCAACTAGCTAGAAAACTTCACATAAGATTTAAAATGGCTGTATCTCCGTAACTAAGAGGAATTTCGTAAGAATAAGCATAGTTTGGAATCAGTAAATAAGAGAAATTTCACAAAAATAAGCCTAATTTATGATCACCTAAAAAAATCGATTTTTATATGAAAATTACCTACAAAAAATCGATTTTTATATGAAAATTTCACTAAAAACTTAAAATGGCTGTCCTTCCGTAAATAAGAGGAATTTCGCAAAAATAAGCCTAATTTGTGATCACCTACAAAAAATTGATTTTTATATGAAAATTTCACTAAAAACTTAAAATGGCTGCATCTCCGTAAATAAGAGGAATTTCGCAAAAATAAGCCTAATTTGTGATCACCTACAAAAAATTGATTTTTATATGAAAATTTCACTAAAAACTTAAAATGGCTGTATCTCCGTAAATAAGAGGAATTTCGGAAAAATAAGCATAATTTGGGATCGCCTACAAAAAATCGATTTTTATATGAAAATTTCACTAAAAATTTAAAATGGCTTTATCTCCGTAAATAAGAGGAATTTCACACAAATAAGCCTATTTGTGATCACCTACAAAAAATCGACTTTTATATGAAAATTTCACTAAAAACTTAAAATGGCTGCATCTCCGTAAATAAGAGGAATTTCGCAAAAATAAGCCTAATTTGTGATCACCTACAAAAAATTGATTTTTATATGAAAATTTCACTAAAAACTTAAAATGGCTGCATCTCCGTAAATAAGAGGAATTTCGCAAAAATAAGCCTAATTTGTGATCACCTACAAAAAATTGATTTTTATATGAAAATTTCACTAAAAACTTAAAATGGCTGTATCTCCGTAAATAAGAGGAATTTCGGAAAAATAAGCATAATTTGGGATCGCCTACAAAAAATTGATTTTTATATGAAAATTTCACTAAAAACTTAAAATGGCTGTATCTCCGTAAATAAGAGGAATTTCGGAAAAATAAGCATAATTTGGGATCGCCTACAAAAAATCGATTTTTATATGAAAATTTCACTAAAAATTTAAAATGGCTTTATCTCCGTAAATAAGAGGAATTTCACACAAATAAGCCTATTTGTGATCACCTACAAAAAATCGACTTTTATATGAAAATTTCACTAAAAACTTAAAATGGCTGCATCTCCGTAAATAAGAGGAATTTCGCAAAAATAAGCCTAATTTGTGATCACCTACCAAAAATTGATTTTTATATGAAAATTTCACTAAAAACTTAAAATGGCTGCATCTCCGTAAATAAGAGGAATTTCGCAAAAATAAGCCTAATTTGTGATCACCTACAAAAAATTGATTTTTATATGAAAATTTCACTAAAAACTTAAAATGGCTGTATCTCCGTAAATAAGAGGAATTTCGGAAAAATAAGCATAATTTGGGATCGCCTACAAAAAATCGATTTTTATATGAAAATTTCACTAAAAACTTAGTTGCTCGTCACAACTGCTTGAATTAGCATCTGGAATACTATAAATTTGTTGTATTGTTTCTATTAACATAATATATCTATCTTCAATCATCTTTTGCTTCCTTAAGCAAACATAATTTTCTAGCAAATTCAGTTCCATACAGGGTATCAAAAATTAGAAATCTATATAGAATAAAAAATTTAATCCTTTAAGTTTACATTTTCTGCCCGTTACACAAATTATATTTCTTTTTATGGTTCTTAAAAAATTATAACACAGTTAATCACAAAGGTTTTTCATATATTTTCCAAAATTTTTTATTCCACTGTTATATTTTTTAAAATAAATTCAATTAAAGTAAGGAAATAAAAAATGTTTAAAAGGTTTAAAAATAAAAATAATTCTCTTATTTCATCAGAGGAAAAGCAATTGTTTTAAACGGCTAAAAAATAAAAATTTAATCTACTTGTGAAATTTCTATCCATTTTGAAAAATGTTGTTTTTTACTCATTAAAATTTAAACTGTTCTATTTTCCTCATTCGACTTTTTGCCAGACCTAATTACATGAGATCAGGTAAAGATGCCTTTAGCTACTCATACCATTACTATGATTATTGAGTTTTAACGTTTTAAAACGGTGGCAAAAATGTATGAGTTCGCCACGTCAATTATTATTCAATAATATAATTTCTATATTTATAGAAAAAACCGTAGAGGACTTATTTTTCATATTTAAATTAAATTTTATATTTACGCTATTTTAAAAAAAAACAATAAATAACACTAACAACCCTCGTCGTTTTTCTATGCTCTTCCTTTTATATAATTATTCCTTTTATTAATTATTGCAGTGCTGCCAAGTTTGCTTTTTTGAAACATTCGGAATTATTAATAGCAGTTTATGTTTATTGCTTAAGCCTTAAGGCATGTGTAGACGACATCATTTTTACATCTGAGATTTTTAGTTTGTGAGTCATAGGTATGTAATTCTATACATTTGTCAAAATTGTTATTTTACAGAAGATTTTTAATATTTTTTTCTAATATCAATAAAATTTTTCACTATACAAATATCCAAGCTGTCCGATTTCCTAAAATATTTATAGAATTATTGAAGTGTTATCAATTTTATTTATTATTATTTAATTAACTCTAAATGTGAAGAAGATCCGTTTGCATTGAAATGATGATACATCATTTATATTATTGATATCAAATACTTAAAAGTATATTCAGATAATGCTTATATTATATATTACCCTGAGACGGTAAACGCAACCACTTATTCGCCGTTAATTGTTTTCATACGGCCTTGGATTTTGGAAATACTTGTTATCAATATAAACACGGCTGAATTTAGTTGATCTGTTAGATCAAAATAGAACACGTTCTAAATGAAATTTCTTTAGATGACTTTTGACATGGATTTTACAGAAGCAACGTAAAACAAACAGCCCCATGCGACATATACATATGTATATCTTTTGATATATGAAATTTGACAGGTCTTATGTGAAACACATGTCTTGTATATATATGTGGCTTTACGCTTGTTTGATAAATCTAAAAGGTCGGTCCAATGTCTAATAATTAAATTCGACTTTTGCAATTATAATCAGAATCAAAGAGTGCAGTACGTTTTATGGAGTTGCAAATTCTTATTTAGCTTAATATAACTTAATTCTGTTGGGGCTTAGATTTTTGCGATAAAATTTTTTGATGCATTAGAAATTTCAGAGTAAAGAAAAAAACATAAGGGATTGGTTTGCCTTCGGTGCGGCTTACCTCTTCTCCTTTCAATGCTTACTGCCCAATACTTCTTTGAAGTCATAAATGTTTTATATTACGTACATATGTATTGACATATGTTTGCAAGGTTTCACACGAAATATTCAGGACTTTGATTTTTTTTTTGTAATTAAATCTTTTTTAAAGTTTAAGAATATTTCATTTTAGAAAATTATACAGAATTTCGTGTAACAATTGTTTTAATTTACTAGAATTATTTTTTATTTCATATATTTGGATGGGATAGTTAAAATACTAAGGTCGTCATCTAGAGATCAAATAGTATTTTGTTTGTTTGTGACTAAAATCGTATATAAAACAGTGTTGCAAACTCTACAAACCTTCGATAGCTATCAGTTTATTTACCCAACCTTAAAATAGTGAGTATAATAAACTAAATAACTAACAAATTTTAAAAAATTATAAAAAGTTAGACTTCTCAAAAACTTTGAAATTCTTTTTATACGTTTTTCTATTGTAGTTTTGCATACTTCTACTTCATAATCTGCTTTGTGGCGTAATTTAGCTTACTCCTACTTGTTGCAAGAAATATATTTCTTCAGAATGTTGCACCATTAAAATTACAAATGGATGGAAACTTGAAAATCCTAAACACCTGATTGACATAGATATTAACATATCTGATCTCAACTTTGCATATTTTAAATTCATTTAGCTTAACCTTATTATTATTACTATCTTGTTTTAAATAATTTAATTACTCCTCAATGATTAATTTTCGTTTAAGACTTCAATCTGTTGATACTTGTGATTTGATCATAATTGAACAATAAATTACACGTTTGAAAATATTTTTAAACAGCGTTCGTTTTTAATAAATTTCAACACACTGAAACAAAAATTTTAAAATGTAAGAAATCATGAATTACAAATTTAAAAAAAAAAGCGAATATTTCTAATTCAATCGATTTCCACAACATATCCGACTTTTCATTACACTCTTAAGAACCATTTTCCACCAGCTAGAAAATACATTTGTCACAATTAATAAGAAAGTTCTTATCGTTTCTATACATTCAATTCCCTACGTTCCAAATGTTAGTTTGTTTTTGAACCATGCAAGTTTAGTTATTGAAATACAGATGGCGCAACAATGATGCTTTGAATTGTTTTGCTTTTTATTACTGTATAAAGTAAGTTGAATAACCAAAGTAGACACAACTGGAAGTGCACCAGAGAAGTACACGAGATTTAGTTCTTTTATTTGTTTCTAAGTATTTTCGTCTAACAGCGTTATCTATCTAGTCGTTAACATATTGGTTTAACCCATTTTTTGTTTCTTTGAGAATATAGTATTGATAATAATTTATTTATACGCGATTTCTGTAGCTTTAGTTTGGCTTGTATGGTGCCAAAACATTTATTTTACGGTAAAAATATGCAAACACGCATAGGGATTTCTGTACCCAATGGGATAATATATTTGAAATTATAAATAAAGCAGTATTAAGCGGTGAGGATGGGATTGTTTATTACCTTCTTATAAAGTACAATTATGCGTTTTGTTCTATTTCTTGTTGCATTGTACTTTCAGTAACGCGCTGAAACGGTTAGCAAAAAATATATACATAAATATGTATATACATAAATACACAAAACTTTACCGACTTTAGAATTTAGGAAATATAAATTCTTAGGGATACTGAAAATTGCTTTTGTTTACTAAAATCGCCATGTTTAAATCAAATATTTTTTTTTAAGAATTGCTCTTGAGTTAGAAAGTACACAAACTGACAAACATGAAACTAAAGAACTACTTACAATGAACCGTTCTTTATTATGTTAAGCTTAAGAGTGTTGTTACCCTGTTTATTTAACCAATCCGAAATTATTTTGTTTCTTTGACCGAATTTACATTGTACGATTTTTGTCGCTGCAATTCTTAGTTTGTTGATAAATAATGTGTAATTTTTTTAATTCCTATCTTCCCCTATTCTTTCTACATCCCTTATTTACCAACAAACTAAAAATTGCAGCGACAAAAATCGTACAATGTAAATTCGGTGTTTTCGTTTTGCCAATAAATTAAAACAAATGGCGTCATGGTACTATATACATATATCTATCTATCCGTCCATCTCTGATACTAATATTATTCGTTAAGTTTTATGCATTTATCTTTGATCTTACGATTTATCATCCCTATGATTCTCTTTCTTTTGTAACGGCAACTTTTCACTCTAACCTAGTTCATACAAATAGGAAAATATAATTTTGAAAAATAATAAAATCAAAATTAAAAAGAAACAATTAAACTAATTTACTGTACAGAAATAAAATTTGTTTAAAAAGTGCATGTGTTTTTTATTTTATACTTTCTACGTCTTCGTTTCGTAGAAATAAAAATATAAGCAAAATGTAAATACAAATTACAAAACTAGTTTTGTATTTTAATTCTAATTTAAAAAAAACTATCACTTTATTGTTCGTGTATATTTTTTTTGTCAAGTGTTAAATGCGATCGATTGCATTTATATCAAAACGAAAATATAAAAATTTACGAAGCAGAGAGAGAAAGAGCCCCAACGTTTTATATAAAAATGGCGCAACCGCCGCCAGACCAAAATTTCTATCATCCACACTCTCATACCAATCCGCGTCCACAGTTGCAATTGCCACCCCAGTTTCGGAATCCCTTTGATTTGGTATGCATAATCCAGGAATAATAGAAATACCTGTATTTTTTATTAATTATAACATATAAAACTATTGTTTTCACTTTATTTATTTTGTATACTATTTAATTTGAAAGAGTTATTAAACACATATGTACATATGTATTTTGTTATTTATTACATACATACATATGACGCAGATTGAGCAATATAAGTATAATAAGGTGAAGGAAAATTAAGGAATTTTAAAAGATATATAAAAACAAAACTAAAACTAAGGATAAAAATACAAAGAAGCGAGCTCCTTAATGGGTATTTACTTAGAAAGCAGATATCTGAGATCGGTCGATGCAGACTTTGTACAGAGTAATGCCAAGGCAAATTGTTAATCATTTTCCGCAATTGATTTCGAGCAACTTGTAATTTTTTAATGTAATGATGTAGCCTAAACTGGAACCGCATAGAAAATTATTGTTTGAATTGTAGATTCTTATTATGAATGTTGAGTTTGGAATTCTTCTTTCATAAAGAGTAGAACAATCTAGTCAATTTATTAACCTTATCGATGATATAATCTGATGATGGTTAAATTGAAGTTTACTATGACCGAATTTACATTGTACGATTTTTGTCGCTGCAATTCTTAGTTCAGTTTTGTAAATAAGGGGTGTAAAGAGAATAGTGGAAGAGTTCCCCTATTCTTTTTACACCTGTTATTTACAACAACAAACTAAGAATTGCAGCGACAAAAATCGTACAATGTAAATTCGGTCTATCCAGAATTACACCCAAGTATTTTACCTTTTCCAACCAAGGGAATGGTTAGGCTGCTTTGTGGAGATAATATGATTTTATACTTCTAGAAAAGTATATGTTGGGGGTTTTTTGTCGATTTACAAGTATTTTACATTTTGAAAAATATTCATTTACTATAGATAAAGCCATTTGTATGTTTTTCAGAACATTACATGAGAAAATTCCAAAGTTGAGAATAGCATTATCGTCACTTTATTTATAAAACCTATATTGATCTGGCAGTACAGCTAAATTATTTCCATTATTTTTGGCAGTTACAACTTTTTTTGGGTTTTAATGGCTGTAAGTCATAGTAGTAGTATGTGCAAACTTACATATAACTATCATTCGAATATTATTTTCAATTAAGCAAAAGTATAAAAGAATTTAATTATACTTAGTTCTTCATTGAGTATATTGAAATTTTATTATTTGATTCTCGAGAGTTTTATTCAATCATGAAAATAACTGCCCAGGCTATAAGAAACCAATACCGCTTAAAATAAGGTGGATATTAAGCTGATGCAAATTGTACAATTGAATCTTAAAGCGATTTAAAAGCAAGTTGGTTAGCTCTTCAGAGCAAGGACGATTGTATTTTTACTTGCCATTTGGATAAAATATCTTTTTATCTGATTCTAGTCATGAGTAACAATATACATAGGTATATACAACTAGTGTAGCCTTAGAATAGAAAAGGAATTATTCTTTTGCTTAGAACAACTGTTTTTTTATTATTTCATATATCTAATCTTTATACATACCTACATACATACATAGATGCATACATACATATTTTTTTTTAATAACACTCACATGTTTTGCATTTATTAAAGCTTTTTGACGAACGTACTGGTGCAATCAACTATAATTATATACGTCCATATATTCCAAATCAATTGTCAAAACCAGGTGAGAAAAAATCAATCAATTATTTAAATAAATGCTAAAAACAACTTTGCAGATGACCTCACCGATTCCTTGGTTATGCGTCGTCCACGACGAACCAGAACAACATTTACAAGTGCTCAAATTGCTGAATTAGAACAACATTTCTTACAAGACCGATATTTAACATCATCCAGGCTTGCTGAGCTATCCGCAAAACTCGCTCTTGGTACAGCCCAAGTTAAAATTTGGTTTAAAAATCGCAGACGACGTCAGAAAATTCAATCAGATCAACAAAAGGAATTTTCATGTGACGGAATACCACTATCCCCCACTGCCTCAAATTCTGTTAAAACTGAACCAAATGGGAGTACTAGCAGTTGCGGTAGTAACAGTAGTGGATCATCTTCGTCAACCGGTGGGCCACCGAGCTTGCAGTCTTTAAGTTTGAATGGTAGTGATGGGTCAACACCAAATGCCTTAACACCCTCACCAACACCAAGGACGCCTACTACAAATCTAATTGAACATTACGGAGAGACTGCCTTCAACTCCTACTATTACAACAATCATAATACTTCGCATTTATCACATCATCAAACTCATCACACACATGCTTCGTTGACGCATCCATATGCTGCCACCAGTACCCAATATTATCCGCCTCCACCTCCACCACCTGCCAGCTTGCAACACCATCAGCATCAACAACAATATCATGCGCCACTTCCCCACCAATATCCAATTCAGTCTAAAAATCAAGCCGTATCGATTAAAGAAGATCCCGATTACAATTTTAACAACCCTTACTATATGCGAATGACAACATCGTTGACTGGCAATTCAGGTACAGCAGCAGTGCATCCGTCAACAGTCATGTCTCCTACCTCTGAAGTTTATGAACCTATAACACAAAAGAATGTTAAAAATTCAACCCAATGTAATGGCGTTGGCAACGGTCACGTTAATTCGGTTGATAATTCAAATGAAACTAAAAGAAAATTACGGGTAAGGAATTCCAACTGTAACGTTATCTTTTACAAATCTTGTCATACGCGGCCAGAAAAAGTTTATTAATCTCTATGGAAGACTAGAAGACAATTTAGTTTTTTAAGGGAGACTAATATGATTTCAGAATATTTATATTGTATACATTTCTTTTTAAAGCCTTAGCAAAAAACATAAAATAATAATAAATTTAGTTAAGTATTTATATAGGTTCCTGCCGATAGGGAGTCGATTGTTTAAATATCTTACCATTCCATTTGGCGTTAAACGGGATTTTCTCATACCTTAAAATAACTTACTGATTTAAAATTCTTAAGCTAAGCTGCTGCAGTTTCGAATATTTTCGTGTTGCAAACAAGCAAATTCAGTTTATATTTAACAGCAATAAAAACTAAGATCATTACGATTTTATATTAAGGGCAATTAATATTTTGTAAAAACAAATCTGTATAGTACAAAAAAAAAAAAGAAACAATCTAAGCTAAAATGTAAATCTCCAAAAAGGCGCTTAACAAAATAATCGAGGACAATTCAAACAAAGAAAGTTCGATGCTTTCGGATATAATAATCGTTCATTTATACAAAAAACCATAATGGTTCTAGCTAACAAAAATTTACAACTTTAAACTAATTTCTCGGTGCGGTTTGTTTTGGTTTTATAATTTATGCCTCTTTTGCAATAAAATCGCTATATGTTGAGTGTAGATATTAAAAACTTCGTGGAGTAAACATAAAACCACATTTTTTTTATATGAATTGATAATTGGTGCATTATTTCGATATTTTCAGTTACTTGTTTCCAACAACTCTAATGGTGATATTTGCAACAATGGAATGTCTATTTGCAGTGAGAGTTCTGGAGCTTTTGTAAAATTTCCAAAATTAACATCGGATACAAATGAAACCAATTATCAGTGTACGATGGATACGCTAATGCACGCGTATAGCACTCATCGTAATAACTCTACTAACCCTCAACAATTTGCAACCTATTGCTACAACTGATATTGTGTGTTGTTAAGGATAATAATACCTTATACTTTATTATTATACTTTATTAACTAATCGAATACTAATGTTGTTCCCTGATTGTATAAAGTCAATATAGAAAATTGTTATATAGCAGTAGTTTTCTCCAAATCTTTATATAAAAGATTTTCTTATAACTTTACCTTATATTTAATAAATTTTAAGTTTCTTATGTAAGACATTCTTGTAAAGTAGAAAGATCGAGAACATCTTAAAAATAATTTTATTCCTTGCATTTTGTTTACAATTTATCGATTTTTAATTAAAGCTCTAAGTTAATTGTAATTTGTTTTTAAGATTTTGTATTTAGTTTGATAAGAGATAAGATAATTAAATGTATTTAGATTAATAAGATAATTAAAGAAAAATTACACTAATATATATTCTTTATTCATCTGGTAATGCTGTAAATTCCAGAGTCCATGAATTTGCAACATTACTTAAAATGAATATATGGACTCGAATATAGTTACTGTACTTTTTCTTTACTCTAGTTAATACTTTTTGCTATTAGATTAAGTTTATATTAATTATTTGCTTTAATAAGAAACCTTTATGTGTTCAAACAATGATTTGCAAATTAATGGTAAAAATCTTTAAACTGTTATTTAGCCAAATGCAAAATGTTACTCTTATTAAAAACGCCCTAATTAGCGTTTTAATTCTAGAGTAAACATTTCATCAATAAATATTCCTTGAGAGTATTTTTCAAAAAGATCTTTCTTTAAACATCTTATTCTCTTTTCTAAAAAAAAGGGACAAAATGAATTCTTTTTTTCTCTTTTCAAACTTCTTTAAACATGAAGAGGGAATTTAAGAAGAATTCAAACTTTGCCTGGTGTTAATTATTTTGCAATCATTGTTATTAATATTCGATAATTTTAAACAGAATGCTTTGAAAAAATTATTATTAATGATGGACTTTATCTTTAGTTTAAAAAATTATACATAATTTACATTACAATATTAAATACGTATTTAAATTTGAAGGAAATTAGAATTATCTTCATGAACGAGTTTGGTTGTGTACAAACTAAAAAAAAAACTCATATTTAAGTTTCGAAACTTTGTGTTTCCTAGGAATAGATTTTGTTTACTTCAAATAGTATTAAAATAACTAAAACTAGCTTAAGTATACTAAAACAGGTATTTAATTAATATCAAAAGAACAACATGTAACAAACACTAATAAATTTATTCAATAAGTGATAAGCGAATTGGTCTCGTTAATCATAAATTCGAAAGTGAATGCAATTATTAAAACTGTGTAATTTCTCAGTTAAATTCAAAGAAACTAAATTAGGAGGACAATTTGTTGTGACTATGAGTGTGATCATGTTGTCACTTTTGCTTCCAAATAAAGCACTTTATTTAATAGTTTAGCTAAAATTTTGCTTATTGCACCTTTAACTTGTCTCCAGATTTTTGCGCTTTCTAGCACTTTCTGGAATTTCATGCACTTAATAATTGTATAAAATCAGCTATAAATAATACAACTAACAAGCAATATTGTAGTGCATGCAAGCACCAAAACTGCGGAAATATTAGAGAAGCTTATTTACTTCATAAGGTGGGCAGCAGCAGAAAGGAAGGGGAAAAAATATTGGTAATACTGATACGGGTTGGAAATTTAAATCAGAAATTGCGGTAATTTAAATTATGCTACTATTAACATTTATTTTCAAAATTTTTAATAAACTAGTTAACATAAATAAAAATACTAATACTAATTAATTATACTAATAGAAAAATAAAAAATCAAACTAACATTACTTCCCAGTCAAATTTTAATTGTTTAATAACCAAAAAAGTTAAATTTTTAAGACAGAAAAAAAAATCGAAAAGTTATTTATTCATTCGGTTAAAGGGTTTTTCTACAAGAAGTTTGTTTAGATTAAGATAATTCGGCAATTATGAATGAAAAATAATATCTGGCAAATTTCCAACACGACGAGGCTGGCAGATGTTGATTCTTTCACCTATTTCGATAATCACATCACGGATTTTGAGTATTGAGGCTGAAACAGAGAACGTGTAATTTGACAGTGGTGTTCTGGCTGGTCACTTAACTGAAATTTGGTTTTCAATAAATTGATCGTTTCATTGGCTGTGTGACATGTGGCGTCGTCCTGTTGAAACCACATGTCAGTGATATTCACGTCGTCAATAATAAGCCAAAATCGAGTTGGTAACATTTCGCAATAGCGTGATCCATTGACCGTTATCGTATTTCCGGCCTCATCTTAAAAAAAAAATAAAATGGGCCCATCATGCCTCTAAACCACATAGCGCACCATACAGTTGTACGTTGAGCATGCAAATGAATTTGTTTTAGAAATACCAGCCACTTGTTACTGAATGAATTGAACGAATCTACGGCGATGCGTGTGGTCGATCGGTTATAATGTCTACACCAGTTGAACCTTGAAAGGCTTCAAAGTCAAATCCTTATGCAAAATTTGCCATGTGGTTGTTTTAGATAGCCCCAATTGTTTAGAACGTCGAGGAATTGATAAATTTGTATCTGGTTCAACACTGGCTCACGACTGCGATGTTTTCAGTTGAACGATCCGGTCGGATATTTGTGTCCAGCCTGTCGACTCAAATTCTGAAAAGCGGTCTCAGAAGGACGATTACGTTGTCCGAAAATATCATGAATTTTGCGAAATGTAACTTTAACGGAACCACCATTTTTATAGTGGATTTTAATTATTTTAATGCGATTTTCGTGCGAAATTGAATTTTTTATAGCAATGCTAATGCATCTACTACGAATACGTCGAAAAATTAAATGTCAAAATTGAAAAACAAACTTCTTGCTAAAAAAAACCCCATTACATGTTCATGAGTTTAAGCACTTTGTTTGCCTAATAATACCTTCGCTTACAATACGGTATTTGAATAAATGCAGCTCTTTTCACTATGTGTAAAAATGCTCATAGCAGTTTTAAGCTGCTGTTTGGACATCACGTAAAATTAGTTGAATACAAAAAACTGTACCTAGCAAGTTGGTAAAGAATTTCGCGGCTTTGATACCTGATTTAAAAATTATTATTTTTTTTTGGCAGATCTTCAATTTTCCTTTAGACGAACACGTGCACTTTTTCCAAATGTCATAAAATCAAGCCAATAAAATTCTTTCACTTACATACGGGTTTTCCGAAAATTTTATGAATTTAAATTTTTCTAAATTTAATCTACCTAAATTAGCGAGAAATTTTGGCGAATTTTTAAACCGTTTTATAATGCCATAAAATATCCCTATTAATCTCTTGTTATTTAAACTGTTTGCATTTATTACCAACCCTACAAGCTGAAATATTTAATGTTCCAGTTAGATAGGTAGTGAAGTGTGTTTTGTTTTCGTATGGTATTTGATTTAATGTGTGTTTTGGTTTTACTTTTGCTTCTTGTTCTTTTCGTATAAAATTGGAAATTCCGAAATCGATATGAATTGTAGTGATAGAAATGGAATATTTAAGATGATAATCGAAATAACTTTTAGATTAAGAAACAATAACTAAAATAACCAAGTAGCTCATTGAAAATAATGCAAACGCCTTCACTTTCAGTTTTATTACTTTGAACAATCAGCTGGATGTTTAACAATTTTAAATAAAATCATTTTTATATTAAAGAAAATGTACATAGTTTAATATTAAATAAAATGATAATTTTTTTAATCGACCTTTTATATCTTAAATAAATATGTGTTATTCTTTTTAACGGTCTTTTTAATACGAATCTTGAGAAGGAATTATTTTTACGTATTCTTAAGTTTTGCATTGAAGACAATAGGTATTTTCAATTTGATAATAGGGTATATCAACAGAAGGAGGGCCTCCCTATGGGCTCTCCAGCATCTCCAATTATAGCTAATATTGTGATGGAGGAATTACTAAATTCATGTATTTGTAAAATGCATATTAAATCGAAGATTGTCACAAAATATGTAGATGATTTATTTTGTTAAAAAAAAAAAAAAAAAAAAAAAAATAAATAATTTCCTGAAGAAGCTTTCCAAAGCGAAATATTGAGAGAAAAAAAAAGAAAAATAAATCGTTATAATTTAAAGGACCGAGTAAAAAGATTAAAATTTAATAGAAATTTTGGTTTTTGTTAATTGTTTTTAAAAAATTTTATCAAATTGGTAATAATTTTTTCTTATTGTAAAAATTAATTTCCTGAGGAAAGCGAAATATATATATATATATATATATATATATATATATATATATATATATATATATATATATATATATATATTTAAATTTAATTAAAAAGACCTTTAAAATGTTTAATCACAAGTTGCACGGCTGTCAAGAAAGGATAATTCTATTTAAAAAAAGTTAATGCTTGTAATGTTATCCAACTTGATATTATCTATCAGAACGTTCGTGGCCTAAATACAAAACTAACAAACTTTACATATGTTAACAGTTTTGCCTTTAAAGTTTTGTTGATTGGCCAAACTTGGTAAAGGAACATAAAATGCCTTGGTGTTCCGAAAACTCTGCTTATAAAAAAAATTTTCAATTTGTTGATATCATGCTTAACTATGCAACTTCCATAAATTATATTTAACCTAGCAATATGTTATTCAAAATTTTGTAAAAAGAACGGATGCCTGTGCAGACATGCTAGAGATGGATATTACTTAACATTGGTGTCAGTAAAACTGAAATTTTCCAAAAAAAAGTGTATATTTCCCAACCACAAATTTGCTTACCAGTTATGGCCTAGAAGAAGTGAACACATACAGCAATGATTAGAAAATGAGTGTATTAACTTCCTAGTGCTCCCCGGCACTCTAAGGCATTCGATACTATAGACCACGTTATACTTATTTAAAAACTGAAACTCTTTCGCAGATGACAGCACCATTTGTCATTCGTATTCATTCAGTAATAGACCGAGTCAATTGGAACTAGGTTCCGAAAGGCAGAACATGAATAATACGATCTCGCAACAATCTCTGAATGGGGTCGTATGAATAGAGTCGACTTTAATGTCCGTAGCAAGCAATGTTGCATGCTTTCGCATAGATCTTTGTTCGGTAATGATGCTGCATCTGTTGCTATGTGTCATATAGTTTTTATAGAATCGGAAACTCTTAATGTTCTTGGCATGAAAATTCAGTGTGATATTCGATGGACTAAACACATTTATCAGGTTTCTAAAGAAGAAAGAAACTCGTACATTTTTGTGTTTGACTCGATTTTCATTGAGAGCGCATCCATTTATGGTCGATTGGCCAATGAATCGCACTACGCATTATAGAGAAAATTCGTTTTTTAGCAGAGCAATTCGTATGTGGAATAAACTCCCTCCAGAGGTCTTTCCCGTCACTTTCAATGTAGGAAAGTTTAACTTGAATGTTCACACACGCTACTCCCTTTTTCCTCTTCTCCATAACCTATTTTCCTAGTTCTGGTACAATGCATCGCTTAAGTAGGGGTCATCCTCTGAGTACTGGTGTCCGAACGAACGAAAAAACAAAAGAAAAATATGAAAAAAATTCTTTTTTAAATTTCAAACATCACACCACCACTTATAAACATCTTAACTATGTACAAATCGGCGTAAGTGGAAATTATGTTTGATCAGATACTTTATACCTTATTAGGCATGTGCCTCAAGCTCTTTTATTTTTGGACCAGCTTTATTTTCATTATGTACATTCCCCGGAGGCACATGATAGTCCTTATGGATCCTAAAACTGCCATCTAGACTTGTGACTTGCGGGGTAAAAGGGAGCCCAGTCTCCGTCAAGGCTAGTAGGAGTCAACTCGACAATCCACTATATTTCCACGGGAATCAGTGAGCCAGCAGAGTTCCGCTATTTGTCTCTTTAGGCATTTAGCTGTTCTCTGGCTGAGTATTGAGGTAGGCCCTTCGGGAGTATCGTGGTGGCTGTGTGTTTCGAGGCCCTCGTTTGAGTTTTTGGGTCGGATCATTTACAATGAACACAATGAATGGTCCAGGTCCAGTGAGTATGAATGCCGTCGCGTTCTTAATTATATTAAGCTTCATGCGTTCTGGACCAGGAGTTGGATAGTCTCCAACTCTTTAGGCTGCGGCCTACTCCGGGCTTTCGAAATTGCAACTAGGAGTGACCGGAGGATATACGTATCTGAAGGCCTTCTAGGGCGAGGATGGCGCTACATACCATCCACAGCCATTATTGGCCACCATCTGATTAAGGCCCATGGCCAGGTGCAAATGTAAACCTTATCGCGTCATTATGTACAAGTGATTTGCTAAAGAACTTTCAATGTGCAAACTCCATTTATAAATTCATTAATTTTTAATGATTTCTCAAACCACATAACGGATTTAGGCCTCTATCAAATTAATGCTGTGTATAAAATATCGATAATAAACTGGTGGACTTAGTATTCGTCAATGAACCATCTGTTTTTACAATAATTTCATCACAACCAAGCACTAAGCCGACAGACCGACATCTCTCGCTTGCAGAGCTCTTTGCTTCATTTTGCTTCCAGGGTCATTTAGTCCTCTTGGAAAACAAGTGTGGCAAATAAGACATGATAAGTCGCTTTTTAACTGCTATTACTAATAACAATCCATTAAATATTGAAATGATGATTAATTTTGCAAATCTTTTTACTCTGTAATGGAAAAATGTATACCGTAACGCATTGTTTTTAAAGGATTTGGCCCCCCCTGGTGATTTTTAAGAATAATGGCAGCAAACAGTTTGGTCTATGTGTAGAAACATTATGTTCGGGCTTGTTTGGCGGCAGTCATATGACTGAAATCCTATTCGGGAAATAGTGGAGATGGTTAGTAATCGTAAAGTTTAAAAATGTAAAGTTTAGTAGTTAATTTTATTTAATCTAAACAATGTGATAGAACCCGTTAGAACTATCGGAATTTATAACTTGCCAAATTAATTAATTTAATGTATTTATGAAAAAATAATTCACATAAGATGAATGCTAAGTTTAAAGAAGTGAGTGGCTGTTAGATTTCATGTTTGGCTGGCCTTACTTTTATTGTGATTCAAATATACTCTGATTATAAAGCAGCATTATTATAGTGAAAAATAAATGTGTGAGGCGCAGGCTACGTACTTCTCAACCTTTATTTTTCAGTTTTTAATAGGTAATTTTAAAACAAAAAATATATTTCTAATTAAAGTCTACCGTACTAAATGTGATGAAAACCTATTGTTCTTTCAACTTAACTTTTCTATTGTTTCACAAAGCAGGAAAAACAATTGAAAACTCACAGAAACAACTTAATCTGCTTTAGCGCCACTCATAAAGTTTTATTATATGAAAATAAAAATTAAACAATAATAAAAGGTCTTGTACTAAAAATAGTATACATTCTTAGTACATACAAGCAACATCTTCAAGTCCATACATACGCATTAAGATAGTAATTTTTTGACATCTATTGGTCAAGCATATGGAAAGATAAAATACCTTACGGTTGCATGAATTCGTTTGCCTCACCTTTTTCTTGTGCTGCTCTTTAAAGGAACTATAAAAAGGCGCCTTTGAAGGACTTTGAAGTAAAGTAGAATAAAACCAAACAATAGGAGGACAATATTTATGCAAAGTAATAAAATGTGAAATCTGCCATAAAACCTTAAAAATGTCCATAAATATGCAAATACTTGGGTAGAAATATAAATATCCTTTTTCGCAGCTTTTGTATTGCAACAAACACTTGTATCACATTGTAAATTTCAGCGTACGAAGGATAAGAAACAAAATTTTAAGAATTTGTTTCTTTCACTTTTATTTAATACTAAAAGTAACGTGTGATACTTGCATACGGTAGACAAGTATAGATTTTCCATTCTTTCTCTACATTTTATTGGCTAGATTTGTGGTGTTGTGTTTGTAATATTCTGTCTGCACCCTGTAACAACAGGTGTAAACAAGTTTTGCAAGAGCCGGCTTATATACAATACCTCCTGACCTTGATACGTCTGTACGTTAAAATAACTCATTTTTTTTGCTCTGCCTTGCGTTTTACATCAATATCTTTGACTAGACTTGCATAAAAAGGCAACGTCGACAATAGATTTAACTGAAATTTCTTAGTCTTTCGTTTTACGCTTTTTCTAATGAGACTATTGTCATAAATAATAAACTTTAAAATTTTGTTCAATGTGGCGACTTTGGAAGCGTTTTGGAAGGAGACACCGGAAATATAGAATCTAACCTCGCCTTTTTAATTGCAAATATTTTCAATAAGAAGAAATGAGCAATTTGATAAATAAATTAATTTTTATATGGAAATATTTTTTTTTCTGATTATTATTTTTGAAATTGTATTTGGTTTCCAAATCATAAAACGTTGACTTCTAAAACAAACGTGTCCTTCAATCTACCCATTGAACATTAATACCAATATGTTGAATTTATTTCAGTAAAATGATTATATAGACTTTATTCGGTTTTCGTTAATTTGTTTAATAAAAACAATAAATTTAAATTATTATTTCGATTTTTAAAAATATTGGGTTTTTCAACAAGAAGTTTATTTTTCAGTTGTGACAACACCAACAACATTTTAGTTTTTTGACGTACTCGTAGTAGATGCATTGGCAATTATTACAATGTATTCCATTTCGCACGAGAATCGCATTAAAATAATTAAAATCCACTATTAAAATGGTGTTTCTGTCAAAGTTACATTTCGTAAAATTTGTGATATTTTCGGGCCGCATTTGGACTTCTGCAAATTCTAGAGCAATTATTGAGAAGCCCTTGCATGCTCAACGTCTAACTATATGGTCTGGAGGTGTGATTGTGTCGTTTTTTTTTTTTCGAAGGTGACTGTGTGATTTAACACCACTGGATTATTTTTTGGGGGGCTATGTTAAGATAGAGCCTTTACGCCTCAAAACTCTAATTCCGTGATGTGATTAACAATATAGCACCGCCATTTTGCCAAAAAGTGATTAAAAACTTTAAGGAAAGAATCTGCATCTGTCAGCATGGTGGTGGTGGACATTTGTTGGATATCATTTTCAATCAAGTGTCGAACTTTTCTCTTTGTAATACAATAATTTGAATCATCTTAATCTAAATTTTTTTAATTTGTTTTAGAAAACAAACTTCTTGCTGAAAAACCTTTTATGTAGAGATCCATAGTATATGCATGTAAAAATTTTTCAAACACGCTTACTTCCAAAGAAATTATTGTCTCATCTGGTGTGCCGCAGGGTAGCCTTGTTTAACAATGATCTACCCAATGCCATTAAATACTGAATCCTTTTATATACAATCGTCACGCTGATCATATTCTCCTGCAAAAGGACTTACATAGATGCATTTAATTTTGATGTGAAATTAATCTCGTAGAGTTTAACCTTCAGAAGTGCAAGTACATGTGCTTCTTTCGAAGATGTGATACAAACGTGCAATACCTTTTAAACGGTTATGAACTTGAGAAAGTGAATGTAGTTTCAGATGGTATTTTACTGGATGTTAAATTAAATTTTATACAGAGTATTGCATTTCGTTAGCCACTAACAAAGCACGTGCAATACTTGGATTTGTAAAGTCCTGGGCGATGGAGTTTAGTGATCAATATGTCACAACACATCTTTATATTTCTCCTGTCAGATCTATTTTGGAATATGGCTGAATAATTTAGAATCCAATTTATCAAATCGATATTAACCCTGCATAGATAAGTTATGTCTATCAGACGTATTCCTTTTTAATTTTGTACTCTATCTCTGTGGTTTGTAGTGAGAGAAAATGTTTATGCTCAGTATTCTCAGTTGATCTCAGTAGCTTGCTAATGGTTATCAAAGAGAAAATTCAATACATAAATGATCTCAATAGCAATTTTTATTTTTTTTAAGTCCTTAAAAGGATGTTAGAAACCATACGTCTTTCAGACGTAACGTTATCCTTACCGTACTAAAAAATAACGTTATCTTTCTAGGGTTAATAGCATGGAATCGGTGCAAAAGCAGTTCTTATTATTTTGTATTCGAGGATTACAATGAAATCTTGCTCTAATAAAGCTGACGACAACTCAAGCAGGCCGAAGAATAATGTTAAATGTCACCTTTGTTTTAAATTTAATAAAAGGAAATGTCTGTTTAGATATTTTGATTAGCAATATTTCATTTAGCGTTCCATTTTAATCCACTCGTTATTAAAGTATTCAGATCAATTTATATTCAAACCCGTTTTTAAGAATTTGTACTGAGTTTAACAAATGTTATCTGGTTCCACATTTGAATAACTAAATTAATGTTTTATGTGCAATTATTATTTACTCTTTCAGTGACTGTAAATATAAAATAAATAAATAAAGTCTAAAATAAGTAACATAAGGAAATGCATTTCTCTTCTAGTGTTTTTGGAAAAATCTAGTTACAAATTATGTTGAAAAAATTTCACGATTTTTAGTCGCTAAACATTTTTCCAAGTCATTATTTTATGTCGACATTTTCATTTTTAATTGTTTATTATTTTCAGTTTTATTCGACCTTTTTTTATTTTTATTAAATCTTAATCTTAATCTTTTAAACGGTCTTTTAAATTATAATTAAAAAACTAAATTTCAATATTTCGCTTTCCTGTGAAGGGCTTCTTCAGGAAGAAGAAGCTGAAGAAGCTTTCCACAGGAAAGCGAAATATTGAAAAACTAAATCGTTACAATTTAAAAGACCGTTTAAAAGATTAGGATTAACATTTTTAATTGTTTGATATTTTTATTATTATTTTTTATTTTTAATATTATTTATAGGATTTGAATATTGAAGCATAAACCAAATTCTAGCTATAAAGAAATCTATTAATTTGATATCAGATTTCGCCGTTATATCTGTCAAAAACTGAATCTGTGTTGATAAAGTATGATAGTGAGACTTAAATACAATTATATGTGACAGATAGGAGAATGGGATTTCTAACAGCTTTAATTCTAGTTCTTCAATTCCAGCTCTTTTAAAAAATTACCAAATATTCACTGACGCGGTCTCAACATCGACAAGTCTCTGGGCCGGATAGGATTACAGCACTGGTTTTAAACCAATGCTCTTCGACGCTAGCGCGTCCGCTACTAGCGCTTTTCAGCATGCTGCATCATGCCGGCGAATTTCCAAAGTGTTGGAAGGTTACCCTGAAAATTATTGCCATAGTAAGAATAATTTTCATCTTGTAAGATACTTGGAGTGCGAAAGCTTACTTAGCGACTGACAGCATGGTTTTCATAGGGGTCCGCTCTGAAGGTGACTTGTTGGCTTTCCTGTCGGAACAATATTGCAACTCCATACATCATTTCGGAAAAATGATAGATAGATAGATAGATATTTCCAAGGCGTTTGAGAGAATGTGGCGTGATGCACTTCTATGTTTATTTTGTGTCGGTGATAATATCTCCAGGTACCGCAAGGCTACGTTCTTTCTCCTACCCTATTTTTTATTTTTTCAAATAACCTTCTTTGTCAAACCATATACACTCTTTCGCAGATGACAGCACCATTTGTCATTCGTATTCATTTAGCAATAGATCGAACCAGTTAGAGGTGAGTTCTAAATGGCGAAACATGAATAATACGCTCGATCACCATCTCGCAACAATCTCAGAGTAGGGTCGTTTACATAGAGTCGATTTTAATGCCCCTAAGACGTTCAGAAATGATGCTGCATCTGTTGCTATGGATGATGCAGGTACTACGTAATCGCAATCTCTTGATGTGCTTGGCATGAAAAATCAGTGTGATGTTTGATGGACTAAGTACATTTTTCAGGTTTCTAAAGAAGCTTTTAAGTGTCCTAAAATGGTGCAAAAGATAGTTCACTCTATCCGATCTGCCTATGTCCACCTATGTCCATCCAAAAATGGAATACAACTCTCATGTATGAATCGGCGCCTTAAAGTCTATTGAGTTGCTCGACGCCGTTCAATAGAGACAGATAGAATATCAAAATCTATTGATTCTCTATGTTTTGGTCCCGTTACTCGGATGTTTTTTGTTTAGCACGCTTTTTTTGAGAGCGCATCCATTTGCAGTTGTGAAAATTCGTTTTTTTAGCAGAACAGTTCGTGTTTGTAAATACCTGCAAAAGAAAATTCAAATCGAATGTCCAGAAATACTACCCTCTCTTTCCTCCTCCCCATAACCTAATTTCCTAGTTCTGGCATGACTAGACTGTCTTGATAATTGATATTTTATATTGATACTATGAAGCAGATAATGTACGTGTTTTGAGATATTTAAATCAATATTTATATGTATCAGTATTGATATGCGAATATAATTTATGTAAAAAATATTACCAACTGCATTAACTTTTCAATACAGTGAGTATTGAATTACATTTGTCGTGATGATTGCGGTTTCGATGAAATTCACCCTTGAAATTGTTATTATACTCGGCTTAAAACTCTTCATAACACGCGTTTGTGTTTTAAATATTAAATGGTTTAATCTATATAAATATAAAAGTGGCTAAAATAATTTATTCTTGTTTATTTAGTAGTTCTATTTCTACAATTATATCAGTTACACCTTCATAAAAGACACACCTTAACACAATCTTTAAAATCTATTGAATATAACATTTTGTTAGTATAATGTCTATCTACCTGTTAAATACTACAAAATGATCACGTTACGCTAACGGCTCGTCTTGACGGTGCCGAAGAAGTTCGTCACCGAAAGGATTTATTGCTTTGAATGCGTGTATTTAGGCAAATTTTACATTGAATGTCAGGTACTCGCATAAGACGAAAGGTCTACTATTTAAACTGCAACATTTTCGTGTAAGCAATTCAGTATTAATTTAGACTTGTAACTGATAACAATTTAAAACGTGACAACAAAAATAAAAAAATAATTGCGAAAATTGCATCTGTAATGCATTACTATAAAATGACACTATCATCGAATCAGACTGTTTATCAAACACCAGTGATTAATTGTAATAACAGCGTAAGTTTCCTAAAGCTTCACATTAAAAAATTTGTTATAATTTATTTAATTTCAATAGAGAATCTATTCAGCGAATCAACATGGCTACCCCACGTCTGTCGAGCAGTCATATTCACATCTTGCATATGTGCCCACAAACAACGACATTGAAATGCAGCGCATCTCATCCGACGAGAGCATTCCACAATCTGAGTCTTTGCGCACAAAGTTGAAACGTTCACGCACAGCTTTTACTTGCTCTCAACTTGTACAGCTGGAAAGTGAATTTAAAAGGAATATGTACTTGTATCGTACAAGACGCATTGAAATTGCCCAACGGCTATCACTATGTGAGCGGCAAGTCAAAATTTGGTTTCAAAATCGTCGCATGAAGCATAAAAAAGAAATGCAGGGACTGCAAGAAATGAAACCCATGGCGAAAACTATGCAGCCTGTAAAAGAACAAAATGCTCATAAAGGCATTGTTCAGCGTCTTATGTCCTATTCTCAGGATCCAGCGTTACAAATTACTCAAAAACGTACCTACAGTAAGGCTTT
Source organism: Trichopoda pennipes (assembly GCA_030448955.1). Taxonomy (NCBI): domain Eukaryota; kingdom Metazoa; phylum Arthropoda; class Insecta; order Diptera; family Tachinidae; genus Trichopoda; species Trichopoda pennipes. Next base: position 19,650,093 of record JASKUP010000012.1, read on the forward strand.
TCCTGCATCACATGCTACACAACCTGTTAAAATTCGTAAAACCGAAATGACCGCTTCCACAAAAACGCTCGCTCAAAATCAATCAATGACACCTGATCTTAATGAAATTTTAGATCAACTTTCGGAAAGCTCTCCTTCAGGCAGTCAAAACTCCTCTTCGTCTTCTTCGAGTTTAATAAATTCTCCATCTTATAATTTGGACATAGTTTTACAATCAATCAAGCAAGATTTGGAATTATCAGCGCAGGCATGGTCGAGAAGCACATTTGGCAATGAAAAACCTGTTAATCCTAGAACTGCAGCCCTTACAGTTGTGCCAACTCAACAAACTCAGCAAAATTTACAATGGACTTCAACTGTTCCTATTGCTACAGCAACACCATCCATGAATTTAAGCTGGGGTGAACCTGTTGTCAAGGCCGCGAAAGTTGATAATTTACTTATGAATCCCACAGAAATTTATTACAACTTTAACAACTAATTCGGTCTGGAAAAGATCGCAATTGCTTTTAACTGGAAAACGTCACCTTAAATAATGACGATAATGATTTTTTTTATTTGTATTAAATATTTGAATGCATGTGAATAAGCTTTTAAAGACACTTTTATTTAGTTTTATTTTATTATTTATCCATAAATTAAATATTATTTTTGGTTTATATATAATTTAAGATAGTTCCTCTAATCTCGTAAATAATCAGATTTCAAAGTAAATATAATTTTTTAAATATACAAACAAACTATAGCATTACAAATGCTTATTTTATATATTTCTTATATGGTTCAATGATATTTGTTTTTCTTATCAAAAATCTTTTTAATTTATCCCACGCATCCTTAAATAAAAACACCCAAGCCAAAATCCTGTGTTCATTTAATTTTTATTTATTATTTTTCATTATTGTTGAAATCGATTACTTATTGCATATCACGACCATGACGGACTCAACAAGTTTAAGATTTTACTTCTAGAGGCTCAACTATAACATGCATATGCAGGCTTAAGCCAACTTAAACAACTGTGCAAATACTTAATAATTATGTGTGGCGAACTATAATGTACTTAACAAAACTTTTCGTCAAGTTTCGTTAAATCTCAATTGCTTAAGCAAAGTACAAAACTGACCACACTTTCCGTACGGAAACAGCTAATTTTGCATTGTATTATAGATACATCAGTAAACAAATTCCAATGGAGGACAAAAAATATTTATCTGAATTTAATAGAAAATGTACAGAGAAAAAATAGCTTATATTATAAAAGAGACGCGTTTTATTATAACGGCAATTCAAAGGGACATTTAAGCATTTTATTTTCTATTCCATTTTTTAACACACAATTTGCAATAGAATTTAATTTTTTATTGTTTATGAATTCAATGATACACACAGTTGCATTTTTTTAGTACTTTTGGACTAAATAATACATATAGCGTATTATGTGTAATTTTTTTTTCGTAATTTTCTTAAAACTATTAACAAAAAATTATAAATTTGTATAAGGATAATATTAAGTATACAAATTATGATTATTAAACGACTTTATGCTAATAAATTTCATTTATTTAGAACGAAATTATTTTTTTGCAAAAGTACGAATAAAATAAATGTGCAACTGTGCATAATAATTTCTATATTCATGTAAGTGCAATGTAGCCACGTAAAAGTCTTCAATGATTCGCTTAAACATTTGACAGACTTTTCGTCCAACTTTTGACATTAGCTTAAGCCAAATTATGCATATTATAGTTGGGCCTTAGACCTTTTCGATAAAGCACAGATTTTTAAAGGGAGGGTATATATGCCCGATAATTTGAGATATTAATTATATCGGATATTTAAACAAGAAGTTTGTTTTTCAATTATGGCAATACCAACAACACGATAGTTTTGACATTTAGTTTTTTGACGTACTCGTAGATTCGTTCAATTCATTTAGGAACAATTGGCTGGCTTTTCTGAAAAAAATCATTTAACATATTACGCAGCCAATGAAACGATCAATTTATTGCAAACCAAATTTCCCGATCGCATAATTTCACGACAATCAGCAGTTAAGTGGTTAGCCAGATCGTGTGATTTAACACCAGTGGATTATTTTATGTTAAGGACTGGGTCCATATGGAGCCTATCTAATCGATATCAGCCTTAAAACTCAAACTTGAGAGACTAGGTGTTTTCAATAAAAGCAAAATGGCTTTATGGGTTGATAAGCATCGTCCTCGGGAGTTATTGAAATTAGATTATCACAAAGCTGAAAATTTTAGGAACTTATGTCAACAGGGAGATTTCCCACATTTGCTGTTTTACGGACCATCGGGGGCTGCAAAGAAAACTCGTATTATGTGCTTGCTACGGGCACTGTATGGACCTGGCGTTGAAAGGCTCCGTAATGAAACCATGACCTTCATTACACCATCAAATCGCAAAGTTGAAGTAATGACTGTTAGTAGCAATTATCACTTAGAGGAAAATCCTTCTGACGCCGGAATGTACGATCGGGTTATTGTCATTGATCTTATTAAACAAGTGGCACAAACACACCAAATTAATCCCAATGGACAAAGGGACTTTAAGGTAATTGTTTTATCGGAAGTGGATGAGTTAACTAAGGATACTCAACATGCTTTACGTCGCACTATGGAGAGGTATGTGGCCACATGTTGAATTGTATTATCTGTCAATTCAACTTCAAGAGTTATTCCTGCAATACGTTCACGTTGTCTAGGAAAACGCGTAGCGGCTCCAAATCCTAATGTTCTAGTTTACAAGCTATTAGTAAAAGGGAAACTTTATCATTGCCTTCTGAACTTGCTGAACGTATAGTATACAGATCTGAACGTAATTTGCATAGAGATATTTTAATGTTGAAAGCTATTAAAGTGCAACAATATCCATTTAGACCTCAACAGGATATTGTTGAACTTGATTGGCAAGAATTTTTACACGAAACTGCCAATCAAATACTGATCGAACAGTCTCCGGCAAAGTTGGAAAAAGTACGTGATCGCTTATTAGCTCAAGGTGTACTGCCCGATGTCATTTTTCAAGGTCTAGTTAAGGAATTGGTCCGCAATTGTGATATGTCCATTAAATCCAAAGCTGTAGAATATGGAGCATTATATGAGCACAGAATGCAAAATGGTGCCAAACACATTTTCCATCTAGAGGCATTTGTTGCTCAGTTTATGAACATTTCTAGAAATATTTTCTTGGTTAAAGAGTTTCTTGAAAATGTTTTTAAGAAAGTAAATTTGATAAATATAAATCTCTTTGTAGAAAAAAAAGGTGCCAATGTAGGCTAGTAGATAGTGTGAGTATGGGGGTTGTGGGTTCGATTCAAAATAAAAAATTGACTGTCGGTGGGGCCGCTCAGCGATGAAGGCATAGTCACTGGTCGCTGTGCTGTCTTTATACGGCAGTTAATTTCCGACTATCCATCTACTTTCACCACCTGTTTCATCTCTTCTCTATCCCTTTCTGAAAGAATATAGCACGGTACTTGACTAAATAGGCATTGTTGCCTGAAGTGCTACTTCTCTTAAAAAAAAAATATCCGTGATGTGATTACCGAAATAGGATGGCTATTTTGACAAAAGATAATTAAAAACTTTGATAAAAATTCTGTCAGCGAAGTCGAGGTAGACATTTGTTATCATGCATACTTGCCGAACTTTTCTCTTCATCGTACAATAAAAATTTGAGTCATCTTTATTTAAAGTTTTTCTTTTAGAAAATAAACTCATTGTTAAAAATCCCTTTAGTTTGTCTTAAATCTAAAGGAGCTTAAGTTTTCATTTCACACAAAAATTGGTCTACAAAAACCAAAAAGGTTTAAATATTGAGCTTCTAAGACTACCTTTTTCGCTGCACGCCATACATTTATACATATTTATTTCTACAGGAACCCGAAACGGAAAAACTTTACTCTTATACCTCATTTCTTTTTTTACCAATATATAACGACATAACGACTTTTTATTTTATCAAACTTTAAAATGTGAACTTTTAAATGTAATTTTCTGCAGAATAAAACTAAAGACAGCTTTAAACGTAATCTGCAAAACTGCATAAGATTTAAAAAAATTAAACACAATTAAGTTTTGCAGCACATATGAAAAACCGTTCAGCTTAGTGAAATTGATTATGCATATGCAAGAATACAGTATTATATTTTTTTTTATCATATACTTTTCTATTTGCAATGTTTTCGCGTTCCAAATTGCAAACAAAATAAGCAACAAACGAGCATCTGCAACAGCTGATCTGCAACAACAGCGTCAACTAATCAGTGTTGCGCAACATATGTAGTGCCGTGTTGCAATTCCGAAAAGGCCTATACTTATATATCGACATTAGGGTGACCCTTAGCTATATGACGATTTCTTTTCAGATTTTTCTTTTATCTCACCCCCAGCTTGGCAAATTTTGGTAAATATTTTACCCTGAAAAATTTTCATGTGAATTGATTGAGGTTAGGATGTACCGCAAGCCCGCCCAATTTTGCAGAAAACCAAAAAAATTGTGTTTTTACCTCCTAAGTTCAAAACTATTGATTTAACATAAAAATTGTAAAAGAGAAAAATGTTTCGTATCAAGTTTTCAACATTTTTAACGTTTATAACATTTAACAACTATAATAATATATAAAACATATAAACACAAATTTATAAATACACGCTCGCTCTTCTTATTTGCAGATAGCACTTTTTGAGTACAGAAAATTATAGAAAGCAAAAACAGGGCCCTCAGGTGGTATAAACGAAACGTGCGCTACAGTTGAAAACTTATTACAAAAAACGGTCTTATGGTTATCCTGTTGACACAAGGTTATTTTGAGAAGTGTGTTTCAAATCAAATTTAACCAAACCGCTAATTCGAATGTCACCATTTTTCAAATGATTTAAAAAAGCCCATCTAAAATTTAATTTAAAAAAGTTTCGATTTGGAATAGATAATAAAATAACAATATGTTATGTTACAGATCCAACCAGTCACATTAGAAATGTTGCTTAATCTATGCTTAAAGAAAAACCACCAAGAAATGATTACTAGAACTCGTTTTGATATTTTTAGGACAACTACCTGAGAAACGCAATTCGAAGAGTATGCTTTATAAACCTGGACCTCTTCACCATGCGAGATAGATAACGAAAGTCGTTTATAGCAATAACTTTTTTTATTCCGAAATGCGTCTAAATTTTAAATTGTCCCTGTAGGCTAGTAGGTAGTGCACTAGCTTGTCAGTATTGGGGTTGTGGGTTCGATTCCCAACGAAGACCTTGGTTTTTTTCACTACAAAAATAAAAATTGACTGTCGGTGGGGCTGCTTAGCGATGAAGGCATAGTCCCTGGTCGCTGTGCTGTTTTATACCCTTTCCTAACGAATGTAGCACGGTACTTGTCTAAATAGGCACTGTTGCCCGAAGTGCTACTTTTCTTAAAAAACAAAGCAAGAAGAAAATAACCATATATAGAAGCTTGGTTTTTATCTACATCTGCAATGATGGCGCCTTATAATGATTTCCTCTTTTTTTGTAGCATATTTAAAATTTTCAAAAAAATTACCGGGTTGCTCTGAAAAAAAAACTATAAAATCACTTAGGTACCTTAGTTCCGAAAATGTCGCTCTGGCAGTTTTTGATTCGAGCTTTTAAAAACGAGAAATAAAAGCAAAACTGTTTTCACAAAGTGAAATAAAATAATTGCTTTCACTATAGCAGGACACGATACTTTTAAAAGATGAGGTGCAAATGCATCACGTTCTTTAGGCTGTTAAGAATTATAGGACCAAGTATTCTGGCTGCAATGAAAATAAAATTATTAAAAAATTTTAAAATTCGCAGTTTATTGTTTTTGCATTTCATAATTTTTTTATGTTAAAAAATTACTATCTGCAAATAAGGAGAGCATGTAACGGGTGTTCGCTGGGAAGGTACACTTCTTCGCTTTTTTATATTTTTTGATTAAATGAAAGGGAATGGATCTTATATTGATAAATATTTTATTTAATGTCGATAATTATGTATGGAATACAATATCAGATAAATGCACGCCTCGGTTAAAGTCACAAATGCGAGCCCTTCTGAGCACATTTTTTATTACATTCTCATACATTTCATGCGCTATTTCAGTAATTTCATCACGAATATTTTGTTTGATTATAATTCCCTTGAAACCCTGGCTGTATGCGATTGTTGATACCACATGTTAATCAAGTCCAAAGCACACAGTTGTGGCGTTAAAAATTTGTCAATCACAGTTGCCGTTACGCTCTTTTTATTTTCAAAAAAGTAAGTCCAATGATTCGTCCTGACTAAATTGCACACTACACTATCACTTTTAATGGATGCAAAGGTAACTGTTGAACGGACTATTCTGTTTATTCACATAGCCAATCAAAGGAAAATGTGCCTCCTTACTCATTATGACTTTTTCATAAAAATCGGGGTTGCTATGGGCGAGCTGTAACATCCTATTGGCATATGTACGGCGCACAGTGGATCATTTTACGAAAAGGTGGCCAAAAGTCCTTTTTTTCATGGCCCCCAATTGTAAAATTTTAAAGTTCATTCGAAACTAGATATTAGTGTATCTCGGGAGCCAAAAATCAAAGCTTTATTTTAACTATATCACACTGAACAGGGTGATTCAAAATGAGCATTTTCAGTATTTTTCTAAAACGAGAAATTTCTTAGTAAATTTTTGATTTTTAAACATCTATAACTTTTTTGCTATATAAGATTTTTAAACGAGACAGACTTTGTATAATAGCGTAATTTGTTAGCTATTAGTATAAGAAAACTGAATTGTTGTTGATTGATTTTTTTGATTTTTAGAAATTATTATTTTAGAGGTCCAAATTTTTTCTAAATTCTCTTATTTAATAGAGCATAACTTCTAAAGTTCGTTAGGGAATGTTAAAGCATTAGCACTGTGTCATAGCCCTAAATGTTCCCTACACGCATATACCCAATTGTATACCCGGCACGATCCGACCGTGAGCATCAGAACAATTTTTCTGACATAAGGTCGAATATTTTTTGCAAAATGGAATAAAAAAACATTTTTTTTCTTTTGCTATTTTGTAAGCATTTTATTTATTTTTTAATCGCCTTTAGGAGAGACGTTGTTTAGATGATTATGCGTATTTTTAGAAAGAAAACAACAATTTTTAGTCAATTTAAAAGTCATGCACAGTTGGTCACAAAAATATTATGCCTACTTAAAATAACGTAAATTGATATGATTTAGGTCACAAAGTACTTTGTTTTTTAAATTGATTTGAACTGATTGCAAAATAGTTTTTTTTTTTTAAATTATTAAATTACTTGAAGCATATTCTTAATTTGGGTTATGATTTGGAGTTTGGTCCGTTAGGCGAAACAGTGAGAAAAAATAAGGAAAATGACGAAAACAAAAATAAAAAAAAAACAAATTAAAGAAAAATATTTAGAAAAAGGCCTTATTATCGATAAGCCAAAGCAAGGAGAAGGGAACACAAATAATGGAAACACTGCAACAAGATTTTTTTCAGATCAAGAAACTGAAGCATCTATCACAGAAGTAGATTTGGAACTGATATGGAGATTCAGTATTATTTTACAAGTTCTAGCATGCAGCAGAAAGATAAATGCAAAAAAATTTGGAGAGTATGCCAAAAAAACAGCTACACTTTACAACGAAAAATATTCTTGGAGATATATGCCATCCACAGTTCATAAAATTTTGTACCATGGAGAACAAATAATTCAACACAATATGCTACCAATAGGGGATCTATCTGAAGAAGAGCAATAAAAATGAAACAAAGACTATAGATTCTTTCGCGAGCATAACACAAGAAAAATCTCTAGATATTGTTCTAATGAAGACTTGATTGTTATTTTATTAAGCATATCTGATCCCTATATCTCCAATATCCGGCAAAACTGGAAAACTACTTCTATTGAACTAGAGATAGAAGCTAAACTACTTCTAGAAAATGAAAATCAAGGCTATTTAAAAGAACTATTTACTAAAATTGTTTAATTAATAGTAATTTTTCCAAACACAAGAGTCATCTGTATGGATTTCATCGTTTTAAAATTTTTTTGTACATTAATAAAGTATTAATCAATTTACAATAAAAGTTTGCATATATGACTTAAATACTTCCTTATCTAAAGTAAATTTGAACCAATGAATTTTTTTTTATGTTTTGCTACTTAATCAGCTAATTTTTAACTCAAATTGTTTCAAAAAACCAACCTTTGGTTTTCGTACTAAAAATTTCATGGAGGCCAAAGCTTGGCCTTATCTGACTAAATTTACGTTTTTAACAAGTATAAGTTCTAAACGTAAATCAAAATATAAGACTTTATGTAAAACAAACTCTTTGAACAAGTTTTAATACTTTACTTTCGTACCAAAAATCAGCTAAAACTTATAAATTATTTTTGAAGCTATCACAACTATTTTTCTAACCGGTCGATTTTAAATTTATACCTTAAACGAAAGCCTATGATCTCACCTAGTAGACAAAAGAAATGCGTATCAAAATTACGATCCGTTCAATAGTTATATATTTTTGACCGCCTGCTAGTAAAATATTCCCACAGTGCGGCGGCATAAATGGTCTTGTGGTAGAAGCTCTTGTGTCAACTGAATCTTATATGGAAACAAATACAAATCGTTGTGCAAAATTGTGGCTAAAGATGTTCTTTAAAGACCAAACTCCTGAGCACTGCGTCGCATCGAGATTGATGGATTGTTTTTAGCAATTTTTTGAACAGCAGTAATGTTTTCAGCCGATCTTGCAGTACGTTGTGGTCCATGCTTGGACCACGATAAATAGTGCGCTTTGTTAGCACATTGTTACTCCCAAAAATTTAACGTAATTTTCTCATCGTTACAGTAATCGATGATTGATTTTGATGATTTTTTTAAGATTAAAACACGTTGGTTTTTGAATATTTTTCCATAATAAATTTGCCATGTGTCTACTTCACGACTTCCATACATGAAGTGTCAAGTGTTTACCAAAATGGCGGCAAAACAAAGTAAAGCTACCTTCGCGGCGACATCCTCTATTTTAAAATTTTATGTTTATTTTGTAAACTATTATACATAGGAGAAAGCTGTAATTTCAACAATTTTGCAATTTTTATGTTAAATCCATAGTTTTGAACTTTGAAGATAAAAAAGCAAGATTTCCAGTTTTTACGTAAATTTGGGAGGGCTTGCGGCACGTCTTAAGCACAAGCGATTCACATGAAATTTTTTTTTTAGGATAATTTCTTTTTTCAATATTTACGAATCTGGGAGTGAGATTAAAAAATTTCCTAAAGAAATCCCCATATAGCAAAGGGTCACCCTAATGTACATAGTTTAAAATGATGGATAGAACAATGTTTGCATTAATAATTTTAAACAAGAATTTAGTCATCAAATAGAAAAATATTATCTATTCAATGTTTAAGGGAATTTTACTTGCAGTTCTGTTCATGTATACATTATAAATGACCATAAAGAAAATTACCTAATATTAGAATTGCTGTTGATCTTCTCTATTTACACAAAGTTTGTAAATATTCTGAATTTCCGCTGATGTTTTTACGAGACTTCTACATCGATTTGTAAGTATTATTCAAAAACGTCAGAATTATTAAATTTGTTTTTATTCTTTTAAACATGTTGCCATGAACATAGACTGATCTTAAGCATAAAGTACGTGGCATTATTAGTCGAAGATTTGATAACACAAACCTTAAGAATTGAGATCAACTTGATTTCTTAAAGATTTTATTTTGCAAATATACAAAAGTGAAAATATCACCGGTTGTAAAATGTAAAAAGCTACTAGATTTATTTAAATATTTTTACATAAGTTTTTATTTGTATAAAATAAACAATCTCTTAAAGGAATTTATTTTTATTGGATGGGATTAATTCAATCCGCATGCATAAGTAAATTGTATGCATTTGCTATCTGGTGTTTGCAACTTCTACTTGTAGAAGATGAAAAACAACACAGCAGATACCAATTACAGGTAGTCTCTCTTAATTATAACTATTCATAATTCTTTCGGGAAGCCCAAGGAAAAACCAAACGTTTCTCTTTCAATCTACAACTAAAGTAAAGTCTTTTATGTGGCCATCCCCGTAAATAAAATAAATCCGCCATACAGCATTTTTTAAGGATCCAATAAAAGACAGGTATGTTCGTGGAAAGCAGTCAAAAATGTATTCGTTCCATTTTAGAAAGAAATTGCAAAAATGTGTAATAAAAATATTTTTCATAATTTCACATGTTTTTAATTTTCGAAAAAGAGCGCACATACGAGTACAGCCTGCGTCAATCTGTTTTTCGGCAGTAATTTTATTAATAATTAAGAAAAACTTTTGGATTTATTATTGATAATTATGATGTCCTTGTTATTTTCTGTTTAATTTATGCATTTAAAATATTTATTTTTAATAGGCTTGACGTTAAGGAAAAAGTATGTAGAAGCGACTAGTCCAGATATATTGACTTTAAATAAGGTGCCCGTATATAGTAAATGAAGATATACATATTGTAATTGTATTTAATTGACATGCGTAAAGCTCTGTATTTTGTTATGTGATTGGCAAATAGTTATATCGGGGTTTTCAACAAGAAGATTGTTTTTAAATTGCGGCAACACCAACAGTGTGGTAGTTTCGTCATTTAGTTTTTTGACGTATTGACAATTGTTACAGTGAATCCGATTTCGCACGAAAATCACATTAAAATAATGAGAATGGTGCTTCTGTTACACTTACGTTTCGTAAAATACGTGATATTTTCGGACAACATAATCGTCCTTCTGAGACCGCTCTTAAAATGTGCAAATACCGACCAGGTAGTTTAACTGAAAACAACACAGCCGTGAACGACAGTTTTGAAGCAGATCCAAACTTATCAATTCTTCGACAATCTTAAAAATTGGTATTATTGACTTTGAAGCCTTACAAGGTTCAACTGGTGCAGGAATTGAAGCCGACCATTCACATCGCCGTAGATTCGCTCAATTCATTTAGGAACAACCGGCTGGTTTTTCTGAAAAAATCATTTTTCAGACGAAGCCATTTTCACTTGTCAGGATATGTCAACAAGCAAAACTGTTGCATTTGGGCTTCTGAAAATCCTAGAGCGGTTATTGAGAAGCCTTTGTATACTCAACAGGTCACTGTATGGTGCGCTATGTGGTCTGGAGGCGTGAATGGGCCGTTTTTTTCGATGGATTACGGTATCGCGAGATGCTAACAATTTAATTTTGGCCTATTATTGACGGCGTGGATGTTATTGACATGTGGTTTCAACAGGACACAGCCAATGAAACGATGAATTGATTGCAAACCAAATTTTCCGATCGCATAGCTTAACGACAATCAGCTGTTAAGTGGCCAGCCAGATCGTGTGATTTAATAGCACTGGATTATTTTTCATCGGGCTATATTAAGGACAGAATCTATACGGAGGCAATCAAATTGATTTCAGCTATAAAACTCAAAATCTGTGATGTGATTAACAAAATAGTATTAAAATTTTGCCAAAAATTGATTAAAAACTTTGATGACAAAATCATCTGTCTTCGTGGTCGTGGTGGACATTTGCCAGATATCATTTTACATTTATAATTGCCGAACTTTTTTCTTCGTAACACAATAAAAATTTGAATTATCTTAATCTAAATTTTATATATTTGTTTTTAGAAAAGAAACTTCTCGTATAAAACCCCTTTATAAGAATTATTACTTCAGCCGTAGTGGTAGTTTTTTTAGTTTGTTTGCTATAAATAGTTAAGAAAAACGAATGAAAATAAAGAAAACCTTCCTGAAAAAATACTCTTCTGTTAGGGAGGTGATATTTTCATTCAAATTTATTTATTTATTTAACAATGTAACAATTCAAGAGAACATTAAAAATAATTGGTGATTTCGCCACTCAAGGGTGCATAAGTCGATTGATTGGCTGATTGCTACCTTTGCTTTACATAGTAAAACATAGCCTAAGCTTCTAGGCTTCTTAAAACTATATTGGGGATTTTCTCGGAATATGCTTAAGCAATTTTCCGATTGTTGGCGTTCATGAGAATGTTCCATAATTATTGATCTCTGGAATCAAAAGATAGCACGTAATTAATTTTATACGATTTTTCAAACGACTGTTGTATTTCCTACAGATTTGTTCTTAAGGTTGACAGCCACGCTTCTAATATATTTTTTTTCATATTTTTAACTTTTATCTTAACAAATTACATTGCAGTTAATAAAACTATCGAAAGTTGTTCTAAGAAATCAATTACTTAATTTTATATGGTAATGCTTATGGAATTTATTTTTATCACAATTACAAAAAATTGCTTACGATAATTAAATATTAATTTACGATACGCTCTGTACATTATCTAACATCCGTAATAGAATAAAATTAATCGGAAAACTACTCTTTTATTTAATTAACTGTATTATATAGTTGGAGTAACATCACTTAAATATCCTATACTTTTCTCATAACCTAACACACCTGCTGGTGTAAATAACTTCTGGTAAAAGTATTGATGTTCTTAACAGATCCTTGCATCCTTGAATTTTTAACGCAATATTTTTTTTCTTTAAGTCTTATACTTTATATAAATCAATTGTTATTGAGGCTAAGTTTTCACGCTCAATATCAATATCTAACTAGGTTTTCGAGACCTTTTAACACCAGAGATAATATTTTAAGTGAAATGGGGGAAATAGTAAACCGTGTTTTTCACGATTATGTTATTACGTAAATGTTTTAGAATTACACTATGCACACCAACACTGCTCCAAATTTAAAATTTATTTATGGAAGAGCTAAAATGAGCCTTCAACAAAGAGCTAATAAATGTGCAATAAAAACTGATTCCCTTGAAATATTTAACAACGCGTTAAGAAAAATACAAAACCTTAAACAATTTATTACGCATCATTGTTGAATATTCAATAAACAATTTGCAAAAGAAAATCTTTTTCAATCAAAAATGTTGTAGGGCAGGTGATAAACGATATATTGATTTATTGGTTAAACACGCAGCTAAACAGTAAGTCAAACATACAATTATAAAGGGTTCTCTTTAATTTTTTATAAACTAACATTTTATTTTATATCACTTGCTATATAAAAAAATCTTTGTAGTTAACTAAACACAGTTAAACTTAACTTTATATGAGAAATAAAAACAATTTGAACGAGCAACGAATAAGATTTTACTACGTTAAAAGCCATAGCTGCAGCTTAGAAAAGAAATGTAAAAAATAATAATAATGATGATATAATTATTAATAATTTAATTGAATTATTGTTATGTGAAAAGCACAAGTAAATCATATGTTAACACTTTTGTTCTTGCCAAGCAAGGTTATAGTTAATTATTTTTGTTTTTTTTTTTATAAATTTTAAAATGAATTTCTTTTTCTTAAACTGATAAAGTCCGTTTCAGGAAATTCCTTAAAAGCACTTCCTGTTTTAAATTGTATTTATTTGTTTAAATAGATTTATCTAATGACTCATCACATACGAATGCATTAAAATGCATGCACTTTAATGCCTGACGTAAGAGTACGTACGTACGTATTATAATTGATTTCAACCAAACATATTATTTTTTGTATCAATTGCGCTATCATTTTGTGACAAGCCAATTATCGTAAAATACAAAGACAAGCCAAGCAACTAAATAACAAAACTAAGTTGTTTTGTTTTGTCAGCCAGTAAGCAGGAAAAAAACACTATTCATATTATGCATATTGAAACGCCAGTCTGGCTACTTAGGCTTAATGTCGCGATCTTTAAACGAAATGTTACTAAAACAAGCAGCAGGTAAAGCAATCCCTAAATATTCTGATTTGCAAACACAAAGTCCTTGGCAATAAATCCAACAGGCTATTTGTCCTGAGTACGAGCAGGTATTAAATAATGCAATATAGAGTTTCATATAAATACGTAAGCTAGGCAAATGTTATGCACAATCATTCCCAAACACTTCAACAAATAACATCATTATTAACTATTGGAATTTTATAAAAAATATGGAGTTTTCAAACACAAATAATATTGTAGGTTATTTATCGCAAAGTTTTCAAAATCACAACTCTGCTAACGTAAGTAAAAATAATTTAATTAATTTAAGACAAATCTTAGTGTGCTTTTATATTTCAGATGATGGACGATATTTTTAATGCATCTGTAATATCAATGTCATCCCTACCTAACCAAAGTTGTGACTTAACTTATTCTCCCATTTCACCCTCATCATCTATCGAATCAAAAGCGTCATGCAAGCCCAAACGTAAGCGTACTGCATTTACAACAAATCAATTAATTGAATTGGAACGTGAATTTAATATCAACAAATATTTGTGCCGTCTTCGTCGTATTAGGATTGCAGAACGTTTAGATTTATGTGAACGCCAAGTAAAGATATGGTTTCAAAATCGTCGCATGAAGATTAAAAAAGACTTGACAAAAGTATCAAAAACCAGTAAAATTGTGAGCACTTGTTCACCAACTAATCAGAATCGCATTCAAGCTACAGAAAATTGGTCATCACAGTGCCTAATTTCTAATATAAAAAAAGAATGCTTTGAAACACTACCGACAACTGTTAATTTTAATCAAGAGTTTAAAACATCACCTGCAGAATCTGTCAAAAGTCTCAATGAATCAATATATTTCAATACTGAAAATCAATACCAAAATTCATTTAGTGCATCAAAGGAAAATACAAAATACTTGAGATTATCTTTAGAATCTTTGGCCAATAGTGAAGACTTGTTCATCCAATCAATTCCTTGTTTTCGTAACCAAAAGGATGTTTTAGATTTCCTTCTATCAGAGCTTGAACCAAAGGAATGCAAGGCATTGAATAATGATTGCAGAACTCTCTATACTCCCTCCTCATCCATATCCTCGATGTCAACATCTTCAAGTTTATGCTCTTCACAATTTGATATGGATTTTGATCTTGTACAAAATCTTTTAAATATGTAAATTTTATTTATTATTTAATTTTAAATTAAGATTAAGGTGCCAAAAATTATTAGTTCTATGGATTTCAAAAAAAATATTTTAGGCTTAAAAAACTAATCCATTAAGGTTAGTCCATCTATGTTCTAGAAATAAAAATTCTTTAACATTAATTCTGAAACTTCTAACTGATGGGTTTATAAAATAAGTATTCACTATATAGAAATTCAATTTAATAAATAAAATAAAAATGTTTTTGTTATGAATATGAATGTATGAATTTGACATAAATAGAAAACCTTTACATGATAGCTGGTGCTATATTCACTTTTTATTATTATTTTATACCAATGACATTATTAACTTTTCATTAATACTTAGCATTTATTTTAAAGTTGCTAAATTTCGGTTTCCAAATCTTCTATTATTATAACTAAACCACAACACTTGTTATAAACTGTATCTTATTTTAAATATTCGTATTGCTTTAAAATATGTTACTTAAAAAATGTGAATAAATTCATAAAAAAATTAAATTTTATCTTTGCTTAATACACACTTGTGCTCACAGAAATATTTAATTCTATGTCATACATATATATCTAGCAATATATGCTTGTACTCAAAGGTATCTTTTTAAGAAGTCAACACTTTTAAATAAAAATTCGTTTCTATGAAGTAATAGTATATTAACTAAAGTTTATTATCTTTTAGGGGAAATTATTTAGATTTTTTAAGTTTTGGAATAAATAATTTCCACTTGAGGTTACTTTTTTCTTTCTCAAAAGAATTTAATAATCCCGACAGTTACAAGACCATGGAAAATTAAGGTGAACGAAAGAAAACGAGTAGTTCCCACAGACGCTTCTTCATAAAGCTAATGTAAACTCTTGCAATTGTTTAATTTAATTTAACGATATATATTTACAAAATTATTTAATAAAAAAAAAAAACAATCAAATATATAAAAACCAAAACAACATTTCAAAAGCTAATTCAGTTAGATGAAACAACAAATGAACAAAGTTATATTTAAAGGAGAGCATATACATTAAGTGTACCTACACATATTACTTTCTCATTACGCAAAGATTCGTGCCCTATGATTTAAATTAATAACCAAGTGGTGCCTCAAGAGAACATGGAATAGTAAAACAGCTTAGTGTATATCTTGATCGGTGGCTTACATGAAAATCAAATGTAGACGCTAAGTTGACTCAATTGAACTTAAAATTTGTGATATTCTATCTATATTTATAAAAATGAAGCCCAAAATAGGTGTCTGTTGATTGCCAGTGTTTGATGAGATGCGTTGTCGGATTTCCACCGAATTTTCACAGTACCTTCGTAATGGTCGTTCGCTGGTTTATATCTTTGTTTCATGCGTTTACGCACATAGTGCGTGTTTCAAACAAGACAAATTCTTCAAAAAAATCTGTTTTTTTTCCTTTGCATTCTTCGCTTCAATGTTTTGTATCAAATGAAATGTGCGTTTCGTTTGTACGTTGCTGTGTGTGTGTCTGCACACAAAATTATTCTGTGGCATTGTATTGAAAAACCAAAAAAGGATGTAGTCGGTTCTGGGGAATGGGAAACCCTCAAATTATTCAACAGTCACCTTTGCAATTTGATCACGAGGAATCATTGGAATTTACTTTTTTGAATATGAAAACGGCGTAAATATGAATGGGGAGCGATATCGTGATATGATTGAAAACTTATTAACGCCACAACTGCATGCTTTGGTGCCACATCGCTACAGCCAAGACTACAAAGAAATTATTGCGAGACCTCTTTCCGCAACAAGTTATTTCAAGAAATAGTGATATTGATTGGCCTCTACGGTCGCCTAATTTGACTGCTCCGGATTCCTTTTTGTGAGGATATCGGAAAAGCAAGGTTTATGCAAAGAAACCAGAAACGCTTGAGCAATTCACACAAAATATTTGTGATGAAATTAATTAAATACCGCGTAAAATGTGTTTGAATGTCATGATCAGCTTAACTAATTAAACGTAAACTTTAAAATTGAATAACACCTTTCTTTTTGATTGTTCGAGTAAATTACTTTATTGTTAATCTACTTTTGATTTTCGTTTAAAAGCTTTGCTAGATTCCCTTAATAAAATTTGTATGTTATTATTCCCATAAAGTATTTATTATTCAAGGGGGAAAGCATATCCATATAACCATTTCACTACCACTCATATAACTCATAAGTGGATTTTACCCCAAAATAATATTGGTTAATTTTGTGATATTTTTATTTCTAATTATAATAAAAAAGTGCATTCAATAATGTTGTTTTGATATCGTTACCTAAAAGATTTAAATAATTAAATTCGATTTCCGATAACCTTCTGCTAGCCAGCATAAAATATGAATAATAACATCTATATATATAAAAATTAAATGGCCCACGTATGTAATGAGTTGGTGTGAGAATGGCTGGAGCGATTTGGCTGATTTTTGTTTTATTCGATTCGAAATTTTCAGGAGATGGTATGTATGAAAAAAAAAATTATAAAATTTTCCGGAAAACTTAGAAAATTCATTTATTAATTTTCTTCTGTTGTTGTTGTAAACACAAATAAGTTATTTACGACTAGACATGTTTGTTGGAACTGGTTTAATGAATCTATGTGGTTGTTTGTACGCTAATGAGTTTGCATGCATGCCAACACACTTATGCAAAACAAAACAAAAAGGAAAATAAAAGACCAAATAAAGAGAGGCAACATCTTCAACTTCGGCGAAACCAAACATTGTTCTAACATGTCAACAGTCACAAATGTATTTTCAAGTTTGAAGATTTTTTTTTAATTGATTACTATACATAGCTGCTAGATCTTTTAGAGATAATACCGTCACAATTTTGGGGAAAAAATCTTAGTTCAATTAAAATTCGCAATTAAATCACATGTACATATGTATGTAAATAGATTGCATGTTTTTCAATAAAGTTCAAATTCTTTGGTGAATTTGTTTTCAATTTAGTAAAATATGCATTTTAAGGTTCATTTTTAAAATTTTTGTCCTAAAAGTGTATAAATTTAAACCATAAAAATATAATTATATAAAAAATTGACTTACATATGTACATATACATACATAAGAATTTGCCAGGAAAGCCCAACGAACATGATACGTTTTCAATAACTAGTCTTTATTTCGAAGTAATTTTTCTTCGCATGAGAAAATTAAATAAGGAACTCGAAGAACTAAAGTTTTTAACACATTACATCAGTTTTTTAAAAAAAGTATTAATTTTTTTATACATGTTTTTATTTTCACTTTTCAATATACTATGTATTAAATCATGTTAGTGAAAACATAAATAAATCGTTTTCACTTCTCAATTTTTTTAATTAGCATACGTTGAAACTTTATGAAATTCTAAACAGTGCTCAGTGATTTAATTTAGACGTATTGGATAATATTAAAAGTGAAAATTTGAATATATATTCTACATACATATGAATATATGTATGTATGCACATTATCCGTGCTTTAAAATTTTTTCGTGCGATTTGATTCACATAATTTTAAAATTAATAGTTTTTATAAGAGAAAAAAAACCTTGATATATTGGATAGTGAGAGCTTAAAAATATTAAGTCACCGACAATTACACTTCACTTTGAAGTTAAAAAATAATTTTCTACTCGATGCAATTTTAACAATACATACATATGTATATCGCTTATATGCTGAAAAACCCAATATCAAAATTCTTTGGTTCTAAAATTTTATTGCTAAAGTAAAAAATAAAAGTAAACTTCGAACGATTTTGTTAGCAGTCAACATTTCTTAAAATTTGAATGATTATCTACGTCTGGGTTTATTTATCTATTCTTATATATTGTTAGACATTGGCAGTGAAAAAAACCGACTAAATCTACAACAGGCCAGATTTCCTTTCCAATGGGCTCTTGCCAATTTACAACGTCTAAAGACGAACTAATTGCAAAATTGTTCACATACATTGCTCAAAATTATGGCGATTAACTTTAGTTAAGTGAAAGAGCTCATTTTGGATGCAAAAAACAAATACGTTGATTAAATAAATTAAAAAATCCAAAGTTTAATTAATGGCGAACGGTATTCGTATAAAGCGATCCCGAAAATATTTGTTAACTACCCCGTAGAGTTCCTGAATTCATTAAACTTACCGGGAATGCCACCACATAACTTCCAGCTTAACGTTGGAGTGGTTGGAGCAGCCAATACTGTGCGATAGTACTAGATTGGCTATAAAAACGCTGATGACAAAAACTTAGCAATAATAATTATAGGAAAGTTTGTAGGTGAAGAGCAAGTGATTTACCATTTAAGTTTAAACATATCCAATTTCCCGTTCGCCTTTCATTTGCAATGATGATTAATATATCCCAAGGACAATCGCTAAAAGTGTGTGGGTTAAACCTAGAATCCCAATGTTTTTCCAACGAGCAATTGTATGTTGCATGCTCAAGAGTAGGGACACCGTCAGCACTGTTTATTTTCTCTCCCAACAGAAAAACAAAAAGTATTGCTTCCTATCAAGCTTTAAAATAAATTATATGCTTACCTTTTTTGTTTGTTTATTTTTTAATGAATTACCTTAAGAACTATTACAACAATTAATTGAAAAAAAATTTGTATCGTTTCTTCATATGAAATATTAATCATTAGCGAATAGTTTCCGAGCGAAGCCGGGTCGTACAGCTAGTTTTCAATATTTAAAATTCAATAATTTTAGAACAGTGTTGCCACATATTTCCTAAATTTATTTATTTCATTACATTTCAATATTTGAAAATTATATTTATTGTAAAAGGTTTTTGAAAAAGAAGTTTGTATTTTAAAACAAAAAATTTAGATTAAGATGATTCAAATTTTTAGTGTATTAAGAAGAGAAATGAATGAAAACTGATAGCTGGCAAATGCCCGCCACGATCGCTTTTGACAAAATGGTGTTTTCTAGGTCATATCACGGATTTAAAGTTTTAAGGCTGAAACCGATTCGATTGGCCGCGTATAGATTCTGTCCTTAACATAGCTCCACAAAAAATAATCCAGTGGTTTTAAATCACGTGATTTGCTCACTTAACTGCTGATTGTTGTGAAATTATGAAATCGGGAAATTCGGTTTGCAATGAATTGATAGTTCCGTTGGCTGTGTGACATGTGGCACCGTCCTGTTGAAACCACATGTCAGTGATATCCACGTCATCAATAATAGGTCAAAATTGAATAGTTAGGATCTCGCAATAGCGTAATCCATTGATCGTTGCCGCATTTCCAGCCTCATCAAAAAAGCAAGGCGCAATCACATCTCCAGACCATATAGCGTGCCATACAAATGCGACAATTATGCTTGTTGGCATACCCTGACAAGTGAAAATGGGCTTCTTCATAAAAAATGAATCATTAAAACAAATTTGGATCTGCTTCAATCCTGTGGCTCATGGCTGCCATGTTTTTAGTTGAACGACCCAGTCGAACACGCGTTAGTGTTAACACATTTTGTATCGCGCCTGTCGCAGAAGGACGATTTATTGTCCGAAAATATCACAAATTTTACGAAATGTAACTTTGATAGAACTAACATTTTTATAGTGGATTTTTATTGTTTTAATGCAATTTTCGCGCGAAATTAAAGTCATTGTAACAATTGCCAACGCATCTATACGTCAAAAAATTAAATGTTAAAACTATCATGTTGTGGTCTTGCCACAATTAAAAAAAAACTTCTTGATTACCATGATATTAATGAATTTCTATTTCTTTTTTGTTTTCATCTGTTAGCTGCTATATTTATAACATGTTTTTTTCGATAAGGTGTTTTACTCCATCACTTTTCGATGCATTTGATTTGATTGTATTCTTTAAAATTAATTTGTTTCCATCAATCAGATGGATCTGTAGCGTGAAATATTTTGGAAATAATACTGGAAACCAAGAAATTTCGCTGGATGCTATAGTAAATTTCTGTTTTTGCACTTGTTCTTTAGCGTACGTGATAGTATACATTCTGCGTGATTTTCAAATGTTTAAAAAATAACAGTTCAGAAAAATGAGCCATAATAATTAAAGTGCGTCAATAAAGTTTATTATATAAGCATAATGCTTGTTATAACAGCTAGTTAGCAGGTGCCCCTGTAGGCTAGTAGTTAGTGTACTAGCTTGTCAGTATGGGGGTTGTGGGTTCGATTCCCAACGAAGACCTTGGTTTTTTTCACTACAAAAAATAAAAATTGACTGTCGGTGGGGCTGCTCAGTGATGAAGGCATAGTCACTGGTCGCTGTGCTGTCGTATACGACAGTTAATTTCCGACTATCCTTTTACTTTTACCACCTGTTCCTACTCTTCTTGACTAAATAGGCATTGTTGCTACTTCTCTTTTAAAAAAACACAAAAAAATGTGTCGTTAACTAATTTTTTAGATTAAAAACTTTTCTGTACAATCAAAACTAAAAATAAAAAAACTTAAATATTTTATTTTTAGTAATTTTTCTAAAGCAAATGTATTTAAAATAACGAAAATATAAAAGATAAAAAATATGTTTCGGTAGTGTCTAAAAATGATTTTGTGTTGAACTGAGCTGTTTATTTGTTCAGTGATTTGTTATCAAGAATAACTTTTTATTTACACTTTTAAGCTCCATAATTTTTTTTCTCCGAACCTGTGCATATGGTGGACTAATATGGTGGTGTCTGTGTGACGATTTCAATTTTTCTAGAATTGTTCAGCTTTTTGTAGAAGGCACATATAGAGTTCCTTGTTGTACCGTACTTTTTCTTATCTCAGAATACATTACAATTCGTTGCCGAACCAAACCTCATTTAATTCAAGCTTGTTAATTAGATACTCATTATATTTTTAAAGTATTTCTGTCTATCATTGACGTGAAAGCGATCTTTTCTATTTGTCAGCCATCTTTCACTTGATATTGTGACCCTTTTCAATGTTGCAGGATTGTTGGCAAAATAATTTAAATACTTAAATGCCCTTGAAGATGTATCTATTTTGCCACAGCACTTACAGAGCTTTTTGTTTGAGATATAAATTCTTTTGCATTCTCGATTGCAGTTGTTCCTTCCCAGTTGATTGTTTAAACAAATTTTAAATAGATTCCTTGAGGATTTCATAACAAAGCCTTTTAGAATTTCGTACAGATAGCGATAGACGTAAATGAAATGATTTGTGTTATGAAGAATTAGAATCAGATAACGAGGATCTGACATTAGAAGTATTAGTGGCCAATGTGATATCAATTGAAAGATACTCGTAATGGATAAATATTTAGGTAAAAGATCGAATATATACTTCATGTCTCCTGGTGTAGTGTGCACTTTTTCATAGATCTAACATTAAATGCCCAAAGATCTAATGGTAACTTGTATCTAGCCTGTCTCAGAAGGACGATTATGTTGTCCGAAAATATCGTAAATTTTACGAAATGATACTTTAATAGAACCACCATTTCGTAGTGGATTTAAATTATTATAATGTAATTTTCGTGCGAAATTGAATTTATTGTAATAATTGCCAATGCATCTATACGTCAAAAAACTATGTAAATGTCAACACTATCATTTTGTTGGTGTTGCCATAGTTGAAAAACAATCTTCTTGTTAAAAAAACTGTTATCTGTTATACTTATAATATATTTTTTCGATAAAGTGTTTTACTCCATTACTTTTCGAAGAATGTGATTTGATTTGATTTAATTCTTTCAAATGTATTTCGTTTCCATCAATCAGATGGAATTCTGACTGGCTAAATATTGTAGTTGTTGAAGATTATTTAAAAGTCCTTAAGACTATTGCAAATGCAAACGATCAGCATTTTTATGTTTTCTATTTTACTCATAAGTATTGCTTAAGTTTTTAAAAAAAATATTTTATAAATGGAGTATAAAAAAATAAGAGTCAGTACATAAATAATATCACCTAATTTATTTTAAATTAATTATTAAAAATAAACTGTTTAGATGGAAAGCTGTTGGTTAGATAATCGTGGTAGGATAGGAATTAATCCAGAGTCAAGTGAAACACACAAAATAATACATTTATATTTTTCTCTCTGCAAAATTGTTGCAAAATTAAGAAGAAGGAAATATTTTTTTGGCCAAAACGGAAACAACATTTTTGACTCTTGATATTTAAAACAGCGCGAGTTTCATAGCATTCAGAATCCACGTAAATCAGTTGAAGAGGAAAGATCTTTACCCATCAGTGTTGTGAGTGCCAAACGGAAAAAACGTCATTTTGGCATTAACATAAACAATTTTATTTTTGGAATCATTTTAAATTTAATCTACGTTAATTTATGCTAGATCCCTTTACAAGTAAACAATTTACGATATTCTATTAATATATTTATTATTCAAAACACATTTAAAACTTTATAAGAAATTGTGGTGGAAGGCATATTGATATGGCTATTTCACACAAGTGGATTTTACCCCAAATTTTGTATAAATTTAAATTTAAGAGTTTTATATCTCAAGCCAAATTGATTAAATGAGAATTTTCATGGAACCAACACTGCAAAATGATATCTGAAAAAAATTCAAATAAATAATTGAGCTGAATTAAACAAAACTGTTTATTGATAATCAAGAAAAAAAATCAAACAAAAAAAAAATTATTAATTTTAAATAAAAAAGTTCATTAAAAAAACAATCACACAAATAATCAAATGATATTTTTAATTTTTATTCAATTTTTATTATTAGTTTTTATCAAATATGTTGCATTATTATATTGCATTATTAATAATTAATGAAATATTTCAGTTTTTGTTTTTAAAATAAGACAAAACTGATACGTCTTTTAAAAAGGTGTACTGACATCAACAATAACTAACAATAACAACATATATAATTAAGAACTAAACATTAAATGAAATTAAGGATGTAATAAGAGTATGAAACATTTTTAAAAATGCTTATTTTAAGCTTATTATTGTTAAATTGATTTACTCCAGCACATATTGTAATATATTCTGAAATAATGCCAAATTTGATGGAACAATTAATGTAATTAAAACTCATAACTTTCTTAGTAAATTTTTTGTGGAATTAAAAACATAAAAAAATTATTGTTTAAAATTATACAACATATTGGACTCCTCAGGATATTGAAGATTAAATAAAAAGAATGCTTTGATCAAAATGTAAAACGCGCGTTCAAAATGGTTAAGATTGAATATTTAACCTCATCTCTGTTTTATTTAGTTGACCAGCAATTAAAAGTCTTGGTTGTATATTGCAACCTTGCAGCTTCAACAGAATTCGAATTCTTCACTTTTAGGTGATACTACAGCAAAACTTTCTTGAGAGTCAGCAATCGAATATTTTTGCATATTTAAGAACCACTGGGTTGGGTATAAACTGTTTGTTAGGGTGGAAGTAGATTGTGAAGAAACCAAAGCACCATAAAACTCTAGATTTTGCGGTATAAAATTGAACGTTAGTTAAAAAAAAATAAATCATTTATTTTATAAGTTATAATTACATTTGTCTATAACTAAGATATTGTAAAATATTTTTAACAAACACCCGTTCGCTCGATGTAAATTGCATATTCTTAGTTGCATGATTAAAACAAATCAAACCTTAATGAACAAATTAACAATATTGATCTAGTATTTAAAAAACTACAACATTTCTAATGACTATGGTTTTATTCGTTGAGACATACTTCAGCAGTATTCCATTTGCGTTGTATTTTTCCTTAATATAATGACATCTAATATCAATAAGTTTGATGCTTTTTTTTATTGTCATTTGATTTTTCGTCAAATATTTGCACCTTGATTATCACGATCAGAAATTGTTAGCTTCCCTATTAAATCTTGGAAACCTAATTCATTAAGCAAACTTCAATAAAAACTGATTTCTTTGGCAGCGTGACACATTGCGATAGATTCAACTTTCACTGAACTTAATGCAACTAACAATATACAATTCAATTATTGTAGACCTTTTTGACTAGTAACTACAATTTTCCGTTCACAAAATTCAAAGGTTCTGCCAAGTTACCATTTTCCCTTGCAAGTGAAATATTTTCAGGAAAAAGTATACTGTATTTGATCCGAGGCAATAAGAAGCATTCTCTGCAGCAGTTTTGAAGTGATGTGAACACCTACAGACGGATACACAGACAGATAAAAATCCTTAATATTGGCGTTGTATATTCCACTTCGATAATCGCCTGCACCAGGTACAAGATTTTCAATAAATATTTCATGTACAAAAACGGTCTGTTATCGTTTTAGTATTGATATGTTTAGTATAGATATGTACCAAACAATTATAAATAAATGGGACAAAAAGCTTTTAATAGAAAAATTAAAACAATTTTATAAGGCCTCTGAAAACTTTCTCCCTTCATACGGTTGTGTTTTTTTCTTTTGGAAAAAATTTTGGGTGCAATTTTTTCTGGGTACAAAAACACCCGAAAACATTTTGAAAACATAAGCACTTTTCATTTTCAATCTTTCTACATAAGGATTTCCTCTGAAGCCGTTCATATGTAATTTAAAAAATGAATGAATGAAGAGAACAAAAAAATATTTGTAAAGAATTTTACAAACGCGCAACGTGTACGTGCAATGGAAATACACAATTTTATTGTTTGAACTAATTTTTAATTTAATCTATGTTAATTTATGCTAAATGCCTTTAAAATCCACTGATAAGCTATATGGGCAGTAGTGAAATGGGCGTGTGGATATGCTCTTCTCCATCGTAATACATTTAAAATATTTTTTGAATAATAAATATTTTATGAGAATAATAATAAAAAGTTTATTTTTAAAGGATTCGAATACAAATTAACGTACATTAAATTAAAAATTAACTTATAGAAATGTCAAAAGAAAATATACGGAGTTTGGTATAAACGCCAGAAATAATATAAAGAACAAAATGTAACGACTGAATCCGTGATTCGCACGATCCTTATTCAAACGTATCTCCATAAGTAGGCGATCAAGATAGAAAAAATTACGCACTAATTTCGTTTCCTATGCTTTTTTTATATTTCTCTTTTTATTTTGATTCTTTCTTTTTCGCCTTTTGAATTGGCAACCACTTTTTGATTTATAAAAAAAGGAAAATGTTGGCATATTTTTCTTATTCATTTTTAATCTTTTACTTGTTTTTAAAAGCAAAATAATGCGAAGTGTGTATAAGACACAGGAAGGAAGCCACTTATAGAATGAAGACTGGTAAATTTTTTCAGTAAGTCTTCATAGCGATTTTTGCCGTGCTTTAGTCTATAGTGTAGACTTGCTTGTATTGTCTCTACGTAAAATAAATATTGAATAGATCACGAACTATTCGTGGGCTATTCAACAGTCTAGAATTTAGATAGTTTTGCTTATTATCTATTTTTTTTTAAATATTCATGTTTATTTATTTAAATCTACATTAATTTATACTAGATTCCTTTAATAAATATTTTATGATATTCTCAAAAAATTGTTTTTGTTCTAATAAAATATTTATTTTTTGCTTTACTGCGGGGTAAAGCATACCCACATGGCCATTTCACTAGTGCCCGAGCAGTATTTGCGAACTTCACTCCAAATGTTGTGTAGAAAATTCAAAAGTCTTTCTTATATCTCAGTCCAAATTAATTAAATGAGAGTTTTCATAGAGCCGATAACAGCCAAAACTCAAAAATACAGCAAACATTTCGAAAACAAAAACACTTTTTATTTTCAATCTTTCTACATAATAATACAACAGTAATACATTTCAAATATATTTTTGAATAATAAATATTTTATGAGAATATCATAAAATATTAAATTCAATTAAAAAATTATTCCGAAAATGAAATTGTATATTTATTTATTTTATTTATTTGAATTTAATCCGATTACAAGCCTTAAGCCCAACTTAATCTTAATTTATACGGTTTTAACATAATTAAATTTATAACTTAAATTATTTAATAAATTAATGCATAAATTAATTAAATAATTAATTAATTAAATGATTATTTAATTAATTAAGGTAAAGAATTAAGGGATTTGGACATACAATAATTAACTTTCAAAATTAAATTTCTCTGAAAGATATAGAGACAAACAAAATTTAATTACTGTTGTCCTTTCTTTCGGTGAAACCATCATTGCTGGCTATTTGTTTGTTTTATGCAAACAAAGCTACGAAAATTTAAACCTAAAATGCTATTTAAATGGCCAGATTTGAATTTTCATATTCCCTAAACAAATATTTTCATATTCATGAATTTAAATTTATTCCCCTTCGAAGATAAATGGCCTTGTCCCAACGTTTTTCTTCAATTATCGAAGCAGTTCTCACGTACACCTCTTCGAGGGTCTCCTTTCATGAGTGCCTTCAATTTTGGCTGATACTTGATTACGGTATTCTTCTCGACAAAAAGGCGAACAAGTGGTATTTTCGTGATGCAAAGCTATGAATTGTTTTTCCACCACTCCGATAAATTTTTTTGTTTTGCTTCTAGTAAGCGGCGTATAGTTTCAACAGTAAGCAAAACCTTGAAATTTGATTAAGTTATATTGCATGAGATTAGGTGATTTTTTGTAACTTTTAAATCCTTTCAGGACCAGTGTTAACGTTTACATCTTCTCGATCATTTTTTAAAAGCTTTTACCACCTATTAATATTTTTCTAATTCAAAGTGTAATCATGATATTTTATACTTAATATTTCAAGTTCTCTTGAGCAGTGAAATCCATTTTTCACTCAATATGTAATCCAAGTTCTTCTATTCATTTTCTCTTTATTACAAAAGAACAATAATAGCTCTGAATTAAAAAGTACAACTTACTGTTATGCATATTAAATACTTCCCTGCGCGGGGTTTTATTTAATCTTGCCAAGCGGGTAGTAGCTGTGATTTCAATTAATAGGCGAGTTAAAGCGTCTAGATTTATCTATTTTTAAAATATCTGGCAGTTTGAAGCTGTTCTTATTTATTTGGTGTAAGTGGATGAGGTTCGTATTTTTTGCATACTTTTACAAAGTATTTATTCATTTTTATCAAGGATGTAGTTAATTTTTTTTTGAAACAACATATTATTTTTATGGTTGACTGCAATTTACAATTTAATAATAAATTTGCTTTAAAATTTTATTTGCTTTCTTTTTCTATTCATTTTAGAAATCGTAATTGGTGGCGTAGACGCACCTCTTTGGAAAAATTTCTTTTAGTAGTTTCAGCAACTGCTTGCATAGATTTAATTGCTTTTGTAAGCTCCTTACAATTAATCCTACTAACAAATCAAAGGGCTGAAGGCAACAATTTTTCAGACAATAAAAACTACTTCTTACGCTTATCCTTGTTGCCAGAATTTAAAACCATAAGGCCTGCTCACCCAGCTTTAGTCCTGAATACTTCTACTATAACAGCAACAGAAACTGTAGTAACTGGAGATAATAAAAGGGTGAAGAGATCTATTGATTCCAAAATTAACAACAACACATGCCTCTCAACCGAATGCAATTATACTGCGACGGAAGTTTTGAAAAGAATGAACACCAAAATTGACCCTTGTGAAAACTTCTATCAATTCGCTCGTGGAAATTTTCTTATTAATGAAACACAACTGCCAAATGACACAGAACACAGTATCTCCTCGATTGTATCAGATAAAATGCTTGAACAAATAAAAACTATTATAATCGAAGAAAGGCCTGCCTCGGAACCGAAGTATATTCGTTTACCAAATGCTTTGTATAAGGCTTGCATGAATGAAAGTGAGTTTTAATAACTTCGGTGCTTCGTATGTGACTAAATTGATTTTCGTTTCATTTCGTCTTTAGCCTTAATTGACAGTTTAGGCATCAAACCTATGCAACAATTTGCAAACACTTTGGGCGGTTGGCCGGTAGTTGTTGGCAATTCTTGGGATTGGAATCATACATGAACTTGGCAAGAAACAGTGAAACAGTTCCGGTATTTAGGCTTTAGAACGGATTATATACTAACTTTTGGAGTAGAAGTGGATACTAAAAACAATACAAGATATATAATAAATGTAAGTTTTTGTTTGGTGTAAACAAATAAATCATTGTGCCAATTTAGGAACATTTTTCAAAAGGATAAGACATTATAAAAGTGGATATGGCTGCATGTTTTAATCTGAATACAAAAAATGAGAGGGTCTGTCTATGCAAAACCTGATTTGATATATAATGTTCTGTTTGTTTTAAATTTTAGAAACTTTCATATTTTTTTTAGCTGGATCAACCATTCGTTTCTTTAGATCGGAGTTATTTGATTGGAGCTATGAATGATACTGAAGTTCAGACTTACTACAATGCTATGGTTGAGACAGCAGTTCTCTTTGGAGCTAAAAGGAAAAATGCCTTAAAAGAATTAAAAGAATCTTTGCAATTCGAAATAGATTTAGCTAATGTAAGTTACGCCATAGTTGTTTATCAAGCAATCTAATTTTTTGTTATTGCTTCCGTTCCAGATTTCTTTGTCGCTTGACAAAAAGTTTGATAATTTACGCAGCATTAAAGAAATGCAAAATAATTATCCTTATGTCCAGTGGGTAGATTACATCAACGCTCTCTTGCCTAACAATATTACGGTCGATGAAAATGAAATAATCAATTTGTTGGTGCCCAGTTTTTTCGAGGGTCTGGGTAAATTATTGAACCGAACTGAGAAACGTACTATTTCCAATTATATGATGTGGCGTATACATTTATCATCACTCTTTCAACTAACTGATGACTTCATCAAGAGAAGTGTGCCATCTTTTCCGGCTTTAATAGGTAGTCAAACACCGAAGACTAGATCGGATAAGTTTATAGATGAGACATCGAGGTAAGCACTATTGATATTAAGTTATTTGGCATATTTTACTTTAAAATCAAATTATCCAAATTTTATAAAAAATATTTAAATGAGTTTGTAAATGAGTTGTAATATTTTATTTTAAACTAGCTGACCCGAAATACCAAATTCTTTTTCAATACCGTTAGCAGGAGCAGAAATAATAGATTTTTAATTTGTGGTTTGTATGGGAGGTATCACGCCCCTTTGTCCAATTGGACCGAATTGTAAATCTAAACCACCCGGGGTGCCACCCAAACTCATACAAAAAAAATATATGCAAATCGGTCCAGCCGTTTAGGAGGAGTTCAGTCACAACACACGTACAGTAGAATTATATATATAAAGACTCGCAAACCCGTTCGCCACGTTTGCCACCAGATGGCTTCGTTTTTTGTAACATTTCGTTTGGGGATTAAAAGATAAAGAAAAATAATTTTTTTTGTTTTATATTTAAAAAGGAAAAATTTCATTTCATTGCACAACAGTAATGAATTCATTTCGATTACAAAAATGAAGTGGAATTTAGTTGAACTTCTCTAAGTAAAAAATAAAAGTGAATCCAAAGTAAATACTGAATCGAAGCGTTATACGTGTCTGCATATTATCCGTTTCATTGAAGTGCTCTTTGGTGAACCACATTTTTTCTTTTTTTGGTCGGGCGTTAACACAAACAAAGCGGATGGTTTCCCAACTCCTGAATACGCAACGTATAGCTGCCCATGTGAAAAACAATGATTTTCTAAATTTATCCTGCAAACACTAAGCGATTGGCCTTTCGACTTGTTAATTGTCATTGCGAACGCAAGGCGAAACGGAAATTGCAATCGTTTGAAGTCAAACGGAAGATCAGTCGGAATCATTGGTACTTGAGGAATACATACATTTTCACCTGCGTACTTCCCGTTAATAATGGTTGCCTCAATCAAATTCGGCATAAGTCTTTTTACCGCAAGTCGAGTACCGTTGCAAAGTCGCGGTGGATGTAAATTACGCAATATCATAATAACTGAACCAACTTTTTGAGTTGCAAGTTATGTGGTAGAAATCCTAGTAACTCCAGAGAGTTCAAAAACTCCGTTGGATAATTTACTGCATCATCGGGATTTGTTATGGAATCAACGGATTTGTATGTCAGCCAATTTGTATCGATTTTTGATTGAATGGTGAAATTCAGTGCATGTTCAACATCATTATTCTTTGCGGCGAGAATTGCACGTTAAATTAACCAAACATAATTTTGATAATTCTCACTAATGTTTGGGAAAACATTTTCAATAAGAGCTAATTGAGAGTTTACAAATCGGCAAAAGTCGCTGGTAAGAGTAACTAATCCAGTTGTCGCATCAACTGGGACTTTTCCATTTCCAACAGCTAACAATTGTTTGGAAAATTGTGCAGCACTTTGATCATTTTGAAGTTGAACTCTCATATTAGTGGTTAGCGATAAAGGATTTACGTTATTCCACAAAGGTGATGCCTTCAGGCAAACATTCAATTCATCTGCAGGCATTGCACGATGAATTACTGGCAACGTCTGCCTGAAATCGCCTGCCAACAATATCATCAAGCCGCCAAAGTTGTTGTTATTTCGCCGAAGATCCTTCAGTGTGAAGTTAAGTGCTTCAAGCGATTTCTTATGTGCCATTGTGCACTCATCCCAAACAATGAGCTTGCACTGCATCAATAATTTTCCTATTGCACTGGATCGGGATATATTGTATGTTGGAGTATCAATTGTTTTTAAATTGAATGGCAACTTAAGCGCAGAATGTGCAGTACGCCCGCCATATAGAAGAGTCGCCGCAATTCAAGATGATGCTAACGCCAAAGCAATGTTACACCTTGATCGAATAGTGGCCAAAATCAATGTAATGACAAGTGTTTTTCCTGTTCCTCCAGGTGCGCCTAGGTAGAATAGACTACCAGTATTACTGTCCACCGCTTGCGTAAATGTTTCGTTTATTTGTTTTTGCTCTTTATTCAGCAACGACACATTATTTCAAACGAATTCCTGCAATGTATCAACATTGTATTGCAGCTCTCGATTTAATTCTTGGTTGAGTCCATGGTGCAACGATAGATTTGGCTCAATCATTCCTACTTCAATCAGTAGCTTGTTTGCAATAGTCAAGCATTGATCCTCAATCAGAAACAATCCTTCATTATATATTTCATCGGTTATTTGCATGTCGGGATTATTCGTTTGAATGCGCAAGCGATGCAAGATATCTTAACATATGTCGTCTTTGCATTTGTTCCATAACTGAATTGGTTGTGAAGGGAAACATCTGGTGATGATGATAGCGAACAGCGTTCGTATTTGGTATGCATTTGATGAAACAACTGAACCCGCAAGTGTTAAATCCCAATAGTTGATATGCTTCTCGATATGTTTAGCATTGGTCGCCATTCACAGATTTCAAATGTGCAAATGATTTTGGTCCACGTACATTTGCCAACAGCAGTCGCAAAGAACAACATTCATTATTTCTAGGATGAACAGTATACATCGACCTAGCGCACGGCGATATCTACTTAAAATGAAACGTACTTATTTTCGTGAGGGATACTCACACCTGTACCCGTACTGGTGCCGTTGTAATACATGCTATGTATCAGAGATGGCGCTGTATGTGAAAAATGAATTTCCCTATTTTTATGCTGTTCTCTTGAAATTTTTCCTAAATTTTCTTTGCTATAAAGCTCACGGAGCCCGAGAACTTTCTAACGAATGCAAAACCGTGGAAATCGGTTCGTCCGTTCTGAAGTTATAGCGTCAGGAAGGAAAACCCGATTTATTTTTATATTATAGATATGAAGATAATTGTTGAAAATAACAGAGAAGATTTCGAATATAATGCAATAGCTTCTATATTTCATTCCATTATTCTATTTTTGTTTGTCATTTGACGAGGGTCGACGGAAAACCGTACCCAAATAATATTGATTATAACCCCGTCGGAAAAACCAAGCACATATTGATACATTAACCGTTACCACATTTCCAGCCTCATCTTCGAGAAAAAACGGCACATAGTGCACCATATAGTAACACATATAGCATGCAAAGCCCTCTCAGTAATCGCTCTAAGATATTCAAAGGCTCAAATGTGGCTGCGATGTTTTCTGTTGAGGGACCTGCTTGCTGTTCCCACCTATGCGTGTTCGTGCGTGTACGAGCCGTCGACTCAAATTTAACGAGAAAATTCTTAATAGCGGTCTCAGAAGTGTGATTATGTTGTCCGAAAATAACACGAATTTTACAAAATGTAACTTTAATATTTTCGTAACGGATTTTAATTTTCCAAAGCGATTTTCGTGCAAAATTTAACTTATTGTAACAATTGCCAGCGCATCTTCTACAAATACGTCAAAAACCTAAATGTCAAAACTTTCATATTGTTGGTGTTGGTACAATTCAAAAACAAATTTCTTATTAAAAAACCCAATACAACAGAGCACAACAGTTTTTTTTTTTATCTGGTAATGATTTTATAGTGCTGTTGCGTTTTTATTCAGTAACAGTTGAATATTCTTATATACGTCTTTACTTTAATTATGTAACAAAAATTATATAACTTTGTAAAGTAAAAAAAAATTATAGTTCTTAACACTTTAATAACAGAGTTTCCAGTCGGCGTTACCAATTAAGGAATATCTTCGTGCCAACTTTCGTACTTTGTTACCTTTTCGAACATAACGATGTATGGTGCTTGCTTTACTTGCTCTTTTAAGGTTTTTTTAAGGTTTTATTAAATTTTATTAGGCTGAACGATTTTTACATATTTATACTATCGGCAAACAAATAAAATTATTTTCAATGTTCTCATTTTTATTTCATTATTTGTATACGCAACTGGAATTTTTTTGGAAATTTATCACCTTTAAAACAAAAAATAAACATTTAATTTACCACTTAAAACAGCAAATTAGGCGTAGCGATAGGCTCGCTGTACGTTTGCAAGCACTTTTCCGGGTACTCTAAGAGAGATGCTTTAGAAATTGTCAACAATATACGTGGTGCCTTCAGTCGACTTCTCGACGATGCAGCATGGATGGATAATGATACAAAACAAGCGGCAAAACAAAAGTTACAGTTGATGGCAAACTTTATCGGATATCCCGACGAAATGCTGGACAATAATATATTAGAAAAATTTTATGCGAAAGTGGAAATCGATCCAAAAAAATATTTTGAAATACCTTTAATTATGTATGCTTTCGAAACGGATAATTTATTAAGTCGGTTAAGGCTGCCAGTGGATACAAGCGCTTGGGCAAAGCAAGCGTTACCCCAATATGTTAATGGTTTCTATTCTGTAGAAGATAATCATATAGGTAAGATATCATAAAACTAATTTTTAACGATTGCAAGAACAATTTAATTCGAACATTTAACTAAACTAAAAAATGGAAAATTGTTCGAACTATTTAATTTTAATTATTTTATTTTGAATGAGTTTTTGTTTGGTTTTCAAAAGCCACCGCATCCAAAAAGTTAAATTATTCAAAATTATCAGTTTGAAAATATTTCCTTTTTAGATCTTTTCGTTCCGAATATAAAGGGTTTTTCAACAAGAAATTTGTTTTCTAATACAAAATAACACAAAAAATTTAGATAAAGATGATTCAAATTTTTTATTTAATTTTTGGCAAACTGGCGGTTCTATTTCATTAATCACATCATCGATTTTAAGTTTAAAAGCTGAAATGGATTCGATTGGCTCCGTATCCCTGTCCTTAACATAGCCCCACAAAAAATAATCTAGTGGCTTTAAATCACACGATCTGGCTGGCCACTTAACTGCTGGTTGTCGTGAAATTATACGGTCGGGAAATTTGTTTTGCAAAAAATTGATCCCTTCATTGGCTGTGTGACATGTGGCACCGTCCTGTTGAAACTACATGTCAGTGATATCCACGTCATCAGTAATAGGCTAATACTGAGTTGTTAGCTTCTCGCAATAGCGTGAGCCCACTCACGCTTCCACACCACATAGTGCTCCATACAATGACAGGCTAAGCATGCAAAGTCTAGTGGTCTAGGATTTTCAGAAACCCAATTGCAGCAATTTTGCTTGCTAACATACCCTGATATACCCAATATCAGTAATTTTACGAAATGTAAATTTAACAGATCCATCTTTTTCATAGTGGATTTAAATTATTTTAATGCGACTTTCGTGCGAAATTTAGTTCACTGAAACAATTGCCAATGCATCTTGTAGTAGATACGTCAAAAAACTAAATATCAAGACAATGATGTTGTTGGAAAACAAACCAACAAACCTCTTGTCGAAAAACCCGATATTTTCCTTACCTAAAAATAGCTGTGCTAAATCAGTAATCTTTTTCAAATGTAAAGAATAGCTCTATTAATTTTACTGAATGAAGTATCTTCGAAAACAGAACGAGCTTTATTTTTCTACTCTTACGAAGATAATTATCTTAAAATGTTTATGTTTTCATCCTGTTTTTTTATTTTTGTGGAATTTGCCTGTACTTTCCGAAAACATTTTTTTGAACATTGTTTTGATAAATTTTATGTTCTTTAGTTCGAATTCAAAGAAAAGTTGTTTCGCTAAGAAAACGGCTTGCGGAAGTATTTTGAAAATTGGTTTTTTTTTTTTTTAATTTTATTTCGATAGGAAATTTGTAATCTTTATAAAATTTTACACTTCGATGATGCTTTTTTTTTCTTTCAACATTTTAAAACAAATAAAACATTCTTTATTTTGTTTGTAGATTTCCCGGCTGGTGTCTGGCAAGATCATTTCTTCAATAGTCAACGACCCAAGTACATGAATTACGGTGCCATGGGCTCTATAATTGGTCACGAAATCATTCACGGCTTCGATACTTATGGCAGTACGTTTGATGGTAGCGGCAATTTAGTTGACTGGTGGCAACCCGATACTAAACGTAAATATTTGGAAAGGACTAAATGTATAATTGAACAATATGGCAACTATACGGACAAGCAGACTGGCCTTAATGTTAGTTTTGTATCCATTTAAGGGTTAATTTTTTACTAAATTTAAAAAATAACTTTTCCCATTTCTAGCTAAATGGCACTAGAACTTTAAACGAAAATATTAACGATAATGTTGGCGTTAAAATCGCTTATATAGCCTACAATCAATGGGTTGACAAAAATGGCCAAGAGCCAAGATTGCCTAAATTGGATTATAGTCCTCAACAAATGTTTTGGATATCATATGCCCAAGTATTTTGCGAACAATGCGGTTCAGGTAGGTATCACTTTCTCTTTACATTTTAAATATCAAAATTAATAATAGCTATAATTGTTATAGAATGTCTTAAAGATGATATTACCACTGGATACCACTCTCCTAGCGAATTCCGAGTTTTAGGGCCTTTAAGAAATATTAAAGGCTTCTCTGTCGATTTTCAGTGCCCTGAGGGTTCACCCATGAATCCTGTCAATAAATGTCAGCTTTGGTAGATTTAACAAAAATTATCTGATAAATAAATTTTGTTTATTAAAAGTGATTTGGTAAAAGACCCAAATCGTTTTTACTTTTATTTATGGATTTTTTCTTTAATTTTGAGAGTAAATAATTTTTATATAAAATATTTTATATTTAAGTTCACCAAGTATAAGTTGGTTTTGCCTGTTGTACGTGTAACATCTTAATTTTTAATTGTTTTCTTTAAATTACTAAACAATTTGTCAGTAAAATTTATGTTTTAATGTTATTAATTATTGGAACACACTGGTCAAATAACCAGTGTGTTAATTGTTTTTTTTTTAATTTTCAATAAAAGTAACTGACAAATGCCATCAAGTGGATGTTGGTAAACCCAAAACATAACCAAACAAAAAAGAAAAAACAAATCGAAAAAGTCACTGGGCAATAACTA
This sequence comes from Trichopoda pennipes, assembly GCA_030448955.1. Taxonomy (NCBI): domain Eukaryota; kingdom Metazoa; phylum Arthropoda; class Insecta; order Diptera; family Tachinidae; genus Trichopoda; species Trichopoda pennipes. Next base: position 19,686,820 of record JASKUP010000012.1, read on the forward strand.
AACAGTAGCCAAATTTTGAGGAGGTGAGAAAAACGAGCAAAAATAATAATTTTTAAGAATCAACAACAAAGGACTTTAATTTGTTTGCTAAAAAGTAGGAAAAGAGTGAGTTTTATTTATTTATTAAAATAGAGGGCCTTAACAGTTGTTCTAATAATAGTTGAAAAATCTAATAAATTTTACACCAAATTCTTAAAGCTATGCAGTGGTTGCCACTTAAAAAAGGAAATGTCCTCTTTTATATGTTAAAGCAAATCTAATTTAATTTATAAAAAATATAGTTCATATAGAAAATTATAAATAAAATTTGCAAACAGGCATGTATAACTTCAAAATCGCGTATCCTTATTGTTTTTAAGGGCCTGTGAGGAGTCCAGAAGATTTTTTCGTTTCTATAGTAACTTCACTTAATTCATCTTGGAGAGTCGTGCGCAAGTCAAAATTTATCAAAGGCTAGTATTTTAATTACTTTTGGCAGTAGTATATTACCCAAAGTCGAGTGCTTTGGCTCGTTATCAGCAGACAACTTAAAACTATTTAAAATATATAAAATTAGCTACAGATAAAATATTGTTAATTTTTTTTCTTTTAATAAACGTTTTGTTTATGCAAAATAATAATACAGCACTTTAGACTTTTAAACTAAATTTAACGATTTATTAAGTTTCAATATACACAAAAAACAGGATGATAACTTTGTTGCCTTTTCTTAATGATGATTCAACTTCAATTTATTCATTTGGCCAGCAAGTGAGGCTTATAAAGCTGTTTTAAGCGGTTCCCGCATAAACAGGAATATTTTACTTACACACCACCCAATATTGTCGTTATTGTTATCATGTAGGTGTAGGTGTCTGTTTGATTGTGTCTTTTTTTGTTCTTTGTTATTTATATTTGTTTTATGTTGTTTAGCTTATTTTGTGGAATTTCTCATACGCATGTTGGAATTATTTCGGTAGTTCATGAACCACTCAAGATATCCTAATGAAATTTTACAGAGATAAAGCAGAGATATTTTTGAGCAAAGTTACGTACGATCGTCTCTATATTTTTTTTTTTTGGAAAGGTCATAAAAAGTTTATTTATTACTCAAATGTTATGACCTTTTGAACTTAAATAGACCTTGAAAATATCTACATGTCCAAGTTATTTCTTTTAGTTTGGGGGAAAATCGGACTAGAAAAATGTTTTTTAATTTTTGGCGGACTTTAACTTAGTATTTTTGACGAAGTATACTTACTTATATTCGTATTATTATTGATATTGGCTGTATTCTCAATAAAATTTATAATAGAACAGCAGTAAGTTTGGTTCTGATAACATGTTTTGTTACAAAGTTACAAGCCTCTGAATTGGAAAAATTAAAAATGATCGTTTTTTTAGGATTTTCCCTAAGTTTATATAATTGAAACCTACTTTGATACTAGTAAATTTTTTGGTCTATTTTAAAGAGAACCTATAGGAAATGTAAATAAAGGAAAAATTGCGTCATAAATTGTAATCGCTCACCACCCTCCAGACCTATCAAAACATAGCCAATTTTGAAACCAAATTTATAAATTACATCAATTTCTCTGAGTATTCCAGACATCTCACAAAATTGTCTAGCCACATTCGAGTGGACTAATTATCACAAAAGAATTCGGCATAACAACGGATGAAAGTAAACACGCCTGTGGAGCCATATTAACAAAGGAGCACTACGAAAAACAACTACCAAAAGCATATGCATCAAAATCATTTACAAAGGGTAAAGGTAACAAATCAACAATCGAACAGGAACTCACAGGCATACACTAGGCTATTACGCACTTCAGCCCATAGACCTGTTTCTGACTGTCAAGAATGAGACTTAACCTCGAAGAATATGATTTCACTATAGAGTATCTTAGGGGAAAAGATAATCATGTTGCGGATGCATTAACAAGAAAAACGATCAAGGACCTTAAAGACATTAACTTAAATCCTAATACTATATTAAAAGTAACATCCGGATCTACCACACATCGGGGTTATAAGAAAAGTAATGTAAAAATCAGCATTTAGATAATGATAATTACAAAAAGCCCAATTAATGCCAATTAATAATTCTGACGAAAGATTGCTCCAATTCGTTATTTCATCAAACGTGGAAAATCTATAATGGCAAACAGTTGCTTCTGGGGAATGGGAATCATTGGACCTTACTTTTTTTGAAAATGAAAACGGCGTAACGGTAACTGTGAATGGGGAGCGATATCGTGATATGATTGAAAACTTATTAACGCCACAACTGCATGCTTTGGGCTTTATTAACATGTGGTATCACCAAGATGGTGCCACATCGCTTACAGCTAGGATTGCAATAAAATAACTGCGATATCTCTTCTCACAACAACTTGTTTCAAGAAATGTTGAAAATGGCCTCCACGGTCGCCTGATTTAACTGCTCTGGACTGCTTTTTGTGGTGATATTTGAAAAGCAACGTTTATGCAAACAACCCAGAAGCGCTTTAGCAACTCAAGCAAAATATTTGTGATAAAATTAATAAAATACCGCGTGAAATGTGTGAGAATGTAATGAATAATGTGTTCAGAAGGGCTCGCATTTGTGAATCTAACAGAGGCGGACATTTATGTGATATTATGTTCCATACATAATTGCCGACATTAAATAAAACATTTATCAATATAAAATCCATTCTCTTTCATTTAATCAAAAATTAAAAACAAGCTGCTTCAAAATTTTGTAAGAATATCTCGATCCGTTTACATTTTTTGGCAACTCAAATTGTACATTTTATTTTTCAAACAACCACTTTAACGTGAAATTTACAGTTTTAAAGTTAAATGACACCTAAAAAAAGTCGACGCGTAAAAAAGTGTTAAAAAGTTGTTAATCTCTATACTCTGTTTTAGAAAACCTCGTTTTCTAATGAAGTTTTTCTCTTTTTTTATAGGTAAATATTGAAAAAGTGTGTGAACACATATTAGTTAAACTAGTGATGAATTTCACAAATGCCCAAATTTTAAAAACATAACTTAAATATACAAGTTTAAGGTTAGTTTTCATAAAACAATAAATCGCGTGTCTTTCCACTATTAGTAAGGAAATAAGTAAAGAAATCGAATACATACATTCGAATAGTTTGTAACGAGTGTGGTAAAGAAAAAGCTACGGGCTGTAACATCAAGAAAAAATTTGATATCTGAAGCTAGTTGATACTCCTAAATAGTAATTGATCGGTACGTCTTGAGAGAGAACAAATCACAAAAAAATTATTAAAATAATTCACTATTTTTAATACTCAAGAAAAATGTGTGATATTATCATAAATATGTGTTAACTGTTAATTTTCACTCGTCTTAGGGCAAGTTATGCTTTAGAAAGAATTAATAAAAAAAATAATAAATAAACATAATAAATAAACATGCACAAAACCCACGTGTACAGGAACTGGCTTTAAAGAATAAATGTTCAACACCAAATTTTAGTTTTATGTTAAGAACTAAAAATTAGCCTAACCCTGTGATGTGTAAAAGGGTATATCATTTTTATGTTTGTAAGATTGCAATGATAATCTTAATGCACCTTAAAAAATACCCAAACATATGAAATCTAAAATATACTTAACACTCGAACAAACTTTTTATTCCCATTTATTCAAAGCAATCCCCTATTTTTTAGTATAAGATCATGATGCTGGAAACTGAAGATATTGTTACGAAGATCATTTGTTATGTTTTAAACGAAAATAATTATCAGTAAAAAAAGTAAACGAAACGACCTGCTGTGCTTATAAGAATTTCTACCAAATAAGATAAACAAATGGGATAAATACATTGACCAGAAATATTAACTCGCCAGTACGTGATAGAAAGTTGAAGAAAGCACTCGCCATTTGCGAACAAACTGCCAGAAATGACGTTAACAGGACGAATTGAAAACAGTAGTTCATTCACTGGTGGAACAAACGCAAACTTCGTGTGTTGTGAAAATACATCGTTAAATTAAAAACTCTAAAATGATGTGCTATTATTTTGTAATAAAAGTACTCAAAGTAACAAAACGTTTATTAAGTGCAACAAAAGTAACAACATATAGCTATTAATTATTATTTAAGCCCTAAGGTATGCTATGTAGAATTATAATCATATAATTCAATATTATTTTCTGAATAATATAAATATTAAATAATAAATATGTTTTTTCTTTTTTAAGATCTTTTTGTATATATTTTTCTCTTTTCAATATTTCGCTTTCCTTTGGAAAGCTTCTTCAGGAAAAAATTTTTTTAAAATTTGAAAACAAAAAAAAAAAAAAAAAAAAAAAAATTATTAACAAATTGAAAAAATGTTTCAAAACATTTGACAAAAACATAAAATATTTTTTCATATATACATACAAAAATTTTAAATTTTCAAATATTCAAACATACAAAAACAAGGAAAACGGAAACAACAAATAAATAACAAACAACAAATAACAAATTCTCTCCTATGAAATGATTATAACAAATTATGTGTCTTTTTAAGTATAAGTATTAAGTATAAGTATAAGTATTATAACAAATTATGTATCTTTTTAAGTACCTATAATTCTGAGCTAAATTGTCTGTGTTTGTCTTGAAATTTATTCTCCTTACATTTGGTACATTAACAATTTCTAACATTTCCAACATATAACGTCTCTTGTAGTTTTTTTCTATATCTAATACTGATGTTTCATCAAACTTTGGATAATGATTATATTTCTTACAATGTTAGGATAAGGATGTCTTCTGTGTTGAAATATTCCTATATTTTTGGTCACACCTGTGACCAGCTAATCTCGTTTTAAGTTTATTTTTTGTTGTCCCAATATAAACTTTTTCACAGTTCACCTGGTCATTTCCTCCACATGGTATCCTGTATACTACATCAGATATTTCCATTTTTCCTATTTTATCCTTCATACTGCTAAATAATTTATTTAATGTGTTATATGTTTTGTGTGCAATTATATATTTATCTGTGTCATATATTTTACACTTTCTTAATCTTTCTGATATTCCAGGAACATAAGTTAATGATTTATAATCTCTTGGCTCTGCTGTAGAATTTCCTAAATTATGCCTATAACTACCATATTGTCTAATTAATCTGTTAGTTAATTCTACTGGAAAATCATTGGCATTAAGTATATCTCTTATTGTATCCCTATTCTTCAAATGAAATTCTCCATCACTTATAGTCAATATTCTGTCTATCATATTTTTCGCTGTGTTTATTATCATTTTCCTTGGATGTTTTGAATAAAAATTAAAGATTCTTCCAGAAGATGTTGGTTTCTTATACCAATCAAATACTAACTTATTATTCTTCCTTATTATCAATATATTTAAATATGGAAGTCTAGATTCTAATTCTCTTTCAATCGTAAATTTAATATCCGGATGGAAACTATTCAATTCTGACAAAATGTCATCCACTGCATCTTCTGAAGTTATACAAAATAAATCATCCACATATTTTGTGACTATCTTAGGTTTAATATGCATTTTACTAATACATGAATTTAGTAATTCCTCCATCACAATATCAGCTATAATTGGAGATGCTGGAGAGCCCATAGGGAGGCCCTCCTTCTGTTGATATATCCTATTATCAAATTGAAAATACCTATTGTCTTCAATGCAAAACTTAAGAATACGTAAAAATAATTCCTTCTCAATATTCGTATTTTGTTGAATATTTGAAAATTTAAAATTTTTGTATGTATGTATGAAAAAATATTTTATGTTTTTGTCAAATGTTTTGAAACATTTTTTCAACTTCTTAATAATTTTTTTTTTGTTTTTGTTTTCAAATTTTAAAAAAATTTTTTCCTGAAGAAGCTTTCCAAAGGAAAGCGAAATATTGAAAAGAGAAAAATATATAAAAAAAGATCTTAAAAAAGAAAAAACATATTTATTAAAGATAAAAAAGATCGTTTAAAAACTATAAAAATTATAAATATTAAATAAAAAAATTTTAATACGAAAAAATAACAATATTTCGTATTTTGGTTTTCGGTCCTAATAATTGGCTCGCTCGTCTGAGAGCCCCAAAAGATGTTGTGATTTAGCTAACACTGCGAACTAATTATTTTTAAGCAATTCAAAACCAGTACGGTGTTCTGGAATTCACTTATTGATAGAAAAGTGGCTCTGTTTCAAGCTAGGAAAAACTTTCTGCTGAAGTCTTACAAGGGACAATTGGTGCAGGAATTAAGCCGATCTGGCATTCTCATCACCGTAGATTCGCTCAATTCATTTAGCAACAACCGGCTGGTTTTTCTGAAAAAATCATTTTTTCAGACGAAGCCCATTTTCACTAGTCAGGGTGGTTTAACAAACAAAACTGCCGTATTTGGGCTTCTAAAAATCCTGAAGCATTTATTGAGAAGCCTTTGCATGCTAAACGTGTTACTGTATGTGATTTGGGTGCGTGATTGAGTCGTTGTGTTGGATGAGGCTAGAAATGCTGTAACAGTCAATGGATCACGCTATCGCGAGATGCTAACAACTCAATTTTGTCCCATTAGTGACGACGTGGATATCATTGACATGTAGTTTTAACTGCCAATCCCCATCGCATAAATTCACGACAATCAACAGTTAAGTGGCCAGCCAGATTGAAATAGGACCGCCATTTTGTCAAAAGTAATCGTGCCGAACCGCCGAACTTTTCTTTTTATAACACAATAAAAATTTAAATCATTTTAATCTAAATTGTTTGTTGTATCTTGTTTTAGAAAACAAATTTCTTATTGAAAAATCCGTTATATGTTTTTTCATAATATTCTTTTTCGGCTTCAGAAAAATGTTTGCTTGTTAGTAATAAAAACGAATAATTCTATAATTATTATTTTAAAAAAATTTGTAACAATAGCAAATTTAGCAGCATTTTCAGTTGATATTCTATTCTTTGTTTATGCATTTATCTCTATCGGCCAGACTTTTTGCACTGTGTGAAGCATAATTATTCTTAAATAAAAATGTTTATAATCGCATCCATCATTTTATTTAATGTTTGTTTTAAAGTGATTTAATTTTTAGTAGGGCTCAGCAAAAAATTAATTTGAAAAACTAACCCAACTTGATTGTAGATATCGCAGTACTTTCGCATGAGTCTTTATGTGAACACCCCTTAAGCTCTAAGATGTCCAAAATGAACAGCCGCTTACAAAAAAATTTGCTGTAGAGTATTTATCCTTCGTGATTTGATTGAAATTATCAAAAAGTGGTGGACAAAAGCGGGTGGCAAAAAATTCAAGTAATATCTAAGTTCAAAAATCTAAGTAAAAATTAAAGGATGCCACCATAGAATACGCGATTCTAATACAAATAGACTTATCTTGTAAACCATAACAGTTAGAAATACTAATGCAAGTTTCTCAACTTACTGTCTATAGCATTTTGATACGGAGCATGTCAATCGATTTAATATTTTTCGTCAGTGTAAAGAGTTTTACATAAGCAAATAAGTTCCGTGCTAGTGCCAGCAATGAAACACCATCTGTGCTCCTAATTTATCTAGGGGTTTATTTTTTAAGACCTCAAAAATTATAAAGAGATTATTACCAAATCTCTTGCTATCCGAACACTGAAATATTTATAATTGTAACTTTACTAATCTCCATATTAAACTATTCAAATGCGGAAAGCCAACAAATGTGATATACGCAACTAATAATGACCTTGCACCGCATATTTCATCTAAAAATAAAATGTCAAAACATTAAAATTTAAAGTTATTTGAAAATATTAATTTTTATCAATAGTTGAAATAAAAATTTCCCTATGCGTCTAAGGCAGAGAGAGTTTGGCGCCAGAAACAAATTAATCATTGATCAGGAGTTAGAAATAAAAAAACCAATTACTATCAATGTAACATCTGGTTTTTGAAATATACACGTTTACACGTATATCCATTTATCCGAATGTCCTATGAATACGAATTCAGTTTTTCCCCGAATGTTTTTGTAAAGTTCATTTGTGCAGAATTTGTAAACAAAACATGAAAATATTTATGACATACGCTGTCATATAAATGGACTCTCAAGATGCTTACAATAATCAAAAATTATTTGTCAATAATAATAATAATAATAAAGTTCATTAATGAAAATCAATTTAATAATATTTTATATTAAATAAACCCTTAAGGAAGTGTTAGAAATTTAATATAAAAATATGACATTACGACAGCGATTAATCATTTCTTCAAACATATGATTCGTTAAAAAAAATCTGGTTTTTTGAAATTATTTGTGATTTTTTTTTTCCTGAAAAGTTGTACAGAAGTTGATTCAAATATAGCAGTATAGTGAATTTTCTTTTATTTATTTTTTATTCAGTCCTGTAATTTAGGCTTTCGAAATATATGACCTTTTTCACTTTAAGCTTTTTAATAACATTTCGGTTTTTAAAGTAGATTATTTCAAATATAGTTGGTACAAGGTCTTTTTCAATTTTGTTGGTTCCAGCTCAGACATCCAGAATTATTAAGGTTGAGCTGTGTTACATGTTTATAGCCAACACAACAACAACAAGATAATAGCTAAAATGTTACCTCTGTTAACTCTTTTCACTTCTTCGCGTTGAGGATCTTGTTATCCCTTGCGGTGTGTTGGGAAAACATAACTCTATCGGGCAGCTCTTAACATAGTCGTAAACAGTTCGCAGTTCTCGCTCAGTTATCAGAGGAAGGAAGGAATTTTAAATACATTATACCAAGAATGATCATTTTAGCATTTGAGTATTTTGCTGTTATTCCTGACAAGACCCTCATATATTTTTAGCATTACCAATTGGGCTTTTTGTTAAGTCTACCTCCAGCTTTGTATGGCCAAACAACTTAAGTAATGAAGACCTTTCGTACATAGGTGATAGACACAAGGCTCTATATAATGTGTACCATCGAGTATATAACAGCGAATACTCGATACCTATATTATGATATTAGACCTTGTGCCGCTGATTCCGGTGATGTAAAAGTACATACTTTACTCTTTATTTCACATAGGAGCCAATGGAAAATTTCAAGGTTTGGTATACGGACGTTATCAGACAGGAGAATGATCTAAAATTTTTGCTCCAAACTATCCTAATGGAAAAAATAATAAACAATTTTACAGGCACAAATCTGTACCTATAGCATATTCAGGCTTTACTTAGGCTCCTTAAGTCGTACAATTTACCGGCAATCGGCCAGGCGCAACGATGTTCACCTCTACGATATTTTCATAATCGACTTTGCTTAATATATAACAATATAAAAAGGACAGCTATTGCATTCCCTTGCATTGGCCTAGGCATAGATTATTATTTTAATGTCATGTTTAAGCCAGGTTTCTGTTAATACAAAATTTCTTTCCAAATTTGTATAAAAAAGTCGCATATTTTCGAACAGTAAATTTAAGATTCTATTTTCAATACTGCATTTATTATGTAGAAAAACTTAAAGAACCTTAAAGAATTTGAATTGTGTAAACGCAATTGTGTTGGTGACAAAGTGACTGTATAAGTTATTTTAAATTTAATTCTAAGGAAATTTAACAGTTATAGCTTCGCAAATTTGCGGTTAACTTAAAGTTCTTATTGTAATTAAAACTTGTCATTAAATAATAAGCAAGAGTCACATAAAATAGTAAGGGCATATGACGCTATATGGTTACCGCATGCATCTGAGGACAATAGTTCGAACTGCAAAATTTTTCCTGACCATCTCTTAAATACGGAAATTTTATACCACAAGGAAATATATAAATTATATTTAATAGGTAGTAGGTTGTAGTAATACTACATCCGCAAGCTGATGACATATTTAGCATACTCAATCGAAGCTGAAGAAAGAAATTAACACACTAAATAAATTTATACCGTTTTTTTTTCATAGTTAAACGTTTCTTTCACTACTCCACCTGGAAAAATGTAGTACTGAAGTACCATTTACGCAGCAGCAAAAATACGAGTACATTCAGGAATTTATGAAATTTTTTCAAAACCAAAGCTGAACCGTAAATTCTGGAGGACTTAATAACGGATATATAGCTCTATATATTTAAGTCCAAATCGAAAAAAGAAACTGTTTGCCAAACTATCACATCAAACAATAAATAAACTATATCATATGGAGGATACTTTTGTATCCTACAAAAGTACCGCAGCCAGTGAACGACTTACTAAAATGTAAAATTTAATTGGAACTTATTTTGAATACAAAGAGAAAGCAAACTCTACTCTCCGCCTTCCCTACGTTCCTACACTCCCGCAAATAAGCTGAAGCTTATGTAAGAGGAGAAAACCTATTTTATTTTGTTTTTAAATCTATTAAATTAATTATATTTATTAAAAGCAAACAATTTAGCATCTATAATCCCATACTTGCGAAATAGTTCACCTGACAATGCTATTCTAAGCGGAATAAATAAAAATACTAAAATGGTGCAAAAGGGCGCAGCAGAGTAAAAAATATTGAAAACATTTGGTGACCAATGTCGATAATTAATGATTTTACATTTGTTTATAAAAATAATGTGCTAATGTGTTTTAGCGCTTAAATAAAATCATGCAATACATTATCCCAGAACCAGAAATTAAGTTATGGGGTCCTCCTCTTTCCTCCTGAATGGGGGAGTAGTTTTTGTTAAGAAATTCGTTTTGAATTTTCCTACATTGAAAGTGACTGAAAAGACCAAATATGGGCTGTTCTGCTAAAAAGCGTATTTTCTTAACGATAAGCGTGTTAACGGCTAAAATGTGCGAGTTCCCTAATTTCATTAGAGCACTTAACATTGAAGTAACGATAAAACAGTGAAATACAATCTACATCGTGTCGACGTTCCACTGAACCAATAAAGTTGGGATATCCAACTCAACTGTCCTTCTGTACGCGGTCGAGCAATTCCAAATTAGCCTTTAGGAAGTAGGCCCATACATGAGAGTTGTATTCCATTATAGAACGGATATGGATGGTATAAAAAATATGAAGATCGGATGGAGTAAAGTATCTTTTACACCGTTTCAGAAAACCAAGACACTTAAAAGCTTGTTTAGAACTGCGCTGTCCGTGAGTGTCAGGCATCAAGAGAAGGAGATGAATGTATGGTATTACCACATACTAGTAAAAAAAAAGACGAAGACTAGACATTCTGAAAAACATAGAAAAAAAATAGGAAACTTTTATGTTTACGAACAGGTAAACACGATCTCAGACATAATTTTGACACCACTGAAACTACTGATGTACTATAACAAATTAAAAACACACTAAGCCGAGCACACCTACCCAGTAAATTATAAAAGACGGAAACATTAAATTATCCCCATGTAAAATACCAGGTGGCAGGACAATCTACCTGTATGTGTAGATACGGCCCTAATAATAGAACGTCAAAACCTAGCACTATTGATACTAACACACATAATACTAACTCTCCAGTACTATCTATAAATGCGGCTTGAAAGTGATATCATCGCACAGAAGTCGCCGGTTACGACGATTTTTACCGAGGGGAATGATAAAAGTATTTTATTTACTGGCGGAACAAATCCAAACAGCTTGTTTAGGAATCTGCTTTTAGACCCCATCCTAACTGGCTGTGTCATCGGCGAAAAAGTATATAGGGTAATAAGTTTGTCAAAGAAGGTCATTTAGGAATATCAGAAATAGGAACATAGAAAGAACGAACGAAGAAGAAAGAATTTATTTTTCAAATAAAAAAAAAAACAATAAATGAATGTTCGAAATTTTTAACAGAATTCTAATGTTATTTTTAAAACCATCAAAACTAATTCTTTTTTATTTTGTATTCATTCCGATGATGGGTCTTAATTGTTGTTCAAAACAATTTATGATAAATTAAGACCATTAACAGTACAAATCAAATTTTCTTTGCAAAGAATCACAACTTCAAGAAGTTTTTCTTTTCACTTCTGTTTTCGTACCCTCTACTGTTGCATTAAACGCATGAAAAATAAACAAATTTATATTAAAAATCTTGCTAATATCGTTAAAAACTATTTGGCAACATTTGTTAGCAATATTTTATTCAATTCCATAAGCTTCAAGATATTTAATATTCTTATTCTTATACAAATTGCAGATGCATTTCGAAGAAAACATATTTTCGTAAAAAGAAATTTGTGGATAGACAGTGATGTTGGTTCAGAAAATTAAATATATCAAAAGGGGTTTAATGAACATATTTATAGAAAAACATTTTGGAACTTTCATAAGTGCCCGATATTATTTTAAGATATAAAAGGAAACGAAAATATTCTTAACCGCAAGTTTAACAAGCAAGAAACATAAGTAAAAATAACAGCATTTGTCGACGTTGATGTCTCTCTTTAAAATATACATGGGCAATATTATTTTATTTTACTTGATGATAATGAGGTTATTGTCGGTATTAAGCTAACGAATGTATGTATGTATGTCATGTTAACCACATGTTTAACCTTCCGCATAAATAGAACAGGAAATAAAAACTTACATGAATACATACCATTACACACCATCACTGTCACACACACACACACAGCCACACGTAGCAAGTAAACTTTGTCACACTCGCCCCAAATCGAAATACATAAATTCTATTACACAAACTAAAATGTTAAAGAAAAACAAAAAACAAAAGTAAAATATGAAATGTTTCTACATATTTGAATTTGGATGGGTGAGTACAAGCAGCCTAAATAGCAAAAGAAAATGCCACGGTAACACAATTCGCAATTTGACTCTACACCACTAAGCTGTCATTTTCTAACGAATAGAAGAAGATTGATTACCGCCATAAAATTGTCCTTGCTACGTCAACCGTATGGTGAAATAAGTAGTTATGTATGTATGGATTTGTATGTAGCTGTATGCTTTAAGTATATTTAAGTGTGTTGATTTTGTTGCTGGAATTTTTATTCTGTTTGCTTTATTTTAAGGGTGGATTTGCTATTGAGTTGCATTACTCTATGTTTTAATCAAACGAATGACAAAAACAGGAAAAAAGAGTTAAAACAGTTCTTTTATGCGTATAGTTATCAATAATGTTGTTATCGAAATACTAAAAACATACCGAAAATATATCTATCGTTTCTACCGATATATCAATGTAAAGGATTTTTCAATAAGAAGTTTGTTTTCTAAAACAAAATAAAACAAGAACTTAAGATTAAAATGATTAAAATAATTTTGTATTACGAAGAGAAAAGTCCGACAATTTTTAATGAAAAATGATATCCGGCAAATGTTGACCACGACCACGTTGTCGATTTGTTCATCAAAGTTTTTAATAAATTTTTTTTGCAAAATGGCGGTCCAATTTCGTTAATCACATCACGGATTCTGAGTTGACGGCTGAAAAGATTCAATCGGCTCCGTAAAGGCTCTATCCCTAATATAGCCTCAAAAAAATTAATCCAGTGGTGTTAAATCATACGATCTGGCTGACCACTTAACTACTGATTGCCGTGAAATTATGCGATTTTCGAAAAACAAAACAAAAACGAACCACATAACGCACTATACAGTGACACATTGAGCATACAAAGGCATCTCAATAATCTGTGTAGGTTTTTAAAAAGCCTAAATAAGGGAATTTTACTTGTTGACATACCCTGACAAGTGAAAATGGGTTTCTTCTGAAAATCAGCCGGTTATTCCTGAATGGCTTTAAAGTAAAATCCTTACGCAAAATTCGCAATGTGGTGGTTTTGTATTAATCCAATTGGTTAGAACGTCGAAGAATTGAAAAAGTTGGATCTGCTCCAATGAATATCAAGTGCTAAAATTTTGATAAGATTTAATGACAATCCTTTACACAAGTGCTGCCTCTGAGGTGAAGAGAATGATTTCCAAATGTGCTCGAAGAACGCAATAAGTAAAAGCAATGATATTTTAGTATGGAACTATCAAGAGTGTCTTTGAAAATCGTAATAAAATAAATTATATAAAGCATCATTAGGCTTGACGGTTATTATCCGTATATTCGCGTACGGTAATCCATTTAGTATACAAACACAAAAATTGGCCTTGTTTAAAAAATTTGTTGTGCAATACAAAAACATTTGTGTGTGATATTGAGATTAGACATTTAATAGTAAAGGATTCCTTTTTTATGTAAAAAACAAATACGATATCAGTTGATTTTAACACTAAGATTATAAGGATTAGATATTTAATATTTTAATAGAGAGAAAAAAAATTTTTGTTATTTTATTTATTATATAAATTTGTTATAGATACAAATTGCGTTAATGTTCTAACTTTCCCCTTAAAGAATCCTTATAAAGGATTTTTTTTTACATAAATGGAATGAAGTTAATATGATTTTTTTTAATTGATATGAAATTAACTTTATTTTAAAGAGAATCCTCTGGTATTATAACTTAAATATTACTGCAGACTACTGGAGGTTAATTTTTTTATTTCCAACAACGTGTGAATTTATAACTATGCTTTTACTAATAAACTATTTGTGGCACGAGCTATGTGACGCGCCTGCGCATAATATTTGTTCCATTGATAAACGAAAAAGTTAGTAATCATGGCTATATAGCGGTCACCATTAACTGTAACCTTCTTAACCAAATCGTTTTTAAAGAAATAAGGTCATTTGTTTCGATATGTGCTTAGGTACGAAAAGAACACTGAAGATGGCAAACAGCCGAAACCGGTTTGTTCACAAACCAAATTTGACAAGGGTCGACGGAAAACCGTACCCAAATAAAAGTCATTTGTTTCCACCAGCTCATTAAGCTGATCAAACAGTCAGTTTTCCGAATGGAACGGTTCTTGACGTATCCATTCATCGCTAAGTAAAGTACGCTTATGAACGACAATTTTGTTTGAACAATTTGCAAGGTTTTCTTTCAAATGTCATACAATTCGTGTTGAAATACCAAACAATTTTTATGTAAATAAGTTTTACTAAAATAATAATTTGAAATACAAAAATTGTGCTTATTAATCATGCATTAAATATAATTTATTTTAGTATGCTTTTTAAAAACTTTATTAAATTCTTACAATCCTATATACCTCACCATACAAACGAAATTTTTATTAAATATTTAGTTTATAAATATATATATATATTAGCCACATAAATCTAAAGAATACAAAATTCTATTTTCTTTCAACTATTGGAAATAATAATAAACATTTTCTAATAACGACCAAATGCAAAGTATCATTTGAATCAGTCCCATTGTTGTCGGTGTTGTTAGTGCTTTTCGACACTAACAGAGATTAGCCACTGCCATTAAAATCATAGATTCACGCTAATTAAATTCTGTTTGGTATATTTCGTGCAGAGCATTAAATGTAGAAATATGGTTAAGATTATTTTAATTTAATAATAACTTAATAAATAGTAAACAAATCTATTTTTTGGAATCATGATTTGGAATCCTTTAATAAATATTTTATAATATTCTCATAAAATATTTATTATTAATAAAAAAATTTGCAAAATTTGGATTAAAATCCACTGATGAGCTAAACGAGCTGTAGTGAAATGGCCACATGGATATGCTTTCTCCCGCAGTAATACATTTCAAATATATAATTATTTGATTACTATTTTATTCGAACTTTTTATTTTAATTAAATATGTAATAATCTTTCAAACGATCTCTTTAATTAAATTTGTTAATAATTTTTTGGTTATTAAAAAAAATAATTTTCCTAAGGAAGCTTTCCATAGGAAAGCGAAATATCGAAAAAATGTATCGTTAAAATTTAATTAAAAAGACCGTTTAAAAGATTATTACATATTTAATTTCAAATATATATTTATTAAAGGAATATAGCACATATTAACGTAGTTAGCTGGACCTACTTTAGTGGAAAATATGATTTTTTTATTTATTAAAAAATTCCTAAATTCCTTGACGGCCGTTTAATAAACCACACGCTTCAACATTTAACAGCCTTTAATGCAACTTTTAATCAGTGCTTGAAGGTTAGCTACCTTCATCACTGCAAAACTTACATTTACAAGCAGTAGACGTTGTTACTTTTGGTTATCAAGATAGATACAAATTTTAACCCAGTTCACAAAAAGCGAGCATAACTATAACAATAAGTCGAGTCAACAAGAAATTTGTTTTTGAAAACAAAATAATATAAAAAATTTTGGTCATGATTCAAATTTTTATTGTATTACGAAGAGAAGAGTTCGGCAATTATGAGTGAAAAATTATATCTGGCGAATGTCCACCACGACCACGCTGACAGATATCGATTCTTTCCTCAAAGTTTTTAATAACTTTTTACCAAAATTACAGTAATCACATCACGGTTTTTGAGTTTTAAGGCTAAATACGATTCGATTGGCTTCGTATAGGCTCTGTCCATAACATAGTGGGGCTATGTTATAATAATAATCCAGTGGTGTTAAATCACACAATCTGGGTGGCCACTGAACAGCTGATTGTCGATCGGTAAATAATGTTTGCAATAAATTAATCGCTTCATTGACTGCATGACATGCGGCACCATGTCGTCGATAATAGGCCAAAATTGAGCTGTTAGCACCTAGAGGTAGCGTGATCCATTGACAGTCACCGCATTTGCAGCCTTATCTTCGTAAAAAAAACGGCCCAGTCACGCCTCCAGACTACATGGCGCACCATACAAATATGGCAATTTTGCTTGCTGCCATACCCAAGTGAAGTGAAAATGGGTTTTGCCTGGAAAAATGATTTTTTCAGAATAACCAGCCGGTTCTTCCTGAATAAAATAAGCGAATCTACGGCGAAGTGAATAATCGGTCGGCTTCAATTCCTGCACCAATTGAACATTGTAAGGCTTCAAATGCAAATCCTAACGCAAAATTCTCCATGTGGAGGAAATGACCAGGTGAACTGTGACAAAGTTTATATTGGGGCAACAAAAAATAAACTTAAAGCAAGATTAGCTGATCATAGATGTGAACAAAAATATAGAAATATTTTAACACAGAAGACATCCTTACCTTCACATTGTACGAAATATAATCATTATACAAAGTTTGAGGAAGCATCAATATTAGATATAGAACAAGACTATAAGAGACGTTATATGTTAGAAATGCTATAAATTGTTAATGTACCAAATGTAAGGAGAATAAATTTCAAAACAGACACAGACAATTTAGCGCAGAATTATAGGTACTTAATTAAAAAGACACATAATTTGTTATAATCATTTCATAAGACAGAAGCTGTTATTTAATTTCCGTTTCCTTGTTTTTGTATGCTTAAATATTTGAAATTTAAATTTTGTATGTATGCAGGTGTAAGGAAAAAGTTATAATTTATGTTTTTGTCAATTGTTTTCAAAAATTTTTTTGAAATTGTCAATAATTTTTTGTTTTAAAAAAATTAATTTCCTGAAAAAATTGCTGAAAATTTCCTGAAAATTTATTTAAAAAGACCACTATTAAAATTAATATTTATATAATTAAAAAATAAAAAAATATTAATAATTAATTACAATAATACAATTATAGTAACTAACAAAGCAAAAGAGAACTAGCTACTAAGGCTTTCGTCTCGTAAAATTAAATAAACTTATTTATAACTTGTGAAGAAGATTACAATTTAATATGAATTTATGGAAAATTTCAATGTTGTGATCATTAATATTTTTTAAACAGCTTGATGGTTGGATAAATTGGAACAATTTTGTCCTAATATTGTGAAAAGTTTGACATTCATCCAAAATATGGGAAATAGTAAGTTGCGTATTGCAGGTGAAGCAAATAGGACGTTGGGACCTATCTATTAAATATTTGTGAGTTAATCTGCTGTGGCCAATTCTCATTCTAACTATAAGGTCGGAAATCTTCCTAGGGCAGTTCTTAGGGTAACTTGGTCGTGTTCCACTTGGATTTAAATTTTTGTAAGCATGCTGGTAGTTGGACCATTGCATGTCCTTCAGGCTTGTGTAGAAGTTTGAAATTAGTTTTATAATGTCATGATACTCAAAAGTCTGGACACAGTGTAAAGGACTATACTTTGCCTGCCCCGCCGCAGCGTCGGCCTGTTCATTACCTAGTATTCCAACGTGCGATGGTACCCACATAATCTTGATCTTATTAGGATTTTTTATGCAAATGTTTCTAATTTTAGAGATCAGAGGAGAATCGTACAAAGTATTCTTTATCGCCAAAATGCACGAAAGACTATCAGTGGCTATAACAAATTTGTTTTGGTTTTGGGATACAAATTTGGCTGCTGTATATATAGCTAACGCTTCGGCCGTGAAGTTGGAGCAGTAGTTGTGAAGTAGACCGTGTCCGACGAGCATACCATTTTCGTGTACAACAGCAAAGGAAGTCATGTTATTTGATCTTGACCCATCGGTGAATAAAATTTTCCACCCAAGATTTGATAGATTATCTGCAGTGTTATAGAAAATTTACCTATATATTAATGGCGTTGTTGTAGGTTTGTATTTTGTTTGGTTGTATTTCCGGAAACGTTATGAAAAAAAGCCGAATAGGGCTTTGGATAAACAATATTCATTGCATTAAAAGGAATGTGCGTTTCTTGAAGGGAAATGATGTCTGGATTTAAGTCATTAATAATAAGCTGCAGCTCGTGGTAATTATTGATCAGGCCGTTAATATTCCATTGAATTATTTTCAAATCCATATTAAATGTAAACTTTTACTCCTCAAGAAACATAATGTCATCTTCCCCACTGTTAGAGGAATTACTAAAAGTTGTTGTTAAATTATGAAGATTAATATTCTCATAATGAGTAAAGTTTAGTGGTTTTATATTTTCATTATTTTTATTTGTTGTTGCGTTGTTTGTAAAGTTATTTGTGATCGAACGAGTGAGGACGGTATGTGTTGTTTTATTGCTGTTTGATGTAGTAGGCTTTTGCGTTTTATTTTCAGTTAAAATTGTTTTTGTACCTGTAGGTAAATCAATATTTTTTTTAATTTCAAATGTGTTGCTTTGCTGTGGCTTAGTAGTTTTATTTATATGTTGTGAACTATTTTCAAAATTATCTGGCTCTTTAATTGAGTTGTTGTTGACTTGTTTTGTGTTTAAAGAAATTTTATTATTATTTGTTGTTTCAGCAAAAGACTGTTGTAAGGGCTTAATTAAAGCTAATGAATTGTATTTTTCCTTAGCTACTTTTAAAGAGCATTTTTCCTTGATTTTGATTTTTAAGATCTCCTTTTGTTGTTGAAATACTTTACATTCCTTTGAAGATGATGGATGAGGTTCGGAACAGTTAACACATAAAGAACGCGAACACTCTGCTGGTAAATGGGGTGGCAAAGCACACGTTTCACATTTTGGAGAATTTTTACACCATTTTTGTGTGTGACCAAGTGCCTGACAAATTTTGCAGCGCATTGGATTTGGGTAAAACTGCCTAACCTTAACTTTATGCCAAGAGATCAATAAATTTTCAGGGGTGTAATATCTATCGAAAGTTAGTAGCAGGACACCACAAGGTACCAGTTTGCCTTCAGCGTTCTTTTTTTGATATTTGTAAATGTCTGTAACTCCTTGAGAACTTAGTTCTGTGATAATTTCTTTGTCTGGAATGTGGTTTAAATAGGGTGCATATATTGTTCCTTTTGAAGAATTCAAATTTTTGTGGTATTCGCATTTAATATTGCATATCCCGGGCAGAATATTTGTAGACATAAGTTTATCAGCACTTGATTTTTTGTCGACTAGGAGAAGAAGATTTCCATCCCTTAACTCAGAAACAGACACAATGTCATTGCAGACTACTTTCAATGCTCGATGAACTGCAAAACAGGAATATTGTTGTAAACTTTTTTCGCCGGAGATGGCCGACATCACTACATATTTTGGATCTGGCTTTCTTATAATTGGTAACTCAGGAAATATTTCGAGGGGAATTTGTTCCTTGCGTTTCTTTTTAGCACGGGGGGATCCGCTAAAATAGAGAAGCGGTTATCCCCCAAGTTGGGAGGACCCGACATCGTTTAACAATGGAAGTTAAATGTCTGCACGCGAACTTTTGTTGATTACAGATAGATATAAAATAAAGAAAAGTCAATAAAACCGCACAAAAAACTCAAAGAATAATTCACAGGTTTCCGTTTAAATTTTATTATTTTTTTATTTCTCTTGTTCAATAAAATTTTTTAACAAAAAAAGTTCACAGCAAAATTATTTTCAAATTAAAAAATTTTCACAATTAAATTATTTTCAATATAATTTTGACAAGAAAAACGCAGCCGTTCACTTCTAAATCAAAACCTTGAATGTTATATAATTAATTTCCATAAAATTTATTGTATTTTAATTAACATTTTAAGTTTTTAAATAAAGTTAAAATGTTTGTTATTTCATAATGTTTTATTTAAAAAATTTTGGTGATTTCATTCTATTCGATTTCTGATAACTTGTGTTCTGAAACGAAGTTGTGTTACACGTTTAAATTATTTCGTGGCTTAAATGACACTCCAACTAAAAATGCACAAACAATTAACAGCAAAAGCTTCGTTAGATGGGACGACAAGAAACAATGTTAGCACAATGTAGTTGAGAGTGTACGTTTAAAGAATCTATTCGATACAGATGTACCGTGAATATTTAATTTAATTAACAAGAAACCATTTAAATTGCGTTAAGGAAACCAACATACACAAATCAGTGTTTTATTTATGTGTCGAGATACGACGACATTTGTGGTTTCTTAATGAAATGATGGTACACAGTAGTTAAGGTTGTGTACAGGCAGAACACATTTTGATCAACCACATTTAAAATTTTATTGTAACTGCTAAAATTATGGAAAATTTGCTTATAATTAAATTTGAATTGCATTCAAATGAGGCTTCGCGTTTCATAATTTTTATGAATAAATATTGACAAATTATTTCGGCAATTGCTAAAGAAGCATGTTGGATAACGAAACATAAATAAAATAAAAATATAAAAAAATAAAAAATCTAAAAATAAAGAAATAAATAAATAATTAAAGATTAGCCAAACCATTCAGTTTCTTTAACAATAATATCTGTATTTTACCTAAGACCTTTAAATATAAACAAAGCTTAGTGGAGAAAATCTCAGAAGTATTAGATTGTTATCCACTCTCAAAAATTTTTACCGAGTAACTGCTTCAAAATTCTTTCACCTAAATTTAAAATTAAATTTCTTCGTTAACCTTAACGCCATTATTTGTTTTTCTAATTAGCTTAATGTTAATTTTTTGGTCAAAATATAATTTTTGTTCGATTAACGATTACGGTTTTAACATTTTTATTACTTATAGCAATTTCAGCACTCTTGTGAAATCGAGTTTTAGCAAATTTCTTATTTTATCTAGTTTCTGCGATTTCGTCTAAATTGAATTTAATGTTATATGTGATTATTTAGATTTATTCACTTACCGCAAAATAAAGAATTTTGTAATTTCTTCCGTTTTGTGTTTATTTTGCCTTAATCAAGTGTCACATATTCCAAGTAGCGTTCAAAACATGGACAACTTCTATGAAACGATAGGCTCGATACAAAATGTGCGAACGCCATCGCTTGTTCGGCCGAGTCGTTCAGTTGAAAACATCGCAACCGTAAGCCACAGTGTTGAAGCAAATCAAAATTTGGCGAATTTTGTTTAAAAATTTTACTTTGAAGCCTTACAAGGTTCAATTAGTGCAGGAATTGAATTCACTTGGCCGTTAATTCACTCAATTAATTCAGAAGCAACTGCCTGGTTTTTCTAAAAAAATCATTTTTTTAGATGAAGCCCATTTTCTCTTGTCAGGGTATGTCAACAAGCAAAATTGCTGCATTTGGGCTTCTGAAAATCGTAGAGTAAATATTAAGAAGCTTTTTCATGCTCAACGTGTCAATGTATGGCGCGTTATGTGGTCTGCAGCCGCGATTGGGCTGTTTGTTTTCGAAGATGAGGCTGCAATACTTGTAACGGTCAATGGATCACGCTATCGAGAGATGCTAACAACTCAACTCTGGTCTACTGTTGACAACGTGGATATCACCGAAATGTGGCTTCAACAGGACGATGTCACATATCCCACAGCCATTGAAACTATCAATTTATTACAAATTAAATTTTCTAATAGCATAATTTCAGGACAACTAATTCTTAAGTGGCCAGCGAGATCTAGTGATTTAACAGCACGGGATAATTTTTTGTGGGGCCATGTTGAGGACAGGGTCTATACGGAGCCTATCGCATCGATTTCAGCCTTAAAACTCAAAATCCAGGATGTGATTAACGAATAAGGACCGCTTATAAGACCAGGGATTCACTGCAAATTAAAATTGACTGTCGGTGGTGCTGCTCAGTGATGAAAGCATGGTCACTGGTTACTGTGCTGTCTTATACGACAGTTAATTTCCATAACTATCCTTCTACTTTCACCACATGTATCATTTCTTCTCTATCCCTTATCTAAAGAACATAGCACGGTACTTGGCTAAATAGGCATTGTTGCCTGAAGTGCTACTTCTCTTAAAAAAAGAAAAAAATTTGCCAAAAAGTGATTAAAAACTTTGATGAAAGAATCGACATCTGTTAACAGGGTCATGGTGGAAATTTGTCAGGTACCATTTTTCATTCATAATAACACTCAAGACTCCCCAAAGACACGGCTATCCATAACCAATCTAATCTTATATAGAGGTACTAAAATAACAACAGTTTACTTATACTTTTACGACAAGTTGAATAAAATGTTTTTGGGTGTGTGTGTGTATGTGGCAAATAACTTTCAAAAAGTTTTTTGTATTGAACAATTATTTAATTCAGTTTGCTTGTAATAAATTACATCATAACAACTTTTTATAATTAATAAGTTGATATGTAAACGAAAACGAGAAACTCACAGACAAGTTTCAAGAGTGATGGTATTCGTTCATTGATATAATTTTTGTTTTTATTGTGTAAGACTCGATTCTTTTCAGAAATTCTTCTCTATAAAGCTTTCTTCTCGTTAGAACTGCCAGCATTATTTTACTGATCTTTATCTTGGCCGAAGAGGTAGAATCTTTGAATGCATTGTCAAAATGTAAATTTACCCTCACTAAGGAAACCTTTTTTATGGAGACTGAATTGCTGACATTTGGGGCATGTTTTTCTAAGTTCAAAAAATTTGGATTTAACTAATTTTTCGTAGTAGTGACAAAACTCTTTTTGTGGTTTTCCTTAGATACCCAAGATTGTGAGAAATCCATTTCCAGAATTTATTGTTTTAGTTGGTCTATATCATAATAATAAAATCAAATCAAAGAGCATTCTGACCATATTGCAAGGAGGAATGCTGCCTTAAGAGGCGGGAAACTTCAAAAAGTCGAGCCTCGATTTTTTTGATCCGCCTTTGCATACCGCGGTACCACTATATAAAGATAAAAGGAAAGCGCTCTTTAATTAATTTTTTTTGCTTCTTATGCTTGTCGTTCTTGCTTAAACAAAATGCTCCGTTATATCCAGTGTTTTTATAGAAGTATAGAACTTTAAGTTGGCAAACTCTTTAGTGTTTACCTATTCGTTTAAAAGTTTTTATTTTGTAGATTTCCAATTATTTCAAGAATGTCTAGTCTTCGTTCTTTTTTCTGGGATGTAGTATTGTCATACATTCATCTGTTTCCCTTGGTGTGCGTTCGTTAGTGTCAAGGTGTAATGATATATTCCATTTGATTTACACTTAAAACTCCTCAAAGGCATTTCCTCTTGCCGCTCAATGTTGTCAATAGCGTTTCTGTTGCTATTATGTATTATCTTTTCTGCTTTTTTCCTTTCTGCCTTGAAGTTGCAGCTTTTCTGCATTCGTCTAGCACTATGTCCCTATCCTTTAAATTTAAATATTTCCAACCCTTGCTAATTTCCTTTTCCTGTATTCACCACTTGATTACTCCGTTGGGCAAAAAACAAGGGAGAATCTGAGGGTTTTCTAGTATAATATTATTAAAATTTTTATAATTTAAATATATTTGATTTGGCGGGTAATAGATATATGATGCTTTCTGCGCAGATGTATTCGATTAATATATAAAGCTTGCATACGAAAAACAAAACCCTCATTTGGCCACACATAGCTGGAGTATGATGTTGTTGAGTATATATTGTGGACTAGGGTATATATTTTGTTATAAAAGTGTGTATTTCCCCGCATGACTAGTTTACATCCCCCCCCGGCGGCACATTTATGGTCTTTATGGAACGCTCAACTATCTAGACCTGTGCAACTGGGGGAAAAAAGGGAGTCCAGTCCTCTGAAGTCAGCAGGGGTCAACTGGGAACTCCACATTATTTCCACGGGAATCAGTAGCCAGCAGAGATTCCACTATTTGTCTCTTTAGGCATTTAGCTGTTTCTCTGACTGATTATTGAGGTTGGCCCTTCGGGAGTATCGTGGTGGTTGTGGTTTCGCGGCCCCATAACAGATAGGTCAGTTTTATATGGTGGCCAGGTTCATTTCACCTTTAATAACACCTACCTGATGGAATGTTCCTAGATCCAGTGAGCATGCTAGACATGTGTTCTGGACAGGAGTTGAAAAGTCTCCAGCTCTTCAGCATTGAGTGGTAGTTTGCAGCCCTGCTCTGGAATTACTAAAGCTGCAACTAGGAAAGACCTGTTGTTAGAATTAGTCTTCGGCTTCCTAGGGCGTGAATGACGTTTGCTTTTCATTCCCAGTGGTATGACCACCGTTAGATTAGGCCTCCATAGACAGGCGCAGATGTAAATCATATCACGTAATGACTAGTTTACATATCTCTCTAATACTGACAGCTACACGTTAGTCCTATTTGTTTATGTGCTAGCTGGAGTCCCTGAAAGCTAACACAGTAGCAAGACTCTTTGGAAAACTATCGTTGAAAATATTATTCATTTAGTTTTTGTTGTGTTTAGAGAGTTGTCGTAGGATGTTTAAGGACAGTTTTTGATTGAAATACCGTACTGTACACTCCACAGTGGTTTGAACACGTTTTATTTTTGAAGTAATTCAGTAGTTCAAGAACCATTTAAGATATTCTAATGAAATTTCACAGAGGTCAAGCAGGTATTTCTGAGTAAAGTTATGGATGATTGGTCGGTACCCCGGAGTAAAGGAGGACTTCTGTGTATCCCCCAAAATTTGGGTGCCTTGGGCATAACATTTTTTTGGAAATGTCATAAAAAGTTTATTTATTACTCAAATGTTAAGAAATTAAGTAGACCTTTAAAATTACCTTAGTTTAGGAGAAAAACGGACTAGAAAAATGAGGTTTACAAGATAAAACGTAAAATACCTTTCTAGATCTATTACTGCTATAAAATATATAAAATCATTAAAAATAAATAACGAAATAATTGACTAAACATACTAATAGACATATAAAACTGAATTATTCACATAAAAAACGCCTAGGTGGATGTTGAAATTCCTTTTAGTTACTTTTAAACGCACACACTAACAAAAGAACAACATGTTTTTAAACTGTCAATTGTAAACATGTGAATTCCTAAGAGCTTAAACCCCATCATACTAAATATAGACACATCATCACACACCCATTTTAAAGAAATGCCATTCTTTGTATTTTGTTTTAAATATCCTTATGTTTCAACGAACCAAACATTATTTAGCAAGTAAATTGACGACTTTTTCCTTCCTCTGCTTAGACGAATTTACTTTGTATAACTCGGACTTAAATATACAAGAAAGTACAATTTACATATAGTGTATCATCAAGTTATCGGATATCAGCTTGAGTGTGTGTGTGTGTAAGTAAGTAAGTATTACTCTAGAGACAACAATTTGCCACTAGGGGTTAAACACATTCCTTCATTGCTTCGAGTTATTTTTTATGCTTTTTTTTCAGCATTATTTTTTTTATTTTGCTATTGTCAACCTAAATAAAGTAAAATTAAGTGTATGAGATGGAATTTTAAAAATGGCAATAATAAATGTACTAAACAAACAATAACAACAACAACAACGTGGCAACTACATTTAAAAGTCATCGGTTGGTCATTGTTATGTGCGGTTAAATATCCATAAATCAAATTAAAACTTCTTCATGTGTTTTCGTAGCATTAACAAATTTTTGTTACTTCGATTGTTTTCCTCCCTGCTCGAAAATACCTAAGATGTCCTGCATTGGAACATTTTGGGTTGACCATTAAAGTTGTTTATTTTGCTTTCTTTTGTTTTTTCCATCTTCATATTTGCTACTACTTGTATCCTTTTTAGTGCTGTTGACACTTTAGCTGCTGGTTTTTCTTGAATGTATTAAAAAGGATTAAATAATTCTTGGGAGTATTTCCAGCAGCAACTTATTCAGTGCGGCCTTTAATTTCTCTAGTTAACCTCATCAACCACAAGTGCACATTAACAACTGACCAAAAATGTTGATAAATTTTACCATAAGGAAACAAAGAAGAAATGATATTAATTTAGGGTCACATATATCATACATATAAACACTAATAAACAATTTCGAAAAATACCGTAGATGAACTAACTAAATGTACAGCAAGAACTATAGAAACAAAAATTTGTAACATTTAATTTAAACATTAATTTTTATCAGGTTTTCCAACATGTAACAACATGATAATTTTGATATTTATTTTTTGATAAATTCGTAGTATGCATTCGTATGCATTTACAATTGTTACAATATATTCAATTTCTCACGAAAATCGCATTAAAATAATTAAACCCCACTATGAAAATGGTGGTTCTGTTAAAGTTACATTTTGCAAAATTCCTGATATTTTCGAACAACATAATCATCCTTCTGAATTTGGTTGTTAAATTTAAGTCGACAGACTCGTTACAAAATGTGCGAACACTAACACGTGTTCGATTGGTTCAACTGAAAACATCACATTAAAGTTATTCGTGTAAGAATTTGACTTTGAAGCCTGACAAGGTTCAAGTGGTTCATGTCAACAAACAATATTGCCTCATTTGGGCTTCTGAAAATCCAAGAGCAATTGTTGAGAAAGCTTTGCATGCTCAACGTGTCACTGTATGGTGCGCTATGTGGTCTGGAGGCGTTAATGGGCCATTTTTTGTCGAATGGCAACGATCAAGGAGATCAGGCTATCGCGAGATGCTAACAACTCAATTTTGTCCTATTATTGACGACACGTGGATGTTACTGACATGTGGTCTCAACAGCGCAATGCCACATACCACACAGCCATTGAAACGATCAATTTATTGCAAATATAATTTCCTGATCACATAATTTCGCGACAGTCAGCAGTTAGGTGGTCAGCCATATCGAGTAATTTAACACCACTGGACTATTTTTTGTGGGGCTAATGTTAAGGACAGAGTCTATACGAAGCCAATCGAATCGATTTCAGCCTTAAAACTCAAAATCCATAATGTGATTAACAAAATAGGACCGCCGTATTTCCAAAAATTTATTAAATACTTTGATGAAAGAATCGACATCTGTCAGGGTGGTTGTGGTGGACATTTACCGGATATAATTTTTCATTCATAATTGTCTAACTTTTTTTCGCTTCGTAATATATTTAAAAATTTGAATCATCTTAATTTGAATTTTTGGTTTTATTTTGCTTTTCTTCTTGAAAAATCCTTTATTAATATATTTTAATTAAATTTGTAAAAATACAGAGTAATATTGCGCACAATTTTCAGGAAAGAAAAAAATTTTAATTTGTAATATTTTTTAAATTATTAAGCAAAGTTTTTCATATATAAAATAAGAATAATTTAATTTGGCTAGGGTTCGTTTTTATTTTATTCGCTAATTTATTTAATTTATTAAAAAATTATTTATTGGCTTACGTTTTTCAAAGAAGAGGGGAAGATTTTGACACCAACCGCACATAATATCTAACTTAGATTATATCTGTCATGAGTAGTAGAGACGAATGCAAATTTTAATTTTAGAATTTTTTTAAAAATTTAAGGGTTTTTTTATTAATACGGCATTAAATGTAAATTGTCCTACCAAATGTAAAATGTACACTAGGACGAC
Organism: Trichopoda pennipes; assembly: GCA_030448955.1. Classification (NCBI taxonomy): domain Eukaryota; kingdom Metazoa; phylum Arthropoda; class Insecta; order Diptera; family Tachinidae; genus Trichopoda; species Trichopoda pennipes. The sequence continues at coordinate 19,714,788 of JASKUP010000012.1, forward strand.
TTTTTACACAGAGGGACAAAGTTGTTTATGCAATAAAATCCCAAGCTGTTGAAGGAGAAATGTGGTGGTACAACAAAACAGATATGAATAAAGGTAAAGAGGCAACAGCATTAGCCCAATATGTAAGGGAAATAGAACTTAACATAGATTTTGAAGGAGTAAAAATATTAAACAGAGAGAATAAAGTAAATAAAAAATATACACCTGAAGGCTTAAGGATACAATAAAGCATAAAGTCTAACAGAAAGACACTAAAGAAGATAACGACAAAACCAAATTTCATTATTACATGGCAATAAGTTGATCGATTGAGTTCTGTGACATTAGTTTTTAAGTTTAGATCTGCTATTTTCCGCTAGTGATTATTGTTTAAATTATAAATTTAAGTGTGTTGAGTTGTTTACTATTTTAAAATTTATTTTGTGATGTAAATAAAAACAAAGTGTTAAATTTAAATATTAATATCGCATTTGTAAAAGTAATTTTTGTAAATTTGTCGCTAGAATCATTAAAAAAGTTCTCAAATGGATCCTCGAGTTTCGACACGGAGCTTCTCTGCTCAAATGAGTGTGAGCAGACAGTCACTGCATACAATTTTGCACCAAGATTTAAACTTATGTCCATATAAGATTCAATTAATAAACAAACAGAACCCAAGAGACTTCCCGATTCGCTTGGAATTTCGTGAGAAGATCATTCAAATGGCGTCAGAGAATGAAAACGTCTTGAGCTGCATTTTTATGTCGGACGGTGCACATTTTGATTTAAACGGCAATATTAAAGAATATGGATTAATCCTAGCCCACAGATACTCCATCAGATGCAATTACATCGTCGGGCCTTACTTTTTCGAAGAAAACTTAAGGATGTTGAAAGAATTTTTCTTTCCAGAATTGTGCCAAAAGATAATCCCTTTCAACTCTGTTTGGTTTCAACAAGATGGAGCAACTTGTCACAAAGCCACACCTGTTATGACAGAATTGCCAATAAGCTGATTTTAAGAAACTCCACATTCCGTTGGCCTCCCAGGTCTACTGACCTCACTGCACCTGATTTTTTTTTTGTGGGGTTATCGCAAAGAAGAAGTTTACAAAAGAAACTCAAAAATTTGGATGATTTAAAGCAATCTATTCGAATGGTAATTGAGGCAATTCTCGCTGCAACACTTCCGGCAGTAATGAATAACTTTTTGATAAGATGTCACATATGTGTTACCGAGAGAGGAGAGGAGGCCATTTGAATTCAATTATTTTCAAAACTTCATGAAATACTTTAAAAAAAATTTATTTAAGTTTCTTAATGTAGCAAAATTGATCAGTCACCCGATATTTTAGTTGGACTCTACTATATAATACTAGACTAAACGTAAACAAGTTACAACAGCCTTTTACTGTATTTTTCGTAATAATGCAGAGAATTTCATTATACTTTTGCATCCAAAAAATCGAGTCGAACATATTTTATGCTAAAGACAACTTTAGGAAATATTTGAGTTATTTTTGCTTTGACAATTTTCTATTCAATTTACAAGAATTTTTTTCCGGACCAGCACTCAGGGGATGACCTAGGGCTCATGCACTGCATTGTTTTAGAACTTTGAAACTAGGTTATGGGGAGTTGCAAAAAGTAGTTTGTGGACATTTCCTACATTGAAAGTGACAAATTCCCTACTTTGGAGGGAGTTTATTCCACATACGAACTGTTCTACTAAAAAACGAATTTTCGTTGTAATGCGTAGTATGATTAACCAGGCTCTCAACGAAAAGCCTGTTAAAGACAAAAACGTGTGAGTAACGAAAGCAAGTTTCCTAATTTCAGTAGAGCAATCACCATTGCAGTAATGATAAAACAGTGAAATACAACCCAAATTGCGTCGATGCTCTAGTGAATCAATAGAGTTAGATACCCTGCTGTCCGCAATGAGCTCTTGGCGCTCTCTTGTATGCGGTCGAGCCCTTAATTGAGAGTTGGATTGGATTTTAAGGGTATAGGTGATATAAATAGTATGAAGATCAAATGGAGTGAAGTATATTTTACGCCTTTTCAGAAAATTGAGAAACTTGAAGGCCTTTTTTTGAAACCTGAAAAAAGTGCTTACTCCATCGAACATCATTAAGAGCCTCCGATTCCTTAATACTTATATTACAACAATTTACATAGCTTTCCTTCTTATATCCAACTAGGGAGAATAAGTAAATATTAAATCGGAAAGCAAAAAGTTTTAGATTTATTGGAAAGTCTATTTAGTTTGGCGATGTTGGTTTTTATGCGGGTTGGGAAAAAATTATATATTTAATAAAATCAATTTCAAAAATGGAAAATAGCATAAGGAATGGCAAGAAAAAATAATCCTGATATCATTAGAAAATCAGTACTCCCGATGAAATAACGCTTACAATATAAAAGTTCTGTGAAACTTATCTGTTAAATTGAGTACTGCATATTTAATTGATGTACAGTTTCTAATGAAGAAAAGAATTAATATCTTCTACTAATCAAATAGGTGACAGTTGGCTTACACCGTGTTTTAATAATTGAGTGATATTACTTGCGGCTATTGTTAAGCTCTGAAGAATACAATTATGGAGTTGAAAGCATTTACGCTCGAAATTTACGAGAGGAAATAATATGGCTCTACACACGTTTTCATCCGGTGGCATGCAGACATATGCCTTCGGGGCTAAACAGCGGCACCTGTCAGGAGCCCTAATCTGGAGAAAAATAAAATGACCTTTCGACACCCGACCAGTTGTCTTGAACATACTGGTATCATATCATGTGTCTGGCTATTGGTGGCTGTGATTTAAAACGGTTGCTTTTTAAAGCCTTCGAAGAGATGTTACCTAACAGTTATGGTAACATCCAATATCCAATGTTACGCATGTAGCAGGACAAGGAGTTGGATAGTACTCTTTAAAATTTGCTACTAAGGCGTGTATGTATCTAGGTGTGTTCGTGCCTTAGGGCGTGGGTGCACGCATTCTAATCACCCAGAGGTAAGATAACCGTTATAGTAGACTACATAAATGATAACTATGTATTGGTTAGAAGATATAGTCTAAAGAATAAAGAGACTCACTCCAATTTGTAGTTTTTATACAGAAATTATGTAAAGAAAATATGATTTTACTGAAAGCAAAGCAACAGTCCTTTAAAAAATAGAACTCGACAATCGATTATCATTTTACATATGATTGGCTGCACAGTTGAATATCTTGATTAAAATTTTCAATTCTTGGAATTCGTTTAATATTAATACATAATTCGAACGGTTTATATTTATAGGTTTATATTTATAGAATAAATTATTATAAAAAAACGCAAGTGATTTCGTTAATATAATATTAGGACACTTTCTACGATTAAAGTTTCCATAACATTAAAGCAAAGGAACACTTGGTTCAAAGGCAAACCCACAGAATTCACACTTCAAATGTACAGACTAAAAAAATAATCTTTTACAAGCGGAAAAATACAAAATGAGAAAACGAGTAATTATGGTCTATAAAATATAATGATCCATAATAATAGAGAACAAACAACATACGTTCAACACGAAAAACATCACTCGCATATGCAAGCGCTTCGTGCATTTATACAACATATTGCAATACAGGCGTCAATTTCATGTGTATATGAAAGTGCCATGTACATCATAAAATGATACATGCGATATCTACCTGTTTAAGTAATAAGAGAATGGTCACAAAATGAAAGTGGCTAAAACATGGAAATTTTATACTGGATATGCCATTAAATAATTGAAGGTACTGCATGAAAATGGATGCTTAAAATGAAAATAAATACAAGCATGGACGAGTTAAATAAATTTATTTTAAAACTTACTTTTTATAACGGATATATATCCTAAGCATGGCCGCATTATATCAGCTATAATTCAGCATACAGTTCCATAATTATACCCTACGTTTTTTGTTTTGTTAAAGAACAAAAAAAAAAAAACAAAACACAATTTATTTTAATACGAATGCTATCAAAGATACACAGCTCTCTTTACATTCACTTGCTGTGGATCAATAGTACAGTAACAGTTTTTTATGTATTTTTAAATTTTCGTTTTAATAGTTCAATATTCTTTAGACTATATTCTTAACTTCCATATATTTGTGGAAGTTAATCGCGGGTATGCTTCACTCTGAAGCATTACAAAAAGTTTCGTTTTACTTTTCAAAATGGCGAGATCTTCGTGTGCCAATGTACTAAGGCGCGAAAACAATCTCTACAAGGAGCGCCTTAGTGCTAGAGTTTTGTCTACTGCTCGGGGTAGCAAAAACGTTGGGTCAGTTGTTAATTCCGACTCTTTTGAAGAATGATCAAATATTCACTGACCTAGATGATAATGCTAAACTTTTGGCTAATATATTTGCAAGTAATTCTTATCTGTCGGAAAGCAGTTAGCCACCGCCCCAGCTCGACAGAGTATCCTTTACTATGCCGAAAATATTCTTTCGAGCTCGAGCGAATAAAAAGGTTATATCAGGTCTCCTGGGCCGGATGGGATTCCAGCACTGGTTTCGAAACAATGCTCTTCGACGCTAGTGCCTTCGTTAGCAGCCCTTTTCAGCATGTCGGTTATTTTCCAAAATGTTTCAAAATTGCTAATGTAACTCTGATTCCCAAAAAGGAAGTTAGGTCACTTTCTTTCTGTGAAAACTTGTTGCTTTTGGTGTGAAAATTTCTCCAGATTTATATCGAGTTTTCTTAGGAATCGCACTATACGAGTTGTTATAGATGGGATTTCATCAGACGAATTTAAGACTAATTCAGGGGTACCGCAAGACTCCGTTCTTTCTCCTACTCTATTTCTTATTTTTCTAAGTGACCTTCTTAATCAAACTGTCAAGCCTTTATATACTTTCGCAGATGACAACACCATTTGTCTTTCGTATTCATTCAGTAATAGAGGTTGGTACGAAAAGGCAAAACATGAATAATATGCTTAATCATGATCTCGCAACAATTTCCGAATGGGGTCGTGTGAATAGAGTCGTCTTTAATGTCCGTAAGAAGCAATGTTGCATGCTTACGCATAGATTTGTGTTCGGAAATGATACTGCATCTGTTATTATGGATATTAAGCAATCGGAAGCACTTGATGTTCTAAGCAGGAAAATTAAGTGTATATTCTATGGACTAAGCACATTTCAGTCGATTTTCTAAAACGATGTAAGAGATACTTGAATCCATCCAAAAATGGAATACAACTCTCATGTATGTGTTGGCGCCCCAAAGTCTATTTTGGAGTTGCTTCACCGCCTACAAGAGAGAGCCAAGAGGCTCATTGGGGATAGTAGGGCATCCAACTCTATTGATGCTCTACAGCATCGCTGTAATGTGGGTTGTATTTCAATATTTTATCAATACTATAGTACAGTACTCTGAAAAATTAGGGAACATGTTCCCCCGTAATCGCATATGTTTAGCGGCAATTTTGCTTAATGACATACCAGACAAGCTTCGTCTGAAAAAATGAATGAAGCAAGCATATCTACGGCGTTGTGGATGATCGGCTGGCTTTAATTCCTGCAGGAGTTCAGTTACCGTACAAGGTTCAAAGTTAAATCCTAACGCAAATTGTAGTTTTGGATAAACCCAATAGTTGAGAACGTCAAGGAATTTACAAATATGAATATGCTTCAAGACCATGGCTCACGACTGCAATATTTTCAGTTAAACGACGCATTGGTGTTTGCACATTTTGTATCAAGCCTGTCGACTTAAATTTTACGACCAAGGTTTTAATAACGGTTTCGGAAAGACGAGTATGTTGCCTGAAAATATAACGAATTTTACACCATGTAACTTTAACAGAATCACTATTTTCATAGTCGATTTTTAATTGTTTTAATGCGATTTTTTTAATTCATTGTAACGATTGCCGTTGCATTTACTATGAATATGTCAGAAAACTAAATGGCAAAGCTGTCATGCTATTGGATATGGCTTAATTGAAAACCAAACTTCTTGTTGAAAAACCCTATGTTAAATCTATGTAGAAATTGAAGTATTGTAAAATATTAAAACTGCCAATAGTTTGGTGACAAAAAGACTTTAAGGAGGCTAAACTGCCTTGGTCCGATGCAGCACATAACAAGGAATCTAACTGTAAGGCACATTCAAAATACCTACTTATGAGGTGTACGTTATGAAAGTTATAAAAACATTGAATGGCATCTCATACTTTAATATCATTGTACGGTGTAACGTTCACATTTATAAATTTTGTTTTTATTTTCATTTTGTACCGGACATAACTTCAAATACTACATTGCACATATACACACACACACGCACAAACAAAAGCCTTTCTCTGCAGGTATATGTATTTTCATTACATGACGGTCGGTTGTTAGATGTTGAAGGAAGCAATGAATTAAAAAACAAAAAATAATTGTTTTGAACCGGTTGTTGCACGATTGTACTAAATGCACCTCTATTGGTTGTATATGAATTTTTTCTATCTTTACTTTTATTTGTTGTTGTTGTTTTTGTTTTGTTGATGAAATCACTCGTAACCAGTCATTCAAAGGAGGTGGAAAAGTTTTGTGGGTCTATATTTCATTCATATATGCACAAACGAGCGTATGTTTACGTGTGTATACACGGGGATATTTGTATCCAGATGACGTGAATTCATGGCGGCATCCTTCTCAGTTATTTAATGACTAATTGTTATAAATGTATATTCCGTTGTAATTTAATTGCAGGTTAGTTATTTAAAGAAATCGAAAAACGGACTTGCAAGTAGTAATTTTTATAGTCGTATTAACTGGCTGCATTCATTAAAAAATCTAATTGAAAAAAGTCCGCTTTTAAGGAAACGAAAATTTTATTATGACGAAAATAATTTTTAAACAGCCATCATCTTATAAATCTCAATTTTTATTATTTTTTTGTATTTAAAAAAAAATCATTCTTACTAAATAATCCTTGTTATTTGCATAACCTCACCGAAAATAGTATTATATTCCATACCATCATCATTCACTTCTACCTTTGTGGCGAAACATGGTAAATCGTTTCATAAAAATCAAATATTCAATTTGTGTCACACATCGTTTTAACCTTTAAGCCCATCAGTTGACTTAATATTAAATATGGCATTTTTTGTGAGTATTCATATGATTTTAGCCTTTAGTTTCATATGGTAAATACAGGAACAAAATAAAATTTTGGAGCACAAAAAAAAAAATAAATAAAACCTAACCTTGCAGCAACAGATGTATGAAACAACATCACGAGCCACCCCTCCTGAGTTCAGTTTGAAACTTTAAAGAAGAGAAAAATGTAAAAAACACACCATCACTTCAATCCTCCCTTCATGCTATAAGTACGTGAAAAAATTTTTAAAAATCTACATGTGTGTGTAACAGCAAAATACAGTGGACAATTTTATAAACAATTTTTATTTTAATAATACAATTTTTAGTGTAGTAAGTGGAAAAGTATTTCGTTAATAAATATATATTATCGTTTCTACAGGCTCCCAAGATATAAGTTTAGAAATTTGTAGACTGCTAACTACGGTTTTAGAATAATAGACCCTGCTTAATTTGAATAAATTCACGCTAAAGTTAGAAGGAGTTAAATATATTGACTGCTTTAGTAGGTATGACTTGACTTTCGCTTATATTCATATTTTAACATTAACTAAATTTTACTTTTAATTAACAAAATGTAAATATTCCGGCAAATAATTTTCTTTGAAAATATTTTTGTGAATCTTTTCTAGTAAAACCATATCATGACTGACTGGTTACTTTTTCCATTTTTACACATGACGAATTTTGCGTTAGGATTTGACTTCGAAGCCTTACAAGGTTCAACTGGTGCAGAAATTGAAGCCGACCGACCATTCACATCGCCGTAGTTCCAATTCATTCAAGGACAACCGGCTATTTTTTTGTTAAAAAATATTTTTTTCAGACCAAGCCATTTTCACTTGTCAGGGTTTGTCAATAAGCAAAATTGCCGTATTTGGGCTTCTGAAAATCCTAAAGCGATTATTGTGAAGTCTTTGCATGCTTAACGTGCCACTATAGGATGCGGTATGTGGTTTGGAGGCGTGATTAGGCCGGTTTTTTTTTCGAAGATGGGAAATTTGGCAACGCTCAACGGATCATGCTACCGCGAGGTGCTACCAACTCAATATTCGCTTATTATTGATGACGTGGATATCACTGACATGTGATTTCAACAGGACGGTGTCTTATGTTACATTGCCAATGATAAGATCTATTTATTGCAAACCAAATTTCTCGATCGCATAATTTCACGATAATCAGCAATTAAATAATCAGCCAGGTCGTGTGATTTAACAGCATTGGATTATTTTTTGTGGGGCTATGTTAAGCACAGATTCTATACGGTGCCGTGATATGAATAACGAAATAAGACCGCTATTTTGCCAAAAACTGATTAAAGACTTTGATGAAAGAATCGACGTCTGTCAGCGTGGTCGTCATGGACATTTACCTGTTATTATTTTCATTCAAAATTGCCGAACTTTTCTCTGCATACAATAAAAATGTTAATCATTTGAATCAAAGTTTTTTTATTTAGTTTTAGAAAACAAAGTTTTTGTTGAAAAACCAGTTACAATCGAGTAACTGTCAGTACAAATAAAAGCTAGATATGATATTTCCAATAATCAATCAAGCAATTGATTTCAAAATTAATTTTTTTTACTAGATTTTGTTAAATTTGTGCATATTTCAAATATCTATTTTACTATTCTACTGTGCATTGGATAGGAAAAGAACGATTGTAGATGCTTATATTTTTTTTGTATTTTTTTCTGTTTTTGTTCAAATTTCATTTTTTGTCAATTGGCATTCATGTGCTTAAATAATACTTTTTTCACGCTTTCATTTTGTAAACACTTCGCAGAATACAAAACAATATCACAGATACATTTTACGGGATACTGAGACAACGTGTTGTATGTGTGAAAAGTACCAACAAAAATTGAATGTGTTACTGTTGCCTAAATATTCTAATGTATACAGCGGCTAACAAAAATTTCATTTTTTAAGCCATTTACTATTAGTTTTATTCTGATCCAAGGTATATAAAGGTTTATTTTAGTTTGAATATTCTGTTTTAATTCTAAATTTGAGTCAAAAGAGATCTGTACGTTGTTTGGTTGTTTTATTTTGTTGCATTTGTCGTGTGTTTTTATGGAATATCCTTTATATTAAAGTACATTTTGTTATCTTTCTTACTTATTTTGTGCACAAAATAAAACTAAATTTATCTGCCCAGGTGCTGGCAGTTTTTATATCTCTTGAAGATTCTTATATTAAACCTTATTAAAGCTTTGTAAAGTTTGTATAAAATACATATTTTTTTACTTAAAGGCGAGAGAGTTCTAAATATATTGAAATTGTTATTAGGTTCAGTAGGAAATATCCTTTATTGTTTTCAATATTTTTTACATGGAGCGTATGTGCATATTTAAAATTTTCCACAAATTAGCAACAAATTATTGGGTCACTACTTAAAATGTGCTGTATATTTTTATAGGTTAAGCCAAAAAACACAGCTCTTTTCCAGGTTTTCATTTTTTTTTTTTCGTTCGGACCAGTACTCAAGGGATGACGCCTTCTCATGCAATGCATTGTACCAGAACTAGGAACTTAGATTATGAGAAGGAGAAAGTGACAGGAAAGACCTCTAGAGGAAATTTATTCCACATACGAACTGTTCTGCTAAAAAACCAATTTTCCTTGTGATGTGTAGTGCGATTCACTGGCCATTCAATCACTAGTGCTTGCGCTCTTAGCGAAAATCTAGTGAAAGGCAAAAACCTCCGAGTTTCATGAACAAGTTCCTTAATTTCGTTGGAGCACTTACCATTGTAGTAATGATAAAATAGTGGAATACAACTTGCATTGTGTCGATGCTCTAGGGAGCCAATAGAGTTGGAGAACCTAACGTCCCTAATTAGCCCCTTGGCCCTCTTTTCTACGCCATCGATCAACTCCAAAATAGACTTTGGGACGCCTGCCCATACATGAGAGTTGTATTTCATCTTTGGATGGATATAGATGGCATAAATATCACGAAGTTCGGATGGAGTGACGTATCCTTTACACCGTTAAAGAAAACAGGGGCACTTGAAAGCTTCTTTAGAAGCCTGAAATATGTGTTTAGTCCATCAAAACTCACACTGACTTATCATGCCAAGAACATCAAGAGCATCCGACTCCGTAATACGTGCACCTAACAGGTGCAGCACCATTTTCCGAACGCAGATCTATTCGTAAGCTTGCAACAACGGACATTAAAATCAACTCTATTCGCAAGTCTCCATTCGGAGATTGTTGCGAGCTCGTGATTAAGCGTCTGGGAAAATTCAAACTGAATGTCCACAGACACTACTCCCTCCTTCCCGTAACCTAATTTCCTAGTTCTGGCACAATGCATTGCATGTGTAGGGGTCATCTTCTGAGTGCTGGTCTGAAAAAAAAACAAAAAAAAACCTGCAATTGGTCCGTCCTATTTCTAAATGAATACGAATGATAAATTGGATTTCGTTATTAATTAAAATAGTTTGTTGTTATAACAAAACATATCAAAATGCACTTAAATTCTGATAAATTTCTTTCACATTGAATATAAAAAATAACACTCGAGGATATACGTTGATAGTTCTAAACTCAACTCAAATATCGCTTTCATTTAAGAAAACCTTGGTACTCACTACCAATGGTAAATCTATATATAGCTTCGACTATAAAGGGTTTTTCAACAAGAAATTTATTTTCTAAAACAAAATATTTAGATTAAGATGACACAAATTTCTATTATATTACGAAAAGATAAGCTCGGCAATTTAAAATGAAAAATGGTATTTGGCAAATGTTCACCATAATCCAAACAGTTTTTGCTAAAATGCTGGTTATATTTCGTTACTCACATCACGGATTTTGAGTATAGACTCAGTTCTTAATATGGCCCCACAATAATAATCCAGTGGTGTTAAATCACACGATCTGGTTGGTTACTAACTGTTGATTGTCGTGAAATAATGCGATCGAAAAATTTGGGGTCCAATAAATTTATCGTTTCATTGGCTGTATGACATGTGGCACCGTCCTGTTGAAACCACATGTCGGTGATAGCCACGTTGTCAATAATAGGCCATAATTGAGTTGTTAGCATCTCACGATGGCATAATCCATTGACGTTACCCCATTTTCAGCCTCATCTTCGAAAACAACGGCCCAATCACTCCTCCAGGTGACACGTTGAGCATGCAAAGGCTTCGTAATAAAATGCTCTAGAATTTTCAGAAGCCCAAATGCGGCAATTTCGCTTGAGGGCATACCCTGACATGTGATAATAGGCTTCATCGGAAAAAGTAAATTTTTTTAGAAATATCAGCCGGTTGTTCCCGAATGAATTGAGCGAGTATATGGCGATGTGAATAGTTGATCGGTTTCAATTCCTGTTCCAGTTGAACCTTGCAAGGCTTCAAAGTCAATTCCTTACGTTGAGAACGTCTGGGTATTGACAAATTTGGATCTGCTTCAATGCTATTGTTGCCTGTGCAAATTTGTTTAAATTACTAAAAGAAGTAAAAAATATTAATTACAACACAAAAATTTGAAACCTAAGTTTATCCCATAGCATTATAAAGCCGAATCTATAGCAGTTAAAAACTATTCAAACTATTCTTCAGGTGTCAATAATGCACAAAAATACTCCTCAAACCACTCTAAAGCTGCTAAGTATGCTTTGCTTATGAATGTGATTACGGGGCAATTTATTTATTAAATATTTTAAAATAGCAGTTACGACGAATATAAAGACCGATACAGTTAGTTTTCGCCTGCGAATGTTGAAACAAGTTCGCCTTAGATTTAATCTTTGAGAGAGTGAAGCCACAATTGCTGATCAAAGCTACAAGAAATACGCTGAAATTAATTAAACTAGTAATCAGTATTCATAGATGTGATTAGAAGTCAGCTACCTCGGTAAAAATATATATTTTATATTTTAAAATCCATATAACGTTTGTGCAAAACAAACTTCAAAAGCGGCAGCAAATTTTTTCTTGAACTGGTGGGACTTAAATGAACTCGGTATTTAATTTATATTTCTTAGTTCAACTGTATTAAACGTTTTATCTGCAAATGAAACCTTAAAAAACTAGTTTAATAAAATATCTTTGAATATTTGGGTTCCAAACAAGTCTTTTTCTAACTTCTATAAAACTATACCTTAAAACAATCCATTAGCGACAGACAGTATGGTTTTCGTAGGAGCGACCTACAAGTGACTTACTGGCTTTCCTATCGGAACAATGATCAACTCCATATATCATTTCAGAGAAAGTAAAGTGGTGGTTCTAGATATTTCCATGGCGTTTAATAGAGTGTGGCATGATGCATTTCTGTCAAAATTTTGCGTTTGGTGTCGGTGATAATTTCTTCAGATTTATATCGAGTTTTCCAAGGAATGGCAGTGTACAAGTTAATATAGATGCGGTTTTATCAGACGAGTTCAAGATTAATTCAGGAGTACCACAAGGCTCTATTCTTTCTCTACCCTATTTCTTATTTTGCTTAATGACCTTTTTTTTTGTCAAACTTTCAACCCTATTTACTCCTTCGCAGATGAAAGCACCATTTGTCATTAATATTCATTTACCAAAAGACCGAACCAACTGGAAATAAGTTTCTAAAAGGCAGAACATAAATAATACGCTCAGTCATGATCTCGCAACAATCTCCGAATAGGGTCATGTGAATAGAGTCGATTTTAATGGACGTAAAACACAATGTAAGATTTGTGTTCGGAATTGGTGGTGGATCTGTTACTAAGCATGAAATAGGTGTTACGGAATCGGAAGCTCTTGATGTTCTTGGCATGACAATTCAGTGTAATATCCATTGGACTAAACACATTTTCCAGGTTTCTAAAGAAGCTTTCAAGTGCCTTGGTTTTTTAATACTGTGTAAGAGATACTTCACTCCATCCGATCTTCGTACTACTTATACCACCCATTTCCGTTTAAAAATGGAATACAACTCTCATGTACGGGCCGGTGCTCCAAAGTCATTTTGGAGTTGCTCGGTCGCGTACGGGAGAAACCCAAGAGGGTATCCAATTCTATTGATTCTCTAAGGCACCGACGCAACGTGGGATGTATTTCACTGTTTTATCGTTACTGCAATGGTAAGTGCTCTAATGAAATTAGGAAACTTGTTCCCATTATTCGCACGTTTTTGCGTTTAACTCCATTTTCGTTGAGAGCGCATCCATTTGTGGTTGATTGGCCAGTGAATCGCACTACGCATTACAGGAAAATTCGTTTTTTAGCAATAGAAGCCATTTGTGGAATAAACCCCTTCCAGAGGTCTTTCCTGTAACTTTGTATGTAGGAAAGTGCAAAATGAATGTTCCCAAGCACTAGTTCCTCTTTCCTCTTCCCCGTAACTTAATTTCTTAGTTCTGGCTTAATGCAAAAATAACTTCACATGGATAGTAAAGATTGCTAATTTTAGTTATTTACTATATTTTTTAATTTAGTATTAATCAATCGACAAAAAGCTATTGTTTGCCAATTTTTAAATGACTATTTCTTATCCCTAGAGCAGATGGTTGATGTGTGGGGAGTTTGCGCCTTTCCATAAGAGTATGGTTTCCAGGAATTATAATGTTCTAGATTAGTGGGTGTGCCTGTCATTTTTTTCGCTTAAAACCAGGTGTTTATAAATGATACGTTCAGATCCGTTTGGATGTGAGAGATTTTGGAGAGTCGGAGATGGACTGTAGTCATAATAGTCGGAATAGTTTTTTGTCACTTTCGATTTTTTCAAATATTTAGTGCTTAGGCGGTGGCTCAGAAGTACTGCTCAGATTTCAAAACCTCGTACAATAATCTTCAACATATCATTAAAATTTGGTTATTTCCCTAAAATATGGAGGGCTTCATTTGTTATGCCATTACTTAAATCTGGTTGTCCCGTACAGAGGTATTGCTAAACTTAGCGATGCACTTATCCTTTGGAGCAAATTGTTACTGATCACCCCTCCCATTAAGTATCTTAACCGATGTACTATGGCGTACTGGCAAAGCCGCTTACAATAATCTTGAACATATCATTGAAATTTGATAATTTTCCTAAAATAATGGAGGGATTCTTCTTAATGTAATTTAAGTCTGGTTGTAGAATTAATTTTGCCAACTAAAGAGGTATTGCATTAAACCTAAAGTTTTTGAGAAAATTGTTACTGATTACCTTTACCATCAAGTATCGTCTATATTGGTTCATACTCACCATGGTTTTAGAAGGGGTTGTTCAATCGTGACTAATCTTTTGGAATTTACAATGCTAGTCGATCGGGAATTTGCTCAACGTAAACAAACTGATGTTATTTACACCAACTTTAGTAAGGCATTTGATAAGGTTAACCACAAACTTCAGATACCGAAACTAGACCTTATGGGATTTACAAATAATTTACTTACGTCGCTTAATCCATCACTTTCAACACGCTTACTTCCAAATTAAATTATTATTTCATCTGATGTAACGCAAGGTAGTCATCTGGTTCCTTTTTTATTTTCCTTGTTTATTAATGAGCTATCCAATGTCATTAAATACTCAAACCTTCTATTATATGCAGAACGTGCACACTGGGGATTTCGCGGAAAAAAGTGAAATTGTTAACATACTCTTCATGCAATATGCAGTTACATTTTGAAATTTAAGAATAAATGGTACAAAAAGAATTACTGCGATCTGACTGCTAGTTTTTTTTTATAGTCATCTCAAGCTCAGTACTTGTATGTTTTACCGAACCAACTTAATTGAAACCTAAGAATTTCATAACGAATAATATTTTCCTTTTTATTTTTTATTTAGCAAAAATCCTTTTTTTCTCCCAAAATTTGAACCTGCAATTGTAGCTATACTTTCCAACAGTAGCATCTCACTTCTAGTACATTGTCTCATTTCGTGATTTACATCTGCACTTGGCCGTGGGCCTTAATCAGATGGTGGTCATACCACTGTGAATGAAAAGCAACGTCATTAACGTCCTAGGAAGCCGAAGACTAATTCTAGCAACAGGTCTTTCCTAGTTGCAATTTCAGCGGTTCCGGAGCAGGGCTGCAAATCACTACTCCTTGCTGAAGAGCTGGAAACTATCCAATTCCTGTCCAGTCATGTGTTGACTAGCATACTCACTGGATCTGGATCATTCACCAGGTAGGTATTATTAAAGGTGAGATGATCCTGGCCACAATAAAAACAGACCTGTCTGGGGCCGCGAAACCACAGCCCCACGATACTCCCAAAGCGCCAACCTCAATAATCAGTCAGAGAAACAGCTAAATGCCTAAAGAGGCAAATCTGCGGGCTACTGATTTCCGCGGAAATAACGTGGAGCTTCCAGTTGACCCCTGCTGCCTTATACCCCCAGCAGCACAGGTCTAGATAGTCAAGTATTCTATATAGACTGATAAATGTGCGCCCAGGGGGACATTGTCTCATATCTGTTTTTACATTTTTAATCAATTTCAAGTGCCACCAGGTGCCACCTCTCAATTTGTTGCATTACACAGTACAACATTTTTCAACTGATTGATTCGTGACTCAATGCTGATAAGGCTCTTTTGTTTAACATAACTCAAGAACCACTAGTTGGATTTTGCTTAAACAAATTTGAAAAAATCAAGAATTACAATTACTTTCACCTGCTTATTTAACGTTTCGCTACGTAAGCAACATTTTCGCAGTTATAAATAAATGTATGAAGAAAACATTTTTTTGCGTAAAAAATGTATTATTTTTTTTCTTTTTTAATTCATAAAAAATTCAAAAAGGCAAAAAAGTGTCAAGTCCTATTACTTTCACGAAAATTCGTATAACCTATGAACAAAATGAGACAAAAATCATGAAAAGCGATGAACGCGTTTCGCTTTTATTCACAATTAAGTACAGGTATAAATTTAAAAAATTTGCTCGAGATGTGCACAAATTTCTGACTCTTATTTATATATTCCATCAGTTGTAGCACTTAAATTATCATTAAGTGATGACATAAATAAATTAGTATGGAAAAATAATAAAGCTTCTTCCACACAGTATTGTAGAACACTACAGTCTTCGTACATTAAAGAGACACCTCAAGTTGTACGAGAAAACAAGAAAAGACTCGATGAGGAGATATCTTAGTAAATAATCGTAATTTTAAAGTAAAACATGAATTATATTTTACAATTATTGACGGCAAGACAGCACAATCAGTAACAGAAACACCAAGCAGCATCTTCTTGTTTTATTTGTGGAGAAAAAAAGCATAAAATCGAAGAAGTTCAAGCTATACCCGTAAATGAACAATCACTGCAATTTGGTATGTCACCACTTGATGCGCGTATTAAGTTGATGGAGTGTCTTTTTCATGTAGCTTATAATATTGAATTTAAACGTGGGAAAGTCGACTCAAATACTCGTCCGATAAAAGAAGCCCGAAAATGTTTTATAAAGCGTGAACTTAACGAGAAAATTGGAATACAGGTTGATACTGTTAAGCACGGCTCTGGTACGACAAATTCAGAAAATATTTCACGAAGATTATTTTCTAATCCTGCTTTGATTTCGGAAATCACGAGTCCAGATGAAAACATAATCAAGAGGTTTTCTTAATAGTTCTCGAAGCTATAACAATTACCTGGGTAGTAGATCCAAAAAAATTTGGTGATTTTTGTTTGGAGACGGCAAACGAGTTTGTTGCACTGTACGAGTGGTACAATATGCCACCTACACTTCACTAAATTCTGATTCATAGAAAATATATAATTGAAAAGTGTATTTTTCCTGAAGGCTTACTATCCGAAGTGGCTCAGGAAAGTCGTAACAAAGGCTATAAAAATATCGCCTTGGACATTCCAGAAAATGCAGTCGAATTGCCACGAACGAAGATATTATGCACCGAATGATGGTAACATCAGATGATCATTACCATGATCTCACATTTGACGCCCTCATTTAGCCAGAAAAAGCATAGTGTTATAAGCGACGAGGTAAAGGTTATTTTAGAATAATAAATTAAAAATAGATTTAAAATAAATAATAAATTAAAAACTAAAAAAATAAATTAAAATTTTTTCTTATTTATGGCTTTTTACATTGTAGGTAACGATGTACATAACAACGATCTCTAACTTTATTTTGATTACTTCGTGTATTACTATATAAATAAAACTAAATTTGTGATTAAATCACTACATTTTTTAACAAATATATTTTTTCCTCACCTCCATACAAAAAAGCCCAGTGTGCGGCGTGAAGATATTTCGAATATATAATCGTCCTGCAAAAGGACATAGATGCATTTAATCCTGGTTTAATATTAATTTTATGGAGTTGAACTGTAGCGGAGCCACCCTAATTAAATATGCACACACACATGCAGTCGTGCAAATGGATGTATTTCTTCAGAACATGTCATACAAACGTGCAACATATTTTAACAGCTACGAACCTGAATGAAGTTGGTATTTTATTAAATTAAATTTTATACAGCTTATTTCGTTAGCCGCTAACCAAGCACGTGCAATTTTTGTGTTAATAAACCGCTGGGCAAAGTGGTTTAATGACCTATTGTGGAATATGGCTAAATAATTTGGGATCCAATTTGTAAACTCATAATAATAGCATGGAACCGGTGCAAAAGTAGTTCTTGTTATTTTGTCCTTGAGGCTTACAATGGATCGCGTTAATTCTACCATGCCACTCTAGCAAACTTGCTGCAATAAAGCTGTTAACTATTAAAAGCTAAAGAATAATGTAAACTGTCACCTTTGTCTTAAATTTAATAAAAGAAAATGTTTGTTTAGAGTTTTCGATTAGCAAAATTTATTTTTTTTTATTATTTCATGAAATTTAAATTTCTATTAAATTTTAATCTTTTTACTCGGTCCTTTAAATTATAACGATTTATTTTTCTTTTTTTCTCTCAATATTTCGCTTTCCTTTGGAAAGCTTCTTCAGGAAATTATTTTTTTATATTTTCAAAAACAAAACTTATAACAATTTGAAAAGAAAAAATTTTTGAAAAACATTTGACAAAACATATAAAATTATTTTCTTCATACATACAAACATACAAAAATTAAAATTAAAAATATTAAAACATACAAAAACAAGGAAACGGAAACTAAATAACAAATTCTTTCTTATGAAATAATTATAACAAATTATGTGTTTTTGTATTAAGTACCTATAATTCTGCGCTAAATTGTCTGTGTCTGTTTTGAAATTTATTCTCCTTACATTTGGTACATTAACAATTTCTAACATTTCTAACATATAACGTCTCTTGTAGTTTTTTTCTATATCTAACACTGAAGTTTCATCAAACTTTGGATAATGATTATATTTCTTACAATGTGAAGATAAGGATGTCTTCTGTGTTGAAATATTCCTATATTTTTGGTCACATCTATGACCAGCTAATCTTGTTTTAGGTTTATTCTTTGTTGTCCCAATATAAACTTTGTCACAGTTCACCTGGTCATTTCCTCCACATGGTATCCTGTATACTACATCAGATATTTCCATTTTTCCTATTTTATCCTTCATATTGCTAAATAATCTATTTAATGTGTTATATGTTTTGTGTGCAATTTTATATCTATCAGTGTCATATATTTTAGACTTTCTTAATCTATCCGATATTCCAGGAATATAAGTTAATGATTTATAAATTCTTGGTTCTGCCATAGTATTTCCTAAATTATGCCTATGATTATCATATTGTCTAATTAATCGGTTAGTTAATTCTACTGGAAAATCACTGCCATTAAGTACATATATCTCTTATTGTATCCTTATTCTGTGACCAAAAATATAGGAATATTTCAACACAGAAGACATCCTTATCTTCACATTGTAAGAAATATAATCATTATCCAAAGTTTGATGAAACATCAGTATTAGATATAGAAAAAAACTACAAGAGACGTTATATGTTAGAAATGTTAGAAATTGTTAATGTACCAAATGTAAGGAGAATAAATTTCAAAACAGACACAGACAATTTAGCGCAGAATTATAGGTACTTAATACAAAAACACATAATTTGTTATAATTATTTCATAAGAAAGAATTTGTTATTTAGTTTCCGTTTCCTTGTTTTTGTATGTTTTAATATTTTTAATTTTAATTTTTGTATGTTTGTATGTATGAAGAAAATAATTTTATATGTTTTGTCAAATGTTTTTCAAAAATTTTTTCTTTTCAAATTGTTACAAGTTTTGTTTTTGAAAACATAAAAAAATAATTTCCTGAAGAAGCTTTCCAAAGGAAAGCGAAGTATTGAGAGAAAAAAAGAAAAATAAATCGTTATAATTTAAAGGACCGAGTAAAAAGATTAAAATTTAATAGAAATTAAAAAAAAAGGTCGAATAAAACTGAAACAAAAAAAAAAAAATGAAATTTAAATGAAATTTAGAAATAAATCGTTATAATTTAAAGGACCGTTTAAAAGATTAAGATTTAATAGAAATAAAAAAAGGTCGAATAAAACTGAAAATAGAAATTTATTAAAGGTAAAGTTTTTAGGCGCGCTTCAATCACCCTAATTTTAAAATTTTTCTTAGAGCTGCAGAGTACCAGTTTCAATTAGTTGAGGCCGAGTAGGAAGTTAAAGTCTTTGATCATCAGTTCAACGAGTTTCTGATTGTGTAAAATTAAAGTGTGTTTTATTTGTTGTATTCTCCCTTCGTGCCATACTTTTCGGATGCATGTAACACTTCAATAATAAACATTTTCCTTAAATACATTTGCCACGGATTTGTTCGATAGTGGCATACTTCTTCTAAGACCAAATTGGTACACATCTCTTTCAATTTAGGATGAGAGTAACTTCAATTTCAAAAGGCATTTGTATGTTTAGCTGTCATTGTAATTAGAGATATCTGTCATGCTCAAGAATAGTATTCATGGCGTTAAATCATAATAAAAATTATACAATTTTCAAATGATTGATAAGTATAACATGCGACTATTTTAGGTTAGAAGTCTTCATCCACAGAAAACGTGAAGTCATGGAAAAATTTATTAAAATTGATGTTATGAATAACAGAGTTTTAGTGGTCAATTAATGCATAAATGAAATTGCTACGGCTACGGGGGACATGTTCACTAAAATGCTTGTAGCATTTATATAATTCTCGTAATTGAGAAGATATGATCACGTTTTCCAATTTTCTTCGAAGTTCCATTCAACAACCTCCTAAATAGCCGTGTGATTTTATTTGTTCATAAAATCATTTTTTCAGAAATGCCACAATTCTTATTGATAAAATCAGGTTTGCCCGATCAGTTAGGGGAAAAAGGATTACAATTCTTTTAAATCGTTCTCCTGTAACTGAATGACAGTTTTTTATAAATGTCTCTGGAATGTTCTTTTTCAAGCACAACAAGTTAATAGCGATGCAAAAAATTTTAAAGAGTTTTTAATTTAATTTTTATTCTCAATAATCAACTGTAAATAGTTGTACCATTATATAATTTATTTAGAGCTACTGTTGACTGAATATAATAAATAAATAAATAAAATAATTTCTTCTTTTGACTGCTAAAATTTGAAGTCAAAAAGGGAATCTTTTTTTTTATTAAAAAAGATAAAATTAGTATTAAGTTTATAACAAAAACCAATACAGAAAAAAATCCTGAAGGTCTTGAAAGAAAATAGCTTTTGAAACATAAATATATATGCATTTCTCCATAACTTTGTGCTGAAAATGTGCCAATTTATCGACAGAGTAGATATTTGTGTACAATAAAACAAAAGAAAGAAGAAATAAATATTTGCAGCAAAAAAGTAAGATGCTCATAGCGCATTAACTCCAAGATTTAAAAAGTGCAACCAACGGAAGTTATAAAATATAATGCATACATCAAGACAAATTGTTGGAAAAGGCTAAGCAAATAAGCGATAAACGTAAAAAACAATAAAGACAATGCAACCAAAATTGACAAAGTGATAGACGTCCCAACATTGGTTCTTGTTGCAGCAGCGGTATATACAACAGTGGCCAAGAAAGCAATAAAGAAAAAATCGAAATGTGTAAAAGCAGAAGTTAAAAGTTGACAGTTAAAACGCTAGAGGAAAACTGCTAGAATAATTGTAGTGGGCCAAAACGGCTGAACAGAACCCTTAGTTTTAGTTTTTCAACAAGAAGTTTGTTTTCTAAAACAAAAAATTAAAAACACCCCATTTAAATTATGGTGATTAAAATTTTTATTGTATTACGAAGAGAAAGGTTCGACAATTATGAATGAAAAATGATATCTGGCAAATGTCCAACATACATCTCGATTAATACATCTCGATTGTTTCATCAAAGCTTTTAATCACGTTTTGGCGAAATGTATTTCGTTAATCACATCATATGACAGCACCATTTATCATTCATGGATTTTGAGTCTTAAGGCTGAAATCGATTCAATTGCCACCGTATAGACTTTCTCCATAACATTTCAGTGGTGTTAAATCACATGAGTTGGCTGACCACTTAACTGCTGATTGTAGTGAAATTATGCGATCGGGAAATTCGGTTTGCATTAAATTGATAATTTCATTGGCTGTGTGACATGTGGCACCCTCCTGTTGCAACCAGATGTCAGTGACATCCATGTCGTCAATAACAGGCCCAAATTGAGTTATGAGCTTCTCGCGATAGCGTGATCCAGCCTCATCAAAGGTCTAATCTCGCCTCCAGACAACATAGCACACCATACAGTGACACATTAAGCATGCAGTAATCGCTGTAGGATATTCAAAAGCCCAAATGCGGTAACTTTGCTTGTTGACATGCCTGAAATGCCTGCCAAGTGAAAATGTACTTTGTCTGAAAAAAATAATTTTTTCAGAAAAACCAGATTATTACTGAATGAATTGAGCGAATCTACGGCGATGTGAATGGTAGGTAGGCTTCAATTCCTACACCAGTTAAAACTTTTAAGGTTTCAAAGTCAAATCCTTACGCCATGCAGTGGTTTTGGATAACTCCAATTATTGCAAACGTCGAGAAATTGACAAATTTCGATCTGCTTCAACACTGTGGCTCACAGCTGCGACGTTTTTGCGATGATGGTGTTTGCACATTTTGTATTGAGCCTGTTGACTCAAATTTAAAAGTACTAGTTTTTGCGGATTGTATGTTCCATTAATGCTTATAAATATTATATTTCACTCCATCCTATCTTCATATTATTAATACCAGCTATATTCGTTCAAAAAAGGAATGGGCCGCGGCGCCATTTGTAATTGACTGGCCAGTGAATCGTTCCATGCATTACAGAGAAAATTGGTTTTTTAAACATAACGATTTGTATGTGCAACGAACATCCTGCAGAGGTCTTTTCAGTCTTTTCACTTTCAATGTAGGTGAAAACAGTCGAATATCCATTCTTCTGATAGAATGCATTACTTTAGTAGGGGTCATCTCCTGGCTACTGGTCCAAAATAAACTTTGTTTCAAAATTATAATTTTGCGAATTTCGTTCAGCGCTGAAAATACGATCTATTAATGATGCGTATTTTAGATTTAAATATGATTTATGTAGGAATAATCTTAATAATTTATCTAAACACAGTGATGATAAAAGTTACAATCGAAGATGTAGATGATCTAAGTATTACGATTAATGATAAGTGGTGCAGTAATGAGATAACAAATTTTAAAAGATATCAATAATGCAGTTGTGTATTTGTGTTTTGTTTAAACAAGATTCTCGAAATGTAAAAAAAAACATTTAACATGTTTTAAAAATTCGATAACTTGTTCGTTCGATTTTACACTATTATATTAATTTATCTAGATAAATGCAGTGACATGTTCATTGTACTTTTAAAAGATATGTTGCTGCAAAAATACTGCCCAATAAAACAGCAATGTGTTTAAAAACTACAGTTCGCAGCTCACCATGTGCGTACCAGGTGTGACGGCCTTGTCCTGGGCATGGTATTAAACACCAAAATTTTTTTTTTATTTCAAATATAGGAAATTTAGATTTTGCTTATGCTTTCAAAAAACATGCTAATTAGTTTTAAAAGATTAATTACCAATGCAGCTGTCAACAATGCAAGCAGTAGGGTACTAATTCCAATAAAGAATGCAAGAAAATGCAAAATTTTAAGAAATAAAAAACAAGAAACGCCATAAGAAAAAACAAAAGAAATTAAAAATAAGCATAAAATGAGTTAGAAGTATAATAAAACAAATTAACTTCAAGTGTGAATGAATATAAATAAAAGAAATTGGTAAAAAAAGAAACCAAAAGATACATGATAGAAAAATGATAAATAAAAACTTGAAAATTTCAAAAAAATGCCATGGCATGAAAGCCAAACTCAAATAAATATAAATACTACCACAATAAATAACTGATAGTCGTTTGGTGTGTTTAACAGTCAAGAACAACAGCTACAATTAAAATTGTGGGCTACAAAACTACACACAACTATTTAAATACACTACAGTTATTAGCCAATCAAACAAGTGGAGAAATAATTTTACATCTGTGTTTAAGTTCTAAAGTAAAGTTGTTTTTATTTTTGTTTGGCTCTCCAAAATTTAATGGAAATAACATAAGAAAACTCCACCTATACCACTGTCAGGAATTTTAAGGACTGACAGGGCGCATGTCCATCATTTTACACATGCACAAATACATTTTGTGGCATTTGTGATGGATGGCCATTGTCACAAAGCCACACCTCCCATTTGTTTTGTAATGTATTGTTGTTGTTGGTGTGTAACCAAGTTATTTTTAGGGCTGTTGATTATTATTGTTGCAGTCACATTTTTGTTGTTTAAACAATTCAGTACATTCGGCACAATTGGTAAGGTTGGAAGTGAAACCAGTGAATCGTTTTATCAAAAATTAATAAATAAAAAAATTTTAAAAATAAAATAATATTTTACGAAATTATTGTTTGAAAATAGATATGCGAAAATAAAAAAAAAGAAAATATACATATATGCTATTCATTAATAAAATATTTAATAAACATTATAAAAAAATATTTATAACTGTAATTTTTCGTTAAGTGGTCAACCAAAATTAATAACACAAGAATAAGAAATTTTGAAAAAAATCTTAGAATTGCATATAATTTTCTTTGCACAGAAAATTGTCCAAAGGTGCAGCTAAAAAATACAATAAAATAAAACAGTGCCAGAAAATAACAATCTAACTACCTACCATAATTCTATGTGATAGTGAAAACCGGTTTCACGGCCGACTCCCCCCGCAACAACTTAAAACAACAAGAATAAACAAATTTCAATACGCCAGAAAGAGTAAAGAAGTGAACTAAGAAATTGCAATGGAAATAATAAAAATAATAAAAACAAGAATGAAACAAGTGCTTAACGGAATTGTGTGAGTGAAAAGGAGAAACATGTACACTGGTGATCAAGATTTTTGCTTAAAGAAACTAGTTTCATTTGTGTAAATGTTGCTATTGTAGTTTTGTAGTTGGCTTCAAAAATCTACACCAGACTTTGTACATAGCAACACACACACAACCACGAACACACGAGTACGTACAAAAAAACTTGACTTGTAGGAAAGCAACCTTCATACGCACTGTTGTGTATAGAATTTAACAACTGTTGTTGTTGTTGGTTTATTGTTTTGGCGCTTTACTTGTCGTCGTCGCCATGGGTGCCATGTGGGCTCAACCATTTCAAATTGTCGTGCTTGAGTAAACAACAGAAACGCCATTCTAATGTATCGCGTTGTATTGTATTTGTTGTATTATCACCGTTTGATCTCTATTCGCAATTTAAAATCAAACTATAAGAATTAAGAAATTTTCATTTAAAAAAAGATAATTGCTAGTTATTTACAACAATAATTTTTCTATTAGTAAAATTTGCAATAAAACTTACAATTATAAAAAATTTTACTTAAAGTGTTATTAAAAATATTGCATGTGTTTTAAAATATTAACACATACAAACATATTGTATATATGTACAAATAAGGCGTTCGTAATGAATTGAATTGTCATAAATATAATGAAAAGTGTGCATTAAAAAATAAAGTGAAACCAACTAAAGCCGCAGGAACTTCTGAATAATAAAAGCTAACGTTGTAAGTTGCCTTTAACACGCGTTCTTAAATTTATATTGAACGTTAACATAACATCTCTTACTCTCTAAAATTTTCAAATTGTACTTTTTCTACACAAAACGTACTGTTAGGAATGCTAACTAAAAATTTTAAATCAAAATCTAAGTAAGTTTAAGGATCAATAAAATTGTATAAATAATTTTTTCAATCACAAGATCTTTATATAAAAATATAATAAATTTTATTTTTGTTTTTGATATTTCGCCACACTATTGGATGGCATCTTAAAAAATCAATCAATAAATGAAAAATTGTTAACAAGCAAATTCAAAATGATCAAAAAACACACAAAAAACAAAAACAATAAAAAAAAATAAATTGAAATAGTATGAAAGAATTTTCATACAGGGTTTTTCAACAAGAAGTTTATTATCAAAAAACAAAATAAAACAAAAAATTTAGTTACGACGATTCAAAATTTAATTGTATTACAAAGAGAATAGTTCGGCAATTATGAATGAAAAGTGATATCTGGCAAATGTCCACCACGACCACGCTGACATGTCGATTCTTTCATCAAAGTTATCTACTTTTTGTCAAAATGGCGGACTATTTCGTTAAACTCATCGCGGATTTTGAGTTTTAAGGCTGAAATCGATTCGATTGGCTACGTATAGACACTGTCTCTTATCATAGCCTCATAAAAAATAATCCAGTAGTATTAAATCACATGATCTGGCTGGTTGCTTAACTGCTGATTGTCGTAAAGTTATGCGATCGAAAAATTTGGTTCGAAATAAATTGATCATTTCATTGGCTGTGTAACAGGTGGTACCGCCCTGTTGAAACCACATGTCAGTTTTATCCATGTCGCTAATAATAGGCCATTTACCATTACCGCATTTTTAGTCTCCTTCGAAAAAAGGCCCAATCACGTCTCCAGACCACATAGCGCACCATAAAATGACACATTAAGCATGAAAAGGTTTCTCAAGAATTACTTTAGGATTTTCAGAAGCAAGTGAAAATATGATTCGTTACAGCCGATTGTTCCTGAATGAATTGAGTGAATCTACGATGTGAATCGTTGGTCGGCTTCAATTCCTGCACTAGTTGATTCTTGTAAGGCTTCAAGTCAAATGCTTACGAAAAATTTACCATGTGGTGCATGCCGCAATTGAAAAACAAATTTGTTGATGAAAAACCCGACACAAATGTCGAAAATAACAAATTTACAAAACAGTAATATTTTACCTATACATTCAAACATATATTTTAATGACAAAACGTTATAAAACTTAAAGTATTAATTATAAATGTTAAATAGATAGAGGGTTTTATAGTTTTATGCACTAAATATCTATAATTTTGTACCACATTTTCCGTAGTTTTATTTTTCTCATAATATTGTATTGAATCTTCAAAGTTTTGAACTAACAATAAGTTCTCATATCTATAATCTAAAAAAAAAATAAACTTGTAAAGTCCAGCTAATGCCATATCATAAGATTGTATGTTATACGGTTGCTGATATTATATGAGTGCAATTCTTCTGATGCTCGACTAATAGAAGTCAAATTTCTGCTTTTTAGCAGATTGTAACCACTATCGTTAAGGATGTTGCGACCCAGCGGATTCGGGTGCGTTTCTAGCTTTTTCAAATACTATGCTGTGTATGTGTCGCTATTTCATCAGAAATGAATGGCATGATAAAATCTTTATGAATGTTAGAGACTTTTATATACCAGAGTGCCACTGTTATCATCCATAAAATTTTATTTTGGAGGCTTCGAATTTTTTGCAAGTTTGAAGCTGAGACAGTATCCCATAATTGAATCCCATAACTCCATATAGGTTTGAGGATTGATTTGTGCAATAAACTTTTATAATCTAAGCTAAGGGTTGAATTTCTAACAATTAATTTGCACTGCTTTTAGCTTCATCTGTGTCAATTCCAGGTTAAGCGTCGGTCAAGATGTATGCCACCGTATTTAACCTCTGAATGCTGTGGCATACTCTGGTTATTTATACTAATAGGAGGTCATGAGTCTCTACGTTCATTTATTTTAACTCTGCATTTTTTCAAACACACCTTCAAATCATGTATTTGATCCTGAATGCAACTGAATGCTATTAAAGGCTTTCGTGATTGCTAATAAAATCCGTGTCGTCAGCAAATGTCGAAGTGTGGATATAGTTGCTAGTAGGCATATTCGAAGCGTTCAACAAGTAAAAACAGATCCCAAATATTACTTTTGGTGACTCCTGCTTTAGTTGGCGCTGGTGAGCTTAGAAATCTCCTTCTTTAAGAATAAATTTGCGACCAGGTAAATATCTTCTTAAAAACTTATAGAAGTTGTTGGGGGAATAATATAAAAAATATAGTGAGCCTTCATGTCATACTTTGCCAAAAGCTTGGGAAACGTCGTTAAAAACGGTGAACAGTATTTTTACTCTTCAACGTTTACTAATCCGTTCATATCCTTTATAGTGCTGGGATATCTTCTGAATACAAGTTCATTTACAATCATTTTCGCTCAAAAGTGGGTTCAGATTGGTAATTAAGATTTTCTCATACAATTTTGATATGTTTGATAGTCTATATGAACTGACCTTTGTATGATCTTTTCCCGGCAAGGCGTAAAAAGGCCTTAAAGATGTAAAGTATTTTCCTGTCTGCTTTAAAGTTTATTCTTCTTGTTGATGGTACTTTAATTATTTATAACATATCTAGCAGGTACCGAAGTTTATTGTCATTTTCAAAATTTAATTGAAATATTTAATAATTTTTTTTATTTTTTTAATCGATCTTTTTATATTTTAAATAAATATAAATAAATATTCTTTTCAACGGTCTTTTTTAATTAACAATATATATTTTTTCTCGGTATTTCGCTTTCCTGTGGATATTATTTTTTTTTCCTAAAGAAGCTTTCCACAGGAAAGCGAAATGTGCAGAAAAAAATATATATTGTTAATTAAAAAAGACCGTTGAAAAGAATATTTATTTATATTTATTGAAATATTTATTTATTGAAACATTTTGAAAGTTGGGATAGGGCTTAACTTTAGAACAATGTAAAAATAATGCCGTTCTTTGTAACAACTGTTATCCCTGTATTTGTTACCTGACTTACGTCCTCCTATTTTAGTTTTTAAATAATATTTTGGTTATATTACCGTCACGAGATATTTTTTAAACTATAATAGACATATGTAATTTTTGAATTTTATCATTAGTATTTGTGTATTTAAAGTGCTAGTATTCTCTTATTAGCCATTTGGTATTTATTGCTATCAAACATTTTTAATTTCAATATTTTTTCGGATAAAACAAGTATATAAGTTATAGATTTATATTTTTAGGGTTATGTTATATTAGTTAATCGTATTCGAAAATTTTCCCAGCTAATAAATTCCAAAACTTGTCTTTATTATTTCTATGGAAATCTTTGTCACAGAATGTTAGATCCTTTCTATCATATTATTGGCTATGTAAATAGCAATTCTTTTATTTTTTTTGTTTTGGAATAATAATTAGTAATTCTACCTGAAGCAATTGGTTTGTGGTACCAATCTAATCTGTAACTCATTTTTTATTTCTTTTTTATAATAAAAGTATGGAAGTTTCGAATCGCTTCTTTTTCAATTGTACTGAAGTGTCAAATTCATTTGATACTTTTAATATTTTGTTTAATGAAGATTCAGATATAATACAAAGCAAATCATCAACATATATTATTATTTTTTTTAATTTAACATTTACCTTGCCAATAATTTTATCTAGTAAATAGGTGTTTATCTTTTTAGAGGTCTTTTTAATTAAATTTAATATTTATAACTTCAATATTTCACTTTCCCTTGGAAAACTTCTTCAGGAAAGTAATTGTCATAAAACAAAAAATTATTAACAATTTAAAAAAAATTTTTGAAAACAATTGACAAAAACATAAAAAATAATTTTCTTCATACATATGTACATACACATAAAATTAAAATTTCAAACATTTAAATATACAAAAACAAAGAAACGGACATTGAATAACAAATTCTCTTTTATGAAATAATTATAACAAATTATGTGGCTTTTGATTTAAGTACCTATAATTCTGCGCTAAATTGTCTGTCTATTTTGAAATTTATTCTGCTTATATTTGGTATATTAAAAATTTCTGACATTCTAACATTTAACGTCTTTTATAATTTTTTTCTATATCTAATATTGATGCTTCCTCAAACTTTGGATAATGATTATATTTCTTACAATGTGACGATAAGGATGTCTTCTGTGTTGAAATATCCCAATATTTTTGGTTACATTTATGATCAGCTAATCTTGTTTTAAGCTTATTTTTTGTTGTCCCAATATAAACTTTATCACATTTATATAGATATATAATTGCACACAAAACATATAATACATTAAAAAAATTATTTAGTGGTATGAAGGATAAAATAGGGAAAATGAAAATATTTGCTGTAATATACAGGATACCATGTGGAGGAGAGGACCAGATGAACTGTGACAAAGTTTATATTGGGACAACGAAAAATAAACTTAAAACAAGATTAGCTGGTCATAAATGTCACGAAAAATATAGGGATATTTCGATTTTAAAATTTTTTAAGACTATCAATTTTTCTTCTATTGGATTGATTGCCAATTGATTGCGAGGAAATAACGACGAAACATTAAAAGAAATTAATTTTTCAAAATCTTGCACAGGAAGGCTCTTAAATATTATTTAAAAGACAGTCCTTCATATCATATTTAGAACCTCCAGTGATCTTTTTTATATGTTTATAATATATTTGCATAATGAATAAGGTGGAGAACTAACAATGGAATAAATTGGTCTCAAAGAAATTTCTCTTTGGAAATTTTTGGGAATCCGTATAATCAAGATGCAATTTGTTTTGTTTTTTTTTTCTGTAACGTTGATAATTTTAAACTTAAAAAGTTCTTCTGCTATATCATTATAAGTCTTCTGCAATTTTGTAGTAGGGCTTTTATTTATTTGTGTGTATTTTGTTATATCTCCTGCAATATTGTTAATCTGTACGTTATAGTCAGTTTTATTTAAAGCTACAGTAATGTTGCCTTTATTTGCTTTAAAAATTAATAAATCTTCATTTTTTTTAACCTTTCACTTTTTTATTTTTACAAATCTTAGTCTATATATTCAATATCCTTGTAGACTTTAAAAATATTAAGCTATATTCCAGAATAGGTCCAACTAAAAATTATATTTAAGGCCAGTAAACTCTTTAGGCCAGCGTTTTATAAATTCCAAGACAGATCGCGCAGTACTGTAAATGAAATGTGTTGTATAGAATTCAGTTTAGCATCAAATAAGATACCTAGATCACAAAATGCTTCAACTTTGTTCAATATTCCAACGTTCAAGATATATTCAATATTAAAATGTATTCTCCAAAGGAAACATATACTACTGCACTTTTTATAATTGAGCTGCACTAGATTATTTTACACCTGGAACTAATCGCATTTAAATCATGTTGCAAGAATATATGATCCGGATAATAATTATAAGTTAAACAAATTTTGACATCATACATGAGGATATTTGATGCCTTTATTATTGTTGGTAAATCATTGATAAACATTAATGAAAAACACAATAGCGGTTCGAGATGGTTACCTTGTGGTATATCAGACTTAACCTATATCGGCATAGATATCAGATTCTTAGATGAAACTTTCTGTATTCCATTAACAAATAAGAGAAAATCCACCTTAAAGAGACAAGTGTGAATTCCATGCAAATAAGCTTGTGTAATAAAGGCTTATACTGCTGTATATAACATTATCGACTTAACGTTCGCTGGAACATTTAAGTCAGTTTTATTCATGAAACTGTTTACGTAATAATTCTTCTTCTTTTAATTTGAAACAATTATCTATAAAATATTAAAAATGTCAATTAACTATAATTATTATTTGGATCAATAAAATAATATTCAGTCGAAAAACTTTCAGCAAGCCAAAATTTATATTGTATGACAGTAAATTTAAAATAAAAATAAATTAAACCCCGTCGGAAAATATACGCACATATTAAAATAATAATTTACTTATTTAATTACGCAACTCACGAATTTTCTCTTTAGGTGTACATTTCTTTATATACAACGCAAACACGGAGACAGTGCAATTATCTGTAGAATTTTACGTGTTTAACTGGGCTGTGACTTCAAAAATAATATAATAATATGTCTTATCTTAAAAATTATTGAAACATTTTAAATTTTAAAAGATAGATAGATAACTCACTAGTTCAGTGAGTTTCTTTTAAAATTTTTTTTAAAAATTTACACCAGCTTTTTAAATTACGTTCAAAAAACAAACAATAATAATTGTTAAGAAAGATTAACGAGTATTCAAAAAATCTATTCAATGCATTTTTTGGTAAAAACGAAAAGTTTTCAATAGATGATGCAAACTATTCGGCTACTGCAACTTTATACTGAAAAAATAAATATAATAAATATAAAAATAAAATATATTAAATATCTGTAGTTCCCGTCGGTGGCTTAAAAGTTTTCGTTATAAGTTTTAGCGACAAATTATCTCTCGTATTAAAAAATATTCGAAACTACTCTGGGTGATTGAACATTCCTTGAGTAAAAATCGCTATAAAATATTTCTAATTTAAATTATATAAAAATAAAATTTGTGTGCGCTGCTCTTATAAAATTAAACAAATTAAATTTTAATAAATTCAACAAATTTTGTTATGAAACCAAGATCAAAAAATTAAAAAATTTACAAACAGGTTTTGTTTTTAATTAATTTATAATAATAAGTATTGAGTAATGTTCAAATCCTGTATAACAAGAAAGAACTTTATATTCAGAGTACAGAAAATTAGTATCCATAAGTTAAATTAATTGCTATCTTAAACAGTTTAACATATTAATTAATATAATGCAAATATAAGCCATCATTAGAGAGGAATGTAAATAAAACTCGTATCTTTAAATTGTATAAAATTTAAAGTTAATA
Organism: Trichopoda pennipes; assembly: GCA_030448955.1. Lineage (NCBI taxonomy): Eukaryota > Metazoa > Arthropoda > Insecta > Diptera > Tachinidae > Trichopoda > Trichopoda pennipes. The sequence goes on from JASKUP010000012.1 coordinate 19,746,948, forward strand.
CACGAAACATTAACAATTATCAAGAGCTTTATATTGAATATTTATTTCACTGAGCTTTGAGTCTAATTTGTTTATTTTCAAATAAAATAATATAATACTTTATTTTATCAGGTTTTTCAACAGGAAGTGTGTTTTCAATTTAGCTTTTTTTGAAAATCGACTATGAAAATGGTGGTTCTATTAAAGTTACATTTCGTAAAACTAATAATTTTTTCGGACAACTTAATCGCTGTTCTAAGATCGCTATTAAGGCAGGCTCGATACAAAATGTGCGAACACCAATGCGTGTTTGACCGGATCGTTTAACTGCAAAGCAGATCCAAATTTGCCAATTCCTCGGCGTTCACAACAATTCACGTTAACCAAAACCACTACATGGCGCATTTTGCATATGGATTTGACTCTGCAGCCTTACAAGGTTCAACTGGTGCAGGAATTGAAGCCGACCGACAATTCACATCGCTGTAGATTTGCTTAATTCATTCAGGAACAACCGGCTGGTTTTTATGAAAAAATAATTTTTTCAGACGAAGCTCACTTTCAACAAGCAAAATATCCGCATTTGTGCTTCTGAAAATCCTAAAACGATTATTGAGAAGAATTTAAATGCTCAACGTTCCCTGTATGGTATGAAATGTAGTCTGGTGGTGAGATGGTACCGTTTGTTTTCCAAGATGGGGCTCGAAATGCGGTAACGGTCAATGAATCACGCTATCGCGAGATGCTAACAATTCAATATGGCCTATTATTGACGACATAAATATCACTGACATCTAGTTTCAACAGGACGGTGCAACATGTCACACAGCCAATAAAACGATAAATTTAGTGCAAACCAAATTTACCGATCACATAATTTTACGACAATCAGCAGTTAGTAACCAACCAGATTTAAAACCACTGGATTATTATTGTGGGGCCATATTAAGAACTGAGCAAACCAAATTTCCCGATGACATAATTTCACGATAATTAGCAGTTAAGTGGCCAGCCAGATCTTCTGATTAAGCACCACTTGATTATCTTTTTGGGGGCTTTATTAAGCTCACAGTCTATACGAAATAGTGCTGCACATTTGCCAGATATCATTTTTCATACATAATTGATGAACTTTTTTCTACGTAATGCAATAAAAATTTTAGTCATCTTAATCTAAATTTTTTGTTTTATTTTATTTTAGAAAACAACCCCCTTGTTGAGAAATTCTTTACTTAATTGCCATTTCTTAAAGAAAACGCAATCTTCTTTTTTGTAAATGTATAATAATTTTAAAGATAATTTTTTCTTAATCAGTAAAACAACTGCCGCGTATTCTTTTAGTGGTATAACCGCAATCACGTTACTGATCTTATAGCTCCTTTAGAGTTTTTAATTACAAACCTTATGAATTTTTACGCTAAAAAAATATTCAGTGCTTGGTATATTAGAAGGTGGTTTGCTATCAAAAAGAGCAATAGAAAAATAAAAAAGAAGGATTTGTTTCTTGTGGAATGTGAAAAAAACATTGTGTCCATTTTGGCCATTTCGCCCAAAAAGTTGATCGTTCGTCACGAAAATTTTAGGATACTTCTTCGATTTCAATTGTAGAAATTCAGTTTCGAATTAATATTCTTTCCCTGCAAATTTAGTGGTAATCAAAGTTTTTATGTTTCTGAATTTCGAACAGTTCCACGTCCAAAAAAGATTTGAGTCCTAGAACTTTGCTTTTCCAAAGAAATGTTTTCACTGAATAAGGTGATAATAAAAACAATCTTTTAAAATAGATTTCATTAAATATATTAAATTTACCTCAAATAAGAAATTAACAATAATAATAAAAAAAAACTTAAATTTAAGATAACGCTTAGGGCAGGCACATAAAGAAGACAGTTTAAGAAAGAATTGTAAAATTGCTGAATCGACTAAGATAAGAGGCTTTGATACTATTCTTTAAATTTAAGGAAACAGTTTAAGCACAGTCGAGTGTTGTCAGATCAATGAAAAGATTACAATTTTTCAGCCAAAATTTTATTGGTAGAAAAATGAGCGTATCCAAGACAACAAACATTCAATTAAGTTACCTCCTCTTAAAATACTAATTTTATACTTCTTGTCCTTAAAAATTTTATAAGCCATAATTTCAAAAGTTTTTATTCTACAGTTTTATTTTAATTTTTTTTTTAAATTGCGCAAATGTGCTGTGTCCATCTTTGTAAATGCTATAAGACAAAACACCATTATATTTGTCGGCCCAATGTGTTTTTGTAACACCCTATTATTTTAAGAATTTCCTCCAGATGTATCCTTTTAAGTAAAAAATGTTGATGGAATTTCAATTTATACTAAAAGTTTTTTTCGCTAACTTCGAATAAAAACTGAAGTTTTCAATAAAACGGCTTTAAGTAACACATAGCATATACAAAAACACACCTTTAAGCCGTATGCCAAATGAAGCGTTTCATACCTACTTTGTTAACGTATACGTTATTGGCTTAATTACATTCTCGAGGATTTTAAAAAATTAAGCCTTTTTTGCCATCTCCCTTGCCGAGTCCTTCGCGCGATATTTATGTATGTTTTTATGTGTATTTTAAAAAATAATAATAAAAACTAAAAAAGAAGAAAATAAAACAAAACAAAAACATTTGTAAGTAAATTTTTAAAATAAATTTTTAAATAAATTCTACTCACTTTTATCGCTTAGTTTTATTTTAAGTTTCACGTAATTAAAAAGAAACTCAACTGCTGGCATAATAATTATACGAAAATAGTAACGCCACTATTACACTGTTATATACACTAATACCGTTTGTACAAGGAACGCACAGATGTTATTTACACCGACTTTAGTAAGGCATTTAATAAGGTTAACGACAAACTTCTGATAAGAAAACTTGACCTTATGGGGCTCTCAAACAATTTACTTAGGTGGATAAAGTTATATCTTTCAAACGGAGCTCAAAAAGTCGTTTTAACACGCTTACTTCGAAAGACATTAGTGTTTCATCTCTTGTTTATTAATGATCTCTACCTAATGCCGTTAAATACTCAAACGTTTTATTGTATGCAAACGATGTGAAGATATTTCGAACATATAATCGTCACGCTGATCATATTTTCCTGCAAAAGGAAAATATGATCAGCCAGGCATTTAGTGCCTGGTGTAATATTAAGCTTATGGAGTTGAACCCTTAAATGCATGTGTTTGTTCCGAAGAAGCCATAGAAACGTGCAATATATTTTAAACGGTTACGAACTTGAAAAACTGAATGCTGTTTTAGAGCTTGGTATTTTATTGGATGCTACTTTAAATTTTATACAGCAAACATCTTAATACTTTTCTTATCAGACCTACTCTTGTATTTGGCTCAATAATTTGGGATCAAATTTCTAAACTCCATGATAGTAGCATGACATCGGTGCAAAAGCAGTTCTTGGTATTTTGTCTTTGAGGCTTACAATGGAATGCCTTAATTCTACCATCCTACATTAGACAACTTGCTCTAATAAAGCTGTCAATTCTTAAAATCTGAAAAATAATGTTAAATGTTATCTTAGTTTTAAATTTAATAAAAGGAAATGTCTGTTCAGATTTTTTGATTAGCAATATTTCATTTAACGTTCCATTTCGTCCTGCGCACTATTTTTATCTATTGGTAATTAAAGTATTCCATTGAAATTATGCTAACTCTGACCCGGTTTTAAGAATTATATTGACTGTTGTTTAAATGGTAATGCTGTTGAATATCATCTAATTTTATATTTGAATAAATAAATTTAAGTTTTATGTTGCTGGGAAACGGAATGCAAAACCCATAAATATATCCTTTCTTTCCATTTTAGAGGCTCTCACTGTATTTTAAGGAAAGAAAATTAATGTTTCTTAAATTTGCTTGAAAACTCAACGTCTTTTATTCGTATACTGTTTCACAAACATGTACAATTTCTTTATAATAAAATTGTTATTACAATACATCTTTTATTACCTAAATATTTCAATTTCAAATTTTCTTTTATTTCAGACCGATAAACTTGAAGATGACTTTGTCACAAAGGAACAGTTTTTAAAAAGGAGTGTGAATTTTTTTATGTGACAAAATATTATTATAAAATTTTTGATTTAATGCTTAAAGCCGTATGGATGTGAGTGCCTACTTAAAGTTTTGTAAAATTAGAAACTAAATCGTAATTTAAAGAAACTGTTAGCCAAAATTACAAAATGCAAGAAGTGTGCACAACATTAGATACCCAAATGGGGACACAAATAAAATCAGAATCACCGTTAACTGCCCTACAAGTGCAAACCGGTCAAACTGTTTTGCCTGGAGTGACAGCCACACCACAGCAAGTGCAACAGGCAACAAGTAATGTAACGGCTGCTACAGCCACAGCAATGCTTATAAATAAAATGGGACCAAACTGTGATAAACGAGTTAACACCAACGAAGCTCCCTACTGGATGACAGCGACCGAAGGGGGTTTCATTAACTCGCAACCAACAATGGCAGAATTTCTCAACCATTTAAGTCCTGAAAGTCCGAAAATGATGAATAATACTTTGGTAGGTGGTGGTGTCACCGGTGGTGGTGTTACACCAGCAGTAGGCGGATATCCGATAGGTGTTAGTGGTGGACCACCACAAACTCCTGATGGTATGGACTCGGTTCCCGAATATCCATGGATGAAGGAGAAAAAAACATCACGGAAGAATAATAATAACAGTAATCAAGGCAAGTACTCAAGTGTCCAATCTTAAAATTTATTTTTTCAATTTTATAACAAATGTGTTGCTTCGATGAAAATCAAACAAATTGTGTTGAACGGAAATTAAATTGAAGTGAAAATGAATGCAAAATATCATTAATCAAAGAAATCAGTACACAAAGTAAAATACACACAAAAAGGTAAAGTAAATTAAAAGTATATAAATATTAAGAAAAAAAGAAGAAAACAAACATACAGGATCAGACGGCGCCCGATATTTTTTATTCAGTAATTTTGTTACTGTGATTTCTTTTCTTAACCCAATTTGATTGAATTTGACTGGGTGTAAAAAGTGTGTGTGTGTGTGAATATTTGATACAGCAGGAATAGCATTGCTATTTAGTGCTAGTTGGCTCTCAATATTCGGTTTCTTTTGATAAACCGCAGAAGACATTTATCAAATTAAGCTAAAATATATAAAGAAATATAATAAAGTCTACCGTGAGGATAGCGCAAATCGTCTGTATAAGTTATTTGTGATCGTATTTAATAAATTATATAAAATTAAAAAATTGTTGTATACGATGTTGTACTTATTTACATAACATAAGGGCAGTAATTCTATTTTTAATTGAATAATAAAAATGCTTACCAAATTCAAAATAGGAGCTTAATGTTGAAATCATGAAATATTAAATGGATTATTTATCAATATTTACTACTTCTGTACCACTGTGTACATTTAATTGGAGCTATTTATGTTTCTTTGAAAAGAAAACTAAAACTCTTAATAAGAAAATGCATGTCTGTAGTAGTATCTTCACATATACGAGATCATTTATAATGGAAATCGTCAGTTTGATGGAAGCATGTCGAAGTCAATTTGTTGGTAAAACCTTCCAAATATATAAATAATACAATTAATATTTTTGGCCCTAAAGGGAAATATATGCGTACAGTGTATTCTACAACAAGTTTTAATAATAAATTAGTTATCAAGGTTATCTAGTTGTTGTTAAAGTTTTATCGTAGTTATTGTTTTATAGAAAACCCTAAATTGGATATTTTATCTCCGGCTAAACAATACGAACTCGTGAATGAATTTTTGTTTAAAAAATTAAGACTTTTGAGCCATCAACTCAAAATAGACATGCGAGTGCACAAAGAAACCGACAGGAAAACAAAGAGGAAAAGAACAAAGCAAAGATGAATAACAGAGCAAATGTTTTGTTAAATTGCAACCTGTTATTTGGGTTCATTTGTCAAAATATTTCTTCAATTTGAATTCCTTTTCTGTCTTTCTTTTCTGTCTCACTGGCCCTCTAACTGACAGCCAGACGGACTATGCTTACATCGTTGCCATGATATTTATACATAAAATCGAAAAGAAATTTTATATGTATAAGTAGGTATGCAACAAATTTTAAACTGTTTGTCTTAAAATGGCTTAAAAGTTCCAAAATGCTTGAAGATAGAGTTTAATTTCCCTTGCACAAGATACAGCAACGTACACAATGACAGCCAGTAGTTTGTATCATTTATTTAATTTCATATCCTACGGTTAAAATATCTTCTTTTCTTCTTCTTTATCGTATGAATATTTTTGTTAAACTAAAAATAACTTTTTTTTTGTAATAACACATGCACCTTTTTAGTTATTCTAAACAGGAATTTCCGTGTTGCCTGGTGTTGTTATTGTTTTTTTTTTACTCTGTTGCAAATTTTTAGGCCAATACATTTTATGCTTTAATTTTTTCTACGTACATTTTGCACACCTTGTTTATCTTTTTCCGTATACCACTAAAGGTGAAATCAATTAATCACTATTTGTGGTGCCATCCCCCCTAGTATTTTTATTTTTGTATTTAACTTCAAATATACGAGTATCTTATAAATACTCTTGGTCTACATGGATTGTCATGCACAAATGCTGATACGTTGTGTATGGATGTGAATAAGAGTTTTGCCAGAGGATCTTGTGAATTTTCAGCTGTTGTAGATACAAAACAAAACTTGTCTAAAAGTATTAGCCATTTTATTAAAGATTTAATAATAATTGTGAAAATTTAACAAATGCTTATACGTTTTTATTTAAACTAATTCAGTTAGGCCTTTGAGAAAGGGTTTGATTTTACTTCTCCATTTCCTTCCATTTCCCTTTCAACCAAATGCGACCCAATTGTGTAGCGATTAAAACGGTCAGTTATAATAAAGTATTTACGATAAAATAGTTGTAGACTTATTGAGAAGAAGTCAAAAAGTCAACGCACTCAAAAATCCTTCGTTCTTTCTTTCTTTGTATAAATGTATTTAAGAAGATGGTACGTATTATCTTCATCCTATCTCATGCCAACTTAATATTACTAATCCGTTAAATTAGTTTCAAGTGTTGCCTCTCTATAATTTATTTCGATAATGAAAAACCAAAACTACAAATACAATTGTTGTATAAAACTTTAATGCATCTACTTGTACTCACTCGACTCACTCACTTGGCTCCGTATACACTCTCTCCCTGACATAGCCCCACAAAAAATAATCCAGTGGTGTTACCTCATACGATCTGGCTGGCCACTTAACTACGGTTTGTCGTGAAATTATGCGATCGGGAAATTTGGTTTGCAATAAATTTATCGTTTAATTGGCTGTGTGACATGTGGCACCGTTCAGTTGAAACCACATGTCAGTGATATCTACGCTGTGAATAACAGGCAAACATTGAGTTGTTAGCATGTCGCGATAGCGTGATCTATTTCAGAAAAACCAGCTGGTTATTGCTGAATGAATTGAGCGAATGTAAGCCGATGTAAATGGTCGGTTGGCTTTAATTTCTACACCAGTTGAACCTTGTAAGGTTTCAAAGTCAAATCTCTATGCAAAATTCGGTATGTGTTGGTTTTGGATAACTCTAGTTAAAAACATAGAGGAATTGATAAATTTAGACCTGGTTCAAGGTGAAGCATCCGTTCGAATATGCACATTTTATATGTAGCCTGTCTATTAAAACTTAATAACAGTGATCTCAGAATGACGATTATGTTTTTCGAAATGTAACTTTAATAGAATCACCATTTTCATAGTGGATTTTAATTATTTTAATGCCACTTTTGTGCGAAATTTAATTCATTGTAACAATTGCTTATGCATCTACGCCCAAAAACGAACAAGGGAAAACCGTTACTTTTTATTTGAAAGATTATTACTTTTTCATGCAAATCAACGCGATCCCTTCTACCCATAAAGTACGACACAAAAAAACAATAATTTAGTTAAATGTTATTTTTTTATTGGCTTTTAGATTTTAAAGATAAAAATAAAAAATAAAATTAGAAAAGGCCATGACCCAAATTCTGATGTTGAAGCCCCATTCTACTGTAGCCATTCTTTGGCGTGATTGTTAAAACTATAGTAACCAATGATTAAAAACATACATCTGATATAGATATTCTTTTGCGGCTATCATTCAACCTTAACCAAGCCAGCTTGATTATTGCGGATGTGGATACCTCCGGCCATTCGATATGAGGAAGATTATAGGCGGCACCCCCAATACGTTGCATGCAACAACTGAAGTTAAATATAGTTTATATATCTCTTAATCCTCTAACGGTAAGCCCATTCTATCAAGTCCACCGAATGTTACGCCATTCCATTTAAGAATGTCTGGCATTCATGGATTAGATTTGATAAGAGAACTAATTGGGGAGTGACTATCAGTAATTATCTTAATATTACTGTTAAAAAACAACAATTCTAGAGTTAACTCTGCTTGCTTTGGAGCCCAAACTCAAACCATTTTTACAAATCATCACCCTATCCTGCAGTTCTTTTGTAACCATCCGTAAAACGAACAAGGTATTTCCTCAATTAACCCATCTCTCTCTATTGCTATATCACAAAGGGCTGAAATAAATATCCAGTCAGAAAGTACGGAGTAATTTAATCTTGGTGTTGTGAGATAAGTTACACAAAGTCGACAATTTTGGTATGCCTCCATGAACGAGAGTTCCAGCAGTCTTGGCTTGCAAATATATGTGGTAAAATGGTTTTCAGAGCTTTATGAGGAGTCGAGCTCATCGCACCTGCAAACAGACACGACCTTACGTCGGGTTGGGATAACACCCAAGTAATAAGGTCAAATTTCATATTGATTGCTTTCGTGTGTAGTATGCAAGCAATACTGCATTGACATGGTGCGGCTTACACTGATAACATCCTGTGCTAATTAAACACCATATGGATTCTAGGTATTGCATGCACCATGTTATTTTTATTTTTGAAAAGCCTCTTAACGAACTGGTTCAGAGTTATTTACATAACAGATGTGATTGGATCCCCCTTTAGTACACGATGTTTTGCTGTTAGAAAGGTTATAATTAAGCTAAATTTTTGTTAACAATTATTAAAAAATTATTTAGACATGAGACTAGTTTAGTTTAAGTTGTCATTGTGATCGCCTCGCATAGGATTTTCAGAAAAATTAAATCAAAGAATATAATTTTAAAGAAAAAAATTTAAAAATAGCAAAATAATTCTAAAAGTTTTCAAATTAAGGAACACATACTATGACAAATTCAAAATAAAACACTCTTTTTGACTATTTCCAAAAATACTCTTTTTATAACCGGCGTTGGCTGAATCTAATGTAAGAATATTTCAAGTCACTCTTTGCACAGCTTGCTATCACAGAACTACAGAAAATTTAAGCTGTGAAACAGTTTCAAGAAAGGCGCTACTAAAATTAATATGCGTCAATCTAAAAATGACATACAGCAATAACATGCTTATAAGAAATTCTACACAATAAGATAAGCAACAGAAAACTAAAACAACTAATACAGAACAAAAATAAAACACACAGCCAAGCAGGCCCCTAAACTGAGTGATAAATGAGAACTATTTAAGCACCAAATGAATTAATTCAAGTAAATCCGTGAGTAACGACAACAAAGTTACCTGTTTATTTTATGTGTAATGAAAGTAAATAAAACATTTAATTTAATTCAAAACTCTAAAGTGCTGTGTTATTATTTTGCAATTAAAGAACTCGATATAACAATACGTTTATTAAAAGAATAAAACTAAGGATTATTTAGATCAGTCCAGCCTTGGAACTTAATCGACTTTGTTGACTTAAATTAAATTAAAACTTCTATGAAACCATTTTTTTAATAATTTTTTAATTTTCTTCACTTTTAATTTAATAGTTTAATGTTTATCAATTTGTATTAGGGTATATATGGGAACAAAATAATATACTGTAACCAAATGATTGGCCGTAACAGAACTGTAAATTGAAGAGGTGGACGAAGAATACCTCTAGATACCAACTATAGAGGTATTTCTAAACTTAGCGCTTTACCTAAATATTTGAGAAAATTGCTACCGATCACCTTTCCCTTTCAAGTATCGTCTGTACTGGCTTGATCTTGAATCCATAGACTAAATGTAAAATAAATAAATAAAATTAAAAAAACTTCAATGAAGACAACTTAGAATGAAATTTAAATATATCGGCTGTAAGGTTACGCTGAAATTCCAAGTAGTATCTAGAATTTTATATGTTTTTTTGTTTTTTAAAAAAAATTTACCTTAAAAATATGATTATTATTATTTATTAGTTAAAAAATAAAATTAACAGAATGCTTAATATAATATACGTTAATTTGTACTGGATTCCTTTGAAAATAAATATTTTATGATATTCTCCCGAAACCCAAGTTTTGCATAGAAAATTCAAGAGTCTTATATCTCAAAAGAAATTGATTAAATGAGAGTTTTTATTGAACGAGCATAGCCAAAAGACAAAAAAACTCAAAAACACTTCTATACAAAATCATAGCAAACATTTCGATGAGCTCTATGAGCAGTAGTTAATTACCTTGCGGTAATTCAAATACAATATTTTTAAAGGAATCTATCACAAATTAACGTAGATTAAATTAAATATAAAATTGAATACTAAATACTTATATCAATACACAATAGTGTTTCTGAATGTGTGGTATTTATTTTCATTGTAATGGAAAAAAAGCACTTAAAAAGAACAATTTTTTGCTGGTAAATTTTATTCAAGAAAAAATTTCCTCCTAAAACCCTGCTAAATTATATTTCTGAGTGACCCTAATATCTTATCATGTACAACCAGTTTAGCGCACATAACAAAGCAACAGGATATTCGCTCACTTAATATGACCATATTGGCAAATGGCACAACATCCGCCATTCAAAATTAAATAAAATACAAGTTACTTTGTCACCATTAATATGCAGGAGGCGAACAAGAGGCCAATTTTCAAACTGTTGAATAGCTGAAAGAAAGATAAATGTAATCACAAAAATTAGTTAATTCAAGCCATACAATAAAAATTGAAAAATATATTATATATATTCGATTTTTCTTCTTAACCGCAAAAAAATTTTATGTTGTATGGAAAATCTCAATATATTTATATTCCGGCTACTTTAAACTTCAAATGTGATTATCTTGAAGCGCCGCAACCAGAAAAAAAAATACTGAATAATAAATCTTTAGAAAACCAAAGATATCATTTGACACTATTAACAAATTAAACTGTTAACTGTTAAATACGAATAGTGTCAGGTTTGTTATTTTAATGGTTAAATGGTTACAGCTTTATAATGTTTTACAAGCCCAACAACATACATCCATTCATACAGCCAACATCATTTGTAATCTGCCCTCCAACTTAGTAAACCGATTCATTCTTACACACTTCTATTCTATAGAAATCATTTGTTTAGTCGGCAGCTTCAGTCGTCACAGCAGGAAGGCTGGGTTTACTTTGAGTGGGTATAATCGACAAAACACAATTATTCACATTGAGAATTCACACACTAAATAAATCTCACTTTTTGTTTGTTCTTGCCTTCAAGCAGTATATGAGTTCTTGTAATGGCATGAATTTATTGACCCTTCACAAAAAAATTTGTTATGGATAAACACATATTTAAACACATTTGTACGTGTAAATAGTACAAGTGGATTAAAGGTAGTTAACCCACTTAAATACAATTTTTTTTTTTTTGATGTATGTAAAGGATGTTATTGGGGTGGTCAGTTGTTGCACTTTAATTTATATCAACGAAAAATATTGATTTTGAATAATCGGCAGAAAAACGTAAAGCACATTGTTTTAACACCATTTAATCACTGACAAAGAAATTATTTAAGTTAGAATATACTTGAATTAAAAATGTATGTTATATTTTATCTAAAAAAAATGTTGTCTAACAAGTTTTGTTTAAACAAGTCTTGAATTTGGATCTAATAATTGCTTGTGCCACATGGAACATTAAAGATAACTGTAATTACAAACATAAATTAGTACATGCATCCATAAGGTGTTAGCGAACAGAAAAGTAAACCGGACTATTTTAAGTTTCAAGGTTTGAATTATTTATGTTTCTAGCCAAACGCAATTTTTATCTAAAACATCTCAGGTTGTAACCAGTGACCAGTAAATATCTTAAAAATTAGTAACATTAAAAATTCAAATTAAATAAATTATCTTTTCTTGTACGTGCAAAGATTCTAAAATAAGCTCAACGACTGTGGTCAACTTTTGGTAAGGGTGAGGCTACCAACCCTGCAAATTACCGTCCAATTGTAATTTGTTCTGCAGAAGTGCCAGAAAGTATAATTATTTTTATCTTGTGCGGCACCTGTAGTCCAACAGCTTACTTGGCGACCGACAGTACGGTTTCCGTAGGGGGCGCTATACGGGTGACTTGCTAACTTTCCTGGCTTTTCCCCTCGGGGACACATTTATCGGTCTTTATAGAACTTCGACTATCTAGACCTGTGCAACTGGGGGTATAAGGAAGCCCAGTCCCTTGAAGTCAGCAGGGGTACAACTGTAAACTCCACGTTATTTCCACGAGAATCTGTGAACTCGTAGAGTTCCGCTATTTGTCTCCTTAGGCATTAGTTGTTCTCTGACTGATTATTGGCCCTTTTTGGAAGTATCGTGGTGTTTGTGGTTTCGCGGCCCCATAACAGATTTTGTTTACTATGGTGGCCAAGATCATCTCGCCATTAATAACACCCACAGGTAAATGATCCAGATCCAGTGAGCATGCTAGACATGTATTCTGGACAGGAGTTGGATAGTCTCCAACTCTTCAGAGAGGAATTATTGAAATTGCTATTAGGAAGGAGCTGTTGCTAGAATTAGACTTCGGCCTTCTAGGGCGTGAGTGGCGCTGCTTTTTACTCACAGTGGTATGACCACCATCTGATTAAGGCTCACTGCCAGGCGCAGATGTAAATCTTATCATGTAAAAAGAATTATTACAGCTGGGATTTGATCAGGCGAGTTGAAGATTAATTCAGACGTACCGCAAAGCTCCGTTTTTATCTCCTGTCTTATTTTTCTAACTGTCCTTCTTTATCAAACTTCAAAGCCTATATACTATTTTGCAGATGACGGCACCATTTGTCATTCGTATTCATTCAGTAGTAGACCAAACAAGTTGGAGGTGGATTCTAAATGGCAAAATATAAATGAAACGTTCAATTACGAACTTGCAACAATCTCCAAATGGGGTCGTGTGAAGAGAGTCGATTTTATTGCTCTTAAACTCCGTGTTGCATATGTGTGTTTTCGGTGATGATACTGCACCTGTTATTAACAGTGATATAAGCATTAAGAAATCGGAAGATATTGATGTTCTTGCCATGAAAATACAGTGTGAAGTTTAAGTTTCTAAAGAACCTTTCAAGTACCTCGATTTTCTAAAACGGTGCAAGAGTTACTTCACTTTATCCGATCTTCGTATTATATATATAATACTATATCCGTCAAAAAATGGGTCGGCACCCCAAAGTCTCTTTTGTAGTTGCTTGAGCTCGTACAAGAGAGGGCAAAGAGGCTCACTGGTTATAGTACGATATCCAACTCTATTGATTCTCTAGAGGATTGTCGTAACGTTGCGCACCATCGTTACTACGATGGTACAAATTTCATATCAACAATTATTAAACTTCACTTATAAAAGCTGCTCTAAAGAGGCGCCTAGAGGTAAAAGAATGAAGAATATAAATTTATCTCTTGAACTGAAAGAGATAAAGTATTTAAAAAGTACTGTTGTCATACATTACCATGAAAACCGTCATTACTGGGCGTTTCTTTAGTGCGATTGTCGAGCACTTTCGATGCGATGACATTATTATCAAGCCGAATTTCAGATAGTACTGGAGAATTAATATTAGGTGTATTAATATAAGTAGTGCTGGGTTTATGTAGCTTTTTCATTAGGGTCGTATCTATTTATTTAGCTAAATTTCATTTTATTATTTAAAAAGTTGTCTTTACCGAAGTCGCCTTCTGCAGAAAATAAAATGGTGAATTTAAAGTCTAGTTTAATAATCTCTTTCAAGGCTTAAGGATGTTTAGCAATATTGTATGACAATTAAGATTCTCTTAGTGAGTTGCAATTTTTATAGCTTTGACTACCAACGTATTCGTTAGTGTAATATCGGCTTCTTCAAAAGAAGTTTGTTTTTCGGTTATGCAAACATCAACAACATGATATTTTTGACATTTAGTTTTTTGATGTATTCGTAGTAAAAGCATTGGCAATTGTTACAACGAATTCAATTTCGCATGAAAATCGCATAAAAAAAAAATAAAATCCACTATAAAAATGGTGCTTCTGCTAAAGTTCCATTTCGTAAAATTCGTGATATTTCCGGACAACAAAATCGTTCCTCTGAGACCGGTGTTAAGAATTTGGTCGTTAAGTATGAGTCCATAGGTTCGATACAAAATGTGTGAACACTATCGCGTATGCGTCCGGTCGCTTCACTGAAAACATCTCAACAGTGAGCCAGAGTACTGAAGCAGATCCAAATTTGTTAATTCCTCGACCTTCTCAACAATTGGGGTAATCCAAAACCACCACATGGCGAATTTGGTATAAGGATTTGACTTTAAAGCCTTATAAGGTTAAACTGGTACAGGAATTGAAACCGATCGATTGTTCACATAGCCGTAGTTTCGATCAATCTTTCAGAAACAGTGGGCTGGTTTTTCAGACGAAGCCTATTTTCACTTGTCAGGGTATATCAGCAAGCAAAATTGCAGCATTTGGGCTTCCGAAAATTCGAGAGCGATTATTGAGAAGCTTTTGCTCAACGTGTCACTGTATGGTGCACTATGTTGTCCGGAGGTGTGATTAGGGCATTTTTTAAAGATGAGAATAGAAATGCGATGACGGTCAATGGATAACGCTATCGCGAAACGCTAACAATTCAATTTTGGCTTATTTTTGACGATTTGGATATCACTGTCATGTGATTTCAACAGGCATCATGTCACGCAGCTAATGAAACGATTAATTTATTGCAAACCAAATTTCCCGAGCGCATAATTTTACGAACATCAGCAGTTAAGTGACAAGCCAGATCGTGTGATTACCACTACTAGATTATTTTTTTGCGGGGCTCTGTTACGGAAAGCGTCTATACGGAGCTTTTTCAATCGATTTCAGCCTTAAAGCTCAATATATGTATTGTGATAAACGGAATAGAACCGCCATTCAGCTAAAACTTGTTTAAAAACTTTGATGAAAGAAGCGACATATATCAGCGTGGTCGTGGTGGACATTTGCCAGATACTATTTTTCATTCATTTATTACCGGGCGTTTTTCTTCGTAATACAATAAAAATTCGAATCATCTTAATCTGAATTTTTTGTTTTGTTTTGTTTTATTTTGCTTTAGAAAATAAACTTCTTGTTGAAAAACTCTTTACTTTTCCGTGTGCATCGAGAGATTATACATGCTCTCTGGATGAGTAATTTGTTTTTATTATAGTTATGACTTTATGATATTATAATAAATTTAAAAATGAACTTTATATGTTCATTAGGAAAAGGCAAACGAAAGTCCTTACAAAAAATCAATAAATTATATTAACAAATTTGCTGGTAAATTGTAAAACTCATATGAAAACAATAACGACTTTGTGCTGATAATAAAATATATTTTATATAAAATATATTAATTTACCAGCCCTCCTATTCTGCTTTGCTGCTTTTGTTATTTTAACATAAAACAATTTCAATATTGCCGCAAAGCCAAAAATAAAGTAATTTGAAGTTATAAAAGATCACAATTAAAATAACTCCTTCAAAACCACTACAAGATGACTTGTTTATGAAGTGTCGATACTGTGCGTTTTTTATATAGTACCATATACAATTTTACATATAAATATGTATTTTGTAGAATAATAAAATTTATTATGATTATAATAAATGACTACTAATAAGTGGAGTTCTTATTTCATAAATTTTCCCCAAATAAATGACAATAAATAATTGTTCGAAGTCGTTAGTTTTATTGAATTTTTATCTAGTGAAAAAGAGCCGAAACTAAGCACCATCTGCCTCATCCACCCACTTACCATATGTTGCTCTTTACATGCATTTCTGCGAAGAAAATATTTAAATCAACCTCTTTTTAAATGAAGCCGGTTAAAGGGAGAAAGTCCTTTTGAATGAACAAAAAAAAATAACACACAAGACATCAATGTAAACTTACCCCCTGCAGTTTATGATGATTTTTGGTTGTTCTAAAGAGGAATAAAACAAATCATTTATCATAATTCTCGTATTTATGTGCAATGGTGATGCTTTCTACTTTTTCTCAATGTAGGTTGATTTTGTTTTGAAAAATTTCCCCCGATTTACTCTCTTCAACAGTTAGAGACACCATAAGACGAGTTTGAATGACTTTAATACTTAGAATACAAAACATAGAAGTGATGGGCTGCGGCATGGCATGGTGGTTTTGTTACTTTTGGCTGCTTTTTTGCATTTTGTTTATTAATTTTTATTTATGATGAATCATTTGCACGTTTACAGCAGTTTTAACCTTTTCCACATGAATTCATTCAGCAAAAGTCTTTTGTTTGTTTTTGGTAAAATATAAGAACAACATAATTAAAAGATTGAAAACATTACAAAAAGTTCACACAACTTCTTCTTCGTTTATTCTATGCAAATATTTTGTATTCAAATGATTATATATATATGTTTGCTTCTACAAGTTTACAAGTTTATTTAACAAACGAAACAAGTTTTGCAATTTATTCTTAAGTTATTTTTGTAAGAAAAGTAATATTTAAAACTGTTGCCGATTAAACGCTGATGTTTATAGTTTTTATAAAATCTAAATGGGATTTTTGAATTTATCAAATAAAAATTAGATGCATTAAGCATTAAAGGTAAATTTGATAAGACAAACTAATTGACTTCACTGGCTCGCCTTTTGGTTTGCACAGCGAAATTGTTTTCATTGCGCTTTTAATAATCATTTTATAATTGTGCTACCAAGCTGACAGTAAAATTAAAATAATAATTTTGTGGATAGGGCCAAGTAAACCGTGGCGTAAAAAAATATCACCTTTAAAGTTTGAAGTGTTTTAGTCTTATTAAAACTTTTTCTGGCTTAACACGGCAACTAGCATTGTAGTAAATGGTAACACTTAGCTCATGTTTGATTTGACAGATAATTAATTTTATCCTTCCACTGAACAAATATGGTTGTGTATACGCTTGAACAACGCTGCGAAATATTGCGACATCAATTTGAATATCATGGTAATGTGGCAGAATATGTGCAAAAATTGCGTACGGATTTTGGAAGAAGAGAAGCACCGTCAGTTCCGTATGTTCTTTATCTTGTGAAAAAAGTGAAAGAAACTGGTATCCTCATCGATAAACCAAAACGTGAAAAGCCAAAAACAGTGCGTACACCCGCGAATGTTGCTGCTGTGGCAGAAAGTGTGCGTGAAGCGCCATCAACATAAATTCTCCGTCGTTCTCAACAATTGAACATTTCAGAGACATCATTGAGACGAATTTGCATAAAGACCTTGGTATGACGCCATACAAAGTCCAATTGGTTTAGAAATTGAAGCCAAGTGACCATCCAATGCG
Source organism: Trichopoda pennipes (assembly GCA_030448955.1). Classification (NCBI taxonomy): domain Eukaryota; kingdom Metazoa; phylum Arthropoda; class Insecta; order Diptera; family Tachinidae; genus Trichopoda; species Trichopoda pennipes. Next base: position 19,764,600 of record JASKUP010000012.1, read on the forward strand.
TTTTCGCTTCGCAAAGTGGGCCTGCAAAAAAATCATCTTTTCAAATGAAGCTCATTTTGATCTTGGCGGGTATGTAAACAAGCAAAATTGTCGCATTTGGGGCACGGAAAATCCGCACGCACCCAAAACGAGTCACTGTTTGGTGCGGATTTTGGTCCAGAGGCATAATTGGACCATTTTTCTTCGAAAATGAGCAAGGAGTGGCCGTTACAGTCAAAGGTGATCGTTATCGGGCCATGTTGAACGAATTTTTGTTCACAAAAATTAAAGAGGAGGATATTGTCAACATTTGGTCAACAGGACAGCGCTACGTGCCACACAGCTGAAGCTACACTCGATGTTTTGTGCCCTACTTTTGAAGATCGCATTATCAGCCGCAGAGCTGATGTCGTTTGGCCACCTCGGAGCTGCGATTTGAAACCGTTGAACTATTATTTGTGGGGCACCCTCAAAGATAAGTGTTATGCCGACAAGCCAGAGACAATTGGCGCTTTAAAGGACAATATTTGTGAAGTCATTGGTGAAATACAGCTGCACACAATCGCTAATGTGCTTAAAAATTGGACCGATTGTGTACGCCAGTGCATGGCCAGCCGAGGCAGCCATTTGAATGAAATTATTTTCCATTATTAAGCGGAAGGATTGTACTTTAAAAAAAAAAATCGGGAAAATATTCAGTAGTTTTGTTTATAGCATTTAAAACAAAAAAAAGGTATTTGGCGGTCCCTTCAGAAGTAGTTTCAGGTTGCATTCTGGCAGTCGACTGATCTTTTTTCATTCTGAAAGCCAATGAACTAATGTTTAGTCATGTGCTAAAAGGAGATGAGATAACTCTGTAGGTCTTCAGCCAGTCGGTGTCTATTGCTGTAAGAGAACACGGTGCAAAGTTTAGACTAATAGGTGAGTAAAAACAGCTCTTGGTGTATTGATGGAAAAGTATAAAGTCAAATTGTGTTATGCCCCGGTTCATTGCAATGTTAAACAAGTTATCGATTTGCCATTATTATAGATTTCTGCATGATTCAGTTGAAAGGATTATTAATTAGCCCTGGGAGGCTAGAAAGAATTGCGTTTAACGGTACATTTGGGTTAGTATACTGAATTTGGACAGGTAAATTGAGGGTAATTATAGAAGGGGCTACTGTTCACTACGTCATTAGTGAAGCGAGTGCGAGGGCAAAAACAAGTCAAAAACTATTGAGGATATTATGTGTCTCCACGACGGCTTAATCAAGCAAGTTAGATAGCTACAAAATAGGACACAGCATATGTCTATTTGTGTGCTAAATTTGAGGAAATTTCATCGAAATAAAGGTACCTCTTTTTACATAATCCGATTTACATTCGGATTTGATAGTCCTCAATCTACTGCTAGCAGGAGGTGTGGTGTGTATTCGTACAAAAATACCATGTCACGTCAGTCTCTTCTACACCTATAAGCCTGTTAGCATGTAGATCTTAACATCTAAATTTATAGATTTAAACCATTATGTGATCTCTATAGAAGAGTATGTGACAGTTTGTATAGTGGCAGCAAGTCTACACAATTTCTTTCGCATTTGGATCGAATTTATTATTTTTCAAAATGGAGGTGTTGCGCATAGCTCTACATAGACTTACTTATATTTGATTTTATATTTGATTGACTTGACTGGTGTGACCTCGATTAGCTTAACCACTACTTGCCAATTTCTTTGAGTTTCATACCAAGACAAAACTACATTCTATCAGCTGATCCATTTTCTTAAACGAGCAGCAAGATATTTGTTTATAATATATAACAATATTATAATAACTGAAAAAAATTAACCAAACGACACAAGAAATACAAATATGAAAAATTTTAAGTTGCAGGATCAAGAAGAATTTTTAAAAGTAAGTTTTAATGTTTAGTACGAATATTATAAAATGTATTTTTGATAGGTTCGGTTTAATCATTACTAACAACGCTGGCAATAGTGAAACTATATATGAAAAAAAGGAAAATGAATAAGTTTGTGCAAGTTGCATGCGTATGATTAAAGTGTTGAATGGACGGCAATCTACAAGCTGCGATGTTATATAAATTAGATTCTGCATTGCTTAATTAGTGCTGTAAAATAAAAGCTAATAAAATATCTAAACACAATGGCTTTTATAGGCATTGCTATATTGCGAACAAACCTCAATACAAAGTGGCTGATTTGCTTTGACAAATTTGTTACGTATCCTTTAATAAACGTTCTTTTAATGCAAAACAATCGCACACAATTTTTAAAGTTTTAAGTAAAGTTGCACAATTTATTAAAACAAGTTATTTAGTTATTCGCCTTTATAAATATCCAGGACCACCGACGCTCAAAGCACAACCAAAAATACACAAGGAAAACATACCAATGAGACCCATTTTAAACTACAGGCCTGCACTGGCATACCACCTAGCTAAACACCTCACCAACGTACTTAAGGAATGGATAAATTTACAAAACACATATACTATACGTAATACACAAGACCTCATTGATAAACTTAAGGACATTAAAAATAACCGAAAATGACTCGCGACTCGTTTCCTATACTATATACTTTAATACCAACACATGAAACCTTAGATATTCTACGCAACACACTAAACAATTTGTACGAAAGCCAATACATCACTGATATTATAGATATTGCAAAAACGATAATAAAACAGAACTACTTTAGATTCAATAACAACTTTTACAAATTACCTGACGGACTCGACATGGGAAACCCAACTTCCGCAATCTTCATGGAAATTTTCATGCAACATCTCGAATCACTACACGTAAAAACAATCATGGAAAAACAAAAAAATAACTAATTACTATAGATACGTAGATGACATTATATGCATCCTCGAGCAAGACAACGGCGAACAAATTCTAGAAAACTTAAACACAATTCATGATAAGATTACATACACAATGGAAAAATAACAAGACAGAAATTTACATTATCTTGACATCACTATAAGACGAGGAACTGACATCTATAGAAAACCAACAACAACGGACACTGCCATCCACAACACCTCAAACCACCCTACCCAACACAAACTAGCAGCGTTTAGACATATGATACACAGGCTTGGGATAATTCCACTTCCTCCAGATAAGTAGAAAAAAGAACTCGACACAATCTACGCCATAGCTATGAATAACGGCTACAAAACCACTACCATCGATAAACTACTTAGACAATACAACACTAAGAACAGAAATAGAGAAGACAAAGAGACAGTCGATACAACACGACGGCACACCTTTACTTACACAGGACCAGAAATATACAGACTAACTAACCTTTTTCATAAAGAAGGAATACTCACAGCATTAAAAAGCGGAAACACCCTCAGACATTATCTCAGAAAAACGACAGAAACAACTGAGAAATTGAATTCCAGCAGGGTATACAGACTTACCTGTACCTGCAAACGAACCTATATAGGGCAAACTGGACGAACTCTAAAAACAAGCTTTACAGAACACATACGCTCTAGTCTTCATACGAAGACTAGACATTCTCGAAAGCATGGAAATCTACAAAACAAAAACATTCAACAACGACATTATAAACGAACAGGTAAACTCGACCTCAGACACAATTTTCACACCATTGAAACTACTCATGCAAACGGGCAAACGAAAAACACCCTCAGACGGATACACGTACCTACATAATAGTAAAAGACGGAGGTATCGATAAATTCACTTTGCATACAAATGCCAGGTGGCTGGTATTCTGCTTACCTGAATATACACGAACCTAATAACAGAACGGCCTGAACGCCAACACTGACTCACCAGTACAGACTAAACCGCGGCTTGAGAATGATGCATTCGTATCGAAAGCGCTCGCCATCGAATACAAACCAGCCAGTTAAGACGGAAAATGGCAATATTATTTCATTTACTGGCGGAGGACAAACAAACAACATAATAACAAAAATATAAGATGGTAAGTTTATCATGGAAACTCCTAAAAGCTGCTTTATTATTATATCTATGTCTTTACTCCACAACGTTTGCACCGAAACTTTTGTATCGCCCAGCAGATGGAGCTTTTGTATTGTGTTTTAAGCAGTTTTCACATATGCAAGAAAATTCTATTTCAGCATCGTCACATATATTTGTTCTTATCGTTATTCAGTGTGAAATTAAATTTTAACTCAATAGCACAAAAAAGTTGATTTGATATAAATTTATGCAACTTGCAGAAGATTCTGAGTATTTGTTTTTTGACAATAATTATTTTAAAATAAGCACTAGTTTAGTTTTCTTCATCAAAAGTGTGAATATTTTCCAATAGTCGATCACCCGAACTTTAATTTTTCCTTAAACATGTTGTTACGAAAATACTTAGTTTAAGTTATAAAAGAAAATAATTGTTATTAAAAAATAAACGGAATGAATTGTTGTGTCTATTTACAAATCAAGAAGTTTCAAAGAATTTTTATGATCCCAACAACATGATTTTTTGAAATTCTAGGAAATAAAATAAACAATGCGAAAATAAAAACAACTAACACAGAAGAAGAAAACAAACATCGAAACAGGGGCTTATACTAAATAATGATAGCAAAAACTATATGTGATGATGTTGAAGCAGACTTTTCTTGTGCCGCTATAAATGGAATCTGCTGCGGAATAGGACAGATAAGAAAGTAGCTATTAGACAATAAAGTGGTAAAGTTAATATCGTGTAATTTTGTGTGTATTAAAGTAAATAGTTCATCTAAAAAAATCATGTAATTTGATTTAAAACTCTAAAAAAATGTGCAATAAAATAACTCTATAAGCAAAACATTTGAGTAAAGAAATAAACGCAACAATTGGTGTCAGAAGTGGACTTGCAAAATAAAAAAAGACATTATAATAAAGCTGGACGAACTAAAAGTTGAACAGCTACAAAAGGAGCTAAATAGGTGTATCTGCCGAAAGCAGGCTTATTGCCTGAATTCAAGCGGCATGATATCTACATTAAAACATGAAAAGAGATTAAGTGCAAGCCAAGAGAACCAGCGGTGCCAAAATTGCTGCAATTCGAGAAAACTACAGAGCCAACAGAGAACGGCTTGTATGTGAGGTAAACAGGAAACTTCAGTTTTCGGCAAACTGTTGGATGTCATGGAGCATAAGGCCAGCGAGTTTGAGGAAAAATTGTTCGACCTAGAGAAGAAAACGTTTATTAAATGAAACGAAAAGAACACTGAAGATGGCAAACAGCGAAACCGGTTTGTTCACAAACCAAATTTGACGAGGGTCGACGGAAAACCGTACCCAAATAAAAATATATATATAAAACTTTTGAAGCTTTTTGTGTTGTTGTAGAAACTATACCAATTTTGAAATAACAGTTTTTGTATAAAATTAATTCCTTACTTTAATTAATTTAAAAATAAATTGAATTAATAAAATTTTAAACAAAACAGAGCAATTAAAAAATAATGAAGTTCGTTCCTGTTCTACAAAGCACACACAGGAACACAAAGAGATCTCCTAATCAAGACTAATGAAAATTTCTGATATTTTCTAAATCGATATCATGTTATTCTACAGATTGTACTTTGTGAAAAGAAAATACTCTATTGTTTAAAAACTAAAAAACCTCAAATTTGTAATTTTTTCGTTTCGGAAATCACTTTGCTTACAGAATTATAATATGTATTAAGTTTGTTTTATTTAAATTTAAAATTCAGTTAATATGGTTTCATTTTCATAATTCTAGTAGATCAAGATCCCTGATCAAAATAAATTTGTTAAACATTTTTCAATACCGAAATAAATAAATTACAAGTTAATTATTTTCTTCATTAAAGTATAAAATTTGCACAAACGCAAGTGAATAATAAAATTAAAACTTTTGATGAACTGTTTAATTCTACTTTGAACCACAAAATATGATAAATTTTTCTTGTCCTTGGTGATTTCATTTTTAAGGCAAGAAAAGTAATAAAAACAAAGTGTTTAAAAAGATTTGAAGTATTAAAAATATGTTTGGTACTTATTCACTCGTCTAACTTGTGTTTGAGTTAACTATTTACTTTGTGTGTTTGTTCGTTCCCCTTTTTTGTTTCAAGCCACAATAACTTAATTGTTTTGATGGCTCTATTATGGCGATAACAACATTTAAGAAAATATAAGACTAACAATTTTTAACAAAATTTTTCCAATATCCTTGCAAGATTAAACTCTGCAAAGACGAAAATAACAGACTGAATAAGAAAATGTTTGTTTTAATTGGCATAAGCTTTACTCACACACAAGCAATTAGTCTGAAAAAGTTTGCATATTTATTTGTGTGTTTGTGTGTATGTTGATAAATGTAAAAGAAAAATTACTAGAAGGAAGTACAAAAAAAGCAACGGTTTTATGGGTTTAAGGGTTATTTAAACCTTATTTTCTTCATAATTTTTCAATTTTTTTCGCGCCATGATTGTAGTTAAGCCCAGTCAGTGCCATTTGAGGTATAGAAAAAACAGTCAAAAAGGATAAAAAACCAAGAGCGAATCTGTTACAATTAGTTCTGGTTAAGAAAATATACGAAAGAACAGAAATGGTCTGTATTATGTGTTCTGTTCATATTTTTCTATTTTAATTCGTTTCACTTTGTTAATTTTTTATTTTTATTTTTTCTTTGCTTAAAAATTATTACTGTTTTAAGAGTTCAAGGCTTATCTGAAAAGCAATTTGTCATTATTTAAAAACATTATTAACTTTAACAACTAATTTTATTAATTTTTATAAATTATGAAAAATAACGCATTTTTATAATTTGTTGCATGTTTCTTTTTATAAATGGAAATGAAAGAATAATTCTTATAAATTCATACTAACATTCTGTTATACTCCTATAATATGCCTACACATGAACTGTTTAAATAATACTAATACTAATAATAATAATAAATTGTTGGACTTAATTTTTAGTAATTATACTTTAGAATGTTACCTAAGCAGATCAGTTCCTATTAGTAAGCCAGAAGACTTACATATACCATTCAATACCCGAAATAACTTGTTGTAAATATGTGAATCAAAGTGGTGAACTGATCATCTTTGTTATCCCATTCAATAATAATAATCCAGATCTATTGATAATGAGTTTTTCAACAAGAAGTTTGTTTCCTAAAACAATTTAAAACAAAAGATTTAGATTAATGTGATGTAAATTATTGTATTACGAAGAGAAAAGTTCTGCAATTATGAATGAAAAATGATATCTGGCAAATGTCCACCATAACCACGCTGACTGATGTCAATTCTTTCGTCAAAGTTTTTAAACACTTTTTAGCAAAATGTTGGTCTAACTTCGTTTATCACATCACGGATTGGCTGTTTATTGGCTGTCCTTAACATAGCCCCACACAAAAAATTATACAGTCGTGTTAAATCACACGATATGGCTGGATCCCAATTAACTGCTATCGGTAAAATGGTTTTGCAATAAATTGATCGCTTTATTGGCTGTGTGACATGTGGCACCGTCCTGTTGAAACCACGTGACAGTGATATTCATATTCATAGGCAAAAATTGAGTGGTTAGTATCTCGTGATAGCATGAATACGGCTCAATCATGCCTCCAAATTACATAGCGCTAAAGTGATATGTTGAACATGTAAAGGGTTCTCAATAATTGACGCTCAAATGCGGTAATTTTTCTCTTTGACATACCCTGACAAGTAAAAGGGAGCTTTGTCTGACAAAATTAGTTTTTCAGAAAAACCAGCCTGTTGTTCCTGAACGAAATGAGCGAACCTACGGCGCTGTGAAAAAGCTGTCGGCTTCCATTCCTCCACCAACTGAACCTTGCAAGGTTTCAAAGTCAAATCTTTATGCAAAACTCACCATTTGCTGGTTTTGGATAACCTCAATTGTAGAATTGATAAATTTGGATCTACCTCAAGACTGTGGGTAATAGCTGCGATGTGTTTAGTTGGTGTTTAATGACTAAATTCTTAATAGCGTTCTCAGAAGGACGATTATTTTTTCCGAAAATGTTGAGAATTTTATAAGATATAACTTTAAGAGAATTACCATTTTAATAGTGGATTTTAATTTTTTTAGAGCGATTTTTATGCGAAATTGAATTAACTTTAACAGTTTCCAATACATCTACTACGAATAAGTCAAAAAACTGAATGTCAAAACTATCATGTTGTTGGTGTTGCCACAACTGAAACACAAACTTCTTATTGAAAAATCTAATACAGTTTTACTACACCAAAAAACCGCAATGAATAATTATACCACCAAATATATAGAAAAGAATAATCTGAACCACCGTTGAGGCCAAAACAGTTAACTAAACTCAAGAAAAAAAAAACAAGCTCTTTAAGATATACAAAACATCTTTGTCACTTACTGATTACGGAAACTATTCTACTTATCGTGCTGAATATAATAATAAACCTAAATTTTTATTGTACCACAAGTATTTATACAGAATGAAGTTTAGTTTCAAACGTAATTCCAAATTGTTTTATCAATTTGACCAGGAAATTTTCCTTCAGGATAACGCTATTATTAGTAACTTACATGCCAATTCTTTTGTCTGAACATATTCTGAGGCTAAGCACAGCAATACCCCTGAATATCCAAATCCACTGTTAAGCAACTAATCAATTTCTTTTCCGCCTTTTTGTGCTAATGAGGTTTTAGTTGATTTAAAAGTTTCCCAGCTGTATGTTAATTTATTGTGCTGAAAGCTTATCACTCCATGGGCAGCTTGCTTTGTACAACATTCCTCTAAAACATGAATATTTTCCTAAATTTTTGAGAGAATCATATTTTATTTTACTTTTTAAATCCGATAGCAAAACCGACATTTCAATTTACAGCGGTATTGCAAAGCTGAGCATAATACCAAAGCTCTTCGAAAAACTTTTAGTGGATTATTTCTACCATCATACATCCTTAGTTTTGTCGCCTTATAAACAACTGTTCAATTATTGCCAACTTATAGCATTTTACTACAATATTTAATAAGAGTTTCATCAAACTGATTCGATAGAGTTAATCATAAACTTCTTTTGCATAAAAAGAGCTTGCTGGGTTTCATTTTGAATGCCCTTAAATGGATTCCATCATATCTGTTTGATCGCAAACAACGTGTCATATTTAAAAACAACACCTCAAGAGATATTCTAGTTTTATCTGGAGTATCCCAAGGCAATCATTTTGGGCCAATTTTATTTTCCCTTTTTATTAATAAACTCCCAAATGTTATTCAATTCTCTAATACTCTGAAGTACACAGATGATGTAAATATTTTTTTCAGTTCTGTTAATCTAGCGCATCAGTTATTGTTTCAATCTGACTTAAATAGCTTTCAAAGTTGGTGTGATATAAACTTAATGAAATCAAACCTACTGAAATACAAGTGTATTTATTTCTCGGGAAAGAAACTGTATGATAGTCAATACTTTTTAGAGAAACACTTGCAGTTGGTGGAAAATATTTTGAATTTGGGAATTTTAATAGACACCAAATTATAAATCTGATATACACGTAACAGTTAATAAGGCTAAAGGAATATTTGTCTTCATTAAAAGATAGGCTTAAGAGTTCACTGATCCCTACACGTGACAAAAATTTTAGAATATGGTTCGATAATACGCACCCACAATAAAATGTGTATAGTAACGATATTGAATCGGTTCAGAAACAATTTCTGCTCACAAGCTTTAAACCCATTTTTAAAAGGCTTAGTCTGGTGTTCACCTTCCAACTTATCATTACAGGCTAAGATTAATCACATTGCCAACGCTGAAAAGTCGCAGAACAATGATAAATGTATCTCTTGCAAATAGTTTAATTAATGGACAATTTGCAGGTGAATACCTGATTCCTAATATCTGTGTCAATGTTCCGCTTCGTTCAACTCGATGCTATTAGTTCATCCAAAATAATTATTCAAATACAGATGCAATTCAAAGCATTTTTAAAGATTTTAATAGTTTTTTGATTAGTCTTTATTATTAGATATTGCAAAGTGTTAAATAATTGTTTATTTGAACGATTAGTTGTGTAAAAGATGCATGTTGTAGTCTGCAAGGATAAATATTTAAAGAGGTACTTTAAATAAATCATTCAATATTTATTCCAAGTCATTTAAAATGTTGTGCTTTTTGGAATAAAGAAAACAAATTAGGAAATTGAACTTTAATAAATAATTATTTACGAGATTTGATTTTAAGCGATTTCGCTTAATGTACCAAAATATGTTTAAAAAAATTTAACAAACAAGTACATATTAGCAATTTTTAGGATAAACAAAATGTAAATCAAAGCAAATGTCGCTGAGTGCCGAGGTTGTTGTTTTAAAATAATACAAAAACTAAAAAAAATTTTGGGATATTAGAAAAGCAATTCTGACTGGTAACAAAAGTTTGGTAGTAAAATTAAATAATTTTTGTCGTTACCATTTTTCTATTTTAAATTAAGCTTCGATAAGGACCTTCGAGTGTTTTATAGCATCTTTCAGAGAACGTATTGTGTTCCTTAAAGTTTTCGTTTTAGTCAGGGAATGACTAAAATAAATTCAAGTTAAGTTTGTTAACTTGTGGGGATAGCTTTAATTAAGAAGACCCAAGTTAGCTTCAAATTTATTTTGAAAATTAAATGAAACTTAAACCTATACTGAACTACGCCTTATACTTAAATACTTTTTGTACGTCCAGACACACTTCTGCTGCAGTAACTTTCAAACGCGGCACTAAATCTTCGTATTGAGTTGCATTTTCAGAGTAACAACTTCAAGCCAGTTTTTTTAATTTTCCCCTTTTAAAAGATTTTGGAAACCAGCTAAAAGATTAACATGGTCATCTTGGCATTTGTTTAAATTTAGTGTAAAGTATTTATTCTCGCTATTCCATCTCATTAGAATAACGAGTAATTCCAGTAGTAAAACTTGAACTAAGTGAGAATTAAAGAAAAGTTAACCAATAAGAATTTATAAGTAAATCGTGCCTGTAAATTATGGAATAAAATATTTCACTAACGATACATATAATACAAATACAAAACATTTGCTTTTACTCAATTGACCAATTTATTAAGGCCAATTTATTACCTTTAACAAGTAGTTCAATTTCCTGTAAAACTTGAATTTTACTAAAGGAACTAAAAAGAACTCATTTAACTAATTTTAAAGCGAGCGATTGCTTTTAAACACGGTTTTCTAAGTAAGAATAAATGCAAATGTGTGTGTGTTATAACAGTGTATATTGGGTTTGTAGAAAATAAATAATAGAATAAAAGAAAATAATCGATTTAATTTAATGGCACTCATTTAACTAAGAGCAATGACAATGAAAATTCATGAAAGAAAAACTCTAATAAAGAAAATATTTGTCCAGGATTAATTTTTAAAAGAATATAAAACACCGACAAATACACAGCCTCGCCTTAAAATGAAAAAATTAAAAAAATATTGCATAACATTGCGCCGTTGGGAACACCCTTCGAAAATAGAGTTTTCAAAATAAAAATAAAGAAACGAGTATTTAAATTTTCTCTTGTAAGTACTTCATCATTGAAAAGCAGGGTAATAGTGGTGGTGGGAGACAAGAGTGTGCTTAAGAAAACCACAAAAAATACAGTTAATAGCCGTGGATCACACAGCGTATAAACCGCTTCCATAAATATTGTTTTTTTTCTTATTTTTTAGTGTTGTTGTTGTTATAACTTGGTTTCTTTTAGCTTTCTCTTTGGACAATATTTCACTTACCTGATTTTATGTGGTTTATTTAAATAGAAATAGTAAAAAACTGAAAAACAAATTGCAAAAAAATTACACGTAGGTAGTTCTAAAATTACTCTAATGTGAAAAAATTAAAAAACACTATCTAATGTAAACGTTGCTAAAACTATTATAACTATTATAATTGTAACGCGGTAATATTGTCTGGCGTCTGATCTGCAGTAAGAAAGAAATTAAATGCAACACACACAATCCAAACACTAAAAACGTAGCGGTAGCTTCAGAACATTTGGTTTTTACCTTTTTTTACCTCAATTCTTTGACACTGGTTTCTACTTTCAGTTCATTGTCTTGACTCCTCTTATATTAACAAGGGTAAATCCATTATTTAACCCATGATTTTGCTTAGTAGTCAATTTTATCTTTATTATTGTGGTGATTTCGATTTGTTGTACACCACGTTGTTATACATATTGAAACAGTTTATTCTCCTAGAATAATTTCCCGTAAAAGTGGCCAGCTCCGTTTAAGGTAATTAGATCTTCTGGATATACATATTTTAACAGCCAAATTCTACCTGTATTGTCAGCCCTTTTAAAGCAATGTCTGTCCGTTTTCAAGGGAACGATCTCTCTCGAGAAATTTCATACACAATCCAAAAATGTAAGCGTCGATTCAATTGAAGCCATATTTAAAGACATAATTTTCCTATAATAATATAGGAGATTTGCAGTCCTGTAAAGGAGGCCAGCTCCATTTAAGGCAGATGGGTTTACTGAAGATATGTACTTTCACGCCCGAATGGTATATAAAAAGCACGAGAGCGTACGATAGCCTCCATCAGGTCTCTGTCAAGTTCTTAAGCCAAGGCAAGCTACCAGGATCCCAAATTCTTAAACTCTCCATCTGTGAAAAAGAAATATCGGACCAGACTGGGAGAGCACAGAATATGATAGGTTGAATTATCTGGCGATAGACATGAAATCGAGCCCCCCCTGTATCCCAGAATATTACGATGGAAGGAATATGTACTTTTAGCGCGTTCCAAGACATAGTCACTGTATCTATAGAACTCAAAATTCTCATGGAAAATTACCCCAAGGTATTTCATCCTATCTGAAACCGTGATCAATTTATGACCTATAATCAGAGATGGTTTACATTTATAAGAAATGCAAGCTGCCGTGCTATTTGAATAACGATTCGTGTTCCACATATAAGATGCCTTGAGTATATTTTTAACAGTCATACTGGTATGTATGTATGACGACTGAATCGCTAAACGGACTTAGACTTAATTAAGCAACGACTTAAGAATGATAACAAACCTATCTGGCCTATGGTCTATTGGGCGGTGCTATAGATCGTGTTATCCATATTCAAAGAGTTAATTCTCTTATAATAATATAGGAGGTTTGCCTTCCCGTAAACAAGGCCAGCTCCGTTTAAGGTAAGTAGATCCGATGAATATATGCACTTTGACAGCCGAATGATATATGTATTGTCAGCCCTTTCAAAGCAATTGATGTGATTTGATTTACATTTGCACCGACTAGGTAGTCATAATCAGATGCTGGTCAAACCACTTGAATGATTTGCAAACGTAATTCACGTCCTAGGAGGCCATCGAATACGTATAACCTCCGGTCACTCCTAGTATCAATTTCTAAGTAGGCCGCAGCCTTCACTTCTTGCTAAAGAGTTGGAGACTTTCCAACTCCTGGTCCAGAACGCATGAAGCTTAATATAATTAAGAAAACGACGGCATTCTTACTCACTAGACCTGAACCATTCATTGTGTTCATTTTGAATGATTCGATCCACAAACTCTCACGAGGGTCTCGAAACCACAATCACCACGATACTCCCATATAGCGGCCAACCTGAATAACCAGTCAGAGAACAGCTAATTGTGTCAAGAGACAAATAGTGAACTCTGCGAGCGTACTGATTCCCGTGGAAATATGTGGATTGCCCAGGTGACTCCTACTAGCCTTTGAGGGGCCTGGGCTGCCTTTTACCCCGCAAGACACCAGTCTAAATGGAATAGTAGGTTCCAAAAAGACTATCATGTGCCTCCGGGGGGATTTTCAAAGCAATGTCCGATGAGTCCATTTTTAAGGGAATGAGCTCTCGCGAGAAATTTTAAACACAATCTCATCACGTAAGCTTCGATTCTATCAAAGCTTATTGCCCTATTTATTGACTCGCACGAGGTCCTACAAAAGACTCCGTTAGATCCCTATGAAGTCCTTAAGCCAAAGCAAGTGACCAGGGTCCTCCTCCGAAATCCTGATCAATTCATAACTTTTAATTAGAGATGGCATAAATTTACACGAAATATAAGCTGCCGTCCTATTTGAATAACGATTCTCCTTCCACAAATAAGATGCCTTGAGTAGATTTTCAACAGTCACTCTGATAGTTGTTTTTGCTGTTCTTGCATGGATTGCTGGCCAGCGTTGTATGAAAACTGAATCGCTAAACGGACTTAAACTAAATTAAGCAACGATTTAAGGGTGGAAAAAAAATTTTGACATTTACCTAGCTGGGATTATGAGACAGCAAGTCACTGGACTTATAGATGAGTGTGCTAAGAAACTTGTACATTGTAATGGTGTATGTGTGCGTAAATGTATAAAGCAAGACGTTTGGAATAACAATCGTAAAATAAAATACATAAAAGAATAAAATCAAAACTGAAATTATATTCAATTTGTTCGCGATTTAGTTTTTATGTCTCTGATTACGAATAATAATAAAAAAAGCGAAAAATGAGCCAACAGAAATAAAATAATGAAATGTGTGAAACAGTTTATTTAAGTCCATAAATACGCGTAATTTGTAAACATTTGAATGCATTAAAATGTTAATGTTTAAAAAAGAATAACAACAACAGTTGTTTTATATTAAATACTATTAGTAACAATTTTTTCAAGACAAAAAAGCAGAAAAACTGTAATTCCAAATCATTATAAGAAATAAAAATAAATTATTAAAAATAGAGAAAAATGTTAAATTGGCCACCATAATGTCATCACATTAAATCATTATTTTATTTATTATTCTGTTCGATTGCGCATTTGCATAGCAATCCATAGCAGCTGTTATTTTTAATAATTCAATTTAAAAACAACAATTCCATGGCATTCTTCAATTTATTTGCACAGTGGGGTTGTATAAAAAATATACATATATCCGTGCTAATAACTGTTTTTACAGCTCATTTCTTATTATTCACTTAAACAAATTTTAACAGAACTGGTGTTTTGCTAAAATTTCGCTTTATTGCCAATTAAAATTTTTGCACTTTTGATAACATTTTTTAATTTGTTATGTGAATTCTGTCTATTTTATGAAATTAGTTTTATTCTTTTCTTTTGTTCTAAAACTTTTTTTGTATAAATTGTATTTTTTTTTATTTTCTAGTTAATTAAAAGTGATTATTTTGTTGAAAGTAGGCTGTTAGAATTTCTTGTCAAAAACATTATAAGAAAAACCAAACTTAGGCATAATATCGTTGAAACAGAAGTTCTTTTCGCCATACCGCTATATCTGGCACACAGTAGTTTAAAGATTTTGGTTAAGTTAAACGATTTTTTCACTTTTAATACACACAACATAAATATGATGGTAACGTTGTTGTCTTCACTCACTGATGACTCATCTTTGTTTGTAACCACACGTTTACGCTGGTTGCTGGGATAGCGACAGTGGAGGCCAGGGTCGTTGCAATTTTTATTTCTATTACCTACCTTCTTTGTCCGTGGAAGGAATGACACGCAATGCTCGATAAACGTTATAAAACGTATCACCAAGTTTATTTATTAGCTAATTTTGGACAAGGGCGCTGGTTGCCAAAGATGCGGTCGGGAATTGTAGTCGTGGAACGGGGAGTCAATGCGTGAAGGCGGTGGGCAGCTGTACAGATGGCTGCGGTAGAGGCAGCAGAGGCACAAATGGCAGCGGTACAGGTGGCTGCGGTACAGATGGCTGCGGTAGAGGCGGCAGCGGCACGGATGGCTGGCGTACAGATAGCGGCGGTACAGCTGGCTGCGGTAGAGGCGTCAGCGGCATAGATGGCTGCGGTAGAGGCGGTATACTAAGCACTATCTTCGCAGCAGCGATCGCGGGGAGTTCTTGGCCGTGTTAAATGATACTGGGGGAATATAAAATTCCGCACAGCATCAGTCGCACGATCAAGCCAATCCCCGGTAGAAGATAAACTCCCACCACTTGTAGCCGTACTGTCGATAAGAGATTATTGCGGAATATTAAATTCCTCCAACAGATCTCTTACCGGCAGGCGGGCTGTCTGCGGGCAAGAAGTTATTGCGGAATATTAAATTCCTCCAAAGGCTTCTTACCTACAGGCGATCTACTTGCTATCTGCTGATAAGAAGTTATTGTGGAGTATTAAACTCCTCCAAAAGACTTCTTGTCTGCAGGCGATCTTCTTGCCAATTGATTTCTTTTCTTTAATAAATTCACTTGCTCAGGAAGTGGTGCTTATATAGTTCTTTTAAGTGGTTCTCGCACATTCAACAATATTCTACTTTAACATCACCCCATATTGTTGTTATCTCAGTTTAGATGCCTGCTTGGCTGTGTGTTGTGCGTTGTTCTGTGTTAATTGTTTTTGTTTTCTGTTGTTTACTTCTTTGGTAGAATTTGTGGTAAGCATGTTTTTGTTGTTTAGTGTGTACAAGATTTCTTAGCCAGTTTGTAAAATATACAGTGTGTCGTTTACTATTCGTTTACTATAAATTATTTATTTTTAAAACTTAATAAATCATCTTCGTAACAATACACTGGATATCATATCTAAATTATTCGAGAGCTTGTGATTTGTGATCTCACAATTTCTTTAAATGTTATATGAAGCTTTCAACCCCTGTAGGCTAGTGGGTGGTGTACTAGCTTGTCAGTATGGGGGTTGTGGGTTCGATTCCCAACGAAGACCTTGGTTTTTTCACTACAAAAATAAAAATTGACTGTCGGTGGGGCTGCTTTGCGATGAAGGCATAGTCACTGGTCGCTGTCCTGTCTATTACGGCAGTTAATTTCCGACTATCCTTCCACTTTCACCACCTGTTTCATATCTTCTCTATCCCTAAAGAGTGTAGCACGGTACTTAACTAAATAGGTATTGTTGCCTGAAGTGCAACTTCTCTTTAAAAAAAAATTTACTTCTCTATATTTTCAGAAAAATTAAACCTTCAGTAGAAATAGCCATACATCAGCCCCCAATAAACTGTATCACGGAATAGATATTTTGCCCCATAGACACTTATATATATATGTATATATATATATATATAAATTAGTGCTTATAACCCTAAAAAAATAATGATAAGGACACTATTAGAATATGGTAGAAATTGCTACCACAGGCAATTCATTAAGCATGCGTGGGAAAAGATAAAATCTATATATATAAAAAGAAGTGTACATTTTATTGTCGTTCCATAACTCTAGAACGGCTGGGCCGATTAGGCTCAAATTTTTTTTCAGTTGTTCGTAATTGCCAGGAGAATGTTAGTACGAAAGTAAATTTTGGGAAAACCGTACGGAAAAGCCGGGAAATTGGAAAAATCGAAAATTTATTTTTAGTATAGAATTTTGTGTGCAATTGTTCCGTTGTAGCTTTTCGAATTGCAAAATAGAAAACTCTTAGTGGAAAACTCAGAAAATTCCTAAAAAACGTGATTCGGACGAATTGCATTGAAATTATGATTTTTCCACAAATCAAATCAACAACATTTATGGCATATTCCAATCTGGGGACATTCAACTTCTATTACAAGTCGAACTATAACATAACATAGCACTTTTGAGGTACTCTCTACACGAAAGATTAATTAAAATTAAGTAAATCCAATTTTTTCGTTATTACTATTGCAAAACAACGTTTGTCGGATCAGCTACTAACTGATAATAAGAACTTCGTACGGTGGTTGGGGAAGACATGAACTGTAAAATGCAATTTTCTCTTTACCTTTTGAAAATTGATGTTATGACTGAAAATGCTGATGTGCCATCTCTCCATGAGCAATAAGTTTTTTACTTCTGAGATATTTATGGTATTTGCTTTTTTAAGTCCTAACCTTATTGTGATAAAGCCAGTAAGGATATCACATACATAATACAGTAAAACCCGCACGGGCGTTTGTATTAAGGAAAAAAATTTTAAAAATTATTAAAATTGTATATATGTAAGATGTTTAAAACGTTAGCACATGATATGAAATAACGTACTAACTTAGAACAAAGTAGCAAGGATATTGCTTTTCTAGTCAAACATCAGACAGATGACAAAGGCATTTTTGTTAAGAAGCCTTGAATTTAAGTATAGTTTTTTGACTTAAGGCATATAATTCTAACTTATAGTTAGCTAAAAATTGACTAAAAAAAAAACAACTAATTCGAAATATTAAATAATTAAAACAACCTATATGACACCGGATCTACATATCACAGCTTTTAAATATAACGATTTTTTAGAAATAATAAAATCTCAATTCCTAGTAAAATATATACTTTGTAGAGAATGACATTTCACTACTTTAACGATTCTGCAATAATAAAGGTAACATCTGCAGTATGGTCACTTTTTAAGCGGCACTGAAAATTGGTCTAAGAGATATTTAGACCCCACTATGCAACTTCAATGTATTTTCAGAGTTAAAAGCAAATTTTTAACTTAAATATCACTTATTCGTCGATGTCGTTATCCGTAAATTACATCATCTAATCTTGAAAAAAACTTCGACGTGAAATTGTTTTTTTTTGTTTTTGTTTGCTTTTGTTTAATCACAGATTTTAATTACAGTCATCATCATTTTATTTATTTTTATTTAAGGAATTTGAGATAAAATAAAACAATAAATCTCAAGCAAATGCTTTAGAATTTTTAAATTATACAAGGAATTTACATTATATAGTATATAAATAATAGTTTTTAAATTTTTTTAAATTGATTGGATATGATTAAGCAAATTAGTGTGTTAACGGAAATAAATAAATATTGTAAAAGTTTATACTAAAAATAATTTCTCGTTAGATTCTTTTAATTGCAAAACAAGTCACGAAAATTATTTAAGCACAGCTATGCAGAGGCTACTATCAAGCCACTTACATTTACCTTTTGTACTTAGGGATAACTTAGATAGTGTACATTCATCTAAAGAAATATCTGTCAACTTCTGTCTCTTATTCAGCCAATGAAGAGAATGCTACAACTTAATTTACATATGCAACTGCAAGTTCGAAAAATACTGTAATGAAGATGATTTGCTAAGTTTTAAAAGAAAATAATCAGTGAAAACGTAAACAAGAAAGAAATTTTATAGACACAAGACAACAACAAGAAACTCTACGAAATAAGATAAACAACAAAACAAAAACAACTAACACAGAACAAAACAAAACAGACAGCCAAGCAGGGGTCTAAACTGAATGATAATAACAACAGACTCCATATTGATGTTATAATTATCATTCTGTTAGGCGCCTGTTAAAGTAGAATATTGTTGCAGAGAACCACTTGCTGGGCAAATGTATTAACTTCAGTTGAGTTATCAGTGATTAAAGACAACAAAGTTACCAACGTGTTTATTTTGTGTGTATTAAAATTATAAAAATCGTTTAATTAAATATAAAACTCTAAAGTGCTGTGTTATTATTTTGCAATAAAAGAACTCAAAACGTTTATTAAAAAGAATTTGGACTTTTTAGTAAAGAACTGAAATGTTGGTCCTTTACTTAAAAGAAAGGTAGCGTTTTTAGGACACTTGTGGTACATAAATTTTAAAAATATACATAAAAATATATATAAAACGTGTAAATGAATTTTTGGTACGTTTTTTTTTTTGTAATTACCAAAGTTGTTAGATTTCCGCAACATTTTACGTCGCTCTAATTTTTTGTATATGCTTTAATTTCTATGTGTAAATATGCTTGCAGGTTTTTTATATATTTATTCTTTATAATAAATAGCACGTGTAAGTCAACCGAAAGAAAAAATATGCGGTCGTGATATGTCGGTGATATTCAAGACGTCAATAACAGGCCAAAATCGAGTTGTTAGCAATAGCGTGATCCATTGATCGTTACCGCATTTCCAACCTTATTAAAAAAAAAACTGTTCAATTATGCCTGCAGACTACATAGCACACCATACAGTGTCATGTATTCTCAGTCATTGCTATAGGATTTTGAAAAACCCAAATGCGGCAATATTGCTTGTTGTCATACCCTGACAAGAGAATATGGCCTTCGTTTGAAAAAATTATTTTTTCGGGGAAAAACAGCCGATTGTTCCTGAATAAATTCAGCGAATTTATGGGGATTTATGGGGACGGTTTCAATTTCTACTCAGGCTGAAGCTCGTAAGGATTTAAAATCAAATCCTTTCGCCTAATTTGCCATGTGGTGGTTTTTGATAAGCCCAATGGTTGAGAATGTCGAGGAATTGACAAATTTGGATCTCCTTTAACACTGTAGCTTACAATCAGTTAAAGTTGAACTTGCGTTGGTGTTCGCACATTTTGTATCGAGCCTGTCGACTTAAACTTAACGACCAAATTCTTAATAGCGGTCTCAGAAGGGCGATTACATTGTCTGAAAATATGACGAACTTAACAGAACCATCACTAAGTTTAACAGAACCATCACTTTCATAGTGGATTTGGAATTCATTGTAACAAGTGCCAATACATCTACTACGAACACATCAAAAAACTAAAAGTCAAAACTATCACTAGTTGTTGAAGAATCCGATATTATGTGCTGCTGCAAGTATATACTCTGTGTAAAATTTAGATATTAGTCTACTAAGGTGGAAAAGATAATCTTTAATAGGATACCCGTTAATTTATAATTCTATAATTGTTGTTGTGCTTCTACAGTGTGTCTCTTAACTAGGGCTTTAGTGATGAGGCTACACTCATACCTCAAAATCATCTCCCATAATATTTTATTTTATATGACTATTTGGGAGCACTTTTAGAGGGTTATATTTTATAAAAATAATTTACACTAGCCCATTTTTTTTTTTGGATCAAACAATTATTTTTAGGTTTTGACTTATTCTAAAAGTAGAGGATTTTAATAAAAAAATTTTTTTTTTGTTAATTCGGGTTATCTAGCCGTTAGAATTTAGACCGCTTTTAGGCGTGGGCGCCCTGGAGCTTTTGGCAACGAAGGACACTGCGTGCAAAGTACGTACGCGATATCTGCTCGGAAATTTGGCAGCTGGTAACGTCTATCATTAGCATTCGGCTTGTTTCTTCTTTTAAACAAAATATATGCGTTTACCATGGCTAAGTCAAGCAAATGAACAAACAGTCGATTTGTATACTTGTTGCTCTTCACTGGAATTTTATATCGTCCAATGAGACCATCCATTAGATCGACTCCACCCATATGGCTATTGTACTCATGGATTATATTGGGGCAATCGATGTCAACAAACTTTTTTTCACAGCGAACAAAACGTGATACTTGTGTTTTTGGGTTTTATGCCTGCATAGGTCGATGCGAATCGAACAGCTTTATTATCTTTCCAAAGCGATAGAGAAAGTTTGACTCCAGAAGCAGATCGTGGTCTGCAGTATTCTTGGCGGGCAGTTTACTGTTATCATTAAAGTGCAAGTTGCTTCGTATTTTGCCAAATTGATTTCTTGGCATAGTGTTTTGGATTGTCTGGAATGCATATTCGCCCCAATATAAACGGACACTCGGATAGCGAAAAACTGACATAAAAAATAATATTCCAATATACTGACGAATTTCCGCATTGGTTGTAATGAAAGAAGTTGCAATATCTTTTTGAGCAGCATATAATTTCGATTGTTCAACAATGTGGTCTATAATTGTGTCGCCCAAAAAATATTCGAAACATTTGAAAGGCGTATTAAGCATTTTAAGATCTTCTCCTAGTTTAGATTCAGAAAATATAATCTTAGAGTTATCCATTACTTAATTGTTTTGGCGCCACAAGATTTTCTTAAATGTTTGAGATTTTGGATTTATATCCGAAACGGATCCAATAAACTCCCCTGTTTTACATGTATTATTACTTTCAAGCTGAGTCAAATTTTGCTTAACTGGCACACTGCACTTGTGCATCTGTGATCGAGAAGTATTTGAGGCATTCGAAGTAAAAGGAGATATTAAATTTGCCATAGAAACAGGACTTCCGCTTGAAGTAACACAAATCTCTGATTCCAGCATGGAATCTGACATATTCACCACTTTGTTTATTGCCTCATCATATCCAACGTTGGTCTGACACTCCATCTCGCTATCATCATCATTCAAACTATCTTCCATATCTTCTACTTCAGTGTCGCTCTCGAAACTCATCGATTCCAAAATTTTAGCAATCTTTTCATCAGAAAGCGATGACAGCTTTTGACGTTCCATGTCTATTAACGATAACTCTTAAGCTCTCATATCTCTTGAAACCTTCAGCTTTCAAACTTACCTAATATATTTTTTCCATAGTTTTCCTAACACCGCCTCCAGAAGGGCTACCTTAGAATATCAATAAAAAATTTGCGAAAACTTTTTTTCGTTTTATTTTTTCCTTTCTCTACACTGCCGGCAAAAACCAAGTATTTTTTTCTTTTAACTCCGACCACTTTTTATATATTTTTTTTTATTTATTTAAATTTTCAATTTTTGCGAAGTAACTATTATGTCCGTATTTCACAAACTTTCAATTTTAAATGACCGTAATAGCTGGTGAAAGCACTAACATACGTTGCAAATGCAATGAAAGCAAATTTTGGACTTCGCCGAATTAGAAAAAATACAAAAAAAAACTGAACGCAATTTTTTTAAAGGAATAAGTGAGCAATGAACTTAGGCCGTCTGCAGGCGGTCATGGGTACTACAGGGCTAGGAATAATCTGTAGGCATAAACTTTCAAATAATTAAATAAGCAAAATTAAATAACAAAAATTCAAATGAAGTATGATGGACTTCTACAGCAAACATTTATTTAGATATTTATACTTCCGAATTGGTAATTTTTCTCTTTTTATGTTGATTAAAAATATATTGATTTCTAATAGGTTATTGTGTTTTAACCGCACTTTAGTTTGTTTGTATACAATTTCTCAAAATTTATTTTGGCTTTTTTATATTGAATCATGATCGATCATCAAGCAATAAAATCACATTTGACTTAATTGTTGTTTTAAATAATTCGAAAGTGACATAAACAGGGGATTTTACCCAATCACAACCAATGCCCGCTTTCCAGTTTCTAGTAGTTGGTGTTTTCCTTTTGTTTTAATAAAGATTTCAGGAGAATCAATCAGTAGCATTGAATGAAAAAATTAAGACAATTGATGTATTGTTTTGATTTTAAAATGTGTTCAATAGTTAGGAGCACAGAAATGACAAATTGTATTTTGAAATATTGAAATGTTTAATACAGGGGATGGTATTTAGTTGTATGTTTTGTATATCTGAGTTTTTGCTCAAGTATTTTAACATGACATGTAAATGTCAACTTCATCATTACATTCTATCCTTAAACGATGCAATAGGAAATGATAAAAGTGAATGTGCTAAAATACATAAGAATATATTGGATTACAGTGAAATATAATAATGTGCAAATATTTAACTTTATAAACTTATATTTAAAAAACATTTTTAAATAATTAAAAATGAAAAATTTTAATATTGGATTACAATTAATAAATCCATAATAACTTATTAAATGTTTATAATCTAATACGTTGGACTACTAAATGCAACCGCCCTGTGTGATAATATATTTTACTTCTTATTAACTCCTGCAGCAGCCGAAATTAAGTAATTGAATTGCCTTGTACTTGTGTTAATAATATCTAGAATTAAAAATAAACCTTTACTATCTAAATAACAGAGTTAAAGAAAAACAAACAAAAAATTAAACTGTAACATTACGATTAAGTTAGTGGGAAAGCATTCTTTTTCCATCGAGAGTTTACTGTTTTCAGTTACAGTACCTTTACTAATTAAACAACCACTTTAGCCTTGATATGCGTGTAAGCTTTCTATTCCTTTTCAACATTTGAGTATTTAAAATTAAACATTTGCAACAGATGGATTCTGAAAGTTAAAAATACGAAACGAAAACAAGATAAAACCAAACACACATGACGAAACTTTAGATGTTTCAAAAAGCACAAAACAAAAAAAAAAAAACAAAAAACAGAAACATAAAAAGGTCAAGTCCAAAATGATGGATGATATTTTACGTCAACGCTTGACGAGACATTGTTAAGACATTTTGTATTTTCAGAAGTTAAAATAACAAATGCATTTACATAATCACAAAATGAATGCTACACACAAACGTGTAATAAAGGTGACGCTTATTTGCGTTACAAAAACATCACTTTTGTCTGTCTTTGCCGTTTGAATACATCATATTTTCCATTTTGCTTTGTGTCTTTGCAATAGAATTTTTGTATATGGATTAAATCAGTTGATTCGATTTTTTATATATCCATATGTATCGGGTTTTGCAACAAGAAGTTGGTTTTTCAATTTTGGTAACACCAACAACATGATAGTTTTGAGATTTAGTTATTTGACGTATTCATATTAGATGCATTGGCAATTGTTATCATGAATTCAATTTCGCACGAAAATCGCATTCAAATAATTAAAATCCCCTATGAAAATGGTGGTTGTGGTAAAGTTACACGTCGTAAAATTCATGATATTTTCGGTTAACTTAGTCGTCCTTCTGAGACTACTATAAAGTCGTTAAATTTTGAGTCGACACTCTCGATACATATTATGCGAACCAATGCATGTTCGACCGGGTCCTTTAACTGAAAACATCGCAGCCATGAGCCACAGTGTTGACACCGATCTAAATTTGTCATTCCTCGAAGTTCTCAACAATTGCGGTTAGTCAAAAGCGCCACATGTCGAATTTTGTGTATAGATTTCACTTTGAAGACTTACAAGGTTCAATTGAAGCCGACCGACCATTCAAATCTTCGCAGATTCACTCAATTTATTTAGCAACAACCGGCTGGTTTTTCTGAAAAAATCATTTTTTCAAACGATGACCATTTTCACTTGTCAGGGTATATATGTGTCACTGTGTGGTGTGCTATGTACTCTGGAGGCATTTTGTGTTTTTTTTTTCGAAAGTGAGGCTGGAAATGCGGTAACGTTCAATGCATTACCCTACCGCGAGTTGCTAACAACTCACTTTTTGTCTATTATTGACGACGTGGACATCACTGATATGTGATTTCAAGAGGACATTACCACATGTCACACACCCAATGAAATGATCAAATTATTTCAAACCGAGCCAATCGAATCGATATCAGTCTTAAGGAGACCGCCATTTTGACAAAAATTGAAAACTTTGATGAAAGAATCGACATCTGTCAGCCTCAGAACTTTTCCCTTCATAATACAATAAAAATTTTAATCATCTTAATTAAAATTTTTTTTGTTTTATTTTGTTTTCGAAATCGAACTTTTTGTTGAAAAATTCTTTATATGAATAAACGTAATATAGCAGCTTTCAACATTATAATTAAGATACGTTTTGTATCTATTTTCCGTTGCCAGTTCTTATCATCAAAAATTAAAGTTTTATTTACAATTTTTTTTAAGTTACTTTTCTTGCTTAAAATTTTATTTGCATTACGGTCCTAAAAGCTTTTTAAGGCCTTACACCAAAATTGTATGTTATCGTATGCTTTATGTTGTCATCCTGCAACTCATTCTCACGAATATAAATCTTTACTTTGAAATAAGTGTTAAATATTTTAACATTTAAAATTTGTGTTAAAATTTATAGCCTTTTGCATCACGTGTCTACCACGAGTTACTTTTTTGTCGGTTTATTATTTCCGCGCTCATCCTGTACACAGACACACACACATAAATGCATACTTAGATATTACTCTTATAAGGTATGATAACTTGCAAATATATATGGGAATCAAATAAGACTGTGATAAAGCAGAAGTGATTGTATTCACAAGGTATGTTTGTTTAGATTTTTACTGAGAGAAAACACTAAAAAATCTTTAACTGATATATTCCTTTAAAATTTAAATTTATAAATTCTAAAAATTACTATGTGAATCCGAGCGTTCGCAGTTAGATGCCTATTCACGCATACTACATATACGTCGCAATTACTCTATGAGCTCATTAAGGCTTTGCCCTCAAATAATAATTACCTAAATATTTTAAAAGATAATAATAATGGTAACAATAATGCGTTAAGAATAACAAATTGTTGCTACTGAAATTACTTAAGTTTGTTAAAAGAAATTGCTTCAGATAAGGCTCAAGGCTTAACGAGATCCAATTATAATTTGCTGCCATACATAAAAATATTTCTGCTTATTGTTTCTTACCGTTTCTGTATAGAAACTAAAAGCAAACGTTTCTTTGCAGTGTTCACTCGAAAAATACCACACTAAAGTACGCTACGTTAGTGTTCTCTACTATAGATCAGTAAACAAGCACACTTTTTCCATAGAAATACAAAATGCACAAACATTTTTTTAAGAGTTTTTGTATCCAAACAAGATATCATACACAACGATTCTTGGCTGATGAACACAAATACTAAAATTACTTACTGATCTTATTTTTAGCGTACTTTAGTGAACTTTTAAGGTTTGTGTACTGATATTTAATATTTTAAGTAGTGAACTTTTAGTGATTGCATTGTGTTTTTTAGATACGAAGTTATTTGTTGTGTTTCGTAAGTAGACTTTCGTGAAATAATTAGAAAGAAGTCTACTACATTCCAGATTTTTGTCCTTTTTGCTCTTAATTTATCCATTTCCGCTTATACTTGTCAATACATAATTTTTTTTTAGCAATAGTAATTGCTTTCTATTTTATTGCCAAAAACCCACAATTTGTTTTCCTTG
The DNA here is from genome assembly GCA_030448955.1 of Trichopoda pennipes. NCBI lineage: Eukaryota > Metazoa > Arthropoda > Insecta > Diptera > Tachinidae > Trichopoda > Trichopoda pennipes. The sequence goes on from JASKUP010000012.1 coordinate 19,791,237, forward strand.
TTGTAAATTTCCCATTTAAATCGTAGAATACAGTAACTTATTATTGCAACAATAGAATCCATGTATAGGCATATGTATTCCAGGAATCCTTATAATTTGTTCACCATTTTTTAATTAACTTTATGTTCACAATTAGAAATTTAATGCAATGTTCGCTAAGAAAAGATCAGTACGTTATTTCAGTTCTTGTGTTCATCAGCGAGCAAGCGCTGTGTAGGGAATTTTACTTGCGTACATATTCACAAATGCTGAAAAGAAGTTAGGCGTTGGTAGTCTATGATAGCGTAATGTTTTTTTTTCGCTGTAAGAAGCTTACATTCTAAACTCAAGGATTTTTCTAAAGGAAGTTTGTTTTTTAAAACAAAAAATATTTAGCTTAGGATAATTAAAATTTTTATTGTATTGTATGAAGAGACAAGTTCCGTCATTATGAATGAAAAATGATAACTGGCAATTGTGCACCACAACCACGCTGACAGATCCCGATTTTATTTCATCAATGTTTTCAATAAGTTTTTTCCAAAATGGCGGCCCTATTTCGTTAATTACATCATGGATTTTGAGTTTTGAGGCTGAAATAGATTCGATTGAGTACGTGTAGACTCTGTCCTTAACATTGCGCCGCAAAAAATAATCCAGTAGTGTTAAATCACACAATCTGGCTGGCCACTTAACTCTTGACTGTCGTGAAATTATGCGATCGGGAAATTTGCTTTGCAATGAATTGATCGTTTCATTGGCTCTGTGACATGTGGCTCCGTCCACGTCATGAATAATAGGCCCAAATTGAGCTGTTAGCATCTCGCAATATTGTGCTCCATTGACCGTTACCGCGATTCCAGCCTCATCTTCGAAAAAAAAGGACCAATCAAGCCTCCAGGCATGCAAAGACTTGTTAATAATCTCTCTAGAATTTTCAGAAGCCCAAATGCTGCAATTTTGCTTGTAGACATACCCTGGCAGAAAAACCAGCCGGTTGTTGCTAAATGAATTGAGTGAATTTGCGGCGATGTGAATGGTCGGTTGGCTTCAATTTCTGCAACACTTGAAATCCGTAAGGCTTCAAAGTCAAATCCTTACGCAAAACTCGTCATATGGTGATTTTGGCTAACCCCTTAAGAACGTCGAGAAACTGACAAACTCAATACTGTTGTTTTCAGTTAAACGATCCAGTCGAACACGCGTTGGTGTTCGCACATTTTGTATTAAGCCTTTCTACTCAAATTTAACGACCAAATTCTCAGAAGGAGGATTATGTTGTCCGAAAATATCACGAAACGTAACTTTAACAGAACTACCATATTCATAGTGGATTTTAATTATTTTAATGTGATTTTCGTGCGAAATTGAATTCATTATTACAATTGCCAATGCATCTACTACGAGTGCGTCAAAAAACTAAATGTCAAAACTATCCTGAAAAACAAACTTCATGTTGAAAAACAAGAAAGATTAGATTAACACACTATTTCGATATTGAGTAAACCTGTAAAAAGAAAGATAGTTTGTAGTTGTGTGTAGTAAATATGGATCTTGAGACATTTACTTAGTTGTTTAAGCCATTTAGCGTCCACATAATTGATTAAACAGATACACGAGAGCTATTATCCGGTTTCTAGAGTTTACGTTTAAATAAAATTAAATTAATAAGTGACATTGAATTCGTAATGTAATTTTCAATTTTCTAATATTTGGTAGTAGTTACGTCAGCAAACAAATACGATTTTTGTAGATGTAATACAAATAATACATTTACATATTTTAGAATTTATATTCTTGTTGTTATAAAGTAATAACTTGGCGTGCGTTTTCTGTAAAACTTGGTTATAGCATATTCAGACATACATTTTTAATTGACTCAATATTCGGTTTATTGGCAATATTATTTTAGTGTTCAGACATACTAAATTTAGCTAACTCAATAAACATTTGACAGCGAAAACAACTTTGTTTTTATTTCACTTATAAATTTTATTTTATAAAAATGGAAATAAATTCGATATGTGCTTGGTTTTTTCGACGGGGTTATAATCAATATTATTTGGGTACGGTTTTCCGTCGACCCTCGTCAAATTTGGTTTGTGAACAAACCGGTTTCGGCTGTTTGCCATCTTCAGTGTTCTTTTCGTACTCTCTCTCTCTTTTCGTACGAAAAGAACACTGAAGATGGCAAACAGCCGAAACCGGTTTGTTCACAAACCAAATTTGACGAGGGTCGACGGAAAACCGTACCCAAATAATATTGGAAATAAATTCATTTATTAAAAAGCAATTACTATTGTATAATAAAAATGCTGAGTTTTTCGGTTAGTCCGATCGTGTTTTGATTCAAAGTTGGCGGTACTTAAAAATAAAAAAAGACAAATTTGCAAATTCTCCAGAAATTAAGAAACCAACAGCTCGTGCTTCTTGCATTATTGGAGAAAAATGCAAATCAAAGATCTTTGTGGAAATTGGTATGTAAAATATAAACAATTTTGTTAAAATCAATTATACCATTTTTAATGTTTTGTTTTACATTGATGGCATATGTCAGTGTAGATAAGTGTTCGATAATTTTTTCTCACTGAACACACCTGTTAACAGTGCTGCATATCAAGGTTTACTCAATATTTATAACAATTTCGTACTTATTGAACAATATTTGGTCTAGTTTTGTATGAAATATTGGGCTCAATAATGGCATTTATTGCGATAACCTTAATAATTGTGTATGTCTGAACACAATATTATGTTGATAAACACAACTAAAATCTATCCAACAACTGATAGTGGATATTTAATGGTTGTTACTTAAGAAAGTTGTCATAATGGTATTTTTCAATTAGAAAATATTTTAATTTTTAAAAATTTATCCAAATAACATAAATTCAACTTCTACGCCTAGCAAATCATCATTCAGAAGAGTATAATCAAAATTTTAAGTTATTTAGAAAACCAGGGATTTTTACCTTAAAAAGTAAAATAGCATCTAAGATTTAAAAAACATCATACATTATAAATTAAATTCATCTGTTCTACAAAAGATTTTAAAGAATCTTTACGCCATATTTCCTCAGACTACTAAGGACCTAATATAAATCCTCTAGATCGTTTATCATTTTCTTAAAATATTCCAACATAAGAAAAACTTCTCGAAGATGCTTGTTCTCCCATCAAAATAAACGATAACATCCTGTGTATATACGTTCCCTATATACATATTGATTAATAATTGTTTCTTATAGATAATGGCAAAGCCCTTGATAGAAGCTCTGCTAATTTTAAGCTAAATTAATTTAAAAAAATCAATTGCTTTAGAAGAAAAACGCAAAGCTAATAGAAAAGCATTTAAAGGGTTAAACTGAAATATTTACCATAAAACAATACTTTGTATGCAAATACCTTAGTGCAAGTATGTATCAGTAGTTTTTTAGGGCTTAACGATGACAAACAAAAACAACAACACTACAACCTTTGATTTCAAAACAATCCCAAGTTTATTTTTCCTAACTATAATACACAAATAAACAAACAAACAGACGTATATAATTCATTTAACAACCGCACTGCAAGTGAAGAACAACAACACAAGGATCATTTTCACAATCATTTACGGTTTTTATTTGCTATTTCTTTACCATTTCTATTCAAGTCTAATTTTCATTTGACTTTTTGTGCTCTTCTAAATATTGTGTTAAATGTTGAGTGGTTTTTTTCCTTTCTATGATTTACATTCATCCCTTTTTTATGTTTTCTACTCATCTATATTCATCTTGAATTCATTTATCACAATTTAAAATAATATTTATTTATTTATTTATTTATTTGTGCCAGAGCATTGCCGTGTACGTGTTTAAAATCTGCTGAAATATTTTTTCACAATTTTATTGTGTCATCGTATCTGAAATCCATAAATGAGCACTTAAGTGGTGGTAAATTCACACTTTTAATAAGGAAAGACAGAGTGTGTCTATATATCCTATGTGTCCTTTGTAAACTGATACGAGTGGTAACTCTGTTGTTGTTTTTGTTTACGGTTTAAACTTTAAACAGGAAATTAAATATCACGGCATTTATTATATTTTTATAGTGTTTCTTTTAATCACACAAGTCAATAAATCATGAAAGAAAAATTTTATACAATAGTATAAAGAAAATAGCAAATATTGTTAGTATCGATTACAAATTTATTTAAAGTTAAGCGATGCCACTGTGACATCAGTAAATTGTATGTAACACACTTGATTAATTTAAAATGCCTTCTTGGAAATAACAATTTCATTCAAGAAGTGATTGCAGAGTATAACTGCTGCAAGTACCTTTAAAGTTCCCTATGGCAATAACCAAGTGTATAGCCTTTGAAAACATAATTATTCAAGGTTTTAACCAGTTCAATATCTTGGCACATAAAGTATTTATATATTGTGCAAATGTGCACTTATTCGACATGTGAAAGTAGGCTTTTAGAACTATAAAGCTTGTTGCTTTCGTACAGCGACATATGCTCCCCCGGGGGCACGCTGTCTTGATGGACCTCTTCAGGCGGCACCAGTCGCCTGAGCTAGCAAGAGCCCGAAACTGAAAGAGACATAGAATTCTCGAAGTTCGACCAGTGACTTATTACACTCACACTAGTACTATGGGAACCATTTGCCCGCAAGGCTACTGCCCTGTTTTGGTTATTAGTGAGGATCCTCGAAGAGCAATGTGGCAGCTGTGGTATAATCGGGCTTTGAAAAAAGTTCCGAAGAGATTAAGGCCTCGCGGCTAAATACTGACGTTAATTTTACCACGTTCCCGGCATATGTTTTCGGGTATAAAAGGCATCACTAACCGCTTAGGTTAACAGGAGTCTGAAACTGGAAAAGAAATAAATGGCCTCTCGAGCTCTGACCAGTGACCTATACACACAAGCAGCACAAAACCATTTTCCCGCAGTGCTACGGCCCTGTACTGGCTATTGGTTCAGCAAGTAACGTGGTGGGCCATGCTTTAAACATAATTGGGTTCACTTGGCCTTTTAAAGCATGTGAAAAGCATGTAACAGCCAGTCGCTTATCAAGGGCGACAAGGAGTTTCGATAGTTTCCGGCTCTCGGGCAAGAAGTGGGGGCATGGCCCTGCTTGTTGTGATCTTGAAATTGTAATCTAAAATTTACACGCACCTAATCGCATTGGTGGACGTATTTTCCCCACCCAGTGGCAAGACCACCGTAAGATTAGAGCCAAACGGCCAGGCGCTGAAGTTAATCTGTATCACATCTGTCACCAAGATATTAAGGTTTATATTAGAGACTTAAGTCACTCAAATATCTGATTAAAGTGGTACACAGAAAAGCATTCACCATTCATATTTCATACATTGCAACTTTTCCAATAAGAAGTTTGTTTTTCAATTGTGGCAAAACCAACAACATGTTAGTTTTGTCATTTAGTTTTTTGATGTATCCGTAGTAGATACATTGGCAATTGTTACAATGAATTTAGGAAGACTCTGTTAAAGTTACATAATCGTCCTTTTTAGACCGCTATTAAGAATTTGGCCACTAAATTTATGTCGATAGGGTCGATACCAAATGTGCGAAAACCAATACGAGCTCGACCGGGTCGTTCAACTGAAAACGTAGTAGCCGTGAGCCACAATCTTCAAGCAGATCCAAATTTGTCAATTCCTCGACGTTCTCAACAATTGGGGTTATCCAAAACAACGACATGGTGAATTTTGCGTAAGGAATTGACTTTGAAGCCTTACAAGGTTCAACTGGTGCAGGAATTGAAGCCAACCGTCTATTAACATCGCCGTAAAATCGTTCAATTCATTCAGGAAAAACCGGCTGGTTTTTCTGAAAAAATAATTTTTTCAGACGAAGCCTATTTTCTGTTGTCAGAATATCTCAATCTCACCTGCCGCATGCGGGCTTATGAAAATTCTAGAACAATTATTGAGAAGCCTTTGCAGGCTCAACGTGTCATTGTATAGTACGCTTTGTGGTCTGGAGGCTCGATTGGGCCGTTTTTTCGAAGATGAGGCTGAAAATGCATTAAGTGTCAATGGATCACGCTAACAACTCAATTTTTATTGACGACGTGGATATCATTGACATGTGGTTTTAACAAGACGGCGCCGCATGTCATACAGCCTATGAATTGCTAACTAAATTTCCTAATCGCATAATTTCACGACAATCAGCAGTTAAGTGTGATTTAACACCACTGGATTATTTTTTTTGAGGCTATGATAAGAGAGAGGGTCAATATTTAGCCAATCGAATCGATTTAAGCTTTAAAACTCAAAATTCCCATTTGCCGAACTTTTCTCTTCGTAATTTGAATCGTCTTAACCAAAATTTTTTGTTTTATTTTGTTTAAGAAAACAAATTTCTCTATAAATAATTCTTTGTATATCGAATATAAAATCACATTTTTCTTGATGTACAAAAGTTGTTTCATGAAATCAAAACGGTTATACTTCTATACTTAAACAATTCGAAAAAGTTACTGGATTTGTATCTTATTTCATCAGCTTAACAAAAGTTATTGTTTTAAAAAACTTTCTTAAATCCTCAATAATGTTTTTTTAAATAAGTTTTTATAGCATCACTTGTAAGAAATTACACAAAATCCTTACATTCGCTAACGCCAAGTTACCTCAGTTTAAGTCTATAACAATAGCAAAGGATGGAAACTAACCGAAAAGAAAACAGTTGAGAAAGCAAAGTGATTCGACAATATTCATACTTTTGTGTGAATGTAAACTAAAGCAACCAATATATTTCACTTAAAAATCTTATTAAAAAGAAAAGTGCGACAAAATTGAATTTGCATTCAAAAGACATTAACCGCAGCAGTTGCTTGAATTTTTTACACATTATTTTGCTGCCTAAAAATTTGTGTCTTTAAAGAAGAATAAAATACCTTGTAAAAATAGAGAATGAATGCAAACAAAAAATTACGACAAAAAACAGGAATGAACAAACTGCAATGACAAGAGTAAAAATTAAATTCAAATGCCAGAGAAAGTGAAAAAATGCAAAAAACAATAAAAAAAAAAGAAACAGGAGAATGTCAATGGTGGCATAAAATGTGGAAAGCTAACACACACATACACACCTATAAAACTTACAATTGAACAGTAAACAGTTGTTGTCTTAACTGATAACGTTACGGTTGCTGTTTCATGTGGCATCCTTGTCTTTAACGCATTTGACAAATTACTTTTCAATGCAAATTTGCAATTTTATTTTTTTTTTCCACCAAACATTTCCCTAGCAATTTAATTTGTTTCCATTCTTAACTAAAAGAAAAAACCAGTGAAAGGGAATGAAGAATTGAATGAAATTATTAAAATTCAAATTGATTTAAAGGTTTTTGATTTTATATTTAATAATAACTTTACATATAACAGACCAACAAATGACACTTTAGCTTTAATGTCACAAAAATGTGCCTGCTCAACATGTTCGATAATTTTGTTTACAACGAATTTAAATACTTTTTATACGGTTAGATATATTTAAAGCAAAAAGCATGCAAAATTATTTAGCAATTTTAATTTGTTATGTACGTGACTCGTTTTAGTAATAGACGTAATATTTATACAAAAGTCTTTTAATAACTAATCAATTTATTGCATGTTATTTGAACAAAGAAATAGAAAATTATATCTGTATAGCCTGTTTCCAAAGCCTGTTTTAAGCAAAAGGTATATATAATCAGCCAAATAGGTAAAAAGAATATAAAATTTAAAACTCGGTCGGTAGTACATCAAAAACTATAAGAGCACTATAGCCCATAATCAATAAACGTTAACAAAAATCTAATTTTTAGGGCGTGATAAGACCAACTATTATATATACATGTCCCATATTTCGATTAGTACAGTTAAAACGCATTTAAGGAAATTACAAATCATTACAAATAAGTCTTTAAAGATCATAAAGGGTTTTTCAACAAGAAGTTTGCTCTCTAAAGAAAATAAAGCAAAAAAATTTAACTTAAGATAATTCAAATTTGTACTGTATTACGAAGAGAAAAGTGCGAAAATTATGAATAAAGGACCACTATTTGGTAAAGTGGCGATGTCGAATCTTTTTCTTATTTCATTAATCACATCGCAGATTTTGAGTTTTAAGGCTGAGATCGATTCGATTGGCTCATTTAGACTCTGTCCTTAACATAGCCTCAGAAAAAATAATCCAGTGATGTTAAATAATAAGATCTGGCTGGCCACTGAACTACGGTTTGTCGTGAAATTATGCGATCGGGAAATTCGTTTTGCATTAAATTGATCGTTTCATTGGCTGTGTGACATGTGGCACCGTTCTGTTGAAACCATATAACAGTGATATATACGTCGTTAATAATAGGCCAACAATAAATCGTTAGCAACTTATATTAGCGTGATCCATTAACCGTTAACGCATTTCCAGCCTCATCTTTAAAAAAAAAACGGCCCAATCACGCTTCCGTACCACACAGCGCACCATACAATGATACGTTGAGCATGCAAAGGTTTCTCAATAATCGCTCTAAGATTTTCAGAAGCCGAAATAAATAAATTTTACTTGTTGACAAGTGAAAATTTGCTTCGTCTGAATAAAAGATTTTTTCAGAAAAACTAGCCGGTTGTTCTTGAATAAATTGAGCGAATCTACGGCGATATGAATGGTCATTTGGCTTCGAAGTGAAATCCTTACATAAAATTTTCCATGTGGTGGTTTTGGCTAACCCCAGTTGTTGAGAACGTCGAAGAATTGACAATGTTTGGATTTCCTTCAACACTGTGGCTCATGGCTGCACTGTTTTCAGTTGAACGACCCGGTCGAGCATGCGTTGTTGTTTTAATATTTGATATCGAGCCTGTCAACTCAAATTTAATGACCAAATTTTTAATAGCGGTCTCAAAAGGATAATTATGTTGTCCAAAAATAACAAGAATTTTACGAAATGTAACTTTAAACGAACCACCATTTTCATAGTTTAGTTTTTTAATTATTTTAGTGCAATTTTTCTGCAAAATTGAGTTCATTATAACAATTGTCAATACATCTGCAACGAATACGTCAAAAAAACTAAATGCCATGTTGTTGGTGTTGCCACAATTGAAAAACAAACTTTCTGGCGTTGATAAACGCGATATATGCATGTCTCATTTGGTATAGTACAGCTAAAACGCATTTAAATAAATTACAAATCACTTAAAGTAAGTGTTTGAAAATCATACATAAGAAACACTGGAGATAAACCACTTAGCTGCTTTACAACACAATCCGCTATAAACGAATTGCCGACTTCAAGTATCAGCAAATACCCCGAAGCCATACAAATACCTCCTTATTCACTAATGTCCCGCTTTAACAAGGACATTGAAATGAAATTTATTAAATAATAAAATGTATAAGTTTGTTATCCCTGGATAATCTTACTATATAAATGTATATGTTCATATAAATTTAATAATAATATCTCGTAAGTTTTAATTTTATTTGTTCTATGTATCTGTAAATAAGGACGAATATTTTAGATATTATGTGTTGTATATTATTTTAAATAAATTTTAAAATTTACATTATCTTGTACTTATAATTTGAAATTTATTTATTAAAATAAATAGACTTAAATCCTGGTACCCTTTTCCCATATTTAATATATTTCCCTTACAGGGTTACAAACAAAATTAAAAATATGTAAGACTCTTTACGTAGAGATAAGGTCTGTAAAAGTATTATGTATATTTAAAAATCATATTTAAACACACATAAAAAAGTTCTCAATATTCTTGCCAAAACAATACGAACCATTACTTTTCTCATAAATATTCAATTTATTTTTAATTTTATTAAATAACTGATTTCAATCATGTTCATTACGTGTTATTAAAAATAAATACACAGTCTGACTTGGTATGCATATATAATATAACGAGAACAAACACATACTTGCATTATACCACCACAAACATAAACACATTTTTTGGCTTTAGATAAGTAAACAATTAAACAGAAAATTAAATAATTACATTCCAATCAATATAAACTCAGTCTAAAACGTTGCCTTCAGTTAAATTCGAAATACGTAGTTATTGACCAAACGATTGAATATGAATTTAATTTGAATCATTTATCTTTGTATATTTAGCGAACGCTGCTTCAAATTTTTTCATTTAAAATTATTAAACTTTTTATAAAACATTGCAATCTTTAAATAAATATAAATATTATTTCATTTTGTATTTTCCAATCGACCACCAACCAAGCCACACAGCGAAACGAATCATGCAACCACCATATAAACGTGCTGCTCAACAAATGTTTTAATTAAATATTATCACAAAATAAATAAATAGAACAAGTGGTGTTACTTAACTGTTTATTACTGTTGTTATGATTGTTAATATTAATTGATATTTTCTGTACTAAATAGCAATTTTCTCAGTGATATATATTGTAATATTTTTAGCTATAACCGCAGCGCTTCGGTATCCGGTAAAGATAATAACTTTGCAGCAGACGTAATATCCATATTTTTCTAATCCATCCGGTGTTTCGCTTTAGTAAGCACATTAATATTGTTGTTTCGGTACGCGGTATATCGGCAGCCTCAAACCCTTTCAATTCTGCTAGTTAATTGAGAGTTACTTGCTTACAGAATTTTTATCTTTAAAATATTGTTAGGTACATGATAATAAGTTTTTGCTTTATATGGAAGATACCATGAGCATGACCTTGCACTCAGTGTAAGGTATAGAGATATAGATTAAAATCAGCACCTAGCCGTTTGACTGTAATCTGACGGTGGTCTTGCTACTGGGTGATATAGAAAGCGTTTACCAACGCTCCTAAGATACATAACATAGCTCAAGTGGCAATTTTAGAAGCACAGCGAGCAGAGCCGTACCCCAACTCCTTTCTTAAGGCAAGGAGTCGCTCCAACCATACCGACATTCGCTTGCAATGCTATACTACATCAGATAGAAAACATGAAATACAACGACGCCTCAAAGTCTATTTTGGAGTCGCTTGTCCGCGTACAAGAGAGGGCCAAGAAGCTTATCGGGGACAGTAGGGTAGCCAACTCTATTGATTCTCTAGAGCATCAATGTGTATTGTATTTTGCTGTTTTATCGTTTCTACAATGGTGAGTGCTCTAATGAAATTAGGGAACTTTTTTCCGCTACTATCACGTTTTTCCGTTTAACTCGCTTTTCATTGAGAATCCATCAATTTGTGGTTAATTGGCCGGTGAATCGTACTACGAATTACACAGATAATTTTTTATCAGAACAGTCCATATATGTATTAAACTCCCTCCAGAGGTCTTTCCTGTGACTTCCCTTCAAATCCATGCCCACAAACACTGCTCTCTCTTTCCTCCTCCCCACAACCTAATTAACTAGTTCTAGCACAATGCATTGCATGTGTGCCATAACTAATGGCCGTTTTTGGGTTTAACAGCCGCCAAGTTACTTCCCAAAGGACCACCCAAATAAGCAGTTCAGAACCATAGCCCTGCTGGTTACTAGTTCCGTTGGTAGTAATTTGCTAAATCTGTAGTGCAGTTTCAGGCTTATACCAGTTAAGGCAACTGGTGACTTTTACCGCAAGAAGCACATATCAAAATATGAAAGGGTTCACCAAGACTGAATGCCTCGCAGGGGAGCCATAAAGGGGTGCCATGCGTACGAAATTTTGAGATTGTAAATGCTATAATTCTGTTGGCATTAGCTTTTAATTCCCTGTAGGAGGTCCATGCCGATATCAAGCTTATTTTTTTGCAGTGTTACACACCTTAATAAGAAGATTATTTGTGAACAAAACTATACTTCTTTCTACCGTTCCTAAGTAACATGATGATAAATATTAACGTCATAGGAAGTGACACGCCCACTTGGAAATAGTTGGAAACAAAGTCTGAAAACTTTAGGAGCAACAATTACTCTAGACAACTATAGCTTTCCGACAAACAAACAAAAACAAAAAAAAAACAGCAAGTTTTGTGATAACTACGTACATAAAAGAAAAATCAATTAAATTCATTTTTTTAATTCTTTAAGTAAATTGTATGCTGCCATGAACGTCAACTCAAAGCAATGGAGGATATAATTGGTTAGCAATTATATATTTCTGCTTGTATTAAACTTTTTATGTTCCCTTTACAATTAACGAAAATTAATAGAGCAATTAACGTTAACTGGAAAATAAATGTACATTTGTTAAATTGGTTCCGAAACGATACATTTTAAAAAATCAGAAAAATTGCTTTTATTACTTAAAGCGATAATAAAAATTGTACGACATTATTTTGTGAGAAGCCTTTATCATAAAATCAATTCAAACACACCAAAAGCGGCGGAGTAATTCTTATTTGCGGGAATGCAATCAACCACCGCCCAAACTCGACAGAATATCCATTACTATTACGAAGATAGTGTCTCGAGCTCAAGTGGTTAAAAAGGTTTTATCAGATCTCAACAAGTCTCCTGGGCCGGTGGGGATTCCTGCACTGGTCTTGAAAGAGTGCTCTTCGATGCTAGCGCGTCTGCACCATGTATATTGCCAGCAAATTTCAAAAGTGTTGAAAGATTGCTAATGTAACACCGATCCTCAAAAAGGGTGAGGCTAACAACACTGCAAATTACTGGCCGATTACAATTTGTTCTGTACTGGCCAAAGTGATGGAAAGTATGATTAATTTTTATCTTGTGAGGCTTTCCTATCTGCTGGCTTTCCTATCTGAACAATGGTGTAACTCCATACATCATTTCGGAGAGATACATCATTTCGCTCTAAATATTTCCAAGACATTTGATAGAGTATGACATGATGCACTTCTGTAAAAACTTGTTGCTCCTGGTGTCGGTGATAATTTCTCTAGATTTGTATCGAGTTTTCACAGGAATCGCAATATACGCGTTATTTTAGATGGGATTTCATCAGGCGAGTTCAAGAATAATTCAGGCGTACATCAAGGCTCCTTTCTCTCTCCTACCCTATTTCTTATTTTTCCAAATGATCTTCTTCGTCAAACTTTTAATCCTATATACTCTTTCGAAGATGACAGCACCGTTTATCATTCGTATTCATTTGGCAATAGACCGAAGCAGGTGGAGGTAAGTTTCAAAAGGCAGAACATGAATGATACGCTCAATCATGATCTCGCGATAATCTTGGAATGTGTCGTGTGAATAGACACATTCCAAGTCGATTTTAATGCCCCTATGACGCAATGTTGTATGGTTACGCATAGATTTGTATTCGGGAATAGTGCTACATCTGCTATTCTGGCTGATATAGGTATTACGGAATCGGACGCTCTTGATGTTCTTGGCATGACAATTCATTGATGACTAAACACTTGCAAAATATGTTTAGTCATCCATAAATGAAGCTTTGAAGTGCATTGGTTTTTCTACATCCGATTTTCGTACTATTTATACCACCTATATCCGTCCGAAAATGGAATGCAACTCTCATGCATGGGCTAGCGCCCCGAAGTATATCTTGGAGTTGCTCGACCGCATGCAGGAGAGGGCCAAGAGGCTCATTGGGGACAGTAAGGTATCTAACTCTGTTAATTCTCTTGAGCATCGACGCAAAGTAGGTTGTATTTCACTGTTGAGAGTGCATCCATTTGTGGTCGATTGGCCAGTGCACCGCACTACGTATTACAGGAAGATTTCGGTTTTTAGCAGAACAGCTCCTGTGTAGAATAAACTCCTGTGTAAAATAAACTACCTCGAATGTCCACAAACACTACTTTCTCTTTCCTCCTCCCCATAACCTAATTTCCTAGTTCTGGTACAATGCATTGCATGTGGTACTTTTTTGTGTGAGGAAATTCAAATTTGAAATTGCTATAGCACCGTAATTTTCGACTCACACCAACTGTAAAGTATACAATTGCTACAACTTTAAACTGACAGCTGACGAATTGCAGGAAAACTACAAGAGTGACTTGATCGAAATTTGTGTAACCTCAAAAGGGCGCCATTTATAGTATATTTGGCTATGTTGAGCCCACCTTAACAAAAAGAAACGACGAACTATAACAATTTCATTGCAATGTTAAGGTAAACTCAACCGACCATTCATTGATTTAGCAAATGGGTTGGCTGGTTACTTCGTTGTTTCATTTTTGGAGTTGTGGACATTTTACACAAACTTGCGCATATGAAATGTATACGAATTTAAGTTTTACATTTCTTTGTTGGTGTAGAAGGGCAACAACAGCAATAACAAAACGAACATGTAACTTTTACCTTTCATGCTTTAGGGGGCACAACCTACAATTGGTAAATTGTATGCATTTGAACCCTCAAAGCAAAAACAAAAAAAAAACAAAAAATAAACAGCAACACAACCGAACCAAAAAAGGAAATAAAAAGACAAGTTCGAATGAGAGACCAAAAGAAAGATGTGAAAATGTTAAGGAATAGAGTGGTGGGTGTAAAGCACACTCTGTCGTAACTAATGAATGATAGAAATGTCCACACCTACTTGTCGGTCAAAAGAATGTCTGCAAAACTTTTAACTTAAATAAATTTACAAAGGGGCTGGTGAATACGGATTTCAATTTAAACATACGATAGAAGAGTGATACCTTTGACTAGACAAATTTAATTTCAACTTAAATGATTGAATTAAGAAGAATAGCAAATGCTCACAAGAATGTATTAAAATTCTCAAAAATATTGCTGTTGTATTTTATATAAGAATGATATTTTCATCTACTACCGAAATGAGTTGTAACAAATATTTAATTTTCATTCAGCTTAAATTGTTTTATGTAGTTTTCGTGGTAAATTTTTTTTTTTTGGAAATAGAAAAACTCTTTGGTAGACAAAAAATAAAATTATTGCTTATCATTTTGAAAATTATCTTTTGCACTCCTTTCCCATTACTTTGTTCTGTTTATTGGCTAAATTACATTTATATTTTCTTGTCTGTTTATGATAAATATTTCCAATATGAGTTGATAATAATTTTCCGACCAGACAATATTATTTGCATCATGATGATTGGAATATTTTTCTGATTATTTTCATAGTTCTATATTTAGGCACATTAAAGTGTTTGTTCAAGAAAGATTTAATTTTTAATACGGTGCTATATTAAGACAAATAAATTAAATAAGAGAACATTTTAAATCCACGTTCCTTATTAAACTGTTTTACATACCGGGTGCTACAAATCCACGTATCTATTTAAATCATATGCAATTTGCTGTGGCCAAAAGTGTCGATTTCAATACAAGAACGTCAGTGGTCCATTGGTCGCTATTTCCATCACCAATAAAATTGTTCTCTCATAACGATCGGCAGTTGAGGGTGACCATTCCTTTACGGTGTACAGTCGTCATTGAATTTGAACACACATAATTGACGCTCATGAATAAGGGGAAAACGTTCATGTTTGTGGTAAGAGGTCAAGGCATCGAGGGTATGCATTTAGAAGTGATAAGATGTCATCACTTCTAGCGATATTTCTGAAAATACTATTGGAAACATCATTAGCAGAGAACACCACCGATTAGCGACTATATACCTATTGTGGTACGTAGTGAAAACTTTAACTTGAATAATCTTCCTATCAATCTTTGGCTGACTAAGTTTGCCTCAAAGAGACGATTTGACACCTTAAGGTACCGATAGAAACCCCAACAAAGTCTCGAAAATTGCATTGACGTGATAAGCTACTACGAAGCGGCAGGTGGGGTTCTGTAAATGAGACCGCATTCAAAAGTAATAGAAATGTTTGAATTATGTTATTTACAATAACGTCATAATATTAACAAGGTGTTAAGGAAAGTCCATATCAATTAATTATGCAAAGATATTTGTATTATGACCATCCCGTATTGAAGTAAAGAACTTATTTTAACTTTAATTGCTTTACTTTTTTTTTACTTTACTTTGCCGCCCATAATCTTGCCTTATATATAACACATTTATTTAAATCTATTATAATAAGTAGCACTTATTCGTCAAAATGGAAGTGTGCCAAATTGTCCTCTTTTATGATAACTATCTGCCCTTCTTTCCCGTTTTCAGACGATGATTTCCACTTCTGTCGCTCTTGCAATTGGTGTAGATACTCGGCTGACCAACGCCTTCAGAACTCATGTTGGGGTTGGGACTTTCCATCTTGTTGCGAGAGAACTATGTGGTTGCACTGCTCTACTATCCACTTGAGCTGTAAGTGGTTCTCCAATTAAGAAGTGTCCTGGAGTCAGTGCAGTTAGGTCATTTGGATTTGATGACATCGGAGTTAGAGGCCGAGAATTTAATATGGCTTCGATTTCTATGATTACTGTTCCAACTCTTCGTGCGTCAGTGACGCTGTTGAAACACTTTGTAGTAAAAGTTGCTTAGCGGATTTTACTGCTGGCTCCCATAAACCTCCAAAGTGTGGGGCTCGAGGTGGAACAAATGTAAATTCAATACCTTTTTTATTGCATGACTGTAAGATCTTTCCTTGAGAGTGATTATCAAAGACTGCTTGCTTTAGTTCTTCTAGCTGATTTCGTGTACCTGTGAAGTTTGTAGCCTTGTCTGAGTATATGGTCTGATAATGATGACATCTGACAATGGTAGTTTTTCTCATGCAACATTGCGAGTATAAGTTTTGTTTTGCGTCATATGATAGATTAGAAGCTTCCAATCTTCCTCCGACCCGTAAAATGCCTTTTTCATATAGGAATGGCGATAAGCTGCCAATTGAGCTAGACTTGTCTACTTGGTTTTTCTTTAATTCAGGTATCTCCTTCTTGAAGTCGGAGACCTGAACTGCTAGAATAATTATAAATCGTGAATCATCCAGTTCTGCAGGACTCAGCGAAACGTGTTTTGGTTGCAATTCATTTTGTGTTTTTGACTTATTTATGAATCTGAGTACGTAACCCAAAATCTTCTGTAAAGTTCTAAACGATTTTTTGTGGTGAATTTCATATATAAGTTTACCGCCGTTTAACACTATAGTTACTGTAACAGGAACATAACTCTAGTCGAGGTAATGTCTACTGTTTCAATGGTGCAACTCTTGATTGTGCACAGAGCATTCGCACGATTACCTACCCATTCTTAAGAATTGCACGAATGTATGCAACTGCACCAAAGGCCTTCTCAGATGCGTTCGTGAACTCGTGTACTTGTGTTTTTAGTGGGTTTTCGTCCTGGAAGATGTGTCGTGACATCGTAAAATTGTTATGATGTTCTAAATCGCTTCTGAATGTGCTCCATTCAGTTAATGATTCATCCTAATCTAATTCATGATCACAAAGGTGTTAAATAAATATTTTGGCCTTAACAATCACAGGGGCTAATAGGCCGAGAGGATCAAATAGTTTTGCGAGATCAGAAGTTACTGTACGTTTGGAGATTTCCTGATGTTGGGTTAATGTGACTTAAACGCAAAAGTGATCGCTTTTGGAATGTGCCAGTTCCTAAAAATAACTCGGAATTCAGGCCAATTGTGCTTTTTATCTAGGAATTTAAAAAAAATTCTTCACAATCCAGTGTCATGTTACATTGAAAATAACGCTTTGTTCTTTGATAGGCGATCGGGATTTTATCAAAATCACGCCTGTGCTTTTTTTGCTCTATTGAATATAACTGAGAACATTCGATGCTAATTTGATGAAGGAAAAATAAATTTCCGCGCATTCCTTGATCACCTTTGATTATCGCACTCGCTGCATAAAATTTCAACACTTTTTTAACTTCTCTTTTACTTCCATCTCCATACTTCTGTAGTCGTTCGCAGTTTATATTGTCAAAAAATCTTTAATCTTCAGTGTTACATATGTCTAGGGGTATTCTCAAGGCTCAATCCTTAGACCACTCCATTCTTGTAATTATGCAACTTTTGCACCGCCAAGTCCATATGTAGGCAGATGATGTGTAACTGTATTTGAGCAGTACAGTATTCCCCATTGCTGAAAATATTTCAGGACTGAATAAGGAATTGAATAAAATTTATTGCTGGACCACTACCAGTAAATTTTGTTTAAACTCTCATAAATCAAAGTGTATTATAGTTCGTAAGAAATCTATTAATTATATTATCGATGTTGATTTTTTTGATAAATGGCGAGAAAATAACTGTAGTAAATGCTGCTAAGAACCTCGGTATAATAAACAATAATACTCTTGATATGTGCTTGAATTTTGAGTACGAAAAGAACACTGAAGATGGCAAACAGACGAAACCGGTTTGTTCACAAACCAAATTTGACGAGGGTCGACGGAAATCCGTACCCAAATAAAAGTAATAATACTCTTACTTGAACAAACCATGTTTATTTACATGTGGGTCGGATTTATAGTAAGGTAAGATGTCTTTGGTCGTCACATCACTACACATCTTCTTGCAAAATCTTATCTTGTTCCTAGGTTAGGTGCACATGTAGGCTAGTAGGTAGTGTACTAGCTTGTTAGTATAGGGGTTGTGGGTTCCATTCCCAACGAGGACCTTGTTTTTCTCACTACAAAAATAAATATTGACTGTCGGTGCGGTCGGTCAGCGATGAAGACATAGTCACTGGTCGCTGTGCTGTCTTATACGGCAGTTAATTTCCGACTATCCTTCTACTTTTACCACCTGTTTCATTTCTTCTCTTTCAAGTGCCTCGGTTTTCTAAAACGGTGTAAGAGATACTTCACCTCCGAACAGAAAAAAAAATAAGAAAAAGGAAAGAAACAATCAAGCAACTGCACTGTATAACGCACTGTCAGAATCGAATTTTCTAATTCCAACAATGTGTAGCGTGCTGAGATTGATTTGGTTGTTAATAATAATAGGTTACTTCTAATGAACTCTTGTTTATTACTATTAAATAACTCTTTTCTTTAGATTTACATTCTAAAAATAGGTTTATAATATATAATAGTAAAATTGAATCTATTAAATATTAATTGAAAATAATATTACTTTGAAGACAATATTTACTTTAATTCAACAAATTTATTCAACAAGTCTAGAAAAAACATTTTCAAATATACATACACACATTCATACATCTTGAAAAAAGAAGTTACAACTCGTTTTTGGTAAACATGTCTCTCAAACAATGTATATTAACTTTAAGTTAAGTTCTATAGTTTGTTTAAGTTTTTAACTGATAAAGTTTTATAAACAAGTTTTATAAACTTCTTATTAACTTTTCGCAGTAGGCGGAAATCTTTAGTTGACCAAGTGTTGCACATATGCTGCTCTTACTTGACTTAAGTCAACATAAAGTTTTGTAAAGTTGTTTTTTCAAGCCGAAAACTTCAAGGGTCAATAATTGTTTTTCTTATCAATACTCTCAAATTTTATAGAGTTTTTATGTGCGCTATTTTAATTATTACAAATTTATAGTTTGCAACCGTCGTATAAGTATTTGAAATTTAGTGTCGATTTTTTATAATAAATATGATATTTTTTATCTTTTACTTTAGTTTGCATATCTCTAACACAATTTGAAAAATTTATGGTTCTTCTGTTTTGTGTGTGTGTTTTTTTTAACCTCAAAGTATGGATGACATTTCTTATATCCGCCAACAATGTCTTCGCTTAAAATGACAGGAAACTTGAATAACAGCTCACTTTGTGTGTAACTGTGTTTGTATGCGTAAGAGCTGTTTGTGGCTTGATTCTTGACTGTGTAAGCAAGTAATTTGCAGTCACTAGGTAGTGTAGTGGCAATACATTTGATTTACTTTGTTTTTTTTTTTCTTTAAGGGTGTGGAAAAATGTTGTCTTAGTAATCAAATGCTTTAAAGGTGGGTTAGATATTTATTTCTTTTATTAATACATAAAAAATTTTAATTTTTATATAAAAGATTAAATTTTTTCCAGTAAGATAAAAATTTACATTTTTGTTTGAAATTGACGTTGAATTTTTAAATTTCAAATTTATTTAATAAAATACAATAATAATTTATAACCAAATACTTTTTTAACATTAAAGTAACTGCCTTAAGCCCATTGTACTATACAAATAAAAAGTTTTTTACCAAGAAATTTGTTTTCTAAAACAAAATAAAACAAAAAATTTAGATTAAGATGATTAAAAATTTGTATTGTGTTACGAAGAGAAAGTTCGGCATTTATGAATGTAAAATGATAGCTGACAAATGTCCAACACGACCAAGCTGACAGATGTCGATTCTTTCATCAAAGTTTTTAATCGCTTCCTTCACATAGCCCCACAAAAAATAGTGCAGTGGTGTTAAATCCCACGATCTGGCATCCGACTTAACTGCTGATTGTCAGTGAAATTATGCGATTGGGAAATTTGGTTTGCAACAAATTGATCGTTTCATTGGCTGTGTGACATGTGGCATTGTCCTGTTAAAACCACATGCCTGTAATATCCACGACGTCAATAGTAAGCCAAAATTGAGTTGTTAGCATTTCGCGATAGCATGATGCATTGACCGTTACCGTATTTCTAGCCTCATCTTCAAAAAATAAAGGCCCAATCATGCCTCCAGACCACATAGCGCACCATACAGTAGTACGTTGAACATGCAAATGATTTTTTTTAGAAATCCAGCCGGTTATTCCTAAATAAATTGAGCGAAGCTACGGCGATGTGAATGGTCGCTCGGTTTGAATATCTGCACCACTTAAACCTTAAAAGGCTTCAAAGCTCAATTCTTATCCAAAATTTGCCTTTTGGTTGTTTTAGATAACTGCAATTGTTGAGAACGTCGAGGAATTGACGATTTTTAATCTGGTTCAACACTGGCTCACGACTGCAATGTTTTCAGTTTCACGATCCGGTGGAACATGCGTTGCTGTTCGAAGGAACATGCGTTGCTGTTCGAAGGAACATGCGTTCTTCCACATCATCAATAATAGACTAAAATTGAGTTGTTAGCATCTCACGATAACGTAAACCATTGAACGTTACCGCATTTCCAGCCCAATCATACCTACAGGCGCACCATACGGTGACACGTTGAGCATGCGAAGGCTTCTCAAAAATCGCTTTAGGATTTTCAGACGCCCCAATACGACAATTTTGCTTGTTGAGATACCCTGACAAATGAAAATAGACTTCGTCTAAAAAATATTTTTTTCAGAATAACCAGCCGGTTGTACCTGAATAATGTGAATGGTTGGTCGGCTTCAATTCATGCACCAGTTGAAACTTGTAATGCTTCAAAATCAAATCCTTTCGCAAAATTCTCTCACGAATTAACAAATTTGGATCTGCTTCACACTGTCGCTTACGACTGTGGTGTTTTTAGTTGAACAACCCTATCGAACACGTGTTGGTCTGTTCACATTTTGTATGGAGCCTGACGACTCAAATTTAACGATCAAATTTTCAATGACGGTCTCAGAAGGACGATTATGTTGTCGGAAAATATCACGAATTTTACGAAATGTAACAAATTTAAAATTTTTTACTTGAAAGATAAAAGAAACAATTTTTCAACTCAAAGGTGTAATTTTGAGGAAAAAAACAGGATTTTAAAAACAGTATCTTCTATTGGGTCTAAACAATAAAGTAAGTGACAAATCGTACAGATAAGAAGATATAATATCATTACCAACCTTCTAGCTCTGATTGACAAACTTTTTTTTTTTGTTTGGTTTTTTTTGTTTGTTTTTTTTTTTTTATAAAATAATTTCTATGTGAATATTCTTCAGATATTTTGAAGTATATTCTTTTATTCGTTAAAGTTACACCATTACTTTTGAGTTAGAAATGGAATAGCTAACTCGACTGTTTTATGTACATTTATGCATTTATGATATAATAAAATTATTAATAAAAACCATTTTAATAAACACAGTTTTAGCTAGAAACTCTAAAATTCAATTAGTCCGAATGAAACTTTTCAAAACATTTATATATTTCGAAATAAATTTTAAGGAAGTAAACAGCTTATCAAATTAAAAATGTTTTAAAATTTACGTTGTTTCTGCACATTAATGTCTGGTATTCACACCTTTTTGAAATTTAAGTTCGAAAAAAAAGAAATTTTATGGGCTGCTTGTTAAGGAATACTCTTACAAAAACTTTAACCCACACATACACATACGCACAAATAGATTTTATGCGAAACAGTCTCTTGTAATAAAGTCTAGAGAAATTTATAGATTCTCAACAGTTTATGTTAAGCAAGTTATTTTTATTTTTTGTTTTCAACAAAAGCCACTTGGCTTTAAACACAGATAAATGGCAAAACCAGTGAATACGAGTAAATAAGTTGTTAATGGTTGATGGCTGAGTGTTTGATTACAGTTGGTGTATTAAATGTTTTTTATTGGCGGTTTTAAACATAAAAATCTATAAGATTTATTGAGTTTAACTTAAAATTTAAATTTTATTTTATAAGTATTTAAATATCTTTAAAAAGCATTCCAAGTGTAATAAATTTATTTTTATTTTTTCTTTACAGCTGACAATGCAATAAGTAAGTAAAAATTGATTTGTAAATCTATAAAAAATATTTATTTTAACGTATAACAAATTGGCTTAGAAGAAAAATACTCGAAAAGAAATATTGCATTCAATTTTAAAGCTATATATAGAAATTTATCTGCTTTCTGGTATATTTTAATTATTTTATGATTATGTGTCTTTTAATTAAAAACTGTAAAATCAATTTAATCTTTGTGCCGCAAATGTATTTCTTCTAGTTTTTATAGTCAAAATTATAAAAATGTTTTTTACTTTTTCATTAGCGGGAAATTGCGCACTGCTTTTTTTCGTCTGAGTTTTGGTCATGGTCCAACGAGTTTCCGGTGCTGTTGTTTTTATTTTAGTGGGATGTCTTAAACTACAAAAAATGTTTAGAAAAAAAATTTAAAATAAAAAACAAGATGAGAGAAAAAAATGTCTTGAAGATAAAAAATTAAACAATAATTAAAGTGTGAGAACTTTGTAAATATTTCAGTGCCATATTCAAGTTTCTTTTGAATTCTGCTTCGCTTAACTGTTATTTTCCTTAAACTTGTAATGAATTTATTTTTAACTTAATCTATTAAATGACTTTATTATTATTTAAAGCAGACTATAAATATTTTCGTAAAGAAATTATAACAGAATCATATATGATATATAGCGATATACACATTCTTCTTAAATGGCCATATACAACACTGGTGAGTCTTGGGCCGAGGAGAGGATAGCATTCCATGCACTTCGGTCTTCTGCGCTACTTTTCCAGTTTCTAACACTTATGTCCGAAATATGTCGTTGGAGTTTTTGTCGTCCTCTACTCCGGACGCCTTCGGCATCATATTCAAAAATTCTCCTTACCGGATCTTCTTTACTCATTTGCACAACACGTCCTAGCTAGCGCAGTCTTTGCAGTTTGATGCCCTTCACAAGGTCAATTTCAGCGTAAAGCTCCTCCAGTTCATGATGTATACGATATCAGTAGTCTTTACGTACGCAACCTAGTCTGTATATTCTACGAAGGATTTTTCTCTCGAATACGCAAAGTGCAGCTTCATATGCTTGCGTAAGTACCCATGCTTCTGCGCCATATAAAAGCACCGTTAGAATGAATGTCTTGTAGAGTACTATTTTCGTAATTCTAGAGAAAGTTCTTCTTTTAAATTGCCTGTTTAGCCCAAAGTAGGACTTGTTTTCCAATATTATTCTTTTTCGCATTTCCAGGCTGATGTTGTTGTTTATATTTATGGATGACCCGAGATATAAAAATTCCTCCGCAACCCCAAAGTTATAGCCGTCAGCGTTCACAGTGTCAACTAATCGCGCAGATTTCCTGTTCGTTACAACCAACACTGCCAAAACTATTTTTAAGGATTGCCTTTCAATGCCCGCAAAAGTAGC
Organism: Trichopoda pennipes; assembly: GCA_030448955.1. Taxonomy (NCBI): domain Eukaryota; kingdom Metazoa; phylum Arthropoda; class Insecta; order Diptera; family Tachinidae; genus Trichopoda; species Trichopoda pennipes. The sequence goes on from JASKUP010000012.1 coordinate 19,815,017, forward strand.
AGTTAAATCTCTCAATATCCTACCAATGATGTCAATGTCATCAGCATATGCAAGGAGCATGTGACTTTTAGTGAAAATAGTGCCATTTAACTGTTGCATCACGTTATGATTTTTTCCAAAGCAATGTTTAATAGGTTGCATGATAAGTCGTTGCCCTGTCTGAATCCTCGTGATATACATTTATCTTATCTTTCTACATCAGATGTGATCCTGTCAATAGTCAATAAGTACATTTTAAGTACATATTCTCGCATTCCCCCCTGTAAAGAAAAACTAAAATAATAAAGCGTAGTAGCCAAGGATTTGGTTATATATTCCATATAATGGAAACATGCTGCTTTGGTTCAAAAATTATTTAGAAAGTAGATTCTATTGTTACGAATGTGTCTTGCTTAAGTTTTAAAATAAAATAATTAAGCAATAAAGCGAACTACTGGTTACAAACTGCGTAGAAATTTTATACGCACACAACAACAATTTGATATGCTGTTTACTAACTGCCTGGCATGCAAGACAAAAAAATACATGTATGCTGTTTACCATCTAAACGCGCAAGACAAAAACTAATTTTACAACAATAAACCTGCATGTTGTTTACCATCTGCGTTGTTTTCTAAGAAACCCTTTTCTACAAAAGACTAAAACAAATAGTTTGAAATAAATCCGAAGCAGAAACCTTATCAGCATAAAAACAAAAACAAATATACACACAGATATAGAGGCGCCTATACATCGAGTAAACAACATACAACAACAAAATGTGATAACTGAGTGGATAGTCAGTCAGTGTAAAATTAAACCTCATCAAATAAAGACGTACATTGTTCTGAAGTGTCAACTTTGTGTAATTAAAGTAAATAAAATTGTTATAAATTTAAAATTCTAAAAACTGCTGTTTTTTATTTCGCAATAAAGAACTCACAATAACAATATTATGTATAAATAAACAATAAATATAGTGAAAAAATATAATGCGAATGGGGAGCACCTCAAGGAATAAAGCTTGGATAACTTTTGTACACTATCTACCCATGCGAAATGATAGGATGTTTAGAAAAGGGACAACACCGCAATAATAACATCCTATAAAGACATAAAAACTACAACTGAAAAAATGTAGAAACAATTGAATATTGTCACGAAATGAATTACCAATACCAACAAGACTAAACTTATGCATATAAAGCCACCTCATCTTTTCAACAAACTTTTTACGTTGCAGTTTCATGTCTCAAAATGTCTTGAATACTAAAAAAAATCAGGGTGACAACTGTACAAACTTTATTTAAAAATATGATCTTGACGTATTTATTGACAGAAATTTGAAATGAAAAAGACACATTAAAAGACCACAAAAAAAATTGAGAAAAGTCTCCTATATGTTGCACTACTTGAGCAAGTGCTCTAGGTATGAAGTTCTGCCTCAAGCATAGTTTGCATTAGTGAGAGTCTCATGAAGTTTCTGCTTAGGGTAGCGCCAAATACAGGAGCACTAACCATAAATCACAAATCTAGGTTTAAAAAATTTTACATAAATCAGCAGAATAGACAACCTTATTAATCTATTCAATATAATTGAAACCGACACACTTCACAATCATAATAACAACAGCAACATTCTGTCACAAAACAACATTACAGAAAATAATATCATCGACACCTTCAATTTTTCAAACAACAACAACAACTTTAAAAGTACAATAAACAATAATGAGTCGAGTAGAAATTTAACAACTCCCAATAATTAAGTGGCGGCAAGTTCTACCAAAAACCTTCATGTTCTTAGTGTTAAAAACATTCTGCTATGAAGCCTTAGCCAAAGAATTCTAAAATAGTAGATATTTAAAGCCGATAGACCATACCAATACCACACAAAGACGAACTCAAAGAAGATTTTAAATGGAAAACGAGTATGGAAAAGGTCCACTTCTTGTAGCATTGTCAGCAGTTTCGAACAAAACAACAATTGAAATTATCAGCACAGCGCACGAGCAACATGGAATAAACTACGTGAAAAAGAATATAAACTACGTGATAAAGAATATTTGAATATTTTTACAATAAAAAAAAATTTATAATTACGAAAACTGCGAAATATGATTTTAAAAAACTATACTATATTATGCATGAACTTATTTATTTTTTAGTTGCAATGTCCTGTTTTGCTTTTAATAAAAGCTTTGCGGGCTCAGAATGATAAAGATAAATTTTGTACGAATCCTTAAATAATAATAATAATGAATAATAAATAAATAAAAAAAATATAAATCAGCTATCAACTACAGTAACAGTTGCTATCCCTGTTCGTATTATTTTTTGCTTGATTTGCAATATTTCCGTTACTTCTTTATTGTCTTTTAAAGTGGCACTACTTTAGCATAAATTTGGAAAACCAATTTATGCTTTATGTTTATGTTATATTTACGTTTATAATAAATATTAAATAAAGTTAAAAATTTGATGTTTTCCTCATAAAAGAACTGACTTTATTGTAGGGAACCTTATCTTTCAAACTGTAAAGAGTTTCCCCACCAGAATAACCGATTTGAGGAAACTGGTTTTGAACCTGGTTGAATGTAAGAAAATTTTTATTATTGTAAAATATTTTTTAAAATTTAAAATAAACACCCAGATATCAATTTCGGTTAAGCAGTTCATAATGGGTTATACATTATATGTTAGTACCATTTTTTATAAACGAAATTCGTGTTACATTTAAAGCACCTTGAAATTCATTTTATTTCTGTGTTTTTCTCTTTAATTTAGTGGTTTTTGGTTTGGTTGAAAAACTAAAAAGATGCCGCACACTAATACACTGTAGTTGTGGTAAGACATGGGGCACGTTGCTTCCATGTTTGGTTAAATTTTTATTGCAATTGCTTTTGGTATTTCCAGAAGACACATTTAAACACAGAAAAATAACTAAATGTATGGCGATATTCAATGCTAGTCTTAGTTTTATTTTTTATTTTATTTTTACGTGATAAAGATAAAAAACTTAAGTTTTACCTGAATTAAATTAAGTAACAAAAAACACGAAACTTTTGATTTGTTTGTAGCAATATTTTTTTTTTTATTTTTTTTTTTTTTTTGTTATACTTGTTTGTAGCTTTTGTTATTTCTGTTAGCGGTTTGATAGAATGGTTCCCATGTTTTATTATGTTGCTTCTTTCCCTGAATACATTATTTAGGTATTTTTATTGTTGATTTTCTTGCCAACGATATTAACAAACAAAATGACGTTTTTCAAAAACTAAAGGTAGCAAATATACAAGCATTCAAGTGTGTACTATAGAAATCTATCCAGATAACGAAAACATGCTACTGTTTTTATTTTTAATATTTTTGGTTTATTTTAGCTGTTTTCGTCTTCTACATTTATTTGTGCGTGTAAAAAACTTACCAATCGGTGGTTGGTTGGCTAACACAAACCTGAATCATGTATCTGAAGCAAAATGGTCATTTGGCGATTGTGAGTTTCATGACAAAAAAGGAAATAATTATAAATATTGAACATGGACAACCAACAATAACCAATGAATGCTGGCATCTTCTCTTTCTTGTATTAAATTTAGTTACGAGTACAATTGATTTTTACATGTGTATATATTCCACACATCCTAAGGACTTGTTTCTTGTATATTTAATTTGTAACAAATACGTAGAAACATTCATTATCATTTGAAATTGTTATTAAAATTCCTAGTGAAATTTTTTCGTCATTTACAGTTTTTTTTATAATTATTCCCAAAATTTTGTGGTGAAAAAATTTATGATTCTGAAATAAATATACAACTGCGTTTATTTTAAGTTTAGAGTGCTGAACGTCTTCAGCCTACACAATTAAACCTTAATCAATCATGCTGACAGATATCGATTCTTTCATCAACATTTTTAATCACTTTTTCGTAAAATGGCGGCACTATTTAAGGCTGAACTCAATTCGATTGACTTCGTATAGATTCTGGCCTCAACCTAGCCCCACAAAAAATAATCTAGTGGTGTTAAATACCACGATCTGACCGTCCACTTAACTGCTGATTATCGTGAAATTATGCGATCGGAAAATTTGGCTTGCAATAAACTGATTGTTTCCTTTACTCTGTGACATGTGTGGCACCGTCTTGTTGAAACCACATGTCAGTGATATCCACATCGTCAATAATAGGCCAATATTAAGTTGTTAACATCTCGCGGTAGTGTGTCATCTTCGAAAAAAAAGAACGGCCCAATCACGCCTCGACACCACATAGCGCGCCATACAGTGATACGTTGAGAATTTTAACGCTTTTCAGTAATCGCTCTAGCATATTCAGAAGCCCAAATGTAGCAATTTTGTTTGTTGACATACCCTAACAAATGAAAATCGACTTCGTCTGAAAAATTATTTTTTCATTCATTCCTGAATGAATTGAGCGAATCTATGGCTAAGTGGATGGTCGGTCGGCTTCAATTCCTGCACCAGTTGAAACTTGTAGGGCCTTAAGGTTAAAACCGTTTCCAATATTCGGATAACCGCAATTGTTGAGAACGTCAAGGAATTAACAAATTTAGATCTGCTTCAACATTGGGGCTCACGGCTGCGATGTTTTCAGTTGAACTACCCGGCCGAACACGCGTTGATCTTCGCACATTTTGTATTGAGCCTGTTCGATTCAAATTTAACGACCAAGTTCTTAATAGCGGTCTTAGAAGAACGATTATATTGTCCGCAAATATCTAGAATTTTACGAAATGTTACTTTAAGAGAACCACCATTTTCAAAGTGGACTTAATTTATTTTAAAGCGATTTTCGTGAGACATTGAATTCATTATAACAATTGCCAATGCATCTATTACGAATACGTCAAAAAACTAAATTATAAAAGCTATCAATCATGTTGTTGGTGTTGCCACAATTTATCCTTATAGTATATTATCAGCCATTTTATACTTTATCTACCTTAGATTGACACCCACTAAATGGAGAATTTTAAACTTCTTACAACAATTTTACTTATATGTTAAGGAATAATATAAATAAATGTGTAAAAGTTTTCAGGATATGACCTCAAATGAACTCTATATAATTAGAAATAATTGTTGTTTTTATAGCAAACAAAAGTAGAAATTATTAATGACTAACACAATACAATAAAATGTTATAAAATTTTAACTTTATTGTAACACAAATATTTTGGTCATTGACTCGTAACAAATACACAGGGTAACAAAGACCAGAACATAAAAACTGTAGCAGTTCCTGAAGGTTCCGCCGTGATTTGAGCATAGTTCCAACACTGCTAGAATTAGGCGATGTCCAATAGATATCACTTCAAAATTATTGAACCATCAATATAAAAAAAATTATATCACATAATAATCGATTCCAAAGTTTTTAAAAAACAGTTAAAGGCTTAAATCAAATATCAACTACAGAATATCAAAAATGTATGCAGAATCTTAACTATTCATAGCAAGCCTTGCGTTATATAATATCAATAAAGATATCCTTATCTGAAATTCTCTGTGGAAACTTTATTGCAGCAATAAAAATTAAGGAGATAAAAAATTAAAAGATGCTACGTTTATTATCAACGATGAGATCTTAGAGAAAAAAGTCGAATTTTTCCTTGGTCCATTTAGTATATGTACATTGATATATGTGCTTTCAAATACTAATACATTTTAATTGAATATTTAAACTAATTTTTATGTTGTAGCAATTATTTTTGATCTCTTAAGTTGTCGAGAGAAATAATTTGGCGATAATAGTCATATAAAAATATTCAAACCTTTAAGTTATAAAAGTTTATCTTTTCTTATATCACAAAGCTGGGTATAAAAATAAATTTGCCAGTTGTATTTGTTCTTTGTCAAACATTTCCTAAAAAAATAATAACTAACTTTTTCATGTTATGAAATGACTTCCCTACACTACATTTAATTCAATGCCATGATATTTATAAAATCTCTTATCAATGACAGTTTAACTGAACTCTGTAAATCTATTTGTATTTCTTCTATTGGTACTTCCCCTAAAACTTAAAATTTAGAAATAGTAATATCTGTTTTATAGTATTTGAGTACCTTATTCTGGCTCCATTGGCAGAATGTTATCATTATCATCATTTCAAAAATTTTTATAGTCTATAGCATTCTAATTCCAAACGTTTGTATCATTCGTTTGAAAAGATGTATAAAATTATAATAATTCATTTGAAGATTTTCAAAAGTATAGTAATGCCACAGCGTTAGTAAGGGAATATCATGTTGTTGTTGTTAAAGTGACAATGGAATATTATATTTCTCATCATAATTTTCATTATTTGAGTTCATAACCTTATTCCACCAACTTTCCATTTTCTCTTTTTATTGACTTGAGTTGCTTGATTCTTAAATTGTGCTTTAAGGTGATATAGCCGTTACCTTAATTATGCTAAATTAAAGAAATGTTTCGTAATTTTTAATTCAGCTACTGTTAATGAATTCAAAATTGAAAAATAGTGAAATAAAACCACTTAAAATTTAATTAATCACTTTTAGCACCTAGTGTTGCTTTCTGTTTGCAATTGTAGCTAAATGTCACAATTAGACTTTACCACCTGATTTACATTTTTTCTTCGTCTTCTACTACTAACTTATCGTTCGCAATATGTCGCTTCATCATTGAAGTTAAATAAAAAAATTGAAAGAACAAAATGAGTAAAAAAATGCATGAAGAAAAATAATAAATAATATCGCTTGTGAGTTTGTCTAAGCATTTTGGATTGGTTGTTGTTGTTGTTAACGTTGTATCCTTAGTTACATACATTTTTATATTTTGAATTGCAAACAAATGAAGATTCCGAGTGAGCTAATTTTAATGAAATTAGAAAGAGGAACTCACAATAAAACAGTACTCCTAGTTGAAAATTTTTAATCCCATAAGATGGTATGAATTACTGAATACCAAATTGTTTAATCACTTTCGACATGGTGATTAAAGTCCACAAATATACAAAATTTTGCTGTTAGAATATTTTTAAAAAACGCAGGCATACTTACATACTTTCACATACACACATAAATTAAAACTGTTCTCACACGCACATGTAACAGAATTGAAAGCTTTTTAACGGTGTGTTAAATACAATAAAAATATGTTGCATACTCACCCTTCAATTTTAATTTTTCTTTTATTTTTTAGAAACAGGAAGGGAAAAAGGCGTTTCATGTTGTGTTATAACAGTGCGAGCTAGTCTTTAGATACAGTGAAAACGTTTGTTCACACACAAACACAACTTTGCAGGTCGTTTGCCACCACCCACAGAAAACTTGAACGATTTTCGAGGTTCGTTGTGGCAGTTTTTTGTTTTGAAAACACACGTACAGTTTTGCTGAATTCTTCGTTCTATTTTTAACTTCTATTCTATGTGTTGAAAACATTTTCAAAATATAATGAAAAAATTAATGTTTAGAAAACGCTGTTTTCCCCCCCTTGAATTACTCATATGATGTAACATTCTTAGCTCTATAAAACTAAAAATGTCGATAAAAACTAAAAATATATTTTGGCATTCAATATTTTATTTTATTTATGTATAAAATATTTAAATTTAGTTTTAAGAAATTTATTTGACCAAAAAATGTAGATGATGACAACGGCTAACATCCGAATTTTTTTTAACTTATTAAGTTCCATATTCAATACAGGTTATAAAATTAAAAATGTGAAGATATAAATATGATTTTTTAAGCAAAAAATTTACACATTTACCAAGAGAAAAATCAGTAAAATTCTATATATGTATTTCTTTGTTTAGTTTTTGAATTGAAAATAAAAACTGACAAAAATATGTTCAAGTATTTAAATATTTATTTAAATACATAAAAAAAATCACAAGTCATTTGTCATCAATTTATTTTACAATACCAGCAACAACATATTTTACAATAACAAACATAAATTTGTTATAAATATACAATTACATTTTGCATACGCAACTTGAAAATAAATGCACTGTAATAAGACGGACTTATTTATGTGACTAACTTATAAGCCAAATTGTATTGTAAAAAATTTACTTTATTTGTAATTAAATGCAATTTTTTACAAATTTCCTTACTTGTAGGTAAAATTTTATATTCTGTACAGATTGAATTAAGATGCTTTAGTAAATAAGTATTAATCTTTATAATGGTCTTTTTAAGTAAATTTAACACCTACATTTTCAATATTTCCCTTCTGCAGAAAATTAATTTTTTAAAAACTTAATTCCTGAAGAGGCTTTCCAAGAAAAGCGAAATTATTGAAAATATACGTGTTAAATTTATTAAAAAGACCATACTTATTTATTAAAGAAAAATAAAACGTCGAGTAAAAATAATATTTAAGATGCCTTGTAATTTTCCCGTCAAAAGAGAATTGGCGATAGTAAAAGATTTTCCAATATTATTTTTATAGTTTGTTTTTAGCAAAACAAAGAAAATGTATAAATTATTTTAGTTTAGCAACAGCTATATGTTATCTCTTATTTGTTTTTTTTTTTTTTTTAAGAAGTATTAAGTTTCTTTAAGTACAGTTCATTTAACCCATAGCACCAAATTGGTGTTATGGTACGAGTAAAAAGGATTAAAGAAGTATGTGCTTAGATTTTCATACGGGCCTAGATTTACTTTTTCTTGGGTACGGTTTTCCGTCGACCCTCATCAAATTTGGTTTGTTAACAAACCGGTTTCGGCCGCTTGCCAAAACAAAAATAATCAAAGAAGTACTTTTTCTTACGCCTTTACAAATTCGCGAACTTGTGGAACTGTTATATACTTTTTTCTGAATTTAAAATGATAATTCGGAATACAGTAGTTTTCGTTTGCGTTTACTAAAATTCCAGAACCTCATAGAACTATTTTAATAAGTAGGTATACTCCAAATAGGAGTTATAGGCACTATTGTGCCTCACCTTTTTACAGATCCCTTTATAAATAAATAAGTTCTCATTAGTAAACAAGTTCATAGCTCTATGTGTTACAACGATAATAAGTTTTCTCTTTGTATGAAAGGTATCACACTTATTACCCAATCCGGGCAATACTTTTGTTGATGGTGAATATTGGTAAAAACAAAAATGCATTCAAAATTTTAAAACTGTCCCCAGGTGAACGATAATATTTTTTTACTTTGCATGGGAGGTACCATACGCACTGTTCTGAAGCAGATAGTTATTTGTGGACTGATAGAGAAGTAACTTGATAATAATCTTAAGCCAACAAGAACTAAAGTCTACAAGTTATAGAACGTCCAATATATATGTGCAGTACGCTACAACTGCAACGACTACTGCAATTACCGGTTACTATTTTAACAGTTGTGCAACACCATAACCAGCCAGTCAATTATTACTGCTTGTACACCTAAACCTGTAGAACAATGAAAGTGTAATGAATCTGAATTAAAATAAAATAACTTTTAAGTAATTTATAATTCATTGGAATTATTTTCAATCTAAGCAATTTTATTTCGTGCTTGATTCCTTTAAATAAATACTTCGTGATGTTCGCACAAAATATTTATTATAAAAAAATTTTATTAAAAAATAAACGTCTTATGATATTCTCGTAAAACCTTTAATAAAATAAAAATATTTGAAATGTATTGTAATGGGGAAGAGCACATCCATATTGAAATTTCGCTATTGCTCAAGTAGCTCATCAGTGAATTTTAGCCCAATATTGTATAGATAAAACCTAAGAGTCTTATATCCAAAGCCAAACTGATTCTATGAGAATTTTCATAAAATTTATAATAAATATTTTCATATTTTATATTATCACGAAATATTTATTTAAAGGAATTAAGCACGAAATAAAATTGCTTAGATTGAAAATGATTCTGATGAATTATAAATTACTACTAATAAAATAATTTTTTATAAAATAAATTATTAAAATATAACCAAATACATATTTCTAATTGTGTGTATTTTCTATTCCCTGAAATTTTTCTACTAGGGGTAGAATAATTTAAGTAAATTAAATAATATTAAGTGAAAATTATAATAAATATAAAATTACGTTGGATTACTATAATTATAAACCAAAGTAAGGCAAATATAGTACGTGCCATGCCGGCTTAAAGCATTAAAATTATCTGTGAAACTTTCAGGAAGAACGTTTCATTGGTGTAGGCAGCTATAATTTCCAACAAGCAAACAAATAGATCTTGTTCTTTATATGATGATGGACAACATAAGCATAGATGTATATAGATTGGCTTTTTGAATGATGATTCGTAATAGACAACAAATCGTAATCCAGGTAGGAGATAGGCTGCAACTCGTAGTAACAATCTCTTCTTATAAATTAAAGACACTATTTATTATTCTTAGAATAATATAATTACATAAATTATAATACTAAATATAATAATAATAGTTTTATATTAAATTTATTTATGAGTAAAACCTACAATAAATATATGTATGTATATTATATTGTCCTAAAACTTGCTTTTAAATGGAAATAACATGATTCCATGTTAAAAATAATAATAACTAAATAATAAATTAGTAATTTTTACAGTTTTGGTGTACAGGGTGTCCGTTGGGAAGGTATACTACTATGTTTTGCCGCCATTTTTGGTAAATATTATTCTGGACACTTCATATTTGGCAGCTGTAAAGTATACACGTGGCAAATTCATTGTGGAAAAATATCCAATATACCAACGTGTTTTAATCGTTTAAATCAATCGTTGATTACTATAACGATGAGAAAGTCATGTGAAATTTTGGAAGAAACAGTGTGTCAACAAAACGCACTATTTATTGTGTAGTGAATGATTTCAGAGAAAAAGGGTCTGTAGGTGATAGGCCCAAGCATGCACCACAACTTATTGCAAGATTGGCTGAAAACATTACTGCTGCACAAGAAAGAGCACAAGAACTTGCTTTTGTTTTCATGTAAGATTCAGTTGTCACAAGAGTTTCTTCCACAAAACCATTTACGCCGTCGCTAATAGAATAACGAGGCACATTTTCATTTAAATGGATGTGTAAATAAACAGAATAGTCGGTTTGTTCTGGGAAGCCCTCAAATTATTTAACAGTCACCTTTGTAGCCATTAACCGTGATAGTTTGCTATGCGGTTTGGTCAGCAGGAATCATTGCACCTTACTTCTTTGAAAACGAAAATGGCGTAACAGTAACTGTGAATGGGGAGCGGTATGGTGATGTGACTGAAAACTTTTTAACGCCACAACTGCATGTTTTGAGCTTGATTAGCATGTGGTATCAACAATCAGGATTACAATGCAATTACTGCAAGATATCTTTCCACAACAAGTTATTTCAAGAAATGGTGATATTGATTGGCCTCCACGGTTGCTTAATTTGACTGTCCGGGCTCCTTTTTGTGGGGATATCTGAAAAGCAAGACTTATGCAAACAAACCAGAAACGCTTGAGCAACTCAAAGCAAATATTTGTGATGCAATTAATGAAATATCGCGTGCAATGTATGAAAATGTAATGAAAGATGTGTATTCTCTGCATAATTGGCGACATTAAAAAAAAAGTTTATCAAAATAAGATTCATTCTCTTTCGTTCTAAACAAACAAAGTAGTTATACCTTGCCGGCCAGACACTCTGTGTATGAAAATAGCAGCAAATGGTTTTTCAAAACCCAGTAGCCTTTTAGTAGATTTACTCTTGTTTTAAGCTGTTCTGAGATGTTATTATTTATCGGTTAGAATAAAAATTACTCTAGTTGTTTTTACTTATTTCTTTAGTTATAAAATGGACATTCCCATACAAAAGAGAATTAAATTTCATTTATGAAAATAAAATAACTTCAAACTATTATTTTTAAAAAGATAGTAGCTGTTAAAAGTAATTTTTTATTTAAAGATACCCATATAAATATATTAAATGTATGTCAATGTTTCTAACTAAGCCAACATATGTAAGTATATACAAGAAATGTAAAAACATGCTCATATTTTTTGTATTTTTCCAACATACCTGATAAGCAAAATGATGAAAAGAACATTTAAAGCATTTAATACAACAATTTTGTATTTCTGTTTGTGAATTTTTGTTGTAACAAGTTTTAGTGATGCGCTGCTGATCGACCAAATGTGTCAGTTTTGAAACATCATGATTAATGATGCAAACATGTGGGCCTGAACACAAACAGACAAGTAGACGGACATAGAGACGTGTATGAAAGTGTTTATTAAAGTTAAGGGTCCGTAGTTTTGTTTTTTTCTTTCCTAAAGCAAAACAAGTCTACAAAAGAGAAGGAGGGAAATTCTGCAGACAAACAGAAGACGTATTTGAAAAAAAAAATAACCTCAATAAATATGGTCAAAAGAAAAATCAAATACGATGGGAAAGAAAGCGTTTGCCGTTTTCATCAAGGTGATTTAAGTAGACACAATCGATAAGAGTAAAAATATGTTCAAACAAATGACTATGTAGTGATGTAGCGGCCAGTGTTTAGTTCAGTCATAAGAAATTTTTTCATTAGAATGAAAAATTATTTGTACTATAACTACACTAATACATTAACATTAATAAAAGATAATGGACATTAAACATTAGACAAATAGATGGAGACTAAGTAAAATCACAAATTAGTCCTAAATCTTACATTTTACATGTGTTAACAGTATGCTATCATAACGTACTATTCAAAGAACACAAACGTTTGACTTATTTTTAACATTTGTATATATGTACAACATAACAAAATACCATACACAAAGATTCTTAGCTGATTACCACAAACCCTGAAATAACATACTGATCTTTTTTGCGTACTTTAATGTGTTTTCCAAACACTGTATAAAAATCTAATCATGAACATCAAATTCAAAGGTAAAAAGTGTGAACAGATTGTAAGGATTTCTGAAATACATATGTACATACATGTATTCTATTTTTAAAATATAATACAAATGGTGAGTTTTTGGCAGTAAAAAAGCAAATTACGTATTGACAATTATAAGTGGAAATGAATAAGGAAAGCCCTAGATTGTGGTAGATTTCGTTTTAAACAACTGACGAAATTCTACTTATTGTAAACACAACAAACAACTCCGTGTCTAAAAAATTACTTTAAAGAACACAATACAACTCCTAAAAGTTCACTGTAAACTGTTAAAGATCAGTATGCATACATAAAAAGTTTACTAAAGTACGCTAAAGAAAGATCAGCATAATATTATAGTGTTTCTGTTCATCAGCCACGAATCGTTGTGTACAGTATTTTCTTTGTTTGCGTACACATACACAAATGCTAAAGTAGATTTTTGGCTACTTTAGTGTTTTTTTTCCGAACACTGGTTTTGCACTGAATCTATTTCCAAAAATAACTCTAAGCATCCATGATGTTCGTAATACAAATTTACGTTTTTAGCAAATGTGTACGTACGCATTGCAATTTAATTTAAGTTTGTTTAAAAACTAACTTCCGCTTAAATTTAAAAATCGTCTAATAATACTTTATGCAGTTTTAACAATAAATATGCGCTTTATATTTTTCACGTTGTCCATTGAACAAAGTTTTATTTTATGCAAAATAAAGATTGTTGTTGGGGAAATTATATCAATAGAATACAGTTTTATCTACAGGAAGCATATACTGTCTGCTTTGATGAAGGTAAGGCAACTTGTTTTATAATTTTGTGGCTATAAAAGATTTTTTAACAAAAAGTTTGTTTTCTAAAACAAAATAAAGCAAAAAATTTTGATTAAAATTATTAAAATTTGTATTGTATTACGAAGAAAAAAAGTTCGTCGGAAAATCCAAGCACATATTAAAAAAAGTTCTGGCAAATGCCTACGCCGACTATGCTGACACATGTCGATTATTTCTGCTATTGCTTTAACCAGATCATGGATTTTGAGTTTAAAGCTGAAATCGTATTGATTGGCTCCATATAAACTCTGTCCACAACACAGCCGCGCAAAAAATTATCTAGTGGTGTTAAAGCACACGATCTGGCTGGCCGCTTACCTGCTGATTGTCGTGAAATTATGCGATCGGGAAATTTGATTTGCAATAAATTTATTGTTTCATTGGCAGTGTGACATGTGGCACCGTCCTGTTGAAACCATATGTCAGTGATATCCACGTCATCAATAGAAGGCCAAAACTGAGTTGTTAGCATCCCGTGCTAGCATAATCTACTGATCTTTACCGCATTTCCAAACTTATCTTCGAAAAAACGTGCCAATTACGTCTCCAGACAACATAGCGCACCATACCATGACACGTTGAGCATGCAAAGGCTTCTTAATAAACCTCTCTCAGGGCTTGTAGAAGTCCAAATAAGGGTATTTTGTTTGTTGATAACTCTGACAAGTGAAAATGGACTTCGTTTATAAAAATTATTTTTCAAAAAAACGACCCTGTTGTTCCTGAATGAATTAAGCGAATCTTCGGCTTCAAATTCTTGCGCAAAATTCGCATTGTGGTGGTTTTGTTGGGAACGTCGCGAAAATTTGACATATTTGGATCTCTTTTAACATTGCGACTCACGGATGCGATATTTTCAGTTGAACGACCCGGTCGAATACGCGTGGATATTCAAAATTTTGCATCGAAATTGTCGATTCAAAATTAACGACTAAACTAGTAATAGCGGTATTAGAAGAACGATTATATTGTCCGAATATATGTGGAATTTTGCGAAAAGTAACTTAAACAGAACCACCATTTTCATTGTGAATTTTAATTATTTTAATGCGATTTTCGCGCGAAATCGAATTCATTGTAACAATTGCCAATGCATCCACTACGGATGCATCAAAAAAGTAAATGTCAAAATTATAATGTTATTGGTGTTGCCACAATTGAAAAACAAAGTTCTTGTTGAAAACCCCGATGCAAAAATTTTTCTTAGATGTAGTTATTTTCCTTTAAATTGATATCATAAACTTGGGCAACAATACCAAACTTTAATGAATTCCAACATAAAATATTTAAATTAACATTCTGTATTTTATTTATAGAATTTGATTATCGGTTTCAGCGATTGATTACATTTAAGGATACTATTTTTTATTTAATTTAACATTTTCGATTCTAATGATATTTCATTGTTTATTACAAACTCAGGATACATTTTAAATAATTTTACAACAAAATTTTATTATAAAATTTAGACTCCTGGATCAGTAAATGGAATAAATGTTGAAAAAATAAGCCAGATTTATGATAAGCTACACGTACATTTATTTTATAAAGTTTTATAAATATTTAAGGCACGTTTCTCTTCAATTTAAATAGCAAAAATTAGACATATAAAAAGTTCAGGTGTAGGCAAAAAGCATGTTAGGGTCAAAAAAGAAATCCTTTCAGATATAAAACTATGGAACATGTTTTCTTCAAGCCAAGTTAATAAAACAGCAAAAATGGCTGATGAGATAGTAGAGGTTGTCACCGACAATATAATTTATATCTTACTAGCTGTAACCTGCGCCAGTTTCTATGCCACTAACTAAAATAAATTTTAAGGAAAGTCATTACTGAAATATTCAATCTATTTTTTATAAATTTATTGATTTTGTTAACTTCGAAAACTAGGAAAAAACTAGGAAAAAGGAGAAGAGTTTTTAAGGAAGTCACATAGAGCTGTCTATTCTATAAATTTAATTCACTAACTTGCAACGATTGTCCTTGCACTTTGTTGATATTTATTGCGAAAGTCGCACGAGGAACTCCAAGCGTTTGAATTCGAACGGCATATCTGTCGGGATCATTGGGATAAGTGGCAACAGTACATCTTCACCGATGAACTCTCCAGTCAAAATTGTTGCCTCGATAACATTTTTCATAACTTGTAGTGTGGGCTCCAAAATTTGACGGCGCACACGATGCAAATCCTCAGACATGTCATACCTACACTTAACCCGCAAATCTTTTGGATTCGAGGTGAAATAAGTCGATATAATAGTGAAAAATTGAGCCTAAAAACATTTAAAGTTGAAGAAAGGCGACATCTGTTGATCATAAATAAGATTAGTTAAGATTAAATTGTCAGCATATAAATATTTGACAACTAAGTGACAATTTAAACAAAACACATCAAGTGTTTCACAGCTAGAAACATTTGGTAAGGGATATTTAAATTGTAGTTGTTGGTATTTTGCATTATTTATTATTAATATTTATCACCGCTTAAATCTTTCGTGGACTACCACCAATAATTGAAAAAAAAATAGCCAAATCGATCCAGCCGTTCTCAAGTTTTAGCGAGACTAACGAACAGCAATTTATTTATATAGAGTCCGCCATCCAACTTTTTTGACAGATAATTAGTTTTATCCTTCCGCTGATCGAATATAGTTGTGTATACGCTTGAACCACGCTTCGCTAAGTGGGCCTGCGATCGACTAACAGAAGATTCCGATTTTGCAAAAAAAAATCATCATTTTAGATGAAGCTCATTGATCTTAGCGGGTATGTAAACAAGCAAAATTGTTGCATTTGCGGCACAGAAAACCGGCTCGCATACATTGAAAAGCCGACGCATCCAAAACAAGTCACTGGTTGGTGCGGATTTTGCTCCAGAGGCATAATTCGGCCATTTTTCAGGAGTGGCTGCTAATGTCAATGCTAAAGTCAAATTGGGAACATTTGGCCTCAACAGGACAGGGGTACGTGCCACATAGATGAAGCTGTGTAGTTTTGTTTATAGCATTTAAAAACAAAATGCTATAAAAAAGCTATAAAAAATTATGTTAGAGCCACATATTAGGTCGGATATTAAACCTCAAGCTTCTCAAGTTACAAAATTTGCTCAAATAAATATGTCTTGAAAATGAAAAAACCGTTAATTTTGACAAGCTTTGCATTAAGAATGGAATCCTACTGAACTTTTATTGAAAATGCGACATTATGTTATGAATGTATTAAATTTAAAAAAAAGCATATTTTTATAAAACAATTAAATACTTATATTTAATGAATGATAATGAATTAAAACAAAAAGATATATAAAATATATTTATTGCATTTTTTAACACACAATTGACTACTTTACCTCAATATATTTTGCTTAATGTAAGTATACATGGATATGTACATGTCAATACTCGAAAATCTAAATACTTGAAAGTCATGTTTTGGACGTCATAGTTTTTGTGGCCGTAAAATATAAAAAACCAAGAAAACGTTCTCCTATTTAAGCCCACTTACGCTTATATTGTGAACACATAGAAACTTTAAAATATTTAGCCAGCATTAAACCCCCTCAAGTCACAAGATTTTATTTATTTTTTTTTTGTTTATTTTTGGCATAATTCATTTAAATCACTTAAACATGCATATGCCTCGCGTTAAGACATTAAATAAATCGCTTTGTTGTTGCCAATGTTGCTTGGCAAAAATCTTAATACTACAAGCAGTATTTATTTGAAATATAAACAAACACATTGACATATGTTTGGTGTAAGTATTACAAGAAAACTTACAGCAACAGCACTATCCCCATGCAGCAATGGGAGCGAGCGAGCAACGTTAACAATATCATGTTTGCATGTTAGCAATGTACATACATATATTTGTCAAGTAAAATACATGCTTACGATATGTGAATTTTTGCCACATTTTACATACCATACCATATCGAATTTAAATGTAACCCAGTTTAACTAAATGAGTTGGGATTTTTTCTTGTGGGTGAACAAACACATTGAAGTATAAAAACTGAAAAGTAAAGCATGTTCTGGGTGTTTGAAAAGATTTGAAAACATAAAACTACGATAAATTTTGACTTTATTGTGTTGAACTTTTCACGGATATTTTTCTATTACAGCTTTTTGTTCTATGATTCTGTATTAAAAACAAGCATATGCAAGATGATTTGTGTGCCTTCAGACAGGTGGTAAAAACAATATGTCACTAGAAGATTTTAAATTCATACATGTACTTTAAAAGTCATGCACTATTGTACATGAGCTAACACTTATTCTGTCAATGAGCCAGTATCACGTTTGTATTGTACATCTGCAGCACGCGAGGACATGTTTTTTTTTAATTTAAAGCAGTAAATTTGGTTATGTGATGTCAATATTTCTATTATAAATCATTTTTTTTTTTTCAGCAAGCAAATTAAGGCTTGTACGGTCCAAACGAGAACTAGTTTAGTATTCTTTGGATTATTGTTTACGCAAAACGATTACTGACGGAAAGGTATACAAATACATGCACCCAGGACCATCAAAATTTAAAGCAGAACCGAAAATACACAAAGAAAACATAACATTGGGACCCATTGTGAACTACAGACCTGCACCTGCATATCAACTGGCTAAACAAGGCGGGCATATACGATACGTAATACACAATACCTTGTCGAAAAGCTTAAAGACATCAAGATAACCGAAAACACGCGACTCATTTCCTTCGACGCCAAGGATTTATATACATCAATACCAACACAAGAAACCTCAGTTATCTTACGCAGCGCACACAGACAATTTATACGATAACCAATGCATCACCGAAACTATAGATATTGCAAAGACGGTAATAAAACAAAACTCCTTTAGATTGAATAATCACTTTTACAAATTACCTGACCGACTCGGCATGGGAAACCCAACTTCCGCAATTTTCATGAAAATTTTCATGCAACATCTCGAATTACTACACATTAAGACACTAATGAAAAAAACACAGAATTACCCATTACTATAGATACGTAGACAACATCATATGAATTCTCGAATAAGAAAACGCCAACAAAATTCGAACAGCCTTAAATACAAATACAATAAAATACACAATGGAAAAAGATCCAGACAGAAATTTGTATTATCTTGACATCAGAATAACATGAGGAACTGAACTACAACGGACACTACCATCCACATCACCTCGAACCACCCAGCAACAACCAACCAACCAACATAAACTAACAGCATTTAGACACATGATACACAGACTTAATATAATCCCACTTACTTTAGATAAGTACAACAAAGAACTCGACACAATTTACATCATAACTAAAAATAATGGCTACAAAGCCACTACTATCGACAAACTTCTTAGACAATACAACAGAAAAATAGAAATAAAGAAGATAAAGAGATAACCTATACAACACGACGGCACACTTTTACTTATACAGGACAAGAAATATATAGATTAACTCACCTTTTTCAGAAGGAAGGTTTACTCACGGCAACACTCTGAGACATAATATCAGGACTGTCAATGTCCTGACAAATTAGTTCCAGACTTACATAAACATACTTATATATGACAAACTGGACGAACACTAAATGCAAATTTAAAGAACGCATACGCTCATACAACTTAAAAAGAGAAGACTCCAACTTTGCATTACACCTTGACACTTAGGGACACAGACCAAGGAAAATAGACGAATATATGACACTTTATCCTAGCAAAAAAGGACTAAGACTAGACATATTTGAAAACATGAAAATCTACAAAACTAAAACTTTTTATAGTTTTATATAGAGGTAAACAGGACCTCAGATATAATTTTCAGATTACTAAAACTACTCATACACTCGAACAAACGAAAAATGCCCCTCAGACGGACCCACATACCTAGATAATAATAAAAGACAGAAATATTGAAAACTAGCTCCACATAAAATGCCAAGATGGCGGGCATTCTACCTACATGAATAGATACGACCGTAATAAACAACTACCGAACACTGACTCACCAGTACAGTTTAGAACACGGCCTTAGAATAATATCTTCACTTCGAAAGTGCTCGCCGTTCGTATCAAAAAGCAAAGACAGAAAGAAATTGTTTATTCCTCCACATAAAAAGATGCAAGCTGAAATGTAACAGACTCTTGTATCTAAAAATCTTCCTAGAGTAAACATAATAAGTATTTCGAAATGTACTTAATACCTTTTACTTACATTTCCAATAAGCATACAATTTTACTTTTGAAATCCTTTATTTTTGAATAATCAACTTAGGATAGTCAATTACGAAAAGTTTTATGCTCCTTACATTAATTTAGAATTTTTCAACCAACTACGGTATTTAAGCATAATGCGATCTTACTAAATGACTGCTTCTTAGGAAACGCTATTGCAATCAACGGTGACTGCTATAGAGCTATGATGATCTCTAATATAAGATATGAACTTGGGTAATCTTTTGTTTCAGAAGTATAATACACCACGCTACACAGCTAACAATTTATCGATTGTTTGCGCTCTAAGTTCAGTTGCACCTTAAGTCGTCTTCATAAACCTGTGATATGTGATACGTTAAGATTTTATCTATGTTTTTATAGAAGAAAGCGAATAAGTGTTCACAGAGATTTTAAGAACTGTACGATCAAAAGTTACTTTCATAATACTACATTTCTAACCTTGTTAATGTTCTGCATCATTTAGAAATGGTCTTCATAAAATAAGGCAACGATTATTTACGTTGTTAATGATTTCTTAAAAAACTGTGATCATATAAACTTGCAACATGATATAAACAATTTGTTACCCTACAGCAATTTAAGTCTAATGAAGCTGAACGACAACAAATGCAAACATATGAGATTTATCACTAGTATGCTCTATTATCTTTTTTTCTTAAATGTTTTTTTAGGATGGATAAAAAAGACAGAAGAGTTTTAGTTTTATTAGAATACAGCCAAATTCTTATTCGACATTTGTTTAAATAAGGCTGCCTGCGATGTCTGAATTGGATTCTAGAATTAAACTTATCATATTATTGTCATGAAAGAAATAGCGACTTTTTAATTAATTTCTCTTTAAATCCAAACGACTATTCTCTCTTTACGTTTTTGTCATTCAGTATTTTAACTGAATGACAAGTGGTAATTACCAGTCAATCTTTACTGAAAATAAAATTTAGCTTCACTTTTACTGATTAATAAAACAAAACTGCAGTATTCAATAAATACAATGTTTTTCAACAAGTAGTTTGTTTTCTAAAACAAAATAAAACAAAAAATTTAGATTAAGATGATTCAAGACGATTAAGAAAAGAAAAGTTCGGAAAGAGGAAAAATTTCGTTAATCACGGATTTTGAGTTTTAAGGCTTAAATCGATTCGATTGGCTCCGTGTAGACTATACCCTTAACTAGCTCCACAAAAAATAATCCAGTGGTATTAAATAACACGATCTGGCTGTCCACTTAACTGCTGATTGCCGTGAAATTATGCTAAATTTCATTTGTAGTTAATTGATAGTTTCATTGGCTGTGCGACATATGGCACCGTCCTGTTGAAACCACATGTCAGTGAGTTGGTAGCATCTCGCAGTAGCGTGATTCATTGACCGTTGCCGCATTTGCAGCCATTCCTTCGAAAAAACACTGCCCAATCACATAGCGCACCATAAAGTGACACGTTCGGCATACAAAGGCTTCTCAATAATCGTTCTAAGATTTTCAGAAGTCCAAATGTGGCAATTTCGCCTGTTGACATACTGACAAGGGAAATGGGCTTCGTTTGAAAAAATGATTTTTCAGGAAAACCTGCGGGTTGTTCCTGAATGAATTGAGAGAATATACGGTCAGTACGCTTCAATTCCTGCACCAGTTGAACTTTGTAAGGCTTCAAAGTCAAATCGAGAATTGATAAATTTGGATCTGTTTCAACTCTGTTGCTTAGGGCTGAAACATTTTCAGTAGAACGATATGGAGGAACACGCATTGCTGTTCGGACATTTTGCATCGAGCCTGTCGACTCAAATTTAACGACCAAATTCTTAATAGCGGTTTATGAAGGATGATTATGTTGTCCGAAAATATCACGAATTTTGCGAAATATAACTTTAACAGAACCACCATTTTCATAATGAGATTTTCGTGCGAAATTTAATTTATTGTAACGTCAAAAAATTACACACACTATAATGTTATTGGTGTTGCTACAATTGAATAACAAACTTCTTGTTGAAAACCCCGACATTACTGCAATTTCGCTTTTTGAGTAAATGGGTAAATTATTACTGATTACTGTAAAAGAAAATAATATATTATAAATTTTAGTAAAGTTTTTGTTAATTTATATTTTTTTTGTAAAAACCTTTTTAGTTACTGAATGTAGTAAACATGTCATTTACAGGATACACTGATAAAATTGTACCTGCGGTCAAAATGTACAAGTAAATATTTTTTTTAAAGTCGTATTAAATTTGCAAATATACGAATTTCTTAAAAAGGATATAATTAGAAAATTTTGTCCTGTTACTGTACCTCTTATTACAGCATATTTTTCTGTAAGCAGTAAAAATTTACTGGTGAAAATTAAATTGCAGTATTAGTATAAAGTTATTTTTACTGCATTTGTTGTAGTACCGCAAATAGGTCTTGCTATGAACACAACTGGGACGAACGACGAATTTCGCCCAACACGACGAATACGCCGGTTAAAATTCGCTGTGTAAATTCATCGTATGAAGCACAATAACGAAGAAAAAACAAAAACATCTTTTATAATTGATAAAGTTGTTTATTGTTATTGTAATTTGTAAAAATAATTATTGATGGACTTGATGCGCCACTACCGGAAGCAAGCTGAGCTGTTCGTTTACGACATTTATATGTATCCCGGAGCCCTTTCCAGCGTTTTCTACATACATCACCTAAATATTGCATTTTTGTATGTAAAAATATGGCATAAAACATTTTCAATTTCTTCTTACCGGATAAATTTATCAAGCCAATTTTCTCCCATATTTGCGTCTTTTTCTGGGCATTTTTATATCCTTTTGATCCTAGATTATATAAACATTCATGAAGTTTAACATTTTCAAATCTAATTTCAGTTGTATCTGTTTTCTCATTTTTTTAATTTTATCTTGAATATAGTTGAACAGCTGATGGGGTGACCATACTAAAAAAATTGGTTGCTAAAAAATTTAGCATTACCAAAAACCAAAAATTAACCACTACAAACATGTTTTATAATCCAATAATATAATAAGCCAACCCTTAGCACTTCAAACAAAAACTATTAAAGTAAAAATTAACTGTTTTTTACTAAAAGACTTGTTTGTCGTTCATCGGCGTAAGAAATAGAAATAAATCTATTTCAAGTTCGCCGCGTACAACGAATTTCGACCGACGTTGTGACTGTGTGCATTTTCATATATACCTATGTGTTTTATTTTTGACGGCGAAAATTTGCGGCGATAAATTCTTGGTTCGTTCCAGTTGTGTTCATAGCATTACTCCGACAACCAAATGGCATCAAAAGTAATCACAGTAATTTTTTTTAATTTAAGATCAGCAGTTTTATTAGACAAAAGTATGTTATAGAAGGTGAGCTCAGAAAAGAAGTTCTTATCAGTATAAAATCTTTAATGGAAATGGGAAGCTATTGAGGAGTGAGGCAGCTAAATACAATAGGCTATTCTTTTCAGAAACGTATTTATTAACCATTCAAATCTTCTTAACCTAGGGTTTAGCGTAATTAAATGGTCTCTTGCCGCTATCGTCTTTTACCAAAAGGTTTATATCTTCTCGCGTTAGTAAGACCTCTATTGTTTTAAGTCTCAACGTAATGTAGTGGCGTTTTATTTTTGTAGTCCTGCAAATTATTAAGCCTTTGAGGTTATCAAGGCACAAGTCTTGTTCATCACAGTAAGTATTACTTACAGCTGCATGCATAGGTGACAATTTCAACTATCATCAGAATAACAGATATTATATATACTGATGAAACTGTATTATTAAAGTCTGTTATTCAAATTATATTTTTATTACTAGGCAAATAACCTTAAGTAATTTCTTAACTGTAAAAATTAAGCTTGGTATTTTTTGTAAGGCAAATATATTTTAGTCCTTGGTATTGTAGTTATTATAGTTTAATAAATAAAAAAAATATAAAATGAAAACTTTAGCCATTTGTAAACACGTTTTGTATTTTCCTTTTAAAAACAAAACTGGAAAAAATTGCCCGGAAGTGAGTTTAAGTTTTTGTCAATGATAAATTTTGTTTTCTAAGCCATCAACTATTTCAACCGCTGGCTAATCAACTATAAATTAAAATACAACTTTCCATATTACACTAAAAAAACAACAACAAAGCTAAACACATGAAAAAACAACTGCAGAAACTTGACTAGAACTCATGAACGGGCATGGAAGAAATTTTTTGTATCATTTTAACGTCTGTATCTGTATGTATTATTTGTTTTTTATTTAGTACTTTATTTCATTGCTGTTGGACTTTTTATGTCTTTTCATTTTCTTAAAGGTGTCCACTTGCTCAGGCAAAAGAAGTATTCAAAATTCAAACAACAAGTAAACAACCTTCTTTCCGTATCATGATGTCATGTTCAACACTGGGTGGCATGGCGATTTCTTTTCCTCTTTGTTTTCTTTTATTTTTTGCTTTATAGCGAAAAGCGTTATAATCTTTATCTTTCTCATCTGGGTTTTTCTTATTGTGGTTACGATTAACTAACACACCAATAAACACGGTATTTTATTGATATGAAGGCTGAAGTCGAATGACATTGCATGAACCTTTACTATTTATTTCATATATTTTTTGTTTTGTTTCTGTTTTTAAAGATTTTTTGTAAGCTTTGGCGATTTCGTCTAAAAGTATTTTCTTATTTTTTTTAAGCTTTTGAGTGCGAAACGCAAATGGAAACAAAGAATTTATTTACTTCGTTGTTACTTTATTGCCTGCGATAAAAAGAAATATTGCAATAAGAGCGATCATCGTTTAACCACCATTTTTGTAGTATTTCTACGAAAGTAAAAATTATTAAATTAACTTGTATATAATTTAAAAGATTTTTAATAAGAATTTTTATCCTGCTATAAGACACACATACACGTAAGATAATGAATTTATTTATATTTTTTATTAGTTGATTTTTTAATATATTTCGTCATTTATTGTATTTTTGGAGAAATGTTAATTTTACAAAGACCTAAATTAGATTTTTCCAAAATCGCACGTAAATATACCTGTGGCCCTAAACAAACTTTTTTTTATTAATACATAATTTCTATTAAATCTTAATCTTTTAAACGGTCCTTTAAATTATAACGATTTATTTTTTCTCGATATTTCGCTTTCCTGTGGAAATATCGAATATAAATAGTAAAGAAATCGGATGGAGTGAAGTATCTTTTACACCGTTTTAAAAAACCGAGGCACTTGGAGGCTTCTTAGAAAATTAAAACATGTGCTTAGTCCATCCAACATCACACTGAATTTTCATGGTAAAAGCATCAAGATCTTTGGATTCCATAATAATTATATCACCCTTAGAAACAGATGCAGCACCATTTCCAAACACCGATCTATGCGTAATTGAATGTTGTGTCTTACGGGCATTAAAATCTACTGTATTCACACGACCCCATGGGGAGGTTGTTGCGAGATCGTGATTAAGCATAATATTCATGTTTCGCCTTTTGGAATACACCTTTAGTTCGGTCTATTATTAAAGGAATACGAATGACAAATGGTGCTGTCATCTGCGAAAGAGTATATTGGGTTGAAAGTTTTACAAAGAAGGTCATTTGGAAAAATAAGAAATAGGGTAGAAGAAAAAGCGGAGATTTGCGTTACCCCTGAATTAATCTTGAACTCGTCTGATGAAATCTCATCTAAACCAACTCGTGTAGTGCAATTACTGAGAAAACTCAAACGAAATTATCACCAAATACAACAAGTTTTCACAGAAGTTTTCATGCCACACTCTA
Source organism: Trichopoda pennipes (assembly GCA_030448955.1). Classification (NCBI taxonomy): domain Eukaryota; kingdom Metazoa; phylum Arthropoda; class Insecta; order Diptera; family Tachinidae; genus Trichopoda; species Trichopoda pennipes. The sequence continues at coordinate 19,840,685 of JASKUP010000012.1, forward strand.
TTAAAGGCCTTGGAAATATCTAGAGATATCACCTAACTCTCTCCGAAGTGATATATGCAGTTGCACCATTTTTCCGCCAGGAAAGCCAGCAAGCCATCCGTAGAGCGCCCTTGCGGAAACCATACTGTCATTCGCTAAGTAAGCTGTTGGACTCCAGGTACCTCACAAGATGAAAATTATTCCTATTTTCCATTACTTTATTTTCGAGTTTGGCTTAATAAGCATCTGCTTGAGTTTTGCTTTCAATTTTATATTCTTTTAATTGCCTTGTTAAATGTTGTTGTAAAGATTTTGATTTCGTTTTGTTTTTACAAAATATTTGCACTTAAATATTTACTAATTGATATATTTAATTTTATTAATTGTGTGATAGATTCTATTTCAAGAACAAAACCTATTTGAGCGTATAATCCAGGAATTATATAGAAATTTTATTTTTTCTATGGAGATAGTAATTCGAAATCTCTATAAAGATGAATGGCTGTGATATATGTAGCAAATCTAGACAGGGTGACAGAATAATATTAAGAAACAAAGGCAATAAAGCTAATTAAAAAATTAGAAATATTTTGATAGTTTTTTAATTTTTGTTTAAATTAGTTAAAATCTACACAAAAAATAATTTATACCATAGTTTTACAATTCAAATTTTAAAATCTTACTAAAACGTTAGCTTTAATTATGGTTTGGCTTATTCTATTTTAAATATTTTTTTATTAAAATTGCTTATTTTAAATCAGCCACAATTTTTCTCTTAGCAAGCTGCAGAAGCATTAACCATGACATATTATTTAAATAAAAAATGCTATCGTATTTTTGGCTTAATACGTTTTGTGACTTTGCATTTTCTTTTATCCCAGATAAAAATCTGATAATATTTTTTGTAAATTACCCACAACTTTTATTTGTTTCATTTTTATTTTCTCCCTTTGGATGCGTGTTACTTGCAGGTTAGAAAGAAGTATGAAAATAAAAACTTATTAATAGTAATGTAATCGAGCAGAAAAATAAACATTCCCTTTTAAAGAATTCATCATGACAAATAATTCTATTTCTAAAGGAAAACAAAAAAAACAAAAAGAAAAACAAAAAACAAAACTAAAGTTGTAGGTTTAAAAACGAATAATTTTTGCCTTTAATAAACAATGAATAAAATCTTAAAGTTAAAATAAATGTAAATAAAGATATTTTTTATTTCAACGTTATTTACCAAAGTACATATAGGGTACTCTGTTGAAATTCATTCTAAAAACTTTAAGACCTTAAATTCAAACTTCTCAATTTAAAATGAAGTGCTTAAAAAAATTAGCAATAATTCTCATACACTTAATTCTTATTATTTTTCCAGTGAACAGTGTACGACATATGTCGATTATCTCATATCGATGAAAATATATATATATAGTCCAATACGTATAGTCCAACAAATAAAAACATTTAACTATCCGTGGTTGCTCAAGTATTGAATGGCAACTAAGTCCTATTATTTTTTTAGCATTTTCTTTATTTACAGTAAGCATACCATATAACAATGTCATTGTACGCTAATAAGTGTAATAAAATAAAAGGTGTATTCATAGGCGTTTCTCATTTAAAATGAATATGTTCAAATATCGATCCATCTACAAAAACGATTGATATTACACTGTCGTTACTAAAAAGAGTTGTAACTGAAAATAAAATCATTGGTTTTAAATGATGGTTAAATTTTTTGTCATTGCAACTATTAAGTATTGCTGATGAATGAAGTGAAACTAATACTACAATTATTAAATATATATAGTTACATGCATATAACAATCGGGGTTTTCAACAAGAAGTTTGTTTTTTAATTGCTGCAACACCAACAACATGATAATTTTAACATTTAGTTTTTTGACGCATTCGTAGTGGATGCATTGGCAATTGTCACAATGAATTCAATTTCGCATAAAAATAGCATTAATATAATTAAAATCCACTATGAAAAAGGTGGTTCTGTTATAGTTACATTTCATAAAATTCATGATATTTTCGGACAACCTAATCGTCCAAGATCCAAGATCGCTGTTAAAAATTTGGTCGTTCAATTTGAGTCTACAGGGTCGTTCAACTGAAAACATTGCTGCCGTGAGGCAAGCAAAATTACCGCATTTGGGCTTCTGAAAATCCTAGAGCGATTATTGAGAATCCTTTTCATGCTCAACGTATCACTGTATGGTGCGCTATCTAGTCTGGAGGCAAGACTGGGCCGTGTTGTTTTTTTTTTTCGAAGATGCGGCAGGAAGTGCGGTAACGGTGAATAGATCACGCTATCGCAAGATGCTAGCAACTCAAAAGATGTGGATATCACGAACTTGCAGTTTCAACAAGACCCAACGCTAAAAACTTCAAGAACAAACATTGCAAAGCTCTACAAAAAAATGGTTTTTGGAAATCTTTAGGATTCATTATTTTGGCACATAACATCGGATCTTAGATCTGAAAAATTGTGCTAATGCACATGGCCGCAAGGTACATCTTGTATAATTAGCTATAGGAGTATAGGGCAGGGTACAGACTACAAAATGGTACCATATTGTATTGCTGTTGTTTGACGGCAAGGACTTATCTATTAATTATGAAATTTTAGGACAATATTTCAAAGCTTCTAAAACACAAAAAGACTAGTTTTTAGCCCTAATAGCCTATAAATTAACTAATTATATAAAATTTGTTTTATATTAAAATTTTTTAAAACAAAAAGTAACATTAATTTTAAAATTAGTTTTTCCCAGAAACTTTGGTATTTTAGCAAAATTGTCTGCAATATAGTTGAATTAGAGTAGTATTGTTTTGGTTTTCGAGATACATTGATACTTACTTTCGTATGATTAATGCAACTTTAACATCGATAACCATAAGCAAAGTTATTTTTGGCCGCCTTTTCAAAATATTTGCCAAAATTTTTTTAATGCATTCTCTTCACATTTCGTATAAAATAAGTTAAAGTTCATTTATTCAAAAGAATACAAAGAGCTGAAAAACATGATTAATAGAACAATTTTTTCAGATACATTTGAGGGATATTATTCAAGATAACTATTTAACTATAACTATTTAAAAATGATTTTATAGGGTCACCGTTAGTTGCAACTGTTTAAATAGTTATTTTTTACAATATTTATGACAACAACATCTCATTACCTCCGCTTTCTTCTGCCGAAACTTTAGTTAATACGGCTAATATTTTAAGTTGCAAACAAAATTTAATTTAAAAATAAATTCCTAATATATAAAACGAAATTATAATACATTTTCGTTTAAGGGTCATTTTAGGTTGCTGGAAACAATTTAGCAGTCTAAAATTTGTCTAATTTCTTCTACGAAAATATTAGGTTCATTTCACACACTTTTCCGCTTCTTCGTAGCACGTGACACTATTCTACAGTGCAACGAAAGAAATATTAAAAACTATACGACTTTAAATTCTGCTGACCACAACCCCATTAATAACTACTTTTTGAACAAAAAAGGATTTTTAATTATATTATTTCTATAAAAAGGTCTCTTTAGCAGTTAAAACTTAACTTTCAATGTGGAAACCATTTTTATTTAAGTAACATAAAAACCCAAGTAAACACAACACTACACTTAACAAAACCCCAAACAATTTTATCTAGTTTTAATTTTTCTATAATTTTAAAAACAACTAACAACTAACCACCAGCCACAAGGTAAACTAATAATAAAATACCGACGGATTATAGTACGTAACTACTTTGTAAATTTAAAAATTTTTCTTGAATTTTCACTTGTCTTATTTGGAGTAAGACTGTGCCAAAACAAATGATATTTAGAATAAGCAGAACAAAATCAAAAAACAACTTAACATGGTTTAGCAATACAAATTCGCTTTTTGCACTAAATCCTTTTATAGAAAATTATCACCGTACAGACAAACAAACAGATTCATCTTCCTGACTCAGATCTTTAAAAATTATGTTTAAACACAATTGCAAGTCTCTCCACATCAAAAGACGCCAGAAACAAAACTTAAAAAATCAGAACAAAAACATGTTAAAAACAATCAATCATCCGCTTATATGCATATGTATGTTGCAAGTAATTTAAAAAACACTAGTGACAACTAGTGAGTAAAGTTACGATTGCTGGAGTTGGTTGCTTGTCTAGCTGCTTCGTCAGACAAGAGACGATGTATCATCTCACATCAAAAGTCATGGATAGTTTGAGTGCAATTGTTATAAATATTTTTTTTTTAAATAAATCTCTTTGCATGCCCTACATACCAGAAAGTTATCGGATAATAGTAGTGCGATTTATTTTATATGAACTTTGTCATTGTAAATCATATGAATGAAGTTAAAAATATATTGTAAATCAAAATAGATTTTCAATGTAGCTTCCCTTTACCAGCCGAATAGTTGCGATAGCATTTAAAATTCAGTAAACAGTACTTTTGTGCTGGTTTCAAGGTCTTTTATTTATACATGTTGCATCTCTACCAGATTTTAAGACTCTATAATTCCAGTTCCGAAAGATCGATTCAGACAGATATTTTTAAAACCATTACTGAAAATGGTAAAGTTTTGAGTGACCGCCGAGTTAATGTGTACGACCATACAGAGGCTTAGGATACATCACATGGTTTAGTAATATGCTACCAGGAAGTTAACTACCTCGTTTGCTCACAGTACAGAATAAAAGAAAAACTTCTGCTAATATTTGAATGTTTATAAAAACTGATGTATACCGGCTTTTATTAAAAGCTGCAGAACTCGGTGCAGTTACAGGGTACATTATATATGCCTTTTATATTATATTATATTATATTATATTATATTATATTATATTATATTATATTATATAATATTATATTATATATGCCTCTTGATTCACCCTCTTATTACCTATCAGTAATAACATTGTAGAAATAAGAATGAAGATAATTCATTCTAGATATGAACTGCAGCGCCATATACCGCCATATATGATTTGTAAATCTAAAGTATCTAGGGCGCCAACCAAACGCAAATCGGAGTTCAGTAGCAAACACACGTATATATATATAGATATATATCGAGTGTCACTCGACTCAAAGCAAAAAAATACACTTTAATATTGCTTATTGACTAATTAGCAAAAGAAAATCAATGAAAAGTAAAACATTGATAGGTTAACCAAAAGGGATCTATGTTTCTTGTTAGAGACGGTGATGATTTGTGGATGGTTTCTCTATTTTTCTTAATACTAAGTTCTTAGTTTTGGATGCCAACGAGATTAACATGGGTCTTTTTTTAAATTTGGAATTCATAACACTTTTTGAAAGGGTTTTCTAAATTTATATTAATTTTAAATTTATATGTTTTATTAAAAATCGATGTGATCAAAAACTGTTTAAACACTTATTAAACAAATTGCAAAATTAAATGGACAAAAAGTGGAATCTTCTGATAGCTATCCTTGGAATTTGCTTGAATGTTAACGTTTGTTTAATTGTAATTTTATGGTGTTTGTTGATTTTGTTACCTCATATCCCCTATGGATACACTCAGGCATGCATATTTCTATCTATTATTGCATTTATGTTCTTTTCCAATATTATATTAAATTAACACCGCATAAAATGCCAAGTGGCGGGACAATTTGCCTGCATAAATAGGTACGACCTTAATGAAAGAACGACCTAAACCCAACACTATTTATACTAACTCCCCAGTACTCCTCCCCCCCCTCCCTGGGGCACGTTTATCGGTCCTTATAGAATACTTGACTATCTAGACCTGTGCTGCTGGGGGTATAAGAGAGCCCAGTCCCCTGAAGGCAGCAGGGGTCAACTGGAAGCTCCACGTTATTTCCACGGGAATCAGTAGCACGCTGAGTTTCCGCTATTTGTCTCTTTAGGCATTTAGCTGTTTCTCTGACTGATTATTGAGGTTGGCCCTTCGAGAGTATCGTGGTGATTATGGTTTTGCGGCCCCATACAGGTATTGTTTTATGATGGCCAGGATCATCTCGCCTTTAATAACACCTACCTGGTGTATGATCCTAGATCCAGTGAGCATAATAGTCATGTATTCTGGACAGGAGTTGGATAGTCTCCAGCTCTTCAGCAAGGAGTAGTGATTTGCAGCCCTGCTCTGAAACCGCTAAAATTGCAACTAGAAAGGACCTGTAGCTAGAATTAGTCTTCGGCCTTCTAGGGCGTGAGTGGCGTTGCTTTTCATTCCCAGTGGTATGACCACCATCTGATTAAGGCTCACTGCCAGGTGCAGGTGTAAATCTTATCACGTAACTCTCCAGTACTATCTATATAGTATCGCTGATAATTTCTCTAGATTTATATCGAGTTTTCTCAAGAATCGCACTATACAAGTTTGAATTGATAGAATTTCATCGGACTCAGACAAAACTCCGTTCTTTCTCCTACCCTATTTATTATTTTTGTAAATGACTTTCTATTTCAAACTTTCACCATTTGTCATTTATATTTATTTAGTAATGGACCGAACCAGTTGAAGGTAAATTGCAAAAGGCGGAACATGAATAATACGCTCAACCACGACCTTGCCAAAATCTCGAAATGGGGTCGTGTTGCATGCTCATGCATAGATCTGTATCTGTTACCATGGATGATATAAGTATTATGGAATCAAAAGTTCTTGCAGTTCTTGGCATGAAAATTCAGTGTGATATTCGATGGACTAAACATATTTTTCAGGTTTCTAAAAAACCTTTCAAGTGCCTCGGTTTTCTAAAACGGTATAAGAGATACTACACTCCAACCGATTTTTGTACTATTTCTACCACCTATATCCGTCCAAAAATGGAATACAATTGTGATGTATGGCCGGCACCCTGAAGTCTACTTTGGAGTTGTTCGATTGCGTACGGAACGGTAGTAGGGTATCCAACTCTATTTATTATCTAGAGCATCGACGCAATGTTGCGTATTTCTTTCCATATTTTTTATGTTCGAAAATGAAAATTTCGTATTTTAAAACGTTTATGCTTTTTTAACTCAATTGTATTAAATTGTATTGAAATCTATTCAGATCTTCATTTTCTTGGTAGTTATAATACAAAAACTTAATGTGGAATTTATTCGAGTAGCTACTTCACAATTAAACTCAATTAGTTTTGAAAATAGAGAACAATATACGGAGTATCGGATAATAAAACACTGGAGTGTCTCAAATGTTTTAATTTTTTTCAATCGATAATTGGGTATTTAATAATTACTGTAAGCGGCAAAAATTTGTTGCAAATTATTTAAATGTGCGTAGATAAATGCTGCATTTCACAAGGAATATATATCGGCAAGATGTAGTTTTGCTACAAAAAGAAGCATAAGTTACATAAAAAATAGTGCTCACTCTCTAGATTTTTAGGAAAAGAGTATACGATTTCTATGTAGAATTTTAAGCGACGATTCGCTATGAGGTTAAATCCATCCGAACAGCTATACGGACTTACTTTAACAAGAAAAATATCGATATTTGAAAAGGAATACAGTTATGATACTGATATCCTGATTTAATTTGTTCTTATTATCAGTTATTTTACATTAATAAAAAACAAACAAACAAACAAACGACAACGATTAAACAATGTAAACTGGAAACTCCTAAGAAGCCAGCATACTACCCTAATTTAGTAGCCAACCCATTCAGTTCCAATTTCTTTTGTGGAAATAAGTTTCTTTGACAGAGATTCAATGTCTTGTCTTGTTGACAGGTCGGAAATTTGTTTGACGTCTTTCATAATTCTAACAATGCGTTTGCATGTTGTTAACACTCGTATGTTGCATATTGTGTAATATTGAGTATTATTAATGATTCTTCTTTTTGAAATTTTCTTTATTTTATTTTTTCGTATTACTGATCACACTGATTTTACTTTATTATTTATGATTTTTTTCTGTTACTTTCTATAGATAAAAAATGAATTTTATTTATTTTTTAACTTATTGTATCTTTGATGTCTTGGCTTATATTTTTACAGGTAGTTGTTGGAAACATTAAATGCTTCATGGCATATTTCTTTCGTCTCTTAAATATGAATGCATTAACACATACAAACATACAGCCATAGAGTCATCTATTAAGTTATTTATCTATATAATCATTAATACATTCATCTGTTTGTTCATTAGTTGCCGAGTGATGGTAAAAGCTTCTGTATTTTCAAGAAATATATATAATTTTTTTTTAATAATCTTGAGCAATTTTTAAAAGAAAACAAGCACTACTGGTTTTATAACATTTGAAAGTAAAATAACTGATTTATTAAAAGCCATTTACGTATACTGAAATAAAATGTGTAAAGGATACGCATTTCCTACTTGTAAAGAAATGTCTAGCTTAATGAAATTTTCAGCAGGATTATTGTAATAAAACCTATTTCCTATTAAAGATATTTATTTATGAGATTATTTTACGCAATCATATTTTCAAAATTTAATTTTCTTCCCATATTTGCTAAGAAAAAAATCCCAAAACAATTTATATCTGTTCGTTCGGGATGAACGTCGAGAGCTTTTGATGTCAACACATCAATTGCAAACCGCGTTCTAAACTGCACTCGTGAATGAGAGTTCGAGTTTAGGTAGTTCTTTTATTAAGGTCGTATCTACTCATGTGGGTAAAATTAGCTCGCATAAAATGCCAGATGAAGGGCATTTTCCGGCATAATTTTTAACATTTTCACCTTTTATTATTATCTAAGTACGTGTGTTCGTCTGCGGGTATTTTCCGTTTGTTCGAATGTATGAGTAGTTTTAGTTGTGTGACAATTGTGTCTGAGGTCGTGTTTACGTGTTTGTTTATAATGTTACTGTTAAAAGCTTTTGTTTTAGAGATTTCCATGTTTTGAAGAATCTCTAGCCTTCATCCTTTCCTGCTATGATACAGTATATCATACATTCATCTATTTCCCTTGGTTTGTGTCTGTGAGTGTCAAGGTGTAATGCAAAGTTGGAGTCTTCTCTTTTTCGTTTGTATGAGCAATGTGTATGTGTTCTGTAAATCTTGTTTTTAGTGTTCGTCCAGTTTGTCCTATATAAGTATGTTTCCAGAATTCGCTGGAATTAAATTTGTTAGTTGTTTCTGTCGATGTTTTGAAAATGTGTCTCAGAGTGTTACTGGCTTTTAATGCTGTGAGTAAAGCTGCTTTGTGAAAAAGGTTATTTAATATATATATTCCTGCTTTTAGTGTTCATCCAGTTTGTTTTATATAAGTATGTTTACAGGTACTAGTAAGTCTAGTATATTCCGCTGGAACTAAATTTTTCAGTTGTTTCTGCCGATGTCCTGAACCTTCTTTGTGAAAAAGGTTACTTAATCTATATATTTCTGGTTCTGTATAAGTAAAAGTGTGTCATAGTATTGTATCGGTTGTCTTTTTGTCTTCTTTATTCCTGTTTTCAGTGTTATATTGTCTAAGGAGTTTGTCAATAGTATTGGGTTTGTAGCCTTTAATTTTAGCTATACTGTAAATTGTGTCGAGTTCTTTGTTGTACTTATCTAGAGTAAGTGGGTTATTTCGAATCTGTGTGTCATACGTTTACATTTAAGTTGGGAAAGGTGGTTCGTGGTTGGTTTTCTATAGATGCCAAATGTTAAACGGTCAGTTTCTTGTGTTGTTGTGATGTCAAGATAATGCAAATTTCTATCTCGCTCATTTTCCATTATGTACGTAATATTATTATTACGAATCCAACCAACTTAATACCAATTTCTTTCTTTCTTTTCATTTTAGTTTCAAAATAAGAATAGCAAACTTTAATGTGCTGTAGTGAGCTCCAATATAAGAATAATAAATTTCTATTTGCGAATAGTAAAATTTTTATTTCAATTTCATTTAAAACAATTAATATTAATAATAATAAAACATATTTCCTAAATTCAGAATTGTAGAATAATTATTTTGAATGCTTGCAATGCAATTGTTACATGCTCTTGGTGTAATTGCCTACAAACCTTTTTCTATAAGACTTTCTGAGACACTTGCCTTCTTATCCCATATGAATGAATAGTTTCTGCTATTAGGAATCGTTCACAACATTTGTGAGAGCTCCCTTCTAATGTAACTTTTTACCACATATCGGAGCTATAAATATTACTGAATTCACCAATTGAAATGCTGCGACGAAATTTCTGCTCCTACAGAACTTTTTGTATTCCAATGTGACAAGGCGCACTGTCAGTTACAATAACAGCTGGCCTTGCCATGTGATTGCCATATGCTGTGAATAAAATTGTCTGCAAACTTTCTCCTATGATGGCTTTCTGAGGCACTTACTCCCTAAACTCCTTATAGATGAATAGTTTCTGCTATTAAGAATTCATGACAGGTTTTATGACAGCTTTTTTTAATACCCTTTAAAACCCTTCACCACATATCAGACATTTTTATTTGAGTTAAGCATTGTATTATAGGCATCAAGTATACTGAAGTGACGAAATTTCTGCTCCTGCAGTATTTCTTGAATTGGACTATGAAAAGGTGTACTGTCAATTTAAATAACAACTGGGTTACTATTATTACTACCATTGCGCTGCGAAGATGTACTTTCAACAAGTCACTTGTAAGGTATTTCGTAAACGAACGTTTTGTACTTATGCTTCTTATGACATAAACATTAACATCTTTTGAACCAGCCTCTATAGGGGTGCCTGTTATTTAAATGCGTGATTATCCTTGTGTTCTTGAAACATGAATAGTTCAATTTGCTTCATCCATAAACAAAATAGGTTGATTTATGGCCAAAAAAAGTATTCAACGAACTTCTTTCACAGTGGTTTGTTTTCTGTGGGGTATGTTTGTTAAGATGTATAGTAAAATCATATTCGAAACTGTAACGGAGAATTTGACAGTTCTGGCGAGTTGGTTATACAAACTGAAGAGAGTGATGCAGCCTGAAGGTCTACTCGCCTGATTAACGCAGTATTGATGATAACAAATGATCATTAAGGCATATAGAGTAAAAAATAAGCATTAAATAAAATTTAATAGTAGACTCACACGGGAAAGGTTCCATATCAGATAATAGCCATTCTTTATTATGTTTTATAACGTTTTAATAAATTTTAATAATTTTAATTTTTAATTTTATATTAAATATTTATGGGAGCCCAGCATGTCAAGTATGTTTGTAAACGGAGAACCGTAACAATATTTTTAGAGTTTTCAATCTCTTAGAATATGATTTACAAAATAAAAAATAATCGTAACAATAACAAAATTGTAGGCACGTTACATAGTATCTATAAATCCATGTTACGCAAACACATCTCGCTTAGAATTGATTTTAACGATTTCAACGATTTGCTACAATTGAAGCCGAAAATCTTTGAAAATATGCTAAAATAAATTTAGCATGATGCGTAAGAAAAGCACTCGTTTGCCGGAATATGGCTGATAATCTTAAAACGTCTTTTCCACAGAAATAATAATAATAATCATTTAATGAATATATTGTTTCAAAGTCAAACTCTCATGTACAGTTTAGTCCGATTAATTTTAAAACAATTTCATGTTTTCAATTTAAAGAAAAAGTAAATTTAGAATTTAAAGTTATGAAATTAATCAATATTTATACATTGCAGCCATTTTGTATTAAACTTAAATAAAAAAAAATGAAACTTGTTATCCTCACCAAACAGTGGGAAAACCAAAAATAACGCTCTTATAAACTCTTCAAAAAAGCATTTTCATGCAATAAATGTGATGGGCTTGTGTGTGTATGTGTGTGTGTGTGTTTTTATAAAATGTAAATTTTTGAATTTTAAAAAAGTTTCCCTTGTTTTTGATTGACAGCTTCCATCCATCCCTGATGGATTTTTATGAATTTTTCTTTTATTTATTTTTAACTGACAGCATTACCATTCAATGTGGCTGAAAAAGTATAGAAAATGATTGGATAAAACAAAAAACAAAAGGCAACAAAATAAAATTATAAACTTTTTTCTGCTTCCGTTTAAAGTAAATCAGGCTTAAGTGGTTAAATAAGGATATATCGCCAGCATACAAAAATGTAAATGTATAGAAAAGCACTTTTACAATCCCCAGCATTATTATTTCATAAGTTTCAAAAGGATTTTAAATATGCCAAAGTAATCGAGGAAAAGAAAAATATACGGATTTTGCAAGTTTTTCAATTTAAACAGATTTAAAAAAGAATATAAATTTTCTGTATATTTTTTAAATGAATAAACTGAATATTTATGTATGGAATGTTATATATTCTGATGCAAACTGTTCAATTTCTTAATTCAACTGATTATTGTTTGCAAATTGCATAAATGCAAAAGTCGATTAATTTAATGTTGATTTTTATTTAATAAAATATTCTAATTATGTTTTGTGATGTAATAAAAATTGTATGCCACACAGCTTTATAACGTTTACGTGTATTTAAATAAGAAATTCAAATTTGCAAATAAATTACATAAAATTACATGTTATGCTTTTGACGGCTTAAAACACGCAATAGTTTAATTTAATAAAGTTTCATTTTTTTTTTTTTATTTGATTTATTGTTGAGTTCTTAGTTTAAATTAACCGCATAAACTTTGCAAAAACTGCATTGCCAATGAATAATAATTGTGTACAATTATTTAGTTTCTTTAGATAGGAATGTTAAATACTTAAAGTACCATTGAAATCTATGTTGAATAACAGATTCAAGTTAAGAATTTGCTAGAAAAAGAAAATTTCTCGAAAAATCTATTCAGCTTTGCTTTCATAAAAAGTTAATTTGAATATGTGGAATTGATGATATTAAGGTTAAAAAGTTATAATCGCTTAGTAACAAACTCTCCAGATAATAATTGTGTACACTATACACCATCTTAACTTCAATTGCGTTTTACTTATGTTTGTTACAACGTCAGTTTAAAGATATTGCGATGTTGACTCTTACTGCAAATATGTTCTCAACTGACTTCTTGTGGCACTTCTTGGAACAAGTTTCGGGTGATATAACAATAAGTCAAAGACTTAAGTTTTCACGCACATGGTGTATGATGATTTCTAATCAAATCGTCGAAATTCAAACCATGCAAAAAGCATAGCGGTAATTACTTTACATACAGTTTAGAGCACGGCTTGAGAATAATGTCATCACATCGAAAACGCTCGCCGTTCATACCGTACAAGCAGCCAGCAAAGACGAAAGGGAATGACAGTATCAACTAATTCTTTATCTATTGTCAACATACATTGACGTAATATATAAATGACATTTAAAGACACATGCAAATTAAACACATTCGTAGTATTAAGTTGTTTGGATTTGTTCGGCCAGTTAATGAAATACGGTTGTTCGATAGTACTATCTGAAACGCCGCTTGATAATGGTGTCATCCCATGGAGAACGCTCGCCAATCGCACCAAACAAACAGACAGTAACGATGGTTCTCATATTATATTATGACAATCAATTTGGGTCACATGGGAGTTGCTAGATTATCTGTAATAGCCTGGATTGTCTAGTTCCAGTTTAAGTTGCCCGCCAAAAGCTAAAAAACAATTTGTCCAGTTAAAAAAGAATTTCTTTAATTTTGGAAAATATTTTTTTTTGTTAATTATGCGTTTTATGATGAGTCTTATGGAAGCAAAGTATTAAAAAAAGTTCCTGTTACGAAAAAAATTTTTCAAACTAGAAGCAAATCACTTTTAAAGAAATTCTATTATTTACGATATGATTTCGGAGATAACACAATTTACAACAAAATTTCCATTTTAAATTTTAAATAAACTTCTTTATAATGGAATGACTTACTTGGAGCAACGATATGATTTCGGAGATGTATCTATTTACAGTAAAATTTCTGTTTCAAATTTAAAACAATCTCTTTTATCACGGGATGACTTATCGGAGCATCCAAAAGCTTTAGAAATATCATATATAATTGACAACGACATATTGTATACAGATTTCTGCAACTATAAGCCTTCGATTATTTGTTCAAAGATATTCCAGTTAATAAGATATGGTTCAGCTGTTTTCAAAAAATGCGATAAAAATATATAAATTTATTTCATTTGTTCTCTTCATACCAATTATCAATGGTTTTTGTCATAGCACTTTTAATAAATAATAAGAAATAGGACGTCCTTCGACTAATTTTAACAAGAGTAAATTTTAATGAAATATACTTGTAACTAAAGCAAAAGATTCTGTAAATAAAAGTACAACATTTTTGATGAGATTTTTAATTATTTATTTATTTAATTATAATGTTTTTAAAAATAACTGGTTTCTTTAATATTTTAATTTAAAAATATTTTATTAAGTGTCACTTAGTGTTTTCTTATGTCTCTGTCATTTATCGTCAAGTCGTATGTTTAAGTCTCGTCATTCGTTGCCTACAGTCAAAATGCAAGAGAATTGCTTTTAGTAAGTGTTGCCACTTTTATTCATGCGTCTGTTTGCTCCAAATCCCACATATATGTGCCAACAAAAATGGGATTTCATCAGAAGAGTTTAAGGTACTGCAAGGCTCCGTTCCTTCTCCTCCTTTATTTCCTATCTTTTTAAATGACATTCTTTGTTAAACTTTCAACCCTGTATACTCTTTCGCAGATGACAGCACCATTTGTCATTCGTATTTATTCACTAATAGACCGAACCAGTTGAAGGTGAATTTTAAAAACGTAACGTGTTAAGGAATCGGAAGCTCTGGATGTTTTGGCTTGAAAATACAGTGCGATATTCGATGGACTAACCATATTTTGTATATTTCTCAAGAAGCTATCAAGTGCCTCGATTTTTAAAATTGGTTTAACAGATACTTCACTCCCTCCGATCTTCGTACTATTTATACAATTTTTATTACCCCAAAAATGGAATACACATGTCATGTATGGACTGGCGCCTCAAAGTTAGTTTTGGCCAAGAGTCTCATTGAAAACAGTAGGGTATCCAACTCTATTGATACTGTAGGGCATCGATAAAATGTAAGATGTATATCAGTGTTTTATCGTTACTACAATGGTAATTATTGAACTTGTTCCCGTTAAACGCACGTTTTTGCGTTTAACTCGTTGTTCTTTAAGAGCGCATCCATTTTTGATTGATTAGCCAGTGAATCACACTCGCATTACTGAGAAAATTCGTCTTTTGCAGAACAGCCCCTCCAGAAGTCTTTCTTTTTTTGTTTTTATTAAGAGAAGTAGCACTTCAGGCAACAATGCCTATTTAGTCAAGTACCGTGCTACATTATTTAGGAAAGGGATAGAGAAGAGATAAAACAGATGGTGAAGAAGGATAGTCAGAAATTAATTGCCGTATAAGACAGCCCAGTGGCTAGACTATGCCTTCATCGCTGAACAGCTCCACCGACCGACAGTCAATTTTTATTCTTGTAGTGAATAAAACCAAGGTCTTCGTTGGGAATCGAACCCACAACCCCTAACCTGACAAACTAGTTTACTACCTACTACCCTTCAGGGTCTTTCCTGCCATAGATATCTATGCTTTTTTTGTGATTGAAATTAAATGAATTGTAATTGTCACGTTCCCTTTTTCTTATGTTATTATTCTTTTTTAAACTGTAGGTGATTTTTTAAATTGTCTTTTTACTTTTTCAAAATCCATGTGGACTTTTTCCATTGTCCAGTAAATTAGTTTTTGGTATCTAGCAACCCACATGCACGCAAAGAGTATAATATCAGATAACAGAAAAATGCGATAATGGGAACACATTCACAACACTGTCTTTAACAAGTCATAATAAATATTAAGCCTACTCTGGTTACATTGCCAATCTTAAAATTAATTAATTATTAAAATTTTGTTTAAATATAACCACAAGATTCAATTAGAATTCGTCGAAATGCACTGTTAAGTTCCAATAGCATTCTGTGGAGTTATCGATAAACTCGCTTGATTTATTATTAAATCCTTAAATACGTAAATTGTGCAATTGAATCGGCAGCTTCTATTTTAAACATTATAATTTAAGAAATGAAAATTATGTTGCATATTAAAAGTGTCAAAATTAACTTTTATTGAGTCGAAAAAAATATTCTCCAACAGTTGTACAAAATAATTCAAAGATGCTTTTATTTCCAGAAGAAAGGATTAAAATTTAACCTCCCGCCTAATCATGATATCTTTTTATTATTTTATCTCTAATAATGGTATTTGTTGATTCATTGTTCAAAACAAAAGATATTGTATCAAAACAATATTTTCTTTGTTCCATTTCACAGTTTTTGTTGGTTATTATGGAATTAGATTGATAGAAAACATGAAAAATTGTTCGCCATAAAGAAATGTCTTCAATCATTTTTTTAAAGGTCCTTTTTCTAATGTTGTTAAAATATAAATAAGTCACATAAGTGGAGGGATGATGACTTTATGCGACATTTATTTGAAAAAGTATTTTATTATATTTAGCACCGCATCCCAAAAAACAATAAGAATCCATTTTGTTAGACAGATTAGTTTTAATTAGAGTTCAGAACAAAATGTTGGAAACAATTAAAGGAAACAAAGAATAGAAAACAAGAGTAGAAAGAGTTTTGGCATTTAGACTAAAGAGGAAAATCATAGGTGAGATAAGTCTTAATATATATTAATTAAACACTTTTGTATTTTGCTATGAAAAATCTATAAAACAAAGCTTTATTTATAAATTAGTTTTAAGATCTGTATAAAACATTTTCAACTGGGTTAAAAGGAAAATAATCTTTAATTTTCTTAAATTTTTTTCTGTTTGCAGGAAGTTGTTATCTTATTGAATATGTATAAATGCTAGAATAATTAAAGAAATCGTTTATAATTTTAAATTTATAATTGTTACACATGAGACTGTCAATAGATTCTTTTAGTTTGAAACTTAGATCATTCTGGGCTGTAAAACTCTTTACCAATATTTCTATTTCCTTTTAATAAAAGTAAATAATGTTGACATGCCGCTGCTCAAATTTGATCGTCATTATAAAGTCAACATTAAACTATTTTTTCTTTTCTAATAATTTATAATGATTATGTTGGCTTCATACTATTATTTTAGATTTCCATTGTCAAAATAAACGCTGTGAGACTCTGAAGTATAAATACGAGCATATAAATTTTTTTTATACTCAACTTTTTCCCTTAAAACACAATTTGAATTTGACACGTTACTTTGTAGTCGATATTTTGTTTTTTATAAATTTTGTCAGTAGCACATCACTCGCATTTGCTCTTGCTGAAGCATATAGATAGATACATGTAAAGATGAATAGATACAAATACACTTCGCACATATTGAAAAAAAGCAGTATAATATCTACATAATACGTTTACGTTTCTATAAGAATTGACTTTATTGTTGTTGTTGTTGCCGCTGCTGTTGCTCAAAATCCAAAATGATTAATGATTGTTTCAATATCCATACATGAGAGTTACAGTAAGACAGACTGATTTCTTTTATACCCGTTTATATGAGCCGATGTGAATTCATACAATTCATTTCCTTTCTCAATGTGCTTGCATTTTGTTTTTTTTATATTTGCCACAGCAGTCCTTGATACCAACTCAGAATGCAAGAAAACAATCAATATAAAAAATTAGGTTGTTAAACTGTAACTTTAGGTTTAATATTCCAAAGTTGGGAAATCTTCTTTTTCAATTGAAACGCGCTACTCTTTTCTGTTAGTCTTGTAATAATTTACTTTTATTATTATTATTATGTATTCAAGCATTTATTTAATCGTTGAACTGGCACTAACACTAAATTTGTTTACTTTGCTTAAAATTTAGGATACGTTAAAATAACTTGACTTTTGTAGCTAAATTGAAGAAAACAGACCGACAATTATACCAATCGAGAATTCTACTCACTCTACTAATAGACATACGATTTAATGACAACGAAACAAAAAGAACTGAATGGAGAAAGGACTGAAACATTATCTATATTTGACAAGATACAAAGAACAATAACAATTAACAAAGAAATTGTAGACGTCGAAGCAACTATTACTAAGTTTCCAGCCGACCGACAAAAACACATGAGACATAAAGTAGCCGACGTACTCGAAAAAACGATAAAAGAACTCAATAAAACAAAGACAAATGGAAAAAGAACAAGACAGACAGTTGCATTATCTTGACATCACAATAGCGCGAAGAACTGAATATTAATAATTTGATATTTATAGAAAACCAACTATGACAGACACTGCCATACACATCACCCCGAACTACCCCAACCAAAATAAATTAGCATCATTTAGATATATAATACACAGACTTAAGATAATTCCACTTACTCTACATAAGTATAACAAAGAATTTGACACAATTTACACTACAGCTAAAAACAACGGTCACAAATCCACTACTATCGAAAAACTTCTTATACAACACTAAAAACAGGAATAAAGAAGACTAGACAAGACGGTACACTTTTAATTACACAGGAGAAGAAATATATAGATTAACTAACCTTTTTCGCAAAGAAGGTTTACGCACAGCATTAAAAACCAGCAACACTCTGAGACATAATCTCAGGACGTCGACAGAAGCAACTGGTAAATTCAGTTCCAGCGGAATATAGAGACTTACTTTTACCTGCAAACATATGTAAATAGGACATACGTGATAAGATTTACGTCTGTACCTAGCTATGTAAAACGGTGAATCATATCACTGTAGATGAAATGTAGCGTCATCCTCGCCCTAGAAGGCCTTTGGATACGTATATCATCCAGTCACTCCTGGTTGCAACTTCAAGAGCTCGAAGCAGGCCAACGCCACCACTCCTTGCTGAAGAGTTGGAGACTATCCAATTCCTGGTCCAGAATGCATTAAGCTTAATACAATTTAAGAACACAACCGCAACCATGCTCACTGGACCTGGACCATTCATTGTGAGTGATCCGACCCACTCAACTCGAACGAGGGCTTCGCAACCACAACCCCACGAAACTCCCGAAGGGCTACAAAGACAAATAGCTGAACTCTGTGCTTTATTGATTCCTGTGGAAATATAGTGGAACTGTTCTGTTGGCTCTTGCTAGCATTGAAGGGACCTTTTGTAATGACGGTGAGATTCCATCAAAACATATAAATGTGCCCCCGGGGGAACTTGAATAAGACAACTGGATGAATACTAAATACAAGATTTACAGAACATATACGCTCATACAAACGAAAAAAAGAGTCTAATTTTGCATTACTCTTGCCACTCAAGGACATGCACTAGGTGAAATAGATGAGTGTATGACATTACTACATCGTAGCAAAAACGGACGAAGATTAGACATTCTTGAAAACATGGAAATCTACAAAACAAAAACTTTTAACAGCGACATTAACAAACAGGTAAATACGACCTCAGACAAAATTTTCACACCACTTAAACCACTCATACACTCTAACAACGGAAAACACTCTCAGACGGACCCACTTACCTGGATAATAATAAAAGCCTGAAATATTAGATTAGATGATTAGACACTACTCTAACAAAAGAACTATCTATACTCGAATACTGACTCATCAATGACAATGACATCATCAAACAGAAAACGCTCGCCAATTACGCCTAACACATAGCCAGCAATTAGAAACTATACCTCCATCCATCAATTTAACTTTTAAAACTATTAAATCTTTTAATGAGCAATTAAATATAAAGGAACATTATTTTTAAAAATTTTAAATCAGAAAGAGTTTTGATTCAATTTTATTCCAACTATCTATCAATTGTTTTGTATTCATAATAAACGAATATCGTATTTGATTATGACTAACTAATGACTATGGCAATGAGTCTGCTGTTGAACAAACATATCTTAAGAAGACTTTCCCTTAATTGCATAACTAAAGCCTGTTAGATTTTTCTAAAATGTGGAGTTATTATTTCTTTTAACGAATTAAGGCAACGTATCAATGAATTATAAAGTAGAAAATTTTTAAATAATTTACGCGTTACTTTTATAAATGATAAAAATACAGTAAGTAGATAAGCAAGAAGATTTTAAAATTATTAAAATAGCATAATTTTGTGAAAAAAATACATAATTCTAAATTCGTATTTATTTTTCTCCGGATTTGGCCAACCAGTTCTTACCACATTTTTATATGGACTTACAGGCAACGCTGTTGCATAAGGCTTAATTTCCAAAAGTTTTCTCTCGCTTTGAAAGATTATATCTCTTCAGTTGAAATTATCCTCACCGAGAGGCAAAATTCTCCATACTAGAAGTGCTTAGAAAGGCCCTGCGTTTTTTTTCTCTTATTAAGAAGAGTGTTGCCAAAAGGCTGTAATTTCGTTATTTATTTTTATGAATCCTCTCGTTTTTGCGCTTTCTTTTAAGAGCAAAGTGAGAGCAGACACAAATATAACGTTAAGAAAATTAATATTAATTTATATGTAAACAAACGGTTTTTCAACAAGAAGTTTGTTTTCTAAAACAAAATAAGACAAAAAATTTAAATTAAGATGATTCAAATTTGTCTTGAATTACGAAGAGAAAAGTTAGGCAATTATGAATGAAAAATGATATCTGGCAAATGTCCACTACGACCATGGTCATGCCAACAAATGCCGATTCTTTCATCCTTTGATGATTTTTAATCACTCTTTAGCAAAATGTAAATCACAATACGGTTTGGCTGGTTATAGACTCTGTCCTTAACATAGCCCCACAAAAAATAATCCAGAGTGTTAAATCACACGATCTGGAAATTATGCGATCGAAAAATTTAGTTTGCAATAAATTTATCGTTTCATTAAAACCAATTGTTGAGAACGTCGAGGAATTGAAAAATATGCTTCAACATTGTGGCTCACTGCTGAGATGTTTTCAGTTGAACGATCCGGTCGAACACGCGTTGGTGTTTGCGCATTTTGTGACCAATTTCATAATAGCGAAGGACGATTATCTTGTCCGAAAATTACGAAATATAACCATTTTTATATTGGATTTTAATTATTTCAATGCGATTTTAGTGCGAAATAGAATTTATAGCAACAATTGCCAATTTATTTACTACGAATACGTTGAAATACTAAATGTAAAAACTATCATGTTGTCGGTGTTGCCACAGTTGAAAAACAAACTTCAAATTGAAAACCCGATATATAACAAGTACGGTTCTTACACCAATGTATATTAAAAAATTCCACCTCTGATATACAGTAGCTTTGAATTTATGTAGAAACACTTCGGATCATAAAAGCAATCAGAAAACGGCCAAAAACCAACAATCCTACTAACAATAACAACAGTGAAGAGGGAAGGCTGAACTAAAACTAGCAGCATTCGTTGTAACAAATAGGAAATCCATACAGCCAATTAAATTGGTATTGAAGCTTTAAGCATTTCTTCACATTGAACTATTTTTACATTTTTATTTGCTTTTTCTTTTTCCTACATATTCTTTGAACATTTCACATTCTTGTATTTTATTCATTAAAATATTTGTTATGCAACTTGTGTGCACAGAATCAATGAATAAATATTCACGCCTTCTGCATCAGTTGGTGCTTAAAAACAACATGATTTGATTGAATTGATTTTATTCTAATATTGAATCCAATCTGTATATATATATATTTTCTTTAGTAAAATTTGAAAATAATATATGATATAATCAGAATTAAATTTTTGTTAAAATTAAATGAAAAATATTGTTACGAAGATGTTTTATTAAGTTTTAAAAGAAAATAATAACTGCGTAGTTTTCTAAAAAATCTTATACACCCAGGACAACAACAATACGCTTAAAAGTAATTCTACCAAATAAAATAAACAACAATAAACAAAATCAACTAACACAGAATAAAATAAAACACACACCCATGTAGGCACCTAAATTGAATTATACTAATAATAACAACAATATGGGGTAGTATTAAAGTAGAATATCTTGTATAGACTAGACATTCTCAATATTTGCAGTTATACAAAGCTACCACCATGGCGAATTTTGCGTAAGGATTTGACTTTCTATCCTGACAAGGTTCTATTTGTGCAGAAATTGAAACCGACCGACTATTCATTTCGCCGCAGATTCACTCAATTCATTCAGGAACAACTGGTTGATTTTTCTGAAAAAATTCTTTTGCCGGACGAAGACCATTTTCATTTGTTAGGGTATGCCAGTAAGGAAAATTGCCGCATTTTGGCTTCTGAAAATCCTAGAGTAATTATTGAGAAGACTTTGCCTGCTTTATATGGTGCGCTATATGGTCTGGAGACGTGATTGGTGCGTTCTTTTTCGACGATAAGGCTGAAAATGCGGTAACTGTCAACGGATCACGCTATCGCATGATGCTAAAAACTCAATTTTGGTCTATTATTGACGACGCGGATATCACTAACATGTCGTTCCAGCTGGACGCCACATGTCACACAGCCAATGAAGCGATCAATTAATTGCAAACCAAATTTCCCGATCGCATAATTTCACGACAATCAGCAGTTAAGTGGCCAACAAATCGTGTGATTTAAAAACCACTGGATTACTTTTGGTGGGGCAATTTTAAGGACAGAGTCTATACCAAGCCAATAGATTAGATAGAATAGATTTCAGCCTTAAAAGTCAAAATCAGTGATGTGATTAACGAAATAGGACCGCCATTTTGCCAAAAAGTGATTAAAAACTTTGATGAAAGAATCGAATGATCGTGGTGGACATTTGCCAGTTATCACTTTTGCCTAACTTTTCTCTTCGTAATACAATAAAACCTTGAATCATCTTAACATAATTTTATCGTTTTACTTTGCTTTGTTGAATAATCCTATATATGAGAGAACCGCTTAAAACAACCAAATGAATTAATTCAAGTTGAGTCATCAGTGAGTAAAGACAACAAAGTTCCCATCGTATTTATTTTGTCTCTTAGTCTACAACTCTAAAGCACTGTGTTATTATTTTGCAATACAAGAACACAAAATAACAAGGTGTTTATTAAAAGGAATACGCGCAACAACATTATCAATGCAAAGAAATGTAATTGAAAAATTTGTGAACACTTTATGTTATGTTTTATAGTAAAATCCTCAAGGAAAGTTTTCAACCAAAAATATTTGTTATTCCTAAAAGGAGCACTTTGGCACCATATTTAAATATTTATCCCCTAGATAAATTGAGGTCTTTTGGTTTGTTAAATATTTGTTGGTTGGATACGTTTACCCAAGGTGTTTAAAGTAGTATGTCATATTGTTGTCCGACAACATAATTTTTAAACCACTTGTCTGTTACCTTTTTTTGTTTGTTGTAAGTGTCGTTTGCTGTTTGTGGCTTTGTACGACCTCTTTTTTGCAGCATCAACCATTTAATCATCCACATATGGGCGAAAGTGAGGCAAATTTCTTCTTTATTTATACATTTTTTACAATAAAAATTAAAATACACTTTACCAAAATATGTCCTTTTATAGTTTGAGGATAAGATAAACTAACGTTACTTGAGCAAAGCAATTTATATAATTATTATATTTAACTTTTAATTATTAAATTTAGTAAAATAACTTTTAAATTATTTGTTTGTATAAATTTTTAAAAATTCTGCCTTAGTCTGACTATTCTAGGCAGGGTTTTTAGTTGACTTCTTTTCTTTAAACAAAATAAGTTTTAGCATAATTACACTTAATTAAGTTCATTGAGCTTGTATCTCGATGTTTATACAAATTGACTTGCTAAGCGCTTTATTATATGCAAAATAATAGCATAGCACTTTAGAGTTTTAAATTAAGTTAAACGATTTATTTACTTCCAATACACACAAAATAAACACGATGGTAACTTTGTTCTCCATACTCGCTGATGACTCAACTTTAATTCATTCATTTGCCTAGCACGTGGTTCTTATTTAGTTGTTTGAAGTGGTTCTCACATATCCAAGAATATTCTACTTTAATATCATCCCTTATTGTTATGATTTAGCTTAGGCTCATGATTTAATTTAGGCTCATGTGTGTTTTATTCTGTTAGTTTTTTTTTTGTTTTCTATTGTAAACTTCTTTGGTAGAATTTCTCATAAGCATGTTGTTTTTGTTAAGTGTATATAAGATTTCCTAGAAAACTACACAACAAGTACAATGCACAATGGGTCGTTCACTTTTCTTTTACTGTTAATTATTTTCTTTTAAAACTTAGTAAATCAACTTCGTAACACTATATTAACGGCCCTTAGTAAATAACTAGAGCTGTAAGCGTTTTGTGACGGTCGACAAAAATTCGGATCATTAAAACTTTTAGGCAACACATTTTATATTTAGATTTATTAAAATCTCTGCAGGTCGCTAAAATTATTTGTGAAAAGAAAACAAACTTATGCAAATAAGCCACTCTTTACCTTGAATTATTTTATCTAAAAAGTGCAAAAATAATTATGAAATAAAATGGGAACCATTATAAAAGTAAAAAAGGACTTTAAATATGTTTTGCATTTGTTGCAAAATTTACACTTATTTAAATTTTACACTTTACACAAAGTATTCTTGACCAGTTGTAACAAAATACAACAACAACAACAAAAAAGGTTAAAATAATACAAAAGAGCATCATAATTCATATTTTTATGCACACACACACACACACCCACATGTAACTGGACTTGTATGATGCTGATAGAAACCACAACCTCTTTAAGGGCTTTTTTGCAAACATCCATGGAAGAAGTTAAAATGTTTAGCAAACTATTCTTAACTTATTTTCACGGGTGAAACATAAAACACAAGTGTTTTTAAGTGTTAACAAGTAAATTGTAATGTTATATATAAGTATGTAACCATTTAGATAAATGTATACCCAAATACTCTTAACCACAAAAAAGGACACTTTTCTAGAAAAAAGGAGCACAAGGCAACAAGCCAACCAACCAACTCATAAATAATCATAAAGTCAACCTTAAAAGTTTAAATCAATTTTCCTAAGGGTAACGGAAACATAAAACCATTAGATTGCAATTCGTTTGGAAAATGTTTTTCACACTCTCACACACTGACACAAATTGCTATACACAATAAAAGTTCTTATTAAATTAACTTGCAGTTTTCAAACGAAACCAAATATTCAATACAATTTTCATTCTTAATAGAGTAGCACATGAAAATATTTCTATTTGTTAGAGATAGAAATTTTTACTAAAGAAAAGTGAAAAAAAAAATTCTCCTGCAACATTTGAAAGTTTAGATAAGTTGAACTTCGGATATTCCGGTATTTCTTCTATGTTGATGTCAATGAGGTTGATTACATTCGTATTTACATTAAAGCAAACATTTGCAAAGCTGTGCACTTATTTAGTTGCTGTTGTTGACAAAACAACTCCAAGTTTGCTTAAAATTTTAAGTATTTTGTTTTTGGAAGCAGTCATTTCCCTTCATATGGGTGTTTTTGCATCACATCCGTATGCTTCATTCGAATACATGGCACATGAATTTTACTGCTTGGCTCTGATTGCACTTTACAATACTTGTGTTGATGATTTCCTTGTGATTACATATTGAAAAGAGAAAAACATTTCTGAAGTTCTTTTGTGACCAAATGGATGCATTTCCATTTGCATTTAGTGATTTCTTGTAGAGAAAATGCATGATAAAATTGCATTGAATTTTAGTTTTTCTCTCTTTTTCTAAATTTATAAGTTGCATACTCGTTTACTGTTGAAAGTATACGCATATCTGCACAGTTAGATAGTTATGGATTTGTATTACAATGAAGTTTCCTATTTTTCTCAACATTTCCTTCTTTTACCAGGCAATATGCAGTTTATCTATTCTAGTTTCTTATTTTGTTCTCTAGCGAAGCTAAAAGGAAACCATATTTTTTACCTTTGTATTCGATAGTTCACATACGAATGCATTTACATAGATAAAATTAAACATTAATTGCTGTTTTTAAAAAGGATTGTTTAGTGCATTAAGTAGAAAAGCAATGCAGCATTTATTGTCCTCTTAAGCGAATGCTTCCTTTTATATCAGTTACCTTTAAATGTTTCGCTGTTTTTCGGCTAAGCACTCATGGGGTGAACTCTACTCATGCAATATATTGTGCCAGAACTAGGAAATTAGGTGGGAAGAGGAAGTTGTATTTGTGGAATTTCGTTATGAACTTTCCAACATTGAAAGTGACAGGAAAGACCGGCCAATCTACCACAAATGGATGGGCCCTTAACGAAAAGCGTTCAAGTAGCGGGAACAAGTTCCTAAATTTCATTAGAGCACTTACTATTGTAGTAACGATAAAACAGTGAAATACAAGCCATATTGTGCCGATGCTCTAGAGGATCAATAGAGGTGGATAGCCTACTTTCCCCAATTAGCCTCTTGTCCCTCTCATCTAACTTCAAAACAGACTTTAGGGCGCCGGCCCATACATGCAATTGTATTCCATTTCTTGACGGATATAGGTGGTATAAATTTAAATAGGATGGAATGAATTATCTTTTACGCCGTTTTAGAACAAAT
The DNA here is from genome assembly GCA_030448955.1 of Trichopoda pennipes. Taxonomy (NCBI): domain Eukaryota; kingdom Metazoa; phylum Arthropoda; class Insecta; order Diptera; family Tachinidae; genus Trichopoda; species Trichopoda pennipes. The sequence goes on from JASKUP010000012.1 coordinate 19,867,087, forward strand.
ATGTTTAGTCCATCGAACATCATATTGTACAGTGATCTCGCAGAAACGTGAACTAATTTTTACCGAGGGTGTTCACGTTTTCGATTTTGTTCACGTTTTAGATTGCATTTTTTCTATAACATATTTTAGTCTCTTTATATCTTTTAAAATAAAGAACGTTATTTTTCACCTATGATACATGTTTTGATTCTACTTTTTGTAAGTTCCTGCCATATTTTAATACATGTACTATGCTACTATGGGTTGCAAACGGGTTTCTAAGATACTAATTTCTAAATTAGTACAGAGATCTTACCATTTTTGCAAGCCTCGAAGAATGCAGTGTTTTCGGTTTTCCAGGACCCGAAAATGTATTAACACATTTTGAAATTGCATCTGTTTTTGTTTTTTATTGAACAAATCGTCGATTTGACGACATTATACTCTTTCGTCAAACCAGTTACAGGTGGACCTTTCCATAAAAGCTCTAAAATATCTAAATTTTCTTGAATAGTTAATTCTTTTGGTATTTTGTTAGATATATTTTTAATAAAAATATTTTTAGAGATCACTTGTGCATAGTCAGCACAAAGAGATGCTTTCAGTAGAACTGTCGCGGTAATACCAATACTACTTATCCTGCAACAGAAGTTGTTTACAACAAACAAACTACGAGATTCTTCTGCGGGTAATCCCAAAATGTTTTTATAAGCTTACAAAATTGAATTTTAACGTTAAAAAGTTCACGTTTAAGAGCCTTCAGCCTTTGTTCACGTTTCAGAGTAGTCAATGTAAGAAAAAAAATTTTCATGTTTTTGGATGTTCATGTTAGTGGGTGTTCACGTTTCTGCGAGTTCACTGTATTTACAAGACAAAAGCAACAAGAGCTTCCGATACCTTAATACATATACAGAATCATTTCCGAATACACGTCTATGCAACAAGCAAGTTCACGTTTCTGCGAGTTCACTGTATTTACAAGACAAAAGCAACAAGAGCTTCCGATACCTTAATACATATACAGAATCATTTCCGAATACACGTCTATGCAACAAGCATGTTTTGCGGGCAATAAAATCGACTCTATTCACACGACCCCATCTCGATTGTTGCGAGATCGTGATTGAACCTGTGATTCATATTTTGCCTTTTTTCACCCACCTCCAACTTGTTTGCTCTATTACTGAATGAATACAAATGACAAACAGTGTTGTCATCTGTGAAATAGTATATTGGCTTTAAAGTTTGACAAAGAAGGTTATTTAGAAAAATAAGAAGTGGGGTAGGAAAGAAAAGACAGAGTCTTGTGGTATCCCTGAATTAATCCTAAACTTGAAATTTTGATGAAATTCCATTTATAACAATTTGTATATTCCTGAGGAAACTCGATATAAATCTGCAGAAATTTTCACCGATACCAAAAGCAGCAAACGCCTTGGAAATATCTATAGCCACTGCCTTTCTTTCTCCGAAATAATGTATGGAGTTGCACCATTGTGTCTTCAAGTACCTCACAAAATGAAAATTAATTATACTTTCCATCATTTTAAAAAGTGCAGAACAAAATGCAATTGGACGGTCATTTTCCCCATCCTTTATGGGGATCGATGTTACATTAGCATCCTCCCAACACTTTGGAAATTTACCGGCAAGATACAACGTGCTGAAAAGGGCTGCTAACGTCGAAGAACACTGTATCAAGACCAGGGCTGAAATAAAATCCAACTCAATAGACTTGTTAATGTTGAGATCTGCTAAAACCTTTTTAACCGCTCAAAAACATCTTCAAGTAATGGATACTCCGTCGAGCTTGGGCGATGGTTGACTGCTTTCCGGCAAATAAGAATTACTTCCAAATACACTAAGCAAACTGTAAACTTTTTTAACATACAAATTAAAACTGTGTTAAATATAGTTGAAATAGGCAACATGTTAATTTAAACCAGAAATCGTATCCAACATGAAAGCTAATTTTTTTGGTATTATATTGTTTATTTCTCCTCCGCCAGTAAATGAAATAATATTGTTATTTCCTCTCCTAACTGGCTGCTTTATAGTTGAAGGCAAGCGCTTTCGGTGCGAATGCATCATTCTCAAGCCGCGTTGTAGTTTGTACTGGTGAGTCAGTGTTGGCGTTCAGACAGTTCTGTTGTTAGGTTCGTATCTATTCAGGTAAGCAGAAAAAGTAATTTGTAATTAGTAAAAGTCATGATATATTTTATAATTTCAGTGTCCTGAGCTTATAATAGAAAACCAAAAATAAAAATATTTCTGGAAAATGTTAACAGATTTTAATGAATATTTTTTCATTCTTTTCAAAAATAACTTGTTCAGAAATGTGTAACTGCAAGATGAAAATATTTATCCAATAATCAATTGTGCAAAAACTTAGCTTGCATTTTCTATACAATTTCAACTGAAGAAAGAGGCGGTATGCGGGCACATAGAATCTCTTATTTAACGTAAGCGTATATCTTTAAAATACTCAGTTAAGACATTATAAAATGTTTCTTAGTTATTTTCTTACTGGAATTTCGCAAGGAAAATAGCGATTATATTTTGAACTTACTTTAGTAGAAACTAAGCATAAATTATATTTAATTGCTTAACGTTTTTTATTCACATGCAACTTATGTAATTTTACTCGTATCACATTATAAAAATTTAAACTGAAGATCCCTCTAAAATAATTTTCTTAAACGTTAGTTTCTTTAAAACAAGTCCTTGTAATTTGCTTTTGCTTCAATTGAATCTTTGATATGAATCTTAAAGATAAATTAACTGAACTTGATTGTTGTAGGGGTCAACTTATGAAAAGTGGTGAAGACTAAAATGTATTTAATGTTCTTATCATAGAAGCATGTATAAGTTTTCTTGTAGAGAAAATTACATTGAATTTGTGTTTTTCACTTTTTTGCTAAATTTATAAGTTGCATACTCGTTTATTATTGAAAGTGTATGCATATCTGCACAGTTAGATAGCTATAGATTTCTATTACAATGAAATTTCCTATTTTTCTCAACATTTCCTTATTTTACCAGGTAATATGCTTTTTTTGTTACAAATATTAAAATCCTTAGCCAAACAAAAATATACAAAACAGTGATAATATAAAGAGTTTATCTTGAGTTAAGATAATCTTTTCTTATCTATTTAGTACATATATAACAAAAAATCATAATTTCCTATCTTTCTGCTTATCTTGGAAAAAACATCACCTAGAAAAATAAAACTAATCACAACCTCATGGAGCGGTTCAAACATTTTTCGGAACAGTTACGTCTCTGACGAGGAAAACAGAATATTATAAATATATATATACATATACATGTATATATATACATGTATATATATTGTTACGTTTATACTTTTTATAAACGTTTTGTTGTGAGTTCTTTATTGCAAAATAAATAACACTAGTTTTTAGAATTTTTAAATTTATAACAATTTTATTTACTTTAACTACACAAGACTGAGACCACAGAACAATTTACTTAAGATGCGCGTCTTTACTTCCAGAGGTTTAATTTTACACTGATTGACTATCCACTCAGACGCTGTCCTATTTATATTTATCCATTTAAAGTCTAGAAGATTTAAGAATCTTCTACTCTCTTTGTATCACATTTTGTTCTTGTCTGTTGTTTATTCGATGTATGGGCGCCTGTATGTGTGTGTGTATTTTTGTTTTTGTTTTTATGCTTGGGATTTATTTCACAATATTTGTTGTTGTCTTTTGTAGAAAATGTTTCTTAGAAAACTACGCAGATGGTAAACAGCATACATGTTTGTTGTTGTCTTGCGCATATAAAATTTCTACGCAGTTAGTAAAACGAAATTTGTTTTTGTCTTGCATGCCAGGCAGTTAGTAAACAGCTTTTTAAATTGTTGTTGTTTGCGTATAAAATTTCTACGCAGTTTGTAACTAGAAATTTTGTTGCTGTACCATAAGTTTTCTTTAGCAAGTCACACAGTTCGTAAACAACATACCCATTAGTTCGCTTTATTGCTTAATTATTTGATTTTTAAAACTTAAGCAAGATATATCTGTAACAATATTTTAGGATATTGCTTAAGATTGTCTTCCTATTATTACAAAATTAACAACTTGAACTTTGATTATTAAGTAAATTGAGTTATCTAGAAGATTATTTTTGTTCTGAGAAAAAGCTTTGCATTTACCAAACACAAGTAAAAGAAGTGTATTGCCATGTCATTATGTCTTCCTATATTTTTATATGGTTTAGAGATTTTTTTTAGGTGTACCACAGACCACTCTAAACAGTTTAAAAAATGCTTCTATAGAATTGCTTTGGACTCAAATTTTAGTCACTTAAACATATGATTTCGTACACTATTAAACTTCTGCAATGCGACTTTGATAATTTTATTCAATTTTACCAGGTTCCCAACAACTGAAAGTCTATCTCATAAATATATTCAATTTTGATCACTCTTTAAGAGTGAGGTATTATACCTAGGCATGCTTCCTTAATTATATCTAGGTCTTTTGTAGTTAAATTTTCCAGACTACGGATCTCATTGGTACACTTCGACTAACGACATTTTTCTAATTCAGTTTCAATTTTTAGTAAAATCTAATTAGAAAATGTCTTGTGGGGGGAAGTAGGGGGATTTTCTAATATATTTTTATATTATAAATTTTTAGAATTTTAAGTTATCTTTTTTATTTGTCACAAACTTAAGCTGGATTAAATCGGGCCTAAGGGCTTATAATCTGTATTAAATAAATAAGTAGTGTTTAAAAAAACATTGAGAAGGCCGTAAAAACTTCTAATTATAATTAAATTAAATTAGATATGAAAAATGTGAATGATATGGAGGAAAATATTGTTCTACTATGTCTAACATTTATAATAATTCTGTTGTATCATTTTACACAATATACGCTTAAATGAAGCAGCCTAATTTTTAAAAATAAACAAATTAAATATTCTTAAACTTAAAGGAATGGAGTACTATTACCTGCAGCTATATAAAAGAGAGGTTTGTTTTCTAGAACAAAATAAAATAAAACATTTAGATTAAGATGATTCAATTTTTTATTGTATTACGAATTATGAAGGACATATGATACCTGGCAAATGTCCACCACGACCACGCTGACAGGTTATTAATCATAATCCTACTCATGCAGGGCATTATACCAATCGAGTCAAACGCAAAAATGCACGAGATTCGGGAGCAAGTTTCCTAATTTCGTTAGAACACTTACCATTGTAGTAACGATAAAACAGCGAAATTCAATTCGATGTTCGGCGTCGCACACTGGGGATTTTGCGGAAAAAAGTTAAATTGTCAACATACTCTTCATGCCATATGCAATGATATTTTGAAATTTTAGACTAAATGGTACAATCAAATCAAAAGGAAATACTCCGATCTGATTGCTAGTTCAGTTTACTGAACCAACTTAATTTAAACCTAAGAATTTCAAAACGAATATTATTTTATTATGTGAGCTAGCGTTTTTCTTTTTATTTTTTGTTTAAAGTAGGATATTTCAGTATACTAAATTGTAAAAATAAACTCGGCAGAGACTTAAGTTTTTTTTGTTTCTTTATTTTTATGAACATATAAAAAAATCCCTTTTTTCCGCAAACATTTGGACCTGCAATTTTAGCCATACTTTTCCACAGTTGGAAATCACTACTAATACATTGTCTCATATCTATTTTTACATTTTTAATCAATTTCAAGTGCCGCCAGGTGCCACCTCTCAATTTGTTCAGCTGATTGATTTACCACTCAATTCTGATAATGCCCTTTTGTTTAACATAACTCAAGAACCACTAGTCGGATTTTACTTAAACAAGTTTAGAAAAATTAAGAATTTTAAATACTTTCATCTGTTTATATAACGTTTCGCTACAGAAGCAACAGTTTCGAAGTTATAAATAAATGTACGAAGAAAAAAAATATTTTTTGCCTAAAAAGTTATTTTTTTCTAATTCATAAAAAATCCAAAATGGTATCAAAAGTGTCAAGTCCTATTACTTTCAGGTAAAGTTGTATAACCTATGAACAAAATGAGATATAAATCGCGAAAATCGATGAACGCGTTTCGCTTTTATGCACAATTAAGTAAAGGTATGAATTTAAAAAATTTGCTCGAGATAAGCACAAATTTCTGACTCTTATTTATACATGACAACAGTTGCACCACTTAAATTATCATTAGGCGATGATATAAAGAACAACAATAAACCTTCTTCCACACAGTATTGTAGAACACTACAGTTTTTGTATGCGAGAGACACCTCAAGTTATACGAGAAGAAAAGAGGAGTTGATGAGGAGATATCTCAACTAAAAGAATTTAAGTTAACAGTAAATAATCGTAACTTAAAGTAAAACATGAACTATATTTTACAATGATTGACGGCAAGACAGCACAATCAGTAATAGAAACACCAGCAGCATATTCTTGTTTTATTTGTGGAGTCACAACATCCAAGATGAATAAAATCGAAGAAGTTCAAATGAACAAGCACTGCAATTTGGTATGTCACCACTTCATGCGCGTATTAAACTGATGGAGTGTCTTTTTCATATAACTTCTAATATTGAATTTAAACGTGGGAGAGTCGATTCAAGTACTCGTCCGATAAAAGAAGCCCGAAATTGTTTAATAAAGCGTGAACTTAAAGAGAAAATTGGAATACACATTGATACTGTTAAGCAAGGCTCTGGTACGACAAATTCAGGAAATACGTCACGAAGATTCTTTGCTAATCCTGCTTTGATTTCCGAAATCACGAGTCCAGATGAAAACATAGAGTCTAAACACAATACTGCGATATTTTATTGCGGTGCGTTTTTTCATACGATTTTGAAGTAAAAAACCGCAGTGCGGTGCGGCATAAAATTAAAATATATTTTATTTCATTGCGGTTTTTTTTATTCTCTCAATTTTTTACACTCTTTCTCTTTCTGATGTTGCCATAGTTTTTCATTAATTGGCGGTGTTCACAACATTATTGTAAACAAAACACATGTGATTTAGAAGTTTATATTAATTGTTGTGGGATCAATAAAAAAGGTGCAAACAGCATAAAAGTAAAAATGTTACTATGTCTCGTGGTTTCTAATTCCACACATAAATCAAACGTGGCCTCTACCAAATTTACAATGTTTTTAATAGCTTGAATTTTTTTATTTACTGCCATCATAAAATATTTAACACAAACACCAAATTGTACAAAAATTTAGGCACAAATAAATTCATAAAAAATGTAAACAAACAATGACAAGTTTTGCCGCCGCCGTCTTCCGGTGTATTGTGTTTATTTCTCTCTCCCGCAACGAGAAATCGCACCGCACCGCAATGGTTGTGTTTAGACTCATAATCAAGAGGTTTTCAATAATTCTCGAAGCTATAACAATCGCCGAGGTAGTAGATCCAAAAAAATTTGGTGATTTTTGTTTGGAGACGGCAAAAGAGTTTGTTGCACTGTACGAGTGGTACAATATGCCATCTACACTTCAAAAAATTCTGATTCATGGAAAAGATATAATTGAAAAGTTAATTTTTCCTGTAGGCCTACTATCCGAAGAGGCTCAGGAAAGTCATAACAAAGATTATAAAAAATATCGCCTTAGACACTCGAGAAAATGCAGTCGAATTGCCACGAACGAAGATATTATGCACAGAACGATGGTAACATCAGATCCCTGATTCACAGATCCATGATTTCACATTTGACGCCTTCATTTAGCCAGAAAAAGCATAGTGTTATAAGCGACGAAGTTAAGGCTCTTTTAGAATAATAAATTAAAAATAGATTTAAAATAAATAATAAATTAAAAATTAAAAAAAAATTATTTAAATTTTTTTGTTAGTTATGGCTGTAGGTAACGATCGACATTGCTCTAACTTTCTTTATTTTGATTACTTTTTTGTATTACTATATAAATAAAACTAAATTTGAAATCACTACATTTTTTGACAAATATATTTTTTTCCTCACCTCCATACAAAAATCCCCAGTGTGCGTCGGCCTATACATAAGAGTTGTATTCTATCTTTGGACGCATATAGATGGTATAAATAGTATATTGCTAAAACGGCGGCCCCACAAAAATAATTCCTGCACCAGTTGAACCTTGTAAGGCTTCAAGTCAAATTCTTACGCAAAATTCGCCATGTGGTGGTTTTGGATAACTCCAATTGTTGAGAACGTCGAGAAATTGATAAATTTGGATCTGCTTCAATACTGTGGCTCACGACTGTGATGTTGAACTTTATAATCGAACACGCGTTGGTATTCGCACGTTTTCTTTATCGAGCCTGTCGACTCAAATTTAGCGACCCAATTCCTTATGGAGGGCTCACAAGGACGATTATATTGTTCAAAAATATCACGAATTTTACGAAATGTTACTTTAAAAGAACCAACATTTTCATAGTGGATTTCAAATATTTTAATGCGATTTTCGTGCGAAATTGAATTCAATATCCAATGCGTCTACTACGAATATACAATTGAAAAATAAACTTCTTGTGGATAAAAGAAAAGAAAAACTTGAAAGGTGATTTTAGATATGTGCGATATGGCCTTCTCATGGTCTTATCAAATGCGTCACAGTATTACCTTAGGGACTATTGCATTTTTCCAACTACAATCCTAATCTTAGTTAAAGGGGTATATGTAGCACACGGGAATATAAAAACTAACTTTAATTTAATTACTTAAACTATTTGTACAAATAGTACTTGTTGGCATACAGCTATTTTTAAGCAAATATTAAATAAAATCGTATAGATAAATAAAAAGTACCTTAAGTTCTTCCAAAAAAATCGATACCACAACAGCTGTTTACATTCAGTTATGATGGACTTTTACGTAATTTGGGGAGAATTAATTAAGTTTCAACTATTTGAAAATTTATGAATTTTTTAACAAAAGAAACTCTAGCAAAAACAGTAGCACTCAATTTTAAAATCTTCATAGAACCATTCAAAAATCAACGCACACATTAACAATTTGTCTTTCAAATAATACATGATTGATTATTATTTATTTGAGTTCTTAGTTTCAAATTTTTACGGCCATATTCAGCAAAAAAAATATATATTTGATTAAAAGAAGGTTTATTGAAGGAATTTCTATACAAAATTTGTTAATGAAGCTTTTATAGATCAAAAAAATATATTTTTGATATATACTATTCTGCTATATGTTTATTTTATCGACTTCTAGATGGCAGTAAAATGCAAAAGCATTTAAAAATATGTTGGCCTGACAAATGGGTTGTACCCAGGTTGAGTTAAGCATGATAACACTATAAATAATTATAATAAATATAAGTATTATCTTGATTCCTATTCATTTTGGGTTGGGACATTTACAGTTAGTCTAACCGGCAGTATTTCATATTACTATAATTAAATAGTAACCTACTTTGCAGCTATAGTAGATTTTAAAATTAATATTATAAACAACACTTGCCATACCATTAATCTAGAATTTCAGACAAACGCAAAGTAGTGGACGCACTATTTTCTAAATCTTAACAGACCACAAAACTGTTCACCAGCAAACCTTATACACAACCGAATATCAAAATCACACCCTTCATTTGGTTGGCAAAAGGAATATGCATAATATCTGTGAGACGTAAATACTTAAAGCCATCATAAATATCGTCCTCTTGTCTTGGACTCCGCAACTATTTATCCTGAAAACTTATGAACCCATTACACGAGCAGCTGCAAAATGTGGTTTGACAGGTTGTTTTAAAGAATTTAATAAAAACAATGTAAAAAGAATTCATTAAAATCCCACAACAGTTTGTAACGACAAACAGCAACTACACAACAAAGGACATTGCTTGTATTTTGAATAACGAGGGATTAGTGTTCAGATAATTGTTATAACTTCCCCTGTGTACAGTAAGAAATTAGTTATGCTCACTGACACACTGATGGATTGCTTAAAACAAAACTAATATACAAATAAATATTCAGAAACAAGCTACATTATACAGATTTTGTGTAAAGTTCTGCCTATTGCGTCTGAATATAATATAAATATTGTTTTCTTATCCGCTTTGTATTTTAATTCAAAATGTTATTGTAATATGTATATTATTGGCCGTTAAGAAAGCAAAAACATAACGAAAAACTAAACAAAATGAATGCAATAATTCTTAGCAACACCGCCGCCATCACAACCGCCACTAGAGCCATAACACTAAAACGCCACAATTTAATTCTTTAAGTGGCAACAGACCACAACAGATCTGTATGCAACGTATTCACTTAAAAAAAACGGTTGTATTAATTCTTCCACTTGTGTGACTGCTTATTTAAAATGTGGCATATACGAGTAGCATAAATATAATTTGTATATTTAGAATAAATCAAGTTTTGAAAAAGTTTCTTATATAAGTTGCAGTTTCCTAAGTGTTGCTGTGTGCGTTTGTGCTGAAGTGCGCGTGTATGTGTGTGTGTGTGTGTGTTTTGCTACAAAATTTCATTTATTCAAGTATCAAGAAAATGCAATTTTCAATTACAGCTGAATTCGTTCCAGAGAATGGCCTGCCACGGCGTTTGCGAACTGCATACACAAACACTCAATTGTTGGAACTGGAAAAGGAATTTCATTTCAATAAATATTTATGCCGACCAAGAAGAATTGAAATTGCAGCCAGTTTAGATTTAACTGAACGACAGGTAAGTTAGTTGTTTTATCATTTGAATGTTTAATTTATTTTGCAATTTATTTTTCATTTTATTTTGTAAAGTGTTATTTATTAATGGCTATCTCTTATTTGAGAAAGAAAAAATATATTTCGCACAAATGGCAACAACTTTTTAATTGCCATTCAGTTTTCTTTTTCTCTTTAATGTCTTTAATCGACCTCCTTCCTTCCTGGGAAAATTTAATTATTTTGTTTTTTCTTTTTGTTTTTCATTTCTTAATGCTTGACTTGCAGGTAAAAGTTTGGTTTCAGAATCGCCGTATGAAACACAAACGTCAAACGCTGTCAAAAACAGACGATGAGGACAACAAGGATAGTCTAAAAGGTGATGATGATCAGTCTGATAGTAGTAAGTGTAAACCCATTTTATATATTTTAATAGTTAATTTAATCCTAAGTGAAGATTTAGGCATTAGAATGAGAAACAAATCCATTTTAAAAATGATCTTATTTTCCTTTTTGTATTTGAGAGCAAGCATATGTTTATACTCTATATATTAGGTCAATTCGAGTCAAGTTATCAAGACAATCAATTTGTGCAGTCAAACAAATCATTGAAAAACTATTCTTTACTGTTTCACTTATTGATATTGTTTGTTCTGTACGAATTTCTTTAATTTACTTTAGCTTTCGGCCCAGTAAGATTTAAGAAGATTTTCGAAAGCCTAGCTTTTTTCAGAATAGTAGTCGAATACATGACGTCGATTGAGGTAAGGGAAAAATTTAAAACTAAGAAAATTTCTGAAAAATTGCATGTAGCCAAAAACGTCAAGTTAAGGCAACAAAAATTTGTATGGCTGCATAAACTATCACTTAGTTAATTATATTATAAAATTGATTTCGCTAACAGACACTATATTAATTTCTTAGTAATCATTGAATCCATCCATTGCGGATTAAATGCTATTTAATATATTATTTAATTATAACGAGTTTTTCAACAAGAATTTTGTTTCCCAAAACGAAGAACAAAAAATTTAGTTTAAAATGTTTCAAATTTGTATTATGTTACCAATTATGAATGAATTTTGATATCTGGGAAATGTCCACCATGATCATACTGACAGGTGTCGATTCTTTCATCAAAGTTTTTAATCACTTTTTTGTAAAATGGCGGTCATTAATCACCATCTGAACTGTGAGTTTAAAGGCTCAAATCGATTAGGTTTCGTATAAACTCTGTCCTTTACATAGCCCTACAAAAAATAATCCAGTGGCACTAAGTCACACAATCTGGTTGGCCACAAAACTGCTATTGAAATTATGCCATTGGGAATTTTACTTTGCATTGTCCTGTTGAAACCGTATATCAGTGATATCCACGTCGTCAATAATAGGCCAAAATTGAGTTGTTAGCATCTCGCGATAGCGTATTCTATTGACCGTTAACGCATTTCCAGCCTCATCCTCGAAAAAAAAACGGCCCAATCACGCCTCCTGGCAAGTGAAAATTGGCTTCGTCTGAAAAAATGACGCCCACAGAGAAGGCGCTTTCAAAATATAACTAACCAGTTATTCCTCTAAAAACTATTATTCTTGAAGCTATCTCTTGTCGTTTTTGAAGTAAATTTAAAATTTGCGGCTTAACAAGCAACTCAAACTTGGCGTTACTCAATGTGTAACGGATATAACAAGATTTATTCTACAGATGTCGAACATCTCTTGAACAAAAAATAAACTTAATCATTGATTAAGTGGTGTACATTGAGTAATTTAAATCTACAAGAGCTATATCTCTAAGAACTCCAATAAAACTTCGGAAACGGACATCCTAACCGTCTGGAAATCCTAAAAAGCCCTTGTGATTAATTTCAATCCACAAGAACTATATCTCTAAGATCTCGATGGAACTTCGCAAGCGAAAATCCTAACGACCAGTCTGTGTTTCTTGGGTGTAAAGGGATCAAGAAGTGATACTGAGTCCTTTATTTGTGGAGAATTTTAAAAGGATTTGAACCCCATCAACATCTAGAGTTGTAGGAATAGTTATTTATGGCCGACTGAGACCATGAGAAAACCTTTAGCATTGACAAGGCCAGTAACAAAACACTCTTACACGTGGTTATTAAAAAAATAAATGAAAATTCTAATTATGCCCTACGCCTGCAATTCCTTGCAGAACATAACAAAGCACTTTGGAACTAACACACAGGTTAATGAATATAATAAACAAAGAAATCATGAAGTAAAAATGTATTCTTTTGAGCTTTTCATTGACATTTCAGAAGCAATTGAGCAGGTTTGTTATTTAAACTGACGCAAAACTTACGTGAAAGCATCATTAACAACATTAAGTTGTTAATAGCTATTTATCTAGCCGTTAGTTTATACTCCGCAGGCATTTTCTGAAGAACAAGTGTTATTCCCATTTTGTACTTGTAAAATAACTGTGTCGTGTCCATACACTTTATTTTATTGCTTACAAAGCTTTTTTTAAGAAAGAGCTAATGTAGCATTCAGTTATTTTCAGGATCACATTAAGTAACGGAAAAAATAATAGCTGCGTTATTAGTTTTTTTAGTGAATAATGTTTCGAGACGGATTAGATCAAATATATTTTGTACTGTGCAAAAGGTTCTCGTTCATATGTTAAAGGAAATTCAATGCGATTCAAGAGTTATGTCCAAATCCAGTATACTATAATTCAGATATACTCTTTATATTGCGGAATAGGATCGTATTCAAAAATGTTGTGCTGTTTTATATAGAAAACATTTTTCTTTTAGACCTCCAACAAGACAACGACCCAAAACATTCGACCAGAAAAATTGCTAGTCAGTGGTTTATAGGCTATTATACTAGCGTTATAAAAAAAACCTACACAGTCACCACACTTAACCGATAGAAAATTTTTGAACTGACATAAAGAATATCGTCAGTTATGCAAAACCTAGCAACATTGCGCTGTAGTTAAGAAGTCGTGAAAGAATATTTCCGAAAGGAGATGCAATTGTGATATTATTTTTGTTGTCAAAAAATTTTACTGATGATTGCTTCTTATAATTCATTCAACAGAAACATAATGGAAAAAATTTGGAAACAAATGGATTTTGTTGTCAAACCCGTTTGCTTACAATGTTTTCCATGATATCAAAACCATCTTCAATTTAAATATGTATGTAAATAAACTCCACGAGTTAATAAATAACTTCATTTTAGTGATTGGAGTGAATTCTTTTGTGTGACCGCAATAAAGTGTTGCATATAAAACAAAAGCAAAAATGCAAGTAAACAATGTAAATGATTTTCATTAGTTTAATAACAAAAATTTACAATTGAAGAGCAGCAAAAATTTTCCAAGGTGAAAAGCATAGCTAACGAAAAATGCATCCTTTAACCGGAATGAAAAGTATACATCTTACGTAGAGGAATCGCGTAAAGGATTAGGACCCATTCAGTGCTAAAACAGCCAAGATTTTAGGTACACCAGACCGAAATTTTATGTTGTCTACAGTCATTTTTGTATGTGGCGATCTTTATAATGCAGCTTGTAATAAGCCTAAAGAAGCCTCATACCTCAAATGCGGTAAATTCAATGAATATCACACTGATAATTTCAGAGGTTATTGTGTTTATACCTTTCTACCAATCCTGCGCAGTATATCATTAAAATATCATCTGCATCCCTTTAACGCAACCAATTGACCTGCAAGTTTCTTACGCAGATATCTTAAAATCAAATTGCACCTCAGTTATTTTCCCCCTTCCCCTCCGGGGACTCATTTATCTGCCTTATGGTTTACTCAACCATCTAGACATGTGTCACTGGGGAAATAAGGGAACCCTGTCCCCTAAAGGCTGGCAGGGAGTCAACTGAAGGCTCCACGTTATATCCACGGGAATCAGTAAGCCCCAGAGTTCAGCTATTTGTTTCTGTAGCCTTTCAGCTGTTCTCTGTCTGAGTATTGAGGTAGGCCCTTCGGGCGTGTCGTGGTGGTTGTGGTTTCGCGGCCCTCATAAATTTGATTAAGGGGCCAGGATCATCTCACCTTTACTAAGAGCATTGGGTAAACGATCCGGATCCAGTGAGCATGCTTGTCATATGTTCTTGACCAGGAGTTGGATAGTCTTTAGCTCTTCAGCGAAGAGTGGGGTTTGGCGGCCCTGCCTCGAAACCTCCGTAACTGCAGATGGTTTGACCACCGTCGAGTTTTGGCATATACCGATGTAAATCTTATCACGCATACACCTCAGTGATCCCCGAGGGCACGCAGTATTGATGGAGCTTTTCCCCAACTTGACATATGCATACGGGGGTAAAAGGCGGTACCAATCGCCTGGGTTAACAGGAGTCCCATACTGGAAGAGACATAGGTCTCTCGAAGTCCGACCAGTGACATAATCATACACTGGTACTATCGGAGCAAGTTGCCCGCAGGGCTACGGACACTCAGGGAGCAACGAGGTGAGTGTGGTTAAAATCGAGCTTTGAAAAAAGTTTCGAGAAGGTGTTAACGAAAAGAAAATTTTCACATCCAAGTAAATGTCCTAGTTGCGCTTGTAACAGGACTAGGAGTTGAATAGACTCCAACTCTAAGGCAAGGAGTGGAGACATGGCCCTGCTACCGTGCACTGGAAAATTGCAACTGAGGAGTATATGCACTTAGTGTGTATGCATTTTAGGGCAAGGGTGGACGCTTTTTCCTACACCCGGTGGTAAGACCACCATCAGGCCCCATGGCTCGGTACTAATGTAAATCTTATCACGTTCTACATCTCAGTTCAAGGCACGATATGGAAAAATAAGTTTATCCCTATTAGAGTAAAGTACAGCCTTTAGTTTTAGTCGTCTCTGATCCACTTTTGAGGCCTTAGAGCAGCAGGTAAATATTTTTACTAGTTCAAAGGGAAATAGGATGTAAAAAATTTAAAAATGTAATGTGTGTTTTTGCAGGCAATACAGTAACAAAAAAAGAAAAAAAAACACATAAAAGTGAACCAAGAAATTGATGTCAGACTGATATCTACGATCCATTTAATGTCACAAAGCTTATTTAAGATAAAGGGATATATATAAATTGTATGATTAAAAGAATCCATAAAGGCCCGAATCAAGCATTATTTGCTACGCGATTTCCGCGAAGACTTCCTCAAAGACTTTTATCACTCCAAGTTTTGTATATCTGAAAACTAGTACTTTAAAATTTTCAAATTTCTTGAACCCCGTATTACACAAGCTGGAGATTACAACGCCAAACATAAATTCTCCGGTTCACGACGCACATAGAGGTATTTCAACGATCTGGGCGGCCAAAATTATTTTTGTGCTTAAATGTACATATCTTGTCGAGTACAACAAGACTGTGTCGTTGAAATTTGCGAAACCCTCTAAAATCTTGAGTTACGGGTAAAAACCGGGTTTTCTGCCCTTTTGTACATATAAGCTAGTAACTTTGTTGAATATCAACCGATTTAGAAGTTCTCAGTGGATTTAGAAAGAAGAAACTAAGCCATTTCGAAGATATGAAAATGATACTTAAGTAATATTGAGACATCTGTGAACATGTTTTATTGAAAACAAAATAACAAAAACAACATAAAAGATTAAGAAAACATTTAATTGAATATTGCATCGCTCTCTGAAGAATAATCATTTGTATATGGCTCGTCAGATATGAACATTGATATTGCTTCTGGCAAGAACGGGGTAGTATTTCTATTAAGGGGTCCGAACTAAGTAGAAGGCGATTAAATATATCTTCATTGCAGTTTTGTCTAGAAAATTTTCTTGCCAAGTCTTGCCGGTAACTTCTGAAATGCTTATTACGAATTTCTGCCGCCTCCTCCGAAAGTTGTCCTATAGGTAACAGAGATTTTCCAATTACAACTGCGCCATTAACCAAAATTTTGTGCAACGTTGGAGTCATAGGATGCCATGGGTACAGGTCAACATATAATCAAAGTTAGTTTTATTATTTGCAAAAACTCAACTGACAGAAAAAAAAGCTTTTGAGATCCAAAATGTTTAAGGTGTCAAAAAAGTGCTTATCCGGGACTATCCGGGAAAAATTTTTTGCTACTTCAATAAAGGAAAGATTGAATAATGCTAAAAAAAAATTATTGCTTGATCTACCTTGATAACATATCAAAAAGCATCTTGAAAAAGAAATTCAACAAAAATTTACTACAAAAATAACCTTACTTGCAATCAATAAAAAAATCAGCATTAATATGACTAATTATATGTTGTAAAATGATTTTTCATAAGTCCATTATCTGAAGTACTAGGATCCATAATGTTTTCCTTGTGCGATTAACTTGTTTTGCTAATATTTACGATGAAAGCCGGTTGTTTTGTAAGGGAACCCAGTTCTAGTATGAGAACTCTGTGAAACACTCAACTTTCGACTGCTCGTACGTGCGCGTGATGCGCGGAAAAAAAATTTTAGTTGTTGTCTCATGTTCTTTAGAATGTCTTTTAACGCAGTGATTATTTTTTTTCAATATTATTCCTACTTTGACTTTTGAGGTTTTGGCCGCCCAGATCGTTGAAATACCTCTATGTGCGACGTATTACTTTGAAAGATATTTTTTATTAAAAAAAGAAGTAACACTTTAGGCAACAATGCCTATTTAGTCAAGTACCATGCTGAAAGGTGGTGAAAGTAGAAGGAAAGTCGGAAATTAAAAGCCGTATATAAAACAGCAAAGCGACCAGTGACTATGCCTTAATCGCTGAGCAGCCCCACCGACAGTCAATTTTTATATTTTTAGTGAAAAAAAAACTAAGGTCTTCGTTGGGAATCGAACCCATAACCCCCATACTTACAAGCTAGTGCACTACCTACTAGCCTACAGGGGCAACTTTGAAAGGTTGTGTTTTGTTTGGTGCTGGAGACGGTTTTTAATGGTGCAGTCGTTACTGACTGGCAAGGAATATCTGATTTTATTAATTTTGGATTTCAGATCATTCATTCAATATCGTAAACTTAGGGAACTAAAGTATAAAAATTTATAGGTACTCATTGCGGGGATAATATGCTGCCTTAGCATAAAAATCGATTAAAAAAGTGTAAGAACCTTCTAGAATCTATGGCTTGAAAGCAGATGTCCTGAAAACACTATCGTATTTGGACCTTCCTTTGACGGTAGGATGGGCGAGAAATAACACAAAAATATAGTTTATGTATTGAACTTTTAATAATGGTTTTTGGGCTGAATATCGTCATTTAGGTTTCATCTCCGATAGATTGAGAAGGAAACTTGCTGATTAAAACCCAAGAAAAGACGCTGGCAGTGATGGGATCAGTATAAAATGAAAATAGAGTTGTCGCATGTTGAACTAAAAATATTTTTCAAGACCATAACTATGCCATAGCAATGAGTAGTACCATATTAAAAAATCACTGTAATATAAAACAATTTTAACAAAATTTCATTAAAAAATTTAAATTTTACCAAAAAAATTTAAAAAAGAAACACAAAAAATTTCAAATTATCGATAACAAAAAATTTTACTAAATAATAAAGTTTCGACAGAATTATATCCACTAAAAAATTGCGAAACGTTTTATTATTTAAAAATAAGCTTTAGGCATTTAATTACAACATATATAATTTCTATTACAAATAGTATAAGTTATTAGCCAACATTTCTTACCAAGAAGTGATTGTGAGTTAAACTTTGTTTGTTACCAACATTCCATTATATTTTATTTATTACGATGCGAATAAACAAGAACTTTAAGTTGCCACCTTTAATTTGGCAAATTTATTTGAAGATAAAAAAGAGCGACTGATACAATATCGTATCAATCAATGTCAATACAAAGCAGAGTATCTTTGATGGTTTTGTTGGTAACTTGTATTTTTGGGAGTCATAAAAATGAAAATATCTTTTCTCTTCACCCCTTGTTCAGTTTATTTATAGCATTGAAGCATGTAGAAAAAAAAAACTTTTTAGTGATTTTTAATTTTTTTTAAAAATAACAGATTTTGTCTATATGAAATTATAAATTATTTTTTGGACCAATAGTCACTTAAAAGTTTACTAAGGACCTGTTTAGTATTTCTATTTGTTTAAGTATAACCTTCGCTGCAATTTATTTTTTTAATAGATTCGAATTCAAAGAAATCATGTCAAGGCTGTGAACTGCCATCTGATGACATACCAGATTCAACATCAAATTCAAGAGGTCAAAACAACAACACACCAAGTGCTATGAATAACAATGCCAGTGCTGGAAGTAGTAAGATTTGTTAAATTTACATGAATAAGTTACAGTTAATTAAATAAATATATTTTTTGATTGTTTGTCAATATGTAGTAACACCCAATTCCACCTTAGAATCAAGCATATCATCCAATCTATGCAGTAGTAATGCTGTTGTTACAGCTTCTAATATGGTAACTGCTGATTCTAGCGTTGCTTCTAGTGGCAGTTTAGATGATGACATTGATGAAAGCCCTTTAAATAAGGTCAAGAAGAAAGATGAGCAACAGATTAAAAAGGAATCAATTGTTTCCACTTCTACGAAGGTCTCACAATTCACTGGCTATGATGCATCCATTTCTGTTGGCATTGGTTCGGGCTATAGACGTGATTCGGATACATCTTCCCAGCATAGTCAAGTGACGGTAAACAGCAATAGTGGCGCCGGCGGTAAACGTCGTTATCAAAATTCAAATGCTGTCACTAATGCTGCCAATATGGCCGATGGTGGCAATTCGTCGTTTTATGGCGGTTATTACACCAGCAGTAAATTACAACAACAGCAGTTGCAATCACCACAGCAACAAATGCAACAATCATCACATACACCTACACAAGACTACTATGGCAAATATGATATTGAATTTGCTGCCACTAATTCGCCGCAGCATATTGTCCATAGACTACATCAGCAGCAACAAATGCTCAACTCACCTCTGCCAGTGCCGAATGGTGAATATCTTAGCCCCAAACCGGACTTCTTGTCTGGTTCACAAAGTTCACCGCACCTGAAATTAGGAAACGATATGGGAAATAAACATGCAGTTAACATCAACCTATTTCATCCTCCACCACCAACTAATGTTACAACCAATCAGCAATTACAACAACCTTACTATAATCACCACAGTGGTGAGACCATGCATTACAATGCCTACAACAGTCACCATATTCAGCATGGTGGTAGCTATGGTGGACCACCTTTAACTCAACAACAGCAACAGCAAATAACCGCTGAATTCGATGCTAGTGGAAGTTATTTTGATCCTAAGGCTCAAGGAAACAGTGGTGCTTATTATGAACAAATTAATTTCCAACAACAACAGCCCGCAGAATTTCATAACCAGCAACAGCACAGTATGCCGCATATGAATTCAGCTACGGCTACAGCATTAGGTATACATATGGAGCCTGCACCACCACCACCACCGGCGTTGCCAACAGCCCAGAATAATCCACTTCAAGAAGCGTTCTATAATAATCATCATCATCAACACCATCATCATCATCATCATGCCCAACATCATAGTGCAGAACAGCATTATAATCCCCAGGGCTATAATCAACACGGCCATTTTACTCACCATCAGCAACATCAACAACCAATGAGTGGTAAGTTCATAATTCTCACTAAACAAAGCAGTGCCGACAGTTAGGCAGTCGATTTTTAACAGCAAAACAAATATTTGCAGATAATCATGTTGGCCCTCCAATGACCGGCGATGTTCTCTTAGATACTGATCCGCCACCACATGTTCATATACCAACTGCTGGCCCCAATAACACCTATGTCAATCCAACCAATGTCCAACCTCCCACTATGCCCGCCCACAATGCAAATTTTCCACAAGCTGGACCAGGTAATAATATTAACGGTCTGGTAGACAATTCCAATAGTTCATCCGATTTTAATTTTTTAAGCAATTTAGCAAATGATTTTGTACCAGAATATTATCAATTAAGTTAGTTAATGTAAATTTCACAATAAACTTAATAACTGCAACTAAAATTAATCAAGTGAAATAAATATGTTTAGCGTAATAAAATGTGGTGTATTTTGAATTATAATTCTTAAATTGTAAATATTTTCTCTTTTAATGTTCAATGAAATCAAAAGTTTTTGAAAAAAAAATAAATAATTATAAGAGGAGAAAAGGGGAGAAAAGAAGTGTAAAAATTAATTTAGTTAGCATTAAAGTAAAAATAAAAACTGAATTTGAGAAATATCGTGTTCTCTATATGATTAACAATTAAATTCCTGGAAATGTTTTCTTTTTGATTTATTTATTTTTTTTAATAGAAAATTTACAAAAACACCTGTTACAAATTAAGGACGCACTTCTTTCGAAACAAAAAACTTTTTTTTAACAAAAAAGGGGAAATTGACAACTTTAACGCCAGTTATAAAGAAGCACCGCACAGTGGCACATTTTGTTAATTGGCGGTAAAAATTCTTATGACTGGATTGGAATTTTTTAATGAAATTTTTTGAATATTTTTGTTGGATAGAAGACATCTTAAGGTTCAATTGAAAGTATCGGATTTTTCAACAAGAAGTTTTTTTTCAATTGTGGCAACACCCACAACATGATAGTTTTGACATTTAGTTTTTTAATGTAATCGTAGTAGATGCATTGGCAATTGTTACTATGAATTCAATTTAGCACGAAAATCGTATCCTTCGGAGACCGCTTTTAAGAATTTGTTCGTTAAATTTGAGTCGGCAAAATGTGCGAAGACCAACGCGTGTTGAAACCAGGTCGTTTAACTGAAAACAAAGCAGCCCTGAGCAACACTGTTGAAGCAGATCCAAATCCAGATCAATTTCTCGACATTGTCAGCAATTGGGGTAATCCAAAACCACCTTATAATGAATTTCGAGTAAGGATTTGACTTTGAAGCCGTACAAGGTTCTAGAAATTGAAGCCGACCGACCATTCACATCACCGTAGATTCGCTCAATTCATTCAAGAACAACTGGCTGGTTTTCTGAAAGGACGATAATAAAACAGAACTACTTTAGATTATTACCCACTTTTACAAATTACCTGACGAACTCGGCATGGGGAACATACTTCGTAATTTTCATGGAACATCTCAAATCAGAACACACAAAGACACTAATCAAAAAACACAGAATAACTCATAACTATAGACACGTACATACACCATATGCATCCTCGAAAGAGACAACGCCAAACAATTTCTAACAGACTTTTGAAGATGAGCTTGGAATTGAGCGCGAAAAAAATCTATACGAGAAGCGCCTTTATGCTTAGGTTCTTGCTGCTTTTGGTCATTCGTTTATAGAGTAAGGAATAATAATAGATCTTCAATTCCAACTCATTTATTCATTTATTCATTTATCCATAAGTATCATCCCACACACAAGACCTTTAGTCTTATATTTCAGTGTGGAACTGAATTAATTACAAAATTACTAATGTTAAAATTATTAAAATTAAAATAAAATGTATTAAAATCGAACATAATGGAAGATAATTCGAGTAAATATAATAATTCAATACGAACAACACCAAACAATTCTACATAAACAAAACAATAAATACTATCAAAGCCGAGAAAAGAATTTCAAAATATCATTTTTAAATTTTTGTGAGTTACCTAATATTTGTAACCTATGAGGAATCGAATTCCAGAGAGATATTGCAAATATATAGAAATACCACTTTGACACTAAGCTCCTGTACCCAAGTGTCCTTATTCTCCTACCTCTACAACCTTCTGCAAAATTTAATCTTCTATAAAGATAATCCGGCTGGTGTGTGTATATCATTTTATGCAAAAAAAACTAATACCCTAACATTAAGCAAATTGCAAAAGGAGACGCCATACAATTCTCTCGAAAACATTGAAATTCTAGAACGTCTATCCAAACAATACACATATCGAACAACGTTGTTAAAGGTGACCATTAGCTTCCTTTTACTGACCGAGTCACAGCTGGCGAAGAGTTCACATCCGTATAACAATACTGGGATCAAATACGTTTTCGCAATTAGTGTTCTAATTCTCAACGGGGTATAATCTCGTGTTGACCATATTATCCTCAGCATGGACGTTGAACGACCACATACGTAATTAATATGATCAGACCAAGTGAGAGTACTATTAAAGAAAACACCCAGATTCTTAGCGTATGGAACTATCTCAATTCTCTGATTGCCTATATAAATGTCAGGTCTAATTATGAATCGTGAAAGTCTCTTCTGCATAACGACGCATCTAGACTTGAAAGGATTTATAGTCAAGTCGTTTGCAGAAGCCCATGTATTAATACCATCTTATTGTCGATTCAGCGAAGTTATGCATTGCTCCACCATATCAATATCACAGCATGTATATAGTTCGACATCATCAGCGTACATCCTGATTTTACAATCCATCAATATGCCGGGAAGATCATTAGAATACATAGAGAACAGTAACGGTCCAACAATTGACCCCTGCGGAACGCCTCTGTACAAAGGCTTAAGGCTTAATTTTTTATCAAGTATTTGCGTATATTGGAATCTGTTGGACAGATAAGTTGATATTAGCCTAATAGCGGAGGATGAGAAATGGAAGAAGTTATGGAGTTTGTAGCAGAGAAGGTTATGCTCGATGGTATCAAAAGCTTTAGAGTGATCTAAAAGAACCAAAAACGCAATATTACCCTTATCAATTTCCATCCGGATATCCTCGGAGACATCCAGTAATGCAGAAACACACCCGTGATTCCTTCTAAATCCAGACTGCCTGTCCGTTATCAAATTATTCCTATCGAGAAACCGAGTAATTTGGTTATGTATAATTCTCTCAAAGACCTTAGAAAGATATGGCAGTATGGCAATTGGTCTATATTCAGAACCTGACTTTGGTATCGGAATAATCCTAGCAACTTTCCAATTAGTGGGAAAGTAGCTGTGAGCCAGTATTCCATTGAAAATGAAAGTAATTAAGGGCAATAGCAGTGGTAGGAGAATCTTCAAAAACTTTGGATTCATGCCATCAGCACCTACAGAATTAGACTTAATCGATAATAGGCTGGCAAGTACATCGCACTCGTCAATAACCCCAAAGGAGAAAGAAGAAAAAGAATGATTATTGATACGATTGCGATAATATTGCAGATCAGCATTCAACAATGGAATATCCAAAAAATTATCGTTAAGAACATCAACATTAATTGCGCTGGTTACACATGTTCCCGTTTTACCAATACCCATTTCCCGAATTGTCTGCCATCTTCTTCTGGAGTCAAGGGCCGTTGAGAATTTCTCGGCATAAAAATCAGCCTTTGCTCTCCTAATTAATCTATTAACCCTTTTCTTGGCATTGCGGTAATTATCCTTCAATTCATCTGTCCTAAACCTTTTCCATCTACTATATGCAAAATCCCTCTGACGCATACTCTCCTTTATCTCTGTCGAAAACCATGGTTTGAGACCACCTGTCATTGTCCTGGTTTTAAGAGGAACTACTAGATCATATAAGTAATTAACATTTTCTTCAAGATACGTAAGCTGATCATCCACCGCACGTATGTTATTTATATCATCCCATGCCAGTCCAAAAAATTCACGTTGTAATAGCTCCGTATCCAAATTTCTAAAATCCCTATACGTGAAGGTGAGTGGTGATGTAATTAGCTGAAAATTATATGTCATAAATATAAGATCGTGCCTTGAAAAGCAGGAAGCAGAAAGTTGATCGTAGAGGAGAATATCAGATCTGTTGCCCACCCAAAAGCTATCCAGCAATGTGCTACTTGTAGATGTAAAATGTGTTGGAACAGTAGTGTTAGCGGGAAAAAGACCAAGAGAAGAAAAATCATTTAAAATGGAGTAGTCCTCAAGTAAATTAGAATTAAAGTCACCAGCTAGTATGACATCATCATACATAACTGTGTAGGTCTCCAAACTACTCAAAAACCGCCGAGTGTCAATATTCCTATTGGGTCTATAAACAGCGCCTATTAAAATTTTCCTGACTTCGCAACTAACCTCAATTAACAAGTACTCAACCAAATTAGTACGATCGGTATTTTCCATATTCTCAATGTCAAAGTTCTCTTTCGATGTTTGTACAACCTTAAAAGCAATACTCTTCCTCAAGTAAATTGCAACGCCACCATAACCATACATCCTGTCAACTCTACAGAGATTGTATCCACTCAAGGACACAAAAGAATCGGGTATATCGGAATTCAACCATGTCTCTGAAATGCAAATAATGTCAATATTCGAGTTACCGAAAATGTAGCCGAACTCGTCAATCTTTCTCCTAAGACTCTGAGCATTTATATGACAAATCCATAAGCCACGTTTCTGATTCGCAATAACCCTCAACATATTTGCAAGACCATCTCTGGACCGTACTCTATCTAGAATCATAAGCCACTATTAAAATATAAGTATAGGTAACGCACAAAAAGTAATATTTGAATAAAACACGCATAGAATTATAATATGTTTTCGAAAAATAAAGTGAAAAAATTGAATTATAATGATATATATTAAAGAAAATAGCTATGCTAATCAATAAAGTTCGTAATACGCAATTGTTATAAGATGAAATTGTAAATATTGCAAACATATATCCTGAAGTTTCAATCACCCTGCTGTTGTATATTAGCAGAATCGTATTGAGCATTTGTGGGTTCAGCAAGATAAGGTTGAGATCTCCGAAATAAATTATTCAGGTCACCTATATCATCTATTTTGATTGCATTTCCTCCAGCCTCTAACTTCACATATATCAAGCCACGCATGCTGTATGCACTGTGAATTTTTTTCTGTTTCCTTAATCTAGTAGCAGCACGAAGGATTTTATAGTTTGCTGTAGTTAGGTTCTCATTTATAAAGAATTTATTTTCAGACGATTCTCCGATATGTTTCAGGCGGAAGCAAAAGTCTTTGTGAATTTTGCGATGACCAGCCAAAGTTCTTAAGAAAAAATTCCTATCGTAAGGGGACTGCATCTTAACAATAATCATTGAATCTTTATTGTTGTATTCTTTCTTATTATTTTGATTTTGCAAACGGTATATTCTTTTAATTTTAGGAACAGAGAGACCAATGGTATGACAAACTTGTCCAAACATTGCATTTAAATTCTCATTTTCCCTGTAAGGAATTTCATTAATTCGCAGTTCACATGCTACATTTTTATTTTCCTGTTGATTAATCTTGGTTTTTAACATATTTATTTCATCTTGTAAGTTGCTATTTGTTATTTCCAATTTATTCACTCTTGATGTAACATCGTTCACTTGTTGCTTGATCGCATTAAAGTTCCTGTCAATTATCGTCATAAGTTCAGTTCTGTATTTGGTTAAATTAGTTTCAAGCATAACACCTATTTCCCTAGTGAACTTTTCAAAACTGAATATTTGATCATTCTCTTTTAAAGAATGATCAAATATTCAGTGGCCCGGTTCATAAAACTAACCTTTTGGCTGGTATATTTGCAAATAACTCCTATTTACAAGAAAGTAATTAACCACCGCCCATACTCGGCAGAGTACTCGTTGCTATGTCGAAAATACTCTTTCTAACTTGTGCGGTTAAAAAGATTTTACCAAATCTCAACGTCAACAAGTCTCTTGGGCCAGATTGGGCCAGATGCTAGCGCGTCCGTTAGCAACGCCTTTCAGTATATTGTATCAAGCCGGTGACTTTCCAAAGTGTTGGAAGGTTGCTAATGTAATGCCAATCCCCAAACAGGGTGATGCTAACAACCCTGAAAATTATCGCCCAATTGCAATTTGTTCTACACTTTCTAAAGTGATGAATTTTATGATTAATTTTCATCTTATGAGGTATCTGGAGCACTAAAGCTTACTTAACCACCGAAATTATGATTTTTGTAGCGGGCGCTCTGAGGGTGACTTGCTAGATTTCCTATCGGAACAATAGTACAACTCCATACATCATTTCGGAGAGAGTAAGGTGGTCGCTCTATATATTTTCAAGGCGTTTGGCAGAGTGTAGCATGATGCACTTCTGTCAAAAATTGCTGCTTTTGGTGTCGGTTATAATTGTTTCAGATTTATATCGAGTTTTCTTAAAATATACAACAGGTCATTTCGTTTACTTTTATCTATACCTTGTCGAAAAACTAAAAAACATAAAAATAACGGAAAACACGCAACACGTTTCCTTTGACATCTTAGATTTAATACCTACAAACCAACAAAAGAAACCTTAATTATACTATGCAGCACACTAGACAATTTTTACGACTACCAATACATCACCGAAATTTTAATTATTGCAAAGACAATAATAAAACAGAACTACTTTAGTTTATTAATCACTTTTACAAATTACCAGATGAACTTGGCATGGGAACCTTACGCTATTTCGTAATTTTCATTGAACATCTCGAATCAGTACACATAAAGACACTAATCAAAAAACACAGAATAACTCATTACTATAGATACGTACATAACACCATATGGATGCTCCAAAGAGACAACACCGAACAGTTTCTAACAGACTTAAACACAATCCATAATAAGTTTACAAAGACAATGGAAAAAAGAACAAGACATAAAGTTGTATTATCTTGGCATCACAATAACACGAGGAACTTATTGCTTAACATTTGACATTTATAGAAAACCAATTACAACGGACACCTACTAAACATAAACTGGCAGAATTTAGACATTTGACCTATAGACTTAAGATAAGCCCTCTTACTCCAGATAAGTACAACCAAGAACTCGACACAATATACACTATAACTAAAAATAATGGCTACAAACGCACAACTATCGACAAGCCGCTTAAGCAAGAGACAACCGATAAAACACGATAATACACTTTTACTTACAGAAATACGACCAGAAATACATAGATTAAGTAACCTTTTTCGCAAAGAAGGTTTACTCTCAGCAACACTCTGAGACATAATCTCAGGACATCGACAGATACAACTGACAAATTTATATAGGGCAACTAGACGAACACTAACAACAAGATTAACAGAACACATACACTCATACAAACGAAAAAGATAAAACTACAGCTTTGCCTTAGACCTTGACTCTCACGTACACACACCATGGGAAATAGATGAATGTGTGACATTACTACATGCTATCGAAAACGGACGATGACTAGGCATTCTTGAAAACTTGGAAATCTACAAAATAAGTACTGACATTATAAACGAACAAGTAAACACCACCTCAGATACAATTTTCACACCACTAACACTACTCATGCATTCTAATAAACATAAAATACCCTCAGACGGTGCCCCTGTAGGCTAGTAGGTAGTGTACTAGCTTATAAATATGGGGATTGTGGGTTCGATTCCCAACGAAGACCTTGGTTTTTTTTTCACTACAAAAATAAAAATTGACTGTTGGTGGGGCTGCTCAACGATGAAGGCATAGTCACTGGCCGCTGTGCTGTCTTATATACGGCAGTTAATTTCCGACTATCCTTCTACTTTCACCACCTGTTTCATATATTCTCCATCCCTTGCCTGAAGTGCTACTTCTCTTTAAACAAAAAAAAAAAAAAAAAACTAACCTGTGTAATAGTAAAAAAAATATAAAATTTTACCCGGCATAAATTACCAGGTGGTGGGCAATCTACCTAAGTAAGTAGACACGACCCTTATGACTGAACTGTCTAAACCTAAATGATGTCATCACATCTAAAGCGCTTGCCGGTCATATTGTAAAACTTTAAGGTAAGTACTATTAAAAAAGTATAAGTCATTAAGACGTTTTTCGTAAAACACATTGGGGTCTATTTTAGACCTTTATTGCAATGCCTCAAATCTGGAATTTGATCAACGTAAGGTTAAAACCTTTTTTAATACTTTATATGTAGGAAAACATGTTGTGAACTCGAAGATCACAAATTTCCTAAAAACTCGTTTTTAGCACCCTTATCGAAGAGAAATAATCGATAAGGGATTTCGAGGTTTTTGTGTGTTAAATTATATAAACAAAAACTACATCGATGACACAAAAAAAAATTTTTTTTGCACGGTATTGGCTACCTACTCGTAAAATGTGCCACTGTGCACAGCACTACACTGGTTTAAATTTTGTTTAAAATTGTTTATTATTATTTTTTTTATCAAATGTTTTAAATTAAATGTATTTCTGTAAGATATTATTGTTAATAAATAACTTTGCTTTTCAAAATTGTAGATGTATTGATGTTTTCATATTTTACTTAAATAGACGAAATTCTTAATAAAGTCAACAACAAATTCATGAATCGTCACGAAAATATGTATTTAAAACTTTGATTTTTATTAATATAATAAATTCGACTATATTAGCTGGGGAAAAATTAATAATTGCATTAACAAACAACGCTTTTAATTCACACATAAAATCTCAATAAATATCAACTTTCAATCACAAAAGAAATATAAATTTCTAGTAAATTCTTTTCGTCTAAAAGTTATTTTTAAAGTAATCTCTTTATTATTAATTAAATTTTAAAGTTGCCTTTAAAAATGTATAGTTTTACTAAAAACAATGTAAAGCAAGTCTTAAATAAAGTGAAAACATTTAAATATACAGACAAGAAAGAAACAATATCAGCTCTCTATCGCAATCGAAACAGAAATGTTAAATTCGGTTTATATACCGATTACCCTTTTATCACTCAAGTCAAGTCAATTTTACATCTTTCTAACAACAATATCTAAAATTTGCAATGAAATCATAAGAAGACATTCGGCCGTAAAACTAATTTGGTTACCCAATCACTGCAAATCGCTGTGAACGAATATGCCGACACTGCACAAATTTCTCTTTTAAGTCACCTCTTATTATAACGAACAATTTTAATCCAAAGGACTTATGTCGGCATATTAACTCATATTTCATTAGTAAATAAATGGTACAAAAAACCCGAATAATTGTACTGAATCAGGCAACATCTTTGATAAATCAAAATCACCAGACCTCGACTAGGTCACACAAAAATTACACATGGCTGCTATCTTAAACTAATAAACACCCCACCATTCAACTGTTGCCTTTCATACTCGACCGATTCAACACATCTTTCAATATCCTGTCCTTTCTTCGCCAACATTATTCAAAAACAAAGACCCATTATAAATATTAGCCGATCCAACTGATAAGAGCATATCTGTAATAGTTAATTACTTAAAATATACTAACCTCAAACTCTCCATTTGAGTGTTAAAACTTTTCTAATATATATATCCTATCTTAACCCTCTCGTAAACTTAGTTAATATTATTTATTTATGCTCTGAAGGCTTTAGTTGTTATTGCTCCTAATTATAATTAATTTAATTTTAAATTAATAATTTAATTTTAAATTAATAATTTAATTTTCATTGCAAGTTAATGCTTTTAACAATAATAATATTGTCTTAATTGTTTCAGCCTTTTTTAAGTTAAGTTTTTGACTTTTAATAAAATTGCAACGCAGATAAGTTTTCTACTCTTTTTCTCTAAAATGTTGTGTTCACTTAGTGGAGGGCGAATTTATTGAATTCATAAACTATAATGGATTCAATAAAATAGCGCAGCGATCAGAGTATGTATTTCTCCCTCCTTCATGAAGAAACTATTGATTTCTTTCTGGTATCTTCATTATCCATGAGAAAGAGAATTTTGTTTTGCTTTTTTTTTCGCACACACATTTTTCATCTTCATGAATTTTTACTGAAGTTTGCAAAAACTACCCGAAAATAGCTAGATAGCTTTTTGCAATTATTTTAGTTTTGGTGTTCAGTGCGGTTAATGATCCTGCGAAACCACAACCATACTCCCGAGGGGCGAACCGCAATAATTAGTCAGAGAACAGTTAAAAACCTGAACTCTGGGGCTTACTGATTACCGTGGAAATAACGTGAAGTTGTCCAGTTGGCTCCTGCTAGCCTTTAGAGGACTGGACTCCCTTTTACATTCGGCCGCCAGGGGGAAAGACCAACAAGGACATTACGTGATAGGATTTACATCTGCGCCTGGCCATGGAGCCTTAAACAGATGGTGGTCATACCACTGGGAATGAAAAGCAAACGTCATTCACGCCCTAGGAAGCCGAAGACTAATTCTAGCAACAGGTATTTCCTAGTTGCAACTTTGATGATTCCAGAGCAGGCCTGCAAACCACCACTCCTTGCTGAAGAGCTGGAGACTTTCCAACTCCTGTCCAGAACACATGTCTAGCATGCTCACTGGATCTAGGAACATTCCACCAGGTAGGTGTTATTTCAGGTAAAATGAACCTGGCCACCATATTAAACTGACCTGTCTGTTTTTAGGGGCCGCGAAACCACAACCACCACAATACTCGCGAAGGACCAACCTTAATAATCAGTCAGAGAAAAAGCTAAATGCCTAAAGAGACAAATAGCGGAAACTCTGCGGGCTATTGATTCCCGTGGAAATAACATGGAGTTACCAGTTAACCCCTACTGCCTTTAGGGGACTGGACTCCCTTTTTTTCCCGCAGTTGCACAGGTCTAGATAGTCGAGCGTTCTATAAAGACCATAAATTTGCCCCTGGGGAGGGGGAGACCAACAAGGACACTACGTGATAAGATTTACATCTGCGCCTGGCTATGGAGCCCTAATCAGATGGTGGTAGAACCACTATGATAAATAGGAACGTCATGCTCGTCCTAGGAAGCTGAAGACTAATTCTAGCAACAGGTCTTTCCTAGTTGCAACTTTAATGATTCCAGAGCAGGGCTGCAAATCATCACTCCTGTCCAGAACACATGTCTAGCATGCTCACTGGACTGGATCATTCAGCTAGGGTGTCATTAACGGCGAAATGATCCAGGCCACCATATTAAGCACAATCACCACGATTCTCCCATATAGGGGCCAACCTCAATAATCAACCAGAGAACAGTTAAAAGTCTAAAGAGATAAATAACGGAACTCTAAGGCTTACTGATTCCAGTTGACCCCTGCTGCCTTCAGGGGACTGGACTCCCTTTCTCCCCTAGTTGCACAGGTCTAGATAGTCGAAGTTCTATAAAGACCATATAAATGTGCCCCCGGAGGGTAGACCAACACCAATATGGTATTCATTTTTAGTCATCCTTAACCTTTATTTTAATACAATACTAACGTAGAGAAATGGCCGTTCTAAAATTTGTATCGCCAAAAAAGTTTGGCGAGAAATCGCCCTAAGAAATACCACCGTTAGTGACATATATGGATACGCTGATATATATTACGTATAAAGAAAACCCAAGCAAGCGACAGCTAAATTACTTACCAAATTTAAAGTTCTATGCTGTGAGCGAAGTATCGTGTTTAAGGAACAGCCAGTTAGCCATTATACAGTCAATTGGACAGCCATGTCTGAATATATAAAATTTGTAGTGGGGACAATTATAACAAATTTTTACTAGAAGAATGCAAAAAATAGGCAATAGATGTGACCTAAAGTAGGTTTTCAAATTCCAAGCTATAATGGTGTCTAAGGCTAATCCAACAATCTATTATTTTTAATTTTGTTAAACAATAGTTTAGAAAACAAAATCTAAGATAGTTTGTAAATTGTTAGTAAGCCATGAATTCTTTAAGATTATCTTTCTGGAGCGCAAACGGCATTCGCCAACAGAAAAAGGAGCTTGAGCATTTCCTCTCGGAAAGAAATATTGATGTAATGATTTAACCTCGGGAAGCTTATTCAGAATTAATGGCTACACATTATATGACTCAAAGGATCCGAGAGGTAGAGCATGAGGTGGATCAGTAACTCTAATTAAATCAAGGATCAAGCACCATGTTCTAGATAACGTTTGTTAAGATTATCTGCAGGCAACCAGCATCTTTATAGAGGCTTGGTAATATCATCAGTTTACTCCTCTCCTAGATTCACAACCACTGACGATCAATACGAGGATTTCTACAGATCGCTTAGACCTTGTTCTTTAGCAGCTGGCGATTATAACGCAAAACATTGATACTGGGGTTCTCGCCTTATTACGCCTAGGGGTCGAGCGTTGTTCAACGTAATTTCAAAAATGGGCTTGGATGTCATCGCTAGTGGAGAGCCCACATACTGGCCTACGGATGTGCATAAAATTCCTGATGTTACAGATTTTGGCGTCATAAAAAATATCTCTAGGGAATTAGTCCATATTAAGGCCTCTCTAGATTTAAATTCCGATCAGTCTCCCACTATTGTTACAATCTGTAACAAACAAAAGAGTGATTTACCCCACTTAAATATGCAGATTATCATTCGTATTAATTGGCGGAAATTCAAAAGTTACCTAAGTCGTCATTGCACGAAAAATATAAGATTACGAGAAGAAGAAAAAATTAAACAGGCTGCTGAACATGTTACAGCCACTCACCCGCAGACTGGATTTAAAAAAATTTATTGTGCTGGTATAGAGCGCTTGGTAAGAGAAAAAAGAAGAGTTAGAAGAGAATGGTTACAACACAGATGCGCAAAACAACTCAAAGATATGCTGGCAAAAGAATAAACTGCATCTTTTCAAAAATATCTGGAAAGTCTTGATGTCACACCAGCCTCTAATTACTCTTTGTGGCGTGCTGCTAAAAATCTTAAAAGACCCGTTGATTTTAAACCACCTTTGCGCACCTTGACTGAAAGTTGGGCAAGAACTGATGCTGAAAAAGGTAGAATATTTGCTGAACATTTAAAGATTGTATTTACCTCCAATACAAGTACTGGTGTTCTTGAATTGCCGAACGTAGTTGCCTTACCTCCGCGACCATTAAAGTTGGAATTGCGTGATGTACAAAAAGTCATCGGTGAACGTAACGAGAAGAAGGCTCCGGGTATCGACGGTATCAGTAACAGAATGCTGATTTAGTTAGCTGTTATTGGAGTTAGACTTTTGCTATTTATATTCAATTCAATTTTAAGACTTGAATATTATCCACAAAATTGAAAGATTGCCAAAGTCAAAATGATTCCGAAACCAGAAAATGATCTTACCAGGGCTGAGTCATATAGGCCAATTAGTTTGTTGTCAACAATGTTAAAGCTTTTCGAAAAGCTCCTCATGAAAAAATTGTCGCCTATCCTAACAAATAGTGGATGCATTCCGGATCATCAAATTGGTTGTAGAAGTCACCATAGTACCATTGAACAAACGCACAGATTGGTTCAAGTCATCAGAAGGACATTTGAACAAAAGAAGTTTTGTCGAACAAGTTGATAGCTAGCACGTTGGAATGTTAGCTAAGACGGTTAAGATATCTGTCGCTGCAACGGTTAATTTCTTTCTTGATCGTTGCGATACCAAGATCTTATTTCTTGTTGTTTTTAATGAACCAAGGAGCATTTACAATTGAACGAAGAGTTTTCGATTGATATCTTTGCAGAATTTCAATATTCGAATGACTAGTGGTTCCCCACAATTGTATGCCATAAGTCCAAATTGGCTTGAGAACAGTTTTATACAACATAAATTTGTTTTTTAAATTAAATTTAGATGATGGTCCTAATAACCAATACATTTTCTTAGTTTTCATATTTAATTGCTTACGTTTTGTTTCCATGTTAAACGTTTGTTAAGATGCAGTCCTAAGTATTTCTCTTCATCGTTTTTTGGAATAGGGGACCCATTAACTATTAGGGGGGCAATCACTTCTTCTTAGAGTGAAGGTCACCGATTTTTCTGTATTAACTTTAATGTTCCACTTAACCAACCAATTTTGTAATAAATTTAATAACTCTTGTAGTATCCTTGAAGCTTCTACTGGCGATTCATGGGATGCTAATATAGCAGTGTCAGCAGCATATATTGCAACAATTAAACCGTCAATAGTTGGCATATCTGATGTATAAATAGTGTAAATAACTGGGCCTAAAATACTGCCTTGGGGAATGCCAGATTTTACTACACCGAAATCTGATTTTTCATCATTGACGCTAACGTAAAAATATCTTTGATGGAGATACGACTTCAGTAATAAGAAGTTTAGTTTATATAGCAGCCCTTCGTGCTGCATCGGAAATAACTTCAACTATCCTGTGGCATTGCTCTGGTGTGTCATGCTTATGTCGAAAACCAAATTGATATAAAATCTGTGAATAAAAAGTCTTGCAAAATTTTTTGATAAAGTAGGGAGCAGACTTATGGGCCTATACGACGGGACTAAACGATCATGTTTATTTGGTTTGGGTATCATTATAATCTTGGCATATTTCCACTGCGAGGGGTAGTAGTTTAATCTCAGTACTGAATTAAATATTGTTGAAAGAAAAATTACAGCTTTTCGAGGTAAGGATTTCAATACTTTGTATTTAAAATTATCGTATCCTGGAGCTTTTTTATTATTAAGCTTATTAATTTCATTTTGTACTTCGGATGGTGTTATATGTTTTATTGGCCTATCCATTTGACAAGGTACATCAAGAAATTGGAGAATTCGTTATTTATCATTTGTATCGATTAAATTATATGGAACAAACGTTTCTTCCAAATAAGATTTAAATAAATCTACACCATGCTCCATTACCATTCTTTGTTGGTGTAATTCTTTTAGTAGGTCTTTTCAGGTACTTTGTTGCATTCCAAAGGCTGTGCTCATCATTCTTTGTTATGTCCAACTAACTTAAAATTTTTCCAATTGCATTGTTTTTATATATTCCCTTAAACTACTTTTTAAGTGTTTAGTTCCTCTATTTAAATTTGTCTTATCCACAGGGCTCCTTGTTTTATGGTATATCCTTCGCAAATATCATTTGTATGCAATCATTTCCCTCAATTCTGCAGATAACCTAATATTTTGCCCACGGTTTTTGCTCTGTTGTGGCGTTGCTAAAAATGCTGCATAATGAATCAAAGTATTGAATAGCTCCAGTGCATCCTCTAATTCATATTCACTCGTAATTGGTAGATTTAAATCCAATCTATTATTGAAATTATAAAAACAAAATTTTATAAGAATGCATTCCCGATATTATTTTACGATAAATACAAAAGTATTTGAATAACGAGTGTCAATTTATTTGTTTTGTTAATTTATACATCGCAGATTAAACTTAATACATAATCTTTGCGTTAGAAAATTTAATTGTCATTCCGTCTAGTAAAATCTTTGTTTTATACACCAAAACATCGCTCTATTGAATTACGAGTTGCAGTGTGCGCTGCAATATATGTTATCTCCATTTTATATTTAAGCCGTTTTATAGGAGTCAATAAGTATTTCATTAGCTTATAACCTGAGCCACCATGCAAATAGCCTCTAAATTAATTAATTAAATTAAATTGACCTTTAAGCTTGGACTCATTAAATATGAGACAGTCGTGCGTATTACATCTACATCGTGCTACTATATCCAAAATTTTTAATTTGGCATCGCAAATCACCCCTATAACAATTAAACATAAAAATCGATTATTTTACTTTTAACTTCTATTGCCTGGACATTCAATTTATACAATATCGTGCTAGATATCCGCCAGTTTTTTTTTTTTATTTTGGTATGAGTCCCATCAATAGTAGGATGGAAGGGAAATAGAAATTAAAAAATTTTTTTAAACTTTTTTGCATTTTCAATCTTTTAACAGATTTTGGAATTTTTATAATTTCTTTGGCATATCATGCAAGGGCACGAGCAACTTTTGCACAACGGCCACCCGCGACATTCTGAAACTACGTAAACACATAATGGATTTTTCAACAAGAAGTTTGTTTTTCAATTGTGGCAACACCAACAACAGGATAGTTTTGATAGCAATTGTTACAATGAATTCAAATTCCCACGAAAATCGCATTAAAATAATTAAAATCCACTGTGAGAATGGTAGTTCTGTTAAAGTTACATTTCGCTAAATTCGGTCCTTTGCAGACCGCTTTTAAGAATTTGGTTTGATACAAAATGTGCGAACACCAATATGTCTTCGACCGGGTAGTTCAACTGACAGCATCACAGCCGTGGTCTACAGTGTGAAGCAGATCCAAATTTGTCAATTCCTCGACGTTCTCAACAATTGGAGTTGTGCAAAACCATCACATGGCGAATTTTTTGTAAGGATTTGACTTTGAAGCCTTACAAGGTTCAAATGGTGCAGGAACTGACGCCGGCGAACCATTCACATCGATGTAAATTCGCTCAACTCATTCAGGAACAACCGGCTGGTTTTTTTGAAAAAAAAAAAAAACATTTTTTCAGACGAAGCTCGAAGGCCTTTGAATGCTCAACGTATCACTGTATGGTACGCTATGTGGTCTAGAGGCGAGAATGAACCGTTTATTTTTCGAAGATGAGGCTGGAAATGCGGTAATAGTCAATGGATCCTGCTATCCCGAGATGTTAACAAATCAATTTTAGCCTATTATTGACATGTGATGTCAACAGGACGGTGCCATATGTGACACACCCAATTTATTGTAAACCAAATTTCCCGATCGCATAATTTCACGACAATCAGCAGTTAAGTGGCCGGCCCGATCGTGTAATTTAACACCACTGGATTATTTTTTGTGGGGCTATGTTAAGGACAGAGTCTATACGGATCCAATTCAATCGATTTCAGCCGTAAAACTCAAATTTTGTGATGTGATTAACAAAATAGAATCGTCATTTTGCCAAAAAGTGATTAAAAACGTTCATGAAAGAATTGTCATCTATCAGCCTGGTCGTGGTGGACATTGGCAGATGTCATTTTTATATATTATCCATAATTGCCGAACTTTTCCTTTCGTAATATAATATAAAATTTGAATCATCTTAATTTAAATCTTTTGTTTTATTTTGTTTTAGAAAACAAAATTTTCGTTGAAAAATCTTTTATTATAGCGTAATTAATGCTAGTGCCAACCAGAATTCAAACTACTTCTCTCAGTCCCCAAAAACGCAAAGCCGCTAAAGCTTGCTGTTCTGCAAAGGTTACGCATCCTCTACGGCGTATGTTACTATTTCTAATATATAACGGTTTTCAACAAATTTGTAATCTTCTTCACTGTTGCTTTATTAAACCGATATTTTTGTTTAAATTTACTATTCGGAAAATGATTTGAATTTATCCTTCTAAGTGTTTGGTTGTCGGCAGCTTGATAGTTGGCCAGCCAATAGTCTCTAATAAATAAAATCAGATCCTTAAATTGCGTAAAAATTGGTTTTTACGAAATTTTTTTCATCAAGGCAAATTTTACGCTTCCGTAATTTACGTAATATTAAAAAGAGAAATTTTTATATCAAAAACTATTTGCTTTATTTAAAAAATATCTGTTAAACTTTAAAAAAAACACAAAATGAAAAATTAAATTTTGAAATAGCTTCAAACACGGACAGAAGAAATTTAAAATATCTTGAAAAATTTAATTTTAAGCTAAAATTGTTTTATAAATATTATTTTATTAAATTTTGCTTAAAATTAGTTGGAAAAGCTTTTCAGTTTTTTATGAATATGTTTGTTAAATATTATAATATTATAATATTAAAAAAAAAAAACAAAAACAAAATAATTATTTTAAAATTTATTTTTATTGATTAAAGAAAAGAAATAAATATATTGCAAAAATAATCTTTTGTAAAAAAAAATGTTTTCCTTGGTTTACATTTATAATTTTAACAGCAGACGTAAACAAATAACTGAAACCCTTAACTGCGACATGTCCTTTTACTGTAAATGGGAACTGACAGCTTGAAGATGGATCGTTTTAACGTCAACACTTCTACATCCCGCTGTTTTTCTGTTTTTTGCTTTTCCTATTTACTTTTATTTCCTACTCGTTTAGTTTAATAATCTTCAAGGTGTAAGAACACCGCTGCTTAATTAAAGACTAGTAAAGGATTTTTATTTAAAATTTTTATTTTTCTTTTCAGCCCAATTTTTAAAGATGAAACACTTGAAGAAAAACTGTTTAAAATTTGCAATTTTTAAGGGGATCAAACATTCAAATTTATCAATTTTAATTTGTTATTAAGCAAATGCAATTAAATTAAAAAAGGGAATTAAAATGACATTTTATATATTTTAAAACAATTTTTTCTCATTTGTATTTGTTTATGTTCAAATCCTTGACAACAAGAAATAATCTTACATTTAGAGTACAGGCAAGTGCTATTAATAAATTAAGTTAAGACGGCGAATACACAGACAAAATTAACAATAAAGTAGTTATATAATGATGCGAGTATTTATGATTTATTATTGGGAATAAAAATTAAATAAAAACTGTTTAAAGCTTTTAAGTGGTTGTACTTGAGGAAGGACAATCCAGAGATGCATCGCGTATGAAAAACTGTCATTCAGATACAAGAAATTAAAACATTTTTCTCCGAACTGATTTGGCAAACTTAAATTTATATTATACGATATTGTAGTATTTCGGAAAAAAATGACTATAATAAGAAATAAAAGCACACGGATATTAATAACGTTGTTGAATGAAACTCCTTATAGCTTTGAGGAGAATTGGTAAACAAACTATTTACAAAATTTGTCAAAACAAATATGTCGCTGTCTGATTTGTTTAAAAGAAAATTGTGATTTAACCATGAAGAAGCTGTGAAAATATAATTTAGCCTATTTAAATTATCACAAGTCCAGTTCTACAATAATGTGATACTTTGAACAAAGTTTCTGAACTATGTTAACAACACCAATTCGAAAAAAACTTTATATGCACTGTTTTTCCATGAAAATAAGAGCATGTTAGTTTAAAAATTAATTCTTACATCTTTAAAATATGAGAAATAACCAACGATATTCAGATCTTAAATTTAACAACTAAACTCGATTAAGTACAGTCAATGCTATTTAAAGAATATAATAACAGTTTGATTAATCAAAAAAATACCGCTCCTTCTTCTCAGTCATATGTAAACAGGATCTTTATGATGATATGATGAAAGCTGTTACGTTGCGATATGTTACAGGATATGTTTGCATATTTCTAAGAATATTTCGCATATCTCGTCTTTTTGATATAGCAGCAGGTGCATAGATCATTCATAGTATAGTATTTGCGCGCCTATGAATCTCTTCAAAGTTTAAAACGTACACAGAGCAGAAAGTACTTTAAAAGAAATTTATTTGGAAAACACTTGTGATGACTGAATGGCTAAATATGGTTGGTAATTGAAACTCTTTTGAAAAGTGCTTCGAGTCGTTGTTAACTATCGTGTTTTTTAACTAGAAGTTTATTTTTCAATTGTGGCAACACCAACAACATGATCATTTTGACATTTACGTTTTTAACATATTCGTAGTAGATGCACTGGCAATTGTTACAATGAATGTAATTTCGCACGATAATCGCATTCAAATAATTAAAATCCATTATGAAATTGGTGGTTGTATTAAAGTTAGATTTTGTAAAATTCGTGATATTTTCGCACAACATAATTGTCCTTCTTAGACCGCCATTACGAATTTGGTCGTTAAATTTGAATCGACAGGCTGGATGCAAAACGTACGAACACCAACGCGTGTTTGAGCGACCTGCTGTGAGCTACAGTGTGGAAGCAGATCTAAACTTGCCAACTCTTCGACGTCCTCAACAATTGGGGTTATCCGAGACCACCACATGGCG
Source organism: Trichopoda pennipes (assembly GCA_030448955.1). NCBI lineage: Eukaryota > Metazoa > Arthropoda > Insecta > Diptera > Tachinidae > Trichopoda > Trichopoda pennipes. Next base: position 19,907,244 of record JASKUP010000012.1, read on the forward strand.
AATTATGCGTAAGGATTTAACTTTGAAGCGTTACAAGGTTTAACTGATGCAGGAATTGAAGCCGATCGCCGGGTTTTCTGAAAATCATTTTTTTCAGACGAAGCATATTTTCACTTGCCAAAGTATGTCAACAAGCAAAATTGCCGCGTTTGGGCCTCTAAAATTCCTAGATCGATTATTGAGGCGTGATTGAAAATGAGGTAACGGTCAAAACGTCACGCTATTGCGAGATGCTTACAACTTATTTTGGCATATTATTGACGACGTAGCTATCACTGACATGTGGTATCAACAGGACGGTACCATATGTCACACAACCAATAAAACAATCAATTTAATGCAAACCAAATTTCTTGAAATCATAATTTCACGACAATTAGCAGTTAAGTGATCAGCTAGGTCATATGATTTAACACCACTGGATTATTTTTTATGGGACTATGTTAAAGACAAAGTCTATACGTAGCCAATCAAATCGATTTCAGCCTTAAATTTCAAAATACGTGTTCTGATTACCGAAATAGGGCCATAATTCTTTCAAAACGTGATTAAAAACTTTGATGAAAGACCTTGAGTCTCTCAGCGTGGTGAAGATTCACCAGTTAACATTTGTCATTCATAATTGACGAATTTTTCTCTTCGTAATGCAATAAACATTTTTACCATCTCAATTTAAATTTGTTGTTTCATTTTTTTTAGAAAACAAACTTGTTTTTGAAAAACCCTTTATATTGGGTATAAAACAAAACAATATCATATTTTTATATTTATATTTAATGAGAAAATAATTTATGGGAATAAAAATACAAGACACTTAAAATAGCCTGCCACTCGATGTCTGGTATCCTTATGCCCTTCAATTTCCAAAGTTTTAAATTTATTTTTATTTACAAAAAACTTCTGTAACTTATTTTGAACCCATCTTTAAACATTCACAGAAATCTGTAGATGTTTATTATTTTAATATTTGCGATCTTAGTATTATAATTTTAATATCTTAACCGAATTTTTCCAAGCTTTTTCCTGTCTAATACTTAAGTTTAAAAAACGCTTTATAAAATAAAAGTTTTCAGTCTAAAATAAGTCTAGAGTCAGTCAAGGAACCACTTCATTTTTATTGCTTTTAGTGTTATTTTAGCCAACTACACTGTAATATGGCATGATACTCTGTGCAAAGCAAATACTATACTTTTAATTTTTAACATTTTTCCTTTAATTCTCTAAAATAACTTCTCAAATACTTTTAAACGATCTTGCTTTAAAATCTGCTTACATGTATTAAATAATAATTAGTTATCGAATATGATTTTATGGAATGCAACGTGTTTTATTATTAAATATCAAATTTACCTTTCGGCTTAAACAAAAGGGAGAGCCTCAAATGGAAGACTATGTTTTTTATTTATAAAACTTATTAAAAATTATGGAGCATGGAGCTCACTTTACAATATAAAAGACTCATCAATTACTTGAAACTTTAAGTACAACACTAAGCAAAAAAAAAAATAATAATAAATTTGTTTTATCTAAAATCAAACACTACTAATTTCCCTACAAAAATCCGTTTTACTTTATTTATGCCAGTAAAATATTATAAGCGTATCCCAAAGGATTAAATGCTTTTTATTTTATCCTGCAATTTAATATACTCAACCTTTGTATGTGCACAAAATGTGTGTTTTTTCAAACTTGTAATTTCTAATGAAAAGTGTCAACAAATGGCAACGCTCAACATGAATCCCTTCGTATTGTATCGGCAGGCAAGGGCCAGCTGAGAATACAAGAGGATGATGTCACTCATACTAATCAACTTTCGTTTCCATACACGTTCATTTGTAGCAAATAGTATTTTTGACAGAAGCGGTGAAAATTTAAGATTGATCACCAAACAGAGGATACCAAATGAACAGCACAAAATAATGCAAAAACTAACAATTGGACAACGTAAACGTGTTAAAACCTAAATAATGTAAAAAGAAATATTTTAACAAAAAATTCATTTTAGAAATGGGTGTTTTTGGTTTTTCCATCCTACTTTTTTTGTGTGGACGCTTCTGTATACCAAAAAGAAATCCCTGAAGTATAAATGTGTTGAAAATTGCTGTAGTGTGGAGATAATTTAATTAAATTAAATTTAAAACCAAATTGTAAAAGATGGAATAAGGATTTTGTTTTGTTAACACAGAGAGAAGAATTCATGGAATTATGATAAAGAATCTAAGAAACATTTTTATAAAAAACGATTTTTCACAATTAACATCTAAGCAGACATTTTTTACACGAGTTTTTCATATAAACATTAAGTTCTTAGTAATGTTTAAATAATTATATTATTTATAAAACACATATTTCAAATTATTTTACAACAGCAAGGTTGTTTGATTTCAGTCACTGAAAATACTAAGCGTGCGTTAGTCATGATTTCAAATTAGCCTCAAGAAAGGCTAGAATAGTCACAGGTTCTTATATATGTTTCAGTGCGAAACCTATTGTGAACTGAATTTAACTATCGCTTGATACGTTGCAATCGATATGGAAACATGTGAAAATTTTACCTCTGCCCAAAGCAAATGGCGAATACAGGCCAATTGCCATTCTTTGTTTTCTATCAAATTTTTTTGAAAAAATTGTGTATCAGCAAATCTTGTCTTACATCAATGGCAAGTATGCTCTTGCAGACGTAATTGAGAATATACCCCAGGAATTTGAATAAGGGCGCATATGTTGTTTAGTAATTTTTCACCACGCTAAGCATTTGATGCGGTAGATCATGATTTATTATCTAGAAAATTAAAATTCTTTTTCAGATTTTCAGACATATCGATCAAGTTTAGTAACAAATATCTATTGAATCGAACACAGTCAGTTTTTATGAATGAAGTATGGCCTGGCAAATTCTCACTTATCAGAGATGTGTCACAAAGGTCTATTCTAAAGCCACTATTATCTTCAATATATGTGAATGTTTTGCCAAAAGTGCTTTCAAAATGCAATATCCACCTATACGAAGACGATATATAACTTACACAATGTATTCCAGCTGCCAATTTATTTAAGAATGAATTAAATAATAATTTTATTTAAAATAATAATAAATAATAATTTAAGTAATAAATTAATGAAAGTTTATCGCTAAGCTTGTGTAAACGGACTTTGCTTGAACCCTTATAAATCTAAGTGTATTGTAATAGGCAAAAAAATTCTAGAAACTGCTTTTTCAGGAGACATTGTCCTCAAGGACGAAAATATTGAAATTATTAATAAGGCAAAAAAATCTCAACACAATTTTTAACAACTGGTTGACATGTAATCGCTTTAGTCGGTCAGGTGTATGCAAAGTTACGGACGCTTTGGACTACGCAATATTTCCTTCCATTACAGTTAAGAACTTTGCACGCCAAAGCATACTTGATTCCAACTTTAATGTATGAATGTTAATTGTTTGGTAACTGTGAAGTCGCACACTGGGGATTTTCAAAAAATGTAGTGATATTTTATTTATATACTAATACACAAAAGTAATAAAAATAAAGAAAGTTAGAGAAATGTCGATCGTTACCTGCAGCCATAACTAACAAAAAAATTTAAATGATTTTTTTTACTTTTTAATTTATTATTTATTTTCAATCTATTTTTAATTTATTATTCTAAAAGAGCCTTAACTTCGTCGCTTATAACACTATGTTTTATTTAGCTAAATGAAGGCGTCAAATGTAAAATCATGAGATCTGATGTTACCATCATTCGGTGCATAATATCTTCATTCGTGGAAAATCGACTGCATTTTCTGGAGTGTCTAAGGCGATATTTTTTATAGTCTTTGTACGACTTTCCAGAGCCTCTTGGGATAGTAGGCCTACAGGAAAAATACACTTTTCGATTATATCTTTTCCATGAATCAAATTTTTGTGAAGTGTAGGTGGCATATTGTACCACTCGTACAGTGTAACAAACTCTTTTACCGTCTCCAAACAAGAATCACCAATTTTTTTTAGATCTACTACCTAGGTGATTGCTATATCTTCGAGAATTATTGAAAACCTCTTGATTACGTTTTCATCTAGACCCGTTATTTCGGAAATCAAAACAGGATTAGCAAAGAATCTTCGTGACGTATTTCCTGAATTTGTCATACCAGAGACTTAACAGTATCAATCTGTATTCCTATTTTCTCTTTGAGTTCACGCTTTATGAAACATTTTTGGGCTTCTTTTATCAGACGAGTATTTGAGTCGACTCTCCCACCTTTAAATTCAATATTATAAGCTACTTGAAAAAGACACTCCATCAACTTAATACGCGCATTAAGTGGTGACATACCAAATTACAGTGCTTGTTCATTTAGGGGCATAGCTTGAACTTCTTTGATTTTATTCATCTTAGATGTTGTGACTCCACAAATAAAACAAGAAGATGCTGCTGTTGTTTATTACTTTTTTTGTTTATTCCTTTTTTTTTAATTTAGAGAATCATAAAAAAAATAATGTTTTTTTTGTGCATATCTCGAGCAACTTTTTTAAATTCATACCTTTACTTAATTGTGCACAAAAGCGAAACCCGTTCATCGATTTTCATGAGTTATGTCTCATTTTGTTCATAGGTTACACGATTTTACGTGAAAATAATAGGACTTGACACTTTTTTAACCGTTTTGGATTTTTTATGAATTAAAACAAAAATTTACTTTTTAGGCAAAAAATATTTTTTTTTTCTTCATACATTTATTTATAAAATCGAAACTGTTGCTTATGTAGCGAAACATTATATAAACAGATGAAAGTACTTGTAATTCTTGATTTTTCTAAATTTATTTACGTAAAACCCGACTAGTGGTTCTTGAATTATGTTAAACAAAATGGCCTTATCAGAATTGAGTCGCGAGTCAATCAGCTGAAAAATGTTGTACTGTGTAATGCAACAAATTGAGATGTGGCACCTGGTGGCACTTGAAATTGATTAAAAATGTAAAAACAGATATTAGACAATGTATTAGTAGTGATTTCCAACTGTGGAAGAGTATGGCTAAAATTGCAGGTCCGAAGGGATTTTTTTTTATATGTTCATAAAAAAACAAAAAAAAACTGAAGTCTCTGTACAGTTTATTTTTTCAATTTTAGTATACTGAAATATCCCACTTTAAATAAGAAATAAAAAGAAAACAGTTAGCTCACACTGAAATTGTTTTGAAATTCTTAGGTTTAAATTAAGTTGGTTCAGTAAAACATACAAGTACTGAGCTTGAGACGGCTATAAAAAAAACCAGCAGTCAGAGCAGATTCATTCTTTTTGATTTGATTGCACCATTTAGCCTAAAATTTCAAAATATCATTGCATATTGCATGAAGAGTATGTTGACAATTTAACTTTTTTCCGCAAAATCACCAGTGTACGTCATTAGCATTCATGCTCTGTATAATAATATTTTTACGAAGATGATTTATTAAGTTTTAAAAGAATTAATAATAATAAATAATATTAAAAGAAAGTAAACGACCTGCTGTACATTTTACAAACAGCGTAGTTTTCTAGGAAATCTTGGTCACAAAGGACAACATGCTTTTAAGAAATTCCACTAAAAGAAGAAAACAACAACAAGATAAGAAATTCTACCCCCAATGCTGTTTGAAAAAATACGTTTTTCCTAATCGTCAAGAAACCGAAACATTATAATACCTCGATATCAATATCCAGTGTTTAACTGGCAATTTTATTTGTATGCTGCTCGCATTTGAAATAGTCGTCCACCATATCAACTATTTAATGGCAATAAATTTTTATTTACTTGTTTGCATAATTTTTTTTATTTAAAAAAAAATTTATATTTTGGAATCATTTTTTTATTTAATTTACGTTAATATATGCTAGATTCCTTTAGTAAATATTTTATGATATTCTCATTAAATATTTATCATTCAAAACATAATGGAATTTCACAGAGGCTAAGTTACGGACGGTCGGCCTCTTAGTGTAAAGGGGGCTTCTGGGTATGGCCCCAAAATTTAGAACCTTGGACATACAATTTTTTGCAAATGTCCTATTATTAGAAGACGAGGTTAGCGAAGCTCCAGTAGCTTAAGTTATACAGGAAGACGATATCAGCGGAAAGCTTATGACTTCTAGATTAACAATTTATTAAAAAATTTTTACGCATCACATTTTTCGAGATGTCATTTACCTTTAAAACTGTCAGTTTTACGTTTTCACACAATCTAAACGGACCGAGGGATTCTTACAAAGTTTTGAAGCAATATATTTATTTAAAAGAGTCTTTAATCAAATTGTGAAATAATATTTTAATATTTTTTTATTTTCATATAAAAATTCCTAAAAAAAATGTTTCGAAAATTGGTTTATAATGTTATAAAACTGGCCACCTTGGTTTTGTTAATTATGGGCCTGCAAATTCTTTTTCGAGTATATGACCAAGAGATGGAGCTTTACTAATTTGTTTACTTTTTTCAGTCGGTGGTGACACTCCGAGGAATAAATAATGTTTAAATATTGGCTATGTTTGGTTAGGGCTGGAGGGTAAACCGTTACAATTTTTAAGCAATTTTTTTTCATTCCCATTTGCTATAATTTGTCTTTAAAATAGTCCAAAAATATGTAGTAGTACCGCAGTAGGGTTCAATTTTATAAACAGAAAAACCATACAACCTTTTTGGGGAAAATCTTAAAAGACTGTAGTTTTTATATTTTCCCAATTCAGAGGCTTGCAACTATTTACTGAAACGTGCTATTGGAACCAAACTTACTACTGTTTTATTATAAATTTTATCAAGGCAATATCTAAACACAAATAAGTACGCCACGTCAAAAATACTAAGTTAAGGTTGGCCAAAATTTATAGCAACAATTTTCTAACCTGATTTTCTTTCAAACTTAAAGCGGTAACTTAACATGTACGCAAATTTTTTGTATAAATTGAATAAATTTTGTATGACATTTCCAAAAAATGTTATGTCCGAGGTACCATATTTTGGGGTCATACCCAGAAGCTCCCCTATCTTAAGCAGCCAATCGTCCGTAACTTCAATCAGAAATACCTCTGTTTGGTCTCTGTGATAGGATATCTTAAGCTACCGAATTATTTTCAAAAAAAACTTTTTCAAACCACTGTGTTTCTTTAAAAACTAATGCCGCAAGAAGAAAATGGCATTTATCTGGGTATCTTATCTTATCATTTTTATTTGAATTAAAATTTTTTAATATTAATTTGAATGCTATAGACCGTTTTATTGATTATCGCTTTCGCTGAACATTTTTATTTAGTTAAATATACCCAAAGCTTCAAGTCGCAAAAGGCATTGAAGAAAAGGAGATAAAGTAAGTGCCACTTAATTTTTTTTTATCAAAGAAAAGGCCTTAAAACATATAGCTTTCGGTTTTAAAAATTATTATACTAATTGTTTATTTTTCATTTAAAAATGTGCTCAAAATTATAGTCTTGAATTTTTAACTTGGGTATCATTTAGATAATTTTATTTAACATAATTAGAAATAATACGAAATAATAAAATGTTTGATGGGAATAAAATCTTTGCACGCATAATCTTCAAATTAATGGCTGTGACATGCAACTATGGTTTTTATTTCCAAAGACATATTTAAACCACTTCATTGCTGTTTTCTTTGACTTTTATTACCTGTGACGAGCATTTTTTAACTTAATTGAAAGACATATTTCTGGTTTTTTACAGTTCAATTTAATGACATCATTAACAGCTTAATTCGTTACGATTTATTTAAAAAAGGTTTCTTAGCCACTGTGTGTTGTATAGTTTAATGATTGACCGTCTGTTAGTCAGTATTGTGAACAAATAAACACCGAAATGAAATAATTGGTGTGCAGGGCTAGATACAGATATTTAACGATTTACTTGTACATTTAATTTGTTACAATTAACAAAATTTCATTATATTAAAAACAAATTAAAAAAGAACTATTTGAACTTGCTATCAAGGACTAACTTAACTATGTGAATCGTCCGCCAATAGTTGCAATATATTTCGAAAAAAAGTGTTTATTCATCTGATTAATCAAATTTGGTTACATTATTGCAAAGCGAACACAAATATTGAAATGTATAAAAATATTATTTTTAATAAACTTAATTAAAATTTATAAGGAGTGTTTTTATAGAGATATCGAAGTTTGAAATAGAATACATCAAAGAATTTTTTTTTTAAACTGACATTAAATTTACTTTATTTACTTTAACATTATTTTCTGTCATTATAATTTTAATATAACTTCTGATATATGACCTCACGGCTTGCTTGGACATAATCAAATCTACATATCCATTTTTTCCATCACTTCCCAAAAAGGCGGCGAATATTATCCTCCATCAGTGGTTTCAGATTCATCGGCATAGACTAGCGACTTCACATGTCTCCACAGAAAATAGAATAGCGGCGATAAATTATACGATTTTGGAGGTCAATTCACGGGTCCAAAACATGTAACTATGCTGTTACTAAGTTTATCCTTTGATATATCAATTGCGTCACGAGCTGCGTGATATATTACGCCGTCTTGTTGACACCACAGCTCCTGCACGTTATGGTTGTTCAATTGATGAACGAAAAAGACAATAATTTTGGCTCTGTAGTGGTTGCCATTGGCTACAATAGTTTTAACAACATCGCTTTTAAAGAAATAAGGGCCAATGATGCCAAAGGACCTTAAGCGCTTTAAACAGTCAGTTATTCTGGATGTAACGGTATCTCAACCTATACGGTAGTTTTATTTATTGACACCTCCATGAGCTTTATCAGTAAACAAAATTCGCTTATAAAAACTTATCTATGCCTGATCATTTTGTAAATATATTCGTCGCGATATTCTCATAAAATATTTACCACACAATATTGTGGTGATTTCGATTAATATAAAAAGTTTAAATGCTGGCTCTAAATAACTATTGTAAAACAATTCCTTTTAAAGTTTTTAAGTCTGAATATCTATTCATTTAACACACAAAAGTTTTGAGTTTTTTTGTATAGGAGATCCCATGTCCTCTGCTCCTCTCTTCCCAGTTTTATCGAAGTTTACTAAATAATTGGGCTTTGGCTGTTATTATCTACAAAAATAAACAAACCTGTTTGAACTTTTAGGAATACTTTTCGAATGATTTCTTCTTGATTTTAATGGAAAAATATACCCACAAAATTAATTTCTTCTGTTATGTAGAACATCAAGAAAGAACACAGGGTTGCAATTAAATACACAAGGGCCTATGGAAAATGATGTCACTTCGTTTAACTTTTTATTCGAATATTTCGAACACAAAATATGTTCTATAAAACTATTTTTGAACGTCTTATTAAAATCATTGTTGTTGTTGTTTGAAATCTGCTATTCATTCATATATACATGAGCTAATTCATGTACACGTTTGTAATCGTATTTTAAAGTAAAAATCAACTTTATTAATATCGTTAATATGAATTTGATTTTAGGTGGTCAATTAAAGCATCCAGGAATTAGTAAATCGGACACTGTAACAAATATAAAAATAAATTTCGGAATTTGGAAAAAACACCGTTTTAATAAATTTTGTAATTTACATATACGCATATAAAAAAATTTACATATACGCATATAAAAAAAAGCAAATATTGTTGTATGAACTCGTTAAGTAATATGATACCCATTAAACAAATTGTGTAAATTATTATTATCTTATTCAAAATTAATTTAAAAAAGGAGTTAAATAAATTCTAAGGATTTTAAACATTTTTAAAACGATTAATTTATATTTAGAACACAATAAGGAATCTAAAAAATGTGGTAAAATTTGCTCTAAATTTTAGGTGTTGAAAGTTGAAACTTATTTTACTGTCCAGTGTCACTTATTGACTTTATATTTTTCATATTTGTTGTTGAGTTATTCATATGGTGAATGAATATAATCAGGGTTTTTAAGAAAACTCCCTATAATTTTAAGTCAAAGTCAATATTTTAAGTCAAAGTCTGTGTAAGTGTACAATCCAAAACATGGCTTGACAACGATATCATCACATCGAAAACCCTCACCTGTCACATCAAACAAATAGCCAGTAATGACGATTTATATTGAAACAAATGGCAATAGTATTTCATTTGCTAGCGGAACAAATCCAACAACTTAATACTAGTGATATAACTGTCTGGATACACTTTAATTAAGAGTTTTATTTTATTTATGTGTATCTTACTACAGCAGTTCAAAAATAACAGTGTATCAATTACTTTCGGAACACCTTTTAATTTCTATAAGCAACAAGAGTTTATCTATTAGGAATTCAAAGATAAAGGGCTAAGGCAGATAACTTGCCAGGCAGCTATTAAGTGTAATAATACCTTAAGTTCGAAAAAAACACACAACACTTTGCTGCTGGGCCAGCAAACATTTTATACGCCTATTGCAATTTTTATTCATTTAACCTAAACTAGCAACAACATTTAAAATTTTTTTTAATGATCGAAACATCGTTTGAAGTATCCCAGCATCGATGGGCGATTCAGTGTTCAGAGTTGAGCATCCTTTAAGAGTTTATTGTATCAAATTTGCTTATCACACGTGGACAACGAAGAATGTTGAAGTCATGGAGCATCTGTAATTTACAAAAATTGTATAAAAATCGTTATTGTTTTTATTAGTTTTAAAATATTAATTATTAACTAAAAATGCTACAAAATTTAGAAAATTTTAACTACTATATTTGCTAAGATATCCCACTTGTTGGAAAAAGTTAGTTATATTAACTCAAATTTTTGGATTACCTTGTGAATATTAAATATTGTATCCACTTATCCTAGAAAGATATAATAAACAATTTGCTAGTTAACACATTATAAACGCTTATACATGAGCGTTTAGTAACTTTAAATTTCAATTCTGTTAAGTATTATATAATTCGTAATTATTATTTTTAGAACAGTGAGAGAAAAGTATAGGTAAATTTCTATCTCTATTATATTACTAATGAGAACTGCAAGAATGTATACCTCTACTGCTCATCGATCACATAATCAATTATTAGGATTGGTTAATTTGAAGAATGTTTTGTTGGATCTTTTAATATTCAGATTGTTTATTTGTAAATATACTATAGAAAACGCTATGGACTTTAAAAAAAACTGTTTACTGATTTTTTCTAATAACTTAATATGCAATTTTTTAAGGGGGCACTAAAAAATCTTTGACATTAATGGAATTAAAAGTTCTTACAAATAAAATTACATTACAATTACAAAATTATATTTATTTTAATTTAATATCGATTTTAATAGATTTTTTCATTGCCTATAGTGCGCAACCTAGCGACCTTTACCTGCTCCGGTTTTTCACCGGGCACACTAGTAACTTTTCAAATTTGGGCTCTCATTTTAAGAAATATTACACACGTGCAAGATTTATTTTACCTCCAACTTCAAATCCCTAGGTCCACTTTATTTTCTTCTATCATTTTAGTAGAGTTATTGCAGTTTTAAACCATAGCAAACATTATTTTAAGAAAATCTACGTTAATTTGTGCTAGATTCCTTTAAATACACATATTTTATGATATATTCATAAAGTATTTCTGATTTTAAAATTTTAATGTATTGCTGTGAAAGAAAGCATATGCATATGCCCATTTCACTACTATTCATATAGCTCATTAATGAATTTTCTTCCAAATTAGTATAGAAAACTCAAGGGTATTATGGCTCAAGCCAAATTGATTAAATGAGAATTATATTGAACCAACAAACAGCAAAAAGACTACAAAATTCAAAAAGACCTTCATAAAAAAGCACAGTAAGCATTGCATTCTACATAAGGGCTTCCATTGGATGTCATTTATATGTAATTTAAAACATAAAGATAACAAAACAAAATATTTGTTAAAAAAATATTTTTATAAACAAACGTGCAAATGCAATGGAAATAAACAATTTTAGTATTTGTGATTCTAGATTCCTTTACATACAAATATTTTATGATATTCAAATAAAATATATATTATTTATTTATTTTTTTTAATCGACCTTTTATATCTTAAATAATAATGTATTATTCTTTTTAACGGCCTTTTTAATTTAATTTAACAATATATATTGTTAAATTTAATAATAACGATATATATTCTTAAATTTAATTAAAAAGGCCGTTAAAAAGAATAATACGTTATTATTTAAGATATTATTTAAGATAAAAATAATACGTTATTATTTCAAAAAAAAAATTCTCAAATTGTTAACAATTATTAGTTATAAAAATTAATTTGCTGAGGATGCTTTCTAAAGGAAAGCGAAATATTAAAAAAATATATTGTAAAATTTAATTTTAAAAAACCGTTAATAAGAGTAATACATATTTATTTATTATTTAAAAAATATTTTTTATATTTACTGTTGGGGAAAGTATATTCATATCACCATTGCACTACTGTTTATATAGCTCATCAGTGGATTTTACCTCAAATTATGTATAGAAAATTCAAGAGTCTTATGTCTCACGCCAAAATGATTAAATGAGAGTTTTCATTGAACTAACACAGCAGGAAGACAATAAAATTAAAAAATACTTCTTTTCAAAAACACAGCAAACATTTCGAAGCAAAAAGAAATGTTATTTTGAATCATAAGAGTCATACGAATCATTAAGAGTATATGTTTCTTATGGGCCAAATTATTAAACCTAAATTAGAAATTCTTTTTCCTATTTCGTAAATGGATTTTCTCAAGTGATTATATTTTTTTTAATCTTATTATTAATAAAGAGGCTATTGAAATTTTTCTTAATAACTTTTTTAATTTCAATTTGTTAATGTACTTGAACTGCCCTTTAGAAAATATAGTAATATATAATGTAAATATATAAATAATACAAGCATTGTTATTTTTACTGAACTATTAAGCTCGACACTAAGTTATTTCAGTTATGTTTTCTTCTCATAAATATTATATAATTTGCTTATTATTTTAAATTGTGTAAAATAGATTGCAAATAAATAATGGAAACTGTTAAAAATAAAAAAATTGTTAATATAAAAATACCACTAATATGAAATTGTAATATCCTAATATAATAACTAACTATAAAATATCGGGGTAATATCCCAATTTAAAAATATAAAATAGAATTATAGCAAAATCTTTTCAAATTTAAAGGCTGTCAGAAGATTTCTAAACAACTATAATTTGTTAAAAATATAAAGCCAAACTAATATGGAGTTTGAAGTTTGGGACTTGTAAAATTTGGAAAGCACTTATTTATTTTACCCGGAGTGTTTATGTGAAAGAGTAGTTGTTTAGGTTTCTAAATATATTTTTGTCATAGCCTAAAGGCAACTTAACATCGCTCAAAACTGTTTTACTTAAATTTAACATATTATTTTTTTTTTTAACAGAGAAACTAAAATTTACAATATTTAATTTGTTTTAAAATTGCACAATATTTCAGAAAACTGATTATATTAAACGGAACTGCGAAAATGTAATGTCCAACAACCTCTTTTTTAATTTCAGTTTCGCGATGTTAAAGCAAATAGGTGAAATGCTACCTAAATGGCAATACTATAAATGGGTATATTTTGTCTTAAATTGTTTTCAGAAATATTTAAGTCAAACAAACTTTTGTAAAAAGTCTGAAAAAATAAATACAAATACAAGGCTGTATTCCACCCATTTTTGTCGCCAGTGAATTAGGACCGTTGTTTTAGATATAGCCAATTAAAAAAAAATCAATTCTTGTCATCTTCCTAACCTGTAGAAACATACATGTTTCTTATTAAAACCTCGATATCTTATTTTAAGGCAGAAGGGAAAGGGTTATAACGACTCGCAAGATACTTGAAAATTAACTGTTCGTACTCATGATATACTACTACTTTATATAAATAATCTATTTAAATGTGAGTAATGAGTATGGAAAATAATTTTCCATACTGCATTACCTAAAGGATTCGAGAGACCTAGAATTTCAATTTTCTGAAGGGAAATTAGGAAATTAAAGGTTTAGATAATGTAACAAACTGTTGAAGTCTCTGGTATGCGAAAACATTTTCTTAAAACAATTGCTGTTAAAATTTTGATAGAAATAAGAATACTTTTCTATGTCACACTTAATCGAATTCTAAAAAATCGTTACTTTTAGACGCAGGACATTGTTTCATTCCAGCTAAGAAGTTTTTGCCTTCAATCATTACTTAACATTTTAATTTAGAATTTTACATTTGCGCATAAACCTACATTACTTGAACTTTTTTTACATTTATATTTTAAATTTAAATTTGTATTTATTTATTAGTATTTTTAATTTTTTTACTAGTTTTAAAACACACAATGAATAAGCTTCAGGTACAACTTGACCACCAATCAGACACATTTTATTGTTTTGTTTTTGATAATGATCAATAATTATTTAGATCTAAACATAGATCATACCTTTAACTTTTCCAGACAACTAATTAAATTCTTATTTGTTTATTTAATCCATAATGTGTTCTTTGTTGGTTTCCTGTTTCAAAAAGCATTTGCACATCTCAGTTGATCCGGTTCTTAAAATGTAATTAATAAGAATAATGATAACGACATTAGAAAGAGTAATACGAACAAATTGATTGGTAAATTGATTGAATTGATAATGAACCTTCAACGAAAAACTCTGAACGATCTCAACACAAAACACTGAATGATGAATCAGGAGATGACAACTTATATTTATACACGAAATCTTAAGGAGTAAAAAATTGAATAAGAAGCTAATAACAAAACAACAGACTTAACTAGAATTGAGTAAAAGTTTCAATCACTATTTATGTTTCTTATATGGAGTGTATTTTGCTAACTACTTTAATGCTCGTACATTCAACTGGACAAGTTAAGGGAGCGAAAGAAATGATATCGTAAGAATTCGCAAATAAAAAGCTTAAGAATAGAAGTGGTGGCTAGCTGATAATTGATAGTACAACTTTAAGAATAAAAATCTGAAAAGACAGAAGATCCATACACACATTGAGTTTTAGTAGAAAGAAAAAAAGAACGAAGCAAAAACAAAACTTGGAAAAAGAAGGGTCTGTCTGAGTGCGATTGCATTGTTGTGATCTTTTAAATAATTTAAACATTAAAGTAGTAAGGGCTCAAAGGAGTGTCATTGAATGTTGGCTGTTAAACACTTTTGTATGTCTCTCTGCTTTTGCTGTTATTGTTCTTATTTCCATCATTTAGAATGATGCACTCAGAAAGGTCAGCAACTTGTATTTACACTACTTGGTCAACAACAATAAGACACAACTAACCAGGCATCTATCCATCGATTTCTGATCTGTATGCAGGGAATTGCTTGCTTCAGTTTAAACACAAAAAATAAAACATAGAAAGAATAAAAAGGACAAAAAGAAAATACAAATTTTCATTA
The DNA here is from genome assembly GCA_030448955.1 of Trichopoda pennipes. Classification (NCBI taxonomy): domain Eukaryota; kingdom Metazoa; phylum Arthropoda; class Insecta; order Diptera; family Tachinidae; genus Trichopoda; species Trichopoda pennipes. Next base: position 19,922,639 of record JASKUP010000012.1, read on the forward strand.
TAGTTTCTACTTAAGATCTCAACTGCTTAAATGCCAACACCAGGTGTGTCGACAGACAATTTGCCAGCGTTTCTTTCAATTTCAACTATTTGCTGTTTTTTTTTTAGGGTAACTAGACGAAAGAGTAATGAACTGGCAAAGATGCTGGCTGTGATTTTTTGTAATGCCCTTGAACACACTTGTAACATTTGCCAACAGACCTACAATACAATTGTGAAGATGATCGTACGTTTGCAGTGAAGCCATCCTTTTTAAACTTGAAATGGAAAAGAAATTTTGTAAATTTATAGACAACAGCTGGTATTTTGTTTACAACTTTATTAAACCAAATTTCATAAAGACAAATTTAATTTAATGCTGATATTAAATTGTTTATGTTGTTTATGTTTATTTTTATTTTTGAAGATTATTAATCGGTTTTTAAGCAAACTTTCATTATATTGTAAAGTTTTCAGGAATCTATCTTCGTGTGTAGTATGATATTTTAAATACTTCCATATTAAAAAACAAAAATGTTTTCAAGTTTTCAAGTCCAGACAAAACAGCAACAACAAAGCAACAACAATTAAGGAAGCAAAATATCCGTTTCTGGTCATTGCTCTCTTCATACTTTGTTTTTGTTTATCTTTTTTAACCACTAGAATAATGTCTTGCTTATTGCACACTGATCTAAATGACACTAAAAGTTGTGTCAAAAATTCAGCACAAAACAAGCATGTGCAGTTTTTTGTAATGTGATTTTATGTTATTTTTAGATAATTAATTTTTAGAAAAATAAAAAATTTCTTAAAAATTTCCACTTATTTATTTGACTTTTATTTCATAATTAACTTAAAAAATATTGCAAATGTTTGTTGAAGCAACAAACAACAAGTTTAAAGAATTTATTACTGTTATCGGTTAAAATAAAAAAAAATATAAAATGCGTGTTAAATTGCATAATTAGAATATAAAGGGTTTTTCAACAAGAAGCTTGTTTTCTAAAACAAAAAATTTAGATTAAGAATGATTAAAATTTATTCTTATTTTTATTCGAACTTTTTTTGATTAAATAAATAAGTATTAATCTTAATAATGGTCTTTTTTAAATAAATTTATCTAATATAAAAATATTTCATTGCTGTAGGTCTAATGTTGCTAATATGCCTATCAATAATCATTGTTAGTTTTTTCCGCGCTAATTCCTAAGCCTCTTTTTCTTTTATAGTCTTAAGCTAATCATTTCCTTGTGAAATTGCCTTCATCATAAAAAAACGAAAAAAAAAAAAATTTCCTATGATAAAGGTAATTTCAGAAGGAGATTATTTGCTTCAGACTATAAAAGAAAAAGAGTATCAGGAAGTGGCACGTACAAAACTAACAATGATTATTGATAGGTACATTAGCAATATTAGACCTACAGCAATGAACTATTTTTATATTGGATAAAGTTAAAACTGCTAAAAAATTTTTGAATACTAATAGGAACATTGCTAATTGTTAATGCTGACAAGAATAATGTTGCTGTTGCTATGAGCGCAGACGATTATTATTCGCGAATAAATGACATTCTTAACGATTCTGCAAAATAGTCAATATTGAATAAGAATCCTACTACTAAATTGCAGAAAACACACAATGTTTTAGTTGATGAACTTTTTAAATAATGGAGAGTAATAGACTTAAGACAAATGTATCAAATTCTCCAAACCTATATGGAGTACCTAAGATCTATAAGAACAATTTTCCTTTAAGGCCTATTTGCTCCTGCATTAATTATCCAGCCTACGGACTGTGCAAGAATATAACGAATATTTCTAAGGTAATAACAGGACAATCAATATATAATAATAGAAATTCATTGGAATTTAAAGATAAAGCCAAGAAAATAGATATACAAGATAATGCTAGATTGATTTCATTTGATATAGTTTCACTTTTTCCAAGTATTCCTATAGGTTTAGCTTTGAGGATTATATAGGGAATATGGCAGATTATAGAGCAAAATACGAATATTGAGAAGGAATTATTTTTACGTATTCTTAAGTTTTGTATTAAAGATCCTGTAGGCTATTAGGTAGTGTACTAGCTTGTCAGTATGGGGGTTGTGGGTTTGATTCCCAACGAAGACCTTGGTTTTTTCACTACAAAAATAAAAATTGACTGCCGGTGGGGCTGCTCAGCGACGAAAGCATAGTCACTGGTCGCTGTGCTGTCTTTATACGGCAGTTAATTTCCGACTATCCTTCTACTTTCAGCACCTGTTTCATCTCTTCTCTATTCCTTTCGTTAAGAAAGTAGCGCGGTACTTGACTAAATAGGCATTGTTGCGTGAAGTGTTACTTCTCTTTAAAAAAAAACAGGTACTTTCAATTTGATAAAAGGATATATCTGCAGAAAGAGGGCCTCCTATGCCTATGGGCTCTCCAGCATCTCCAATTAAAGCTAATATTGTGATGGAGAATTTACTAAATTCACATTAAACCGAAATACGATGGTCTCGAAGGGCCAACCTCAATAATAAGTCCGAGAACAGCTAAAAGGCTAAAAAGTCAAAAAGCTTTACTCTGAGGCGTACTGATGCCCGTGGAAATAACGCGAAATTGTGCAGTTGGCTCCCTGCCAGCCTTTAGGGACTGGACTCCCTTCTACCCCCGGTGACACATGTAATGACGGTGAGATTCCGTCAAGGCACGTCTATATGTGCCCCCGATGGAAAGTTAATTGGCCAGCCATATCGTATGATTTAACATCACTGGATTATTTTTATCGGACTATGTTAAGGACAGAGTCTTTGCGGAACCAATCGATTTTAACCTTACAACTCAAAATCTGTGATGTGATTAACGAAATAGGACCGTCATTTTGCCAAAAAAATGACTAAAAACTTTGATGATAGGTTCGATATTTGTTAGATTGTTCATGGTGGATATTTGGCAGATATCATTTTTCATTCAAAATTGCCGAACTTTTCTCTTTGTATTACAATAAAAATTTTTATTCATCTTAATCTAAATGTTTTGTTTCATTTTGTTTTAGAAAACAACCTTCTTGTTAAAAAACCCTTGACAAGCGATATGAAAAACCATGTCTATTAAAGACCGGCTATGACATTTAGTTGAGTTAGTTACATTTTTCGAATATTTCCGGAACAGTTGCTGTTATATCAAATTGATAATAAAATTAATAAAATGCAAAGCAAAACTCAAAACTAAGAAATTCAGGTCATTGTCTGAACGAATTAAATAAACCTTTTTGAAGTTCATAAAAATATTTGAGAACCATTAGAAATCTAATAACAAAATGTTCCCCAGGAAAAACTAAAAAATAACAAAGAAACTGGATATCCTTTATCATAGGCTGCATACGATTTCTCTACCGCCTGCAATAATCAAAAGAACTTTTTCCAAGTTAAGTATTAACAAAGCTGATTAAAAATTATTGTAAATTATTTAAATTAGTTAATTTCTTTTCAGGGAATTGTGGTCGTATTACTGTCGTAAAATGGAGCAGATATTAAGAATATTGGGTCAGTTACTAGTGTGCAAGAACGAACTTGATTTTTGAATTACCATTTGGCTATCTAGTAATCGTGATTACGTTTATTGTCTGAACAACATTTGAATAGTATTATTGTTATATACAATTTGCCTAATGGGATACAAACTAAATAGTAGAATTAAATTATTTACAGATATAAGGAAAGCTGCATATGTGTTATTAAGTTATGAAATTGCCCATTTTTCCTCTGCAAACAGGCCTTCATTCACTTCAACGCAGGTATAAACCTAGTTGAAACAATATAATTGCGAGAGCCTAACAATAGTTGGGAGATACATACTTTAAGGCTAACACACTATAGTGCATATCGTTTACCGAACTATATTGAGGACTACAGACGACAACATTTGGATATGTGTTAAACAAATGCTGATACTTAAGCGCCGTTAAATAAAACGAAGAGGACACTAATAAATTGTCGATCAGGAATCATTAGTGGCGGGACTGTAATGTTGAGAAAGGTAAAATTTCGATCGATCTTATTTTTTAAGGAACATTGGCTTTAACGTTGGTTTTTATTTAATTGACTTATAGTATTTTAGTAAATAATAATATTAAAATTAAGAACTCGATTCAGTTTATATTTTTACCTGTTGTCACTTTATTAATACAACTCTGCATAATTTTGTTAACAAAATATACTCTATTATACTATGCATAAGCAACTTCTCTGTATAGAATTTGTTGCCACTCGCATTTACCATTTCTATTTATAGGTGAGTTAAAATGTGTAAGTAGTTCTTCAATTGAAAGATATCTCTCAGTTGTTAATCTTACTAATGCTGTAACAACAACTAAGAGAAAGTTATTGTGTCCTTTGTTCAAAGTACTTTTATATGTGTGGTGAACTTTAAGGATTTTATAAGAACTTCTGTATCGTTTAAAAAAGTTGCATAGTTTTTTCAGTTTCGTGAATGGGATAAAATATTTTACTTTTGAAATTATGGTTTAACATATTTTATAAGATCATAATAACTACACAATCTGTAAATTTTATACAACATCGTATTAATAATCTAAACGAAGGATAAACTGCTTTAACAAAGTAATAGCCAAATTTAAGTCAGAAAGTACCACTTTAGGAAGACATGATTGCACAATCAAGCTATAGCAACGTTAAGTTTACCAAAAAAATTAATTTGCCTAAGCAAAGAAAATTGCTTATATACTTTTTTAATAAAAGGTTTCCTAATAATTATTATAATAACAAGTAAAAGCTTTATGTTATAGTATATAGTCAATGTCCATTTCATGTACACTGACAATTAAATTGCTTAAAATATTCAGTAATCGATGTATACAAAAATTAACATTTAGTTTGTAATATTAATTATTCCAATTTTCTTTATTTTCTTTGCAATCGGCATACTCAAACGTACTCTAATCCGAAGGTATGATTTTGGAGGACTTTCCAACACTTTTGAGCGTATTTTGGCAATAATACAGCGAGTATTGTCCTCCACATGGTCAATGAAGTTACTAGGACTTCATATATTTTCACAGAAAAATTTTTCCTTTAGTAAATCAATTTTCGCACAAACTGTGTGACATGTTGCATCGTCTTGTTGAAACTACAGTTCCATCATATCTTCGTTGTGAAATTGATCAATGAGAAAGTCAGAGAATGAGAAATCATGGCTTTGCAGCAGTCACCATTGACTGTAACATTATGACCAGCATAGTTTTTAAAGAACTACGGGCCACCGCCTATAAAGCACAAAAAACAGTCAGGTTTTCTGGATGTTACGGTGTCTCAACGTACACTTTTGGATTATCTTCACTCTAAGTACAGGAGTTTTGTTTATTGACGTATGCATTCAAACAAAAGTGATCCTCTTTGTTAAAGAAAATTTACTTATAAAAATTAAAGATCAAGATCGGACATTTATGACAAACGGGAATTTAATATTGCACTTAGAACCGACTATACGTTAAAAATGTTGTTTTCTAACACTAGGACAGAAATTGACGAATTGGATAAATCCAATGTTATATATAATATACCTTGTAACGGTGACGGTTCTAACATATGTGAAAAAATATATATTGGTACGACCAAGTCTAAATTAAAAACAAGGTTGGCTGCACACGAATCCGATTATATAACGGGAAAAGGAACAAGTGAACAGAGAACAGCGTTAGCAGCCCACTGTACAGTGAGCAAACACTACCCCGACTTAGGAAGAGCTAAAATATTACAACTGGAAAACAAGTATAGGAAGAGATACATATTGGAAATGCTACATGTAATAAATACTCCGGAGAACAAGGAGAACACTGAAAATTGCGCGCATTCGTATAGACATATAATAACGGAATATGGGCAAAAGACCTTTTAGTAGACATAAGACATCCTCAAAGGGATTGACAACTTTACTCTTTATAAATTGTTAATTGTTCAATTTGTTTTTAACTTTATTTGTTTGTATATTTTTAGTTCCTGAAGAAGGACAACGAAGGTGTCCGAAATATTGAATTAAAGTAAAAACAATGTTTATGAATTATCATTTAATAAAACAGAAAAAAGTTTTATTTAAATAAACATTATTGACCTAGAGCCCGAAGAAAAAAGAAAAGAGAAATATAAATATACATTCCTTAAAGGTCGAATAAAATAAATAAAAATTAAAGATCAATGGCAATCTTATTTTGGACCCAATTTGCACAATTTAGAAGCGTTGTTGAAATAAAAAACTTACCTAAAAATAAATTACTTAACAGCTTACAAAATGGCCGTCAATTAAAAAGGCATTGTCAACTTTAAGCTCTGTACCTCTATTAAAAACACCCAACAGAAATAACACTATAACTCCCTTATTTTTTCAAAATTTTTAAATTTTAGTCTTCGACCATAACTATATAGTTTGCATTGTAAGATCCTGTTATGCTTCTAACCAAGAATAGTGCTAACTACCTTCTTGTTACGGTTCTTTAGATACATGAAACCGGTTATTTACTTTTGCATCGAAAATCTTTTGAAATTTCCTTTATTATGCGTGATGACAAGATCTTTTTTATCTTTGTTTGCATTTCATTATGGATCTTCAGCATAAACGCAGAGTTTTCTAGAAACTCTAAGCGTTTGGTTGAATTTCTTTTTGAGTTTCCCAGCGAAAGATAGTTGTCTAATATTTTTAAGCTATTTTAATCAGTTTCTGCAGTATAAAATCAGTTTTCTCTCTTCTGTTCTATCCGAAAAAGTTCGTCTAATATACGATAACTTTTTTACATCAGTTGTTGGTTTTGAACACACGCAAACAATTTTGAGTTCTGTCTATTATAACACACAAATGCAGTGATATTTTGTATGAGAGGTCCTGCATTTATATACTCTACGTCTGTGCGAGTTATGAAAGAAATTGATCTGGACATATTTAGAGCGACAAATTTTATAATTAAGCCTATTTAGTATTATTGGTTTCATTTTTATGATACGTGCCACTCCTATTTCAAGCATGAAAAACTTTTGAAATGCCATCAAATAGATTAAGTATGATAATAGTCGAATGAATGAATTTCACGACGATCAGCAGTTAATTGGCCAGCCAGATCTATGTGGAGTCCATACGGAGCCAAGCGAATCGATTTTCGCCTTAAAACTCTAAATCCGTGATGTGACTAACGAATTAGGAGCTCCGTTTTACTAAAAATTTATTAAAAACTTTGATAAAAGAATCGATATCTGTCAGCGTGGTCGTGTGGTCGACATTTACCAGATATCATTTAGCATTAATAATTGCCGAACGTTTCTCTTTGTTATACAATAAAAATTTAAATAATCTTAATCTAATTTTTTTGTTTTATATTGTTTTAGAAAACAAAATTTTTGTTACACGAATTAGTATTGAGAACAGACGTTTTTAAATCTTTTGTCGTATTACATATGCATATAATTTCTTTAACTTTAACAAAAAGAGATATGCAGAAAAAATTCTGTATGCATTATGCTATTTAAACCACTGTTTCCAAATGGTTTTTATTCATTTATTTAGTTTTATTTGATTTTCATAAAGTTGGTTTAATGATAAATTTAAATTGTATTTTGCATTGATGAAAGCTTTCTTGATTTAGGCTTTGTAATGAGCAGTTTTTGATAATAAAAATAATTAAATGAATGGAACTGTCAGCCAGCCAACCAGTCAGTCAGTTAGCGCTTCGGTATTTTATCTTTTATCTCTCGGACAAATTACACACATCACACGGATAATGCGATCTAATAAAGGTTCAAACAAATATGTGAGTACAACAACGTAAATAATGCAGTAAAATCATTACCAACAACAACAACAACAAAATTTGCATTCAAAAAGATCTATGAACTTTTTTTTCATTTTACTTAAGCTCCTTTCTTCACTATAAGAAAGGATTTTTGTTTTTTAATTCGAAATGAAAACAAGTTTATTCACCCATGGAAATGTGTTTGTTTGTTGTTGCTGTTTTCATACGAATTATGAGTTGTGGTACTGGTATCTCGGGGTGCAACATGAATAAAAGATCTTTTCGTGTCTATTGTTTCTGTCAGAATTTCGTTTTTGTTATTCAGTTTGTTGCATATTGCGAAATTCAGTTAAATATGCACAATGAATTCTTAAAGTATTATTTTTTGTATTTAACAAGTATCTGTGTGTTTTAATCATTTGCGGAGAACACAATCAAAATCCGACGATCAACATTTATGCATTTAACAAAATAAATACATTTTGTACTTTGCTATCTTTAGGGGAAAACAAGATAGATACGGATAGAGCTGTTGCTGACCAGTCTACACTTTAGAACAAAAAGTAAAGCAAGCAGAAGAAGGGTCACTATGAGAAATTTTGCCAATGATCTAAATATAATGATAAGAACGTACAAAAGTCTAAAGTCACTCTAGTAAGAAAGGAGCCGTCTGTAAATAATAGTAATCAAATCAACAAAAATAATTCGAGTGAATTTTTCCCTTTGTCACAATTTCAAGTTTCAAAATTCATTAAATGATTTCAGTTCTTTTTAGTGTGTTGTCAAAAAAATTGTAGGGGTGTTGACAAAATTATATTTATGTGGTGTAGAGAAACCTTAAACATATTATCAATTTAAAAAAGCGTTATTTGGTTATTTTTGCGTGATACGACAAAGTTTTTCTTTTATTTTATAACTCCTTTTTAGACTCGTTGGTTTTAAAATTCTACAAGCAAGCTAGAATACTATTCAAGGGTTTTTCAACAAGAAGTTTGTTTTCTAATAGAAAATAAAACAAAAAATTAAGATTTAGATGATTTATATTTTTATTATATTACGAAGAGTAAAGCTCGGCGGTCGTTTTTCGTTAATCACATCACGGATATTGGGTTGTAAGGCTGAAATCGGTTCGATTGGCTCCGTATAGACTCTGTCGTTACCATAGGACGGCTTGTCCATCCTGTTGAAACCATATGTCAGTGATGTCCACATCGCACCCTGGGGATTTCGCGGAAAAAAGCCACAATCTTCGTGCAATATGCATTGATATTTTGAAATTTTAGACCAAATGGTACAATCAAATCAAAAAGAATTACTCCGATCTGACTGCTAAAAGAATTTGAGTTGACAGTAAATAATCGTAACTTTACAGTAAAACAGGAATTATATTTTACAATGATCGACGCCAAGGCAGCACAATCTGGAATAGAAACACAAACAGCATCACCTTGTTTTATATGTGGAGCCACAACATCTACGATGAATAAAATCGAAGAAATTCGAATGAACAAGTACTGCAATTTGGTATGTCAGCACTTCATGGGCGTATTAAGCTGATGGAGTGTCTCTTGCATGTAGCTTATAATATTGAATTTAATTGTGAGAGAGTCGACTCAAATACTTGTCCAATAAAATAAGCTAAAAATGTTTTGATAAAGCGTGAATTAAAGAGAAAATTGGAATACAGATTGATACTATTAAGCACGGCTCTGTTTAGGCAAATTCAAAAAATACGTCACGAAAATTCTTTGCCTATCCTGCTTTGATTTCCGATATCACGGGTCCAGATGAAAAAAAATGTTGAGAGTTTTGTTTAGAGACGGCAAAAGAGTTTGTTGCACTGTACGAGAGGTACAATATGCCATCTACACTTCAAAAAATCTGATTCATGGAAAATTTATAATTGAAAAGTGTATTTTTCATGTAGGGCTACTATCCGAAGAGGCTCAGGAAAGTCGTAACAAAGACTATAAAAAATATCGTCTTAGACACTCCAGAAAATGCAGTCGAATTGCCACGAACGAAGATATTATACACCGAATGATGGTAACATCAGATCCCATGATTTCACATTTGACGCCTTCATTTGGCCAGAAAAAGTGACAAAGTTAAGGCTCTTTTAGAATAATAAATTAAAAATAGATTTAAAATAAATAATAAATTAAAAACTAAAAAAAATCATTTAATTTTTTTTGTTAGTTATGGCTTTTTACATTGCAGGTAACGATCGACATTTCTTTAACTTTCCTTATTTTAATTTCTAATGAAATTAAATTTTTAATGAAATCACTATATATTTTTTTTTTGGCAAATATATTTTTTTCCTCACCTCCACAGAAAAATCCCGTCAATAATAGGCCGAAATTGAGTTGTTCGCGATAGCATGACCCAAGGTTTCAAAGTCAAATCCTTACGCAAAATTCGCCATGTGATGGTTTTGGATAACTCCAATTGTTGAAAACATTATGAAATTGACAAATTTGCATCCGCTTCAATACTGTGGCTCACGGCAGCAATGTTTTCAGTTGAATGACCCGGTCGATTCCACGATGGTATTCGAATAAATGCTTAATAGTGGTCTCAGAAGGATGATTATTTTGTCCGCAAATATCATGAATTTTACAAAATGTGATTTTAACAAAACCAACATTTTCAAAGTGGATTTTAATTATTTGAATTCGATTTTTGTGCGAAATTGAATTCATCTACTACGAAAACGTCAAAAAACAATCATGTTGTTGATGTTATCACAATTGAAAAAACCAACTTCTTGTTGAAAAATCCGATATTAATTTAAAATTTGGAATAAATAAATTTTAAGGTTTTGTTTGAGACAACTTTTCGCAAGTATTTGTTAACTGACGACAGTCTGTGGATTGCAAGAAATGTTATTACCTGAGTGACACTTATTTCCTAGGGATTCTTCACTTTTTAAATTCATTGCTGTTAAAATTTAAACAAATCTAAAGTTAAGCCACCAATAGTTGAAGTGCGTTCTCTTATTGAAACGTCAAAGAAACTTCCACAGATAGAATAATAATACCAGTTTTAATTTACTTGAATAAAAATAAAATTCTTCGATTAAAAATTTTATAACAAAATTATTTTGTTAAGGACTTTAATTTCTATAAGCTGCCAATGTAGCAGCGATATCTTCGTTGCTTATATTTTATTAGGATCAATTACTGCCACCGAATTTCGTAATTTTCTAAACGAATGATGTAATTAATTTTCTGTAGTAAATGTTCGAATAGATATGTTCGAAAATATATAAGTAAAACATGTATTTACAAGAAAATTGTTTTCCATCAGCGTCGATTAGAGAGCATTTAGCACAATTTAAATCTATCACAAATATCAACTACTACTGAATCAGTATGTGCAAATATGAATAAAGGGAACATAACCGTCACTGCCGTCTTTTTACTGCGCTAACCTTTAAAAAAGATTAAACAGTGAAAAATTTTGACACATGTTTCCATTACAAAGACGGGCGTGTATTTATAACCTGTCATGTTTAAATATTTCAGTTTTTTTATATTTTACAAACATGTAAACAGACATGTATACAAGAAGCGAACGCCACAGATTGAAAATTATTGATTTAAATTGATTTTTAACCTTTAATTGTATTTGCTTTTGTTTTCGATGTTGTAATAATAATAAAATAAATTCCAGAATGTCATGTAGGTATTTTAAAATTAAAACAACATTGGTTTTGTATTTTTTGCGAGTTATGCCGCGGCTTTTTAGCAAAAACGCACACAATACAGTTTGTACAACCTTTTATATTTTTGCCACTCAATAAATTTTATTTTGAAAACAAAAGATGAAATCGAACTTGAGAGAATTTTTCATCTCGGCAAAACTAATTAGTTAATTACTGATCAAAATAGCATAACATGGGAGTATGTTGGGTTGGAATGAAGATATGGCTTAAATTTACCACTGCACAGTGGTTTGAAAACGTTATTTTTTTTTTTTAATAATTCGGTAGATATCTTAATGAAATTTCATTGAGGCGAAGCGAATATACTTCTGAGTGACGGTACGTACGATCGACCCCCTAGAGTAAAGTGGGGCTTCTAGGTTTGCCTCCAAAGTTTCGGAAATGTCAAAAAAAGTTTTTTTATTACCCAAATGTTAAGAGTTTTTGAACTTAAGTAGACCTTGAAAATATCTGCAAACATATGCTTACAATGCTTAGTTACCTTCTTCAGTTCGGTTTAAATTTTAATGCTTTATAAAGGTATTTACGATATTGACTGTATTCTTGATAGAACCATAGTATGTTTCGTTAAAAAGTTACAAGCCTGTTTTTTTGGATTTTTGGCAAAAAGTTGATGGGGGTTTTTGGTTTATATAATTAAATTTTACTTCGTTACTAGAACATTTTTTTGGAATATTCGAAAGACAACCTGTAGCAAATGCGAATAAAATAAAAATTGCATTGAAAATTGTAACGGTTCACTCTCCAGCCCTGATCAAACACAGCTAATTTTGAAACGAAATTTATGAACTACATTAAAATTCCTAGGAGTGCAAAGTGGTGATTGAAAAGAAGTGAACAGACTTTTAAAGCTCCATATCCTGGCTACACACTTCAAAAAGAACAAACTGCCCCGTAGTTAAAAAAAAATTTGGAAAATTTTTTCTCCGTTTAAGGAGTTTATGTTTTAAAATAAAAAAATTAAAATTTTTTTCACAATTTCATTAAAGTTCGATTGCTTTGAATATCTAGAAAAATAATCAGCAACGTTATTTTTTGACTTTATATGGCAAATATCAAATCGATAAGCAGATAAAGTTAAAGCAATACGTTGCAAACGACTGGAAGCCATCAAAGGTATTCCTTTTTTGGGGTTAAAAATATGGTGTGGTGGTTTGTTGTCGGTCACTAGGGTGAAATGACAACCATATAAATAATGATGAAACTTTTTTACTCCAAACAAAATTGCCACAGCTTCGAGGTCTAACTGTGGATATCGTTTCTCAGTATCCGTTAAAGATCTAGATGCGAATTCTATGGGTCTCTCTATTCCTCGCTCATCTAGTTGTGACGAAACCGCTCCCACGCCAAATGGGCTGGCATCTACCGTCAACCGTGTAATTAACTTGACATTAAAATGGGCTAAACAATTATCAGCTATCAGGAGAGATTTTAACTGATCCACAGCCGAGGAACATCTATCATTCCAACTAAATATTGTATTTGCCCGTAGTTTGTTGTGCAGTGGATGTAACAAAGTTGATACATCCGGTAGAAATCGTCGATAAAAATTCACAACACCTAAAAAAGCATGATGTTCCTTTACATTTTTAGCATACGGAATTCTAGTTATTTCGCTAATTTTTTACTGGATTCATATGTAAACCACTTTTGTCAATAATATGACCTAAATATTGATTTTCTTTGAAAAAAAAACTCACACTTTTCTGGTGAAAACTTAAACCCAGCATCATTTAAAGTACTAAGAACTCGCTCGAGTCTTTCAATATGTAATTTTCCGTTTGATGCACTTCTTAAAATGTCATCTAAAAAGACAACAACACCATCCAACCCTGCTAAAAGAGAATCCATAATCGTTTGAAAAATTGCTGGTGCTGAGGCTAAACCATAAATAAGTCTAGTATACTGGAACAATCCCTTGGAAGTTGAAATAGTAGTATATTTCCTTGATACTTTGTCTAATTGAATTTGCTGATAAGCCATACTCAAGTCTAATTTTGTAAATTCTTCACCACCCTGCAATTTTGATAAAATATTCTCAATACGAGGCAGTGGATACTTTTCCACATTTAAATATGGGTTTAGGGTTACTTTAAAATCACTACAAATTCTAATACTTCCGTTTTTCTTTAAGTGGTTGTTGAGCCAACGAATTATTTCCAAAAAAAAAAATCAAACTACTGTGCACTAGCAGGACAATATGTGTTGCGAAAGACAATTACTTCAAAGCTGTATGCTCAGTTAAGTGTTTTTGACCACTAGTTTAGTTATTTTAGTCTGGCTTAAGCTTATAGAGAAAGAAATACTATTTACGCAGTTTTTATTTTCTAACAATTTGTAACAAATATTGCAAGAGGTGTAGTTTTTATAACAAGCTATAGCCCCCTCCACCGGGAGGGGAGGAATGACGGAAACTCACTGTCTCATATGTCTTTGGGGGTAGAGCCCAGTCCTCTTTAAGGCTAGCAGGAGCCAACTGGACAATTCCACTATATTTCCACGGGAATCAGTAAGGCCCTAGAGTTTAGCTATTTGTCTTTTTAGACTTTTAGCTATTCTCTGATTGATTCGGGAGTATCGTGGTGATTGTGATTTAGAGGCCCTCATTTGAGTTGTGTGGATCATTCACAATGAAGGCAATAAATGGTTTAGGTCTAGTGAGCATGATTGCGGCTGTGTTGTTAAATTTTATTAAGCTTCATACGTTCTGGACCAGGACTTGGATAGTCTTCAACTCTTCAGCAAGGAGTGAACGCTGCGGCCTGCTCCGCGCTTTTGAAGTTGCAACTAGGAGTTACTGGAGGATATACGTATCTGAAGGCCTTCTAGGGTGAGGATGACGCTTCATTTCACAGTGGTATGATCTAACGTCTCGTTAGGACTTACACAGCTAGGCACAGACGTAAATCTTATCACGCATAACAAGTTATAGCTTCCAATTGCAATTTAGTTTTTGCAGTAGAATTCAAACCACGTTTGATACTTCTAGAAATTTGTAAACTGTACAACGAACTACCGAAGTTTATTTGAGAACCTTCAGTTCTATTACGTTTTTTTTTTTTTAAAGTTAAATCGGCAAACGGTCCTAGAAAATATAAACAGAATTTTTATATTTTTTATTAATTAATTGTAAGCGCTAGGTCTTATTTAATAAAAAATTAATTACTAAAAAATATTAAAAAAGGTCAAAAAATTATAACTATTATATACAGAATTTTTATAATTAAACAAAAAAATTTCTTCCTTCCTTTTATTGCTATACTAAGCATAATTTGCATAAGTTCTATTCTAAATTAAACAAATTTACTAGTTTAACTGTGTAGTGTGTGACCCAAGTTTCGTATAACGTATCAGACAATAGCAGAATGCTGATAAGCTACGTGTTTTTCTGTAAGAAATAATTACCAACTGGTCAATCTCGAAAGTTTCCTTTAAATTTATTACACTAGTAACAAGTAAATTACTTCCGACAATCCTAAGGAATATCTTATCCTTAGGAGAATTTGTGCAGATTTTAATAAATATTATAATTTCGTAGATTACAATTTGTCAGTAAGCGCAATAAGGAATAACTTATTAGTTTACCTGAACAACTAGGTGTTTGCATTTATGTATATTTTTTTTTTTACAAAATTTGTTTTTATTGTATCTATGTTAAATTTGAGCAAATTTTTATGTTGTATGTAAAGCTAGTATTTATTATTAATTAATTTAAGATAATTTATATTGTATTTTAATTAAAATGTCTGCAAGGATGTTAAATTCCGTAGACAGTTGATGATAAATAAATAAATAAATAAATAAATTTTCACCATGTAAAACATTTTTCCAAGGCATTAAAATTCTTCTTGAATTGAAATATTGTCAATACAAATTAATGATTAATTAAAAATATCCTAAAAATTCAGGAAAACAGAGAAATATAAAATGCATTTTTAACAATCACGTCGTTTATAGAAAACCAAATTTTAGACACGTGTCGATACCTCTGTAAATTCTACAGATATTGACGAGAAGGCAGAAATGATTTACTTTAATAAATCACATAATTTCTTTAAAATTTTTTATTAAAACAACATTTATCGTTAAATTTGGTTTTATTTGGCTTGATACTATAGCGGAAAAAAACATTATTTATTTTTCTTTAAAATTTGTGGAGCCCTTTTTTACAGCGTAAGGTCTTGTTATCAGTTTATTATTGTAGACTGCATCTAAAATGTTCAAGCCGTTGGAAGTGCGCATTTTATAGAGTCAAATATATACCTATTCTATTTACAGACTATTTTGCTAATTTTAAGATAAATTATTTTATGTATTTATGTAAAAGTAAAGCAAATAGCTATCTACTTATCGAAAAGCTTATTTTTAATTTTCTTATATAATGTCAAAGTCTGATGTCTTGGAATGACCAATAAAATTTTTCGTTCTCTTAATAAAGCTCTCAGCATAAGTGTTAGCTATCATTTAAAATAAAAAATAGCGTGTGTATAACTTTTAAAGTTAAAATTTTATTGCTTTCGTTAAACAAATTAAATACAATAAATAAGACGGATTTTACACAAATTTAGTACTGGTAGCGATATGAGGGTGCTTCATATGAGGTATATTGAAGAGGAGCAGCATAATGAGCAACGGGAGCAGTATAATGGGAAACAGGAGAAGCATAATGAGCAACAGGCGCAACAGTTTTCAGAACAGCTGGGGCGGTGTAGTGGGAAACAGCTGCTGTGTGGTGAGCGATTGGCGAGACGACCTTAACAGCAGGAGCGGTATAATGTGCTACAGGAGCAACACTTTTTACAACAGCGGGAGCAGCATAATGAGCAATAGTCTTGACAAGAGGCTCACGTTTTACTACAGCATTAAAACCATTATGATCATCAGCAGTATAAGTTACTGTCCGCTTGTAGCCATCAGCATCAATCAATGAATATTCACCACGAACAACATCACCATCACGTTCTTCCACTTGACCCTTTGAATCACCAGTCAGTTTATCTTCAACGCCATAAGAATATTTGTATTGTGGATGAGGATCGTATTCTTCCGATTTAACGATAACCTTCTGAGCAACAGCTACAGGCGCAGTATGCACAGCAACTGGAGCAGCATGATAAACTTGAGCAGCTGGTACATAACCAGCACTGGCTGCAACCACAAAGGCAAATGCGAATAGAAACTATAAATTTAATAATAAAACACTTTATTAACGTTTAACTATCAAAATGCGTCTAATTATTTTTTCAATTAAATTAATGGTAACAGTTTTTTGTTCAGTTAAAAACCCTTGACAACATACCTTGAAAGCCATTTTGTGTTATAAAGTTAGTTGGTTGCTTGATTGGTTCTTTTAAGAAGTAGGCACAAGAAGTGAATGATGTGTGCTGGAGTTTTCTACGTACTTTTATACAAAATTATCGGTTTATGTGTCTGACGTAGAACTGCTCTTTTTAATATAATTTTACAATCTCCGTTTTTGCTCCAAATATTTGAAAGATCATTGTTTTCAATTTCTGTCGCATTATTGAAACAAAGAGCTGTTTTGTTTGCTTTTGCTGTCAATATTGCTATTCATGTAGGCCTGTGTATATATGTGTGTGAATTTACATATACATATTTAAAAATTTTTTTACTTTATATGAGAGCAATTTAAATAATTACTATTTTATTTTTTTACAACCAATTAAATGTTTTTTAATTTAATTTCTCGTTTAAACTCGAATATATGCACGTGACCCTTAAATTCATATAAATAGAATGGAATAAGGGAGCAAATACAATTAGAGTCACTTGTAAAATATAATTACATGAAATTAGTAAACTACTTTCACCGCCGTTACCAAAAACCGCAATTTTAATTAATAAAAATTAAATAAAAATAATTTATTATTAATTTAAAAACGACGCTTGAATTTTTTGCAATTAACAGTTGTTTAGTACTTTATATTATTAAAAACAGTGCAAAATGTATGTCGGATATTTTTTAATTAAAAGTATTAATTTATTTTACCATTCATTTGTTATTGTTTATTTTTATTTGTTTATTTGTTTTCTTAAGGCTCAAAATAGAAATCTTGAAAAATTCGATTCTCCATCACCTAAGCATTCTCGTTAGTATTGCAAGCAGCTTAAAGTCACAAATTTTTTAGTATTCATAATTTCCAATAACTAATAAACATGGCGATAATAATTTAGTCTGTTATTTCATAATGTATTCAATACAAACTATTTTTGCAACTTATTTATTTTTATTCTGTTCAAAGTCTTAGTGATTAATTATAAGGAAAGAAAGAAATAGGCACTCTGTTTCGCTACAACTGTAGTCGGCATTCTTCCTATCTACTTCTAAGGTAGTTAGTACTTAGATAATACTTTATTTTTGTTTATAAATTCTGATTTAATGAAAGAGAATATCCGATAAATGTCCGCCTCTATTAGCCTCTCAAATGCGAGCCCTTTTGAGCACATTTTTCACTACATTCTCACATATTTCATGCAGGATTTCATTAATTTCATCACGAATATTTGGTTTGAGTTGCTCAATCTTTTCTGGTTTGTTAGCATAAACCTTGCTTTTGGATATCTCTATTTCTTGAAATAACTTGCATTAATTCCATTGGTAATCCTGCGATATTGCACCGTCTTGTTGATACCAGATGTTGATCATGCCCGAAGCATGCAGTTAAAAGTTTTCAATCATATTACGATATCGCTCTCCATTCACAGTTAACGTTACGCCATTTTCATTTTCAAAAAAGTAAGGTCCAATGATTCTTCCTGACCAAATTGCACACCAAACAGTCACTTTTAATTTGGAGGTTTCCCATTCCACAGAACCGAATATTCTGTTCATTCACATATCCATTCAATGAAAATGTGCCTTATCGATCATTATGATTTTTTCATGAAAATCGGGGTTATCATGGGCAAGCTGCAGCATCCTATTTGCATATGTACGGCCTAGTAAATGGTTTTGTGAAAGAGCTAACTGAATCTTGAACACAAATGCAAATCCTTGTGGAAATTCGTGGCCAAAGTTCTTCTTTGAAGACCAGGCTCGAATTGAGATTGATGGATTGTTTTGAACACTTTCTTGAGCTTCATGCTTGGGCCTATCACTTATACACCGTCTTTCTTCGAAATCATTCACTACACGATAAATAGTGCATTTTGTTGGCACGGTATTTTCCTTTAAGAGACTAAGTAGAAGAAAAGAATATGATTAATTTAACTTCTTCACTTTTTCTTCTTTCTTCGCAGTCCTTACAAGGAATTTTTCGCTACTAAAGGATCTCTCAATAAGAAGGTTGTTTTCTAAAACAAAATACTTAAAACAAAAAATTTTGATTAAGATTAAGAAGAGGAAATTTCGGCAATTATGAGTGAAAAATTATATCTGGCAAATGTCCTCCACGACCTCCCTGACAGATGTTGATTCTTTCACCAAATTTTTTAATCAATTTTTGGCAAAATGGCGGTCCTATTTTGTTAATCGCATCACAGATTTTTAGTTTTAAGGCTGAAATCCATTCGATTGTATCCGTATAGATTCTAACTTTAACATAACCCCACAAAAAATAATCCAACACTGTTA
The DNA here is from genome assembly GCA_030448955.1 of Trichopoda pennipes. Lineage (NCBI taxonomy): Eukaryota > Metazoa > Arthropoda > Insecta > Diptera > Tachinidae > Trichopoda > Trichopoda pennipes. The sequence goes on from JASKUP010000012.1 coordinate 19,941,721, forward strand.
AATCACCCGATCTGGCTGACCACTTTACTGCTGATTTTGCGATCGGGAAACTTGGTTTGCAATTAACTGATCGTTTCATTGGCTGTGTGATATGTGGTAGCGTCCTATTGAAACCACATGTCAGTGATATCCACGTCGTTAATAATAGGCCAAAATTGAGTTGTTCGCATCTCGCAATGTCGTGGTCCGTTGAACGTTACCGCATTTCCAGCTTCATTTTCGAAAAAAAACGTCCCAATCACAACTCCAGATCACATAGCGCACCACACAGTGATACGTTGAATATGCAAAGGTTTCTTAATAATTGTTCTAGGATTTCTAAAAGCCTAAATGCGCCAATTCTGCTTGTCTGAATACCCTGACAAGTGAGAATTGGCTTCGTTTAAAAAAATAATGGTTCCAGAAAAATCAGCCGGTTGTTCCTGAATGAATTGAGCGAATCTACGGCGAGGTGATTAGTCGGTTGGCTTGAAATCCTACACTCGTTGAACCTTGTAAGGCTTCAAAGTCAAAGCCTTAAGCAAAACTCACCCTGTAGTGGTTTTGGCCCCCCCCCGGGGGCACATTTATCGGTCTTTGTAGAATACTCGACTATCTAGACCTGTGCAACTGGGGGATAAAGGGAGCCCAGTCCCCTGAAGTCAGACAGGGAGACAAATGGAAACTCCACTTTATTTCCACGGGGATCAGTGAGCTCGCAGAGTTCATTATTTGTCTCTTTAGACATTTAATAGTTCTCTGGCTGATCATTGAGGTTGGCCCCTATATGGGAGCATCGTAGTGGTTGTGGTTTTACGGCCCCATAAGGGAATAATGAAAATTATGGTGGCCAGGATCATCTCACTGATAATGACACGCAAAGTGAATGATCCAGTCCAGTGAGCATGCTTGACATGTGTTCTGGACAGGAGTTAGAAAGTCTCCAACTCTTTAACAAGGTGTGATGGTTTGCAGACCTGTCCTGGAATCATTCAAGTTGCAACTAGGTGGTTCTGTTGCTTAGAATTATGTCTTCGGCTATCTAGGACGAGCATGACGTTCCAAATTATGTATAGTGGTTTGTCCACCATCTGATTAGGGCTACATGGCCAGGCGCGGACGTAAAACAAATCACACTCTGTAGTGGTTTTGGATAATCCCAATGGTTGAGAACGTTGAGGAATTGAAAAATTTTGAATCTGCTTCAAAACTGTGGTTCATGGCTGCGATGTTTTCAGTTAAAGGACCGGTCGAGCATGCGTTGGTGTTCACACATTTTTTATCGAGCCTATCGGCTCAAATTTAACGTCCAAATTATTAATAGTGGTCTCAGACGAACGATTATGTTGTGCGAAAATATCAAAAATTTTATCAGTCATGTTGTTGGAATTGCCACAATTGAAAAATGAACTTTTTGTTGAAAACCCCGATATAATGGGCGTAACACCGTTTTAGACAAAAGTAGAAGTTGTTTAGTGACTACCGCACAGCACATGGTCATCGACATCAATGAGTAATTGTACTTCTCAGCTTTGGCATTAACCCTTGAACCAACAGCAACTGCCAGCACTGGCTGCAGCCCGTAAAATAAGTGCTACGAAACTGTAAAATAAAAACAATTAAAAAATTTCAATGTTAAGGTTTCAACTTTGTTTATAAATTTTGCTTGTAATGTTGGCGGTATTTTTGCGTATGACAACACTACCAAAATCAAAAAGCTTTAAAATATAACCTTGGAAGCCATATTATTACAATTTGTTGGTTGGTTGCTTGATACAAGAAGTAAATTATCTCTGGCTAAGTTTTCGTCAGCTTCTGTACAAAATTGTTTGTTAATGAGTTTGTTGTAGATTTCCTACAGTTAACTATTTGATAATAGGCTGCTGGTAACTAAGAGATGGTCATTTTTATTATAATAAAACTGTTTTGCACTTTTATTGCTCAAATAAATGTTTTTATTTAAGTTACTTTTTAACTAATCTCTGCAGCTATAAAAACATATAGCGGCTATTTAAGATTTCTTTTTTAAAACTAAGTACGTGTAAACATTTATTAAATGCCATTTTGTATATATAAATATGTAACTATCAGCTCTCAAAGGTTGTTTTATAAAATTACCACGCTGGTAAGCCATGCAATTCAAAATATTTTTTATCATATTTCGAAAATTACATTATTTTAAGCTACACAAAGTAAATCGAAAAATAATCAAACAAAAAATGGAGAGTTTAAAAATTAAAACAATTCAGTTAATTAATTCTACTCAAGTTTATTTTTATTTTAACTTGTAAATTAAACTTGCAAGTTTTTATTTAAATAGAAATATAATTTATAAATATGTGCTTGGATTCTCCGACGGGGTAAAAATTTCTTTTGTTTGGGTACGGTTTTCCGTCGGCCCTCGTCAAATTTGGTTTGTAAACAAACCGGTTTCGGCTGTTTGCTATCTTCAGTGTTCTTTTCGTACTAGTTGCGTTCTATTGTCAGTTGTGTTTATATAGTTCGTGTCTCCCTTCATGTTATTGCGTTCGTCCCTTTCTGTCTTTTTTTGCCTACATCTCTCTCTCTCTCCTTTTTTTTGTTTGTCTCTTGTTACCTAATTTGTCGCTCCCTTTTTCATCCGTCTTCTTTCCTAACTAAATTCTTTTACGATCATGCTTGTTGTCCGTTTTTGTCCATGTGCGAACCCATTGGGTTCTTCCCCCTTCCCCTCTCATGTTACATAACAATCCGTAATTGTACGTTTATGATGTCCCCTATTGCCCTGGTCCTGGGCACCTGCGTAACGTCCCCGTGCCGGTGTAGTATCCGGAAACGGAAATTTAGTAAACAATAGTGTCCAAATTTTGGTTTGGAATGACTGTAAATATAATTACTCTTATATTCTGCCAACTATTGGTTTATCCAATAATATAAATTTTTACTAATTCATAATTTTTGTTCATAAAATTGCAAAAAGTGTAAAATTGCAAAGTGGTTGTAATAATATAAACGAAAAATTTACAATTTTTAAAATACTGTTCTTATTATTCTTAAATTCCTAAGAAAATTGCCTTTTCGATGGTATTAAAATTAAAGATTTAAGTGGTTCTAATCAACTGATCAAAAAACCCGTTTTATTAATATACGGCTGTCACTCCCCTGTCAAAAATAATGTGTACGTTAAGTCGTGTCAAAAACGTGCTAAAATATTAATGACCCAACACTTAATTAGAGTTATGTATGTCTTACACAATCAAATATCCAATTTCGCTGTAGGCTAAAATTTAAAAAGCAAGTAATTGAAATTTGTCTTCAAACACCTAAATTTGTTGAATTGGATATTTAGTCTTTAAAAGATTACTTTTTGTATTAAAAAAATTCCTCCTACTAACAAATTATTTTGAAATTATATTTTTTTTAGATTATTTTGTTTATTTCTTGTTTGTTGTTGTCATATCTATTTAACGTATTAATTAAAGCATCTTATTTTTTTTTAGATTCCTGTATTCTTAGCAACAATTTCTTTCTAATAAGATTTATAGCGAACATGCTTTGAATTAATTTTTTTTTTTGACATTTGCTACTTTTTAAAACTTTTTGGGAAAACCCACAGCCATGCATGACAATGTCAATAAAAATACTTCTAAGCTATTTTGCTTAAAATAGATTTAAAGAAATTATAACAAGTCACAATTTGTTGTACCAAATTACCAACTCATGTTAGATTTATCTCTGCTCTTGTAACAAAAATTTTTAAGTCTTTTTATTAATAAGTCAGAGATACAGTAAGAATCGTAGCGCAATAAACTTTTTAATAATAACAAACTTTGGTCTTGTATAAATAACAAAAAATTTCGAGTAAAATGAAACTGAAAATGGGGCCAATATCGATCCACACACACACACATCAGAACAAAAGTACATTTTTGAAAAGGCATAGAGTTTTACAACAAGAAGTTTGTTTTTCAATTGTGCTAACATCAACAGCATGATAGTTTTGACGTTTAAGTTTTTTGACATATTGCATTGCCAATTGTTGCAATAATTCAATTTCGCACAAACATCGCATTAAAATAATTAAAATCCATTATGAAAATGGTGGTTCTGTTAAAGTTAAATTTCGTAAAATTTCCGATATTTTCAGGCAACATTAACAAACGTCCTTCTGAGATTACTCGTTGAATTTGAGTCGAATGGCTTGATACAAAATGTGCGAACACCACCGCTTGCTCGACTGGGTCATTTAACTGAAAACATTGCAGCCGCTGAACCACATACAAATTTGTTAATTCCTCGATGTTCTCAACAATTCAGGCTAACGAAAACCACCATATGGCGAATTTCACGTAAGGATTTGACTTTGAAGTCTTACAAGGTTCAACTGGTGCAGGAATTGACCATTTTTATTTGGGTACAGTTTTCCGTCGGCTTTCATCAAATTTGGTTTGAGCATTCTCAGCGCCGTAGATTCGCTCAATTGATTCAGCAACAACCGGCTGTTTTTCTGAAAAAATCATCTTTTCAGACGAAGCGCGTTCTCACCTGTTAGGATATGTCAACAAGTAAAATTGCCGCATTTGGGCTTCTGAAAATCCTAGATCGATTATTGAGAAGCTCTTACATGTTCAAAATATCAGTGTATGGTGCGCTATGTTGTCTGCAGCTTTGATTGAGCCTACTTTGTTGGTCGAAGATGAAAATGGAAATACGGTAACGGTCAATGATTTATGCTATCGCGAGATGCTAACATCTCAATTTTGTCCCATTATTGACGACGTGGATGTTATTGATATGTGATTTCAGCAAGACGGTGTCACATGTCGCCAAGCCAATGAAATGATTAATTTATTGCAAACCAAATTTCCCAATCGCATAATTTCATGACAATCAGCAGTTAAGTCGCCAGTCAGACCGTGTGGTTTCACACTACTGGATTATTTTTTATGGGGCTATATTAAGGACAGAGTCTATATGGAACCAATTGAATCTATTTCAGTGATTAACGAAATATGACTTTTAATGATTAACGAATAAAACTTTGATAAAAGAATAGACATCTGCATAACATAACTTTTTTACTTTTCAAAAAGCGTATCAAGTAGTTTTGCTATTTTTGTATTATAATGATCCTCAGCTACATTGTTTGTTTATCAGATTGAGCCGAAGAGGGAAAAAAATTTAAATAAATCTCAAACAGAGTTAGGCCTAAGTTTGAAATCAAGTCACAGGTGAGTAGCTCATTAATTTTTAATACATTTTTACAATTCTCACCTTTTCTTCTTTAATGAGTGTCATGTTAAAAAGTCCTGTAGTTACCATGAAGCAGCAGTGGCCATTTGTTGTATTTCATTTTGATATATTTCAAATATTTTCAAAAGTTGATAAGTCAATATTAAGAAACACTCTGTAGTAGAGTGGATTGTAGGTCGAATATTATTATCACATTTCAAGTGATTTGTGTTTTAATGTGTGATGACGTTTATTGTGCGGGAGTGCTATGTGTTACAATTGTTGACTGTTTGATATGGTATTATATCGGAATTAGGCTGTACCTTATATATCATAATAACATACACTTTACGGTTATGGTGTAGTTCCGTTTTTAATTTAATTCAACATTTAAATTGTTATTATAATACAATGGATCTATAAACAACATACTGGTTGCAATAATTTCATTCATAGTCTTCGTTAAGAAATCTACATTAATTAATCTACGTTAATTCGTGCTAGGTTCTCCTTTAATATTTAGCGGTTGTAAAAAAGGGTAAGAAATGTATCATGTCATACGTTTCTGCTTTTCCAAAAATGTTCAAATCTTTTAAGGAATTCAAATTCTTTTCCTTCAAATGTATATTCTATTATTATAAAGTTAATATTTTTATATAAATATTAAAATTAAAAAGATGAATGTGAAGAGAGTATAATTTTTCGATTTCTAATTCGTCAAGAAAACAAAGCTCTTAATATTTCTTGATATAAATATTTCCCTGAGCACTACTGAAGTTTGTATTTGACAGCAGTTTTTTGCTTTTGGATGAGTATTTGGCCAAAAATGTTTAACCTTTCTAAAGTTATTTTCTATCGTTGCACAGTAGTTTGAAAAAAATTTTTTTTTTTATTTTGGAAATCATCCGGTAACTCATGTACCACTTAATATGTCCTAATGAAATTTTCGAGAATATTAAAAATGTGTACAAACACATTTTGTATAAAACTGAAAAGCGGAACACTACATAAAAAATGTCTTTATAAACATTTTTACATAAAAAAAGAGAAAAACTCATTAGAAAGCGAGGTTTGCGAATCTATAGTTCTACAACTCATAATAAAAGTATGTGTGTGATAACGACACAAAACCTATGACTTTAAAACTAAAAATTTACTTTTAAAACAATAAATTTCATGAAACCGTGGTTGTTTAAAAAAATCAATATACAATTTAAATTACCACAAAATCTAAACGGATCAAAATTTGGAAACACTATATATATAAAAGAGCCTTTAATGAAATGGTAATTTATAATTTATTCCTTTTTTATTTTAACATATGAATTCATCAAACGGAGAAAAAATGTTCCAAAAAATATTTTTTTTTTAGAAAACTGGTCACCTTTAATTTGTTAACTATGGGGGTATCAAATCCTTTTTGGAGTATGTGGTCAAGATATGGGGCCTTAATACTCTGTTTACGTTTTCAATTGGTGCTTTGCACTCCGAGGAATATGTATGTAATTCATAAATTTTATTTCAAAATTGAATATGTTGTGATAGATAGGGCTGGAGGGTGAACCGTTAACATTTTTGATGCAATTTCTCTTTTATTCGCATTTTCTATATAGGTTGTTTTTAAAATAGTCCAAACAAATTTACTAGTCCCGAAGTAAGTTTCAATTTTATAAGCAAAAAAAACCATATCACCTTTTGGAGAAAATCCTAAAAAAAACGGCAGTTTTTACATTTTTCCAATTCAGAGGCTTGTAACTTTTCAACGAAACATGCTATCGAAACCAAACTTACTACTGTTTTATTATAAATTTTATCAAAAATATATCTTATCAATATCTTAGAATGTTAATCCGAACATAAAGTACTAAGTTAAGGTCGGCCAAAAATTATAAAAGTTAAATATTTTTGTAGAGTTAATTTAGATATGTCTAGATATGATGATATATACAGAAATTGTTTTTGTTTATTCTTCAACTACATACATAAGATTTTACTCATTAATTTAATTATGCGAGGATTTAAGACTAGAAATACGACACTTCTGCTTGCTTATTTTTTCCAGAAACGTACTAAAGCCGTATTAAAAAGACTTACTGTATTACTTTATTTCATAAAGTTTTTAAAAATAATATAGTTTATTTCTTTATATTTGTTATGGTTTAAAATAGAACATCTATATTTAATTATTTTTTTATAAACACTTAAAATGATTATTTTTTTGTTATTGTACTTGAACAACATATTTTATAAATATCATATGTGAAAATTTAAATCTTCTTATCTTATTATCTTAGGTTTAATTATATTATAGTATTCGCTAAAATGTTTGTGTTCTGTAAATCTGCCAGCTCGCAACACTTTATAACTTAAGGATCAACTGAAAGCAAAAGAAAGAGATCTTTTGGAATATATCATTACTTGCTTTTGAAATGAGTCCTATTCTTCTGACAAACTGGATTTTATATAAATCATAGAATATTATGTGTTTCTTAACACTATATCTGAGGTTTGTAAATTAAGTACTGAGACTAGCAACGTTACGTTCGATTTGCCAACACTGGAAGCGCTGGGATTGAAGATCGGCAGATGAACATATGATTTGCCTTCAGTGCGAGCTTGACATCACTCGAATCATTTGGTCGTCAGTATCTCTTTTTTTATGAAACAATTTTTGCTATTGTGTTCTAAAAATGAGTGACATCAGCTTTGAACCTGACAGCACACTCAGGTTATGCTGTAAGATTGGACACAGTACAACGGAAACTCTTGCTAAATTTCAGCAAGTTTATGGAGATAGTGTTTTATCAAGAGCCCAGAGATTTTTCGGTAATTTAAGTAATTTTCAAAAGGAAGAGAACAGAATCTTCAAGAACCCATGAAAATGTCCACAGAACCCTGGTTCTTGTGCCTTCAGATCATCAGTTGACAGTCAGAATGTTCGGAGGAAAGTTAAATTTAACTTACATAACCGTTTATCAAATTTTGACCAACAAATTGGAGATGAGAAAAATCTAACCAAAAACGATTAAAAAAAACCTGCCTTGATTTTTTGCATTCAATTGAAAATGACTTCCATTTTGTGAAACGTGTCATTGTTAGTTGTTTGAATACAACCCAGAAGCTAAGCGCCAGAGCATGGAGTGGCACACTTCAACCTCTCCAAGGTCCAAAAAAGCAAGGATTACAAAGTCAAAGATCAAATGCATGCTCATTAAGTTTTTTCGTTATCCACGGAATCGTTCACAAAGTGTAAGTACCTCTAGGCCAAACAGTCAATCAACACTTTCACTGGGAGGTTCTTCAAAGACTTCGAAAAAGAGTCATTCATGAGAGACCAAACATCAAAAACACGATAATGTTCCTTGTCACACAGTAATTTCAATAAACGAGTTTTTGGCCAGTAAAGACATTCCATATTCGCCTGACTTATGCCGTGAGTTTTTCCTTTTCCGGAAGTTGAAAAATCATCTCAAGCGAATTTATTTTGAGACAATCGAAAACATTCAAACAGCTGTAACCAACTAGTTAAAAGCTAATGCAGTATCGGGGTTCCAGCGGTGCTATGAGAAGTGGAAAAAACGCTGTATGCTTCAGAAAAAAATTATTGTGAAAGTGACAATATAAAATGGTAGTTTTATTTAAATAAAAAGAATTTATATAATAATGAACAAACAAATTGAATCAAAAAATTTTTTCAATTTGTTTGTTCATTATTATGTTTGTTTTTCCTGATGATGCGAACCAACGGTGTGGTGAAATATTGAAAATTTAATAAAAAATAAAGTTTTTTAAAAAAATTTTTTATTAAATAAGACCTAATGCTTAAAATTAATTACTAAAAAATAAAAAGAATTTAAATAATCAGTCTCATTATTTAAAACATAAAAAAGAACCATTGTGCTTCAAAAGAAAAAGCTATTACTATTCAAATTGATTTAAAATTGTTTACCTGCTGTGGATCGCACAATCATTTGTATGACTGAATTTGTATAATTTTTTCAGATCACAGCTCTGAGTCTGGGACAAGTTTTAAATCAAACAATTGTTTTTTATTATTTTTTAATTGTGAGAATACTGGTATTATTTAAAATAAAACCTATATAACATGTGTCTGGCGTTGCCAACAATTTATTTAAGTTAATTTTGTTGTTGCTATATTTTTTTTAAGTAAATGCAACTTAATGCGACAACTTACATATTTAATATTTTATATTTTTATTTGGCAGTTTTAAACACAGAAATTTATTTCAATTTTTAGCAGCCTTGACCTTTATATCGTTTTTCTTTTGGTCTATTTTTCGCTTCAAGTCTATAAAAACTATTCGTATGTAGCTTGTAGCGTTGAAAACAAATATAATTTTTTAATATTCATTTACTATATTTGTATATGTATGCATTTCATGGCATATAACTGTTTTTTATAATAGATGAAGTAGACAGGAATTATAAATTATGGCAAAAAAAAAATGTAAAAATAATTAAAAATGATGAAAATACCTTCAGGCAATAAGTAATTGTATAATTGTACTATATCTGGACTGCAAAACACCATAAATATCAACCGTTTATAAGCTCGATGAATAAACTATGAACATCTTTTCAAGAAATCTGCAGTTTGGAATTCGATTATCTTCATATTCAACATATTTGACTTAGATTGCATTCATATGTATGGCGAAAACCTAATACAGAGCTGAACAAAGATAACTTAAGGGCAGCATGGTGGTCGTAGTGTCAGCTTTGGGCCTACATCTCGGCTGCTGGGACTCGAAATCTAGCATTTATTGAAACAATCATGGACAAATTTAAGTATTTTTAATTTCTAGAGGGCAACCTTTTGCAAAGCACAGAAAAACTGGGAGAACGATTAGATTTTCGGTTTTACCAAGATAATGATCCGAAGCACAAATCAGGCATCGCGCAAACTTGGTTTATATATAACTGCCCACATTTGGTGACACCACTACAGTTGCCAGACCTTACCGTAATAGAAAAATTGTGGGTAATTTTAAAAAATAATAAAAAAAACAAACTTTCAAGCACTGCATGTGTATGTGTCCTTGTAAATTCGCATTGCCAAGAAATGTGACTTCTTATGAAAAATAAAGACATTATTAAGATTAAGAGATTCCTATTTATTTACATTAGGGATTTCACAACTTTTGACTGGAAGGGAATTTGCTTTATCATAGTGTCTCCGAATGGCGCCGATGGGTCCCATCAAAGTATTTTGCAAGTTGTTCATTAACCGCTATTACTTTATTGCAGTGTAATTGTGTTTTTTTTTTTTTTTTTTTGGATGACATTTGTGAAATATTTGTCGATAGTTGTAGTGTTTATCAAGCAGTTTCTAGTATGCGACTGCTCGTCTTTATTAGAGGTCTTAATATGTCACATTATTAATGGCTTATGTACATTTGATGTATACCTGAGCTCCCTCTTTTAGCTATTATTAGAGTTAAATAAAAAATAGTTTAGATACACATACAAAATTGTTAACTATATTTTGTGCCTGCAATTTTGTTACACACCAAGTTTTCGGAGCCACTTGGAATTTCTAGGAAGAACAGCGTACCTTTTAAGCGTATCCAATATGATCGCGGTGAAGGATGCACACTTTCAATAGTTGCTTTTATTCACTTGTTTAAACTGTGATTGTCCTCCCCCCGGGGGCAAATTTATCGGTCTCTACAGAATACTTGACTATCTAGACCTGTGCTGCTGGGGGTATAAGAGAGCCCCGTTCCCTGAAGGCAGAGGGGTTCAACTGGAAGCTCTACGATATTTCCACGGGATTCAGTAGCCCACAGAGTTCCGCTAATTGTCTTGTTAGACTTTTAGCTGTTTCTCTGACTGATTATTGGGGTTGGCTCTTCGGGAGTATCGTGGTGGCTGTGGTTTTGCGGCCCCATACAGGTATTGTTTTATGGTGGCCAGGATCACTTCACCTACCTGGTGAATGATCTTAGATCCAGTGAGCATGCTAGTCATGTATTCTGGGCAGGAGTTGGATAGTCTCCAGCTCCTTAGCAACGAAAAGTGGTTTGCTCTGGAACTGCAGAAATTGCAACTAGGAAGGATCTGTTGCTAGAATTAGTCTTCGGCCTCCTAGGTCGTGAGTGGCGCTGCTTTTCACTTACAGTGGTTTGACCACCATCTGATTAAGGCCCACGGCCAGGTGCAGATGTAAATCTTATCACGAAATGTACCAAACATTGTTCCCTTTTTTAAATGGCAATTTATCTTTGGCCTGTTGGTCATAGTGCAGTTTGGCTTTAACGTTTTTCGATTTCATATTCTTATAAATGCTTGGAACACAATGTGGCTGTAATTGACTTATTTTTCCTGGGATAAGTGTGTGAGTTTTGTGACTCATAAATGGCTCTATTGGTGAAGCACCAATCTCTTTACGTTGAGTATTGCAAAATTCTAACAAGGCGAGCCAAATCTCTTCATTGCTTTCTATAGACAAAAAAAGTCGTAAAACAAAAATATAAGCCTTTTCAAAATACCCACTACTTTTCCATTAGATTGCAAATATTCAGGGCTCATTGTTAATAAATTTATGTCGTATTTATTACAAATTGACCTAAATTGTGGGAAATTGAATGGCATATTTTAAGAGACAATATCAATAGGCATGCCAATGGTTAGTGAAACACACTTTCAATTTATTTAAACACTCGCTCGCAGTTTGGTTTTTTATTGGAATAATGTCTAACAAAAATAAGAATAAATAAGACCCTTTAGCATATGCATAAATATCTAAACACAATTTGCTAAAGGTTAGCGTTGGCACTGTGTGTGAAATTATTGGTTCTTTTTTATTGGTAGCATGATTTTTTTGACAAACATCACACATGGCAAACATTTGTTTTATAGCTTCCTCTATTTGAGGCCAATATTCCAAGGATCGAACTGTTTCTTTGGGTTTCTCTGTTTCTAAGTGTGAAAAGTGAAGGTGTACCACAAGATTAGTGTGTAAGTTGTGCGGTACAATAACAGGATCATTAAAGAAAATAAGATTATTATCAATAGTTAAATCATGTCTGAGTTTCCAACAGATCTTTAGGTGTTTGGGGATTCTGCATTTGTCTTTTGACCACCCTTCTACTCATAGCAAAAATACTTGAACTGTTTTAGCGTTTCTTCTGCTTGAATTTCCTCCGTAAATGATTGAAAGCGTTCGTCCGTTATGTTTTAGGAATGCACAATTTCTTGTAAGTCTTCAATTTCAGGAGTTTTATCATTTTTATCGTAATGTCGGGGCCAGAAAATCAGCTGTGTAAAGAAGCCTCTGGGGAACGTGAACCAGATCTGTAAAGTATTAGATTACACTTAATTTCAATCGCTATAATCTTCCTGATGGAATTTTACAAAAACTTTTATTCGTTTTAACTAAACAGTAATAAAACCTTCGACATGCAAAAAGCACAGCAAACAATTATTTCTCGTCTTTTCCAATGTACAACCATGCACCTATAAAATTAAAAAATGTTTTCATGAAATATAATACTTAAATATTTTATCCTATTGAAGGATTTTATGGGATCCCTACCAATGTACTAAGTAGCCTCAGGTGTTTATAAACAAAGATATCTACATTTAGATGATGCTAGCTTCGCAAATAATTCCCTTTAGCGTTTATTTTTGCTGACGGATATTTTGTGAGAATATCACAAAATATTTTTTGTTAGAAAATACAAACTTCTAATACAATAAAGGAAGACTAGCGTAAATAATTTGTAACATATATTTAAGATTAATTAACTACAATTAAGGGCCTTGTTTTCTTATAAAGATTAACCTTCCAACATTTAATTAGAGCCGCAAACTGTTTGAATATAATTAATTAATTAAATTTTTGTTTTGAAAAAATAATTGTGATATTACTAAACGCTTTTATTAATTTAAAATAAACCACTTAAGCATTACAAACGTAAAGAAAAAATAAATCCACAGAGCTAATATATACTAAAAGATTATTTAAAATAGCCAATTATAATTAGTAATAACTAATTTTGGTAATCAAAGTACAACAAGTTAATTAAATTAAAAGTTTCCATTTAATAAATGTTTACTCCAGCGTAAAAAATTACAAACATTTTTTAGCAAAACAATTAATCTTTTTTCCACAAAACACAATAGAATCATCAGAATAAAAAATAATACAGCAGGCATCATAACGTGTTGTTGTATGGATGCAAGGGAAGCCTCGAAGAACCTGCATCTCTACCCTCTTTCTATGCTAAAGCAAAATAGTATAAACTTTCATATTCGAAGTGTCAACGTGAACAAGGTAATAATGATATTCATTACGTTTAGTGATGCTTAACAACAGGGATGCCAATTTATTCCCGCAATTCTTTTTGAAGTACTTTATATTGGGCTTTTCAACAAGAAGAGTCCTATTCAATTGTGGCAGAACCAAAAACATGATAACTTTGACATTTAGTTTTTTTTTTGTTACACTGAAACCAGTTTCAAACGAAAATCAACCATAAAAATCGTGATTCTGTTAAAGTTACGACAACATAATCGAGAGGCTCGATACGAAATGTACGAACACCAACGAGTGTTCGAGCGGATCGTTCAACTGAAAACATCGCAGCCGTGATTCACAGTCTTGAAGCAGATCCAAATTTTCAATTCCTCAACATTCTTCTTGCAAGCCCAGCTCCCCCAGTGTTGCCAGATCGAACTTAAGTTACTTTAATTAAATGACCTCGTCTTTTTATTCCTTTTTTCAGAGATCTCTTTTGTGTTCTATAAATAACCGGTTTTCATATTCTACGAATAACGCGTCCATGTTTACAAATTGGTAATTTTTTTATTTTCTATGGAAAATATTTTATGTGTCGTTTAATTTTGTTCCGCCAAAATTTTTTGGTTTGCTTGAATAAGTAAATTGGTATTATATAATTAGCTTATTAGCTACTTTTAATTTTCTATTCATTATTATTTGTGACTTTGGCAACACTCTAATAGTAATTGTTAATAAAATTTTTGTACAATAAATTAATTCAAATAAACTGGCCCTGAAATTTCAACTGAAAGCGATGATTCAACAAATATACAAAATGTATTGACAAGCCAGCTAATTAAGCAACAAACATATTATGAACATTAAAGTTTAATAAAAAATTGTTTGAAATTTATAATTAACAGTTACTTTATGTTTGATACAAGCAGTATATATTTCTTTTTATTTTTTATTATTTTTGTTTAATTCACAGCCAACGTCATCGGATTCTATAAGAGTTGTACAATTGCTGGTGGTGACTTATGTGTAAACGTGTTTTATATGTTTATTAAAATCGTAGAATCGTATCACAAACAGAAAAGCCCATTCGACTTGCATTTTTATCATATCATATCATTTATGTAGTTCCAGCAGTGCTTATGATTTAAAAGTTTCTGGAACACTCATTTCAAACTAAACTATTTTGGGAAAAATTGTTATCGAATTTTAAAAGGAGATAAAAGCACACATAATATACACTGAATAATTAAAAGCTTTTATCAATTTCATTCATTCAGTTGCGAAATTGTAACTTAAATTGTGTATAAAAATCTACAGTCTCTTTTGCGAGGGGAATATTCTTTGTCGTTAAGCCTAACGTGAACGGAAAATAAGTTATAGGACTTTATCCCCATAAATCTAACTTCCTCTATCCACCAGCTCACACATCGATGCTTGTAAGTGATTTTTTGGCCAAACACAAAACTGTAATCCTGCTGCCCAAAACCGAAGATATCGATGAAAGGAAAGCGTTTTGCTATGATTGAGGAGATAAAAGAAAAATCGATACCAACAGTAGTTTCAGAAGTGTTTCAAGAATTTGAAAAAAAGCTGGCATAAGTGTATTATATTTGAGAGGAATTACTTTGAAGGGGATAAGATAGTTATTGATGAATAAATAAATACTTAAAAAAAATGGAAAATTTCGGTTATTTTTTGTTCATATCTCGTATATAACAGTTTATGAAAACTCATAAAGCAGTATAATCAGCATTGTCCTTCGCTTTTTTAGTACTATCTGTTAAAAATACCAGTTATAGATTCGTATATATATATTAAGAAATGCCTTTTCTATTGCTTGTGCAAAATGTAATATGTCAACATTTTATATTTTCATATTTTGAGAACCTAACAATTTATGAATTATTTATTTATTTATTTATTTATTAACAAATAATTACAAATTATATGTTAATGTTTATTTTTAAGAGCAATAGCTTTATAGGCCCTCAGCTTATATGTTTTATAAATGCGTACTTATATAAGAATTTGACATAAGCTAAATTTTATCATAGATGTTAGTTTCTTTTAAGAACTTGGATATCTTCAGAATATTATCCCCTTGGAAATTTATGAATTAATTTTATTAATTTCATCGAAAATTGATAGCGTGTGCAGATTCAACTATTACTGTGAGTTTTGACGACACACAATGGGGAAAATTTGTTATTATTTATTTATTATTAGCAATTCTTTTTTTAACTAGACTATAGCTATAACTAGAATATAATATTTTTAAAGTCGGTTCAAAAGTTAGTAACTGAAAGTATGATTTACCTTTTACGTACTCAGTACTTTGCTGTACTTTGTGAACCAATTTAAATTTTACGTTTACAGAAACATCTTTGCTTAATGTGATGGGAATGCGGTAAATAGAATTGCAATACAATATATAACTTTTTAGTTATAAAATTTATTAAAACCAAGAAATTGTGAAAACCTCATAATTTTTTATTTATTAACTTTAATAAGAAGTATAAGGAATAGCTCTACAAAAATAATAATTTTTCATATTTATCATGTTTTGTCAAAATTCTCTATCCTCATTCCCCTTCAGCTTAGTACGCTAACCATTGCATAACCATTAGCAGTTTATCTAAAATATGCACAGATGTTTCTTAGAAATGTTTTAATAATATTTTATTTCATCATTGTATATATACGTGTTTAATTAATAATTAATTATTTCATTGCACATAAAAGCAGATTCCTAGTTTTCTTTAAAATCTTTGAAACTTTATTTCAATTTAAACTTAACATTAAATATAAACGTTATCAGACTCAAAATATTCCACAAAAATGACATTCAATTAATGATGGGCAGGAATTGAGTATGTGGTATAAGCAGGAGCTACATTTTTAACAAAAGCTGAATCAGTGTAGTGGACCACTGGCGAAACAGCAGTATAGTGGGCTACCGGAGCGACATGTTTAACCACAGCTGGAGCAGCATAGTGAGATATTGGTTCGGCAGCTTTAACAACAGCAGCTGCTGATGCGGAATAGTGCTTTACAGGTAAAACAGTTTTAACAAAAGGTTCACGTCGTACAACAGCATTAAAACCATTATGATCATCAGCAGTATATTGAACAGTACGTTTGAAACCATCGGCATCAACTAAAGAATATTCACCACGAACTACATCACCATCACGTTCTTCAACTTGACTTTTGGAGTCACCAGATAAGGCATCTTGCACATCGTAGCCGTATTTATACTGAGGATGAGGATCGAATTCATCATCAGCTTTAGCCAAAACATGTGACTTAACAATAGCAGGTGGAGCGGAATGATAAACTTGAGCAGCTGGAGCAGCATGATAAACTTGAGCAGCTGGAGCAGCATGATAAACTTGAGTAACTGGAAGATGGCCAGCGTTAGAAACAGCGAGCAAAGCCAAAGCAAAAAGAAACTATAGATACCCAAATAAAATTCAATTATAATTTCAATAGCATTAAAAAAAAATTTTTTCTAAAAATATTCCTTACTTTGAATTCCATTTTAAAAAATTTTAATGAATAAAGAGTCCAATTGCAAAGCTAATCAACTGCTTGAGAGTATGTCTTGTTTGTTTCACTCGAAAGCAACGTATAATAATTTTGCTGTAGCAACTACAGCTTTTATTTGATCATGTTTTTCGGTTCACAAAAAAAGGCTTGTCTTAATCAGCGAATAAAAAATGATATCGTTATTTTGTTATTGACTATTTTTCGTTTTTAAAGAAACATAAAATGTCTTTGGTTATTTTTTTTTTTGTTGCAGTATATTTTATATGGGCTAAAAGTGCGCTGTCAGGTAATTTTGTTTGTTACATTTTACCATTACGTTATTTTTACTTTTTTCAACGAGTATTTGACATTGATACATTTTTTTATATATAATTTTAATTAAATCCCATTTGAATTCAGAGATAATAGTTTTAAAATTAAAAAAAAGTCCATTCATTGGGACATACATATTATTTTTAATAAAAAATTTCTCTTTGTTTTGTTGATAAATTTATTTTTAAAAATTTTAAATTACAAGTAATTTGTGTTTCCAAGTGTTAAATTAAAAAAAAAAACAGAATTTGCTAGAAAACATTTTTTCATCGAAAATGGTTTTATATATTTAAAAAGTATATTAATCTTATAAAAGCATTTCTTTATAAATAAATAAATTGTCGTGTTAAGTTGAGCTTATGGAATTATAAAGAGCAAAACAACAATATATTGACTATACAATCAGATATAGAATTATTTCCATATTATCTTGAAGAAAAACTAAATATTTATGTAAGTTTCGAATTTCTTCCATTAGATTCTAAATAATGATGTTGATGCATACCAATTTAAAATATAAAAACAGGAGTTTGAGAAAACTGTGGCAGCAAAATATAAATTCGAATAATAAATGATTAAAAATGGCGCAACTAGACGCAATATTTTTTTATTAAATATTCAAACAAATCTTGTTATCACATCAATGTCTATCGGAATTTCACCTTAATGCCCCTGTCAATCGGAATAATAATCGGGTCTTATTGGTTTTACGATGTTAATTGGGTCTGCCAATTCGACACTTTTTGTGTATTGAAAAACTAAAACTTGAAAACAAAAATATAGTCGACATAGTCGACAGATATGCTGCCAGAAACTTAATTGGAAATGAATTATTCTTTCATTTAAACTTAATTACTTCCTGTTCCACTGACAATTTAACGAGTTCTCTTACAGACCCATAAATTAATTTGCAACTTTTAGCAAAATATTTGAAATTTTGTGAATCATCCAACCAAGAGTATAAAAGGACCAACTAGACACAATATTCTTAATCCAAATGAATCTTGTTGACAGATCAAGATGTATCGGAACCTCACCTCAATGCCCCTATCGACCAGAATAATAGCTGCCCTTAATAATATGGGCGTTTGTGGGTTCGATTCCCACCGAGGACTTTGGTTTTTTTTCACTACAAAAATAAAAATTTACTGTCGGTGGGACTGCTCAACGCTGAAGACATAGTCACTGTTCGCTGTGCTGTCTTATATACGGCAGTTAATTTCCGACTGTCCTTCTACTTACACCACCTGTTTCATCTATTCTCTATGCCTTTCCTAAAGAATGTAGCACGGTACTTGACTAAATAGGTATTGTTGCCTGAAGTGCTACTTCTCTTTAAAAGAAAAAAAAAATATAATAATATACAGGACTTATTTGGTTTCATGATCTCAATTAGTCTGCCAATTCTGCACATGGAGAAACAAAACAGCTTAAAAAAATTTTATAAAAAAATATTCTGAGTATTATTTTGAAAATGTAGGGACTTCGTCATAATTTCAAAGCCAAATAGTATATTGTTCTATTACAGAGGAACAAGTTTACTGGCAACATTTTCGAAAATAATTGAAATTTTATTTTCAAAAAACATATTTAATTCCTAGACACCATTTCGACTTTAAATATAAACAAGCAACGCCAGACCAATGGCACTGATTTGCTAATATTATATGAGACTCACTTGAGGCAAAAAAAAAATTACTCTTGAGCTATTTTTGGCGATGTTCTCCCGGCTTTCGACAGAGTTCGCAGGGTCTACTATACAAAATTAAAAATATGTTACCGCCGCCATATTTCCTATTCTTTAAAAATTATTTATAAATAGGTTTTTATGTCAAAATCAAAGATAAAAAGTGACATTACAAATTATACCAACAACTCCAGATGTTACAGTCACTGACGCAGATGCTATTAGTTCTTGTAGTTCAAAATGTACTCAATCTGCTTAAAAAATGGTTCTTAAAATGAAACATAAAATTGAATTCAAAAATTTCAAATCTTGCCACATTTATATAGTGGAAAGTAAACCGTCCTGATAGTAGTATTAAACAGCAATGTTAAGTCATCCAATACCTCGGTATAAGAATAGATATACGTCTTACATATAAACACAAGATTAAAGATAATCAAAATCAACGAAATCATAAACGTATAAATGGAAATTCCCTAGAAAACAAATAACAGCGAAAAGAATTGTTTAATGCCTTTTAGAATTTTAGTCCTGAAGCAAACCTGTGGATGCAACAGATTGAAATATTCATACGGCTGCTTATGCAAAAAGTGCTAATGTTCTTGTAATAGGCTGCATAAGCACGGTAGCACTTATTAATTTCGAAATAAAACCTTTTCTTATTTAATTCAAGAAAAACAATGTAAGAGAGTGAATAAAAACTTGTCGTCGTCAAGCAATAGTTAGACATGGTGAACCGGTTTCGTGATGACCGTATCTACAGACATGGTTCTCATTGAAATATTTTGTCTGCGATGAGTAAGAGCCTTAGAAAGTGTTAAAGAAAAAAAAAGTTAATAACTTAAAAAATATATTATATTACTGCGTATTATTAATAATAATTGTGTTAATTAATTGTTTAATTTTTTATTAACAAACACTACAAAATTTTGTTATATTGTACTCATTATCTATTAGATGAAGTTTAAGCACATACATATATACATATATTCTTAGGTAATGAAACTCAATAACGGATGTAAATCTGTTAAAGTTGACTGACAACCGCTTTTTAAAATATTAATTTTGCGGATATTCAACATTTGCCTTTTTTTCTTTATCATTACGTTCATAAGCTATATTACTTGGCACTATGGGTTATTTAATAATTTAATTCTTTTAACAATTGAAATATTGTGTATTTAAAAGGTGACTGTTTCTTTAAAATTTCAATGTGTTGCTCATTGCTCATTGCCTTCCTATTTCTTTGCAAATAATTTTACTCCCACTCCTTTTAGTTTGAACAAAAGCCGCGGTGAATTAGCAACAGCATTAAAGCTTAAAACAATAAAATATGTTACTTTCAGCAATGGTATACAATTATGAAATCAGTTGAATAATTCATTTATACATTTTGTTTCCTTTGCTCCATATCGAACAAAAACATACTAAATTTCATGTGTTTTATTGCAAAACAAAATAAAACAACTTTTATAAATCTAATGTTTAACACACATTATATGCTGATTAAGGAATTAAACTAATTAATTAATTATGCTAATTAAAGTTCCGTTTAATATCTAGTCGATATGGCTTTTGTGGGTATTGTATTCTACTTTTGGCCGACTATAAATAAATTTAGTGAAAAATAATTTTTGTATAAGTTAAAGAAGAATCGCAGTTCACAAGCAATAAATTTTATCAGAAGTTAGCACATGATAGGATATTTTTGAGTCGTCCTTTATAATATTATCTTTCTAAAAAATTTAAAAATTTTTTTCACTTTGTAGATGATTCTTTATAAAGAAAATATGCTTAAAGGCACATTATATATTAAGTGTTCCAAAATTAATTTAGAAATAATAACTGTGGCTTTCTTTCTCTTTTCTTGTAGCTGATAAAGTTGAATTACAAGATCTAAAATAAATGTGTCTAAAGTAATTACTTTAATCTTCATTGGTATGGCATTTGTGTTTTTTAAGACACGTCCTTACCAGTGAACGCTAGATTTCAGACGACTCATAAAAAGCAAAGTCAAAAATTAATTTCTGCACACATAAAAACAAAAATCTGTAATCAACATATTTATTTAACTTAGTTTACTGACTTTTTTAACACTTTCCCGGACTCATAAAATTTCAGTAAACTGCAAAAATATACAGCCAATTATTTTTGAAACTAATTGTATTATCCGAAATCTGATTAAACATATATTAGAAGAGTACTCAGCCAGTGGTATTTAACCCTTTAACATATATTAGAAGAGTACTCAGCCAGTCGTATTTAACGCTTTAATACAATTAGTGTTAAAATATTCATGCATACGATATAGATGATATTCTGCAACTAGACTGACTTAAGGAAATAATAGTTTTTACGGCAGAATGACGGAAATAATAGTCATAAAACATTTTAGTTTGTTTTTATGCAAATAGTTATACATTAAAAAGAATGACATTACCAGTGTCAGCATACTCAAAAACTAAGTCACTGTAGTGATCAGTTGTTTTGCAATCACAGCACTTAAATCACAAGTACTGAAATATCGCTCAACTTGACTTGATATTCGCAAGTTCTTTTATATTCTGCTACTGAATAGCACCACCAATTAGGTATCGAATAACAAAGGATTTTTCAACAAGAAGTTTGTTTTCTAAAACAAAATAAAATAAAAAATTTTTATTAAAATGATTAAAATTTTTATTGTATTACAAAGAGAAAAGTTTGGCAATTATGATTGAAAATTGATATCCGGCAAATGTTCATCATGACCGCGCTAACACATGTCGAATCTTTCATCAAAGATTTTAATCACTTTTTAACAAAATAGCCATCCTATTTCGTTAATCACATTACAGATTTTGAGTTTTAAGGTTGAAATTGATTCAATTGGCACCGTATAAAGTCTGTTCTTAATCCTGTGGTGTTAAATCACATGATCTGGCTGGCCACTTAACTGCTGATTTTCCTGAAATTATGCAATCGGTAAATTTGGTTTGTAATAAATTGATCGTTTCATTGGTAGTGTGCTATGTGGCACAGAACTGTCAGTAAGATTTACGCCGGTACCTAGCGTATATATGCCATAACTCGACGGTGATCAAACTACTGGGGCGATATGATGCGTGCGCCCGTGCCCTAGTTACAATTTTGGAGGCTTCGAAGCAGGGCCGCCAACCCCCATACCTTTCTGAAAAGTTAGAGACTACCCAACTCCTGGTCTAGAACACATGACAAGCATGCTCACTGGATCCTGATCATTCACCCACTGTTCTCAGTATAGGTGAAATGACCCTGGCTCCTTAATCAAATTCATGACAGAGAACAGTTAATACGCTAAAAAACCAAAAGGCTGAACTCTAGGGCTTACTGATTCCTGTGAAAATAACGTGGAGTTTCCGGTCGACTCACTGCTAGCCTTCAGGGGCCTAGGCTGCCGATTTTCCACCGGTGATACATGTAATTCCGTCAAGACATATAAATGTGCCCCCGGGGGGACTACATCTCAGTCATATCGACGTCGACAATAACAGGCGAAAATTGAGTTAACCTTTACCGCATATCCAACCTCATCTTCGTAAAAAACCGGCCCAATCACGCCTCCAGACCACAGAGCGCACCATAAAGTGAGACATTGAGCATGCAAAGGTTTCTCAATAATCGCTCTAGGATTTTCAGAAGCCCAAATGCGGCAATTTTGCTTGTTGGCGGCTACAATTCCTGCACCAGTTGAACCTTGTAAGGGTTGAAAGTCAAACTCTTACGCCATATGTCAGTTTTGGATAATCCCAATTGTTGAGAACGTTGAGGAATTAACAAATTTGGATCTGCTTCAGTTGAACGACCCGGTCGAACACGCGTTGATGTTTACACATTTTGTATAGAGGCTGTTGACTTAAATTTAACGACTAAATTATTACTAGCGGTCTCAGAAGGACAATTGTGTTGTCCGAAAATATTACGAATTTTATGAAATGTATCTTTGATATAACCACTATTTTCATAGTGGATTTAAATTAATTTAATGAGATTTTCATACAAAATTGATTTCATTGTAACAATTTATCCAATGCATCTACTACAAATACGTTAAAAAAATTAATGTCAAATCTATCATGCTGTTGGTAGTGCCACAGTTGAAATAAACATTACTTTAAACAAGAGTTTTCTAAATTTAGAATTTTTTTGTAAATTTGGAACAGATTGCCTTATGAATTATTATTATTAAGTGAACTCTTATTTAAGTGTAGGTTTTTCTTTTCTAGTCAGTACATCATTGTGAATACATCTATTAAGTCATTTTGACATCTGATTAATTTTTATTAAATTTAATTTAAAGAAGAGAAAATATATTTTATTTTCGCAAAATAACATCAACTAACTTTGTTAATTCCTGAGGTTTTCTTAGAGTTTAAATCAGCAATATCTTGAAGATTAAATCTATATTAGTTGATGTGTTTTCAAATGTTCGATCACCATGCAAAGTTCTCCAGGGCTCCTTCCATAAGGCCAGGCTTGCACGTCTGTCAGCATACCATTGCAAATAATCATAATAACAAAAGTTCAAAAAATATTGTTAAAAGTGCATCTTTGTGGCGATCCTATATACAACTAATTAATACAACAAAATCTTATAAAATTTTTAAAAAACCAAATTCATTTTGTAGTAGCTAAATTTATTTAATATAGGAAGCGGTTAAAACGGGTATAATGAATTATTATTACAATTGTGTGGTTCAAAAAGCGTTGGTTCTAGCAGTAATACAAATTTTGATTTTCTTTTGTATGTACTATATTCGTTGTAATATGAATTAAAAATAAAAAATTTCGAATATATATAAAAACAAATAAAAATATTCAAAACTGATCCTTAGTTTTAGTTCTACATTTTATGGCCGTAATACTTGTGAAAACAGTGATATACTTATTTAAATGGCCGTCCACTTGGAGATTTAAACGAGCTGGTTGATTGCAATCAGGAATCAATTATCAGATTGTTAATTATCAGGTGCCCAAACTGGTCTCCGTTTGTACAACTGCGTTTCAAAATAGAAACGCTAAGAAACTTGCATCTGAAATGCGTGCTTAATTTACTTTAACTTTTGAAAATACACGTTTAGTATTTAATTCTTAATTTGGGTATTGATGGCATGATAATGCAAAGAAAAATTAAATGAAGAAATAAAAAAAAAACGCATTGTCTTTTACTTAACATGGTTAACCCAAAGTTTTACAGCTTCTTAAAGAACACTGGAGAAAATTCTGATGGAATAGCATAACGCTATTCTGCGTATTGACTATTCGTACAGAGATAGTAGGCGAATGAAAATAACCAGCAATGAATAATTTCACAAAATTCATGTCACATATATTTTTCAATTTAAGAAAAAGGATTTGGATTTAGAAAAGTTGATGTAACAAGTAACAACAATTGTTCCATATTTCTAATGGGGCATTTGAACTGGTGCAAAATTATGAATTTTAATTGATTTTCCACTAGAAACTTGTGTCCCTTTCTTGGAAAGCCTTATTTTGTAAAGCCTAAATTAAAAAAACAATTATAAACTGCTATAAAAATTCAACTAAAGTCCTGTAGAATCAACTTATTAATTCTAATAGTTCCTTAATAAACATATTGTTACGTTTATACCTTTTGTAAACGTTTTGTTGTGAGTTCTTTATTGCAAAATAAATAACACCAGTTTTTAGAATTTTTAAATTAACAACAAAGTTGACACAGAACAATTTACTTAAAATGCACGTCTTTACTCGATGAGTTTTAATTTTACACTGATTGATTATCCACTTAGACGCTTCCCTATTTATATTTGTCCATTTAAAGTCTAGAAGATTTAAGAATCTTCTACTCCCTTTGTATGCATTTTGTTGTTGTATGTTGTTTATGTCTGTGTGTATAGTTGTTTTTGTTTTTATGCTGATAAGGTTTCTGCTTGGGATTTATTTCAATACATTTGTTGTTGTTTTTTTTTGTAGAAAAAGGTTTCTTAGAAAACTACACAGATGATAAGCAACATGTTTGTTTGTTGTTGTAAAATTAGTTTTTGTCTTGCATATCAGGCAGTTAGTAAGCAGCATATCAAGTTGTTGTTGTGTGTGT
Organism: Trichopoda pennipes; assembly: GCA_030448955.1. NCBI lineage: Eukaryota > Metazoa > Arthropoda > Insecta > Diptera > Tachinidae > Trichopoda > Trichopoda pennipes. Next base: position 19,966,819 of record JASKUP010000012.1, read on the forward strand.
ATAAAATTTCTACGCAGTTTGTAACCTATAGTTCGCTTTATTGCTAAACTATTTTATTTTAAAACTTAAGCAAGACACATTCGTAACAATATAATGGTCAAAAATATAATTAAATGACTGTGACTACATTCTTAGTTATAAAAAAATATAAAACCACAACTGCAGATTTTCTCATAAAGTGAGTTTTTTTAAGAGTTATAGAACTTTGAAATGCAATTAAACAAAGATCAATTTTATAAACTGATATAAGCTTTACCTCATTCAAAAAATTATCTTCTATCATTCTGATTTCATTTCTGGCATATGACAGTAACGGCTGACTCGGGTGTAGTTTAATATTAAAGTTCAATTTAAGATAACTTTTTTCAACATTTGTGGCGCTATATCAGCATCACAAAATTCTAATTCTAAGGATCCGAAACGTGAAACTATACGATTAGCAAACGTTTCCTTTAATAAATCAATTGGGTCTAACATTTTATGCCGTCTTGTTGAAACCACAGCTCCTGCACATCATGGTTGTTCGATTGATTAACGAAGCAGTCAGTAATAATGGCTCCATTGTGATCAGCAACTGTAACCTTTTGACCGTCATCGTTTAAAATCCCAACAGCCTATAATCACAACAAACAGACAATTTTTCTGGATGTACACGTTTCTCAACATACGCTTGGGAATTATTATAACTTAAACTATGGCGGATTACTTATCTTTATATAAATTTTGTTAATTTAAACCTATAAAACGGAATTAATATTTAAATTGCATGATATAATATTAACGATTATTTATTTGTAATTATTTTTTGCATGGAATGTCAATATTATTGCAAGCTAAAAGCGTTTCCTAACTTTTTTAGTATAAAATTAAATATATTTAAAAAAAAATAAATTTGTGCACATTTTTCTGCAAAAAAAAAAATCAAGTCAAAAATTTAAATAACCAAAAGAACACAGTTATGACGAAATCAAGTGAATTGGAGTGAAGTGAAATAATATCAAAATTCCTACTTAAATAGCAGTCGAAGGTGCATGAGCAGAATATTAATTTTAAGTATTTTTGAAAATATCAACACATTACCAAAAATGAATTTCAATGAAGAAGCCTCAATGACAAATTGTCAACTATAAATGGTGGACAATAAGCAGCAAAAAGACATTCAGTGTTTTGAGCACCTAGTGTAAAGAACAAATTAAGTGTTTTAACTTAAATAACTTAAATAAAAAACAATGGCTTACAAGGTGGGATTAAAAAGCAAATTGGTTTATTAACTATATCACAAAAACAATAAAAACAAGCGCTCAATCGAAAAACTTCAAATGAAAAAATAAATAAAATATAAGGACGATTTTCTATATACAAAAAATTAAAATATAAAAGAAAAAAGTGAATTAATAAAATTAAAATTATTAAAATATTGTTTTTTGTTTGTGTGTTTCTTTGCACAGTTTGTGATTGTACTTGCTTTCTTCGCTGTTGCCAATGCTGCTGTTGTTGTACCGGCTGCTCCCGTTTTGGCCAAGACTGTCGAAATCGAAGAATACGATCCTAATCCCCAATACCAATATGGTTACAATGTCGAAGACAACCTCTCTGGTGACTCTAAAGGTCATGTTGAGGAACGCAATGGCGATGTTGTTCGCGGTGAATATACCTTAATCGACGCTGATGGACTTAAACGTACCGTTACCTATACTGCCGATCCCATCAATGGTTTTAACGCTGTTGTCCGCCGTGAACCCCTTGTAGTTGCTGCTCCAATTGTGAAGGCGGCTCCTGTAGTTGCAGCACCAGCTCCAGTTGTTAGAGCTGCCCCAATCGTTAGAGCAGCCCCAGTTGTCGCAGCTCCCGCTATTAGGGCTCCCCTTGTTGCCGCTGCCCCTGCCTACAGTGTCAGAAACTTTTAACTTAGCACTTTTGTTAAATTTGTTCATTCCGTTGTTGACTAGTTTTTGTTTTAAACTCACTTAATAAAATGTGATAAATATTTGAATCATTAAATAACTACCGTAGTTTATATATGTTAAAGTTTTATGAGCAAAGGTAAGTTATGTAAAGGCTAGTTTCATATTATTGAGGAATAACATCCAGAATATTTATAATATTACACTTTCTATACATATATATCAGGTTTTTTTAACAAGAAGTTTAGATTTCAATTGTAGCAACTCCTGCATCTTTTTGACATTTAGTTTTTTGACGCATTCGCAGTAGATGCATTAACAATTGTCACAATGAATTAAATTTGTTAAAGTTACATTTCATCAATTTCGTAATATTTTCGGACAAAATGATCGTCCTTCTGAGACCGCTATTAAGAATTTAGTCTTTATGTTTGAGTCGACATGCTCGATACAAAATATGCGAACACCAACGCGTGTTCGACCAGGTCGTTTAATTGAAAATATAACAGCCATGAGCCATATTGTCGAAGCAGAGTTTTCTAAACCACCACATGGTGAATTTTGCGTAAGCATTTGATTTTAAAGCCTGACAACGTTTAACTAGTGCAGGAATTGAAGCAGACTGACCATTCACATCGCCGAAGATTTGCTGATTTCATTTAGGAACATCCGGATAGTTTTTCTGAAAAAATTTTCACTTTGAGGCATTTGGGTACGTTTAGCAGCCGTTTTTTTTTTTTTTCTTAAGATGAGGTTTGAAATGCGATACCGGTCAATGGATCACAGTATTGCGTGATGCTAACAACTCAATTTTGCTATATTATTGACGAAGTGGATATCACTGACATGCGGCTTCAGCAGGACGGTGCCACCTGTCACACGCCAATGAAATGATCTATTTATTGCAAAACAAATTTCCTGATTGCATAATTTCACGACAATAGGCAGTTAAGTGGCTAGCCAGATCTTGTGACTTAACACCAACGCAACTAATCGAAACGATTTCAGCTTTAAAACATAAAATCCGTGATGTGATTAACGAAATAGAACCGCCATTTTGCCAAAAACGATTAAAAACTTTAACAAAAGAATCGATATCTATCAGCATGGTCGTGATGGATATTTGCCAGATATTATTTTTCATTTGTAATTGCCTAACTTTTCTCTTCGTTATACAATAAAAATTTTGATCATCTTAATCTAAATTTGTTGTTTTATTTTGTTTTAGAAAAGAAACTTCGTGTTTAAAAACCCTTTATATATATTATTTATGTATGTCAGGATTTTCTAGATATACATAATTATATATTTATATTCTCTTATTCATGATCCTGCCATGGATATCAGTTCGTACAAAATCTAGTTTCTTTTCTCGATTAGATACAGCCAGGTGAATTTGTTACCTTCGTCCGAAGTCACAATTTATAAAAATCCGTTTAGTTTTAAATGATTAAGTTTAGATCACACTTTTTTTTATTGACTTAGAGTTTGTGTTAATATTTATGTGCCAAAAAGTTATCGGTAAAATAGGGTCCATCATGTTTCTAAACAAATCTGAAGTTATCACTATTAACTATACATTAAAACACCCCTTACGAATGCATACATTAAAGTAGTATGGCTATTGTCTCTCTTGCTAAAATTAAAATGTTGAGGCGATAAAACAAAACACCAGAGAAATTATTGTTCATCATTATTGGATTGGTATGATGCACAAATAAATGAAAAATGTATTTTTTAATCGAATCGTTTGTATGAGGGTATGTGTTCTGTAAATTCTGTTTTTAGTGTTCGTCCAGTTTGCTCCATAGAAATATGTTTACAGGTACAAGTGTAAACTGTAAGTTGTTTATGTCGATTTCCTGAGCTTATGTCTCAGACTGTTGCTGGTTTTTAATGCTGTGAGTAAATCTTCTTTGTGAAAAAGATTAGCTAATCATATATTTCTGGTTCTGTGCAAATCCAAATGTGTTGTCGTGTTCTATCGGTTGTCTCTTTTTTTTTTTGTTCGTGTTTTTTGTGTTGTGTAGCCTAAACAGCTTGTCGATAGTAGAGGGTTTGTAGCCGTTATTTTTCGCTATGGTGTAAATTGTGTCGAGTGGTTTGTTGTACTTATCTGGAGTAATTGGGTTTTACTTAAATCCGTGTATCATATGTGTAAATGCTGCTGGGGTGGTTCGAGATGATATGGATGGTAATTTAGCTGGTTTTCTATAAACGCAAATGTTATTCATACACTTCCTAATGTTGCGATTACGGATTACGCCGAAATGAAAGACAACAAAATGAAAACTCAATCGGTAGGTCATTTTTAGATAGATTTTCTTTAGCGGCTACTATTATTTAAGCATAGATTATTATCTGGCAACCGTTCTCGCGGTGAAAATCCGTTCCCAAAACGTCTACCTTTACTAAAATTATAGAGTTAATTAATTATGTAATTAGACTCGCTCACTGTATAATCTAAATACAAATGAAACCCAAAAATCTAGGGTTGAATGATCTAAAACTCGGATTAGGTATTGTCGTTACGCAGAAGTATCATTCGCAAACAGATGCAGGGTGAGCTCAATAACAACTTTAGAAAAATAAATAAAGTAAACAGATTTATAACTTTACTTTTACAGCCAGAAAACACTTATCCTACAGATATTATAAATATTAATGTCAGCACCTGGCCATTTAGCCATAATCTTATGGTGATTTTACCACCGGGTGAATATATACATTCACCCAAACTCTTAGGTGCATACAAATCTAGGTTTACCAACGATTTATAAAGGACTGCAAGCACGGCCGTGCTCCTTGCTAGAAAGCATGAGACTATCAAACTCCTTGTTCTGCTACATAACGAATAAACGACATTGGATGTTACCATGCGTTGTAACGACCAAAAGTCCGGAGTCGTTTTTGGTCACACATAGAGCTGTGTGACAACAGTCACGGGTCAATCCCTATCTATTATTTTAAATGTATTTACTAAGATAATGAATTTATAATTAAATTGCTATATTTTTCTACAATGCATCTATTTATACCCGCACATATTTATTTGTACGGTTATTTACTAGAATAATGAAATTATAAAATATAGAGATTTACTCTATATTTTCTCCAATGTATTAATTTAGTTATAGAATCATTTACTAAAAATATGAATTCATGTATTTACTTATATACGCATGTAGTTATAAGTATTTATGTTGACGTACGATTTAGTTCTAGTTATTATTGTAATTAGCCACGAAGGCATACGAGTATTGTAATTAGTAACATTCATATTGTAAAACTGGCTGCAGCTCGGTGGTGAAAACAGCCGTCGGCTGTGGTGTACTTACTACCGAAGTAATGTAAGTGTGTTTGTGCATTGGTGTGTGGTAGAAAAAAGAGTATAAAAGCGCAAACATCAATCAGAATGAATCAATTGGTGTGCGACCGGCAACAGGAGCAAAGGTAAATATCTTCTTCAACTTCTTTATTTATTTTTTTTTTGGACTGGTAGTCAGAGTATAAACAGAGCCGTGGTAATACCCAGCCGAATTTATATTCTGAGACAGGACAGAACTGTGACATAGCGACCACAAACGGAGCCGTGGTAATACCCAGCCGAGTTTGTGTCCGCAGTCTATTTGTTTTATTATTTTTTGGACTGGAAGTCAGAGTATAGATAGAGCCGTGGTAATACCCAGCCGAATTTATACTCTGAGACAGAACTGCGACGTAGCGTCCACAAACAGAGCCGTGGTAATACCCAGCCGAGTTTGTGCCCGCAGTCGACGTAGACAGTGACGTTCGCTGAATACGGACCGCGTGAAGCAGAAGATATTTGCTGAAGCCGCCTGCATACACACCAGTGCACAAGATTCAAGCCCGAGCTGCAGTCAAGTTGCGAATTAGGATTAGGCAACCCCTTTCCTGAATAAAGGACAAGATTGTGAGCAAGGCTTCGTCTTTTTTTTGGAATCGACACAACACGACCCTGGACGCCGCTGAGCATACCTCAGCTACCAGGAAAACGTGTCGTTACAGCGTAACATCTCTTCAGAGGCTGTAAAAAACAACCGATTTTAAATCACAGCCAACTGGTCAAACATTCATAAGCAATTTTTAATTCCTTCAAGTTTCAGGCTCCTGCTAGACTACGGGACTAGTCCCGGGTTTTACCCCCAAAAGCACATATCAAGATGAGAAAGAGATCCATTTCGATTGGTTGCTGCCAGAAGGGAACTTTTGCTTACAGAAAGAAAAGAGCAAAAAAATATTTTAAGAAATTAAATTTTTACTACTATTTCCAGTGCTCTTTGTAACTCCAATTAAAATTATCGCATCATATCCTATTTTTGTTTGCTTATATACAATAATAATAATTTATTTATCTTCACAACACTTCTTCCAAATTGAATTTTTGTTTAACAACTGATTTTATCTATAATATAAAAATAAGTCGGGTTTTCCTTTATGACACTATAACTTCAGAACGCACGAAGCGACTTCCACGGTTTTGCATTCGTTGGAAAGGTGAGGTGAAGTTTATAGCAAAGAAAATTCCGGAAAATTTTCAAGAGAAAAGCTGTAAAACAGGGAAAATCATTTTTCACAAACAGCGTCATCTCCGATACACAGCATGTACTACAACGGCACCAGTACGTGGTGTGTGAGTATCCCTCACGATAATAAGTGCGTTTCATTTTAAGTAGATATCGCCGTGCGCTAGGTCGCATGTATACTGTTCATCCTAGAAATGATGAATGTTTTTATTTGCGACTGCTGTTGGTAAATGTACGTGGACCACAATCATTTGCGCATTTGAAAACTATGAATGGCCATCTCTACCAAACATATCGAGAAGCATGTCAACTATTGGGTTTGCTGGAGAACGATTCTCATTGGGATTAAACACTTGCGAGTTCAGTTGTTTCATCACATGCGTACCAAATACGAACGCTGTTCGCTATCATCACCACATGTTTCCCTTCACAACCAATTCAGTTATGGAACAAATGCAAACACGACATATGTGAAGACATCTTGCATCGCTTGCGCATTTGAACGAATAATCCCGACATGCAAATAACCGATGAAATATACAATGAAGGATCGATTCTGATAGAGGATCAATGCTTGACTATTGCAAACAAGCTACTGATTGAAGTAGGAATAATGATTGCGGCAAATCGATCGATGCACCATGCGCTCAACCAAGAACTAAATCGAGAGCTGCAATACAATGTTGATACATTGCGGGAACTGGTTTGAAATAATGTGCCGTTGCTGAATGAACAGCAAACCCAAGTATACAAAACATTTATGCATGCGGTGGACAATAATACTGGCAGTCCATTCTTCCTGAATGCACCTGGAGGAACAGGGAAAACATTTATCATTTCATTGATTTTGGCCACTATTCGATCAAGATGTGACATAGCTTTGGCGTTAGCATCATCTGGAATTGCGGCCACTCTTCTAAACACAATTGATACTCCAACATGTAATATTTCCCGATCGAGTACAATGGGAAAATTGTTCATGCAATGCAAGCTCATTGTTTGGGATGAGTGCACAATGACACATAAGAAATCACTCGAAGCACTTAACTTTACACTGAAGGATCTTCGGCGAAATAACAACATCTTTGGCGGCTTGATGATATTGTTGATAGGCGATTTCAGGCAGACGTTATTAGTAATTCCCCATGCAACGCCTGCAGATGAAATAAATGCTTGCCTGAAGGCATCACCTTTGTGAAATAACGTAAAAACATTATCACTAACCACTAATATGAGAGTTCAACTTCAAAATGATCAAAGTGCTGCACAATTTTTCAAACAATTGTAAGTTGTTGGAAATGGAAAAGTCCCAGTTGATGCGACAGCTGGATTAATAACTCTTACCAACGACTTTTGCCGATTTAGCTCTTATTCAAAATGTTTTCCCAAACATTAGTGAGAATTATCAGAATTATGCTTGGTTAAGTCAACGAGCAATTCTCGCCCCAAAGTATAATGTTGTTGTACACGCACTAAATTTTACCATTCAATAAAAAAGCGATGGCAATTTGGTGACATATAAATCCGTTGATTCCATAAAAAATCCCGATGATGCAGTAAATTATTCAACGGAGTTTTTGAACTCTCTGGAGTTACCAGGATTTCCACCACATAACTTGCAACTCAAAGTTGGTTCAGTTATTATGATATTGCGTAATATGAATCCACCACGACTTTGTAACGGTACTCGACTTGCGGTGAAAAAACTTTGATTGAGGCCGAATTTGATTGAGGCAACCATTATTAACGGAAAGTATGCAGGTGAACGATTGCAATTTCCGGTTCGCCTTGCGTTCGCAATGACAATTATCAAGTCACAAGGCCAATCGCTTAGTGTTTGCGGGATAAATTTAAAAAATTATTGTTTTTCACATGGGCAGCTATACATTGAGTTGTCACGAGTTGGGAACCGTCCACTTTATTTGTGTTAACGTCAGACCAAAAAACAAAAATTGTGGTTTACTTAAGAGCACTTTAATGAAATGGTTAATTTGCGGACACGTAAAACGCTTCGATTCAGTATTTACTTTGAACTCACTTTCATTTTTTACTTAGAGAATCAAGTAAATCCACTTCATTTTTGTAATCGAAATGAATTCATTACTGTTGTACAATGAAATAAAAAAAATTATTTTTCACTTTTATTTTTATTCGACCTTTTTTAACTTAAAAATTTAGTGCATATTTAATTAAAATAATTTGTCTTTATCTTTTAATCCCCAAAGGAAATGTTACAAAAAACGAAGCCATCTGGTGACAAACGTGGCGAAAGCCGGGTTTGCTAGTAATTATTTAATTATGCTTTCAATTCATAAGCATAACAAAAATAACTGTGGTTCTCTCTGCTCTCATTACTTTACATTACTTTACAAATGCACATTTATGAGGTTTACTTGATTTCCGCGCTAGTTTTAATAAGGCATTTAAATGCTTATAGTTCCCAGTATTCTCAACCGATTTATATATAAACTATACAAATCAGTAAAAATGTTCCTCAAGAACCACATAATTTTTATGAAAATCGGCCTGATACAGCGATTATAGAAGGGATAACAAAAAATCAAAATATATATATATATATATATATATATATATATATATATATTGATTTCATTCGACTTGAAGTTATCGGCACAGCATTTGAAACATTAGTCTTCCTTAAAAATAATTAAACTACACAAAATCAAGGCTGATAAAATTAATCATTAAATTGTAAATTCGTATAAAAATTCCATTGCAAATCAAAAAAAAGCACACAAACACAAAAATCGTACTTCAGATTTATGTCATGATTGAAAGCGATTGTAAAAATAATTGATATTAAAACCTACACGGCATATAATTGAATGCGCACCGATAATGCTCCATCAGCAAAAAAAATTAACATGCATAATTAAGGCATGAAACTAAAGACTTTACGCTGATTTAATAAGGTTTTGCTAAACCAAAGACAAAAAACCTTTATTTGCATTACAGCTTACATCTGGTAAATGGCATTTAAACTGTAATGAGAAAACAAGTTACACAATTTTTGAGATAATTTTCTGTGTTCATTGCAAAGCTGCAAAACCACAAATATTTAGAAAAATATGAAAGTTAAAAATGAAAAAAAAATAATTTTCAAAGACATACGGTCAAAAAATTTGACACACGAGCATACACAGACATGTAGTTGTAAGAGTAAAAATCAATTTTTGCACGATTTTTGCATTAGAAAGAAATAATGAGAAATACGCATAATTAATAAAATAGATTAATTGCTATAAATAGATTAAAAAAATTCGAATATTTCTCATACAAATTTTAAATCTCAAGCAATTCATATAAAATTAATAATTTATATATAAATATAAAAAATAAATAATGGCTTACAGGGTGGGAACATAAATAATTTTAAAGTGTCCTTTTATCATAATTACAATTTTTTTTACCAAACGATTATATTTTTGTGTCTCTTTTCAGTTTATGGCACTTATTCCTTTTATTGCTATCGCCAGTGCTGGCATTCTATCCGTTAATCAATTAAATCATCCTGCTTCCGCATCCTCGTTTGCTCCTGTATCGTATGAGCGCCCACAAACACTCACGCACCGCCATCATGATGATAATGGCGATACTCATATTCAATACAAATTCGCCTACGAAATAAATGACGAACATACTGGCGATAATCACAGTCATCAAGAAGAGCGTAACGGTGATATTGTACATGGTGAATATTCTTTAGCTGATGCTGATGGCTTCAAACGTACGGTTCAATATACCGTTGATCCTCATAGCGGTTTTAAGGCTATAGTAAACCGCATTCCTTTACACGAACATGTCAAAGCGGCAAATAATGTTGCTGCGCCTTTTCACCATGCTGCCTCTGTTCCAGCTAATAAAATTGCCCAGCAATATCTCGTTCCAGTAGGTGATAATCACGAGGCCTAATGAACTATTTTTTTTTTAACTTTCACTTATTTAGTTTATTGTAATTTCTTGTCTGTTAAAAATTTAATAAATTGAATTTTAAAAAATGTCTTATATAGAGAGAATTGTTAATTTTTTCAAGTTGAAATCAGTTTCATGCGATTTTTAGCTAAACCAATTTCATGTTCATTCTTCAACACAATCCCAGTCATCTTCTAAACCGCTGCTTGGATTTGTTTTAAATTTAATGTGCCTTGTTCGCCTTATATTCTTCTTCCAGGACATGGAAGCATTCTTGAAACATAATTTACAGTTTTCAAGTCGAATGCACTTTCATGCCATTTTTAATTAAATCAATCAATTTTTATTACTTAAGATTGTCTTCGCTACATGTAGAATATCAATCAGGTACTTCAGAAGTAAAAGACTAATTTACCAAGGAAATTTTGACAAAAATTAACTGATGCTTCGCCTAAAGTCAATGATGTGAGAGAACCCCTAGTTAAGTCAAAAGGCGAATTTGCGACACTTTAAGGAACTCTAGCAAAGATTAGATCAGTTACAAGTTTTCCTCCACATTTTCTTAACGAAGATCTAAAGAACATGAATAAATATAGCAAATGCATTGCAAGTATTTTAAAAAATGGTTCAATAATGTAATTATTGTGGGGATTACTATAGTACAAGAGGTAACTAAAAAAGTTTAAGTTATATTGCTGTTTCTAATAGCAACCCCCAATAAAAAGCTAAAATGTCTAGAGAGAAGTACATTTTTTAAAATGCGACAGGCTCTTGAAAATAAAGAAAAATAAAATTGTAATAAATAACAGCAAAATTTGCTAATAAATTATTAATTTGAAATAATAAACGGTCTTTTTTAATTAACAATATATAAATTTATATATATTTATTTAAAATATAGAAAGGTCGATTAAAGAGAAAAAAATATATATTGTTAATTAAAAAAGGCCGTTAAAAAGAATAACAGATATTTATTTAAAATACAGAAAGGTCGATTAAAAAAATAAAAAAATTATTAATTTTAAAAATAACAAATATTAAACAATAAATTTTGTATATCAATGCACAAGAAAAATTACTTAAATTTTTATTCAGCGGCATTAACACTTAATCAAATCCTACAAGATATCTATTATTAAATCAATAACATACGAGCAGTAGTAATTTCTTTAATTTGCAATCATTTAAGCGAAAAAAATTCAATTATGTTATTGTAAATTGAATTAAATAAGACCGAACAAAATAAACGAAATGACATACAAAACGTAAAATATTAAAATAATGCTCAAAATGATTTATTTTGAAAACTTAAATGATGGACAAAATTTCGCCAAGAGCAAAAATCACAAACGCCACAAGCAATCAACAGCCTTTAAGGTCACTTCAGCTTGAATTGTTGACGGTTACATTCACACATGTCGTAAACAGTGATATTGCCACTACAACGATGTTATTGATAAAATCAACATATTTTCCAGCTGAAGGATAGTCTTACAGACAACAAAATATATTTGGCTTCATTCGCGATTTCAGCCAAAGTAAAGGGTTTAAAAAGAATTTATTGAAATCAGGTGTTATTTTCAGTGTTGTGTTTCAGCAGCATTCGCACAAAGTACCGTACAAACCTTGATGTAATTTAAATTATTTTGTTCCCTTCTCTTTATTTCCTTAAACAATTAAATTAACAGAAAAAAAAGTATTTCTTCCATAAATTAAATATTTTTTCTTTTAGTTTTGTTATCAAACCCAAATGGCTCAAAGCAACAATAGGCTACAAATGTAAAATATTCGTGATATAATAAATTGAAAACCGCTTAAGTAGCAAACTAATAAACTTGTTCGTTTTAACAGGGAACATTGACATAAACTTTTGATTGATCTATATAGATGACAACAGATCTTCTACTTGTTATATGGCATCATATCTCTTCTTCGTTGGGCTAGGACAATATATCAACATTAATTTGTGTAATAATCTTATAACTTATTATCGCACTAGTAAAGGATTTTTCAATAAGAATTTTGTTTTCTAAAACAATATAAAACACTAAATTTAGATTAGGAGAATTCAAAATTTTTATTGTTTTACGAAGATAGTTCGGCAATTATAAATGAAAAATTATAACTGGCAAATATCCACCACGACCACGCTGACAGATATCGATTCTTATATTCAAGTTTTTAATCACTTTTTGGCAAAATGGCGACCGTATTTCGTTAATCACAATACAGATTTTGGTGTTCCGACTGAAGTCAATTCGATTGGCTCCATATCGACGTTGTCCTTACCGCTGTTCTCTACAAAAAATAATCCAGTGGTGTTAAATCACATCATTTGGCTGGCCACTTAACTACTAAATGTCGTGAAATTATGCGATTAGAAAAATTGTTTTGCAGTAAATTGATCGTTTCATTGGCTGTGTGACATGTGGCATCGTCAGGGATATCCATGTCGTCAGTAATAGGCCAAAATTGAGTTGTTAGCGTGATTCATTGCAGTAAATTGATCGTTTCATTGGTTGTGTGACATGTGGCATCGTCAGGGATATCCATGTCGTCAGTAATAGGCCAAAATGGAGTCTCATCTTTGAAAAAACACGGCCCAGACCACAAAGCGCACCATGCATACAGTGACACGTTGAGCATACAAAGGCTTCTTAGTAATTGCTCTAGGATTTTCAGAAGGATTTAATCTTCGGCGGCAATTTTCCTTGTTCACATACCCTGACAACTGAAAATGGGCTTTTTCTGAAAAGATGATTATTTTGTGTCTGAGTGAATTGAGCGAATCTATGGCGATGTAAATGGTCGGTCGGCTTTAATTCTTGCAGCAATTGAACCTTGTTAGACTTCAAAATTAATTCCTTATTCCAAAGTCGCCATGTCATAGAATTGACAAATTTGGATCTGTTTCAACACTGTGGCTCACGGCTGCGATGTTTTCAGCTGAACGACCCGATCGAACACTCGCTGGTGTAGCCACATTTCGTATCGAGCCTGTCGACTCGATAGTGCTTTGAAAAAAGTTCCAAAGAAATGTTAGCAAAAAGCTTAACCCTTCTCCAACCCTTCAGCAAGGAGTGGGGGCACGACCCTACTATCGTGTACCCGAAAATTGCTATTACGGCGTATATCCACTTCTAAATTATTTTTGTTCTTGTGTTTTCCCTTTTTTTTAATTTCACTTTTCAATGCAATACAGCAGAAACCAATAATAAAAATCAGAAGAATAAAAGGAAACAGCAACGTGGGAAAAGCCTAAGGAAAATAGTAGTGCTCGTCTTTTATGCTATTTGTTTATATGTGCATTTGAATTTAAACATGGACAGGGAGACATTGCTAACCGACTTTCCCATGTATAACGATTCCAAACAAAAACATATGCCACATGGGATTAGAAAAAAATATTGCACGCATTGCAAATAGAATAGCAAGCTTTATACCTATGTAAGTTCCGTTCTCAATTTCCTACCGGAACATAAGTATTTTAAGAAGTCATTATAATAATATTTAAACTAATTAATGCAAAAATCGTAAAAAAGGAAATGCTGTCTATCAAAAGAGTTAGAATTCTGTACATATACTCGTTACTAGTAACATTAGATATCTGGCGTTTTATGAAGGTGTTAAAAAGAATCGGCAGTGTTTACACCTGATGGTCTCGGTTGTGGCGATAACAAGTATAATATATGTTTAGGATAAGCTGACTTGTGAGTCACATTTCAATTTTTACTTGGAAATAATAACAACACAATAAGATATAGAAAATGAGAATATACCGGTGCTGCCATTTTGGTAAACGTTAGTCTTGACAGTTCACATTTGGCAGTCGTGATATAGACACGTGACAAAATTATTGTAGAAAAATATTTGATAAAACAACGTGTTTTTATCATTAAAAGATTTTATCTAAAAGAATTATTGATTACTGTGATGAGGAGAAAGTTACTTGAAATTTTGGGAGAAATAAGGTGCCAACAGAACGCACTAGTTACCGTGTAGTGAATGATTTCGAAGAAAGAGGTTGTGTACGTGATAGGCTCAATCATGGGCCACAACGTACTGCAAGATCGGCTAAAAACATTAGTGCAGCTCAAGAAAGTGGTCAAAACAGTCCATCAAACTCAATTCGTCGCCGTGCTCAGGAGATTGGTATTTAAAGAACAACTTTGGCAACAATTTTGCACAAGAATTTGCATTTGTTTCCATATAAAATTCAGTTGACACAGAGTTTCTTCCACAAGGTCATTTACATCACCGTATATAGAATGTTACAGCTCGCACATAATAACCCCGATTTTCATGCAAAAATCATATATAGTGACGAGGCACATTTTCATGTCAATGGATATGTGAATAAACAGAATAGTCGGTTCTGGGAAATGAGAAACCCTCAAATTATTCAACAGTCACCATTGCATCCACTAAAAGTGAGAGCCTGGTGTGCAACATCGTGATATGATTGAAAACTTTTTAACCCCACAACTGCAAGCGTTGAGATTGATTAACTTGTGGTATCAACAAGACCTGCGAGAGCACTTTCGCCAAAAAGTTATTTCAAGAAACGGTGATATTAATTGGCCTCCACGGTCGATTGATTTGATTGCTACGGGATTCTCTTTGTGGGGATATCTGAAAAGCAAGGTTTATGCCAACAAACGAGAAACTCAAACAAAATATTCCTGATGGAATTAATGAAATACCGCGTTAAATATGTGAGTATGTAGTGAAAAATGTGCTGAAAAGGCCTCGCATTTGTGAGTCTAACAGAGGCGGATTTTTATCTGATATTGTACTCCATACATAATTGCAAATATTAAATAAAACTTTAATCAATACAAGATCCATTCTCTTTCATTCAATCAAAAATAATAAATGTAAGCCATATAAAACAAAAAGAAGCTATATTCAACTATAGTCTATAGACTATAGTCTACTATTGAAAACATGATTGTCACCTTGGGTTCCACAGAAACATACTCCTCCCTCTCTTCTACTGAATTAAGAGCGAGTTAGGCTAACACTTATTCTCTATTGGTTTTGTTTAATATAATCTCAATAAATTCATTACTTTATATTATTACAGATTTCGGAATTATATACCAATGCCAAAAGAATAGCATTGCTATTGGATGCACATCAGCATTACTTGTCTTTGCAGTAATTGAAGTATTTTAAAAATTTTCAAAACTGCGTATAACGTGGCGTGTACAACACAACATCGCATAGAGGCCAAAAAGCAACTTTATTTGAATTGGAAATATTCACGAATTAGGTTAATCCACTGGATGACCTACTTTTAACAAAGATGTATCCACAAAAAACTAAAAGTATGCAAGACAGAGTTTGCAAGCTATAAAATCTTTAAACTTAAATTAAATATATTACAAATGTCCCGCGTGCTCCATAAATTTTCTTATGTAAATCATAATATCAATTTTAAAAAAGAATTAATAAATAACATAACATAACATAACATAACATAGATATGAAATATACGAGATATTCAACATAAATTACCCATTTTAAAAGAGAAAAGAATTTAAAAATAAGAAAAAATAATTTGTTTTCTCATACACAAGTTACTCACTCACACAAAACTTTGGCTGTCAAATAAAAACTAAAAGTATTTCTAATTGTGTGACATATTTGGAAGGGTCTGGTAATGTATTTATTGTTTCAAATCTCTGCTTAAACCAACGAAAACATTTAAGTGTCCGTTTTTATTGCTATTTTTTACGTATTTTGTTGGTTGCTTTTGGCAACTGAGTGTTAAGGTCAAAGTCAACCTTCATTTTAATGTTGCTTTCGATTACGATTATAATAACGTGTTGCTGCTGATGGTTTTTTCTTGTTGCTGATAATAGCCGCTGAATGGTTAATCGTACAACAATAAACACTTTCTTAAAAATACATTCCACACTCTCAATCAGCAATTACGCATGTCTTTTACACGCTACACTTTGAACTATTGGTATTTAAAGTAATCTAAAGCAAAAGAAACTATTTAATTGGTATGGAATTTTTTCAGTCAGTAAATGAAATAGTGTTGTTGGATATGAACGGCGAGCGCCGTCGATGTGAAGACATCAGACTCAAGTCGTGTTCTAAATTGTATTGGCGAGTCAGTGTTATGGCTTAGTCATTTTATGGCATTTTTTGCGGGGCCAATTTTCAATATTTCCGTTTTTAATTATTATCTAGATACGTGTGTCCATCAGAGAATATTTTTCATTTGTTCGAGTGTATGAAAATTGTGTCTGAGATCGTGTTTACCTGTTCGTTTATAATGTCACTGTCTTTCTAACAGCTCTATCTTTGTTTTTATAGAAAATAAGTTAAATTTATTTATCTGGTATCACAGTGTCTATCAATAATATATGAAACAACTTTTTCATATGAAGTGTGATATTAGTATCATAGATTCTATATTTTTTTATCAATTTGAATTATCTTTCAAATAAAACCTTAGGATTCACAAGATATTCAATTTGATTTTTATTTTTTCTTTCAAGTGCCTTAGTATCTTCAGGCATTCCTTAGCAACTTCAGTTCCAAAGAACAAAGTATGGTTAGCAAGCGGGATCGTCATTTAATTTTTATTACTTTCTATTATTCTGATTAAGTTTATAGGTCTACCCACTATAGGAGCACACAACTTCATTTTCTGTTATTTGTTATTTGTAATAGCAATGCACAGTATTTTGTAAACGTTTTTATTTTGATATATTTCAGTAGCTAATGACAACTAAAGATATCCTAATGAAATTTCACAGAGGCCAAGCAGAGGTATTTCTAAGTGAAGTTAAGGACGATCGGTCCCCTAGGATAAAGGAGGGCTTCTGGGTATGCCCCCAAATTTGGGTATCTCGTGATTAAAATTTTTTTGGAATTGTCATAAAAAGTTTATTTATCGCTCAAATGTTAAGAGTTTTCGAACTTAAGTAGACCTTGAAAATATCTACAACAAATGTGCTAACATGTCTAAGTTTGCCCTTTTAAAGGAATAGAAAAAATTTTTTTCTAAATTTTGGCCGACCCTAACCTAGTATTTTTGACGTAGCTTACTTACTTATGTTCGGATTATCATTCTAGGATATTGGCTGTATTCTTAAAAAAATTTAGAATAGAACAGTAGTAAGGTTATTTCTAATAACATGTTTCGTTAAAAAGTTACATGCCGTTTTTTTAAAATTTTCTTCAAAAAGGTGGTATGGTTTTTTTACTTTTATAATTGAAACTTACTCGGAGCGTAAAGCATCGATTACAAAAAATTATGCAGATTATTAAAGCTCCATATCTTGACTACATATTCCAAAAAGGATTCGACAGCCCTGTAGTTAACAAAGCAACAAACCAGTTAAAAAAAACAAAACAATTTTTGGAACATTTGTTCGCGTTTAAGGAATTTATGTGTTAAAATAAAAAAATTAAAAATTTTATTTTACTTTTTCATTAAAAGCTCTCTTATATATATTGCTTCGAAATTTTTTAAGAATATCTCGATCCGTTTAGATATAATGGCAACTCAAATTATATATTTTATTTTTCAAACAACTACTTTAACGTGAAATTAACAGTTTTAAATGACACCTAAAAAATACGACGTGTAAAACAATGTTAATAAATTGTTAATCTATAAGACATAAGCTTTCCACTGATATCATCTACTTGTATAAAGAGCATATACTTAAGTTGGATGCCCCTGTAGGCTAATAGGTAGTGTACTAGCTTGTCAGTATGGGGGTTGTGGGTTCGATTCCCAACGAAGACCTTGGTTTTTTTTCACTACAAAAGTAAAAATTGACTGTCGGTGGGGCTGCTCAGCGATAAAGGCATAGGCACTGGTCGCTGAGCTGTCTTTATACGGCAGTTAATTTCCGACTATCTTCTACTTTCACCACCTATTTCATCTCTTCTCTATCTCTTTCTTAAAGAATGTAGCACGGTACTTGACTAAATAGGCATTGTTGCCTGAAGTGCTACTTCTCTTTATAAAACACAAAAAAAAAATCTTCGCAAATCCTCGCCTTCTAATGAAGTTTTTCTCTTTTTTCTATGTAAAAATCAAAAATGTGTATAAAAGTTTTGTGTAAAACTGAAAGACCGAACATTGCATGCAAGATGTGATTATACACATTTTTTGTTTTTATATAAAAAAGAGAAAACTTTTTAGAAGGCGAGATTTGGGAAGCTCCTACAACTTAACTATCACTAAGATATCTTAAGTGGTTCAGGAGCTACCGAATTATTTCCAAAAAAACGTTCCACTGTGCAATAGCACATTCAAGCGGGTAGCTCAAATAGATGGCAAACATTTCAGCGATAATAGGAAACTAAATAATTATTTTTATTCTTTACTTTAATAACATTTGTTCATTCCCGCACAGTTAAAATAATTCTAAAGCTGCTTAAAATAAAAAAAAACATTTACTAGTCTTAATCAGTCTGATGTCTTATTAATAAGTATTTCAAATATTTGACATAAATAATATCTCTTCGATATCTAAACAGCAAATAAGTTCAAACCGTGAATATTTCAACATGTTGTAAAAGCCAAACCAAATATAATTTAATGTAAGTTATACCCAGAACTCTTAAATAGCGGTAAACACATTTACCTCCATCGTTCCTAACACTTTCGAAATTGAAAAAATACTGCAGTTTATTCTAAGATTTTTTAAAATTTATTATGTCAAATTAAATGCCTGCACTTGTTACGAAGAAGCTGCTTGTAATTTCTTTCTAAATACAAAATATTTTATAACTTGTTTCATAATGTTTTATGTAAAAAATTGTTAAATCTTGTATTAAAACTGCAGATACGATACATATACACACACGCACGAAAACTCAAAACAAATAAAATACAAAATATTGGAGAACACATTTACTAACAATACCCCTTTAATCCAACTGTGTACAGATTTTTATAACAGGCCATGACCAAACAAACAATGCTTTGTAGCCTGCTGTTTAAGTACAAACTTAAGCTGACATAAATTCGAACAGACATTTACACGCCCAACATACAAACAATCAAACAAACTGTCTTCATAAATTTTTTATTATTATTTTAATAAAAAAAAAAAAACTTCTTTTCATTCATTAAATTAATTTTTAAAGAATTAATAGACAGTGACGTAGATGTAACTAGCGAAGGCCACATACAAAACATATTAATTGCTGCTTCTGTAATTCGGTGGATTGTAATGAATGCGTAAAAAAATGTTTTCGAAATTTTATTGCATTTCATCCCATTAATTTAATTAGTTTTATAATTTAGATTTTTAGGTTTTAAAGCTGAAATCGATTCGATTGGCTCCCCTTAACATAGTTCCACAAAAAATAATCCAGTGGTGTTGAATCACACGATCTGGCTGGATCTGGCTGCTGGTTGCCGAGAAATTATGCAATCGGAAAATTTTGTTTGCAATAAACTGATCGTTTCATCTGCTGTGTGGCAAGAGGCATCATCCTATTTATACCATATGTCAGTGTGATATCCACGCTGTCAATAAGAGGCCAAAATTGATTTGTTAGCATCTCGAAATAGCGTGATCCATTGACCGTTACCTTATTTTCAGCCTCATCTTCGAAAAAAGAACGGCCCAATCAAGCCTCCAGCGCACCATTCAGTGGCATGTTGAGCATTCAAAGGCTTCTCAATAATTAACAAATAATTGACAAATTTGGATCTGCTCTAACACTGCGGCTCACGGCTGCATTTTTTTTTTTGTTGAACGACCAGCTCGAATACGCGTGGATGTTCGCACATTTTGAATCGAGCTTTCGACTCAAATTTATGGACCAAATTCTTAATAACGGTCTCAGAAGGACGATTATGTTGACCCAAAATATCACGAATTTTACGAAATCTAACTGTAATAGAACCACCATTTTAATAGTGGATTTTAATTATTTTAATGTGATTTTCATTCCTCAAAAACAAACTACTTGTTGAAAACCCCCATATAAAAATATTTTTTGCACGACAATTCTATTTATTATTCTTCTATTTAGTATTCTTCTTATTAATGATATCGTATGACTAAAAATCAATCAATTAGATTATGTATGTTTAGGTGCCCCTGTAGGCTAGTATATAGTGTACTAGCTTGTAAGTATGGAGGTTGTGGATTCGATTCCCAACGAAGACCTTGGTTTTTTTTTCACTACAAAAATAAAAATTTACTGTCGGTGAGGCTGGCTCAGCGATGAAGGCATAATCACTGGTCGCTGTGCCATCTTATATACGACAATTAATTTCCGACTATCCTTCTACTTTCACCACCTGTTTCATCTATTCTCTATCCCTTTCCTAAAGAATGTAGCAAGGTACTTGACTAAATAGGCATTGTTGCCTTAAGTGCTACTTCTCTTTTAAAAATAAATGTATGTTAGAAATATCCTTATGATAATTCATATAAGAATTTTCAATTTACTTTCTGTTATCTCAATATTCTTTAATCTCATCTTAGTGTTTTTATAAATTGACATCACTGTTTAATACCCTTTTTAAATCTCTATTTATTTATTGTACTAACTTGGTAATTCGAACTCTCGAACTCACGCCTGAAGATTTCTGCTATTCGTAAACACTTTAGTGTTTATTTACGAATGCTAAAACGCCGTATTTTTGCACAGCTCGGTGTTTTTGTTGCAGACATCCAAATGTATCCGAAATAATTTTTTTTTGTATAGAATTATTTTTAGTTTATTGTCTTTTTGCTGTGCTGTTTTAGTGAGCAGTAGTGAAATGGCCATTTAGATATGCTTTCTTCTACAGTTATACATTTATAATACCTTTTTAAAAATATATATTTTCTGAGAATATCTTAAAATATTTATTTTTAAAGGAATGTAGCACAAATTATCGTAGCTCAAAATAATTTGTATTTATGTGTAGTATCAAGAGTGCTAATATCAAACAGGTCAAACCAAAAACCAAATGCAACTTAAAAATAAATAAATAATTGAATATATTTGGGTAATTTATTCTAAAATCTCCTTTTAATTTAGCAGAGTATGGACAGCAGTAAATTTTTAAGGGCCAATCTAAAAAGGAGATATTATTTATGATTACTCCAAATGAAGTAGTTGTACATTTAGGGGTTAAGGGGAATAAAAGAGGATGTAAAACGGTATTAGGTTTTCTGTTATTCGAAAAAATTTAAAAAGTTAGTATTAATGCTTACCTTATGGCTGAGCAAAGCAAATTACATCGACACAATGTGGAATGTATTTCACTGTTTTATCGTGCTCTAAAGAAATTAGGTAATTTGTTCCTGTTATTCGCTCGTTTTTGCGTTTAACTCGATTTTCCTTTAGGTCGCATCCATTGTGAATTGTACTGCGCATTACAAGGAAAATTCGTTTTTCACCAGAATGGTTCGTATGTGGAATGTTCTCCATTTAGAGGCCTTTCCTGCTACATTTAATGTAGGAAAATATTCTCCTCCCCATAACCTAATGTCCTAGTTCTAGCACTATACATTGCCTAAGTACTGGTCCGCGAAAAAAAAATACAGCTTAATTAAATTTATTACGCAAAGCAGAATTTCAACTAAAAGCAATTTAATATTTCGAATTCTCACTTAGATTCATAAGATTCATAATTTATAATTTTGCTTTATGAAATCCTATATTTTATGAAATTTAAGCGGCAATTTGGAACTGAATTTAACTAGTACAATGTGTCAACTAAAAACTGTCAACTCAGGTTTTTTATAAAATTCAAGCCAGTGATATCTAATATATTTCTTGAGTTTTGCTTAGATTAGCCTATATTAAAAAGCCATAAATTACATGGTATGATATGATGTTCTATATAAAATTCTCAAGCGTTATCGTTTCAAAGTACCTGTTATTTCAATCATGTGCACTAAACGCTATCATTATTATATCTATTTATTTAAATTCTCGAGTTAATCTACGTTAATTTATGCTAGATTCATTTAAACTAAAATACTTTATATCTTCGAACCAATTCTGAAAGAGTACTTCGACTACAAACAAGCTAACCGGTCTAGATATTCAGCATATAATAAAAACAATTTAACTACTAGGAGTGCAACTAATATAGATGGCATAGATGATTTGATAAATGAGTTAACTGATACAATTATATGTCCCAAAAACAAAACGATAAATCCCGCCTCGCAAATGCTTCCCCGCCATATTAAGGTCTTGATACAACAAAGGAATATCCATAGGAGAAATTGGATAAGATATAGAGATACTTTAGATCACTCAAGTACAAATGAGTATAATCACAAAATTAGGGAAGCAATTAAGGATTTTAAAAATATTACATGGAATAAAAAGCTGGCAGCCCTGAATAAGGGCTCTTCTACTTTTTGGAACATTTCAAAAATTTTAAAGAAGACAATTATGCCGGTTTTAAAACACAACGACGAAAAATATCATACACAGCAGGAGAAGTGTGAAATACTAGCACAGTGTTTTGGTTTAAATCACTCAATTTCTATAAATATCAGCGATACTTCTATCATAGCTGAAGTTAACAGCTCGATAGATCATTTTAACGCGATAAATGTGTTTCAACAAATAAAATTTCCTCTTTAATAAAAAAATCAGAAACTAAGAAAAAGTCCAGGTGTAGATGGAATAATGAACAGATGTTTAAAATTTTTGTCAAAAAAAGGAGTCGGTTTTATTACAGACGTTATAAACTCGTGTCTTCGGCTGCATTATTTTCCTAAAATTTGGAAGTATTCGAAAGTGGTGCCAATAAGAAAACCTAATAAACCTGCTGAAAGCCCGCTTTTCTATAGGCCAATTAGTCTCCTCTCCTTTTTAAGTAAAATACTAGAAAAAGCTATTAA
This sequence comes from Trichopoda pennipes, assembly GCA_030448955.1. Lineage (NCBI taxonomy): Eukaryota > Metazoa > Arthropoda > Insecta > Diptera > Tachinidae > Trichopoda > Trichopoda pennipes. Next base: position 19,990,051 of record JASKUP010000012.1, read on the forward strand.
GGAAATAATTATCGAATTTACCGAAACGCACAACATTTTACCAGCATACCAGTTCGTGTTTCGCAGAGAACATAATACTATTCAACCACTTATTAGATTACGTAAAGCTATAAGCACAAATTTCTTACAAAAAAGGTCTACTGGAATGATCGTATTGGACATAAGGGCTGCAGTATCTGCCATCATTAATTAAAATGGTTACAAGCTTTCTTTCTGACCGAACTTTTAGTGTTTTTATTGGTTTACGTCATTCGAGAGAAACGGTATTATTAGCTGGCTGTCGCCAGGGATCATGTCTATCACCAATATTATATAATATATTTTTTAGTAATTAATTTTAAGCACAAGGTCTTATTTAATAAACAATTTTTTAAAAAACTTTATTTTTTAATAAAGTGGCGAAATATCGAAAATATAATAAAAAAAAATAAAGTTTTTTAAAAAAATTTTTATTAAATAAGACCTTGTGCTTAAAATTAATTACTAAAAAATATTAAAAAAAAAGTCAAAAAATTATAACTATTATATTATATAATATATGTATATACAGCTGATTTTCCATTGCTTAACGGCTGCATAACTTCTATCTTTGCGGATGACACTGCTATACTCAGCTCTGGAATATATTCGGTCGACGTGTTAGCTAAATTACAATCAGCTCTTGTTGCAATAAATGCATATTTCTTAAAATGTAAAATTCTCATTAATCCATAAAAAACGCAGGCTACATATTTCTCAAGAAAAAGAAAAGCATGTTACTTACCTCAGCATAATATAACCTTTAACAATACTGAAATTCCCTGGATGGATAATGTGAAATATTTAGAAGTTTTTTTTTCATCCTAAACTCAAATTTAAGTGCCACATACCACGCACTATCGATAAGATCAACAACTTAATAAGGCTCCTTTCTCCCTTGGTAAATAGAAATTCCAAACTCAACATCCATAATGAAAATTTAATATTTAAAACAACGTTTCAGTCGATAATGTTTTACGCTACACCTGTGTGGTCTACATTGGCAGATTATCAAATCAAAAAACTACAAATTGTTCAGAATAAGCTGCTTAATATTATGTACAAATTGCCTTGGCATTATTCCACTCAACGTTTACATACTCTAGCAAACGTTGATCTTGTTAAAAATAGAATTTCAAAACTTATCACGAATTTCAATTTAAAATGCTTCAACTCAGAATTTACACATATTAATGAACTCGCTTCATCATAATTTTTACGTTTCGTTTTAATAAAGGTTTTTGAAAATGTTTCCTTAATTATCAAATATAGTAAATCCACACTTATAAATAATAAAAACCATTGTATATATATTTAAGTAGAAAAGGATCTAATCCTAACCTCTATCACTATATATTTTATAAAATACTAGCTGTACCTGGCCACGCGTTGCTGTGGCTGTCTGGTTAAATGGAAAAGAAAAAAAAGGGAAACGCACATTTCTAATATGTTTAATTTCACAAGGTTTGTGGTTATACAATATTTTTTGTTGTTCCATTGTCTGTGTAGATAAAGAGATTGTCTGGTTTACCAACTCTAGAATACGCAACATATAAAGCCCTGAGCTTTGTTGATGGTGATTGCAAACGCCAATTGAATTGGGAATTGCAATCTCTTAAATTGAGAAGGCATATCCGTTGGAATTATAGGAATGCGAGAAATGAGGACATCTTCACCTTTAAAATGTCCTGTCAAGATTGTTGCTTCTACGACGTTGCTCATTAATTTTTTTACTGCAAGCCGCGTGCCGTTGCAAAGCTTTGGCTGGTTGATATTTCGCAACATGATAATTGGCACGCCGATTTTCAATTGCAGTACGTGCGGTGGCGTGCCTAGCAGATCGAGGGAATTCAAAAATTCTGTTGGGTTATTAACCGCTTCATCTGCATAAATTTGTCCTTTCACTTTGAAAGTTGGCGTGAATTGAGCTGTTACGATTTCTGTGCCGAACGACATCATTTGGAAGCATGAGTTGTATTTCCTGATGTTGGATAGGAAATGCTTTGATTCTGTGGCATATCCGGCAAGTAAAGTTTTTAATGGCTCAGGCGGTTCTCCAAGTTGAGGCAGTTTAATTTTTCCGGCAGCGCAACACATTTCTTTCGTTTCTCCATTAAATTTCAGAGCCTTGCAATAAGGACAGACTTCAGCCATAGTGCCGATGAGAACATCTCGGCTCAAACTATAATCATCAGCTGGGTTGTAACGGAATGCAAGGCGATTGTAATCGTGTGGTTGCCGAGCACGGAGTCGTGTTTGACGCTGATCTACTGTTTCTCGTTGACGTCTTTCAGCCACTCTCAGCCTGTCGCGTTCATTCTGTTGAGAATAAAACTAATCTGAAGCTGCAGAACGCGATCGCCGTGCTCGCAACCGTGCATCCTCAAGTCTGACTGCACGTCGCTCTGCTGCTTCCTCATCACGTATTTGAGCCATTCTTTGTCTGTTCCGCTCGTTCACTGATGCCCGTTCTTCCTCAATTATATTTGCAATTACTCGTCGCACTGCTTCCGCTCCGCGAGTACGACGACCTAAGTTTGATCTTCTGCGAGGCATTATTTGGATGAACTAAAGAAGAAAGTTTTAACAAAAACATATAAAAGTTTTTGCAAAACATTAAAAAGGAAAAAAACACAAACAATTGGACTGAAATATAAGAAAAACAGTTGAAAAACGAAATAAAAAACGAAGAAAAAATAAAAAAATAAAATATACTCACGAAATAATCACTATTGTAAATGACACAGCTAAATTCTAACGCAATATTGCACGAAATAATTAAATCAAAATGAAAATAAATCGAAATCTATGAAAACTCAATTAACATAACACAAAAACTCAACGAACATTTACATTTAAATGCATGTTTTACCTGTCACAGGTGTGACATCTATATAATAGTAGATAACAGTAGATATATAGGTATATAAAAACACGCGCGTATTTGGTCGCAACGTTGTGTCAACATTTCACAGCAATCGGTGAAGAACTTTCGGAGATTTAAGATTTTGAACAAACGAACATTTACATTTTTATTTATTTTATAAAATATTAATTATTTAAAAATTTTAAATGTTTTACTGTGGGGGAGAGCACATTAATTTGGCCATTTTAATACTGCTCATATAGGTCATCAGTGGATTTTACACCAAATTTGTTATAGAAAACTCGTCTTATATCTCAGACCATTCTTAAAAGTTTTAAAAAATGTCTTAATATAAACATTACAACTGCCCACTCTTTCCATGTAAAAATATTGTGTTTAATTGTTTATCACCCAAAGTCTAGTCTGTTATTCAAGTTCTTTTTTCAAACATTGTTTACATGAAAAAATTATTAACATTATATCAACCTGCTGGTCTGCACGTACAACTCGTATGTGCTTCTGCTGCCTGTATGTGCATTAATTATATGAATTTTATTTTCATTCTTGTTTATTATGTATGTATGTATGTATGTAATGTCATATTTTTTCGCAGAATGTCAATAACGTTTAAGCCCTTTTTTGACTTACGCTGGGCTACTATAGTGCATAATGCCAAATAAGTTTTTTTTTGGTTACTATACCAATTAACTGATTTTAATATGATTTTAATATCCAATTTTGATACAGAATAGCAAGAAAGATAAAAAGACACAGTCTTCTGAACCATATTTTATTTTCTTAGACGATAGATTTCTCTCTAACTTTCTAACTCAAAACCACTAAAGTTTGTTCTCATTTTATGTTTTATTTTGCTGGCTTAATTAGCCCTTGTTAAAATTTTTAAAGTTTTTAATTTAATATTATTAGACTCCTACAAACAGCTGACAAATGTATACTTTAATGGCTTAAAAAAAGTCTATAAAGAAATAGTTATAACGGCAGTTATATTCAATATAAGAAAATAAAAATTAAAAATAGTAATTTATAAAAAAAAAACTTATTTCAATTGCATGTGCTCGTTGCTTTTTTTGGAATTTTGTAGAATTATTTACAAATGTTTTTTTATTTTTCTTGAATTTTCAAATTGCATATGAATGGTTTCCAATGGCAACCCTTATGTAGAAATGATTGAAAATAAACAATGTTTTTTGTTGTTTTTGAAATGTGTTGTAGTGTTTGTATAGAAGTGTCTTTGAGTCTTGCTGCTTATGCTATGTTGATTTTATAAAAAAATTCTCATAAAATCAGTTTGGCTTTGGATATAAGACTCTTAGGTTTTTTCAATACAATATTGGGGTAAAATTCACTGATGAGCTATGTGAGCAATAGCGAAATTGCAATATGGATATGCTCTTCCCCATTACAATACATTTCAAATTTATTTTTTATTTCTATTTAGATAAATGTTTTATGAGAATATCATAAAATGTTTATTTTTAATACCAATTTTTGTAATAAATATTTTATGAGAATATCATGAAATATTTATTTAAAGGAATCAAGCACGAAATAAAATTGCGCTTATAATTAAAAATAGTGTTAAGAAGATGATTTGTTTAAGTCTCAAAAGAAAATAATATCATTAAAAACATAAACGAAATGGGTGTATGTTACCAACTGCGCAGTTTTCCAAGAAATCCTATACCCACAAAACAACAACACGTAAATTAACAAGCAGAAAACAAAAACCCCTAATACAGAACAAAATAAGACACACAGCTAAACAGGAATGATAATAACAACAACAATATGGGATAATGTAAAAGTAGAATATTCTTGTAAGTGCAAGAATTGTGGTATATTAACGATGGCCCCAAACTGTCATAATCAAGACATGGACTAAAATAGAAAATTATAAAGGTCTTATGCAAATACCTGCATCCTATGAAGTTTTTTAGAAACAACAATAACAAAAGGCAAAACATTATGTGTGTCCATTCTCCCCTATCCTAAGCACTAGATGAAGATTGGTATTTTGATAAATGGAAGAAGTGCTACTCAACTGTAATGCCACAGATACCACTCTCTAGTGGACATCCCAAAGCCTAAGCTCAGGTATTTTACAAACATTACCAAAAACTCATAAAATCACCTGCCCAAAAAGAATATTGTTACGAATGTGTCTTACTTAGCTTTAAAAATAAAATAATTAAGCAATAAAGCGAACTACTGGTTACAAACTACGTAGAAGTTTACACACACAGCTACAATTTGATATGCTGTTTACTAAGTGCCTGGCTTGCAAAAAAAAAAATAATGTATGCTGTTTATCATCTAAACGCGCAAGACAAAAACTAATTTTACAACAACAAACATACATGTTGTTTACCATCTGCGTGGTTTTCTAAGAAACCCTTTTTTACAAAAGCAACAACAAATGTATTGAAATAAATCCCAAGCAGAAACCTTATCAGCATAAAAACAAAAGCAACTATACACACAGATATACAGGCGCCTATGCATCGAATAAACAACATATAACAACAAAATGCGATACAAAGGGAGTAGAAGATTCTTAAATCTTCTAGACCTTAAAGGGACAAGTATAAATAGGAGCGCGTCTGGATAGTGGATAGTCAGTCAGTGTAAAATTAAACCTTATCAAGTAAAGACGTGCATTATGAGCGAATTGTACAGTAGTGCCAACTTTGTGTAGTTAAAGTTAATAAAATTGTTATTAATTTAAAAACCTTAAAACTGGTTTATTTATTTTACAATAAAGAACAACAAAACGTTTATAAAAGTTATAAACGTAACAATATAATTATAGTACATAAGGCCACATTTACGACTTGTGTTTGCCCCATCAACGTACACTGTGACATTTTTATATAAAACATGAAAATGATCTTAAGCGCAGTTGTGAAAGCAGCAATGTGATCCACCAAAAACCAGTCATCGGTTATAAATTTCTTTTGTAAGATTAATCATTATCTCTCGGCGAACTACGAATGGGGTCATGTGAATAGAGTCTTTTTTAATTCTCGTAAGACGCAAAGTTGCATGCTTACGCATAGATCTGTGTTTGGAAATGGTGCTGCATCTGTTGCTATGGGTGAAATAGATATTACGAAATCGAAAGCTCTTGATGTTCTTGGCATAAATATTCAATGTGATGTTCGATGCATTAACACATTTTTCAGGTTTTCAAAGAAGCTTTTAAGTGTCTCGGTTTTCTAAAACGCTGTAAGAGATACTTACCACCATCCAATCTTCGTACTATTTATACTTATATATTTCGTTACTACAATGGTAAGTGCTCTAACGAAATTAGGGAACTCGTAAATTTTTGCGCTTGATTCGATTTACGTTTATGGTCGATTGGCCAGTGAATCGCACCACGCATTACAGGTAAAACTTGTTTTTTAGCAGAACAGTTCGCATGTGGAATAAACTCCCTCCAGAGGTCTTTCCTGTCACTTTCAATACAGGAAAATTCAAATCGAATGTCCACAAACACTACTCCCTCTTTTCTCCTCCCCATAACCTAATTCCCTAGTTCTGGTACAATGCATTTCATGAGTAGGGGTCATCCCCTGAGTACTGGTTGTAATGAAAAGAAAAAAATACATACATTCGAAATGTATGCAGGAAGAGTTTTTTTTTGCATATCGAATATTTTTATTACAAGTTTTTCAATTTATTTTCGAAAAGGATTATTTACTCGATTTAAAACGAGTAAAATCAAAAAACGTCAAATTGCCATATAAGGTAAAGATATCGAGGTTATCTGCGAATACCAGATAAGTTTTGTATAACCTGGAACTTTTATCATAATCAATTTGTAATTACTAAAGTGTATTAAAGTTAATCGGAAATTTACAGATCTTAGTTATTTAAAAATTATTATTTAAGGCGTTCAAATTGTTCTAATTTATTTAGTTTTGCAGTGTGAAATTAAATAAGTTAAACTTTTTTATACAGAAATAAAAATACAAAATATATGTAAGGAACAGACATAAAATAAGTTTTAAATACTTATTAAAAGTGGCTCTTAAATGTATTTTTTTCTTTTTCCAAGTATTTACATTTCTTATATTCAAAAATTACAAAAAGAAATACTTACGAGTTTTAAGGAGTTAAAAGTGAAAAGCTTTAACATTTTTGTGCATATAAACCTAACCCATAAATAGACTGTAGGTTTTCAACCTATATAGAATCCAAAAATCCTTTTTAAGCAAAATGATTATTCCCTGAAAGAAATTTCACTAAAAATCTATAGTTACAAAAATTTTAATTCAACAAAAAATTTTATATAAGTATAAAACACGAAAATATCAATTAATGAATGTTTAAAGATCAACTGAACAAGTTTGGTCTACATATCGTTACGAAGATGATTTTTTAAGTTTTAAAAGAAAATCAGTAAAGTAAAAAAAGTAAACAAAACGACCCACTGTGCATTTTACAAACTGTGTAGTTTTCTAAAAAATCTTATACACGCAAGACAACAACAATACGCTTGTAAGAAATAGTACGAAATGAGATAAACAACAGAAAACAAAACACACAGCCAAGCTGGCGTCCAAACTGACTAATAATAACAACAACAATATGAGGTGACGTTAAAGTAGAACATTTTTGTATGTACGTGAATCGCTTAAAAATCAATGTAAGCACAACTTACTGAGTAAATGAATTCAATTAAATTAATTCAAGTTGAGTCATCAGTGAGTGAAGACAACAAAGTTACCACCGTGTTTATTTTATGTGTATTGAAAGTATATAAATCGTTTAATTTAATTTAAAACTCTTAAGTACTGTGTTATTTTGCAAGAAAAGAACTCAAAATATCAAAACGTTTATTAAAAAGGAATAAACGTAATAAAAAAGTTGGCAACCCTGTTGTGAAGGCGTCTAAATTTTTTCGTGCTCTTCTACATTTTATTAAATTTAAATAAAATACCAATTAAAAGAATAATTGTGAGTTAAGAATATTTTTGTCTGAGTAAAAAAAAAAGTATAATCAGTTTTAAACATATGAAAAAAAAATGAATAAGCATCGTCGCAGTGTTAAAAACAATCAAAAACTTTGTGGTCAATGCAAATTGGTAGTAAACGAAGAACAAGAAGATTTTATTGAATGTGACAAGTGTGCTAAAGTCTACCATGTACTTTGTACAACATTAGATAAACGCAAGTACGATTTCTTTTTGCAAAATGAAGATGAAGAATATATATGTCAGTTGTGTGACAGTAGTTGTAGTATAAAACACGAGCTGAAAGAGATCAAAAGAGAATTAAAAAAATTGGATCAGCTGGCTGCTCTGACGGAATCTATTACTTTTATGTCAAAACAGTTTGATGATATCAACAAGGCCATTCAAGAAAATAAGAGGAATATAGATGTTGTACTTAAAGAAAATAAATTACTGAAAAATGAGGTTTAAAATTTAAAAGATTCGATTTGCTTTTAAATGATCAGCGTGTTAAAAACGACTGTATTGTTACTGGTCTTGTGGTACCATCTGGGATGTTGGCAATAGATACTGTGCTGAAGTTAACCAGTGACGCCGGTGTAAAGTTACAACCGGAAACTATAGTCGATGCATATTTTATAAGAAATAAAAATAGTAACCCAAGTAATGGAAACAAAAAACAAATGGTGATTGTGAAATTCAATTCAAAGAAATCGAAGGACTTAATGATGTCAGTTAAGCCAAAACTCAAAGAAAATGAGGCTACCCGAGGCGTCTTTGTCCGTGACTGTTTGAGTCGGGAAACTTTAAACTTGTTGAACCACGCAAAATCTCTAAAGAACGTGGGTTACCGTGCGGTGTATACTGCAGGCGAGAAAGTCTTTATAAAGAGGAGCGAATTGTCAAGACCTGAACGTATACAAAATGCAAATGATGTCGATAATCTCTTGTTAGAAGCTACAACTGCGTCGAGAGGTTGGAGATCACGTCATGGACCTCCAGATGTTGTAGCTGAAGATGATGTACACGTGTCACCTTAAGTATTTAATTACTGCTGTAATACATTTTTTATTTTTTTGTTGTTAACTATTATTTTTATTTTTTCTCTTTTTATGATAAATAACCAATACTTCTTTTCTTTAAATTCTTATAAAAATTACGCAAAATCTTATAAAAACAAATATTTTGATATAATAAGTTTAAACGTCAGAAGTATTTCTTCTATTGATAAATTTAATAAATTCAAAACCATGCTTTCCATGCTACCAAGGCTACCCATGATTATTGCTGTTCAGGAAACCTGGCTGTGTAAGAATCTTGTTCAAATCTACAATATATACGGCTATAAAAGTGTGCATTGCTGTAGATCTAATAGTTTTAGAGGCACCTCTGTTTTTATTAGAGATAACCTACAATATACTTGCGACATTTGTGACAGCAACAATTACGTTGAAGCAGTGGGCGTAACATTGGAAAGTCAAAAACTTCACTATAAAGCGATTAAAATAATAACTTTTTATAGATCGCAAAAGTGTAGCGTAAACAATTTCTTATTATTTCTGGAGAATATCATCCGTGCAACGGCCGCAGTCCCTGTATTATTGTAGGTGATACCAATATTAACAGTTTTGAGGCAAATCCGAGGAATTACCTTGTCAACCTACTACATAATTACGATTTTAGGAATTGTCATTCATTAATCACTCGCCCAATCAGTGGATCGTCGATAGATCATATTTACAGCAACATTCGGAATTCTTTATATATAGATTCTATAGAATGTGATATATCGGATCATAATTTATTGGCTTGTAGAATAGAATTTAAAAACGTAAACCAGTCTTACGTTGAGAGGCCGTTTGTATACTTTAATTACAACAAAGTTAAACTGTACATCGATAACAATTTACACAGAATGGTGCAATCAGGTGACCCTTCAGAGGACACGTCAGCATTAGTGGCTTGTTTACAAGATGCTATATCAAACTCTTCTTGCGAAACATTAAAAAGGAGATCAATAAAGGAAGAAATGACGCCGTGGGTTAATGGAAATTTGAGGAAAATTATTGAATATAAACACAAACTTTTGAGAAAACGAAGATTATGTTCTAATAAAGCAGAATTGAATGGGAGAATAAGGAGAATCAGTAACATAATTAAAAAAGCATACAGGAACTCTATGAACAATAATTACGAGGACAAGTTAAAGGACATTCAGCATGATCCAAAAAAAAGTTGGAAATTTTTAAATGAAACTCTTGGTAGAGCCTCTAACCACTCTATTAACATAAGGGATGCAAATAGTGACGTAATTAGTTGCGACTTACGCAAAGCAGAAATATTTAACAACTATTTTACAAAATCAGTCAAAGATTTAAGGTTTGAAATCGATCAACTGTCTCCAGGATCGTTTAACTCCTTAAGAACATTAGTTCAAACTACTACACGATGTCAATTTAGCTACACAACACCCGAAGAGGTTCTCAATACTATACAAAACCTGAAATTACACAAAAGTTCAGGTCATGATAAAGTTTCCGCTAGAATAGTAAAAGAAAATAAGAATACGCTTGTCAATTACATGGTGAATATATTCAACAACATAGTTACCTTTGGAACATACCCAGACATATTGAAGATTCACAAAGTTATTCCTATTCCTAAGAAGATTCACGCTAATGCTGTAGATCAATTTCGACCAATTGCAGTTCTGTCTGTCATTGATAATGTGTTTGAACGAATTCTATACGAACAGATTTCATCCTTTATGGAAAAAAACAATTTCTTAAATGAGTTCCAGTATGGTTTTAGGAAAGGCTGTGGTACGGAAGAGGCAGTGGTTAATATTACCAACTTTATTTGAGGGGGACTAGATGAAGGTCACTGTGGTGTAATTGGTGCGTTTTTTGATTTAACGAAGGCATTTGATATTATCGATCATCGCATTTTACTGCAAAAATTGAGTCTTTACGGTTTTGCTGATAAAGATCTTAATGTTCTTGAAAGTTATTTATCGAATCGTAAACAATTTGTTCAGATAAATTCGCACAAGAGCCCTTTTAAGATGGTCGAGCATGGTGTCCCCCAGGGTAGTGTTCTAGGTCCTCTACTGTTTAGCATCTATCTGAACGACATCAAAAACCTTGGCCTTTCGGGTAAACTTTTTATATATGCTGATGATACAAGTATATTTTATCCTTACAACCATGAAACAGTTGCCAAAGCTTATATTGAACGAGATGCTGCATTAATTTTGGAATTTACAAGAGTGAACAAACTTTTACTGAACGCTAGGAAAACGCAGTTGATAAGATTTAAACCAACCAGTCGACGAAATGACTCATTCAGTGTATTTTTAGACGGAAAGGAATTATTAGAATCCACTTCCATAAAGTTTCTGGGTACCTATTTACAGAATAATCTCTCGTGGAGTGAACATATTCAACATATTAAGTCAAAATCTTCTCAGGCTATAGGTATTTTGTACAAATTCAAAAACAAATTTAGTGAAAATACAAAGCGGATGATCTACAATGCGCTAATTCAAACCCATTTTAATTACTTGGCAATTCTTTTTGGGTATAAAAAAACCTATGAATTAAGATCATTGCAGCGCTTACAAAATAAGGCCCTTAGAGTTGTTTACAATCTTCCTCTAATGTTTTCAACCATAGCATTATACCGAGACATATCCAAAACTATATTACCCATTTTTGGAACATATAAGCTACAGCTGCTGCTATATGTCTTTAAATGCATTCACAATATCGGTCATCATACTGTTGCCTTTTCACGAAATCAGCAAACATTTAACACACGTAATAACATGAACTTAGCTGTATCTATATGTAGATTTGAAACAACAAAGCAACGTATAGAATATATGGGTAGTCATGAATATAATAATTTACCTCAATACTTAAAATCAGTAACCAGAATCTCGTTATTCAAAACCGGTTTGAAAAAACACTTGTTTGAAAACCTTGAAGAAATTTTGATGTAATATCTATCTCAAATTTTTATTTTTTTTTTTCTCTATTATCTCAGACTATTTGTTATAAATATTTTGTTTTTTATTTTATTTTTAACGTAAACATTAATACTTTGTAAACTGAATTTTGTATAATATAAACTTGCCAACTTGCCTCATTAAAGCCTATTTGGCGCTGAGGCACTATTTTGTGAATTGAATTTTTTATGAATAAAAATACATTAATAAAAAAAAAAAAAAATTATTAAAAATCTTAAGCTCAAGCGAAAGTTCTAAAATACACCAACATTTTTTATCTTCCAGATAAACGAAAAGATTTAAAAATATTTCTAAAAATTATAAAATTGAAAAACTGCGACACTTATTTTTCTACTATGAGTTCCAGGTTGACTTACTTTCTAGTAATTGAATAACCTGTATTAATCACCTTGATTATAGCGGAAATGTTAATAAAGAATTATGCCCCTATACAAAAAGCTTAAAAGTCATGATATTTTTATTAATCTTTAGCAATTAACTTTCACAATCAACTCGAACGTATTATCTAAAAAGCATATGAGATAAGAGGAGATGCGAAGTTAGTCGTAGCTACAGCTGGGCTAGCAACCAAGGTAGCGGAAGCAGCTGCATAACTTAAGGGAACGGCAGCTGGAGTAGCCCTGACAATAGGAGCGGCAGCAGCTATCAAAGGTTCACGACGAACAACGGCATTATATCCATTGATAGAGTCAGAGGTGTAGTCAACGATACGTCTGTAACCGTCAGCATCATTTAAAGAATACTGGCCTTTAACGAAACCACCATCACGAATCTCCACTGCATTTTTGAAATCACCAGAAAGGCTATCCTTAACATCATAGCCATAAGAGTATTGAGGATAAGTATCGTATTCTTCAATTCGGGCAGCAGCACCTACAGGAGCTACAGCTGGAATTACTGCGGCGCTGGCAATAGCAAAGCATACAGCAAAAAATGCAATGAACTAAAATTATAAGGAAGAAACAGATTTTACTTTAATAATCCCTATGGCAAAAATTTGATGATGTAACAGCAGTTATAGTCCTTACTTTGAAAATCATTTTTATGTTATTATTTTTAAGTGCTTTCAAAACCAAAACTGGAAGTAAACTATACTGTAAAGTAACTCACTATTGTCTTTAATAAGAAAATTGCAAAAAAAAAAAACATAAAAAAACTATTCCATAAAAATGAACCAAATAAATGAAAAAATATAAAATACAAATCAAGCAAAGCTACAAATAGTACAGTTAAACGTTGATCGAATTTTAACCATCCAATAGTTATGTGGACTAAGCGTAACGACAAATTTAGCAACAAAGCACCAACAACAAGATTAAATAAATTAAATAAAATTTATAATTAAATAACGTTTTCAAGATCTTCATTTAATATTTCTGGGACATTTTCGTATTGCAAGAATGTGAAGTTTGCATACATGCACATACCTTGATATTTTCAAATAACCACATCATATAACAAATCATCACTCATTTGCAATAGCAAAATCAAAAATAATATCAGTTTTTCGGAGAATATTTTAAAATTATAAAATAATTAGAATTTGCATTAAAAACAAAATGTTAAAAAAATTTAATTTCATAAAAAAAATAAAATAAAATCGCATTATAAACGAAATACAAAATTCCATGGATAGACGAAATAACATGAAAGACATGAATGCGAAATTTAGCAGAATTTTTGCGTAGCTCTGAAGGCTGACGAAATACAAATAAGTACAATACAAATGAACATAATCACAATACATTAATTGAGAATTTTATAGAAAAGAATAAACTGCAGTCAAACAGATATATGACATGCACTGTTCGCATATAACAGTTTTACATATATTATTCAAATAAAATAACTACTTTTGTCATGGCCCTCGGTAAAAACCACGTTACTGATTGTTTGTTCGGTATGGTTGCCATAAACGAGTGTCGTCGTGTTGTATCAATTGTCTCTTTGTACTCTTTATTTCTGTTTTTAGTGTTGTATATTCTAAGCAGTTTTCGATAGTAGTGGGTTTGTAGACGTTGTCTTTAGCTATGGTGTAAATTGTGTCGAGATCTTTGTTGTTTCTATCTGGAGTAAGTGGGGTTATTTTAATTCTGTCTATCATATGTCTAAAGGCTGCTAGTTTATGTTATGTAGGGTGGTATGAGGTGATTAGGATAGTAGTCTCCATCGCAGTTGGTTTTCTATAAATATCAAATGTTAGATAGTCAGTTTCCTTACACAGGTCCTAGAATATATATATATTAAATAACGAGAGTACGAAAAGAACACTGAAGATGGCAAACAGCCGAAACCGGTTTGTTCACAAACCAAATTTGACGAGGGTCGACGGAAAACCGTACCCAAATAAAATATTAAATAACCCTTTTCACAAAGAAGCTTTACTCACAGCGAATTATACAGACTTACTTGTATCTGTAAACATACTGCTACGTTTATAGCTTTTATAAACGTTTTGTTGTGAGTTCTTTATTGCAAAATAAATAACACCAGTTTTTAGAATTTTTAGATTTATAACAATTTTATTTACTCTAACTACACAAAGTTAACTCTTCAGAACAATTTACTAAAAAAGCACGTCTTTACTTGATGCGATCTAATTTTACACTGATTGACTATCCACTCAGACGCTTCCCTATTTATATTTGTCCATTTAACGTCTAGCAGATTAAAGAATCTTCTACTCCCTTTGTATCACATTTTGTTTTTGTATGTTGTTTATTCCATGTATAGGCGACTGTATGGCTGTGTGTGTATTTGTTTTTGTTTTTATGCTGATAAGGTTTCTGCTTGGGATTTATTTCAAAATATTTGTTGTTGTCTTTTTGTATAAAAGGCTTTCTTAGAAAACTACGCAGATGGTAAACAACATATATGTTTGTTGTTGTAAAATTAGTTTTTATCTTGCGCGTTTAGATGGTAAACAGCATATAGGTATTTTTTGTTTTTCTTGAATGCCAGGCAGTTAGTAAACAGCATATCAAATTTTAGTTGTGTGTGTATAAAATTTCTACGCAGTTTCTAATCATTAGTTCGCTTTATTGCTTAATTATTTTATTATAAAACTTAAGCAAGACACATTCGTAACAATACTTACATATATAAAACAAACTGGACGAACACTAAAAACAAGATTTACAGAACAAATTTGACGAGGGTCGACGGAAAACCGTACCCAAATAATATTTACAGAACACATACACATTGCTCATACAAACGAAAAAGAGAAGACTCCAAATTTTTATTACACCTAAGCACTCACGGACACGCAATAAGGGAAATAGATAAATGTATGACACTATAACATTAAATTGACCCTGCATAAAATGCCAGATGACAGGACATTCTACCCACATGGATAGATAGCATCCTAAAAAAAAACGACATAACCGAACACTGTTTATACTATTAGACATAATATTAGCTCTCCAGTACTATCTAGAAACAGGTCTTGAAAAATATGTCATCGCATCGAAAGCGCTCGCCAAACAAACAGCCAATAACGGCGGTTTTACCGAGGCACGGTAGCTCAGAATCAATCTTCATTGGCCAAAACCTATATTTTTTCTTGACATAGATTTTTAAAGTTTTTATGCCATCAGAAAGAAAACATATCGAAACTTGGGTAGCCGAAAAATTTTGGCAAAATATTCGCAGTAGTAGGCGTGGCATGCTGCTAAAAGCAACGAGTTTAAGTTAATTTAGAAATAAAAAAATGATCTCATATTAATTGCGACTTCTTAGAAACTATTATTGATAATGTTATGTTGGGTGGACTGTTGTTTTTCACAAATGGTATTTGAGCACCCTGTATAATTTGTAGTTAGGGTGTTATGTAATAAATTTGAAACCACCATATATTTGTAAAATTTGAAGTTTAGCAGAGTCTAAATTTTAAAGGACAAAAAGGCCAAAAAATCGAAACCACCCAAAGAAAGGCAACAGTGTTTTCTTTAAGCCTATATATACTTTTATACCCGCCCGGACCCATTCGTAGAACCCTTTTTTTGTTTTAATGAAAATACTCAAAATTTTTAGAAACAAAATTCTATCAAAATTGCTAGTAAATTTACTTTAGAAACTATTGACTGCCATAAATACAAACTGCAGATAGCAAAACGTAGGGAGAAAGAGAGGAAAGTTATTAGTGGTATAAATATTTCTTTAAATGTTTGAAAAACTTCCTAGAATTTTTCATGCATTTTTGCACAGGTGTTTCAATTACCTGCTAAAAATTATAGGAAAAAATGTTTATAAATTCATTCAGTAAAGTACAGAATGGAATGCTGCCTAGGTACGGTATAATTATGTACTGTTTATTTTCGAATCCTGATATAAGGAAAGTAATTTAGCAATAAATTTTAGTTTCGTACATCAATTAATTATTATAAATTCATTATTTCCATAATACCATTTTAAATTACTTGTATTTAGTTTTAATATATTTTATCTATTTAATCTTAATACATAAATTATAAAAAATCATTTATAGTTAACTTTCGTTAATTTGTGCTAGATTCCTTTATTTATACTTATATATTTTTTGATGTTCTCATACAATATTTATTATTTAGAAATTTTTTAAATGTATTACTGAGAGGGAAAGGATTTCACTCCTACTCAAGTTCATCATAGTTCATCAGTGGATTTTACCCCAAATATTGTAGAGCACAATGAAGAGTCTTATATCTCAATCCAAATCGATTAAATAAGAATTCAATTTTAACAATACAGAAGAAAGACAACAAAACTCAATAATACTATTAATAAGTGCCCTAGTAGGCAAGAAGGTAGTGTACTCGCTTATAAGACTGCGGGTTGTGGGTTCGATTCCCAACAAAGGCCTTGGTTTTTTTTCACTAGAAAAATAAAAATTGGTGGGGCTGCTCAGTGATGAAGGCATGGTCACTGAGCTGTTTTAATTTCCGTAACTATCCTTCTACTTTCCCTTTTCTAAAGAATGTAGCACGATGCCTTAATGACTTAATTTTAAGCATAATTAAAGCAAAATTTCACAATTCAAGGCTTGCTGAGTGCGTTCTTTCTATAAGAGTTCTTTTTTACGAAATTTAGATATCACCCTAGTTTAATTAAATTATTTTTTGGTTTGTGAACAAACCGCTTTCGCTTATTTGCCATCTTCAGTGTTCTCTTTATATTATTTTCGTTCTATTGTCAGCTGTGTTTATATAGTTCGTCTTGTTCGTCTTCGTGCTATTGCAGTCGTCACTTTCTCTCTTTTTTTGTCTGTATTTCTCTCTCTCCTTTTTCGTTTGTTTGTTTTTACCTAATTTGTCTCTCCCTTTTCATTCGTCTCTCTTCCTACCTAAATCCTTTTACGACCATGCTTGTTATTCGTTTGTGTTTATGTTTGAACCCATTGGCTTTTTTCTATGACATAATAACCTGTAGTTGTACGTTTATGATGTTCTTTATGGCTTTGGTCTTGTGCACCTGCGTAACGTGTTTATGTTGGTGCGATGTTTGTTTTCTCGTAAAAATGTTTCAATAGTTTAAATATTGTGTCTGAAGCAGTTTTTATTTGTTTATTAATTATTCGTCCGTCATATGTTTTCTGTTTGTATATTTCCATGTTTCCTAATACATTTAGTCTCCTTCCTTCGTGCTGTGTATGAAGCAGTTCAACCGTTGTTCCTATATGTCCTGATGTACATTTGTTGTTGAATATATGGTTCGCAAAATTTGATTCTGGAGTTGATTTTAATTCTCGTAGGTTTTTGTCATAGTCTCTAATGTGTTCCCTAAATCTGGTCTTAATTTTTCGTCCTGTTTGCCCGATATAACTACATTGGCATGCACAAGTTAATTTGTACACTCCTTGTTTGTCTAGTATATTTGTCTCGGTTGTTTTATTCTGCCTAGGTTGCTTTTTGTCCTGAATACCGTATTAATGTTGTGTCCTCTAAAGAATTTCGCCAGTCTGTATGTTAACGTAATCCAGTTCCCCTTTTTATCCCCCTGTTCTCTGTCCGTTCCAATCTGCCACCTGATGTTATCATAATGTTCATTTATTAAATTATCTTAATTTCGTAACAATATTATTACTTAGGTCCTGCTCCTACTCCTACAGCAAAAAACAATGATAAGCCTTAAGGCTGCAAATTGTAATCTAAAGTTGTCTGATTTCATTAAATACGGTGCTATTGATTAAATTATAGTACTTATTGATTTTATTGGCTATTTGCAGATTTTAAGGTGACGCAGGGTAGTGCGTTATATTAAATCATTGCCACATGTGTATTAAAATATAAGGGGTAGTTGTTTTGTGTTTTTAAAAGCAAAACTTCCGGCAAGAAAAATAACAATTTGCAAGCACTTATTCGTATTAAAAGGTTTTCACATAATTTGAACTTATTTGCACCCACATTCAAGGACATTAATTAGATCACAATGGACCATAATTAAAAAGCATAAATGTTTATATTAAATATTTGTTTATTATTTATTTTAAAAGTTTTTAGACAAAAAAAAATATTTTTTAAATAATATAACAACATAACAATAATCACACGTATTTCTTTATCCTAACTTTTGCAATCAAACCATGAGAAATTATCTAGTAAGCGTAAGAGATAAGTGGAGATGCAAAATTAGTTTTAACTACGGCAGGGCTGGCAATCAATGGAGCCGCGGCCTTGACAAGGGGAGAAGCGGCATAAGTAAAGGGAACGGAAGCTGGGGCAGCGACAACAGAAGCTGTTTTAATAACTGGAGCAGCGACAGCAGCCACCAATGGCTCACGGCGAACAATGGCGTTGAAGCCATTGATGGGATCGGAAGTGTAGTCAACAATGCGTCTGTAACCATCAGCATCATTTAAAGAATACTGGCCTTGAACGAAACCACCGTCACGGGTTTCAACTGCCGTCTTCGAATCACCAGAAATGGCATCCTTAACATCATAGCCATAGGAATATTGAGGATGTGGATCGTATTCTTCAACCTGGGCAACGCCCGCTAAAGGAACAGCAGCTGGAATAACACCGGCACTGGCAACGGCAAGGCAGGCAACTAAGAGTGTAATGAACTAAAAGAAAAATATACTTTTGGAGTAACGTAACTGCTTTATAGCTTAAGAACATTTAAATATTTCTTACTTTGAAAGCCATTTTTGAGTTGATTAATTTTTTTAAACGTATGCTCTAAATACCTAAAGTGGATTTGAACTGTGTCACTTAATTGTCGACCGTGTCTTTTTATATCAAAATGACAAAACACAAAATCCACAACAAATTTACTAAAATGTATGCGAAAATGTAAATAAAAAATATACGAAACTAATACAGGCTAACGAAATGCTACGAACTTAAATTACTAAACGTACCTTGAATTGTAAATCATTCAATAAGTTTTTGAATCGTTTGTAATATATTTAATACCAACAACAAACACTATTTGGTATCGAATTAAAAATTAAAATGTTAATTTCTTTATTTAAATTTAATCAGCCAGACTAAAGTTTCTTAATAGAGATGCAAGAAGTGCCTGTAAATGTTTTAATTCGATTCCATTACTCACTGACTCTTGTACTTTCATTCTCATTCAGCTTTCAAATTTGCACACATGCACTAAGCACGCTATACATACATACATATGTACATACATATGTTCATACATAAATACATACATACATACGTACATAAATATGTTCATACATAAATACATACATACATACATATGAATAATTTATATCGACAAAATAGCTGTGAGAAGCCGCAGCCGTTTTAATACCAAACTATAAAAAACTTATTAATTTGTTTTCTTACTCGTATAAACTCGAATAAAATCATCCATTGAATTAATTTCAAATTTTTTTACATTCATCCAACACCGTTTTTAGTTATTTAGTTTTGTTACTTAACTGTTACTTAACGCTTTCCGTCTGACGGCTTAGCTGACCTAGGTGACAAAATGCCTTACCAATATTGTTAAATTGCCGATGTACGAAACGCAGCCAAATTAAATTATCAAAGTCAAAGCACGCAAATAGTGTTAATTTAATCATTTTATTTTGGTTTTATTTGAACAACTTTAGGCGCATTACGAGTACCAACAACGACAGCGTAGTTTTAATATTTGAATGAATCGTAACTGATTTGCCTTCATAGCAAAACAAAACGGAATTCATTGGCTTACACTTCAAGCAAATAAATTTTAAGCTGATGGCAGTAACAAATTATTTAAGTCATATATTAAAAACTGTTAACAAGATATTTATCTTTTAACTATATCTTGATCTTTTTAGCTATATAAATTGTGTCTTCTGTTAATTATTTAGTTAAATACTTTTTCATAGTTAAAATCATAAATTAGAAAACACCGGCGATAAGCCTAAAGCCTCAAATATTAAAAGTATAGATTTTGGGTTACTGGGGATATTGTTTTTATATTTACAAAACACCGAGAACAAAAGACAGCCTTTTTTTGATGCAATATTGTTTATGTTTAGGGCTATTAAACAACGAAACGAATATTTTAATAAAATCTAATTGTCAGGTGACGATTCCATTAGAAATATTTCAAACTTCTCTCTGCATATTTTTTTTTTACAAGTCAAGTACCGTGCTACATTCCTTAGGAAAGGGATAGAGAAGAGATGAAACAGGTGGTGAAAGTAAGAGGATAGTCGGAAATTAACTAAGGTATAAAGACAGCATAGCGACCAGTGACTATGTAGCTTGAACCGAACTTTTAATTGAACAGCAACCCCATAATTTTTTAATGAATGACCCTCTATGTTGTTTTTTTTTTTAATTTAATGGCCCGCCGCAAGTTTTTTTTTAAATTTACTGGCCCGCAACTCAAAAAGTTCGCCCATCACTGCGCAAGACTATAACAACTGGATATGCTAACTGCGTAGTTGCCTAAGAAAACTTTTAGATACAAGACAACAACGACCTTAAAAGAAATTCCAGGAAGAAACCTTAACAGCATAAGAACAAAAACAAAAATACACACAGACCATCAGGCGCCTATACATTGAACGCATAACATAATAACAACAAAATGTGATACAAAGAAAGAAGAAAATTATTTATTTTTCTAGACCTCTAGCGGACAATTTAAAAAAGGCAGAATCAGAGTGGTTAGTTAGTTAGTTAAAACATAAACCTCGTGCATGTTTAGTAATTGTTCTGTACTAACAACTTTGTGAAGATTCTAAAATCTGGTGTTATTTATTTTGCAATAAAGAACTCAGTAACAATAAAACGTTTATAAAAGGTATAAATGTAACAATATTTAATTTCTATTACATTTAAAAATTCTAGCATAAAATACTATTTTATTTATGGTACGAGAGGTAAAATTATTATTATCAGGAGATATAATATTGGCACTAGAGTTATCGTTACATTTTTAACTTTAATTTTTATTTCCATCTTGACGGAAATGAGCTCAGATCACAAAAATATGAAAATGAAGTAACATATTATAGACCGAGAAACATTGAACTCCTGAAAAATTGTACATCATTCGAAAAATTTCTTGGGTATAAGAAATATTTGATTAGGGTTTTCTTGCACGTATTTTTGACTTTAGTGCAGGAGTTCATATGCAGATGTGCTAGATATGATTGCTCTCTAATTGATTCCAGTTATCTGAATAATGAACTCAATGTAAATTGCTCTTGTTAGGTAAAATTTAAAATTAATGTCAAGGCGAAAATTCTGGTGATATTACAATTGCATTTACTTTTAAAAATGTCCGATTTCGGTTTGTATATTAATTATTAATTTATTTGGAACAACATTTCAAAATTGGTTGATCGGTCCGAACTCCTAACTAACTAATGAAAAAAATTAAAGCTTTAGAAAGAAATATGGATTTCAGCTATAAATAATAAATTGACTTCTATCCAAAACTTAAGGGACTATCATTTTTAATTTAATCTACGTTAATTTGTGGTAGATTCCTTTAAAAATAATTCTTTTTTGATATTCTTATAATTAAAAAATTATTATTCAAAAGATATATTTAAAATGTATTATTGCGAGGGAAGCAAATCCATTCACTATCATCTTTTTCATTTCCATTAAAAACATTTTTAATTGGTGTCTAAAAAACGGGTTATTTTCCTATTAATTTTAAAAGGGCTAAGGTCATTCCAATCCTAAAACCAGGAAAACATGCAAAATCGCCAAAATGCATGCTAAACTGCCTGACAAACATTTTTAAAAACAACACTCGTTGGATTTAACAGAGGATAATAATTTAATAAATAATAACAAGTTCGGTTTTAGGAAGGAACATTCAACAGTTCATCAAGTCAAATGAATAGTAAATTTTATACAACACAATAAACGCATTAGACGAAGCACTGGAATTGTGTTCTTAGACATTCATAAAGCATTTGACTTAACCTTTTAGGGTTTCCCATCTACTTGCAAAAGATCATTAACGGTTTTCTCAGTAATAGGACTTTTATTGTTACCATAGATGGAAGTAATTCCACAGAGAGAAATATTCCAGCTGGGGTTCACCCATTTTGTATTCCCTTTATACACATGACTTTAAAGTTTTAAAAGCTTAACACTCAGCCCTACACGCTGATGATACGGCTACTATAGCAAGTGGAAAAGTTACAAATACTACAATATAATAAAAAATAGAGGAAGAGCTCTCGAGCACGCCAGTAAATATTTCTATAAATGGAAGATAAAGATCAATGAAACAAAAACGCAAGTCATAATCTTTCCATTAAATAAATCCCCTTTAAGAATTCCAAACATTCCACTAAGCATTCAGGGAACGGAAAGTAAAGTATCTTTGTATAACTTTGGATAAAAAATTAACATTCAAAAATCACATCTTGAAAACGTGCGAAAAGGCTATAAAATGTGGTTTTCCCACTCTTAAGCCGCAGATCTACGCTCAATATTAAAAATAAGTTGTTACTTTAGAAGACTTGCATTCGACTAATAATGACTTTTGGCTTTCAAATCTGATGCGGTAAAGTCGGTCGCAAAAACGTTTCGAAAACAGCTGCAGATTATTCAAAATAAAAATCTTAAAATTATACCTAAATTAGATGCTACAAAGAAGATACCATCAATGAAGTCATTAGTGAATTAACAAAAAGCTTTGAAGATCGAAACAGATCATCTAAATATGATTTAATAAGCAACTTGTTAGTGTATATACCTTCTAAACCTACATCACGTGGGTGAAAGAAGTTTATAACACAAAAATTTCTTGAAAATTCAATAGGTTTTTTACTATCTTTTTTTTTATCTACAAATTTAAATATATAATAGAAAAGTTCCTTTTATATTATATAAATAAAATTTCATTTGCTGCAATACTTATATAAAAGATTACATACATTTAAAACTGTTTTGATAGTCCAAAATAAAATATAAAAAAAAAAAAAAAAAACTATCCATTCACTGTTGCTCATATAGCTCATCAGTGGATTTTACCCCAAATTTTGTATAAAAAATTCAACAGTCTTATATCTCAAGCTAAATTGATTAAATTAAAATTTTTATTGAACCAACACAGCAAAAAGACAACAAAACTTAAAAACAATTCTATACAAAAGGACAGCAAAGATTTTGGAAACAAAAACAGAAAGATGGAAAATAAAAAGTTAAAGAAGAAAATCATCTTCAGCAGTTGGGTGTAATTTTACCTCACCTCGTGAATAAGCTGCTGTAAATCCGATGGATCCACAAAGAGTGACTAGTTTGGTATGGGCTGAGGTCATCATCGCACCGTATTTCCTCGAAAATAAGGTCGGCCATGCAGTAACCATGAATGGTGTTCGCTGACATTAGATGATAAACGATTTATTGTGGCCAGAAATTGTGTATATGTACCTGGAAGATATGTAATTTCAGCAGAATGATGCCACTTGCCACACAGTCATCGAAACAATGGATCTTTTGCTTTTCCTATTTTGAGAAAATTATATTCCATTTAAATGTAATTATTCGTAAAGTAAGACCATCATCGGTCGTCACAAAGTTTGCAGGCAGTTTAATTTGAACTCGAAATGTTTGCTGTGTCTTTGAGTTTTGTTGTTTGCTGTGTTGTTTAAATGAAAACTCTCATTTAATCAATTCGGCTTGAGATATAAGACTGTTGAATTTCCTATACAAAATTGGGGTAAAATCCACTGATGAAATAAATATTTATATTTTAGGAGAATATCATAAAATATTTATTAACTGAATCAATCAAGCACAAATTAACGTATATTAAATCAAAAAATGATTCCAAAAATGATTCCAAAAATTAAAATTGTTTGATTTTATTTTCAGTTAAGAAAATACAAATAAACTTGAAATATTTATATTATTAAGTCTATGATTAAAGTTTAATAGTCGTGAGAAAATAGTTGGCTTCCTAATAAACAAATTGCTATAATAGGAATATCTACAAAATATGTATCTGTGAATACTTTTCAATGTCGTTGGATTAATAACTTTATATTTAGAACAAATACAATACAAGGCAAAAAAGGTCGACTTATTGCTTGCATTTGTTGCAATTTATTTAAATAATGTAAAGTATTTTATTATACTTCGCTGCAAACTTTGCTTAACCTAGTCACAATTAAGGTATTGATTAAACGTTAGCAGAAACAAAACAGAAAGTAAAATGAAAAATCACACATTTTGACCGATTATTTTAATTGGCATAAAACAAAATTAGTTCAATGATATTGCGCCTTGGCAAGGTGCTCTAGCCGATCATATTGGCATTCAGCTGTTCAGCCAAATATATTTACACCATGTCTCAGTGGTACTTGGTCATGTTAAGAATAAAAACAAAAACAATGACTTGCAAAATAACAAAACGAAGAGAGGAAATATTTAAAACTCAAAACAGAATTAAGTCTAATTGTGAAAAAGGGAAACACTTTGACCACCTGTGTACGTACATACAATCAAATAAAACCAACCAAGGAGTGAACAAATGACTATTCACACAAATATTTTAAAAATAACAACAAACAACAAAAATAACAACTACAGACATTTGTTATGCACATACAGTTTTATATTTCATTGAAGTTTGCTTTGTTTTAAATATTTTAGGTATTTATAGAAGTAAATTATGTTTAAATTACACTTAAAAAATAAAAATTTGCTGGTACCATTTTTCAAAAATGGCTTTCTATAGCTTTGATCTCATAAATAAAACACGCGATATTATTTTGATGTAGTTACTTCCTGTGTAAATCTGCATGAAATTGAGCTATTCTGCTCTGAGCTAGGCTAAGCATAGTCTAACCTTAAGTTTTGCTTCTAGTGTAACCTTTTAGTCTAACCTATAGACTAAACCTTTCGTGTACCCTTAAGTGTTATCCTTAGTGCAGTGATGGGCGAGCTTTTTGGGTGGCGGGCCAATAAATTAAAAAAAAATCTTGCGGCGGGCTATTAAATTAAAAAAAAACAACATAGAGGGTCATTCATTAAAAAATTATGGGGTTGCTGTTCAATTAAAAGTTCGGTTTAAGCTATATATTTATTAGTTATATTACGTAATATTTTAAAAGAACATAAAAATTTTATAAGATACGCTTTTTTATGATTTTAAGATTTTCCAGATGTATGGGAAGCATGGATCTGTTTCTGACTTGACATAATTTCCTCAAAATCTGTTTGCAGCTGGGAGGATGCGACTTTTAATAAATTAAATAGACTCTCGTCTGACAATCGGTTTCTTATTGAATTTTTTCTGCATTTCATTACTGAAAAGGCTTGTTCACATAAATATGAGGAAGCAAACATTGCCATAATTTTCTGCGCATGATTAATTAGCTTTGGAAATTCATCTTTTGATAAGGATTTATAGAAATTAAGCTTATCTGTATTTAAAAATAGCTGTTTTAAATTATTATTAAATTGCAATTCTATAATTTCCAATTGTAGATCACATGGAACATTCTCAGAATTAACATTAAAAGGCATTGAAAAAATATCTAAACATGGTTGGATTTTTTTAAAGTCAGCAAATCTGGCCTCAAATTCTGAATACAGTTTTAATAAAGACTGTGAAAAGACTTTTAACTTCTCTTCACTCACAGGCCTCAAAGAATTAAGTCTTGGAAAATGAGTCAAATAATTCTTTCCTAAACATTTAGAAAATATAAACAATTAAATTTTAAAAGACCTCAAACTGCCCCAAGTTTCATCTATAAATTGATTTCTTTCCTGTAACTTCTTGTTCAGTTTATTATAGTGCTCGAGTAAATCCGTGAAAAAAGCAAACTCGATGCACCAATTCTTATCCTCCAATATTTCCCACTCATCCCAAATTTCAGTTTTGGTTTTTAGAAAAACTGTAATTTCTTCGAGAAGACTCCAAACTCTCGAGAAAGCATGCCCACAACTCAGCCACCTGATCTTTGTGTAATAAAGTATATCTGAAAATTCTGCATCAACTTCCGATTAAAACTCTTGAAATTGTCGATGCAACAAACCACGGGCTCGAATGGTATTAATTAATTTTAAAACAATATTAAGTACGTGGTTAATACACAAGGCAGGGCAGCCTTGCAAAGAACATCTTGGTGGATTATACAATGTAAAAAAATTGTTTCGCTTTCAGGATTCTGACTTCTATAAACTCCTGCAAACCCCATATTTCTTCCCACCATGTTAGGTGCTCCATCAGTTGTTAAATTAATTAATTTGGAAATTGGGGCATTAAATTCATTATAAATTATTTTTCCTGTCGTCTTTCCTTTCAAAGATCTCAAACAAGCTAGTTCTTCGGTTATTACAAAGTTTTCATCGACTCCTCTGATAAAAAATAGAAGTTGGGCTGTATGACTCCTGTCAACACTCTCGTCCATAGTTACTGAAAAATACTTAAACTTTGATTGGTTAAATTAGAAGAAATCGCTTCAATTTTTTGTGACCGTTCTACGTGACAGCCCTATAGATTCGAAATCTTTTACCTTTTCTGGGCATAATACTTTTCCAATGCTAATTAACACATCCTTAATAAATTCTCCTTCAGAAAACGGTTTGTTACATTTTGCTATTTTATAGGCAACAATGTGACCAGCTAACGTGGAGGATCACTTGACACTTCTTCGATTTTTAAAAAACATTTGCTGACTAGATATTTTTCTTTTCAATTCCCCTGAATGAACTTTCTTGTCTTCATCTGTCATTTTATAGTACTTCGGCCCAAGATGTTTTGAATTAAAGTGCCTAGCGAGATTATAATCTTTTAGTACAGCTACCGGTTCTTGGCAGATAAGACAAATAGGTTTTTGGTTATATTCCATAAGGAAGTACTTCCATGTCCACTCTTCTTAAAATGCTCAACATTCCGAATCAATTTTTCTCTTTCTATTTTCGGGTATTTACAATACACTTTATTATTTTAATTACACAAATAAAACTGTACGTTGGCAACTTTATAATTTTACTTCACAATTTATTCTTTACGTCACGAGATTTACACTTTTATTGATTTGTGATTAATTCATCGCTGGCCCTTTTATATTTGTTGCGCATGTTGTCTCGAATATTCAAGAATCTTCCAGATCTCACATATAATAGTTGTTGTTATGTTATACGTCCAGTTTTCTACATTAGTTGTTAGCATTTTATAATGTTTATGTTTCTTCTTGGAATATTGAATCAGAAAGTTGTTGTTCTCTTCTGTGTACAATATTTCCTAGAAAACTACGCAGTTTGGACACAATACAATAGGTCTGTATTAGTTGTTTTTGATTCATACTTTTTAAGTTTCTTCTTGGAATATTGTATAAGAAAGTTGTTGTTGTCTTGTGTGTACAATATTTCGCAGAAAACTACGCAGTTTGTACACAATATAATATGAAAACATTGCATTTTTTTTGCTAAAATTGTCAATTTATATCTTTTTTAAAACATTTATTATAAATTTATTTTTTGGGCATAATTTTTTAATAGGTGATTAATTTTTTTTTTTTAACGCTCGGCGGGCCGGATTGAAATCTTTCACGGGCTGAAAGTGGCCTGCGAGCAGTAGTTCGCCCATCACTAGTCTTTTCACGCAGTTTGTAGCTAGAAAGTTGTCGTTGTCTTGCGCGTATAAGTTTTCTTAGCAAACTACGCAGTAAGTTAACAGCATACCCAGTTGTTTACTTTATGACTTAATTATTTTCTTTTAAAACTTAAGCAAGACGCATCCGTAACAATATAAATGATCTTTAGAATTTTTTCCGATTGCTTAAAGTTCCAAAAACAAAACCGAATCAAAAAATTAAAGCAAAAGATTTGAATGGCGATAGAAAAAGTAGTAGTGTTGTCACCTTATCAACAAGGTTTCCGTAAAATTGTCACCTTATCAACATGGCTTCCGTGAAATCTGTGCAACTATAACGAACTGATTGCATTTTAGTACAATAATTAATTGGGGTTTCGTCGAAGGCGAGCAAACTGATGCTGTTTACATGGACTTTAGTAAAGCATGCGGCAAAGTTAATCATAAATTAAGCTTGCTGGGTTTCACTGCGAATACCCTTAAATGGATTTCATCATATTCTGTTTGTTCCGAAATAACTATATCTATTTAAAAACGACACCTGGGAGAAATTTCAGTTTTATCTGGAATACCCCAAGGCCAATTTTACTTTCTCTTTTTATTAATGATCTTCCGAACGTTATCCAATTCTCCAGCATTGTAATGTATGCAGATGATGTCAAAATTTTTTACAGTTACATTAATCTATCGGATCAATCACTGTTTCAATCTGACTTAAATAGCTTTCGAGCTTGGTACCATGTAAACTTAATGAAATTAAACCTACTGAAATGCAAGTGTATTTATTTGTGTCTCGAAAAAGAAACTGTATGAAACAGGAAACACCAGTTGCAATTGGTGGATAACATTTTGGATTTGAAAATTTTTATGGACATCAAAATAAATTTTATATCTCATATTTATATGACCGTTAATAAAGCTATAGGTTTATTTGCATTTATTAAAATATGGGCTAAAGTGTTCACTGATCTGTACATAACAGTACAGATATATACATCACTTCTGAAACCATTTTAGAATATGGTTCATTAATATGGAGTCCACAATAAAATGTGCATAGTTACCATGTTGAATCGGTTCAAAAATAATTTCTAATTTTCTGCTTACGACGGATAACATGGCAGTTCAAAAGTTCATTTTCCATCTTAACGATACAGACTAAAATTTATCAAATTATTAACGCTGAAAAGCTGCAGAAAAATGCCTAATGTATCTTTTGCAATCAAAATTATTAATGGAAAAATAGCAGCAGAATTCCTGATTTCTAATAACTGTTTCAATGTTCTGCTTCGTTTAAGTCGATGTTATCAGCCACTATTCTCACATTCAGTTCTTCTTTATGTTATTGATTATTCTTTAGCATTAATTGTTGCAAAGCATATTATAATTATTTATTTTAATAACTAATTGTAGGTTTAATGCATGTTGTAATGTGTAAGGATTACATATAAATAAATAAATAAGGAAGATCCTGGAATAAATTATATAATAAAAATCGTTTAGAATTCTTTTTGCAAATACTTTTATTTAAAAAATATTAAAACACACATTAATTCACAAAATTGATTTAATTATAATGAACATAAGAAACATGATGAGGTGTGCTAATCGATGTCTTAACAAGAGCGGGTGAGTGGTGAGTAACTAAAGCTGCAGGTGCATGATGAAGTACAGTTGGACTATGATGTACTAAGGCTGGTGAATGATGATGGGTAGTGGCAATTAAAGATGGAGCAGATTTAACAACAGCAGCTGAAGGTGAAGTGTGAAGGAAATGTACAGTTTGTGGAGCGTGATGGTACACAGTGGGTTGATGATGATGCACTACAGTTGTGGTGGTAGATTTGGGAACAATCAATTTTGATTTTGCAGAAATAATAATTTTCGGTTTCGAAACAATTTCCTTTGAAGGCACTGCTTTAGCTGCTACATTATTTAAGCGTTCCCTTCGAACTACAACTCTTAAGCCGTTTATAGCATCTGAAGTGTAATCAACAATACGTTTGTAGCCATCAGCATCATTAAGGCTGTATTGACCTTGCACATTATCTCCATCTCGGGTCTCAGTTTGAGCTTTAACATCGCCAGTAATGGAGTCATCTACACTATACTTGAAATTGTAACTAGGATGAGTATTATAGTTATCCGACGATTCTGCAGGTAAAAGTCCAGCCCTTACAGCAATGATGCAGGCAAGAAATGACAAGAACTTAAAGAAAATGAATCATTAGCTTATTTTAATATTTTGTTTTACTTTATTTTTTTTTGGTTTTTTTTTTACTTTTATTTGCATGATGAAATTTTTTTTGCAACTCAGTATTGCGCAAGTGTGTTTAAGGAATAAACTTTACGAGTGAACTGTGATCTTATGTCCTGTTACACACCATTTTTATATCAAAAATAAATAAATCAAATGATACTGCAAATTTTGCATACGCACTTGTATAAACGCCAGCTCTCACAACTTAACAGTTGTTCGTTCTCATTTTGTTGTTGTCGCCTTAAGAGAGTTTTATTAATGACCAACTGCCCAAAATACTAATAGGAACAGGTACTTAAGTTTTGGAGCAAGGTCATCCATCATTCATTCATTCATTCAATCCAATTGCTACGCTACACATCACAAACACTGCTATAGCCACTACATTTTACTTGACCTTAAAACCGTTTCTCAGTTCAAGCATCCATTAAATATTTTTCAGCACAAAGCAACCTTTCATGCATCCAAACGAACCTGTTTCTTTCACTGTCAATAATTAAGCGACGTGCAAACGTTGCAATTAGAATAGATTATTCAATAAATGAAACTCGCGTGTGAATTGTATATATTTGAGTATTAAAAAATTAAATAAAGAGTTATATCCACAAACACTTATTATTTGTGCCATACTTTAACTATGCCTAAAAGTATGCTATATATATATATACTTATTTGTTTTAATGCTGATTAGTGTACAGTTCATGTTAAACTTTAACTGTAACATAAATGTGTAGAGATAACATTTATAAGTTTCTGTTATTGTTGTATGTTAAGTAAATTAATTGTAACTACAGTATTGCACAATATTGTAAAGAATACACAATTTTAAGGAATTTATTAACGGTTGATGACTTTTCTTTTTTAAGCTTGTTTTCTTTATGATTAACTCTTTTCAATACATAGCCAATGAGTAGGTAAACTTGGCAACTGGGGTATTATTACACTGACGTAAATCTCTGTTAAGCAAGAAGAAATTTACTTGGGCTGATTATGGTTCGATTTCAATAATAATTGCGTGGGGCCCAAGCAATTTATTTCGGCTTTGTTTTTAGTAGATGATTGTTTAATATAAAAATAGTCCATATATGTGAGAAAAATGAGTTAATTCTATCCAGCTGGTAACATATCCATCTTTCAAATGTTTTTTTAACATGGTTTCATTAAGTGAGCCATCGTTAGATTAGTTAATGGATAATTGATGTGATTTGATTTACATCTGCACCAACTAGGTAGTCATAATCAAATGGTGGTCAAACCACTTGAATGATTTGCAAACGTCATTCACGCCCTAGGAGGCCATCGAATACGTATATCCTCCGGTCACTCCTAGTAGCAATTTCGAAAGCCCGAAGTAGGCCGCAGCCTTCACTCCTTGCTAAAGAGTTGGAGACTTTCCAACTCCTGGTCCAGAACGCATGAAGCTTAATATAATTAAGAACACGACGGCATTCATACTCACTGGACCTGAACCATTCATTGTGTTCATTTTGAATGATTCGACCCACAAACTCTCACTTGGGTCTCGAAACCACAACCACCACGATACTCCCATATAGGGGCCAACCTCAATAACCAGTCAGAGAACAGTTAATTGTCTCATGAGACAAATAGTGAACTCTGCGAGCGTACTGATTCCCATGGAAATATGTGGATTGTCCAGGTGACTCCTACTAGCGTTTAAGGGGCCTGGGCTCCCTTTTACCCCGCAAGACACCAGTCTTAATGGAATAGTAGGTTCCAAAAAGACTATCATGTGCTGCCGGGGGGAAGTTAATGGATAATGAAATAATAGATTTAACATTCTAAAGTTCTGATGAATTTGTTTTTAATTTCAAAATATTCAGCAAATCATTAAACATATGTGTCCGCCGGGAAGGTATACTACTTTGTTTTGCCGTCATTTTGGTTAACAGTAGTCTTGACATTTCGTATTTGGCAGCCGTAAAGTACACGCGTAGCAAATTTATTATGTAACAATATTTGATAAAGCAACGTGTTGTAAGCGTTAAAATATTTTATCAAAATCAATCATCGATTACTGTGACGATGAGAAAGTTAAGTGAAATTTTTAGGAGGAAAAACGTGGCAACAAAACCCACTATTTATCGTGCAGTGAAAGATTTCGAAGAAAGAGAGTCTGTAAATTATAGGCCCAAGCATGGATTACAACGTACTGCAAGATTGGCTAAAAACATTACTGCTACTCAAGGAAGGGTTCAAAACAATCCATCAACCACAAGTCGACGCTGAGCACGGCGTCTTGGTCTTCAAAGAATAACTGTGGTCACAATTTGGCACAAAGGTGTGCATTTGTTTCCATATAAGATTCAGTTGGCACAAGAGCGTCTTCCACGAGACCTTTTGCGCCACCAAACATATGCCAATAGAATGTTACAGCTCGCCCATAATAATCCCGATTTTCATGAAAAAAATTTAATAAGTGACGAGGCACATTTTCATTTGAATGGATATGTGTATAAACAGAATAGTCGGTTCTGGCGAATGGAAAGCCCACAAGTTTTTCAACAATCTCCCTTGCATCCATTAAAAGTGACAGTCTGGTGTGCAATTTGGTCAGGAGGAATTATTGGACCTTCTTACTTACTTCTTTGAAAACGAAAACGGCGTAATGGTAACTGTGAACGGGAAGCGATATCGTGGTATAATTCTTTTTAACGCCACAAGTGTCATTTCCAACTTATGTAATTTTATTATTATTCTTATTGGATTTAGCTGTAAGTGTTTTACTCATTATTCGTGATTGATCATCAGGAAAACTTTATTCGCATTTTTAGTACAAAATGTGATTTAATCAAATGTTTAATCAAAATGTTAACAAACAGACAAAACGTTTACTCTTCTTCTTATCTGAATTTTAATTCATCAAATTTTTGTTAATTAATTAAGAAATTTTTATTTTAAATCGAACAAAATTCTTAATTGTTTTCGATTTTAGAAGTTACAGTTTTATAAACTTTTAGAAAGGGACAGTAGGGTATCCAACTGTATCGATTCTCTAGAGCATCGACGCAATGTGGGTTGTAATTCACTGTTTTATCGTTACTAAAATGATAAATACTCTAATGAAATTAGGGAACTTGTTCTCGTTACTCACATGTTTTTGCGTTTAACACGCTTTTCGTTGAGGGCCCATCCATTTGTGGTTGATTGACCGGTAAATTGCACTATGCATTATAAGGAAAATTTGTTTTTTAAGCAGAACAGTCTCGCCAGAAGTCTTTCCGATCACTTTCAATGTAGGAAAATTCACTACTCCCTCTTTCTTTCTCCCCGTAGCCTAATTTTCTAGCATTCTGTCAGAGAAAAATTATCTTAATTATTAAATCTTGCACTTGGTAGATCAAAGAATTTACTTCTAGTAGAAGTAGACTAGTAGGTAGTGTACTAGCTGGTCAGTATAAGGGTTGCGGGTTCGATTCCCAACGAAGACCTTGGTTTTTTTTCATTACAAAAATAAAAATTTAAGGCAATGAAGGCATAGTCACTGGTCGCTGTGCTGTCTTTAAACGGCAGTTAATTTCCGACTATCCTTCTATTTTCACCTCCCATTTCATCTCTTCTCCATCCCTTTCCTAAAGAATGTAGCACGGTACTTGACTAAATAGGCATTGTTGCCTGAAGTGCTACTTCGCTTTAAAAAAAAAAGTATCAACAATATCGGCGATATAGAGATTGTGCTTTATAATTTTATAAAACTAAATAGCCTAAAACGTTTTTAACAATGTTGGTAATATTTACGTGGTGCCTGATATCAATTTCCAAATTCAAGAACATTAAAAATGAATAAAATTTAAGTTAACTGTGCTAAATTCCTTTAAAAATAAATATTTTATGAGAATATCAAATTATTAAAAAATTGAAATGTATTATTTGGGGGAAAGCATATCGATATGACCGTTTCACTACTGCTCATATAGATTATTAGTGAATTTTACACTAAATATTGTATAGAAAACTCAAGAGTCTTATATCTCCAACCAAATTGATTAAATAAGAATTATATTCAACCAACACAAAAATATTAAGAAACAATTTTTTCTTTTTTCTCTTTTCTACTGATTAGATCATCAGTATGAGATGTAGTGAAATGGCCATATGAATATGCTTTCTCCACAGTAATACATTTTAATTTTTGAATTATAATGCGCTAAACTAATTTAGCACAATTAACATTAACTTAAAAAAAAGAATAGCAGAATTTCAGTTAAGATATGTTTTATTAATCCAATTTTAGAGTATACAAAAAAAATTAGTTTCATAATGTTGTTGGTCTTTTTCATAAGTATTAGCGTGCACTAATGTGTTATTATTAATGTCCATCATGATGGTTAGCGAAACGTTACCCACGATCCCACCTCTAGCAGGATCTTGCCATACCTAGCAAATACTCACATTTTTGTAATTGCGATGCCAAAACAAATTTGTTTGCCAAATATTTGAGTGAAAACTAAAGAGTAAATAGCGTTCTTCCATATGTAAAAAACTTAAAGGTACATCATCGCCCAGGCGAAACACTGGAAGGTAATATATTCGATACGGAATGTTTAGAATTACTAAGAGCAGATTTTTGGAAATTTTAATGCTGAGGGCTAAATGGCGATTAAAATCGGTAGCTACAAACTTGTGAAACTAATAAGATAACAAAGTATAACATAACCTGATTCTAACGTTAGCGAGTTGTTAAGAATTTTCGATGTTTATTCAGCAGCTGCAAAAAACAAATAAATGTTAGACTCTTTGGGACTCTATTGTTTTTCTTAATAAAAAACACAAAAAATAATATGTAAATCTTATTAATTGTACTTTATCTCCTACAGATTGCAATGTCAAAATGGTCTCCAAACGTTGATCGAAGATTTCAAACTTTGAACAAAGTCCTTTATCTCAGTTGGAACTTTTTTGAAGCAAGCGCTCGACATGATGAGTATATTTTAATTTTGAAAAACACTTTTTGTTTGGGGGAACAAAAATATGTTAAAATCATAACATACATAGAAGTGGTGGAATCAAAGAGGGGCGTTTAAAAAATTCTTGATACCATCTGAGATAAATCTGCATTGACAGCATTAGACAGTCCAAGTTGAATTAGTAAATTTTTTTTTAATTTTCTTCCGCATTAAAGAATATATATTTTTATAAAAGAACAAGAGAATTTTCGATTAGAAGAAAATCTCTCCTCTCCACCATTTTCCTTACAAATTTCTGCTATTAACACAAGATTTTGCAAAGTAAATTTTACCTGTTTAATTGCACCTGTTATGAATTAGTATCACACTCATGAAATTTTGTTACATTTATAAATTTCTTATACTTTAAACTTTCTTGTGTGCCTACCCGGTACCAAGTATTTATGGCGGCAACTGCTTGGACTCAAGCATGCTTCGCCAAGAAAAGGTTTATTTTGATTACATACATGGCGCGGAACAGATTAAGTTTATTTCTAATTTTATTGTATCAATATAAAAAAAGTGTATTTTTTTAAGATACTAAAACACGCCAGAGTATATAATACAAATTATTGTTTTATTATTAATCGGAGAAGAAAGGTTACTACCCTAACAGCACCCTTAGAATATTGTGTGAAAAGTGTATTCATTGTTTAAAAACATCGGTAATAGCAACGATACATCGATGTTTTTCGGATGTTTTAATTTTCTTATCATTCAATGATTAAATATATAGTCAGAAGCATTTAAACTCACAAATTCACCACATTTAAACTAAAATACAAAATATATTCATCAAAAATTTATGTTATTTAATTAGTGTCTAACAAATTATATTTATATCAAGTATAATAAGTATTGTACAAAAACTAAAATTTGTTTTAAATTAATTTCTTTTCTGTTATTGAATTAAATTATGCAGTTTGTAGTTTTCTGTATATGTATGTATGAAAATCGTTGATTTGATAAAAAAATTTTATAATATATTGATTTCGTACCAACGATTTTTATCCCCTGTCAGTGGAGAGTCGACATCTATGTGTTTATCTATGCCTTGGTATCTTATAACTTTGATATAGAATTAAGGAAAATAAGTTTTGACAATCTAGCACCCAGAAGTCTGTTTCTGTCCTGAGTAATGGTTGCTCCAGCTTCCGAAAACAAACGCTCACTGGGCACAGGCGTGGCAACTATGGGTAGATATTCTATTGCAATCTTTGAAAGTTTGGGAAACAGAGATTTCATATCTTCCCAAATCTCTAAAGCGTCACTTTTTAATGGTGTAACAGGAGATGACAGGTAAATCTGTACTTCCGTTTCACTAATAGTGTCTGTAACAGCTTTCGATGATTTATTTTTCATATTTTTTTTGTGTCAGCTGTTTATGGTATTTCCAAATATCAAATTTCGAATTATCTTCATCATCATCGGATGTGTCATTATTAGATGTTGCAGATGAGCGTGAAGTATGCTCGCGAATATATTTGTTTAAATAAGTGATTACTTTTCCTTTGGCAACAGAATTTTTAAAGTGCATAAACTTAAATCTGGGGTCAAGAGTAGTAGAGATTGCAAGAATTGGCGAATGTTCTATATTATCGAACATCTTTGCTAATTGTATTTTTATTTCTTCTTTTAATTTCCAAACCATTTTTAGGTTGCGTATTTTCTACTACTTCCCGGACGCAGCTAATTAGTGGGATGACTTTGCTTGCCGCTACGTAACTATCTCCAGAAATTTCTTTTGTTAATTTTTCAAACGGACACAACAATTCTACCATTTCTTTTATGCAGTCTATTTCGGGGCTTAAAATTATTGGGGGAGCTTCCGGTCGAGTCAGCAGTATTGTTCCTACAATGGGCAGCAATTCTATAAACCGTTGAAGCATATAAAAGCATAAATTCCACCTCGTGCGAACATCAAGAATCATTTTTTTTAAGTTGGCCTTCTTTCAAGCCCATCTCAATTTGCCTTTTTCTTAACTCATCACTTGCATTGACACTTCTTTTAATAAATTTAATAATATTTCGGACTTAGCTTATTAATTCAGTGCAATCTTTTGCATTATCAATGGCTTTAGTTACAATTAAATTGAATGTATAAGCAAAGCAAGGAATAATCTTTTTTTTTCCAAAAATTTCACTGTTTACTTTCATTACTGTGCTATCATTATCTGTGATAACGGCTGAAACCTTAGAAATAGAAACATTCCACTCGGTGAAAATATCTTTAAGCTTTTCAGTTATATACGCTGATGTATGACTTTCTGTTAATTCAAAAACACCTGAGACGTTTAAGCTTATCCAAAAAGTGTATTGTAACACCTACAAAAGCTTTATTTTGCATTGTTTCCGTCCAAATATCATAAGTGATGCAATAACTTTCAACATTATTTTCATATGTTTTGAAAAGGTTACTCATAACCTCATATTTGGCATCAATCCTGGACTTGATTGTTTCTCGACTTGGCACTTTATATAATGGGCAACCTTCTTTACCCTCTACTGTAGCAAATGGTTTATTGTCCATAATAATAAAATTGACAATAGCATTAGTCACTTTCTTTGATTTTGCTCCATCCTGCGTTGCAATACTTTTCATATCTTTGACAAAGTCGTCCACATTTGGTTGCGTTGGTTTTTTGGGACTGACAGCAGTGATGGGTAAACATTGTTGAGTCATAATTTTTTCCACACTGACTGAGCTGGTGGAAGGTCTTAGGTCAATCGTTTCAACTTCCATAAAATCAGTAATCAGTACTACCATTTTTAGCCTTCTTGCTTTGTACTTCTGCATCTTCAAAATGCTGCGAATGTTATTTTTCCAAATGACCACGAAGATTACTTGTATTTCCAAACGTTTTAAGTGTTTTGTTACATATTTTGCAGATAGCATCTTTATCGCCAGTTTTATTAAAATAGTTCCAAATTTTACTTTTCAATTTATTTGTTGCCATTTAGTAGCAATGCACACACATAAAAGCGCGTTTAAGTCAGCTGAGCACAAACAGATTAAATGTCGATGTCGATGTTTTTTTAGTTTGGACGGCCACCAAAACATCGATGTTTTTATAAAATCGATGTATCGTTTGCATCCCAAGTTGTTACTCTTAAATGCAACTTTAGCACTTTTAATAACCAGATAACTCAGAAGTATAAAATTTTGCAAAAACGAGAATTGATAAATCCTAAAACTTCTTTATTAATTTACTGGCGCTTTTTATTGTTTTTTACCTTTACAAAGCAAGAACTATGAACCAATTGAAATGATTCCGATTGAAAGGGAACTTTTTCTGTATTTAATGGCCCTTATTTATTGTTAAACATTACCGAGCTTCCATTAAACTTGCGCAACTACTAGCAAGAATTTTAAATGTTACTTAATTTTGCCAGCAATTTTCCAGGTCTTGCATCGGGCAAGGAAAAGCAAGAATAACAATGATGCTATCAAACTTGCCTATCTCTATCTTTAAAATAACAATGATATTCTTGAATATTAAATATTTGCATTTCAATGTATGTATACATATGTATGTATATGTGTACATCTAATTTTTTTTAATAGCTTTAACACTACTTCTTAGCCAAGCATAACAAAAGCATCTTAAGACCCACCAAAGTACTTAATGATACACGTGTACCACTATAGAACAAAATAAATACAATCAAATACCAAAAAGTGTACTTTTGCAAAAGTACATAACTTTTGGTAATTTGTACAATAACGAAGGGTAAATAAATGATTTCCAAGAACTTGTTTTATAAAACTCTAAAAAACTTTTAATATTAAAAAGAGAAAGAAACGAGTTAGGGATGTAAAACCAATTGTACGGCACATTCCATGCTTATTTGTGATTGGCTGAAATAAATTGGTTCATTTTGTGTATATTCTATTCACTCTTTCTGTTACTTGTAGATGTTTTTTATATTGCCGCATTTTACCTGTATTTGCCGACTTTAAGGGAGAAGATAACCGAAAAGGAAACGTATTTTTAAGAGACGTGATAGGTGTCTTTGAGATTTGCAACAAATTAAGCAAATAAATTGTTACAAATTAATTTAGTTAGGTACCATTCAGCAATTATTGCTTAAAAAAAGATACCAAACGAAATAGGTATATAGATATTTGAAACTCGACTTTAAATATCTTTTATTTTACTAAATAATTTCATTAATTGGAATCAGTTTTGAGTTAGTTTATTATTCAAAAATTTTTAAATAATTGACAAACGGACATTAATATTTTATTTTAAATATTTTAAGCATAGGAATAGGTATAGCGAGTCAAGTTGGTGGAATTTTGAAGCTTTTAGTAAGGATTAATCTAAATGATATTGCATTTATCCTTTAAAATATACTAAAAGCAAAATATTATACTTTTTCTAATTAAATAAAAGTAGGAGAAAGCTACTACAGGCGCAAGATGCTAATCGTCCTATAACTTGACTACTTAGAAAAGTCGCCCGAAAAAAAATTAAAAATTACGGTTAATCCGAAAAAATGTATTTGTACCAGCAGCCGGTATCCTCAGAAAGCTAAAATGTTTCCGTGGGATCTGGCACTAACAAAATGCCGCAAAATTACCAACACTTCCCGAGTTAGAGAGCTAACGGCAAACATAAATCAAAATCTTCACCTCAATCAAATATAATTATAGCGCACCTACCTACAGAAAAATATTAATGACTTTTGTTTTATAAAATTCTTGTTAGTTATACCTATTATTATTATTAGTAGTATTATTATTATTATTATTTTAATGGTTTAATAAAACCGGGTGTAAAGTTCTTTGCTGTAAAATTATAAGTTTTAATTATTTACGAATTTGTGTAATTAATTCTACCAATTGTGTGATAGATCTTATTTTTATTAAAATCTTATGCAATAATTAAAACGAACTTAATTTTTTGTACATAATGATGTCGGGTTTTTTTCAACGAGTAGGTTGTTTTAAAATTGTGCAACACCAACAACATGACACTTTTGACATTTAGTTTTTTGACGTAAGAATACGTAGATTCATTGGCAACTGTTACAACGAATAAAATTTCGCATGATAATCGCATTAAAATAATTAAAACCCGCTAGGAAAGTGGTGGTTCTGTTAAAGTTACATTTCGTAAAACTCGTTATATTTTCGAACAACATAATCGTCCTTCAGATAGCGCTATTAAAAATTTAGCCTTCGACAGGTTCCCTACAAAATGTGCGAGCACCAATGCATGTTCGATCTTGTCGTTCAACAACAATTGGGGTTTTCCAAAACCACCACATGGCGAATTTTGCGTAACGATTTTGACTTTGAAGCCTTACAAGGTTCAACTTATGGAGGAATTGAAGCCGACCGACCATTCACATCGCCGTATATTCGCTTAATTAATTCTGGAACAACCGGTAGGCTTTTCTGAAAAAATCACTTTTTAAGACGAAACCCATTTTCACTTGGCAGCGTATGTCAACAGGCAAAATTGCCGCATTTGGGCTTTTAAAAAATCCTAGAGCGATTATTAAGAAGCCTTTGCATGTTCAACGTGTCACTATAGGGTGCACTGTGTGCTCTGGAGGTATGATTGGGCCGTTTGTTTTTTTTTTTTTTTTTGAAGATGAGGCTGGAAATGCGTTAACGGTCAATGGATCATGCCATGACGAGACGCTAAAAACCCAATTGTGGCCTATTATTGACGACGTGGATATCGCTGGCATGTGGTTTCAACACGATGGTGCCACATATCAAGACCAATTTATTGCAAACCAAATTTCCCGATCGCATAATTTCACGACAAGCAGCAGTTATGTGGCCAGCCAGATGGTGAAATTGAACATCACTGGATTATTTTTTTTGGCTCTGTTAAAGACAGCGCCTATACGGAGCCAAACAAATCTATTTCAGCCTTAAAACTCAAAATCCATGATGTCATTTACGAAATAGGATCGCCATTTTCCCAAAAAAGTGGGCATGGTGGACATTTCCTAAATATCGTTGATGAACTTTTCTCTTCGTAATATAATCAAAATTTGAATCATTATTGTTGAAAAACCGTTTATAAGTTACCCTTAATTTTTATTGACTTTATTCTTTCATTTTTACAAATTTGACGATTTTAAGTTACTCTACCTTAATTCTGCTAGATTCAAATTTTCGAAAAAATTGTTGCTGATCACTTTTCCCATCAAGTATCGTCTATATTGATTGCTGGTGAGCATGGTTTTAGAAGGGGTTGTTCAACTGTTACTAATCTTTTGGAATAACCAACGCAAATCAATCGAGGATTTGTTCAACGAAAAACAAACTGCTGTTATTTACACCGACTTTAAAAAAGCGTTCAATCACAAACTTCTGGTATGGAAACTTGATTAAATGGGATTCACGAACAATTGTTTTATGTGAATTAATTCATATCTATCAAACAAAACTCAAAAGGTTCATTTTAATACGCTTACTTCCAAAGTAATTGTTCTTTCATGTGGTGTACTGTAGGGTACCCATCTGGGTGCTTTATTAAAGATCTTGTTTATTAATGATCTTCTCAAAACTATTATTACTCAAACGTTCTGTTATACGCAGACGATGTGAAGATATTTTGAACATATAATCGTCATGTTGATCATTTTCTTCTGGTTCCTGGTGTAATATTAACCTTATTTATGTTTCTTCCGAAGATGTCATACAAACGTTTAATATATTTTAAATAGTTACGAACTTAAGAAACTGAATGTAGTTTCAGATCTTGGTATTTTACTGGATGCTTAATTAAAGAGCACCTGCAATTCTTGGATTTATAAAACGCTAGGCGAAGTAGTTTATAATTCTCTTGTCAGACTTCTTCTGGCATATGGCTTAATAATTTTGGATCCGACTTATAAAGTCCATAGTAATAGCATGGAATCGGTGCAAAAGCAGTTTTTGTTATTTTGTCTTCGAGGCTACCATCCTATACCCTAATAAAGCTGCCAACTCTAAAAAGCTGAAGAATAATATTAAATGTCACCAAAGAGTTAGCAACTCTCGCCCGTCTTTAAGAATTTCTACGGAATTTAATCAATTTTATGCTGTTAAATGTTATCTAATTTTATTTTTGAATAACTTAAGATAAGTTTAAAATACTATTATTATTTATTTAAATACACAATATATTCGTACAAGGAAAAATAATTACGTAAATTAACAAACTGCAGTTAAGAGTCAAGTCAATATTTGCCTCTTTAAATTGGTACGCAAGGTGAGACAATGTCAAAATTGAATTTACATAACCCAATAAAAACAATTATCAGTTTGTAAAAATAAATATATGTTCCTAAACACACATACATACGTACACACATAAACTAAAGTATTTATAAAATTTATATTTGTACAGTAAAAAATTGTAAGAAATTGGGTCTAACGCCTAACGATTGCCGCTGGCATAACTTCAGGGCGCCACACACTCAAATCCATCAATTACTCCATTACTTAACTCCAAACAAACAACAACAACAAAAACATTGTTAGTTATCAAAAGCGTAACATAGAATAACAATATAGAACGACTAATTTTGACATTGGCTAGCTTACGGATAGACGGGTACATAAAGACATGATGTGTATGTTCTGGTTTTGTTGTAAATTTGTTTATTAAATTTTTTTCTATTTAGGCACAACCACAGACACATTTCAAACGGCTATTTAACGCACCTGTCAATCATTATTAAAGCCTTAAAAATGACATTGGATGTTAGAAACTCCCCAAGTAAAAGAAAAAAAATTCATTAAAAAACCTGACGACATTTCTTTTACTTATTACTTTTAGGAGGCATGTATGACAATTCTCGTACACAAATTTACGATAACATTATCTCACAAAAAAAAAAATTGGAAGACTTAAAATAAATTTCATTTCTACCACAAATATTTATTTGATATTTGCATTAGCTCAGGGCAATCTTGATAAGGAAATGTTTTAAATGCCTCGAGAAAATAATAATAATTCGACCCCGTGTATTAAGCAAAACCAATATTTTGCAATTTAGATAGTAATTGCTAAAAGTAAAGTAAAGTAAAGTCAAAATACTCGCAATCATTACAGAAATTGGCTCTAGCTAGAAATATGTTTAGAATTGGACGCGCAATATCAGCAAGGATAAAACAACATAAATAAGATTTTGGCAACAAAGTTTGCCTGAAAAGGAAGCAATATGAGAATGTAATGGATCACCCGGTCAAAGTTGTTACAAGCACAACTATTACAGATGCAAAAATGTTATTGCATCTGTAGTTCCCTTACTACTTAAATCTCTAAGCATTGGAAAAATCCTTGCCCATCATCAATTCTTTTTTGCCGTTCGACATTTTTTTCAATATGCAAAGGCGTCTTCAGAAATAAATGAATCTTTAGTAAACGATATAAAAAAGCAAATTTTTGAACTAAATTAAAAGAAGTAGGACTCTTCAGGCAACAATGCCTATTTAGTCACAACAGTGCTACATTCTTTAGGAAAGGGATAGAGAAGAGATGAGACAGGCGGTGAAAGTAGAAGGATAGTTACATAACCTTCAAGCTTTTTTTTGTAGTGAAAACAACCACCCCTAGATTGGTAGGCTAAGTACACTACCAACTAGCCTGCCGAGACAGCTTTCATTTCTAAAAGGCCCATGTTATCGCAAATTAACTGTCGTATAAGACAGCATAGCGACCAGTGACCATGCCTTCGTCGCTGAGCAGCCCCACCGACAATTTTTATTTTTTGTAGTGTAGTAACAGCCAAGGTCTATGTTGGGAAGAGAACTCACAACCACCAGACTAATAAGCTAGTACACTAGCTGCTAGCCTACAGGGGCATGAAGAATGGAAAAACTGTTTAAATTGATTATGATTTTTTTTTTCTTACAATGATTGGTGGCAAAGTCTTCAATAACAGATACTTCGTCAACTTAGAAGTGTGAGATTTGCAAAAAGTCACAGATAGACTTTAAAAATTTTGATGATTCAAGTGATGAGAATATGGAATATCTCCGTTACATACCTGAATTAGATGCATCGAGTTTATTGTAAAAGTCGCTTATACAATTCCGTTAGAAGGAAAATATTTTGATAAGAATTTACCAAAATGAATTTCTTAAGAAGCTTGCACTGAGAGAAGACTGTCCATAGCAGGGGTATGACAATACTAACGATGGTAATACGTCCAGAGCATTTTTTTAAATGATGGAGTCGACAATCATATTATATGTATAAAGGTTGGCAGCTTTCCTAAATGTTATAAGCTCTAGAGAAATGTTAAATGGTCCAAAGTTTGATGATTATGCATCAAAAACTGTTGGACAGTTTGGCTCAAATGTACAATTAGAAGAAACTTACTCCTACGGTACATAAGATTTTCGCTCATGGTAAGAATTTAATTAAATATCAATGCTTACTAATTGAAGAGTTATCAGAAGAAACCCGGGAATGCAAAAACAAAAACTACAAACAATTTAGATACACGAAAACTTGCAAGATTTCATGGATTAGACAGAATGAGGACCTTTTCAATATGTTGACGGCCTCTGC
Source organism: Trichopoda pennipes (assembly GCA_030448955.1). Classification (NCBI taxonomy): domain Eukaryota; kingdom Metazoa; phylum Arthropoda; class Insecta; order Diptera; family Tachinidae; genus Trichopoda; species Trichopoda pennipes. The sequence goes on from JASKUP010000012.1 coordinate 20,034,715, forward strand.
GACCCACTAATTTCATCTCGGACATGTAAAATCTCGAAGGGTGTTGTAGGAACATAATTATAGCTCCGATATGTTAAGACTATTAGATATTGCTCCCAATGTTAATGACTATTGTAAAGAGAACTATCTAATAAAAAAATAGTATACTCGTTGGAAATAAAAAATATACAAAATAACTTAAGGCTGGGGCACATAGAATCCGTCATCCGTCATACGTTGTATTTTTCAACTGACAAGTAAGTTGAAATACACGTTTTCTTATCAGCGTTGTCACAATCAATACGTCTCCGTCAACGTAAAGTACGAAAGTTGGCCAACTTTTAGCTTTTGACGTACGCTGAGTACTTTGACATTTTTCATTCGCTTCTTCTTCTTGTTTTTATTTTTTTTTTGCTCTATCGTAGTAAAATATTTTTAAAATAAATTATAAATAATAATAATAAATAATGGAATAAATAGTACAAATTGCCATTAATAGAAAGTCTAAGATGTCGTCTAACTCCATTTCAAATGTGCACTTTAATAAAACTTTGCTGCAAAATAATATAAAATAAGAAAAACAAAAAAACAGCTGATTTCTTATCCGTCAACAAAGTACTCATTGTGCCAACCTAATCCGTCGTTACTTTGACTTCATTTGAATACGTCAAAATATAACGCATGACGGATTCTATGTGCCCCGACATTTAATATCATTATATATAATATAGCATTAATATTATAAATATTTCAAAATTGTATATAAGTAATATAAATAAAAAATATAATACTACACTTCCTTATGAGAATATTATTTGAAGTACACGAAATTGTGTTGTAAAAGCTTTTTAAATTTTAAAAATATCATTGTCTCAAAAGATATGATTTTTAAAGTAAAAAAAAAATCACAAGGTGTCACCGTTCACAGTGCCTATTAAAATGCGGGAGTACTTATTTTGAAACTAAAGGATTTAAAATCTAAATGATTTTTAACCATCAGCAATATGTTGGTAACGTCAAAAATTATAATTTTATCAAAGAAAAAACCACTGTGCATAGTGCCTCTGTTGGGCTATGGTGATGCAGGTTACTTATTTTTAAACGACAAAAGAAGAGGAGGGGAGAATTAATTATCTAGACCTAACGATTAACACGAACATAATCTCGAACAGAATCGAATATGAAATATACAGGAAACCAACAGTAACGGACACAATAATACACAACTCTGATGAGCATCATCAGCAACACAAAAACGCAGCAATCAGGTAGTTAATAAGAAGACTCGAGAGAACACCACTAACACGGCAAATGTATATGAAGAAAATGGAAACAATATACACCATAGCGGAAAACAACGGATACAAAAAGCGCCTCGCAGATAACATCAAGAAACAAATTAGAACGAACAAAGAATGGGAGAATGAAAGGAAAAAATGGGCTACATTAACATATATGGGAAAATCAACAAATTCTTTGGAGAACACAACATCAATACCGCATTCAGAACAAGAAACAACCTAGGCAGAATACTACGGAGTAAAACAACCGAGACAAATATACTAGACAAACAAGGAGTGTACAAATTAACTTGCACATGCCATTATAGCTATATCGGGCAAACAGGACGAAAAATTAAGACCAGATTAAGGGAACACATTAGAGACTATAACAAAAAACTACGACAAACAAAATCAACTCCAGAATCAAACTTTGCGAACCATATATTCAACAACAAATGTACGCCAGGACATATAGGAACGTATGGGTAGTCTTCTTTCAAATGCTTTTTTAAATATTTTTATTACTGTAAAATTTATAATTTTTTGTAATTTTTTAATCACTTTTTGGCAAAATGGCGGTCCTATTACGTTAATCACATAACGAAATTTGAGTTTTAAGGCTGAAATCGATTTGATTAGCTCCGTATAGAATCTGTCCTTAACATAGTCGCACAAAAAATAATCCAGTGGTGTTAAGTCACACGTTCTGGCTGGCCACTTAACTGCTGATTGTGGTGAAATTATGCGATCGGGAAATTTGGTTTGCAATAAATTGATCGTTTCAATAATAGGCCAAAATTGAATTGTTAGCTTCTTGCGATATGGTGGTCCATTGACCGTTACCGCATTTCCAGCCTCATCGAAAAAAAATTTTCCAATTACGCCTCTAGACCACATAGTGCACCATACAGTGACATATTGACCATGCAAAAAATTCTCAATAATCACTCTAGGATTTTCAGAAACCCAAATGAGGCAATTTTGCTTTTTGACATACCCCGACAAGAGAAATCAGCTTCGTCTGAAAAAATGATTTTTTCAGAAAAACCAGCCGGTTGTTTCTGAATTAAGTGAGAGAGTCTACGGCGATGTTAATGGACGTTTGGCTTCAATTCCTTTATCAGTTGAACCGTGTAATGCTTCAAAGTGAAATCCTTACGGACAATATGTTTTGAATAACTCTAATTGTTGAGAACGTCAAGGAATTGACAAATTTGGGTCTGCTTAAACACTGTGGTTCACGGCTGCGATGTTTTCAGTTGAACGACTCGGTTGAACACGCGCTAGCATTCACACATTTTGTATTGAGCATGTCAAATCAAATTTAACCACCAAAATCTTAATAGCGGGCTCAGAAAGATGATTCTGTTATGTCTGAAAATATCTCGAATTTTACGAAATGTAACTTTAACAGAACCACCATTTACATAGCGGATTTTAATTATTTTAATGTGATTTTCGTGCGAAATTAAATTCATTGTAACAACTGCCAATGCATCTACGTATTCGTACGTCAAAAAACTAAATGTCAAAGCTATGATGTTGTTGGTGTTACCAAAATTGAAAAACAAACTTTTTGTTGAAAAACCCTTTACAATCCACTAACAAGTGAATTTTTAATTAAATAAATAAAATAAAATATTAATTTAAAACTCTAAACTTTAAATACAGCCCGCATAATATTCTTTTCAGAGTTTTCTTTTTAACACTATTAATGCATTACTCTTACACCATTTACATAAACCTCCGCCACTAAGAACTCTTTTTATCTCCTTAAGCATTTACAACATCAATAGTGAAGAAACTAACAGCCAGCATTAGCCGTAACACAGAATTCAACCATTTCGGCGACATGAATGTAATCTTTTCTAACATTCGCTGCGCCACTAGACGCCACGACGGTAAGTTCAGACACTTGTGTTGTACTTAATTTTATTACCATGGATTACTGTTGGTAGTAAATATTGGCAGCAGTAGCTGGTTGTGTTGGTAAAATACTTTTCAATATGAACCAATGATTGACGTTATCAGTTTTGGTGAAATGTATTCATATCATCGAAACTTAACTGCTGTTTATACCATTTTCTACAGACAACATTAATAAACAAAAGTTTAGCAAAGTGTATGTAAAAAACCTTGATAATATCGAACGTACTTAAAAATTGTTTAATAGAGATTAGAAATGTAAAACTTTTGCATTCTTTTAATACACACACAAATTTGCGGATTTGATTTATTTATTTATCTATTTGTTTTTTTTCGTTATTTATTTTTATATTTAGCCTATGGATTCAAGATACTTACAGACAGTAAAGCTGTAAATAATAATTGTATATAAAACTTAAATTTAGCTATTGAAATATAAAATTAAATGACATTTAACAGCATTAGCATTCAAAAAAAAATCAAAATGCTTAAAAAATTTATTAAACTCAGTACAAATTCTTTAAAACGAGTCAGAGGTAGCATAACTTGATCTGAAAGCTTTAATATTCATTGGATTAAAATACCGGGAATAATAAAATGGAACGTTAAACGAAGTATTGCTGATCAAAAAATTTGAACAGACATTTCCTTTTATTAAATTAACTTTTGTTCTAAGGTAACATTTAACATTAGTCTTCGGCTTTTTAGAGTTGGCAGCATTATTAGAGCAAGTTTGGGATGCTAGATTTGCACCGATTCCACGCTATTACTATTGACTTTATAAGTTGGATCCCAAAATATTAAGCCATATGCCAGAAGAGGTCTAGGCTTTTCAATAATCGCTCTAGGATTTTCAGAAGCCTAAATGCACCAGTTGAATCTTGTAAGACTTCAAAGTCGAAGCCTTACAAAAAATTCGCCATATGGTGGTTTTGGATAATCCCAATTGTTGAGAATGTCGAGGAATTGACAAACTTGGATCTTCTTCAACACTACGGCTGATGGATGCCGTGTTCCCCATTTGTACAACCCGGTCGTCAGAAGGACGAAAATATTACGAAATTTACGAAATATAACTTTAACAGTACCACCATTTTCATAGTGGATTTTAATTATTTTAATGCGATTTTCGTGCGAAATTGAATTCATTGTAACAATTGCCAATGCATCTACTATAAATACGTCAAAAAACTAAATGTCAAAAGTATCAACTTGTTGGTTTTGCCACAATTGAACACAAACTTCTGAAATATGATATAAGAATTTACATCATGTTTAATTATTTATTTTCTAAAAAAATATATAAATTATCTAAACATGAACTAATCTTTTAACGGTCTTTTAAATAAAATCGTTAAATTATTTAAAAGACCGTTAAAAGATTAGTTCATATTTAATTAAATTAAAAAAGGTCGAATAAAAATAAATGTAATATATAAATTATCATAATCAAATAGTTTCGTTTAAAATTATTAAAATATTTTCCTTGAGTTCGAAAGTAAAAATATTTTGTGATAGAACGAACTGGAATCTCAAAAATGTCATTTCAGTGTATGAATAGAAATTGATTTCGTAATTAAATATTTTTTTTTCAATTATTATTATTATTCGACCTTTTTTTTTTTTCTTAAATATATAAGTATATATTTATATATATTATAGTGTATTCGGGCTCAAGCATTGTCACGTATCCATCACACATAGAAATAAAAAGGTTTATAATTACACAATTATTTTAAGTTGTATTAAATGCAGAAATTTATACTATAAGTTCAACCAACCTGTAATTTAAGTTAATGAAAATTCATTACGTGGGAGAATGCTTATTCAGCAATCCACACCATTTAGTTTAGATTAGTCTTAAAACAATATTAGTAAATAAGAATAATTTAAGTATAAATAAAGAATTCTGTGCCAAGGAGGAGAGGACAGACTTTCTTCGATAAAATCTTTAATTTGCACATCTTTCGCTGCATAATAACAAGGTAAATTGGCGTAACCCCGCCGTATAAACATTGAGATATTAGTCGCTAGACCCCAAATTGATTAGCGTATCCTTTCGCTCAATAATAAAAGGATATACCCTTTTTCTATGTGTAATGGGTATGTGACAATGCGTGAGCCCGAACACACTACAATATATTGATAATAAGAAAGGGAAAAAAGTTAGTGTTTGATTGGTATAAGAAACCAACATCTTCTGGAAGAATTATTTATTTTAAATCCAAACATCCGGCGAAAAATATAACAGACAGAATATTGACTATAAGTGATAGAGAATTTCATTTGAAGAATAGGGACACAATAAGAGATATACTTAATTACAATGATTTTCCAGTAGAATTAACCAACCAACAATATGGTAATCATAGGCATAATTTAGAAAATACTATGGCAGAACCAAGAATTTATAAATCATTAACTTATGTTCCTGGAATATCAGAAAGATTAAAAAAGTCTAAAATTTATGACACTGATAGATATGAAATTGCACATAAAACATATAATACATTAAATAAATTATTTAGCAGTATGAAGGATAAAATAGGAAAGATGGAAATATCTGATGCAGTATACAGGATACCGTGACAAAGCTTATATTAGGACAACAAAAAATAAACTTAAAACAAGATTAGCTGATCACAGATGTGATCAAAAATATAGGAATATTTCAACACAGAAGACATCCTTATCTTCACATTGTAAGAAATATAATCACTAACCAAAGTTTGTAATCTACGAAATTATAATATTTATTAAAATCTGCACAAATTCTCCTAAAAGGGTCCGCGTTAGCGTAATTGGTTTGAAATAATTCCACTGCTAAAGGTATAAAATGTCGTGTAGGGCGTTGCGGTACATTTAGAGTAATCCTGTTAATAAGTGAATGAGTAGAAATATCGCCAATTATCACACCAAAAATGAACGAAATATTAAGTGCTGTTCTACGACTCCTTAAAGTTGGTAGCTTAATAAGAGAAAGTCTAGCTGAATAGGCAGGTAAGCCCAATGGGTTAAAGTTCCAACCACGGAGGCAAAAAAGCAGGAACTGTTTTTGAACAGATTCGAGAACATCTGAGTATTTTCTATATATAAGGTCCCAAATGACGGATCCATACTCTAGAATAGGCCTGACAAGGGACATATAAAGGCTTTTGGTAACGTAAGGATCATCAAACTCTTTAGCCCAAGAGTACACCTCTAGCTTTGTTTGCTGTCAAATTGATATATGCAATAAAATTGAGTTTGGAATCAAGTAGCAATCCAAGATCTAGTATTTTGTCAACTTCCTCCAAATGATGGTCATCGATATAGTAGCACGCAGTTATTGGTTTCTTTCTAGCAAAGCACATATATTTACATTTCTTGAGATTTAGCTCCATACGATTTATTCTACACCAGTTGTGAAACGAGTTAAGGTCACCTTGGAGGCGTTGCTGGTCAGTTACTTGACAATAACTAAGAAAAACTTTTACATCGTCAGCATACATCAAAATATTGAATGGATGAGAACGAATTAAGAGAGAATTTGTTATTTAATTTCTGTTTCCTAGTTTTTGTATGTTAAAATAATTGAAATTATATTAAAATGTATGAAGAAATTTATTTTTTATGTTTTTTGTCAATTGTTTTCAAAAAATTTTTTTTTCAATTTGTTAATAATTTTTGTTTAAAAAAAAAATTAATTTCCTGAAGAAGCTTGCCAAAGGAAAGCGATGTATTGAAAATATGTGTGATAAATTTATTTAAGAAGACCAATTTTAAGATTAATACTTTTATATAGTTTTTTTTTCCTAAATTAAATATTTTTATGTGACAGATTTCGAATTGGAAAAAGCTTAGCGGAAAATTCTTGTTTTTATGAATTTACAATTAAAACGAAAGAAACGAATATACATAACGTTAACCAGTTGTAAGGACATTCACAAATATGTTTTATTTATGAACATTTCAGAACCAGCGAAAGAAAAATCTTCGTTGATTTTCAGAACTTTTTTCGCTTTAAAAAAAAACCTTTAAAACAAATAATAATTTAAGTATCAATAATCTTGTTAAATAGACTTGCACATCCAAATGGAATTCGAAAATTCGCCTTGTTTTTCATCACACCTTTCTTACACTCATAGCTTTATATTTATTACTAAAATTCTTCTTTAAATATATGGTCCGCCAAATAACTTTTTTTTTTTTTAAATGCTATAAACTCCTGAGCCAATTGGACTTTGAATGGCGTCAAAGGTCTTTATGCAAAATTCAACTCAATGATGTCTCTGAAATGTTGAAAACGACGGTGAATTGATGTTGATGGATGGCGCTTCACGCATACTTTCTGCCACAGCAGCAATATTCTGGCTTTGGTTTATCGACGAGGATGCCAGTTTCTTTTACTTTTTTCACAAGATAACGAACATACGGAGCTGACGGTGCTTTTCTTCTTCCAAATTCCGCACGCAATTTTTCCCAGCGTTGTTCAAGCGTATACACAACCATATTCGTTCAGCGGAAGGATAAAACTAATTATCTGTCATATCGAACATGAGCTAAGTGTTACCATTCACGAAATAAGCACTAGTTGAAAAAAAAACGTTAGATTGCGGACCCTCTAACTTGTGAAATTTCATGTAAGGATGTAAGGAATGTTTTTCGATTTTCATTTATTGCTTCATTCGATACATCGTTTGTTGCGCTCAAATTGTAGCTGAATTACAATTTTTTACTCGTTTACATTTGCCAAATAATTAAGATATAAAATATAAATGAAATAACAACAGCAAAGAGGATTAGCTAAAATACATTACATATATCCATCCATACATATGATGATACGAATACACTATGTGTGTATTTATATTGAACAAACAACATCATGTTGCTATTAATTGGTGCTGTCCTAAAGACGTAATAGATCACCAACCGTAGCAACCAAAGACAAATGATAAGAAAAAATTTGATATTGAAAGCAAAAAATGCTGAAATTAAATAAAGTTTTAAAGGAAAACGAAATAATTTTTTTAACAACAACAACGACAACAACAAAAAACTGCAAATACAAAGAAAAAGAGATACATATATGAAAAATAGAACATCATTTAAGTGCAACAAATGAACAGGATAAACACATTTACGTACGCATGCATGTATGTATGTATATATGTTAGGAAAAAAAATAAATAAAGAAATAAGCAGGATGGCAGTTATTATAGGGAATGGGTCATTCATGAAAACTATTATTAAAGCGTCAATCATAAGTTTAACTCCGCAGGAAAGTAAAGGTACATTAAGATGTGAATATCTATGAGAACATTAATAAATTCGAGGTTATCTTGAAAAGTAACCTAAGTTTTTGTCAGGACTATCCGTTAAAGTTATTCAAAGCTTAAAGTTTATGTAAAGATGTGTACTATTTTTAAAATTTTATTAAAGGAACCAGCATATTTAATTAAAGTTTGGTAAAAGAAAATGTAATACAAAAATAATTTATTTGAAAAACTGGTTAAGCAATTGTTATTCCTTTTAATTGATATCTTCCTCTTAATGACATCTCGTTTGATAGCTCTTAAAAGCATTGAATTTGAGCTACTAATTTGGTTTTGTTGAGCCTATTTAATACAGATTTCGACATTAGTGACATTTTCGTGTTTTATTTTGGGCTCTCCTTCACTTTCGTGTACTATTTCACTGGTGCTGCAAACAGCCGCAGTAAAGGGCTGTTCTTCTAATACAGTTTTAACAAGCAAATTGTATTTTGATCCATTAGCTAAATTAAGGGTGCTACATTTGTTGGCATCTTCATCATCCATATTTTTCAAAAATTGTTTTCGTTAAAAAACTATTCTAACTAGAGTTAAGAATGTAAAAATGTAATACTATGTTTTTTTCAACCTTTACCTGTAAAAGGAATTTTTTGAAAAACCAATTTTTAAAAAGCGTACATGAGTGTAGCCCATAGGCAGTATTTTATTACGGAATGAAAGTAGTTTTTTTGAGATTTGGCGATTAATAAAGAAGGTGTGATTTTCTTTGAATCGCTTTTAGTACCGAACACTAGCATTGTAATTCTTTGCTTAATATTTTTCTTCCTGGAAAACATATTTTCCCCGAATAGGCAGGACGTAACTTCCAATATTTACGGGTTTCGTCTGCATTAAATATGGCATCTCTTGTTATGTTATTTTCTATAATAACTTTTTGTAATTTCCTTTTAAATGGTTTTACCTCTTTTGCATTTGACAAAAATTTTGCTTTACTCTTCTTTACAATTCCTGGATCAATTCGTTTCTTAAATTTAGTTAGCCAATTATGGCCTGCATTAAACTGTCCTCCATAAATTTTCATACAGGAATATAAGAAATGCATGGCATGAGGAACCATTAAAAAATTTTGTCTCTTCTGTTGCGATAGCTAAAACGAGTTAAACTAGTTTTCTTTCATTTTAATACTTATATCACCCGTAATAACACATGCAACATCATTTCCGAACACAGATCTACGCGTAAGCCCTTTGCGTCTTACGGGTATTAAAATCGACTCTATATACACGATCCCATTCTGAGATTAATGCGAGATCGTGATTGAGCGTATTATTCATTTTCCGTCCTTTGGAACTCACCTCCAACTGGTTCGGGCTAGTACTAACTGAAATGGCGAAAGAGTTGAAAGTTTGAGAAAGAAGGTCATTTAGAAAAATAAGAAACAGGTTAGGAGAAAAAACGGAGCCTAGCGGTACCCCTGAATTAATCTTCGCCTGATGAAATCCTATCTATAACAACTCGTATAGTGCGACTCCTGTGAAAACTAGATACAAATCTAGAGAAATTATCACCGACACCAGGAGCAACAAGTTTTAACAGAAGTGCATCATGCCATACTCTATCAAATGTCTTGGAAATATTTAGAGCGAAATGATGTATCTCTCCGAAATGATGATAGGAAAGCCTCACAAGATAAAAATTAATCATACTTTCCATCATTTTGCCAAGTATAGAACAAATTGTAATCGGGCAGTAATTTGCAGTGTTGTTAGCCTCACCCTTTTTGGGGATCGGCGTTACATTAGCAATCTTTCAACACTTTGGAAATTCGCTGGCAATATACATGGTGCAGACGCGCTAGCATCGAAGAGCATTCTTTCAAGGCCAGTGCAGGAATCCCCACCGGCCCAGGAGACTTGTTGATGTTGTGATCTGATAAAACATTTTTAACCGCTTGAGCTCGAGAGAATATCTTCAGCATAGTAATGGATATTCTGTCGAGTTTGGGCGGTGGCTGACTGCATTCCCGCAGTCATGGTGCAACTCCTTGCACCATTGTTCCGACAGGAAAGCCAGCAAGTCACCCTTAGGGCGCCCCCTACTTAAGCCATACTGTCGGTCGCTAAGTTAGCTGTTGGACTTCAGGTACCTCGCAAGATGAAGATTAGTCATACTTTTCATCACTTTAGAAAGTACTGAATAAATGGCAATTGGGGATAATTTTCAAGGTTTTTAGCCTCACCCTTTTTGGAGATTGGCGTTACTTTAGCAACCTTCCAACACTTTGGAAATGATACAAGGTGCTGAAATGGACTGCTAAAGGATGCACTAGGGTCGCAGAGCACTGTTTCCAGACCTGTGCTGGAATCCCATCCCATGCTCAAAAGGCTTGTTGATGTTGAGATCTGCTAAAAGCTCGTAAGAATATCTTCGGCATAGTGTCGAGCTCGGGCTGTAGTTGACTGATTAATGGGTGATTTTGAATAATTTGATTTTACATAATTAAAGAAATAATAAATAAAATATTCAAGTACATATGATTGTTTTAATTTAATTTGTTGACTATTTCACGAAACTCATCTCAACTTCTTGCTGTATGTAAAAGATTCCTACTTGTTCTTATTTCCAATTTCCTATTTTTCTCAGCCAAGACATTTGTTTTCTTCCCATGCCTCGTCGTCCTTCCATTCTCCCCTCTAGTATAAGTTGTAGAGTTTCATATTTTTCACCTCTCATAATATATCTAAAGTAGGTAGTTTTTCTTCGTTTAATTCCTGACAGTACACTATCGCTGTTTAATCTTCTTAGCACTTCAATATTTGATATTCTGTCCATCCATGGTATTCTGAGCAATCTACGGTAACACCAGATTTCGAATGCTTCAAATCCATGCTGCAACCCCACACATTAGTTCCGGCAAGACATAACACTTTATAAATTTAAATCGAAGGTTAAGATTAATTTCTCGGCTTGCTAGGAATTTTTTATATTTGCTGTATGTGGTCCTAGCCATAGCGATCCTTCTCTTAATTTCAACAGCAGGTTCCCAATTTATGTGCAATACACATCCGTGATATATAAAATATCAGACTTTTTTAAAAAGCAGTTCAAAAGATATAGAAAGTTAATATGTGCACAGAAAGTAAAATTTTAATAAACCAACGTGCATAATATTTTAGTAACAATTGTGAGCCAATCGAAACACTGGAAAATATGGATGCACTTTTAGTATGCATAAGCATAACTGTTACCTTCACTTTTGGTTTTCACGCACTCTTATTTTAACATATTAGTTCAAATTATTCAATTATATACCCGAAAGTTTTAAAATGATTTCTCAGATTGCCTTCGTTTGTATATGTATGTACATATAACGAGTTTGCATACAGGTTTGTTATAGCTTAAAAACAACTGTCAATTTTATGACATCTTTATGCTCTTAGACTGCTCCTACGTACAACATTCCTTTTCACTTCATCTGATTGAAGTGGCACACAATGTATTCAGCCTGATACCAAAAAAAAAAAAAAAAACAAAAAAGGAATGTATCCTACAATGCAACCCACTGTGTATCATTTATTTATGCAACTGACTGACGAATGCATTCATCCATTTTCCAACTGGCACTCTTTAAATGTAAGTACATTTACCAATTGTAAGTAAAGCTGTCACATGAGTAAACTGCATATGACAGCTAAAACTAAAAGACTACTTCTACTTTATGGTGCTATTCAAACAAATAATTTTAAAAACAGATAGACGAACGAATAGATTGACACATACACATATACGAGTAAATACACGGACATTAAAACAAACAAACAAACAAACAGACAGACAGAGTTAAAAAAGGTGTATCTAAATTCTTGCTCAAATGCTTGCTTGTTTAGTTGCAGATATGCTCTCTCTATAGGGAATTAAACTTCGAAAGAATTTCAAATTTGTGACTATAAAACATTTATACATAAAAATACAAAGATTCAACGTAAACTGAAAACTACTGACAGCTTAACAAACGAATGCTAGCGGGAGCATATGGTATTTGTCGCTTTTATATATTGACGTTGCATTAGTTTTGCAAACATAAATTGCAAAAATACAAATACTCAGTGGCAAATAAACTAAGTGGGCGTGTTTTTAATTTTTAAATAAAAAAAATATAATTAATAATTTAACAGAACCATAATCCATAGTGTTTAACTGCAAGACAGTGGCGTGGGAAACGAGGGATGTCTAAGAGAAATGCAGCAAAGACTTGTCTAAACTAATGCGGTACAAAACTTTATTCATTTGATCGTTATTGTTTTTAACATAATAAAAAATATTAAACATTTTTTATAAAAATATCTGAGCTATAGTTCTGTTTTCATAATGGGAGACCTGATACAGATTTAGAGTACCTAAACTGGATCATAGTAAGGCCTTTGATGCGCTAGATCACTCTATCTTGCTAATAAAACTGCGTAAGTTACTTTATTTCTCAAGCTCGGCCTGCAGTCTAATATCCTCTTATTTGATTAACAGATGTCAAATAGTGAGTGTTGATGATAGGAGATCTAATCCACTTATAGTTAGTAGAGGAATACCACAGGGCTCTATATTGGGTCCGCTTCTCTTCTGTCTCTACATAAATGACCTACCTGACATTTTTAAAACCAGCAGGATGCACATGTATGCTGATGACGTGCTGGATTAATGACGTTCCTAGGTGTCTGAATGCGATAAATGACGATTTGCACATGATCAATCGCTGGGCCATGTCGAATGGATTGTATATCAATGCTTCGAAGTCCAAATGTATGGTCCTCTCGAAGGCTAGCAGCACTCTGGTCAACATTAATGTGGGAATTGAGGGGAATGTGATCGAATCGGTAGAATCGGCATCTAATTTGGGCATAATTTTCAATAATAGAATGACCTGGACTAATCACATTAACTTTGTAGTTGGCAGAGTTTACAGTAAACTTCGCACCCTATGGTCGTTAAAGGACTCTACACCGTTTGATATTCGCATACTCTTGGCAAAGACTTACCTCATCCCTTCTTTTTTGTACGGCTGTAAAATCTATGCCAATTGTGACACACTGTTTAGCACAGACTGAAAGTCGCATATAACAATATTGCCCGTTATGTATTCAAAAAGACCGCCGTGACGATATCTCATCATACTCTAATTTAATTTTTGGAATGACTTTCGATAATCTTCTAAAATATAGGTGTCTAATTTTCTTGCACAGGATTATCATCTCGGAACGACCATTATATTTATTTGATGGGATAGTTTTTGCAAGATCTCTTCGTGGTAGGAATATTATCCAGCAGAAATACAAGAGTCTGTTATCTCAACGCCAGTTTTTCATAAATGTAACCAGTCTTTGGAATTCTTTGCCAAATTCTATAAAAAAATTGGCAACGCAAATTTATTTAAAAAGGAGCTTTATAAATTATTTAGTTCTACCCAACCTTGACTTAAATTTTATGTTAACACTTTTACATTACATTTCTTTCGATTGGTCATATCTTTATTTGTTGTATTTTTATCACTCTTGACATTTTCATTTTGTGTATTGTTAATTTAAGTTTTATATTAACTCAAATTGTAAAGATCAACAGCACTGTCACTTATAAGATGTTATCATCTTGTTGTGCTAGTTGTTTGAAAAATAAAGAATAATAATAATAATAATAAAACCTATGAAAATGTCATTTTAAAGTAACAAGTCCGTTTCATATTAACAGGGAATATCTTTTGTGATGTCTTAAGGTGAACTAAATTTATTAGTTGAGGCCACCAGACAACAGCTCTGACAGTCTGCTTGTGTAAAAAAAAAAAACAAAATATATATAAAAAATATATCTTTTTTGCCAAAACCAAGAATCAGGAGGACAAAAAAAAGAAGAACTTTATTTTCTAAAACAAAATAAAAAAAAAATTTGATTAAGCTGATTTAAATTTTTATTGTATTACGAAGAGAAAAAATCGGCAATTATGAATGAAAAATGATATCTGCCAAATCTCCACGACGACTATGCTGACAGATGTCGATTCTTACATTAAAGTTTTAAATAACTGTTTGGCAAAACGGCATTCCTATTTCGTTAATCACACCACGGATTTTGAGTTTTAAAATTCAAATCGATTCGATTGACTCCTTATAGGTTCTGTCCTCAACATAACCCCACAAAAATAATCCACTGATGTTAAGTCACGCGATCCGGCTGATCACTTAACTTCTGATTGTCGTGAAATTATGTGATTGCGAAATTTGGTTTACAATAAATTGATCGTTTTGTTGGCTGTATGACATGTAGCACTGTCCTTATGAAACCACATATTAGTTATATCCACGTCGTTAATAATATGCCAACATTTAGTTGTTAGCATCTCACGATCGCGTAATCAATTAAACCGTTACTGCATTTACTAAACTCAGTACGGGCCAGCATAGTTTGATCTGAATACTTTAATTACCAGTGGATTAAGTTAGTGCGTAGCACAAAATGGAAAGTGAAATGAAATAATGCTAATCAAAAAATTAGAACAGACATTTCCTTTCAATAAATTTAGAACAAAATTAGCATTATTCTTTGGCTTTTTATCAGAGTAGCGAAGTATTCACTCACTGTTCATACATGTATGAATATGTACATTTCATTTTTTAGCCGCTTCTTCTCATACATGTGTGAGAGACTACAAATTATTTTGTGTTTTCTCATTTGTGAATGCGACGATTTATTTTTTTTTTCTTTCTATCCATAAGTGAAAAAATGAGAAGCACACAAGTATTCATTTTTGAATATTTACAATTTTAATAATTTTTCATAAACGAAAAGTTCGTAAAAATATGTGCGTTAAGCATCGCGTACATAAACGCACATATTTGATAATGCGCAATTGTCGGCGTATGCAGAAAAAAAGGTTTTTTTTTTATTTCTTTTAGAATATATTGCAAAATTGTATTTTGAGTTAATATGTACCCATGTGTTTTTACTACATTTTACGGTAAACTGCGATCGTAGGTAGAAAATTTTTTCACGTTCATTTATGAGAAATTTTATAAAATTTCAACGTTCATAAATGAACATATACATTTATGAAAAAGAACATTAATGAGAAGAAGCTAATTTATCATTCATCACATATGAATAAGACTAATAATTCTTGTTGTTTGCATTCAAGTATGAAAATAACCAGAACATCTTTTGTTGTTCGTTTATGAGTGTGAAAAATAAATATAAAATTTTAGATTTCTCATTTATGAAAAATATCATGAATGTTGATTTTTGAACGTTCATAAATGAAAAATCTGAACCCTGCTTTTTATATATGGGAGCTTATTGGGTCAGTCTGCTTGTGTAGGATGGTAAAATTAAGAGATTCCATTATAAGCCTCAAAGAACTGCTACAATTTATAGACTTTATAAATTATATCGCAAATTATTGAGTTGTATTCCAGAACAGAAATGAATCATAGAGAAGTATGAAGATGTTTTGTGACTTATGGGTCGTCAAAATTCTTTGGCTAGCGTTTTATAATACCAATAATTGCACGTGCTTTGTCAGTGGCTAACAAAATATGCGTTATAAAGTTTAAGTTAGCATCCAGTAAAATATTCAGTTTCTCAAGTTCTCAAGCCGTTTAAGATTTATTGTACGTTTATATGACATCTTCGGAAGAAACACGTGTATTTGCCTTTTTTATGTTCAACTCTGTAAGATTAATATTAAACCAGAAATTAAAGGCATCAAAGTCCTTTTCCAGGAGAATATAATTAGCATGATGTTCGAAAAATCTTCACGTCGTCTGCATATAATAGAACGTTAGAGAGTTAATGGCATTCGGTAGATCATTAATAAAAAGGTAATTAATAAAGAACCCAGATAACTCCCTGCAGCACACCTGATGAAATACTAATTTCTTTTGAAGCAAGCGTGTCAAAAAGGAACCTTTAACCTCAGTTCGAATCCTATAAAGTCAAGTTTTCTTATGAGAAGTTTGTGGTTAATTTTATCAAATGCCTTACTGAAGTCGGTGTAAATAATCAGTTTGTTTACGTTGAACAAATCCGCCATTGATTAGCGTTGTTAATTTTAAAAGATTTGTAACGGTTGTACAAAAAATGTCTTTATTTAAAAATGTCCAAAAATTATCTAAGAAACAAATAGTAAACACAAAATTAGAAATAAGTCTTTGTTTCATTCACAGTTAAAAATGTGTTCAATTAAATTAAAAAGTGTCAAATAAAAAGCATTTTAAAAATCTAAATTTTAAAGAAATTCTGTAAGTTTTTATTAATGTTTTTATCAGTTTTCCATTTTACACAAATATATACGTATACCAACAATACCTTCCCCTTGAATTGTGCTACGACCATGGTCCAACCAGTTTTAGTGACTAATACTTGGCCTACACGATTCAAACAAGATAAAATGAAGGAAAGTATTAGCTAGAAGGAGATAAACTCATTATAAGTAATAACACTCGATATATTAAACTAAAAGAGACAACTAATAAAATAAAACGAGAAGGCGGAGTTTTAAAACATTGTGTAGCCAAGATTTCTTTGAACAGAAACAAGTTATTGTTGTTAGGGAGGTTATAATTTGACATCATTTTGACAGTGAGCAGGCAGACATGAGTTCTGTTTGTGCCTCATACGGGTAGTTGTAGTTGCGAATCAGTTGTGAATAGGTTTTACGCGAGAATGGCGTTTTTGTGCGCACTCGTTTTTCATTTGAAAAATTTTGATATAACACGATTAAAAACGAAACAATAAACGTTAGGAAAGTGATGCGAAATTAAAAACATTAAAAAGTTCGATCCGCCGGTGTTTTGTAAAAATTTTATAACTGGAAGCCCGTGGATATTTTGGTTACTATACCGAAGCAACCCACCTTTCCTCCTTCTCTTTTTCTTTATAACTAAAAGTGTAAACAAAATAGGTACACAATGTGTGATTATTTTCAATAAAAAAATTAAATCAAAAATTATTAGCGAAAATAAATTTTTAAATCAAAACTTTTCACAGCTTGTATATATTTAATCGGAGTGTATAACTTAAACGGAATTATATGCCTAGCAATAATTTAGTTATAAATCAAAATCAAAAAGTGCTTTGTGAATAAAAAAACAAAAAAAAACAAACTATTAGTTTGTTAAATGAAACTGGTTATTAGAAACTAGGCGGAAAAAAATGATGGACATTAGCAGCATGTACGGTAATCATCATCCTCATCATTCTAATAATTATCACAGTGGTTCAGCTGGGGTGCCAGACATGACCACAGTGGTTGCCGCCAATGCATATCCCAATGCATATTTTCCCAACTCATCGGCCATAACACATGGCGGCTTGCATCACCAGCAAAACCATCATCTAAATAGTGGCTACGCTGCTTATGATGGATCATCGCCAAACTACTATCAACAGCAACAACATCAACAACATTCACAGCAATTGACACCGCCACCTAGTCAGCCAGCGGTACAGGCACAGCCTATATATTCCCATTCTCATTCGCATCTTTTTAGCCCTACAGCTGCGGAATATGGCATAACAACGTCAAACACTTTGTCGGCAGCAACACCCTCACATCCTTCCAATGCCAATCACTCACCAAGTGAAGCGGGTTACTATGAAAGTGATTCGGTACATGGCTATTATGCGACTGCAGCTGTTGCTACTGTTCCGCCAGCTGCAACAAATTCTCCCGCTACTGGTGCTAATGCTGCTCAGAACGTTCCTATAGATCCCCCAATAATTAGTTCCGAAAATGGTTTAAGCTACACTAACCTGGATTGTTTGTACAATCAAAATTCCCCCCTTCAACATTCCAGCACAAGTGCTTACTTGCCTGCTGAAGAAAAATACGCTTCAGTTTTGCATTCTCAATACAATATGGATGAAAGCATAATGCATTTGACTGCCAGTGCAGGCAGTGGACACAATCAGCAGCACTCTCCGCAGCTATGGTCTCATCAGCACCATATAAATTCTACTTATGGCACTACGCTGGATCCTAGCAGTTTAGCTTTAGATTCCTACAGTATAAATCCTCATTTACAGCCTCCTCATTTACATAATCAAGCCAACCCCCAGCTGGGTGGCCAACAGCTTTCTTTGCTGCAACAGAATTCACCACCAGCAACAGCCTGTGCTAATTTAAGTTCACGATCGCAAAATGTCGTATCACCTGGTGGCACACTCACCAACTCTACGTCATCTACATCTGCCGTGACAGGCACATCAGGCTCCAATACTTCGGGTGGCATTAATAGTTCATCTCAAGCCAAATCACCAAGTCATGGAAATAATTTACCCACCTATAAATGGATGCAGCTGAAGAGAAATGTACCAAAACCACAAGGTTAGTTCCATTTTTGATATCATTACAGCAAAAAAATTTTGGAATTACTAATATTGATTAATATCAAATTACAAATACAACAAACCAAATAAATGCTTTGATTATAGATTTCAATACATTGGCAAAAGTGGTTGCCATATTTTGTCGTCTTTTCTCTATTTAGCGTTCTGCTTCTTTTTTGGATTAACGAAATTAATGTAATAAGGTATATCTGCAAAGGCTTGGATGAAGGCTACAGTGGAGTTGCAGGAATGTTTTTTGGTTTTTCAAGGGCCTTCGATCTTGTGGATCATGATATAATAATAGAAAAGTTAGGTTGTTATGGTATTCAAGGTAGGGAGCTTTTATTGTTTAAGAACTATTTTCTAAACAGGAAGCAGCGGGTTCAGATTGGACAGTGTAAAAGTTTTATTGGCACTGTTGAATATGGTGTACCACAAAGAAGTGGACTTGGTCCCTTATTGTTTTCAATTTATATTAATGATATAAAAAATTTGGGTCTTGATGGCCAGCTATACATGTTTGCTGATGACATATGTTTGTTTTACCCCTATAAATTTGATTTAGTCCTAAAAACACATATTGAAAGAGATGCAGGATTAATTGTAGAGTTTGCTCGCTTAAATCGCTTATTAATAAATTCTAACAAAACCAAATTGGTTCGTTTCAGACCTCATTCGGCGAGTATGAACCAAAATTTTTCTGTATATGTTGATGGTACATCTATATGTGAGACTAATTCTATAAAATATCTGGGGGTTACACTACAAAGCAATCTTAGTTGGAATCTGCATACTAATGATATCAAAAGTAAAATATCTCCAGCCATTGGGATTTTATATAAGTTTAAAAATAAATTAAACGAGAAGGCAAAGTTAATGATATATAATGGGTTAATACAACCACATTTAAATTACATGGCATTTGTATGTGCATTCAACAAGAATAATACATGTCACAAACCTCTACAACCTTTGCAGAATAAAGCACTAAAAATAGTATATAATTTACCAAGAACTTATCCTACAGTATTGCTATATAAAGAAATTAGTAGATCGGTACTACCATTATATGGGTTACATATGTATCAAATTTTAATGTATGTTTTTAAAAGCATACATAACGTAACAGAACCCACAATTTCATTTTTACAAAACCAATCAAATTTTAATACTCGCAACGTATCTAATCTTAGAATTCCAAAGTGTAGATTGGAAAGAACTAAACAACGTATTGACGTTACGGGCGGTAATATGTATAATAATTTACCATCAAGCTTAAGAGTGATACAACAATTAAACTATTGTGTAAGAATTATTTACATAATATAGTTGAAACGCATCTTCTGTAATTAATTTTTTCTTTTATTTTATTTTATTATTTTATTTTTTATGCAATGCAATTATAAAATGATTTAAGTACATACTATACATTTAGTTGCCAAGTTGCCTCAAAAATGCCATAATGTAATTGATTTAATATTGTATGCAAATTTTTTTTGAAAATAAAATAAAAAAAAAATGTAGACCCATAGACATTAACTTTTAACTAAAACATATAAAATGCATTAATATACATATCTGTATTATTGATTATGTTTTTTCCTTCGATGATTATTTGGTGAGCGCTTCGTTATTTTCATCCGATTTTTATAATAGAATCCAGTGCACCGCGCTCAAAGAAATGAACAAACAAACCTGTGCTATAAAAATATGTCACGGGCTTAAAGTATACATTTTGAAAATTATTCTTTAAAATTTTAGTTAGTTATCGACATTAAAAGCAATAGCAATTTGAATAATATTATTAAAAATAATGATTCGTTATTTTCATCCGATTTTTATAATAGAATCCAGTGCACCGCGCTCAAAGAAATGAACAAACAAACCTTTGCTATAAAAGTATGTCACGGGCTTAAAGTATACATTTTGAAAATTATTCTTTAAAATTTTAGTTAGTTATCGACATTAAAGGCAATAGCAATTTGAATAATATTATTAAAAATAATGATTTGTGGGTCTTTACTTAAATTAGGGCATTTTTTGCGAAACCATTCCTTATCTTCGTTTGTAGAACTGAAAGAAATAAAAAGAAAATGCACTTCCTAAGATGATAAGATTCTGATTTTCTTTTACACCTTGTAACTATAATTACCAAAAATAATAAAGATTGGAGCGGATCGAATAGGAGTTTGGTGCTCTCAACTATATTGAAAATAAATCATTATAAATCATTTTATAATAAAAATATAGTAAAAATATTGCATAATATTTTATAAAGAGTAGGATTTCGCTTTTCTACTTTAAATACAGATGGAAAGAGAAAAATCGGAAGAAATGTATATCATGTGAGGAATTTTAGAGTATATTTGGGCGATATATTTAACTTTAAAGAATAAAGTTTTTTTTTTTATGACAATACCATATCTGCACTAACCTTGGATATTTATTTGATTTTTATAAAAGATATCTTCATATGCAGACCTTGCTCCAAGAGTGCCATTTTTCAAAATTAAAATTTTCAGAGTTAAGCTTGATCAGTAATAAGTCTTTGCAATAAAGCATAACTTTATCATCAAGCTTATTAAATAGTGAACATTAATTTTTAAGTTAGATAATTTCAAAACACGTTACGATATAATTATTTGGTACCTTTTTCGAGCCGATTTTGCAAAAGAACCATATCAAAACTATTCGTATGTAAAGTACTTTGCTTAGTAAATAGTGACCATTCATTTTTCAAGTTAGGTAATTTCATAACACATAACGATATACATAATTATTTGGTACCTTTTTCGAGCCCATTTTGCAAAAGAACCATATCAAAACCATTCGAGCTTAGAAACTACTTTGCTTATTAAATAGTAACCATTCATTTTTCAAGTTAGGTAATTTCATAACACATAACGATATACATAATTATTTGGTACCTTTTTCGAGCCCATTTTGCAAAAGAACCATATCAAAACCATTCGAGCTTAGAAACTACTTTGCTTATTATATAGTAACCATTCATTTTTCAAGTTAGGTAATTTCATAACACATAACGATATACATAATTATTTGGTACCTTTTTCGAGCCCATTTTGCAAAAGAACCATATCAAAACCATTCGAGCTTAGAAACTACTTTGCTTATTAAATAGTAACCATTCATTTTTCAAGTTAGGTAATTTTATAACACATAACGATATACATAATTATTTGGTACCTTTTTCGAGCCCATTTTGCAAAAGAACCATATCAAAACCATTCGAGCTTAGAAAGTGTTATGTATGTAAAGTACTTTGCTTTGTAAATAGTGACCATTCATTTTTCAAGTTAGGTAATTTTATAACACATAACGATATACATAATTATTTGGTACCTTTGGAGAGCCTATTTTGCCAAAGAGCTCTATCAAAAGTATGTAACGTTAGCAATAGTATGAATTACTTCATGTATGGTTTTTATTGGTTGCAACTATTATAGAGGCGTATAAAATCTTTCAGGAAGGAAAAGTGTGTAAGCACAATCCAAAGCTTTCCGCCCTGGATTCGTCACCCATATATTTCGTCAAGCAGGACATTATCTGTCAGTTGCAAGCAGTTCTATAAAAAATATAAAAATAAATATTTTTAATTAGTAATGTATTATTAAGCACAAGGTCATTATTTTTGTTTTTCCTGATGATGCCAACCAACGGTGTGGCGAAATATCGAAAAAATAATAAAAAATAAAGTTTTTTAAAAATTTTTTATTAAATAAGACCTAGTGCTTATTTTTTTTTATAAAATAAAGACCTAGTGCTTAATAATAAATTACTAATTAAATATTAAAAAGGTCAAATAACTATAATTTTTATAAATATTTTTGTGTAAAGTTGTATAATTTCGTATTTTGTAACTTTAATGCTACTTGGCACTATTTGCAATGAATTCTAATGGCAGATTGTCACAACGTACAAGATCATATGAAAAGTTAAACAAATATGACTGTTATTTTCGATAAGTATTTAGAAATTTACTAATGTATCATACGTCACAAACGAAGAACCTAGAAACAATAAAAACAATCCTAACTAGGACCATTAAAATATTCTTAAGTATTAATTTTCTTTAGCAGAATTTGTTATATAGGGTTTTTCAAAGTTATTTTCAATTGTGAAAACAGCAAGAACATGATAGTTTTGACATTTAGTTTTTTGACGTATTCGATGCATTGCCAATTGTTACCGTGAATTCAACTTTGCACGAAAATTGCATTAAAATAATAAAAATCCTCTATAAAAATTGTGGTTCTGTTACAGTCACATTTCATAAAGTTTACGAATATTTTTGGACAAAATAATCGTCCTGTTAATAATTTAGTCGTTAAATTTGAGTTGACAGCTCGATACAAAATGTGCGAACACCAACCCCTGTTCATTTAAAAATATTGCAGCCGTGAGCCACAGTGTTGAAGCAGACCCATATTTGTCAATTCTTCGACGTTCTCAACAATTGGGGTTTGTCCATAACCATCACATGGCGAATTTTGCGTAAGGATTTGAGTTTAAAGCCTTACAAGGTTCACATGCTCTAGGAATTGAAGCCGATCGACCATTCATATCGCCGTAGATTCGTTCAATTTGTCTAAGTGCAACCGGCAGGTTTTTCTGAAAAAATCCTTTTTTCAAACCAAGCCCATTTTCACTTGTCAGGGTATTTCAACAAGTAAAATTGTCGCATTTGGGCTTTTGAAAATCCTAGAGCGATTATTTAGATGCCTTTGCATGCTTAAGGTGTCACTGTATGGAGGAGGCGTCGTAATTGGGCCATTTTTTTTTTTTCGAAGATGAGGCTGGAAATGCGGTGACGTTCAATGGATCACGCTATCGCGAGATGCTAACAACTCATTTTTGGCCTATTTTTGACGACGTGAATATCACTGACAAGTGGTTTAAACGGGACGATGCTACAAGTCACACAGCCAATGAAACGATCAATTTATTTCTAACCAAATTTTCCGATCACATAATTTCACGACAATCAGGAATTAAGTGGCAAGCCAGATCGTGTGATTTAACACCACTGTATTTTTTTTTTTTGGTGGGGCTATGTTAAGAACAGAGTCCATACGGAGCCAATCGAATCAATTACAATCTTAAAACTCAAAATCCTTGATGTGATTAACAAAATAGGACCGGCATTTTGCTAAAAGGTGATTAAAAACTTTGATGAAAGAATCGACATCTGTCGTCGTGGTCGTGGTGGACATTTGCTAGATATCATTTTTCATTCATAATTACCGAACTATTCTCTTCATAATACAATACAAATTTTAATCATCTTCATCTAAATTTGTTGTTTGCTAAAATGTAAAATAAAAACGCGTCACAGTAAGCAGCGCTAGAGGTAAAGTACAGCAACGTTCAGCTAACTTGAACTTTATTTAATTATAACCTGATTATAGTGTTCTTATAAGATCTGACGCAATTTTTGTACATTCTTGAAAATTTGCATTGGAGAATGGGCATTATTTCGTCTTCTTTCGTACACCTTATTCTTTGAAATACTTGACTCGTGTCTCACCTTATGTGGCAACAATCTCGTTATCATAATAAAGAAATAATAAACCAAATAATCTAGATAACAAGAGCTTAAATCAGCTTAATTTATTACAAAAAGTATAAAAATAAAAACAGATAAAAGTTGAAATACAGTGAATCAGATTAAAAAATGAATAATAAGAATAAATTGAAGTTCAAATGATTGCAGAAGATTAATTGTAATGACGGGGCTTTCAAAATTTTTGTTCAACATAATTTTAGCTTTTAATAAATTCTTTAATTCCAATTTAAGTTTTCTATCAATTTAAGAAATCGTCATATAAACTTTTAATAACCAGTTAATTTAGAAAAAAAAATATTTTTGTACCTTCAATCAAAAGCATGACAAAGAAAATATACGTAGAAGAGAAAAAAGTGAAGATGATGACTTCAAAATGTAAAGTAAAAAAATTTTGATTGACAAGCCAAGATATTTCAACTAACCATCAGACGTCCAACAGAGGGTATGTCACCTAAAAATATAAATGCTTGTCGTTTTAAACCTAAATAGCTGTCGTGAAGAGTATAAAATTAGGGGGTACATTTTTTTGGGTGATTAAGATGAAAGTTTTTAATTTTAGGTGAGTTGTAAAGCGAGTTAGTTAAGTTAGTATTATCAATTATTAATATTCAATAATGAACGGTTTTTCAACACGAAGTTTGTTTTCTAAAACAAAATAGAACCAAAAATTTAGATTAAGATAATTCAAATTTTTTATTGCATTACGAAGAGAAAAGTTTGGCAATTATGAATGAAAAATTATGTCTGGCAATATCCACCATGACCACGGTGACAGATGTCGGTTCTTTCATCAAAGTTTTTAATCTTTTTTTTTGTGGCAAAATGGCGGTTTTATTTCGTAAATCACATCACGGATTTCGAGTTTTAAGGCTGAAATCGATTCGATTGGCTCCGTATAGACTCTGTCCCACAATAAATAATCCAATGATATTAAATCACTCGATCTGGCTGCTCATTTAACTGCTGATTACCTCCCGGGGGCACATATGTATGGTCTTTATAGAACTTTGGTTATCCAGACACAGTGCAATTGGGGGAAAAAGGGAGCCCAGTCCCCCGAAGTCAGCAGGGGTACAACTGGAAACTCCACTTTATTTCCACGGGAATCAGTAAGCTCGCAGAGTTCCGTTATTTTTCTCTTTAGACATTTACATGTTCTCTGGCTGATTATTGAGGTTGGCCCCTATATGAGAGTATCGTTGTGGTTGTGGTTTCGCGGCCCCATATCAGGTCTTTTGTTTAATATGGTGGCCAGGATCATTTCGCCGGTAATGACACGCTAGGTGAATGATCCAGTCCAGTGAGCATGCTAGACATGTGTTCTGGACAGGAGTTGGAAAGTCTCCAACTCTTAAGCAAGGAGTGAATATTTGCAGCCCTGCTCTGGAATCATCGAAGTTGCAACTAGAAAGTTCTGTTGCATAGAATTATAGCTTCGGCTTCCTAGGACGAGCATGACGTTCCAAATTATGCAGTGGTTTGATCTGATTAACTGCTGATTGACGTGAAATTGTGCCAGCGGGAAATTTGGTTTGCAATAAATTGATCTGTGTGACATGTGGCAACGACCTCTTGGAACCACATGTTAGTGATATCCATGTCGCCAACAATAGGCCAACATTGAGTTACCAGCATCTCGCGGTGATCCATTGAACGTTGCCGCATTTGCAGCTTCATCTTCGAAAAAAACAGCTCAATCACGCCTTCAGACCACATAGCACACCCTACAGTGACACGTTGAACTCAATAATCGCTCTAGGATTTTCAGAAGACCAAATGCGGCAAGTTTGCATGTTGACATACCCAGACAAGTGAAAATGGGCTTCGTCTGAAAAAATATTTTTTTCAGAAAAACCAGCCGTTTGTCCCTAAACGAATCTACGGCGATGTGAACGGTCGGTTGGCTTCAATTCCTGCACCAGTTGAATCTTGTAAGACTTAAAAGTTAAATCCTTACTCAATGTTCGCCATGTCGTGTTCTTTGATAACCTCAATTGTTGAAAACGTCGAGAATTTAACAAATTTAGTTCTGCTTCAACAGTGTGGTTCACGGCCGCGATGGACTGAAGGCGTGATTGGGCCTTTTTTTTCAAAGATGAGGCTATCACGAGCTGCTAACAACTCAATTTTAGCCTATTATTTACGACGTGAATATCACCGTCATGTGGTTTTAACAGGATGGTGCCAGGACAGCCAATGAAACGATGAATATACTGCAAGCCAATTTCCCGATCGCATAATTTCACGACAACCAGGAGTTAAGTGGCCAGCCAGATCGTGTGATCTAACACAACTGGATTGTTTTTTTTTTTGTGGGGCTATGTTAAGGACAGAGTTTATACAGAGGCAATCGAATCAATTTCAACCTTAAAACTCAAAATCTTTGATGTGATTAACGAAATAGGACCGTCATTTTTCCAGAAAGTGATTAAAAACTTTGATGAACCAACTAAATCTAAATTTTTTGTTTTATTTTGTTGAAAACCTTATATTTGACGTTGCGAGTATATCGTAAGAATAATCGATTTCTTATAACACTACTATTCTTATTTTTCTATAAATTTGGTCATACAAAATTAATTAAAATTGTGGCAGCCAACAATGAAATAATTGTTCCATAAGAAAATACGACTGTTATTCGAAAAAAAACTGCACAAATAATTGATAATAGAAATTTGTTGGAATGTCTGAATTTGTACACTTTAAAAGAAAGAGAAAATTCTTAAAATAAAACACAACTGTATCTTACAAATACAGTTTACTCTTTCACTTTACATTCTTTTCAGAATTAAACATTTATATCTAAATGTTTGTTATCTAAATGTTTAATTTATATATAAATGTTTAATTCCATATAATGATAATTAATTAAGTAATAGTTCTATTTTTTCTTTCTGTGTTTCTTAGTTTTCCTTAAAAAGCATAAAATTTTCGTTGCTGAAACAAATAATAGTTTCATTAAAAATGTGCCGCCCTAATAAAAAATTCATATTTATATACATACATACATAAATAAGTACATAGTATCTAGATTTCATTCTAAATATTTTAGCATTAGTTTGAGTATTTGTGTGCAGTCATGACTGTGTGATTATGACATTTAATAATTTCTTCTTCCCGTAGAAGCATCTTTTTAGCTTTTTGAACTTGTTGTTCTTGCTGTTTTTATTATAGTGAGCATGAGTTTTTTTTTGACGTTTTTAAAAATTTCAGATAATTTTGTCAATTTTGTGCAGTCAAGTTGTCACTTGTCAAGTGTTCGCGTAAAATACAATGAATTAGCTTGACTCACTAAAAATAAACTAAAACTGAAATCTAAATAAAAGACAATCAAGAATAAAAACAAATACATACTGTTTGCAAAATTGATAAAAATCTTAAAAGGAAATATTTTTCGTATTAAATAAAACAAAAATCAAATGAAATATTTGTGAATACTTTAGAATCAGTGCAATGTGGCATTAAAATTAGTATTTTATTTGACATGTTTTGGCCTGTCTCCGAATTTTTAATAAAGCTATAGCGGTATTCGCAAAGAATGCAAACTTATTAAGAATACAATTATTCTCTCTACTTTTGATCATAATATTTAACGTTTAAGCCTTCTTTGAGCTCAGCAAACTTTTTTTGTTAAGAATTCAACAGAATTTCTGGTTTAAATTTTTTATATTTGACACCTCTCTTGTGAACGAATACATTTACGGTTTTGCTATTCGTTATAAATATCTATTTATAACTAATTTTACACCCAAACAAATAAAAATTTAGAGCAAAATTATGAAATTCCATTTACCATATCAACAAATTATTGACTTCTTTTCAGTTGTTTGGCTAGCAAGATTTCATACCAAACAGCAAGTTTAATTAATTATAAGCTACGCTTTACTACTGCTGCTCCTACAGCCACCACATAATAATATTTGATACTTACATTACATACACTTGCATATACAAATGCACACACATAGATACTATGATCTCTACATGCAGCGTTCGATGGCTAAGTCAAGCAGACATGTAATGATTAAGTAACTAAAAAGCCATTCAAGTGAAATGAGTTTTTGTCTCACCAACACCGACCCCCATACGCAGCAGTAAGTTGTACCAGATATACATATACATGCCAATAAAAATAAAAACGTTAAAACACTCAATGCTACTACTACCATTTAGGATCATGATTACTGATCATTTCTGAACAAAAAAAAAACAACTGCACTTTTTTTTTGTTTTTTAGTTAATTCCAATTTCTTAAAAGAACACAATAATACTTTGGATACGAGAATTTTAAACTTTCCAATGGACGACATGACAGATGAAGCAAACAATCATGCTCACAGCCAGACACTAACTTCATCAATATCATGCTCCTTTACATACTAAACATGAACAGCTCTAAACGAATAAATAACATACATAAATTGCATCTTACGCATAATCTGTACATGAGTGTACTTGCTGCCTGCAAACCATTGAACCATTCAACCATCCATCCAGTCATCCATTTGACTAACAACGAACCCGCCAACCACTCACTGTTCGTATGAACCAACCACAACAACTAACAACAAGAAGAAGAAAAAAAAATTCAAAAGTTTTTAACTTGTTACATTCTTTTGTACTGGCATTTCAATAATAATTTTTTATGACAAGTAACTTGACTTCCAGATCAGTAACAATTTTAAATTGTTTATTTGTTTTGTTTGACTGGTTTGTTTGACTCATGACTATACAAAATTTACATACAGACATACATACATACATACACACATATGCCATGAATACAAACAATCACTTATTAATACTAATGCAGTTATAAAATAAATGCATGCAAGGAACAAAGTATGTTTGTGGGTTTACATCAGGTCCTTTAATTACAGCAATTAATTCTTATTAACTAAAAGTTAATGATGATTTTCAATGTTAAGGGATATACGTGATAGAATTAAGGTTAGCATCTGACCGCGAAGCCTTAATCTGACGGTGATCTTACCACTGGGTGTAGAAAAAAGCGTCTACCCACGCTCTAAGACGCCTACACACTAGATGCATACATACACGTCTTAGTAGCAATTTTTGAAAGTGCACGGTGGTAGTAAATATGTGCTCCCACCCCTTGCTGAAGAGTTGGAATTAATCCAACTTCTAGTCCAGTTACATGCGCAGGATAAGGACTTTGGATGTTAGATTTTTTTACGTTTCTCTTCGGAAATTTTTTTTTTTTTAAAGACAAGTAGCACTTTAGGCAAGTACCGTGCTATATTCTTTAGAAAAGGGATAGAGAATAGATTAAACAGGTGGTGAAAGTAGAAGGATAGTCGGAAATTAACTGCCGTATATAAGACAGCACAGCGACCAGTGACTATGTCTTCATCGCTGAGCAGTCCCACCAACAGTAAATTTTTATTTTTATAGTGAAAAAAACCAAGGTCTTCGTTGGGAATCGAACCCACAACCCCTATATTTACAAGCTAGTATACTAACTACTAGCCTACATGTGCACCTAACCTAGGAACAAGATAAGATTTTGCAAGAAGATGTGTAGTGATGTGACGACCAAAGACATCTTACCTT
Source organism: Trichopoda pennipes (assembly GCA_030448955.1). NCBI lineage: Eukaryota > Metazoa > Arthropoda > Insecta > Diptera > Tachinidae > Trichopoda > Trichopoda pennipes. The sequence goes on from JASKUP010000012.1 coordinate 20,064,687, forward strand.
ACTTTAAATCCGACTCACATGTAAATAAACATGGTTTTTTCAAGTAAGAGTATTATTACTTTTATTTGGGTACGGATTTCCGTCGACCCTCGTCAAATTTGGTTTGTGAACAAACCGGTTTCGGCTGTTTGCCATCTTCAGTGTTCTTTTCGTACTCAAAATTCGAGCACATATCAAGAGTATTTTGTTTATTATACCGAGGTTCTTGGCAGCATTTACTACAGTTATTTTCTTGCCATTTATCAAAAAAATCAACATCGATAATATAATTAATAGGTTTCTTACGAACTATAATACACTTTGACTTATGAAAGTTTAAACAAAATTTATTGGCAGCTGTCCAGCAATAAATTTTATTCAATTCCTCATTTAGTCCTGAAATATTTTCAGCAATGGGGAATACTGTACTGCTCAAATACAGTTAGACATCATCTGCCTACATATGGACTTGGCGGTGCAAAAGTTGCATAATTAAAAGAATGGAGTGGTCTAAGGATTGAGCCTTGAGAACACCCCTGGACATATGTAACACTGAAGATTAAAGATTTTTTGACAATATAAACTGTGAACGACTACAGAAGTATGAAGATGGCTGTCTTGTGGAAGTAAAAGAGAAGTTAAAAAAGTGTTGAAATTTTATGCAGCGAGTGTCATAATTAAAGGTGATCAAGGAGTTCGCGGAAATTTATGTTTCCTTCATCAAATTAGCATCGAATGTTCTCAGTTATATTCAATAGAGCAAAAAAAACAGGGGCACCTAAATAACTTAAACTTTCTTCAAAGCCTGATTACACCAAGGGACCTCACCAATAACCAGAACAGGGCAGTGCCCCTGCGAGGGTGCCCGTGGCACCAGTGTATATGTATAAAATTACTAGTCGGACTCCGAAAATACCATGTCTCATTCAGTTTCGAGCTCCTGCTATTCCAAGCGACTGGTGCCGCTTTAACTCCCGAAGGCATATGTCAAGATGGGTATAAAATTCATCAAGACTGCATGGCTCTGGAAGGGGGGAGGAGGGGGTAAGACATGTAATAGATATGCGTGATAAGATTTACATCAGATATCTCTATCCTCTAGTCATGGATATATCTGAATTGGATAAATTTACTGAGTTATGGGCACTATACTTCAGGTTTGATCACAAATTTTTAATTTACTTATGAAATGACCATGCGCTGTTGATAATAACTGAAAAAAAACTGTTAAAACATCCTTAATATAACTTTCGGAAATTAAAGATACCTTACCGCCGCTTAATAACTAGGATGTGGATGAAGTGGATGAATATTCTTTTGTTGTTTGTAACAACAAAATAAATTAAGCCTTCGTTATCTAAGCATAAAACCAATTGATTGGTATTAAGTTCTCTTAATATCATTGAGATGCAGCTAGTAAATTTAGATTTAACTATTATTAATTTTCATATATTGGCTTGTAACACACAGGAAACTAATTTTGGTATCTATTAAAGGTTTCGTATAGAAATCGAATGAGGTTGGTTGTTATTTGATATGCTTGTTTTAATTATTTAAAACCTGATAAAAAGCCATTGAACCTTCCTACTTCTACAAACTGGCTCAAAAATAAATGCTTTACTAGACTCCGTTTAACACATACAAAAATAACACATCAATAATTGATTTCCAGGGACGCTCAACCAGCATGCATATTCTGTAGAAATTCTTCATTAACAGTTAATAATCTTTTGGATCACTGTCCATCTCTGCAACGCATTCGTATAAATATAAATAATTCAAATAGTATTATAAATTTATTGAAATATCCTTCCATAGATAATAATTTCTTAAAACTTATCTATTTTCAAAATAGATTGTAAAATTTTTAGTTGTTTATTTTTAACAAAAAAGTTCACTCTATTTAAAATCATTTAACATTTAAATTGTAGCCGATAGTCTTAGTTACTAGTGCTTTAGTTCTTAAGATTTATTATAATTTTAATTATAATAGATGAACAAAAATAAATAAATAAATAAATTATTTAAAACTGTGTTATAATTGCTATTAGACAGAGTAGTGCTATATTTTTTATATAATTGTTCACAATGCTTTCTCTTAATCTCTTTCTGTACTTTACAGATAGTATACTAATATTTAACTATTATCAAATATCAATATATAAAATGCGTAAATAATATGCATCTATAAAAGATTTTGTATAAAATTGTAAAGTTAATTAATTAAAGCCGTAATTAAATTTAAACATAAACCAAGCTCAAATCATCGAAAGTGTGTCGCGATAGTTATTAGACAAAGTAGTTTTACCTTTGTTATTTATTGAAAATTGCTCGACATTGATAGTGACATTCATTTAACAAGCTCTCAAGTTGTTTGTAGAACTATCTGGAAATTATACTTAATTATTTCCAAACTTTGGTATTTCAGAAATTCAGAAATAAATGTTTTATCCTTAATGCCACTGCTGTTAATATTAGATTTCGATAAGTGTTTCAATTTAACAAACCCATTTGTTTACTCAACACAAACCAGAAAACAATGACACTTCTGTTAATTTACGATTTGATCGAATAGTTTTTGTTTTCATAACACTAACATATTCAAAACTTGTTTCGGAAAAGAAAAGCAGCTTTTTAGTTTTAGCCTTAACAGGGTAACAAGAAAATCATTTATTAATCTGTAGCGTGCATACATAGTCACTGGTACCGGTACACGCTACAAACCAAATCACTTTAATTAAATTATTACTTGATTTTTGTTTTTTTTTTATTTACAAAACCCAAAACTTTGTTTTTAAAACGCAAAATACTTGTGTGACTTTACTTTGTTCAGAAAAATTATTGTGCTTGTACAAAGAGGTTAAGGTGTACGTTTCATATTTCCACTGAATCTCCGTTATTTTTTTTCATTGAATGGCGTCTATTTGGTTGGCTGGTTGTATGGTTGTGTTGTTGGCGTATTGTATTGATATATCAGTAGTATGACATGGTCTGATATGGGTAATGTAGTAATGACACTTCTGAGTTAAAAAATTACAATTGGAACAACAAAAACAATGTTTTGGAAAAGTTTTTAATAAAGTATTAAAAATTATCCAGATGCCACAGATAAGATGAGAAAACCTTTCTTGTACTTAAAATAAAAATAATAAAGTTTTTTAATAAAAAACGAAAGTTAAAATTTTATTTTAGTAGAATTCAACCTGGAGTTTGTATATTGTTGCAAAAAAAAAAAACATACAACATGTGTTCTTTTCAAAAAACTCTAGTTTAAAATATACATACTTATGTAAAGGGTTTTTAAACTAGAAGTTTGTTTTCTAAAATAAAATATTTAAATTTTAATGATTCAAATTTTTATTGTATACGGAGAGAAAAGTTCGGCAATTATGAATGAAAAATTATATCTGAAGAAGATCACGCTGACAGATGTCAATTCTTTCATCAGAGTTGTTAATCGCTCTTTGGCAAAATGGCGGTCCTATTTCGTTAATCACACTACGGAATGATGTGATAAGATTTACATCTGCACCGGCAGTGAGCCATAATCAGATGATGGTCAAACCACTGTGAATGAAAAGCAACGGAATTCACGCCCTAAAAGGCCTTAGGATACGTATATCCTTCGGTCACTCCTGGTAGCAATTTCGAAAGCCCGAAATAGGCCACAGCCTTCACTCCTTGCTGAAGAGTTGGAGACTATCCAACTCCTCATACTCACTGGACCTGGACCATTCATTGTGAATGATCCGACCCACAAACTCAAACGAGGACCTCGAAACACACAACCACCGGGATACTCCCGAAGGGCCTACCTCAATAATCAGCCAGCAGAGAATAGCTAAATGCCTAAAGAGACAAATAGCGGAACTCTGCGGGCTCATTGATTCTAGTTGACTCCTACTAGCCTTGAAGAGGACTGGCCTCCCTTTTACCCCGCAAGACACAAGTCTAGATGACAGTTGTAGGATCCATAAAGACCATCATGTGCCTCCGGGGGAAAATCACATCAGGGAACTACGTGATAAGATTTACATCTGTACCTGGCAGTGAGCCTTAATCAGATGGTGGTCATAGCACTGGGAATGCAAAGCAACGTCATTCACGCCCCAGGAAGCCAAAGACTAAATTTAGCAACAGGTCTTTCCTAGTTGCAACTTTGATGATTCCAGAGCAGGACTGCAAACCACCACTCCTTGTTTAAGAGCTGGAGACTATCCAACTCCTGTCCAGAACACATGTCTAGCATGCTCACTGGATCTAGGAACATTCCACCAGGTAGGTGTGATTAAAGGTGAAATTATCCTGGCCACCATATAAAACTGACCTGTCTGTTATGGGGCCGCAAAACCACAACCACCACGATACTCCCGAAAGGCCAACCTCAATAATCAGTCAGAGAAACAGCTAAATGTCTAAAGAGACAAATAGCGGAAACTCTGCAGGCTACTGATTCCCGTGGAAATAACGTGGAGTTTCCAGTTGACCCCTGCTGCTTTCAGGGGACTGGGCTCCCTTATACCCCCAATTGCACAGGTCTAGATAGTCGAGCGTTCTATAAAGACCATAAATGTGCCCCCGGGGGGGAGGGGGGTCACATCAGGCAATTTGAGTTTTAAGGCTAAAATCGATTCGATTGTCCTTAACATAGCGCCAAATAAATGAATCCAGTAGTGTTAAATCTCTAGATTTCGCTGACCACCGTACTGCTGGTTGTCGTGAAATTATGCGATCGGGAAATTTGGTTATCAATAATTTGATCGTTTTACTGGCTGTGTGACATGTGGCACCGTCCTGTTGAAACCACATCTTAGTGATATCTACGTCGTCAATTAATATCTCCCGATAGCGTCGTCAATAATAGGCCAAAATTGAGTTGTTAACATCTCGCGATAGCGTGATCCATTAACCTTTACAGCATTTGCAGCTTTTTTTTTTAAGAAAAGTAGCACTTCTGGCAACAATGCCTATTTAGTAAAGTACCGTGCGACATTCTTTAAAAAGGGATAGACAAGAGATGAAACAGGTGGTGAAAGTATAAGGATAGTCGGAAATTAACTGCCGTATAAAGCAGCAAGCAAAGCTTCCAGTGACTATGCCTTCATCGCTGAGCAGCCCCACCGACAGTCAATTTTTATTTTTGTGGTGAAAAAAACCATGGTCTTCGTTGGGAATCGAACCCACAACCCCCATACTGACAAGCTAGTACACTACCTACTAGCCTAAAGGGGCACCTAATTTGAGTAATAAATAAACTTTTTGTGACATTTCCAAAAGATTTTAATCGCGAGGTACCTCTGACCTCTGTGCAATCATTAGGATATCTTAAGTGATTCATGAGCTACCGAATTATTTCAAAAAAACCACTGTGATTTAGTAGACAAACCTTAAACTTAGATGTGAAATGTGCTTTAGAATTCGTAAAGTATACGGTATAACCACAATGATTATGGGCAATTGTTGATAAATATTAAGCTAATAGTCTATAACATTTCGTAATAAATATGCAATTTACTTTAAAACACATTTTTAAATTCCGTTCTTTATTAGGTTGGTTATCATTTCAATAATAAGCCAGAAGCAAAAGCACAAAAGAGAAATACGGTTTTAAATATCTAATAAGACAAGAAATATATTGAGTAAAAGAATGAAACAAAAAAATATAATAAACACAACACTAAATCTAATACACTGTTGCTAGATTTAATTACCATTTATTGGAGTTATAAGCTAGTAGAATTTGATAACCATAAATAAAATATAGAAATAATAAAATAGATTAATAAATTTCAGTTTAATTTTTAAATATACCGGATGCTGAACAAAAATGAAATTATAATTAAAGTTTAGCATTCCCGTGATTTAATTTTAATTATAAATTTCCTCTACTTTGTTTGTTATACTTTTTAATTATCTTTTGAGTATATAAAGACATGAGTTAGATTCAGCCATATGTTAAATGAAAAATTAAAATTATTTGCAGATTATTATTTTGTTTAAACTTTGATTTTTTCATTGCTTTTAACTTCATTGCTCAGATTTGGTCAGTGAGGAGCTAAGTAAACGTTAACAAAATGGCCATTGAAGGGCACTTTTACCTTCAATAATCAATCGGTGCATATATATTATTTTTTAATAGGTAACATATCATGCGAGCTGAATTATTTTTTGTATAACTTCATCTTTTGGTACTGCATCAAGCTTTTTTATTATTCTTAAAGTATGAGTGTAGGGCCACGACAGACGGCGGTAGCGATATTTACTTATATGCATAAGCTATCATGTTATTTTCTTACATTTTGGGATATTGTCACATATTTTCACATATAATTTTATTTTGTAATAATTGGAAGTCACAGTAATGGCAAAGACACAGCAATTAAATAGAAAGAAAAAACAAAATGTGTAAAATAAACCGACTCAAGAACATTGTGTTTTTTGTTTGGAATCTAGTGTAAGTTAAATTTAAACTTAATGGTGTTAAATATTGTTTTAGTAAACGTGTTGTTATTTTGAGTGCTTTTTCCTTTTAAATAATAAAACAGTACATTAGAGTTTTCAATTAAGTTAAACGATTTATATTTACTTTCAATACACACAAAATAAACGCGATGGTAACTTTGCTCTTTTTAGTCACTGATGACTAAACTTGAATTCGTTTATTTGCCCAGCAAGCGGTGCTATTATAGTTGTTTTAAGCGGTTCTCGCATAAACAACATTCTTCTAGTATTTGTTGTTTGTTTCAGACGGACACACGTACCTAGATAATAATAAAAGACGGAGGTGTCGATAAATTCACTTTGCATACAAATGCCAGATGGCTGGCATTCTGCTTACCTACGAACCTAATAACAGAACTGCCTGAATGCCAATACTGACTCACCAGTACAAACTAAAACGCGGCTTGAGAATGATGAATTCGCATCGAAAGCACGAAAAATGGAAAATGACAATATTGTTAACATTCTTCTACTTTAACATCGTTGTTATTATCATTTAGTTTAGGCGCCTGCTTGGCTCTGTGTTTTTTGTTCTCTGTTAGCTGTTTTTGTTTTTTGTTGTTTATCTTATTTGATAGAATTTTTTAGAATTTCATCTTAGTGTGTTATGTGTCTAAGATTTTTTAGAGAACTACACAGTTTGTAAAATGCACAGTATGTCGTTTCGTTTACTTTTCCACTAATAATTATTATTTTCGCAACAATATTATATTCATTTTCTCAATTAATTCAAATATAACAAAATTCTATAAACGACGACCAAAAATTACTTATGCTTTAATAATTTTCAAAATTTTAGAATTCTGAAAACCCATACTGTACTCCAAAAAAAGATACCAGATACTTTTTAGCTGCAAGGAGTTTTAGACAACATCCTTATTTAGCTTTGTATACTAACAGTAGTTACCAATTATAAACTTATAGTAACTGTTTTGGTGAAAACATGTTATAAGTTTTTTGTAAAAAATGTTTATATATTAATTTTTTTAACATTCATGGTTATAACAAATACGTAATATAAACGTATTCACAACAAAATATTGACACGTAATGTAATTTTTTTGATTTTGACAGTTGCGTGTTTTAAATTACTAATATTTTGTTTGGCATTAAAGAAATTATTATTAGTTTTCGCTCTAAGTATTCAAAAATTAAATTGTAATGAAATGCTCTTCCCAATATTTCAAGTTTTGCATTGTGTTACGAACTTTTTTAAACCAAAAATTAAACTATTGTATTTCTTATTTAATGTCGTTAATACTTCGTTATAAATATTTGTTTATTATTAAAATAGAATCTAAAGAAAACAAAAGAACGCGGAGGTAGTAGTTTAAGAAATTGTTGCTAATTCTGCAATGGTTGAAAATATGAACGATATTCGGGAATTTGTTACGAACGACAAAATAAATCTGATTTTTTAGTGGCAATGACAATATCGAAGCCGAACACTTTTTATGGAAAAGAAGTTAGAAGATTATGTTTTGGAAAATAATCATCTAAGGCAGTGATGGGCGAACTTTTTGGGTGGCGGGCCAATAAATTTAAAAAAATCTTGCGGCGGGCCAATAAATTAAACAAAAACATAGACGGTCATTAAATAATTATAGGGTTGCTGTTCAATTAAAAGTTCGGTTTAAGCTATATATAGTTATTAGTTATATTACGTAATATTTTAAAACAACATAAAAATTTTATAATATGCGGTTTATTATGATTTTAAGATTTTCCAGATGTATGGGAAGCATGGATCTGTTTCTGACTTGACATAATTTCCCCAAAATCTGGTTCCAGCTGGGAGTATGCGACTTTTAATAAATTAAATAAACTCTCGTCTGACAATCAGTTTCTTATTGAATATTTTCTGCATTTCTTTACTGAAAAGGCCTGTTCACATAAATATGAGGAAGCAAACATTGCTATAATTTTCTGCGGATGATTAATTAGCTTTGGAAACTCATCTTCTGGCAAGGATTTATAGAAATTAAGCTTATCTGTATTTAAAAAAAAGCTGTTTTAAATTATTATTACATTGCAATTCTATAATTTCCAATTGTAGATCACATGGAACATTCTCAGAATTAACATTAAAAGGCATTGAAAAAATATCTAAACATGGTTGGATTTTTTTAAAGTCAGCAAATCTGGCCTTAAATCCCGAATACAGTTTTAATAAAGATTGTGAAGAGTCTTTTAACTTCTCTTCACTCACAGGCCTCAAAGAATTAAGTCTTGAAAAATGAGTCAAATCATTTATTTCCAAACATTTAGAAAATATAAACAATTGAGTTTTAAAAGACCTGAAACTGCCCCAAGTTTCATCTATAAATTGATTTCTTCCCTGGAACTTCTTGTTCAGTTTATTACTAGTGCTGGAGTAAATCCATGAAAAAAGCAAACTCGATGCACCAATTCTTATCCTCAAATATTTCCCACTCATCCCAAATTTCAGTTTTGGTTTTTAGAAAAACTTTAATTTCTTCGAGAAGACTCCAAACTCTCGAGAAGGCATGACAACACCTCACACACCTGATCTTTGTGTAATAAAGTATATCTGAAAATTCTGCATCAACTTCCGATTAAAACTCTTGAAATTGTCGATGTAACAAACCACGGGCTCGAATGGTATGAATTAATTTTAAAACAACATTAAGTTCGTGGTTAATATCCAAGGCAGCCTTGCAAAGAACATCTTGGTGGATTATACAATGTAAAAAAATTGTTTCGCTTTCAGGATTCTGACTTTTATAAACTCCTGCAAACCCCATATTTTTCCCACCATTTTAGGTGCTCCATCAGTTGTTAAATTAAATAATTTAGAAATTGGGACATAAAAAGATTCCGTCCCCTCTCTAAATTCATCCTAAATTATTTTTCGTGTCATCTTTCCTTTTAAAGATCTCAAACAAGCAAGTTCTTCGGTTATTATAAAGTTTTCATGGACTCCTCTGATAAAAATTAGAAGTTGGGCTGTATCACTCCTGTCAACACTCTCGTCCATAATGACTGAAAAATACTTAAACTTTTTAAGATGTCCATCGAGTTGATTGGTTAAATTAGAAGAAATCGCTTCAATTGTTTTTGTGACCGTTCTACGTGACAGCCCTATAGATTCGAAATCTTTTACCTTTTCTGGGCATAATACTTTTCCAATGCTAATTAACACATCCTTAATAAATTCTCCTTCAGAAAACAGTTTGTTACTTCTTGCTATTTTATAGGCAACAATGGTACCAGCTAACGTGAAGGGTTGCTGGACACTTCTTTGGTTTTTAAAAAACATTTGCTGACTAGATATTTTTCTTTTCAATTCCCCTGAATGAACTTTCTTGTCTTCATCTGTCATTTTATAGTACTTCGACCCAAGATGTTTTGAATTAAAGTGCCTAGCGAGATTATAATATTGTAGTACAGCTACCGGTTCTTGGCAGATAAGACAAATGTCCACTCTTCTTGAAATACTCGACACTCCGAATCAATTTTTCTCTTTCTATTTTCGATTGACATATATGGGGGTATTTACAATACACTTTATTATTTTAATTACACAAATAAAACTGTACGTTGGCAACTTTATAATTTTACTGCACAATTTATTCTTTACGTCACGAGATTTACACTTTTACCGATTGCTGATTAATCCATCGCTGGCCCTTTTATATTTGTTGCGCATGTTGTCTCGAATATTCAAGAATCTTCTAGATCTCACATATAATAGTTGTTGTTATGTTATACGTTCAGTTTTCTATAATAGTTGTTAGTGTTTTATGATGTTTATGTTTCTTCTTGGAATATTGCATTAGAAAGTTGTTGTTCTCTTGTGTGTACAATATTTCCTAGAAAACTACGCAGTTTGGACACAATACAATAGATCTATATTAGTTGTTTTTATTCATGCTTTTTAAATTTCTTCTTAGAATATTGTATAAGAAAGTTGTTGTTGTCTTGTCTGTACAATATTTCCCAGAAAACTACGCAGTTTGTACACAATATAATATGAAAACACTGCATTTTTTTTGCTAAAATTGTAATTTATATCTTTTTTAAAACATTATGTAAATTTATAATAGTTATAGTTTTTTAACCTTTTTAATATTTATTAGTAGTTAATTGTAAAGCACTAGGTCACTATGTAATAAAAATTTTTAAAAACTTTTATTTTTTATTATTTTTTTGCGATATTTCGCCACACCGTTGGTTGGCATCATCAGGAAAAACAAAAATAATGAACAAACAAATTGAAAAAAATTTTTGTGATTAACAAATCTATATATATAAAAGAAAGTGATGTTAGTTACTACGCTTATAACTCGAGAATGCCTGGACCGATTTCGGTGATTAGCACCAATTCGGACAGGTCTCCGGCCAAATAAGAAGAATACACAAGAAAATTTTGGAAAATTTCCCAAAAAAAAAATTATGAAGAAAATTCATTTTCACATACATTTTTTTTACAACGCTATCTTAACTCAAGAACCCATAAAAAAACATGATTGTAAATGCTATATTGCCAGTAGATGGCGTTGTATGCACACTTGGCAGATGCAATGACATATGTGACTGGAGTTTTAGTAACATAAATATTGGAATTTTCTTCAGCTTTTATCAGCTTTCCTTATTTATTTAAATTAAATTTGATTTAATACAATATTTTGAAGAAAATTTTGGAAAATTTCCCAAAAAAAAAAAATTATGAAGAAAATTCATTTTCACATACATTTTTCTTACAACGCTATCTTAACTCAAGAACCCATAAAAAAACATGATTGTAAATGCTATATTGCCAGCAGATGGCGTTGTATGCACACTTGGCAGATGCAATGACATATGTTAGTAGTCAAAAAAGTCATGAAAAATGTGATTGAAGCAAAAATTTTAAAAGAAAAATATAAGGGCGATGTGTTGAAACCACGCATTCCTATGATTCCTCCAGATTTGCCGTTTGATTTTAAATGGCTTCAGTTCCCCATACCTGTTGCTTTTCAATGATCCCTGTTTTTTGCACTTTCAGTTATATGTATCACGTTCACGTGCTTTGTTTTTCAATACCGCGAACCAAAATCGATCAAAAAATGTCGAAGAAATGACTTGCAAAGCAGTCACGGGCACGCTAGTTCAAAATAAACAAAAAATTTTTCAAAAAAAACAAAACAAACAAAAACAATAAAAAACGACAAATTGAAAAAAAATTTTACATACATACAAACAAATTTTCAATATTAAAAAATTTATGTAAATTTATTTTTTGGGCATAATTTTTTAATAGGTGAATAATTTTTTTTTTTTAAAAACGCTCGGAGGCTGGATTTAAACCGGATGTGGCCCGCGGACCGTAGTTCGCCCATCACTGATCTAAGGTATAGAACAGAAATGTTCAAATGAAAGCTTGAAAATAATGCATCTGCCTACCAGGAAATCTATAGAAATTTTGCGAAATAACAGAAAACCGACTTCAATAATAGATTTTTACAAATTCAGTAATCGCAGAAAGAAATCAGTCTGGTAGTAGCCTTTAAATTAACACGACCACGAGCAAAACATTTGAAACGCACTTAGATTACAATAAGTGCTGAGGAGGAAGAATATTTGTAGAGGTTATGTTTGTCCTAGTCCTCTTTCAATTGTCAGCGTTTTATAAAACTTTTCCCAAAGCGTTTAGCTGTTTTGCTAAGGCATCCCATTGATCAGCAAATCTTTTTGAGATTTGGCGGAATTCACAAATATACAAAAGGAAATTTTTCTATTTTAATAAAATGGAATGGAAACGTTTTTTTTTTTGTAAACTGTCATGGGCAAATTCTTTGTGGCCCTCTAAATATTGAATGAGCACATGTTTTTGTTATTATGTCACCCGTTGTATATTCCATTATCCATCGGGTTTTTCAATAAGAACTTTTTGTTTTAATTTGTTGTAGGAAACAAACTTCTTCTTACAAAAATGAAAAAACATTAAATTATCCTTAAAACTATCGTTGCTAAAAATTTTATTACTTGGCTTTAGAGAATTTAAAATTGTATAATTTTACCAATAACATAAAACTCTAAAATTACGACAAACTCTTTTTTTTTTATTTTACCAATATGCGTTACAGATTTGCTTTCCTAGACATTAATCGCTAAATAGAATTTTGGCTTTTTAGCGTTGGATATTTAGATGATAATAGATACGGCTGCTGATGTTAACAATGTAAAAATCGTAGCAGAAAATACTTTTGAAAAAAATTACAAAAAAAAACGTTAAACTATTTGAAAACAAAATTAATTCACTCGTTTTATTTTTCGCGATCAGTGGTACCAACCTTTGAATAACATAAAGATTTGTTTACAAATAAACGATCGGTGTTACCATAAACTACTAACTTTTTCAATTTGGAATAAATTGCTTGTTCAACTTCAGGGACACCAGTAACCCAGTGAAAAAAAAATTGTCACCAGAAGCTAAGTGGCTATGCTACTAAACATATTTTGTAATTGGAAATGTTAAAAATAAGTGCTAAGAAATAAGTGCCAGTGTATGAGTGTACTATGTTTAAACCGAACAAAGTTTATAACTTTTTGTTTCTGTAAGTTTTCGGTTGGCCGTCGGCATGACACTCATTTTATTTTATTTTTGGATTTCTTCTATTTAACTTCTGTTATCAAATGAACAAAAAAACAATGTTAGGCCCAGCAGTCACGCTACATCAAAATTAATGAATATAATTTACACTTTATACAAACATACTTTGTTCGTTTAATGTTCTATATTCTTTTCTCTCATTTCTAAAGTTTATTCGTTAATCTTAAAAATTATGTTTTGAATTACACATAACCAACCATACCTGATATTTATGTATGTCATTTGAATTGACTGGTGTAAATTTTTGTGTAGAATTTGTTTTTTTTTTAAATCATAAAAGGTCTAAAACGCCTTTCTTGTTAATTGTGAATTCATATAAAATCGTTTACAATTTGCCTTTGTTTAAACATGTTGAGATCAAATTGCTTGAGAGACTATTATCATTAATAAAAGTTTTACAAAATAACGGATAGTCATTGATGTGTTTTTGTTGTATTCAAATAAGCTGGATTCGGATTTTTGGCTTATTTTATATTTCATCTACACGTAGTATAACAAATCGAACATGCTTTTTTAATTTCTTACAATTGTAGATTGTTTATAACACTCAAAATTAATCAAACTAATACACGTGACTCTCGTTTAACAGGAGAAAGCAGTAAACAATAAAGGCGATGTCAGATGAAACTTTGTTGCTTTGCGTGACATTTGAAACTTTAAAGCAAAAGCGTAAATCAAGTGGTGTATGTCACAATAAACTTTGAAAACACTCACAAATACACAAACACAAATAATAAAAGCCAGGTGTTTGTCAAAGCGCGCAAAAAGTTGAATGTTGGTTAACTTTTCGCTTTGCGCTGCGTCAAAAGTGCTTTATGTGGCAACTTTCATACATTTACGTACATTTTAACTCAAATGTCAAAGCGAAACTCTGACGCAACGCAAAGCAAAAGTTTTATCTGACACGGCCTTAATTCTCTGTGGTGTAAATCGTCATTGCTAGCTGTTCGAGCGCTTTCAATTTGATGACATCATTGTCAAGCCGTGTTCTGGACTGTATTGATGAGTCAATGTTGGTTCGGGTGTAGGTAGTTCTTTCAAGGATAATAATAAAAGTCGGAAATGCTGGATTGATTGGCCCTACATAAAATGTAAGATTGCGTGCAATTCCATTACATGAGTACACACGATCCTGATTCGTGGTAAGACCGACGGTGGTCAAGCCACTGGGGCGATATAATGTATACACCCGCGCCCTAGGAAGCCGAAGACATAATTCTAGCAACAGGTCATTCCTAGTTGCAACTTTGGAGGTTATGGAGCAGGGCCGGCAATCCCCACTCCTTGCTGATGTGTTAGAGACTATTCAATTCCTGGTCAAGGACACATCGCAAGCATGTTCACTGGATCCAGATCATTCACCCATTGCTTTAAGTATAGGTCAGATGATCCTGGCCCCTCAATGAAATTCATGGGGGCCACTAAACCACAACCAAAAGGCAAACCTCAATAATCAGACAGAGAACAGCTAAAAGGCTAATAAGTCAAAAAGCTAAACTCTGGGACTTAGTGATTCCCGTAGAAATAACGTGCAGTTTCCAGTTGACTCCCTGCTAGCCTACAGGGGGGACGAGGCTCCCTTTTTCCCCCGGTAACACATGTAATGACAGTGAAAATCCGTCAAATGTGCCCCCGGGGAGGACACGATCCTAATGAAAGAACTATCTAAGCCAGAACGATTACTGACTCATCAGTATGAACACGGATTGACAATGAGGTCATCACATCGAAAGCGCTCGCCGGTCACACAAAACGAACAGCCAGCAATGACCCTTTACACCGAAGAAAATGATAACAGTATTTCATTTACTGGCGAACAAATCCAAACAAATTAATTCTAAAAAATAATAGACTACCAGCTATTTAGTGTAGATTTCACATCAGTAAAAGCTGTATGTTGTATATTTTACTATCATATTCGTACAAGAAAATCTATTTTAAAGCATTTTTTGTAGAAAAAATTAATTTTTTTATAATTTTCTTAATACATATCAAAAATAATGAATTTTGTAGTAAAGGTGGGAGTTAATATTTTGTATTTTTCTTTGTTGTGTTTTTAGAAATTCTAGATTAATCTACGTTAATTGTGCTAAATTCCTCTGAACATAAATATTTTATGATATTCTTTTAAGATATTTATTATACAAAAATTTAATTGTATTACTGTGAGGAAAGCATATCCATATGACCATTTTACTACTGCTTAAATAACTCATCACTGGATTTTATGCCAATTCAAATTGATTAAATAAGAATTATATTATAATATATTCGATGGCGAGCGCTTTCGATGCGAATGCATCATTCTCAAGCCGCGGTTTAGTTTGTACTGGTGAGTCAGTGTTGGCGTTCAGGCAGTTCTGTTATTAGGTTCGTAGGTAAGCAGAATACCAGCCACCTGGCATTTGTATGCAAAGTGAATTTATCGACACCTCCGTCTTTTACTATTATGTAGGTACGTGTGTCCGTCTGAGGGTGTTTTTCGTTTGCCCGTTTGCATGAGTAGTTTCAATGGTGTGAAAATTGTGTCTGAGGTCGTGTTTAGCTGTTCGTTTATAATGTCGTTGTTGAATGTTTTTGTTTTGTAGATTTCCATATTTTCAAGAATGTCTAGTCGTCGTCCTTTTTTGCTAGGATGTAATAATGTCATACATTCATCTATTTCCCTTGGTGTGTGTCCGTAAGTGTCAAGGTGTAATGCAAAGTTTGAATCTTCTCTTTTCCGTTTGTATGAGCGTATGTGTTCTGTAAACCTTGTTTTTAGTGTTTGTCCAATTTGCCCTATATAGGTTCGTTTGCAGGTACAGGTAAGTCTGTATAACCCGCTGGAATTAAATTTGTCAGTTGTTTCTGTCGTTGTTCTGAGATAGTGTCTGAGGGTGTTTCCACTTTTTAATGCTGTGAGTATTCCTTCTTTGTGAAAAAGGTTAGTTAGTCTGTATATTTCTGGTCCTGTGCAAGTAAAGGTGTGCCGTCGTGTTGTATCGGCTGTCTCCTTGTCTTCTCTATTACTGTTCTTAGTGTTGTATGGTCTAAGTAGTTTATCGATGGTAGTGGTTTTGTAGCCGTTTTTCATAGCTATGGCGTAGATTGTGTCGAGTTCTCTCCTGTACTTATCTGGAGGAAGTGGAATTATCCCAAGCCTGTGTATCATATGTCTAAACGCTGCTAGTTTGTGTTGGGTAGGGTGGTTTAAGGTGTTGTGGATGGTAGTGTAGTGTCCGTTGTTGTTGGTTTTCTATAGATGTCGAATGTTAAATAGTCAGTTCCTCGTGTTGTAGTGATGTCAAGATAATGTAAATTTCTGTCTTGTTCTTTTTCCATTGTGTACGTAATCTTATCATGAATTGTGTTTAAGTTTTCTAGAACTTGTTCGCCGTTGTCTTGCTCGAGGTTGCATATAATGCCATCTACGTATCTATAGTAATGAGTTATTTTGTGTTTTTCCATGAGTGTTTTTACGTGTAGTAATTCGAGATGTTGTATGAAAATAGCCATGAAGATTGCGGAAGTTGGGTTTCCCATACCGAGTCCGTCAGGTAATTTGTAAAAGTTGTTATTAAATCTAAAGTATTTCTGTTTTATTATTGTTTTTGCAATATCTATAATATCAGCGATGTATTGGCTTTCGTACAAATTGTCTAGTGTATTGCGTAGAATATCTAAGGTTTCATGTGTTGGTATTGAAGTATATAGATCCTTGATATCAAAGGAAACGAGTCGCGTATTTTCGGTTATTTTTAATGTCTTTAAGTTTATCAATGAGGTCTTGTGTATTACGTATAGTATATTTGTTTTGTAAATTTATCCTTTCCTATATTATGTACTATATTATATTATATTATATTATATTATATTATATTATATTATATTATATTTTTTTATATTATATTATATTATTTTATATTATATTATATCATATTATATTATATGTTATTTTATTTGATTATATAATATTTGATTGAATAAATAAATAAAAAATATTATCATATAAGACACATTGATCATAAAAGTTTTTGCTTTTAATTATTTATACCAAACAAGCTATTTTATTTTGACTGTCTTAGCATTTTAAAGACATGTTGTTTACATTGTCAAACATCGCCAGATTGCTGATCACAAAATTCTATACATATAAAACGTTATTGAACTTAACGTACACAAAAGTAATGGTTTTCATCGCACTTTATTTGGAAATTAAATTTGCTTATTTTGTAAGTTAAAGTAGAGTAAATTCCTGTAAAAATAGGATTAGGTGTTGAATATATTGACCAGCAGAAATTGATGATAAAAAATTAAAGTAATGTTTTGTGGTGATAAATCAAAAACGAATTTTTAGTATATTCTGATACTTCTTTTATTTACTTTTGTGTAATAGATTTAAATTTATTACCTAAATTATTTTAATTATAAAAAAAAGGAAATAGGTTAAAAAAATTAATTTATGGCATATTAAATTTTGAACAAGTACCCGATCGCTATAGTGATTAAAGTATCAAAATTAAAAATATTATTAACTTAATATTTATTAATTGATTTGCGATAATGTTAGGAATATATTTATTACAAAATGCACTTATAGAACTTTTATTTTTTTGTTTTTAATAATCTTACCTGCCATTAATTTTATTTTAGATTAGTATTAAGTGAGCAACAAAAAAAAGAACAGATATAAAAATAGATAATGGATAATTTTTCCACTATTACCATTATTACCCACAGAATGAGTTTGAAGTGAATATGAAAATTTCTTTCTTAAATTAAATTATCAAAAACATTACAAAAAGCCTTCGCAAAAATGCTAAAGAAATCCTAGAGGCCAAGCTATAATGTGCATAAACTGGCTTAAGCTAATGTCAAAAATTGAACAATTGAGAGTCTACAAATCGGCAAAAGTCGTTGGTAAGAGTAATTAATCCAGCTATCGCATCAACTGGGACTTTTTCATTTCCAACAGCGAACAATTGTTTGGAAAATTGTGCAGCGCTTTGACCATTTTGAAGTTTAACTCTCATATTAGTGGTTATCTATAAAGTTTTTACGTTATCCCACAAAGGTGGAATGCCTTAAGACAAGCATTCAATTCACCTGCAGGCGTTGCATGGGGAATTACTGGTAATTACTGCCTGAAATCGCCTGCCAACAATATCATCAAGCCGCCAAAGATGTTGTTATTTCGCCGGAGATCCTTCAGTGTGAAGTTAAGTGCTTCAAGTGATTTCTTATGTGCCATTGTGCACTCATCCCAAACAATGAGCTTGCATTGCATCAACAATTTTCCCATTGTACTCGATCAGGAATATTGCATGTTGGAATATCAATTATGTTTAGAAGAGTCGCCGCAATTCCAGATGATGCTAACGCCAAAGCTATGTCACATAGTTGATCGAAAAGTGGCCAAAATCAAAGAAATGACAAATACTTTCCCTATTCCTCCAGGTGCGTCTAGGAATAATAGGCCACCAGCAACGGCACATTATTTCCAACGAATTCCTGCAATGTTGATAACATTGTATTGCAGCTCTCGATTTAATTCTTGGTTGAATGCATCGTGCATCGATCGATTTGGCGCAATCATTATTCCTACTTCAATCAGTCGCTTGTTTGCAATAGTCAAGCATTGATCCTCAATCAGAATCGATCCTTCATTATATATTTCTTATATTTCATCGGTTATTTGCATGTCGGGATTATTCGCTCGAATGCGCAAGCGGTGCAAGATATCTTCACATATGTCGTGTTTGCATTTGTTTCATAACTGAATTGGTTGTCAAAGGAAACATGTGGTGATGATAATAGCGAACAACGTTCGTATTTGGTACACATTTGATGAAACAACTGAATCCGCAAGTGTTAAATGCCAATGAGAATAGCTCTCCAGCAAACCCAATAGTTGACATGCTTTTTGATATGTTTGGCATTGGTGGCCATTCATAATTTTCAAATGCGCAAATGATTGTGGTCCACGTACATTTACCAACAGCAGTCGCAAATAAAACAATTCATCATTTCTAGGATGAACAGTATACATGCGAACTAGTGCACGGCGCCATCTACTTAAAATGAAACGTACTTTTTTTCGTGAGGGATACTCACACACGACATACTGGTGCCGTTGTAGTACATGCTATGTATCGGAGATGGCGCTGTATGTGAAAAATGATTTTCCCTGTTTTCCTGCTTTTCTCTTGAAATTTTTTTCTGAATTTTTTTTGCTATAAACCTCACGGAGCCCGAGACCTTTACAAACGAATGCAAAACCATGGAAATCGGTTGGTGCGTTCTGAAGTTATAGCGTCAGGAAGGAAAACCCGACTATTTTTTATATTAAAGATAATATATACAAGCTGATTTTTATAGAGGTATAGAGTTTTCAAATTAACAAAACAAAAAAAAAATAACAAAGATGAATTTTTGAAATTATAATGTAATTTTTTATAACAGTTTAGGCATTTAATCGCCACGGGTATTTCAAACATAGTATAATCTCCGGGTCCAATTTTCGATTACTTTTTCCAACATTTGTGTTCGAATGTTGTTCTACAAGTGTCAATCGTTTCGGTCTTATTGTTGTAGACCACCGACTTTACAATCACAGAAAATATTGTACTCTTGGAGGTCAATTTACGATTTCGGAACGTAAAACTATACAGTTATCAAACGTTTCCTTCAATAAAACAATTGTGACAAGAGCTGTGTGATATATTGCGCCACCTTATTGAAACCACAGCTCCTGTACATCATGCTTGTTCAATTGATGGATGAAAAAGTCAGTAACCATCTGTAAGGGCTCTGACCAAAATCATTTAAAAAGATTTATACACCAATATTTCCACCAGCCCACCAAAGCACACCAAGAAGTAAGTTTTTCTGGATGTAACGGTATTTCAATGTACAGTTGAAACTGAGCTTCGTCGCTAAACAATATTCGCCTCTGTACAAAACAACTTTTTTTATCTTTAGACTGTAATAGAGAAAATGCTTCTGAACCTCTGGATCATTTTTTTGTTGACCTTTGGACTAAGTAGTTTAAAATTAGAAAGAAATGAATAGTATTGCCATAAAAAAAACTATTAGAGATGATTATATGAACAAATTATTGCTTGTTTTTCGAAAAATTGAAAAAAAAAACATATTTTGTTTGCAATATACCTCGTTTAGAGTATAATCTAATTAGTTGATTTCAAATACGGTATAAATCTTTGCCTTTGCTCTAACGAAATATCTAACATAATATCTTTTTACTCAAAATAAAATCCACTATCCACATTTGCTCTCCATTTTGACAAATATTTTCTCTTCTGATCAAACAATTTTGATTTTCGACTCTTTTATTTTCCTCATTCGACAAATATTTGGGACAGATTTGCATAAATACATTTGGTAGATATCAAACAGCCTTTAACTGTTAAGGTAAAGAAGGCGGCGAAAATATATGAATTCGCCCCTATATCTACTAAATATTATATATATTATATTTATATTTAATATTATATTTATATTTATAAGTTTAATCGCATAATCTATTCCATTATTTAATTATACATTAGAATAAACCAGAAACAGTCAAATCCATTTTTTTAAAAATGTTTTCTATCGAAACAAATCAAGGAAAATTCCAATAAAAGTAATTTTAGCTGTAAAAAAAGCTAATTTGGTTACATTGGTAGCAAGCAAAACTAATGTAGTAAAATGTAAAATGTATTTCAGGACTTGAATATACATATTTTTTAAAAGTATAAAAAGTTGGGGAAAATAATAAAAATTTAGTTATAAATATTGCTATTATTTTAATCAAATAACATAATTGAGGTTTTAATACAGGAATTAATAGCAAAGGACATACAGCTAATACCCCTCTTTTGAAAAAATATATAGCCGATGGATGAGTTTGCCAAAAAAGAACACTTTAAGAAAAGTTGCAGCAGTTAACTTTCGATGAAAGAATTGAAATCTGATCTTAAGTAAACACAAGCTTATTGAACTCAATTCACCCTCTAAATTCAAAGTGTCGTTGTGTTATAATAATAAGAAAAAAAAACTGTTTGGAAAAACCCCATTAAGGAATTATTGTGTGTGTAAATAAAAGATAAGATATCAATGCCAATTTATATATATTTTATGCAACAAACATATAACCATGCAACACACACACACACACGCACACACAGTGGCCAACAATCCAAATAAGAATTCTCTATAGTGAAAATATCAAATAATTTGAAATTAAGATATCAAATATTACATAATACTATGCTGTCAATATTTGGCAAGGGAAACTCATGGAAAATATTTT
The DNA here is from genome assembly GCA_030448955.1 of Trichopoda pennipes. Classification (NCBI taxonomy): domain Eukaryota; kingdom Metazoa; phylum Arthropoda; class Insecta; order Diptera; family Tachinidae; genus Trichopoda; species Trichopoda pennipes. The sequence continues at coordinate 20,086,079 of JASKUP010000012.1, forward strand.
AATATTTGTTGGACAGTAGTGACAGTCTTTAAAAACAAGAAAAATTTATATTTATTTTTTATATTACTTCACCATTGGGTATTTCTTTTTTCATCAAATGAAATATTTTTGTTATAAGTTCTTTTATCCAAACTTAATAAATTTATAGTTGCTTTTTCAATATACGTACATACATAGCAGGGAACTGTTGCAATCATTAATAAATAGTCTTATTGTTGCCCAGTTGAATTTTTTTCTAAATTTAAAATAAAACATGATGTAATTATTGCTTACGGATTAATTTATTATAAAGAAGTTTGCAAATGAATAAATGTCAAGAACTGCATGTTGACCGTAAGCTTCCACCAACAATCAGTAAGTTTCCGCAGCCGTTATACTTTAACATTTATTTGGTTTAAAAGTTAGAAAGTTTTAAAGAATTTTAATTATGAAAATTAATTGTAAAAAAATTTATTCGAATAAATGTTAATCGAATAAATTTTGTTCGAATAAATATTATTCGAGTAAAGGTTTTTCGAAAAAATATTGATTGAATAAATGTTATTCGATATTTAAAAAGTCATGGAAATTTTGACCCACTATAAGTACCCAGATTATAATAAAAAAATTCTTGAGTTTTTTCAAAATTATTTAGCTGAACGACCCGGCTTCGTTGGGAAGCTATTTGCTAATGAAGAATTTTTCATATGGAGTTAGAAAAAATTTCAGTACAAAGAAGAAACGATACAATTTTTTCCGAATTTATTGTTTAAATACTTTTTAAAGTAATTCATTACAGTTCATTTTAAAGCTTGATAGTAAACAATATTATTTGTTTTTCTGTTGGGAGAGAAAATAAACAGTGCTGACGGTGTACCAACTCTCGAGCATGCAACATACAATTGCCCGTGCACCATTGCATAGTGATGGCTCCAACTTTAAGCTTCTAAGTTATATGGTGGCATTCAGGGTAAGTCGTATAAATTCAGGAATTCTAGTAGTTTACAATATTATCAGAATCGGTAATGGAATCAATCGATTTATACGAATACAATTCGCCATTACTTAAGCTTTGGATCTTTAAATTTATTTCATCAACGTATTTGTTTTTTGCAGCTAAAATGGCTCTTTGACTTAACCAAAGGTAATCGCTGTAATTTTGAGCAATATGTGGGAACACTTTTGCAATTAGTTCATCTTTGGATGTTGTGAATTGGAAAAAACCCCATTGGTAAGGAAATCTGGCCTTTTGTAGAGTCAGCCGGTATTTTTTCACTGTCAATGTCTAACAATTACTTTGAATAAAACATAACCTGATGGATCATCTTATTGTGAATCTCTCCCCAAAAATTATGACGGATAGTAGTGGATTTATAGCCATTGTTTTTAGCTATCTCTTTCGTGATTGCCAATCAATATATAAATATGTATGTAATATGATATGACTGAATTTCAATTCAGTCTCCTTGGTCTTATGTTATTATTTTTATTTTTGTAAGGAAAAATATGAATAAAATGTTAGCTTTTTGAACTATAACATTTAAAAATTTAAAGTAATTTTTTTTTTCCAAATCCAGGTGAATTTTTTCCATTGTGCAATTATTTAGCTTAGTTTTATATAGTATCCAAGGTACATGAATTCTAGTAAATCTACATTAGTAATACTTTATCTTTAAAGGCCCTTCCAATGCCAACATCCATAATATCTGTTGAAGTAGATTAGGTTACACAAGATTATTTTTCCAGTTGAAGTTAAGATAAACGGGTTTGTTTAATTTAAAATTTAAGGGGTACAATATGCTGAAGTAATAAAAGCAATTTAACTTTAAAGGTTGGTATTACAAAAACCACGTAATAATTCTAAATCTAAATTTCTACTCCCGTATCCTTTACTTCACATTATGTAGAAGTTCTTAATGTAATTGTACGAGTGTTTAAATCGTGACATAAAAATATGTTAAATTTGTACAATTTCTAAACAATTTTGAAGTAGAGAAAGCGTAATAGTGATTTCCAAATTGCTAAGCTATTAAAATTAGACATCTCCGTTGACATTTAAGTGTTTATAAATGTAACCAAATTATTTTACTCATATCTGCTGTTACCAATCAGCTTAAACAAAATTTTGATAAAAAAAAGAAAAAAAGAAAAATTATAAACATTTGATCATTTGATTGTTGCAATTAATTTGAAACATGTTTGTGTTTCTAATTTCATTTTCTTTACCCACATAAATTCTGACCATTGACAGAATGAAAAGATACATTTACCACCAGGTTGCATCATGTTTTGTTTTTTTTTTTGTTTTGTTTGTATTTTTACCACTTATCATCATAATAAATGTCGGGTATTAACGTTAAAAATAGATAATTATTTTTGTCTTTACTTATTTTATTTGTCACGAAATCTTATAGCAATTAGTAAATTTTAATGGGTCAGTTGTGTGGTTAAGAAATTTAAACTCGTAGCCGAAAGTTTGCTTCGCATCAAATATTTAAAATCTAAATTTTTTTAGTTTTAATGATTTTTACATTAAAACAATTTATATTCTATCTACTGTTATGAAAACGGCTTTGAAAGAATAACATTTAGTAATTCAAATAAGGTAGGTGCCCCTGTAGGCTAGTAGGTAGAGTGCTAGATTACATGACTCTGGGGGTTGTGGGTTCGATTCCCAGCAAAGACCTTGGTTTTTTTCACCACATATAAAAAAATAGGCATTGCTACTTCTCTTTACAAAAAAAAAAAATAAATACAGATTGTTTTATTCTTTATACTATAAAATAGAATGCAAAAAGCCTTTATTTCTGTTACTGCTAAACACACAAAAATCCTGATGATGAATATGCGGCTGAATTTTTGTGTTTGTAGAGTATTTAGCACTTTTCGAAGAAGAAAGTATTGGAAAAACAAAAGCCACAGAATGAAAATTTTGCTTTTCACAATTCAAAAAGCTTTCATTTTCAATTTATTTTCTATTTTTTCAATATAACTGAACTGACATATAAAGGGCTATTCAACGTGAAGTTTGTTTTCGAAAACAAAATAAAACAACAAATTTCGATTAAGATGATTCAAATTGTTGTTGTATACGGAGTGAAAGAAAAATGATATCTGGCAAATATTCACCACGACCACGCTGAAATATGTCACTACTTTCTCCCATTTCATTAATCACATTACGGATTTTGAATTTTTAGGGCTGTAAACGATTTGACTGGCTCCGTAAAGACTTTGTCCTGTGCTAAATCACACGATCTGACTGGCCATTTAACTGCTGATTGTCGTGAAATTATGCAATCGGGAAATTTGGTTTGAAATAAAGTGAAAGTTTAATTGGCTGTGTGACATGTAGCACCGTCCTGTTGAAATCACATGTCAGTGATATATCCACGTTGTTAATAAAAGGCCAAAATTAAGCTGTTAGCATCTCGCGATAGCGTGATCCATTGACCGTTACCGCTTTTCCAGCCATCATACAGTGACATGTTGAGCATGCAAAGGCTTCACAATAATCGCTCTAGGACTTTCAGAAGCCCAAATGCATCAATTTTGCTTGTTGACATACTCTGACAAGTGAAAATGGGCTTTCTCTGAAAATATTAAAAAGAAAAACCAGCCAGTTGTTCCTGAATGAATTGAGCGACTCTGCGGCGATGTAAATCAGCGCTTGGCTGCAATTCCTGTTGGACCGTTGGACCTTGTCAACCGGCTTCAATGTCAAATCCTTCCGCAAAATTCGCCAAGCAGTGATTTTGGATCACTCTAATTGTTGAAAACGTCGAGGGATTGACAAGTTTGGATTTGTGGAAACACTGTGCCTCACGGCTGCGATGATTTTAGTTGAACGACCCGTTAGAACACGTGTTGGTGTCGCACGTTGTGTATGGAGCCTGTCGACTCAAATTTAATGACCAAATTCTTAATAGCGGTCACAAAAAGACGATTATGTTATCCGAAAATATCACGAATATTAGAAAGTAAGTTTAACAGAATCACAATTTTTATAGTGGATTGTAATTATTTTATTGTGATTTTCGTGGGAAACTGAATTCATTGTAACAATTGCCAATGCATCTGCTACGAATACGTTGAAAAACTAAATGTCAAAACTATCATGTTGTTGGCGTTGCCACAATTGAACAACAATATTCTTGTTGAAAAACTCGTGATTAAAATTTAAAAAATATTTTTTACTAGCGTTACCCTGCATGAGTTTCTACGCCGCTAACTAAAATAAATTTTAAAGGAAGACATTACAGAAATATTCAAATCATTTTTAGTCATTTTATTGCTTTTGTTCACTTCGAAAAAATTGCAACACTGCAGCGTTTGTTTTAATTTCGATTCCATCTTGTGTATAAACGAATAAATCAGAAGGTTTTCCGATGCGTGAAAAAGCTACATAGAGTTGCCCATAGCAAGCAGGGATTATCACACACTTGCAACGATTGCTTTTGTGCTTTGTTGCAAGCACTTGAATTCAAATGGCATATCTGTCTGGATCATTGGGATACCTGGCAACAGTACGTCTTCACCTTTGAATTGTTCACACAAAATTGTTGCGTCGATAACGTTATTCATTATTTTCTTGGCAGTGTATGGGTTTCGTTGCAAAGTCTGGATGTATTTAAGTTTCGAAGAAGAGTTATGGGTATTACAATTTTCAATATAAGAACGTACTGCCTGGCAAATCTAGCGAATTCAAGAATTCACTTGATTGTTAATAATTTTATCTTGATTCATCACAGTATCCATGAACTTTAGTTTTGTTGTTTCGCCAGCTATTCCATTCCGAATATTGAAGTTGCTAGCATTAACATCGATTTTTTTGGTCGCTAATATAGCACATGTCCCTGGTTATTTTTGTGGTTCTGTGCAATGTTTGAAAAAACTTTTTGCACCCATTCGTCTATGCTTTCTGTGGCCTTACAAAAGTTTGCTGGCTATTTACACACGCATGAAAATGTTAATATTGGCGATGATTACCAGACGTTTCCACAGCCAGTTGTAGTGTACACATAAATTGTTTAGGATTATAGGGGAAATACCTCGATATGATACTGAAAATGCATGTTGTTTAAAAATAGGTGCCCGTGTAGGCTAGTAGGTACTGTACTAACTTATAAATATGGGGGTTGTGGGTTCGATTTCCAACAAAGAGCTTGGTTTTTTATTACAAAAATAAAAGTTAACTGTCGGTGGGGCTGCTCAGCGACGAAGGCATGGTCACTGGTCACTGTGCTGTCTTATAAAGTAAATTTCCGACTATCCTTCTACTTTCATGTCTTTTGTTTAAAATTATCAAATATTTGTAAGTGTTCAGGCGTGGAACAAGTGGATAATTTAAGCTTCTTCAATTTCAAATATTTTTAGACTAAAATTACATCTATTTTTTTTTAAACGAGAAGTAGCACTTCAGGCAACAATGCCTATTTAGTCAAGTACCGTGCTACATTCTTTAGGAAAGGGATAGAGAATAGATGAAACAGGTGGTGAAAGTAGAAGGATAGTCGGAAATTCTTAAAATTCTTATTTTTGGTGTAAGCTAAAAATGTCGTTTTCAAATCGATTAATTTCTATTACATTCTAAAATTTGTTTGCCCTTTTATTTGTGGCAATTTTGCTTCTAATGTGACTGGTTCAAGTTAAGCATCGATCAAGACATACGGCCGGATATTTAGACATAAAGAGTTAAGGCATCATTTGATTATTTATTCTACAACAAATTGGATATATTGTCCGTAATGTTATATAAAGGCTTTAGCGAATGCATTCGTATGCTTCGAAAAGTACTGTGTTCCTGCATTTGGCACATCCAAAGTATACAAAAAATTTTAAATGGTTTAAAAATGCCTTTATAATTAGGGATACCTTCCATTCAGGTGGAAAGTACTCTAGGCGAAAGATGTCATTAAATTAAAAGGAATTATTTTTCAATTAACATCTTGTCAGTAATTTTGCTAAGACTATAGGCTATTTTGGGCTTCCAACAGAATTTATGGCCGAAAGTTAACTATAAAGCAGATTACTGCTTAACTAGCTTGCCAGCAAAGAATTACATGTAAAGACATTTTTCAGATTGGTAACAAGTAAATTCTTTGGAATTCTTCCTTTTTTTAATTAAGGATTTTTCTAGTTCTTCTTTCCGCCTAATAACTGTCGACATCAACATAATTCTCTTATATTAGTCTGGTACTCGAACATTTTCCGAACAAGCAGTGCATAGATACTACATAGTATTTTTTGTATCTTAATAAATTTATTCAAATAAATAAACTGCATATTTTTGGCGTACGTATTATTTCCATATGGATATTCGCAGCGAAAAAAAAATATTTTTACATTCTCGAATTGCCATATGGATATTCGCAGTGAACGCAGAATAAAATATTTAGTTCATGCTCGAGCACGCTATGTTAAATGGAACAATCACTCACTGCACTGGACAATTCGTGAGAAATGAGGATTTGATATTAAAATTACTCACCAATGCCACTACCATAAAGTTCAATTATTTAGTTTTGTATGATGCAGCGCCAATTAATAAACGAAGAATATGCACTATGACGTCCAGCACTGAAAACAATTCGAATGGAAATGCTTCTCTATTTCATATTGACTCACCAATAACTAATCACTGTAAAAGTCACAATCATAATTTGTTATTATTGAGGACAGTAAAATTCACTCGTTAATTTCTGCAGCGCCATCTGGTGGCGAGATATAGAAAAATTTAATAGTCTAAAAACGTTTTCTATAAAAAAATTACTTATACATGTTTAAGTTTCATCACGATCGGTTGAGCGATGTAGAAGTTTATCAAACATCCGCAGTTCTGCATTTCAAATATATTTTTTGAATAATAAATATTTTATGAGATCATAAAATATGAGAATTTTTTTTTTAACTCTCAATAATTATTTATTGTATCTTCACGAAAAGAACTAACAGTAAGTATTAAAATTTTAAATTCTAAAAAAAGTTACATTAGTCCTGACCATGTCAGGTCTAACCTTTTGGGTAAAAAAATAAAATTGTCATAAAAAAAAACCAAGCAAATATTTCTAAGATGTATCGTCTGTAACATTAAGGATTAAAGCTGCGGTATCCCTCTTTTTTAATCGGCTATGTCCACTATAATCCAAGATATTGCGAGCAAGGGGGTTAGGATGGTCTTCAAGCCTCCTCAAGTATTTGCCTGCATATTTGATGATTTCTGTAGTCACCAGCGGTAGTCTAAATCACAATGTATGTTTGAATTTCTGATGTACCATGTAAAATTTTATTCTGCATACGTTGGATTCTTTCCACGTTTGAAGCTGAGGCAGTGCCCCAAAGTTGGATTCCGTAAGACCATATCGGTTTTAAAATAGTCTTGTAAATTAGAAGCTTACAATCTAGGCTAAGTTTTGAGTTCCTGCCAATGAGCCAATGTAGTTGTGTTAGCTTAAGTTTGATTTGTGTTAGCTTTAAGTCAATATGATGTTTCCATGTAAGGCGACGGTCAAGATGTATACCAAGATATCTCACATAAGTATGGTGAGGAACAATGTGATTATTGATTCGAACGGGTGAACAATTATCTCTTCGCAGGGTGAAGGTCACATGAATGCACTTTTGAACGTTCACTTTAATTCTCCATAATTTTAACCACAACTCTAACTGAGTTATATGTTGCTGAAGATGTATGGATGCTTGATGGGAGTTTTCATGCGAACTTAGACACGCTGTATCATCAGTAAACGTAGAAGTGTGGACAGTTTCATTTACAGGCATAACGCAGGTACATATCAAGTATAATACTGGTCCAAGAATTCTACCTTGTGGTACGCCTGAGGAAATTGGTTTGGATACACTAACGAAGTCTCCTTCAACAACAGAAAATTTTCGTCCGATTATGTAGCTTTTTAATAGGTTGCTTGTACTACAAGGCAAGTGAGCGGTCAGTTTCAGAAATAGACCTTCATGCCAAACTTTGTCAAAAGCCTGGGAAACATCAATAAAAATAGCTGAACAATACTTCTTCTCTTCAAAAGTCCTTCTTATCACCTGAACCAATCTATGGGTTTGCTCATTATCTCTTCGCAGAGAATATCATAAAATATTTACTTTTTAGGGAATCTAGCAAAAGTTAACAGAGAATAAATTTAAAAATGATTTCAAAAAATAAAATTGTTTATTAATTGTTAATTAATTTTAATTCTTTGAAAGTTAATTTTAATACCAACAACTGAAACTTGAGCCTAACTAAAAGTTTATTATAGGATTATTATACTTTATTCAATTAACTTTAAATTAAATTTCAATTAAATGTTTTTCCCTTTCTTTATAATCCACCCATTCGCTAAACATATATATTGGCTTTCTGATTTTCATAGATCGTTATTAAAAATGTTTTGACTCTTTTTTATCATACGATTACGTATCTTAATTAATTTATTTCTTAAGAACTCTAGTTTAAAAGCTGAATTAGTTTAATAATAGATTTAATTAACAACAATCCGACAAACAATTTTTTATAATTTTTTCCCAAAACTTGTCAAATGTTTGATGTGTAGGAATATTGCGGGCAGAGATATTTATCTTTAATAATTTAAGTTCTGTTTTTCTTGATGGTCAAGTTGAGGGGTTTTTTCCCTTACTGTTTTAACCACTTTTACCAAAGTATAATAATTAATTTTAATTTTTTATATTCCAGTCTTTGGCACTTTTAAGCACAAAACACCAAAAAAAATGCTAAAGACTTTATGTGTTGTTAGTGTTCAAAGTGTCAAGAATGACATTGCGTGCAAGTGTCAAAAAATATCACAACATCACATCAAATAAATGAAAGTAACTGCTAAAAAAACGAAATATTCATAAAAGATTAAAAAAATAGTAAAGTATCATAATAAAAGTATTAATGTATACGTTTGAAAGCATGAGTGTAGATTATGATTCGAAACATAAAAAAATATTAATAATAATTATAATAGAAAGTTCTAGAGGGAGAGTCTATGCATAGACACTAACTCATGCTATATAAAATAAAACTTTGTTTTATTTGTTGTTTTTAAAAATTGTATGGCGACAAAGCCGTTTAGTTTTATAAGTTTATTTAAACTGCCCAACTGGCAGCTTAAGCTTGTCGTCTGGTGACCTTTCGCTTAAAATAAAGAACATTTATTACAGCAGGTAAAATGTTTGTTATCTGCACTCTGAAATTGTTTTCTGTTTAATATTAATTTCTGCATGGAAATCTATCGTAGTGTTTACAATGTCTTCTATTTTAAGTTATGAAATCTATTTAACCATCAATTCGAGCTGTGTCGTTTGTGGCTTGTTGGATCTTTTATGCTTTCACTTTACATTTTAAGAAACTTCAACAAAGGAACTCCCTTCACTGAATGCGCTGTATTTTTGTAGTTAGTTACGTTTTCGGTTTCTCCTTAATATAACTGAAGTGTTAAGACTTGCGTGTTGTGTTTATTATGTTTTTCATTGTAATAAAAACAAAAAAAAAAAAAAAACAAAATATAAAATATGAAATAAAATAATAATTGCTATAAGCAAAGATAGTTTACAATATTTACTTCTAAGTGCAATTATTGAACATCAATTCCTTACAAAAAAAAAAAACGAAATGTCATAAATCAACACCTTTAATGAGTTTATTAAATTTTCAAACGCAACTAATTCGCTATATTCTGGTCATGTTTGTCTAAATTGCTGAAGAAACGGCTACTTTAGTCAAAGTATAAAGGTTTAAGATAAAAAGCCGTTCGAAAAAATTGTATAAAAAGGAATGGGAAATGGCAATATTTAAAGCAATTTTTATAATAGTTATAGTTTTTTGACCTTTTTAATATTTTTTAGTAGTTAATTATAAAGCACTTGGTTACTATTTAATAAAAAATTTTTAAAAACTTTTATTTTTTTATTACTTTTTCGATATTTCGCCACACCGTTGGTTGGCATCATCAGGAAAACAAAAATAATGAAAAAAAATTAATTTTTATTAAATAGTGACCTAGTGCTTTATAATTAACTACTAAAAAATAAAGCAATCTTTGTTAAAAAAAATATCTACCTAAAATTTTGTTCTAATTTTTGGAACTACCCCAATTACCCCATATTAATTAGCCGCCCTAAGGAAATGTGAATTGTTAACATTACAACAGATTCTCTAATGATTTGATTTTATTTGATAATTTCGCATCTAACATGTCCTGGTTCTCCTTTAAGATAATGGAATAATGTGCTCTTATTTAGTGCATGAAAATAGTATATCGTATTAATTTTCCTCTAAATTGAAAGTATTACAATTGTCATCACGCGCAACATAAATATTTATGTGCAATAAGTAACGGCTAAAAGTGTGACCAGTTATTATTCTGTGCTCATGTTTGTCCAAGTTGGTGAAGAAACGGATACTTCAGTCAAAGTCTAAAAGTTTAACGTAAAATACCCTTCAACAAAACTTTATAAAAAGGACTCGGAGATGACAATATGTTGTTTTTTTATTATTACATATTTATTTGCAAGCTATCTTACAATAATAAGCAAATCGGTTAAGTTAGCAAAAATAACATGTCTGATTGCTTTCAATTGAAAATAAAAATTTAAGTTAAATATGAAAATAATATTTACATATATAGAGTTAAATTAATTATTTACAAGACAATTATGTAAAATTTAAAATTTTAAAAAATTTGCTCCCTAGGAAAAATTCTCTTATTCTATAAAGTTGAGGATTTGGTAAATTAGAGGAAGGAAATTTTATAAACAGCTGATTTGTGTTTGACATTTTATTTTGTAATTGTGATTTTATTCGCAATTGTGAATTAATTTACGGCTGTAATTTTTCCATAAAATTGTGTTTGTTCGAAATAAATAATAAATAATAAACAGCATAGCTTTGCAAGTGCTAGCGGAGGAAATTGATCAAGAAAATAAACACATGCGACGAAGCGTAAGACGGAAGATGCGCGATGCATCAAATTCGCTTGAGTTGTAGCCATTATTGTAAGTAAAAATTAAAGAAATATTTGTTTGAAAGTAACAAATTTTTCTTGTAAAAAGTTTCAAAAATGCTACAGAGACAACAAAAGTGCCTTTACATATTTAATGGAAGTGCTAACATCACATAATCAGCCTAACAAGAGACAATCTGGTGTTAGTCCTATGGTGAAACTGAGTGGTTGTTTGCGTTTTTTTGCCGAAGGCGGATACCAGACTGGGGTTGGAAATGATTTTAAAGTGTCGTTAGCTCAGTCAACTTTGTGACGACCAAAAGTCGGCAGGCTTGTTTTGGATCACATGGCAATTAGATCACGGGCAATTAAACTCTATATATATTTTTCACATTTATTAATTTTTTTACTGTTTTTTTATTATTATCAAATGAATTATATTATATACTTGTGATATTTTCAAATTATATTTATTATTTGTTTAATGAAATATTTCAAATCATAATGTATTAATTTAAAAGACAAAACGCAATCTATTGACACGAGGATACAACCATGAGAAGAACATACCATTAAACATAACCCTAAACAGTAGCAATCAGCTTTAGTTTAGTGGTATGGGTGTGTATGTGTGCCTGGCAGAAACACATAAAAGCGAGATAATTACGTATTTGAGGAGAGTTGGCCACGGGCAAGCAACCGGGCAAGATTTCTTTTAAGTGAGTTAGAATTTTATTCAACTTAATTAAAATAGTTTTGCGAATAGGTTCAGCTCAGTTAATCAGAGTCAGAATTTTATTCGACTTTGAATTAATTGCGTATAGCTCAGGTCTACGGCCAAGCAAGTGCTGTCGCTGCTTCACCTGGCCAGAATTTTATTCGCCCAGGTCACGGAGCCCAGAGCCAGGCCACGCTTTGTTCAGCAAGGCCAGAATTTTATTCGCCCTAGCTGAACAAGACGGACAATATCGTCAAAAGGCTAACACCCATTTCGACGTGGAAAGGTTGTCTCAGAATCTTATTCGTGACAACCGCGATAGCTCAAAAAGGTGGACAGGCAAGCTGTTCTGCTCAGACTGGACCAGAATTTTATTCGCTCCAGTGTTAGAAGCAGTAAGCTAGCCGGCGGAGAGGGGAGACGAAAACTCTTGAGGGACACGAAGCGGTTGATCATCGTTGGCGTGCTCAGTAGTGCTGTAGTATAATTTTAACCTAGTTTAAGAGTGAATTATAATAAAAGAAAATTTTTTTTTTTAAAAAGTGTCTCTTGTGATTTTGTAACGAACCCTGGACGCCGCGAGCTTTACTCCAGCATAACGCGAGAACGTGTCGTTACAACTTTTAGCAAAGTTTTAAAAGAAGTGGTTGACATTTTTGAAATGCTTCTTTGCCCAACGTGGATAAAAATGCCTACAGTAGAAGAAAAAAGAAAAATCGCCTTGACTTTTTATCAAAAATATAAAATTCCAGGAGTTACCGGCTGCGTTGATGGGACGCATATACAAATAATTGCTCCTGCTGAAAGCAAACATTTGTTCTACAACAGTTTAAATACTATGTTGGTAAGTATAGTTAAAAATTTTATAAACCTACAGACGAAAACATTTTTAATATCTTAGATTTGCGATGATGAGCTAGGAATTCGTTACGTTGACGCATCTCATTCTGGCGTTTGTCACGATGCTTTTATATGGACTACCAGCGATGTAAGGGCTCATTTAGAGCAACAGCATCTGGAAGGTGTTCATAACTTTTGGCTTTTAGATTAAATTTGCCATAAGACTTAAAGAAAATGCCTTTATCAAAATGTCTACATCACAGGTGACGCTGGTTATCCTTTGGAGCCTTGGCTATTAACACCACATCGTGTTCCAGAGGAGGGTTCCCAAGAGATGAAGTTCAATGAGGTCCATTAAAAATGCCGGAATATTATTGAACGAACCAACAGTGTTTTGAAGAATAGGTGGAGATGTCTTCTCGGTGCGAGGGAGTTTCATTATCGTCCAGAAAAGGCAGCTCAAATTATTAATGTATGCTGTGCCCTCCATATTATATGCATACATTTTAAGGTAAGGAAAGAACAGCAAAATTCTGTGGGAGAAATTGACAACGTAGAGAATCAAATTGATTTGGCAATTTCGACAGCATATCTCAGCGCAGCTCAATTAATTAGAAATAGTATTGGAAACTCATTATAAAATCTATTTTCCATTAAATTCATTTATTTAGTAATATATTTAAAAAAGAAAAACATATTTATAAAAACATAAACAAAAATAAATATAAAAAGGCACTTCTTGCAATTAATATAATTTTATATAAAAACAGTCTTTAATTCAATATGTGCTTGGATTCTTTAATTCAACATGGCTTATATGTGAGATCGTTGAACTCAAGTTCTAGTTTGTTTTTTTTTATATTGGACTTTACTAGCCCTCATTTTTTCTATAAAAGAGTGATGATGTTGCATTTCTTTTAGCTTTTCTTTTTCGATATTTTCCATTTGATGAAAATGTTTCTTTTTTAAGTCATACATTTTATCAAGAGATCTGTAAATTTTCTTAATACTCAGCTGGTGCTTCTTAGCATCCATTACCACTTCCTTTATTGTATCTACCAACTCTCTATGTATGGCAAGTTCAGCTAGCAATATATCGGAAGATTTCGTGTTTTCTTTCAGAATATTTTTCTTACTCTTGAAAACCAAATTGGGCATTCCAGGAGTATTGCTGGATGCACTTTCTACTTTTTCGGTTTCTTCCATAGAAACATCCATATGTACGCTGGTTGTGTATTTCAAATTTTTCGGTGATTCCAAGCCAAAAATATTTGCATTTCAACTGAAGCTTTTATTGCTATTAAATTGTAAATAGCTTCTTCAGTCGCAGAAAACTTATGTTCTTTATTAGGGCCTCCACCTGTACTCTTTTGTTGCTGTATATTTTGCGCTGCCTGTTGCTGTACATATTTTTTTGGTCAGACCACACCTTCATACAAGAGAATTGTATGTATAACTATGCATGTATAATTTTTGTAGACATACCTTTTTTAATTCATTTCATTTATATTTTTGCTTGGTGGACCCAGAGAGTTTAGCTCATCTTTTGCTCTTTGCCAGAAGCGTTTTAGTTCTTCACGTTCTCCTTTAAAAAACCCCCGTGCTATTGCAGGATTCTGCTGAAAAAGGGTCAGTAAATGTTGCAACTGTTGCTTATTTGAGCTTTTGGACCTTAAAATGTGTTTATTTATTTAATACAATTTAATACAATTTTATTTATTTTTAGTTAAATACTTACATTTTTACTCTATCTCCTTTTAAAATTGTTTGGGAAAATAAAAAAGCGGATTTCCCCTGTTTTTAAAATTATAGAATACCTACTTTTTTCCCTGCACAAAAAAAAGGGAAAAAATTCCCAAGTTATTTTATTACATAATAGGAGGAATGCGGAAAATGATAAATTCCCTGAGGAATTTTTTTACAGAATTGGGCTGTTAATATTATAAATATTATACATTTTTATATAATAATTATAGTTTTTTGACTTTTTTTAATATTTTTTAGTAGATAATTATTAAGCACTAGGGATTTATTTAATAAAAAATTTAAAAACTTTGTTTTTTATTATTTTTCAAAAAAAATAATAATAAATAATTAAAAAAAAAAAAATAATGAAAAATAAAGTTTTAACATTTTTTATTAAATAATTACCTAGTGCTTAATAATTAACTACTAAAAAATCATAAATTCTCATTTCATTACGAACGTTACTTAAATGTAAGAGAAATCAAGGATATAATTTCGTTTAAGCCTTCTAACTTCGTCAGCCTGATCTAAAAGCGTAATTGCTAGTATGTTTATAAGATCACTAAGCCTTTCTAAATAAATGGAGCTGAATCTTCTAATTTCGGATTTAATAAAACGTATTTTCAGGTCGTTGTGAAGAGCTTTGTCTATTACATACACAGGAGCATCCGTTATAGAACGCAACGTTTTGGATTGAAATCTTTGCAATATTTCTATATTAGAATTACTAGCAGTGCCCCATTACTTTATGCCATTAGCCCATATAGGTTTGAAAATAGTTTTGTAAAGCAGGATCTTATTCTCCATAGAAAGTTTAGATTTACGGCCCAGAAGCCAGTACATTTGCATAATTTTGATATCAAGTTGTTTTCTCTTCGCGCTAATATATGCTTTCCGTGTGAGCCTTCTGTGTAAATGTAAGCCGAAGTATTTGACAGTGATCACACTAGGGATTAAAGTGCTATTGGGAAACACAGCTGGGCAATTTTCCCTTCTTGTTGAAAAAGTGAAGCGACTTGACTTTTCATATTTAGCTGCAGCTGTAAAATTCTAGAAGCCTCTGTGGGGTTTTCTCTACAACATAAGAGTGCTGTGTTGTCTGTATAAGTAGCGACTATTACTCATTCTTTTGTCGGCATATCATGGGTGTATATGGTATATAAAATTAGTCCAAAGACGCTTCCTTGAGAGATCTCAGTTTCAATTTGACAAATATGAGAAAAATCTTTGTTGGCTCTCACGACGAAACATCTCATATATGATAAAAAGAATAAATAAAATGAAACAGAAAGCAGGTTTTTAAATTTCAATAATCCCTCATGCCATACTTTATCAAAGGCCTGCTGAATATCCAAAAATATTATTATTTTCAAAAGAATCATATATCATCTTAATAATTCGATGACACTGTTCTGGTGTATTATTCTTTATTGCGTGCTACAAAAAAACCTTAAAAGGCCCGTTGAGTACAAGCCACCTCTACGTAATATCAGTGGAGATTGGGCAAGAAGGGACGCTGAAAAAGGCGACTTATTTGCCGATTACTTGAAAGATGTATTCACCCCACACATATGTACTGATGATGTTAATTTGCCGAACGTAGTTGGATTACCCCCCTCGACCCTTAAAGTTTAGGTTGCGTGAGGTACAAAAGTTAATCTCTGAAGTAAATCCGAAAAATTTCTCCTGGTATGGACAGCATAAGTAACAAAATGTTGAAGGAGCTCCCCAGTATTGCAGTCAGAATCATGCTATTAATTTTTAATGTCATTTTACGACTTGAATACTATCCTGACCACTGGAAGATTTCTAAAGTTAAAATGATTCCAAAACCGGGTAAAGACCTAACCAAAACCGAGTCATATAGGTCCATAAGTCTATTACCAACTATTTCAAAGGTCTTCGAAAAGTTGCTTATGGATAAATTGTCTCCAATGCTAAGGGATAGTGGATGTATCTCAAACCATCAATTTGGTTTTAGAAGTAGACATAGCACAATTGAACAAACCCATAGATTGGTTCAGGTGATAAGAAGGACTTTTGAAGAGAAGAAGTATTGTTCAGCTATTTTTATTGATGTTTCTCAGGCTTTTGACAAAGTTTGGCATGAAGGTCTATTCCTGAAACTGACCGCTCACTTGCCTTGTAGTACAAGCAACCTATTAAAAAGCTACATAATTGGACGAAAATTTTCTGTTGTTGAAGGAGACTTCGTTAGTGTATCCAAACCAAGGCGTACCACAAGGTAGAATTCTTGGACCAGTTTTATACTTGATATATACCTGCGATATGCCTGTAAATGAAACTGTCCACACTTCTACGTTTGCTGATGATACAGCGTGTGTAAGTTCGCATGAAAACTCCCATCAAGCATCCATAAATCTTGAGCAACATACAACTCAGTTAGAGTTGTGGTTAAAATTATGGAGAATTAAAGTGAACGTTCAAAAGTGCATTCATGTGACCTTCACCCTGCAAAGAGATAATTGTTCACCCGTTCGAATCAATAATCACATTGTTCCTCACCATACTTATGTGAGATATCTTGGTATACATCTTGATCGTCACCTTACATGGAAACATCATATTGACTCAACGCTAACACAAATGAAACTTAAGCTAACACAACTACATTGGTTCATTGGCAGGAACTCAAAACTTAGCCTAAATTATAAGCTTCTAATTTACAAGACTATTTTAAAACCGATATGGTCTTACGGAATCCAACTTTGGGGCACTGCCCCAGCTTCAAACGTGGATAGAATCCAACGTATCCAGAATATAATTTTACGGTTGATAACTTCCGCCCCATGGTACATCAGAAATTCAAACATACATTGTGATTTAGACATGCCGCTGGTGACTACAGAAATCATCAAATATGCAGGCAAATACTTGATGAAGCTTGAAGACCATCCTAACCCCCTTGCTCGCAATATCTTGGATTATAGTGGACATAACCGATTAAAAAAGAGGGATACCGCAGATTTAATCCTCAATGCTACAGACGATACATCTTAGAAATATTTGCTTTGTTTTTTTTTTATGACAATTTTCTTTTTTTAGCCAAAAGGTTTGGCCTGACATGGTCGGGACTAATGTAACTTTTTTTTTAGAATTTAAGATTTTAATACTTATTGTTAGTTCTTTTCGTGAAGATACAATATATAATTATTGAGAGTTAAAAATAAAAGAAAAACTGTTCTGGTGTGCCATGTTGAGTTTGAAAAGCGAATTGATGATCAGGAATAATATTGTATTTATGCAGCAATGCGTTTAAACGTTTGAGAAACAATTTAACAAACATTTTTGATAAAATAGGTAATAAGCTGATACGACATCAATATATTTTCCGCTTAGCCTGGTTTTAAAACCCTTATAATTTCAGCACACTTCCATTGTAAAGCAAAATGTTTGAGACGTAATATGGAATTAAATATTAAAGTTAGGAATAAAATTTCCTTAAAAGGCAAAGACTTTATTAAGGCCACATATTAGCATTTTAATTTCATTAGGTGTAATATGTTTTATAGGCATTAACTCCATTTGACAAGCTATCTCCAAGCAGTAAGCTATACCGTTGCCATAAATACTCGTTTGATGAGGCTCAAAAATTGATTCTAGATGTTCTGCAAATGCAATACATTTTTCTTTGTCAGTTGTGAGCCGAGCATTTTTGATAGGAACATTTCTTTTTGCAGGTCTCTTGAGAAATTTAGTAGCATTGTACAGTTCATGATCTTTATTTTTGTTTTGAGGTTTTAGAAAGAAGTGATCAGATTGAAAAGCAAACATTCGTGAAGATGAATGTGTGTGGTTGAAAAACTAATGCAAAATAAAATAAAATTTCTTTCGTAGATAATGACAAAAAACAAAAAACACAAAGAAATAAATTAGCAGCTTCTTTATGAATACTGAAAATGAAATAGGAGAAAAATACGTACTCGGGTTCTAAGTGAGGTTATTTCGGTCCCATAAATTGTTAAGTTACCTTCGCCACTTTTAAAGAATCCTTTACAGTAACTAG
Organism: Trichopoda pennipes; assembly: GCA_030448955.1. Taxonomy (NCBI): domain Eukaryota; kingdom Metazoa; phylum Arthropoda; class Insecta; order Diptera; family Tachinidae; genus Trichopoda; species Trichopoda pennipes. The sequence goes on from JASKUP010000012.1 coordinate 20,104,344, forward strand.
AAAGCCTTTAGACACTCGTAGTGTTCAGTGGACACGGTTTTTGTGATTGTTTTTTTAACTCGAAATTTCCATGTTTATTGCCAACTATTAATGGACGAAATTTGAAGACTCTAATCATTTTTTTCGTTAATTTTTCCTACCGTAAAAACCGAAATTAGCCACATTGGCCAGCGAATCTCAAATTATATTACGATTGTAATTTTTTTGGAAGCACCATTTTCGTATCTATTTAACAGGATATGATCGCTTGCTTGGAAATGTTTTTTCTTTATATTCATTTAGGGCCATTTTCGTACCATTTATGTGAACAATACTTTTTAGGAAGGCTTTCTTCATAACATTTGCACCAAAGCAAGTAATCGAAAACTTTTCATTGCTGCTTAACTAAAAATGTAATTAAATGCTTTTTTCATGCACTGACTAAAAACCTCCAGTGATAGAGTGTATACACAAATATAAATATATTAAAATCTTACGTAAATATATAGTTTTTCTTATACAGAAAGGAAAATTAGCTTTTAGAAATATTTCTACACTTGATAGGCTGGTCATAGTTTTCCTAACAATTGTTGTTTCAAAGTACATCTGTGTTTTAGCATTTTTTCCCTTATTTCTTGTTATTGTTGTTTTTTTTTGTTTTTTTTTTTTTTTTTTTTTTTGTAGTGAATGTGCACGAAAATGTGCTCAGATGTACGTGTTAATTCAATGTCAAAAAAAAGAAGAAAAAAAAATGAAAATCTTAATTTGGGTAATACATTTTGACAACATGACGGATCACCAACAGAACCAAAACATACAAGAGAAAAATAAAAAAATGCGAAAGTGAACGCAGCATAGAAAACTGCCGAAATGAGTGGAATTTGTAAGAGTACCTACAAAGTATATTTACGTTTATACATATAGATGAGTAAATATGTATATATTCATGTACACATGTACGTACGTATGTATGTATGTGAGTATAACTTTTTAATAGAAAAAAAATGTTTAATGTGCATATTTCTTTATGTAAAACAGGAATGTATTCGTTTATATATCTACATACATATTTACACACACAAAGTTGAAACAGGCACATACTTATGTGTAACTAAAATTAACCCAGTAGTAATGCTAGCACTATGGCTGGCCATTGAGAAAGTTTAAAATAAATTTTCGTGTATCACAATTTACCAGCCAGGACTGCGGAAACATTCTATTAAGCCGTCTTAGTATCCATTATTCACCAACTGAATGCTGAGTGTACCAACTTATTCCTTAACCTGAAGCAGAGTTGCCGTGAACTAAAAAAATTCCAATTGCAAAAAGCTGAAACCTATGGCGGTACTATTTGATTAATTGGCTTCCTATAGACTCTGTCCTTAACATAGCTTCACAAAAAATAATCTAGTGGAGTTAAATCACACAATCTGGCTGATTTTCCCCCGGGGGCACATTTCTCGGCCTTTATAGAATACTAGACTATCTAGACCTGTGCTGCTGAGGTTGGCCCTTCGGGAGTATCATGTTGGCTGTGGTTTCACGGCCCCAGACAGGTCTGTTTTTATGGTGGCCAGGATCATCTCACCTTTAATAACACCTACCTGGTAAATGATCCTAGATCCAGCGAGCATGCTAGTCATGTGTTCTGGGCAGGAGTTGGATAGTCTCCAGCTCTTCAGCAAGGAGTAGTGGTTTGCAGCCCTGCTCTTGAACCGCTGAAACCGCAACTAGGAAAGACCTGTTGCTAAAATTAGTCTTCGGCTTACTAGGACGTGAATGACGTTGCTGGTTTGACCACCACGGTCAGGTGCAGATGTAAATCTAATCATGAAATCTGGCTGGTTACTTAACTGCTGATTGTCGTGAAATTATGCGATCGGGAAATTAGCTTTGCGATAAATTGATCGTTTCATTGGCTATGTGCAGCACCGTCGTGTTAAAAACACATGTCAGTGATATTCACGGCGTCAATAAAAGGCCAACATTGAGTTGTTAGCATCTCGCAATAGCGTGATCCACTGACCGTTACTGCATTTCCAGCCTCATCTTTAAAAAAAAGGCCCAATCACGCCTCCAGACCATATACCACACCATACAGTGACAAGTTGAGCATGCAAAGGCTTCTCAATAACCGCTCTAGAATTTTTAGTACCCCAAATGCGGCAATTTTTTTTGTTAACATACTCTGACAGGTTAAAATGGGTTTCTTCTGAAAAATGATTTGTTCAAAAAAATTACCCTGAATGAGTTGAGTGAATCTACGGCAATGTGAATGGTAAGTTGGCTTCAATTCTTGCACCAGTTGAAACTTGTAAGACTTCAAAGTAGAATCCCTAGACAAAATTCACCATGTGGTGGTTTTGGATAGCCCCAATTGTTAAGAACGTCAAGGAATTTGGATCTGCTTCAACACTGTGACTCATGACTGCGATTTCTATTGAGCCTAAATAGCGGGTTAGAAGAACGATTATGTTTTCCGAAAATATTACGAATTTTACCAAATGTAACTTTAACAGAACCACCATTTATATAGTCGATTTTAATTATTCTCGTGCTGTTAGTGTTGCCACAATTAAAAATAAATGTGTTGTTGAAAAATCCGACAAATATAATAATAAACGCATATGAGTGGAATCAAAAAGCTTAAAATTTTTTATAGAATTTTGATTTTACTTTAACGAAAGGTGAAGATATCGGGAGCAAATTTTGCTGAAATGCTATACAGAGAAAAAATAAAAAAAAAACAATTTTTAACAGGTAAACGGCTAATTATTTTACGGCTTATAAACTTTACAGATACTGCTACATAAACGCACACCAAAAAACTCTTCTAGTAGTAAATGTAAAATTTAGGTCCTATCGATCGAAATTGCTGATGTATTTATATTTTATTTGTGATTTATATTTCGATCCTGGTTCACTGTTCATCGTCGGGTTGTCTTATCAAAATATCGTGATTTTTGTAAAATTTAAATTTTGTTTTGCGATTTTTTCTCTATTTTTTTAACACATGTCTTCTCTCATTCTTCCTTCTCGGATTGTATTGTAAAACTTGATTCATATTTTCACACTGTGCAAATTTTCTCTTTATAAATTATTTCGCGGGTAATAATAGTTGCGATTACATAGCAAATTACAATTATGATCGTACTTCTCGAATTAATACCAAATTTATAAAAAAACGGAAAATTTTTTAACGGGCACAGTTTAAAAAATAAAGATACAGGGCAAGTATGTTCTAATTGATGTTTGGGCTGTTATAATATCGTGGGTCGGTCATGCAAATCATTTATGTGGGGGCACCCTTAAAGAAGTTACACCGGTGGGAGTATATGTTCTATGTTTTTCCTCTTTAGAGGCCGATACCTTTTACCTCGATGATGACGAATAATTTTTCCAACAGACTTGTGCTTTTAAACATGACCTATTTAATGAAGATAAATAATTAATAGAAATTCAATTCAATTAACTTTGTAAGACAAAGTCCTCATCAGTTATATCTATCTGCTGACTACCGGTTAGCATTTTGTATAAATTCAGTCTTAAAACAATTTCACGATTACCCAAGCAAGATTTATTATTGGACAGTTTAGTCACTTCACAAGCAGCAGTAAAACTTCAAGGAAGTGCCAAACATGTGCTTAGAAAGGATATACCTTTAAAACGTTAATACGCTAACAAATCAATTAATAAAGCCATTGGAATGCCATCTGCCAGTCTTCGTAAATTTTTGTAAAACATGCTAAATCCGCCGTCAAAAAGGGGGAAAATATATCGAATCCAGAAATTGTAAGCTAGCTTGGTATTGGCTCTTAATGATAGACTTGATGATTTGGATAATAACGAAACATATTTTGCCTATTGTACGTGATTCTGGAATTATGAATTATTTATATACAGTAAACGTATTCTGTAGCAAAAAAGCGACTTATTAAATTATTTAAAATTATAGTAGCTCTGCATTCTCAAATTATTGCAGGCGACGCAACCCCTACACATATTTTAAATTTCAAAATGCCTACTTTTGATGTGATAAGATTTACATCTGCACCGTCAGTGAGCCATAATCAGATGATGGTTGAACCACTTTGGATAGTATGTGGCGCCATCCTCGCCCTAGAAGGCCTTCAGATACGTATATCCTCCAGTCACTCCCCCCAGGGGCACATTTATGGTCTTTATAGTACGTAACAGCTATCAAGATCTGTGCAACTGGGGGAAAAAGGGAGCCCAGACCCCTTAAGACAGGCAGGGAGTCAACTGGAAGCTCCACTTATTTCCACGGGGATCAGTGAGCCGCAGAGTTCATTATTTGTCTCTTTAGACATTTAATAGTTCTCTGACTGATCTTTGAGGTTGGCCCCTATATGGGAGTAACGTGGTGGTTGTAGTTTCGCGGCCCCATAACAGTATAATGGTTATTATGATGGACAGGATCATCTCACTGATAATGACACGCAAAGTGAATGATCCAGTCCAGTGAGCATGCTAGACATGTGTTCTGGACAGGAGTTGAAAGTCTCCAACTCTTTAGCAAGGTGTGATGGTTTGCAGCCCTGCCCTGGAATCATTAAAGTTGCAACTAGGTGGTTCTGTTGCTGAGAATTATGTCTTCGGCTTCCTAGGACGCATGTATGACGTTCCAAATTATACAATTGTGGTTTGTCCACCATCTGATTAAGGTTACATAGCCAGGTGCGGATGTAAAACGAATCGCACTATCCTCCAGTCACGCCGCAGGCTTCTCTCCTTGCTAAAGAGTTGGAGACTATCCAACTCCTACTTATAGTGGACTTTATTAGAATGCGTGTAAAAAAATTATTAAAGAGACTAAGAAAGCTGTAATTGTAATAAATAAGAAGTCGAGTGATAGCTGAAGTCTTCTTGTATATCTAGAGAATCAAATCAGCTTTTGTGCAAGCGCCAATACCTTCTTATGCTCAAACTCAAAATACAATATTTTTCAAATATACTGTTTTTTAAGAGAGTTGTATAACATAAATATTCAAAATTATATTTATTTTCTTTCTTTTTTAATTTCTTGAAAGTTTAACGGCTCTACTTTGCCGCTGGCTTGCATAATTAGAATTTATCCAAATAAGTTGAATTAGTTTTTGATGTAAAACTAGCAGAGAATAGAACACTTTTCTAGTTATTTTCTGTATATGAAATGGTAGCAAGTTGTAGTTGAAGACAGGTTGCCTTTGCCATAATAAGTTTTAAGTGATGAGCAGTAGTGCCGAAAGTTGAAAAAATTTATAGATAAAGTCAACATTAATTGATAACACATTATAGAAAAAAATGGTAAAATGGTGAAACTTCAAGATGATATGATATGCATGATACGTATGGAATTTAAAAGTTGTCTATTTCTTAATATGAACTAAATTTCTACTGTATTAAAACAAGGGCTCTGCAGGTCACCAAACAGGCAAATTTTTAAACACCAAATTTTTTCATTTAAAAAAAAAAGTACAATCCTAAGTTGAAAACTATTAAGATTCGTTCGAGAAAAGTGTGGGTTAATAACGGTATAACAAAAAATTTTTTTTAAAAATGGTGTAAGTTGCTGTACTCAGGAAAATAACGACTGGGTTTAGTATGAAGCATTGTTTTGAAATATTTTCACCATTTTTAAAAATTTATGATGATTAAACTTATTTTTAGGTGCAAAAAAATAGTGCAGTTTTGTATTATAGTATTGTATTATAGTGATATCTAATATACCAGATAATTAGCATTATTTTATTAAAATTACTTTTATTCTGAGGAAGTTGCTGGGTGTTGTCTAAAACATTTTAAGAATGTTACAATACAGACCAAAACAAAGTGAATTGGCTAAAAACTTAGTGAAAAAAGATAAATTTCTAACTTAGGGTTAGTCACAAAAAAGGCAAAGACCCCTAGGCGTTTTTCACAAATAAAGATGGATCTGTTATACGCTGGATCTCGTCCTGTTTCTTCAGCAAAATACAAAGACATAATGGAAGGACATGCTTAATTTTATACCCACAACATACCATAGTTATTTTAAAAATTTGAAACAAAACACTATTTCCGAGGACTAATTCACTCGTTTTGATGGCGAAAATTAAATTGAACTAATGTATTTTCATATAAACTACTTATACTTACATACATATATTTCAAAATGAACCAATTATTTTTGTATTTTATGAATATTAAAATGAAAAACCTTCATATTAAATATGTTGATGGTATGAATTATTGTTATAAATGTAATTTATTTACCATTTTTAGTAAACCACTGTCCTTTCAAAACATTACTTAAGTAGAATACGTCGGGCAAAATGAATATATATCTCAGTTATTTTTCTAAACTATTTATTTTAAAAATGGCTTAAGTAACTTTATTTAATTAAAAGTAATGATTTTTCAAAGTTTATACGAAAAGTATAAAGTAGTTTTTTTCTACTTTAAAATACTTAAAGTTAGCGAAGGTTTAACGAAGGTATTTTAAACTTTTTTAAAAACAACTTTAAGACATTTTGCTTAACAACGGCATTTAAAATTTTTATGCATACGGCTATTAATGTATAAGATTATATTAATGTTTCAAATTTTGTGTACGAGGTATTCGTGATAGCATTTACATCTGCACCTGGCTGTAAGCCTTAATCAGATGGTGGTCAAACCACTGGGAATGAAAAGCAACGTCATTCACGCCTTTGGAAGCCGGGGACTAATTCTAGCAACAGGTCCTTCCTAGTTGCAATTTCAGCGGTTCCAAAGCAGGGTTGCAAACTACTACTCCTTTCTGAAGAGCTGGAGACTATCCAATTCCTGGTCCAGAACACATGACTAGCATGCTCATTGGATCCGAATCATTCACCCGTTGGTGTTATTAAAGGCGAGATGATGCTGGCCCTCATAATCAAATTCATGCTTCATGCTTCACGATATTCCCGAAGGGCCAACCTCAATAATCAGTCAGAGAAACAGCTAAATGTTTAAAGAGACAATTAGCGGAACTTTGGGGCTTACTGATTCCCGTGGAAATAACGTGTAGCTTGCAGTTAACCCCTGCTGCCTTCAGGGGACTGGGCTCCCTTATACCCCCAGCAGCACAGGTCTACATTGTCAAGTAATCCATAAAGACCGATAAATGTGCCCCTGGGTGGATGTACAAGGTATAATCAAAAAATAAACGGCTTTTTTAAAAAAAGTATTTATTTATTCCTCTTGTAATCCCCCTAAGATACCATGCCCTTATGCCAGTGTTTTTTCAAATCCTCGAAACACTTCTGAAACGCGCTTTTTGGTTTCGCCAACAGCTTCTCTTTCGATTTTGCTTTTATCTCCTTAAACGCTTTGCTTTCAGTTTGGGAAAGAGGAAAAAGTCAGCGGCGGACAATTCCGGCGAGTACGGTGGTTGAGGCAGAATTACGGTTTTGTTTTTGGTCAAAAGCTCACGCACAAGCATCGATGTGTGAGCTGGTGCGTTATCATGGTGCAAAACCCATGAAATGCACAGGCATTTCTGACGAATTGCTTCACGCAAATGGCGCACTTCAAGGAAGTATTACTTATTGACTACACGATCTTGTGCCAAGAACTCATGATGCATCATTTGAACTTGACGTGCTCTTTTCAGTCTTGGCTCTTCTGGATGCTTCCATTGGGATGATTGGGTTTAGATATGTTATAGCCATACACAAATCTGGATCGCCGTTGACGACTTTCAACAACTCCTGAGCGATGTCCATGCGAAGTTGTTTTTGCTCAAAATTTAGCAATTTTCGAACAATCTCCGCTGTCGCACGTTTAACGCCGAAAATATCCGTAAAAATTGCTAGGCATGAGCCGAACAATATGCGAACATCATCAGCAACCTCTCTAATAGTGATTTGACGATTATATAAAATCATTCTCTTCACTGCTTTAATGTTTTAATAGGTTGTTGACGTTCTCGGGTAACCAGAACGAGCGCCGTCATTGACATCTTCTCGAACTTCCTTAAACCGATCATACCACAATTGAACTTGTGTTCTGCTCATAGTAGACTCACCAAATGCCACAGTCAACGTTTCAAATATCCTTTCATATTTTATTTCATTTTTTACACAAAACTTAATACAGTCACTTAGGACGGAGACTAGCAATATTATTTCATTTGCTGGCGGAGGAGAAATAAACAACATAATAACAGTTTCTTTAAATTATTTTTTTTAATAGCAAAACATCGAAAAACACACCAAAACACGACTAAACTTTTTATCTATCAAAAACGAACTGACAGTCCAACGTACATAAGAGACATGTGTACCAACGTTATAGAAAAAAAAAAATGCGAAAATCGAACATACGTAACTCACGAAATTTGAAAATTATGGTTATTTTTTTTTTATCATACCTCGTATGTTTAACTGACAGTAAAAGCCGATGCAGCTATTGTCCTTTTGTAAATGTATTATAAATTATCTCATAATATAAAATTAGCCAATTTTGCATAAATAAATAAAATATTATTTTTTATTATGTTAACTATATATATAAAAGAGGATGTGTGTATGTATGTAAGAAATGGACTCGAAAACGGCTGGGCCGATTTCGATGTAATTTTCAGAGAATCTTCAGAGTATTCAGGCGGGTGACACTGTGAAGTCCGATTTTCGGTCTGTGGGCGGAGGGGCGTGGCAAAACCCACCAATGACATATGCATATACATATTTATTATTTTTTTTTCTTTTTTATTTTATTTTTTAAAGCCATTGTTATGCTTTTCAAAACGAGATATCAATCTCTTAAATCGGTTATGTAGTTCCAAAGATATTTACAAAAAAAACTCACTAATCTTCTATATAAATAAAAATTCAGCCCAAAATAGGTGTGCGTTGGTTGCCAGTGTTTGACGAGATGCGCCGTTCGATTTTCAGCAAATTTTCACAGTACCTTCATAATGGTCGTTCGCTGGTTTGTATCTTTGTTTCATGTGGTTATGCACAATAGTGCGTCCACACTGCGCCTTTCAAACAAGACAAATTTTTAAAAAATTGCAAAAAATTTTTTCCATTGCATACTTCGGCTCATACTTCGGCTTTGTATCAAATGAAATGTGTTTTTTTTGTTTGCAGGCTGCTGTGTGTGTGTGTGTGTGCAGAATAAGACGGCAATACAAATCGAAATATGTTCATGTTCATAGCAAGTGGATGTTCAAACAAATAAAGAATTTTGTTTTCCATATGTGTATGTGTGTGTGTGTGTATAATTTGCATGTGCAATTGCAAAATGATCCATCAGCCGAACGTTTTTCAAAGCAATTGTAAGATATTGGGAATGGCGCAATTCCAATTGACACCACCACAAAATTGATTACGCTTCCAAATAATTTTTGCTACTTTGCACAATCAAAACAAGAATTGGTCACAAACGTATTTCCAGGTATTGCAGAAAATTTTAGAAACCATGATTGGTTGGAGGAAAAAGCTACCTCAGCTGCGAAAAATGCAGATGTTTCGGATATCAATGTGACAGATTTGAATGACATTCCCGGGGTAATTTTTACCTACAAATCGACTGACGATGTTACCAATCAAAAAGATGTTGTAAATTAATTAAAATTCGCTTGAATTATCTGGACTGACGCCCATCCACCGCCTACAAGTGAAAGTTGGTATTTCAATTATTTTGCTTAAAAACATCTGCCAGCCACGACTTTGCATTGGGACACCTTTAGTAGTCAAAAAAGTCATGGAAAATGTGATTGAAGCAAAAATTGTAAAAGGAAAATATAATGGCGAGGATGTGCTGATCCACGCATTCCTATGATTCCTCCCGATATGCCGTTCGATTTTAAACGGCTTCAGTTCCCCATACGTGTTGCTTTTGCAATGGTCCCTGTTTTTCGCACGTTCAATTATATGTATCATGTTCAGGTGTTAATAAACCAACTGCTTTGGTTCCCTATACCACGAACCAAAATCAATCGAAGAATGTTGTCGTACATGTCAAAGCCATGCAATAGAACAAGACGTTTTATATAATTACACAAAAATATTGAATTGTGAAAAAAATAAAATTATTAAAAAAAACATAAAAGGAAAAAAAAGGAAATTGTGTTCTTTCTGATTAATTTGCTTGAATGATTGAATTTTTAGCGCACACAAAAACGAACGCTACAGAATAAAAAACAACCATTAATGACTTGCAAAGCAGTCACGGGCACGCTAGTATTTAATATTTACTAACTAGAAAAATTTTAAAACCTAGATAAATTAAATATATCTGATTTAGGTATTCTTTTAATAACTAATCGCATATAATACTGAGCCTAACCAACAACGAAAATTCGCCTGAGAGTATTCATAATGCTTATATTACTAGTTTAGCGAATACGAAATTCGAAAAAGAGTGGTTAAACTCCATACAAGTAAAAAATACATTTCTTTATATACATAAATATAAATATGTACTCAACTCAATATAGAACTATTTATGATGTAACAAATAAAAATAATTGGATTGGATTGATATGGATTGATATAAAATATCTGCCAGGAGCAAAGTCAACATCCTTTCATCTCTTTTCACATGATGAGTGTGTGTGTGATTAAATGTATCGTGTCTTATACAATTCAGTTGAAATAAAATGGTGTTTCTCAAATACAAAGAATTTCGTAACGGTTACATTTTTATTAAATTAATAAATACACTCCCTTCACTTCAGCTACTGTTTGCTTCTTATGAATTTTGTTTTTAAATATGGAAGACATTAAAAAGTAGTCCTTGCATATACGAGTTTTATTTTTACTGGTTTTTATTTTTTTTTTTATTTCTTAATCCCTTAAGAATATTTGTGTGAATGTATGTATGTATGGCTTTGTAAATTTTTCGTTTTTTATTTTATTTTATTTTTATTTGATTTTCATAAAAAATTAAAATGTCAATATTACAAATTTAAAACGTTTAGGGCAGGAATAAGAAAAGCAGCTACTTAATGGCTTATCAAATACATAACTTGTCTTTCTCTCTGTTATAACATTATTTTACTTTTTGCATTTGCTTCTGCTTTATTATTAATTTATTATTTATTTTGTTTTTGTGCGTTGGTTTTTGTACTCGTAATATTTTTTTGTTTGTTTGTCAATGATGCTAATGTCATCATCAATCTTTTGATGAACAAAAAATTAAAAAAAAAAAATTGCAATAATATGAACGTGGCCAAAATACTCATACAAACTTAGAATTCTAATATTAAACTTATGCGATTTATTACTTTTTTTCTGAATCGAAATATATATATATATATATATATATATATATATATATATATATATATATATATATATAAAGATACTTATGTATAGATATATACTTATGTATATTTTGTATACTCGATATTCTTACAACCCTAACACAAGTGTCTTTGCAAAGTCGTTTCTTTTTAACGGCTTCTGTTGCCAAGTTTTTTTTTTTTGGTTTTTTTGTTAAGACTTTTTTACAAGGCAGATTTTCTTATTCAATTGATGGCAATTTGTTTTCTTTTAGTCTTAATACTTTTTAAATTTGACGAAGAAATTTTTTAATTTCATTAGACAAATTAACAAGACCACAAATTTGTGGGATTTACTTTTGGTTATTGTATGTATGTGTGTGTGTTTCATTATATTTTAAAGTACGTGGCATTAAGTTGTATTTTATGAAAACTGACTTAATGTTTACAACAGATAATAATACTCTACTAATAAATCATTATGTCTTTAGACTTTCGTGACGTCTTATTGTCACTTAAATTTATAATGTAATTATATCAAGTTATTAAATGGTGACAAGAAGTGTTTAAGCTTCTTAAATTAAACGTAAAATTTTGTTTTAAATCAAAACTCCGGAGTAGTTTCAGGTTTTAAAAAAATTTATTGATTTGGAAATGCATAATAGAAATTATATTTATTTTTCTATTATTTAAAGTTTTGCTTATAACTTAAACGACATTATCCCAAACGGTTATTTACAAAAATTAATAACAGAATTTGATAAAAAGTTGTCTATTTTCAAAAATTTAACTGATATCACTCAATACAAAGCATGTCGCAATATCAAACTGCGCTGTAGGAATTTCAAATATTTATTATTTAAGAACTAAAAATTAGTTTAATCCCAACAAAATACAATTTAATTTATAGGAATTATAAATGTTAAATGTTGAAAAAAGACAATTAATTTTGACTCACAATTGTCCAAAAAATTACAATAACCGGAAAGAAGAAATATAAATGTGCCTTGCCGTTTTAAATTGGACAAAGACAAGTAAATGATATAATTTTCTTTATTGCTAATTTAAAGGAAAACAAAAGTCCAGGTTGTGATAATATATCACCTAAGTTCATTAAGAAATGTGCATATGAAATCGCGCCAATATTAGCTGAAATCTTCAATAAAATGTTAGAAACCTCTATCTATCCTGAGACATACTTAAAATACAAAAGACAATTCCAATACCAAAAGATGTTAATACCTTTTCAGTAGAGAAATATCGGCCAATTGCTGTACTTTCTGCTATTGATAAAAAATTTTAGAAAATTTTATATGATAAGATTTTATCGTATGTGGAGGAGAACAATTTATTATATGAATTTCAGTTTGGTTTTAGAAAAGGATGTGGTTCTGAGAATGCCTAGATGTAGGCTTTAGTGGAGTAGCTGGCAGCTTTTTGGATTTTTCGAGAGCATTTGATTTTGTGGATCATAATATTTTGTTAGATAAACTCTCATTGTATGGAATTAAGAATAAAGAATTGATGCTATTTAAAAGTTATTTTTCGAACAGAAAGCTTTATGTTCAAATTAAAGAAAGCAGTAGTTCCTTAGGTCCCGTAAACTATGGTGCGCCACAGGGTAGTGGATTAGGTCAATTGTTTTTTTCAATATATCTAAACGATATTAAAAATCTTTCTTTAACCGGCAAAATATTTATGTTTGCAGATGATGTGTCTATATTTTATCCCTATAAGGATGATTTAGTATTACTTTGATTTCTGAGTTTGCTCGTTTAAATCGACTTGTACTTAATCCTGACAAAACAAAATTATTACGTTTTAGATCTAACCCTTCTCGTTATAACAACTTTGTTGTTCATATTGATGAGAAGCCTTTAAAGGAAACTAATGCAATCAAATATCTTGCAGTCACATTGCAAAGCAATCTTGCATGGGATTTACACATAACTGAACTTAAGAAGAAAATTGCTCAAGGAGTTGGAATATTATATAAGTTTAAAATCAAATTTAATGTACGTATTAAACTGATGATTTATCAAGCTTTGTACAATCACATTTAGGCTATATAAGCGTTGTGAATGCTTACAAAAAGAATAGTAATGCATTAAAATCTCTTCAACGCATGTAAAATAAAGCATTAAAAATAATTTATAAGTTACCAATGTTTTACCCAACAGTATCTCTGTATAGAGATATTTGTAAAAAAATTTTGCCAATTTATGGACTGCATGAATATCAAGTTTTGAAATATAAATTTAAGTCTTTGCACAACGTTGGCCATTGTACTGTATCTTGTGTTCAAAATCAATCACATTCCAATTTGAGAAAAGCAAATAAATTAAAAATTCCAAGATGTAGACTTGAAAGGACTAACTAGGCAACGTATTGACTATATTGGTAGTATGAAATATAACATTCTTCCTTTGGAAATAAAAACGGTTAACAGAATTTCAATATTTAAGTCTAAATGTAAAGACCACTTGTACGGAAAATTTTAAACGCTTCCGTAATTTAAGCTTTATTATATTATATCTATAACTTTATTTATTATAATGTACATTGTATATTAATGATGTTAAGTAATACTAACTTGCCTCAATAATGCCTATACGGTGCTGAGGCAGTTACAGAAATGAATATATATGTACAGTAAAAATTTTTATTATTAATAAATAAAAAAAAGTAGGAAAATATAGAAGATTTGGAAATGAAAGGCTCAGTCTTAGTGGTGGTAGAGAGGACATTCCTGATTAGGGATATATAAAACCAATATGTAAAATCTTCATTATTAATGGTATCAGTAAAAAGTCTTTCCTGGTTAACTTATTAGCAACAAACCTAAAAAAACTAATTCAGCTACTAGCGTTTTTGGTTTGCATTCATCTTATAAAATTATTTAAATGAATTTGTAAAACTAAAAAGTCGCTGGTCTGCAATCTAATGCAATGCACTCTGCAGGATGACGATTGAAAAACTAGAGGATGTAGTATTAATCCTACAGTGAGCAGTGAATTCTTTATGTAGCAAATATGAGTGGAAAGGAGGTTTATATTTTATTTTAGCGTATACAGTGAAAAATGATTTCAAACACTAGATGGAATATGACTGAAGAACTAGAAAAATTTATAAATCGATATATAAAGTATTTTGTTTTAATTTTCTATTTTGTATTGTGTAATATAAAAACACCTTTGCGGTCAAAAATCAATTAAATTTAATTAAAATAATTAAATTAAAGAGCATAAAAATTTAAACGTACTTACTCTAAAAACTTAATGCACCTTTTTTGATCAAATTATAGATATTAAAAAGATATCTCTTGGCTGGCAAAACGGTTTGTAAAAGAATATTTAAAAAAACACTTTTGACATACAGCGATATACAACGCCAAATTGTTACATTATACATGGCGCGATTATGATGTCAAACATAAACCAAAAAACTTTGTTAAATTTCTGGTTATTTTGGTCTTATTCTATTAATATTACTAGCTCTCAAATAAAGACATACACTGTGTTCAAAGTGTGGTATCTAAGACAGCTTCAAAGCACGGGTCTTGTTATATCACATGTGCTGTGAAAAGTAGATATTGAGACAATAGAAACTTCGAAGGGTTAAACAGACTCTCTAGTACTCATTGTCAATATCAATGATAATTACGTCTGCTATCTATATTAATAACCAAAATTATTAGCTTATTCATAAATTCTAGCTCACTTTACATTAAGTCAATTTTTATGTTGCTAAAATTTATAAAATCTAAGACGAAAGATATTCAACAGTAAACAGTAATGTTTGAAATGGATCCATTTACATTCGTTTACATATGTATTATATTGTAAATTTATTTCTGCCTGTCATAAATAACAGAAATGGAAAACAATTTTTGCCAATAGAAATCAAGAACTCTTTCAGAGCCCAAAAGTCCATTACAGAATAGTCTTTTCTAAAATAAATGGGGAGCTCTTTAAAACAAATTAATTTAGTAGAAACAGGCTCTTCTATCCAAATATTTTCGCAACGCATCTGATTATTTTTTCCATAGTTTATGGATTTTAAGCACCCAGAAATGAGCCATTGTGTTTTACTAGATATTAAGCTAAAATAGTATGTTATTGACGCATATACACAACATGTTTGACAAGGGATCGTATGTAGTCTGTTGTCTTTGTTTTTCCTTTTGTTTACAATTCTGTGACACTTTGTTAGCATTAACACTCTGATGCCAGTGGCGCACACTGGGGATTTCGCGAAAAAAATCAAATCGTCAACATACTCTACATGCAATATGCAATGATATTTTGAAATTTTAGACTAAATGGTACAATCAAATCAAAGAGAATTACTCCGATCTGACTGCTAGTTTTTTTATAGCCGTCTCAAGTTCAGTATTTGTATGTTTTACTGAACCAACTTAATTTAAACCAATGAATTTCAAAACGAATATTAACTTATTATGTGAGCTAACGTTTATTTTTTATTTAAAGTATGATATTTCAGTATAATAAAATTGAAAAAATAAACTCTGCAGAGATTTAAGTTTTTTTGTTTGCTTATTTTTATGAACTTATAAAAAAGATCCCTTTTCTCTCCAAACATTTGGACCTGCAATTTTAGCTTTACTTTCCTCACTTGGAAATCACCGCTAATATATTGCCTCATATTTGTTTTTACATTTTTCAACAATTTCAAGTGCCACCAGGTGCCACCTCTCAATTTGATGCATTACACAGTACAACATTTTTCAGCTGATTGATTCCCGACTGATAAGGCCCTTTTGTTTACCATAACTCAAGAACCACTAGTCGGATTTTACTTGAACAAATTTAGAAAAATCAAGAATTATAAGTACTTTCATCTGTTTATAGTTATAAATAAGTTATAAATAGATGTATGAAGAAAAAAATATTTGTTGCCTGAAAAGTTAATATTTTTTTTTTAATTCATAAAAAAACGGTAAAAAAATGTCAAGTCCTATTACTTTCGCGTAAAGTGAACAAAAAGAGACATAACTCATGAAAATCGATGAATGCGTTTCGCTTTTATGCACAATTAAGTAAAAGTGTGAATTTAAAAAATTTGTTTCTCGTACCATATAAAGAACTCACGAAAGAAAAAACTAACAGTTATCCGCAAGAAATTTCTATTACTGAAAGTTCAGGAAGTATACCTCTGCAAAATCTATTGGATCATACTGCTTAAAGAATACTAGAGACCAAGTCAGCAAAGGAAATAAATAAAATTGAAAGCGGAAATCTAACAATGTACTATAAATGGGGATGTGATGGGGCATCTAGTCAAAGCGAATACCAACAGAGGTTTTCAGATGATCAAATTTCTGACTCTCATTTATATATGACGTCAGTTGTATCACTTAAATTATCATTAAGTGATGACATATATAAATTAGTATGGAACAACAATAAACCTTCTTCCACATAGTATTGTAGAACACTACAGTTTGCATACGTTAAAGAGACACCTCAAGTTATAAGAGAAGAAAAGAGAAGAGTCGACGAGCAGATATCTCAACTAAAAGAATTTGAGTTAACAGTAAATAATCGTAACTTTAACGTAAAACATGAAGTATAGTTTACAATTAATGACGGCAGCACAGCACTATCAGAACAGAAACACCAGCAGCACTTTCTTGTTTTATTTGTGGAGTCACATCAACATCCAAGATGAATAAAATGGAAGAAATTCAAGCTATGCCCCTAAATGAACAAGCACTGCAATTTGGTATGTCACCACTTCATACGCGTATTAAGCTGATGGAGTGTCTTTCGCATGTAGCTTCTTAATACTCGTCTGATAAAAGAAGCCCGAAAATGTTTGATACAGCGTGAACTTAAAGAGAAAATTGGAATACAGGTTGATACTGTTAAGAAAGGCTCTGGTACAACAAATTCAGGAAATATGTCACAAAGATTCTTTGCTAATCCTGTTTTGATTTCCGAAATCACGGGTCTAGATGAAAACGTATTCAAGAGGTTTTCAATAATTCTCGAAGCTATAACAATCACCGAGGTAGTAGATCCAAAAAAATTTGGTGATTTTTGCTTGGAGACGGCAAAAGAGCTTGTTGCACTTTACGAGTGTTACAATATTCCCCACCTACACTTCACAAAATTCTGATTCATGGAAAAGATATAATTGAAAAGCGTATTTTTCCTATAGGCCTACTATCCAAAGAGGCTTAGAAAAGTCGTAACAAAGACTATAAAAGATATCGCCTTAGACACTCGAGAAAATGCAGTCGAATTGCAACGAACGAAGATATTATGCACCGAATGATGGTAACATCAGATCCCATGATTTCACATTTGACGCCTTCATTTAGCCAGAAAAAGCATAGTGTTATAGGCGACGAAGTTAGGGCTCTTTTAGAATAATAAATTAAAAATTAAAAAAAAATCATTTAAATTTTTTTTTTTAGTTATGGCTTTTTACATTGCAGGTAGCGATCGACATTTCTCTAACTTTCTTTATTTTGATTACTTTTGTGTATTACTATATAAATAAAACTAAATTTGTGATGAAATCACTAAATTTTTTGACAAATATATTTGTTTTCCTCACCTCCATACAAAAATCCCCAGTCTGTGGCGCTTCAAATTATTCATTACCACCCGCACTAGTGAGACCGTTGAGGTTGTAATGAATATCGCGGAAAAGATGAAAAAATTTATCTACATATCTGTTGGTTTTCTTTTCTATCAAATACATTAAAATTGTTTTATTAATGGAAACAGAGCTGAAAAACTGATAATTAATTGGGGTTGTCCGTAACAGCAAACCGTTATGACGATCACTGATGATAAGCTGCTAAAACAAATAGTAAATAAGTCCAGATAGAGCTGGCGCCTTGTGCTTACAGTGGCGACGAAAATTACCCGTGTCGATTGTGACATGAGTAGATTGTATACATACATGCTTATGTATGCAGTCGTACATTCAATCATTTACTCAATATAACCTGTAAATATATTACGAGTTGAAATAGTTATCAATTTACGTGCACCAACACAACTAGCTGCATAAAAAAGTCAGTCAACATCTTTCTGTAAAATAATGTGATGTAGTAGTGTAGGTAACTATCTAGCTGTTAAGCTTATAATTCAACAAAGTAAAATCTTTGTTTTAGAACATTTTTTCTATCTTTTCTCTATCTTCAGCAGCCAATTGAGTAATGCAACTAATTTTATATCGTAAGCATGACTTTCCCATATCATTCCTGTTATTAGATCTTTTTGAGAAATCTTTTCTGTTATAAAAGTCAACAAATTTCAAAGAGGTCATATTCTTTTAAAAAAGAAAATTAAGATTTTATTCACAAATAAAAATGCGAGTACATTAAACCTTTCCAAATAATATTTTTTGCAAAAAAAATTAAAAATTATAGAAAATATTGCAAAGTTGATGAATTTAAAAATTAAAGTATTTTTAATTCGTTAAAAAGTGACTTCGTGGTCACTGAACTTTTTATTTGTTTCTACAAATTTCAATGCCAAATCATTTCAACTTTTTTTTAATAATTTATAATTAATATTATTCGTTCGTATGTTTTTATTTATATTAATTATTCATTTCTTTTAAATTAGCGGAGTTGTATCATTAATAAAATACGTGGGGCTATAACAATTTATTATTAATATTGCATACTGTCAAAATAATGTGACTATTGGTATTATTTAATTCAACTATTAATAAATATATAGCGTTATCTACTATGCCTAGTAAAGCCTCTTAAATGCTAAATTCGTTTTATCTTAAAAAGGACGTTTTAAAACATTGCACATTAAACAAAGATTGGAAAATGCAAGTTTTAATTTAATCTGCAATGAAATCTAATTTGTCCGAGATTCTTTTAAAAATAAATATTCAATAATGTTCTCATAAAAACTTATTTGAAATAATATATTTGAAATGTATACTGCGGGTGAAAGCATACCCATATGGACATTTCAGTACTGTTCATATAGTTGATCCAAATTTTATATAGAAAATTTTAGATCTTATATCTCAGGCCAAATTGATTAAATGAGAGTTTCCATTAAACCAAAATAGCAAAAAGACAACAAAACTCAAAAACACTTTTACACTTCTACCAAAACGCAGCACACATTTCGAAAACTAAAAACATTTTTAATTTTCAATCTTTCCTTTGGAAGCCATTCGTGTGGAATTTGAAAGCTAAAGAAACCGAAAAATATTTGTAAAGAATTTTATATAAACGCAAAGTGCACATGCAATTGATAGAATGCTGATTCATTTAAAACTCTCATTTAATCAATTTTGCTTGAGATTTAAATTATTGAGATTTTAAGTTATTTATTCTTCTTTATCTTCAAAGTAATTGAACTAAAAACAAATTTACAGTTCTTATATCTAACAATGATTATTAATAACATCCGGGCAGTGCCACGCAAAAAGAGTAATTATTTCTCATTGTTAATTTTTATTTCATTGGTGGTTTTCTTTGTAGTCTAATGTAACTACGATCGTTTAGCGTTAGGGATTGAGTTGTTCCGTATTAATTATAATATAAAAAAAAAATTTATAAATTTTTACGTAAGTCTTACCTAAAAAAAAAAAAACAAAAAATCATTACATTAAAATTTTCATTGTCTTAAATTTTTCAAACACTTGAGTTTACGTTTATTTAAAACATCACGGCGTCGGCTCCCTAACCAATTTAATATCCATATTTTAAACCTAAAGTTATCTACCTACTATATCTGTGTAAAGTGTAAAAACAATCACACGAGCCGTTCACAAATTATAAAATTATTTTTCGATTTTTTTTATCAAATTTCCCACTGTGCATCGGGGAAAGTGTTATTCGACTTATGTATTTAGTAGAAGCTAATCATTCAAAATAAGATTACTTCGCTAGGTTCTAAATTGATTAAAAACACATAAATAATGAATCTATCGGGTTTTTCAACAAAAAGTTTGTTTTTCAATTGTAGCAACATCAACAACATGATCGTTTTTTGACGTGTTCGTAGTAGATGCACTGACAAATGTTACAATGAATTTAATTTCGCACGAAAATCGTATTAAAATAATTAAAATCCACTATGGAAATGGTGGTTCTGTTAAAGTTGCATTTCGTAAAATTTGTGATATTTTCGCGCAATATAATAGTCCTTATGAGACCGCTATTAAGAATTTGTTCATTAAATTTGAGTCGTCAAGGTCAATACAAATTGTGCGAAAACCAACGCGTGTTCGACCGGGTCATTTAACTGAAAATATCGCAGCCGTGAGCCACAGTGTTGAAGCAAATGCAAATTTGTCAATTTCTCAACGTTCTCAACAATTGGGGTTATCTATTTTGTTTTTTTTTTTTATAAGAGAAGTAGTACTTCAGGCAACAATACCTATTTAGTCAAGTACCATGCTATATTCTTTAGGAAAGGGATAGAGAAAAGATGAAACAGGTGGTGAAAGTAGAAGGATAGTCGGAAATTAACTGCCGTATAAGACAGCCCAGCGACCAGTGAGCAGCCCCACCGACAGTCAATTTTTATTTTTGTAGTGCAAAAAAACCAAGGTCTTCGTTGGGAATCGAACCCCCAACCCCCATTCTGACAAGCTAGTACACTACCTACTAGCCTACAGGGGCACCTAGTCTCTTCCAAAACTATAATATATTTTGCGTAAGGATGTGACTTTGAAACTTTGCAAGGTTCGGCTGGTGCAGGAATTGAAGCCGGCCGACTACTCATATCGCCATAGATTCGCTCAATTCATTCAGGAATAACCGGCTGGATTTTCTGATAAAATAATTTTTTTCAGTAACGGTCAATGGATCACGCTATAGCGAGATGTTAGCAACTCATCATTAAAGACGTGGATATCACTGACATATGGTATCAACAGGACGGTGTCACATGTCACACAGCCAATGAAACGGTCAATTTATTGTAAACCAAATTTCCCGATCGCATAATTTTACGACAATTAGTGGCCAGTTAGATCGTGTGATTTAACACCACTGGATTATTATTTGTCGGGCTACAGAGTCTATACTGAGCCGCACGAATTGATTTTAACCCTTAAACTCAAATCCGCGATGTGTCATTTTGCCAAAAGTTGATTAAAAACTTTGATTAAAGAATCGACATCTGTCAGCGTGGTCGTAGTGGACATTTGCCAGATATAATTTCTTATTCATAATTTACGGACTCTTCGTAATACAATAAAAATTTGAATCACCTTAATCTAAATTTTTTGTTTTATTTTGTGTTAGAAAACAAACTTCTTGTTGAAAAACTCTTTATATATATATATCAGATAATAATAATTATTTTAAGATATTTGATGAACGATTAAAAACAGTGCAAAGCAAAATAAAAATATTTTGGACAAGATTTGTTTTGTTGATTTTAAATAATTCTAAAATATGTTAATTTGACGAAAATTTTGTTGTTTGTAAACTGAACATAAACGTGTTATCTAAACCGCTTAAATGTATTTAAATTCATTTCAAATAGAAGTCCATGTGTAAATATACCTTATGTACCTAATACCTAATATATTTTTTTACCCGTTTTTCTTGTATTTAATTAAACACGTTGTCTATTTGCCATTGCTACTGTTTAGATATTGCAGTTGTAATGCATTTTTTATTTCTATTCTATTTCTGATAACCTTTTTTTATATGTATTTTGTAAATATATTGTATGTATGTACGACAACATGTGAATAAATACATGTGTACATAAATGCTTTTTAAGCAAACAATGGTAAATTGAATATATTTACCTTTATGACATTCTTGCATTTGTGTTTTTGTTTAACAATTTTCTGTAAACAAATGCATTTTTTACATTTTTGTTTTTTTTTTTTTATTTATGAGCTTCAGCAATTGAAGTCTAGTCGTTGCTGATTGATTTATAGCATTTATAGAGATTATAAACTGTGAGTTTTGAGATAACTAACTATTGCTGAGACTTTTAAATGTTGTTACAAAAACTAAAAGCAATGCAACTATCATCTATGTTATTTGTTTTTTGTTAACTTTATACTCAAATGTTGAAGCTGAAAAGTTTAGGAATAACGAAAACTATCTTTATTACTTTTAAAGTATATACAATTTTTAAAATTCCCTTCGACAATTTCGTTGTGAAATAGACAGTATGTTTATTTAGAGAAACGATAAGCACTTGATTTTCCTTTACTCATCCTGCTTTCAAACCATTTCAAAATACGAAAAAAGCAAATAGTTAGCATTGGCGTAGGTAGATAGATAACTTTTCTGGACGATCTTTAGCCACTTACCGAAGAGTTAAATTATGTCATGCATTAAAACTTACAATAAAGAGAACAAATTCGGTTGGCTTAGCCCTTCCCAGGCAGCCCTACCCATGCCAATGAATAACAGTTTAGTTAGCACAAGCTAATTAAGATAATTAACATAAAGTAATTCTTCCTAGATGTTATCCCAAAAATTACAACTACAAGTCTAAAAAAATGGCAATATAATTCTAATCATTCTTTGACCTTTTTGTTTTTTTTTCTAATACATCGAAAATAAATTTATATGACCAAGTTCTAGCATCATGCTTTTCTAAACACGATCTTATATTTATTTCTAAACTACGATTTTAGACATTCTCTGGAGTCATATATTTTGTTACGGATGCGTCTAGCTTAAGTTTTCAAACAAAATAATTAAGTAATAAAGTAAACAACTGGGTATGCTGGTTACTAACTGCATAGCTTGCTAAGAAAACTTATGCAAGCAAGACAACAACAACTTTCTTGTTACAAACTACGTAGAAATCTTATACACGCAATACAACAACAACTGGATACGCTGTTTACTAATTGCATAGTTTTCTTAAAAAACTGATACACACAACGATACAGACAACAACGACGATCTTAAAATAAATTCCAGAAAGAAACTTTAATAGCATAAAAACAAAAACAAAAATACACACAAAGACCAACAAGCGCCTATACATTGAATAAATAAATTAACAGCAACAAAATGCGATGCAAAGAATATGGAAAATTCTAGACCTCTAGCGGACAAATGTAAAAAGACAGCATCTGAGTGGTAAGTTAGTTATTTAGTTAAAACATAAATTCCGTGAAGTAAAGACCTGCATTTTTAATAAATTGCTCTGCAGTGCTAACGTACAAATTTTACTTTGTGTATAGCTGAAGTAAATATAGTTGCATATAATTTGAAAACTCTAAAATCTGGTGTTATTTATTATGCAATAAAGAACTCAGTAACAACAAAACGTTTATAAAAATTATAAACGTAATAATATTTTATACCCAATGTGGATAAACTACAACATTCAGTATCTTTTCGACTTGCCTGTACCAACAAAACATTAAATAAACGCTGTTAAACAGAAACCAAATACAATCAGAACGGCGATGCAACAAAAAGACTTAGCGTATACCAGATGGAAGAGGTACAGAACCGTTGAAATAATAAAAATTGAGAATACACGACAGAAATCGCAAATTGGGAACATATTTTTTTTTTTGGTGCTTCTAAGGCACTCTAAAGCGACACGGTGGATTATGATATATTACTTAGAAATTTAGAATTCTTTTTCAAACTTATTAACTTATTATTAATCGTGCACAGTCGGTTTTTTGAGCAAAGTAAGGTCGGACCAATTATCCCCTATTAGGGGTACGCCTGTACCCCTAATAATATTTTTAATATATGCAAAGGCAACATTCACATATGCGCAGAGGATGTACCCCAGCTAAAAATGCTACCACTGGTCCATCGCATTTCAATAATGAATTAAGTAAGGTTAATAACTGGGCTTGTGCAAACGGACTTTGCTTGAACCCTTATACATCGAAGTGTGTTGTAATAGACGAAAAGTTTCGGCATAATTTTTAACAACTGGTTGACATTGTCGGATCACGTTGGTTAAGTGTATGTGAAGTAACGACGCTATGAACCACGCAATATTTCACTCCGTGACGGATAAGAGCTTTGATCGCCAAAGCATATTGTAAATTATGTGGTAACTGTGACGCCGCGGCGCGCCGTTAATAAAAGAAAATTAAATGCTCTATATAATAATATTATTGGTTTATATAATAATCGTATGGTTTACGTAAATTTGACCACGTTTCATCTGTTTCAAATAGTCTTTACGGAGTTAGCTTCGAAAGTATTCTGGTTTTCTTAACATAAGATAATATATTCGATAACACAAAAATATTTGTTTGAAAAAGTACATTTTTCCCAATCGCCTAGAAACCGAAACATTATATTACCTTGACACCAATATCTAGGGAATACTGCTAACATTTGGATTAGTCTAATAGCTTCAATAAATTTTAATTTACTTTTTTCTTGATAATGTTTCTTATTTTATTTGTTTACAAGCTGACCCCTTGAGAACTAATTTGTGAGATCGCAAAGAAGAAACGCAAACAAATAAGCTCGATGCCCACAGCAACTGTTTTAACGGCGGCAGTAATCGAGTTCATGTTACTTTGGGCTTTTCACCGTCATCCGCCAAGCCACACTGAAGGCAGTTGACGGCTGACGACGAATTTATGGCGTGTGTGTATTTTTTGAAGTAAACAGTGCTCTATATTTACGTAGATAAGGTACCATATAATATCAAAATACAGCGCAAAAAAAAATTACGCAAAAATACAAATACACAAAAATTCATTCAAGTCGATGCAGTCGTGTAGTTGCAGTGTAGTTAAATAACCTAAATAGCGACTGCAGCGCCATCTGCCGGTCTGGTTTGTGAATGTAAACCAACCCAGGTGGCGCACAAACGCATGCAAAAATATATTCAATTACATATACACGTACAATAAAATTATTTATATAAAGATTTATTTAACTTTAGTTTAAAATATTTTATTTAACTTTTAATTTTACCTATAATTTATTTAACTTTTGCAAAAAAAAATTTAATTTTGCGTATAACGCAGTAAGATTCTGTAATATAAAAATAAGATTTAGACGTGTACAGAAAATGAACTAGCTGCCACATTTACATTCCTCTTCACCACTGTAAAAACCCTCTATTTTATTATTATTGCCAGCTTTTGCGAACCTAATTTTAAGAATTTGTGTCAATATACTGCAAGCTTAAGTTAATCAGTGTCCTTTCAAGCTTTTCATGATTTTTGGATGAGGTATTACTTTTTTTTTAGAAGTTGCCAAAAACGTTTGTGTTTGTGTTATTATTGCATTAATCGATAATTCTTATATTCTATTACTTTTATTGGTACATGATTTTCCTCCACAAATATGAAAAATTTTTATTTATTTTACTTTCCTGTTTAACATCTGACTTTGTAGTTCCAATCACAGAAAGGTGCATTAAGATTTGTGTAGTGAGATAATTACGATCAGTAAAAATATTCTTGCAACTTTTTGATTGCTACCTGCAGAATTTGTTTAGATTTTGAAATTATTATCTTTTTTATTATTATTTATATATTTTATGTATTAATTTATTAATTTAATTTTGGTATAATTTCCTTCGGTGTAAACCGTCATCGCTGGCTGTTTGCTCGATGTTATCGGCGAGTGCTTTCGAAGTGATGACATCATTATCAAGCTGTGATCTGTACTGTAGTCTGAGCACTGTATCGTACTGATAAAATTATGTTACTTAGCCATGTGGCCATAACACGATATTAGATTAAACAACTTAGGTGATACGTAGCGTGCACACACGCCCTAGAAAGCCCATTGGATATCGCTATCCTCTAATCATTCCTAGTTCGGGAGCTCGGATCAGAGCCGCCAACCCCACTCCTTGCTGTAGAATTGGAGACTATCCCATTCCTGGCCCAGAACACATGTTACTGTATGCTCACTGGATCCGGATCATTCACCCTTTGTTTTTGGTCAAAAGTGATATGATCCTGGCGCCTTAATCATTTCGTGAGGGCCTGCGAGACCAACCTCAATAATCAGATAGAGAACAGCAAAAACTGAACTCTAGGTCTTACTGATTCCCGTGGAACTAAAGTAGAAGTTGTCCCGTTGGCTCCTGCTATTATTTAGGGGACTGGACTCCCTTTTACCCCCGGCTGACACATGTTTTAATATATCGTTAAGATCTATTAATATGCCCCCGGGGGGAGCACTGTTCCGTACTGTACTCTAAGTACTGTATTCTGTGTACTGTTCTGTACTGTATTCCGACTAAAGTAAAGAACAATGGCTTAATTGAACTGAGCGCGAAAGCGCTCGCCGGTCACACCGAAAAACAGCCAGCAATGACTGCTTACACCATAGGAAATGACAGCAATATTTTATTTCCTGACGGAACAGATCTAAACACCTTAATCGATATTAATTATATTGACATTTGGCAATAATGTTTCTTCTTATAGTGTGCATGTGTACTAAAGTACCACTTGTTGACTTGCTTCTTTAAATAATATTGTCATCATTAGGTATTGCGTTGAAATGTTTTGAATATCAACCACTGTCTTCAAAGATCAAAGTGATAAAAACCCTTTAAAAACACACAAAATATTGTTTCTGAAAACAAACACAAAATTTTTGAGTAATCAAAAATTGTACAAATTTTTGAATTTTGAGTAAATATTTTATACCAGTAATTTAAAATAATAAATTGCAAGGTGTTACAATTATTCCAAAATATGTAAACAACAATAACAACTTAAAAAAAAATATCAAATAATATTTCCTGTTTGAACATGGGAGACATAAACATAAGATTAAAAATTTTTTTAAAGGCAAGAAAACTTAATAAGTCCATGGCGCCACTTTAAATACCCCAGATAAAGGATTAAATAAATTTATACCCATATGCACATACATATAAATGCATTTATTCGTTTAGTGTTGCTTACCTTTATTTCACAATAATTGTTTTGTTGTTTGGTATAAATGGCTGTAATGAGATTAACTTTGTATGCTGTCTTAACCATCATACCATAAACACATTATTCCTGCCCTCACCCAGAAACTTACTTTGAATGCTGAAAAATGTATAAGAAAACAGAAAAGTCGAGTTCAATGTTTTGTTACTTAGTACTTGTATAAGAACGTACATACGCAGTCGTATAATTTTGATAACAAATCGTGACTAATAAGACGGCAGGGAGCCTACTAATCAATGCATTTTCAAATGATCTTATGCATAAAACATTTTTTCTGTTTGTATTTAATTGAAATTAAACTAGTCATTTCCAATTTTTAAGTTACCTCTAGAAATTTGAATGGTAATACACTTAAAAAAATTTTATTTATTACAAAATATTATATAACACAAAATTTTTATGAACTTGAATTTCTATCTTTAAAAAATTGTACATCTTAACTTTAAAAATTTTAACATTGAAGAACAAATCTAAGAACTTTAACGCAGTGTTAACAATAAGAGTTTTTTTAATAACTTATTACAAATTTTATTAATGTGAATATGATGTTAACAATTTATAATTGGTAGGTAGTAAAGGCCCAACTATAATATGCATAAACTGGCTTAAGCTAATGTCAAAAGTTAGACGAAAAGTCTTTCAAATGTTTAAACGAATCATTGAAGACTTTTACGTGTCTATATTGTACTTACATGAATATAGAAATTACTATGCACAGTTGCACATTTATTTTATTCGTACCTTTGCAAAAAAAAAGAATTTCGTTCTTAATAAATGAAATTTATTACCAAAAAGGCGTTTAATAATCATATTTTGTATACTTAATACTTTCGTTATACAAATTTATAAGTTTTTGTTAATAGTTTTAAGAAAATTGCGAAAGAAAAATTACACCTAAATCGCTGTATGTATTATTTGGGCCAAAAATACTAAAAAATACAACCGTGTGCGCCATTGAATTTATAAACAATACAAAATTAAATTTTATTACAATTTGTGTTTTATAAAAATGGAAAAGAAAAAAAAATGTTTAAAGGCCTCGTTCCTTTGAATTGCTGTTATAATAAAACGCGTCTCTTTTGTCTTATAAGCTTTATGTTTCTATATACATTTTCTATAAAATTCAGATAAAATATTTTTTGCCCTCCATTCGAATTTGTTTACTAATAACACAATGCAAAATCAGCTGTTTCCGTTTGGAATGGAATGTGCGATCTGTTTCGTACTTTGCTTAAGCAATTGACATTTGACGAAACTTGACGAAAAGTTATGTTAAGTACATTACAGTTCACCACATATGATTATTAGGTATTTGCACAGTTGTTAAAGTTGGCTTAAGCCTTAAGAGCGGTGCAAGGTGAGCAGTTCATTAAAATTATTTATTATTTTATTTTACAACAAGAAGGGAAAATTGCCCAGCTGTGTTTCTCAATGGCACTTTAATCCCTAGTGTGATCGCTGTCAAATACTTGGGCTTATATTTAGACAGAAGTCTCACATGGAAAGCATATATTAGCGTGAAAACTTGATATCAAATTTATGCAAATGTACTGGCTTCTGGACCGTAAATCTAAACTTTCTATGGAGCATAAGATCATGCTTTACAAAACTATTTTAAAACCTATATTGGCTAATGGCGTAAAGTTAAAAGTCATATAATAAAGTTAAAGTAAATATTGCAAAGATTCCAGTACAAAGCTTTGCGTTCTGTAATGAATGCTCCTTTGTATGTAATAAACAAAGCTCTTCACAACGACCTTTTATTTAAATCCGAAATTAGAAGAATCGGCTCCATTTATGGCGTTCAGGCCATAAATTCGGGTTCTGTTATTAGGTTCGTATATATTCAGGTAATGCGTGATTTGATTTACATCTGCACCGACCGCGTGGTCAAACCACTTAGTTGATTGGACACCAAATACGCCCTAGAAGGCCTTCAGATACGTATATCCTCCAGTCACTCCTAGTAGCAATTTAGAAAGTCCGGAGTAGGCCGTGCCCTCACTCCTTGCTGAGGAGTTGGAGACTTTCCAACTCCTGGTCCAGAACGCATGAAACTCTTATTTCTCAAGAACACGACAGCATTCATACTCACTGAACCTGAACCATTCATTTGAATGATCCGACCAACAAACTCTCACGAGGGTCCGAAACCACAACCACCACGATACTCCCATATAGGGGCCAACCTCAATAACCAGTCAGAGCACATCATTGTCTAAAGAGAACAAATAGTGTACTCTGGGGCAACTGATTTCCCGTGACTCCTACTAGCCTTTGAGGGGCCTGGGCTCCCTTTTACCCCGCAAGACACAAATCTAAATGGAATAGTAGGTTCCAAAAAGACTATAATGTGCCCCCGGGGGCATATTCAGGTAATAACAGAACTGCCTGAACGCCAACACTGACTCACCAGTACAAACTAAAACGCGGCTTGAGAATGATGCATCGCATCGAAAGCGCTCGCCATCGAATACGAACCAGCCAGTTAGGACTGAAAATGGCAATATTATTTCATTTACTGGCGGAGGAGAAACAAACAAAATTAAATATTTAATTTAACTCTATATATGTAAATATTGTTTTCCTGTGCGACTACACAACGGTGAATGGGCAAAGACCGCTGAGGAAAAAGTTGAAGCATTTGCCAACCATTTAGAGAAGGTATTTGTTTTAAATATTACTAACTCCCATGTTGACCCTATCATTATAAACAATATAGTAGAGAGTCCAATGAAGTTCAGATTTTTTCAGATTCAAACTGCTGTTAAATCGCTGAAGGCTAGAAAAGCACCAGACTCAGACAAAATCACTGTATCTATGATTACTAATCTGCCTATTTGTGCTTTACGGAGTATTCTATTTATTTTTAACTCCATGTTACGTGTTGGTGCTTTTCCGAAGCTATGGAAACATTCTGAAATTGTAATGATACCAAAGCCTGGTAAAGATATTTCACAAGTAACGTCGTACCGCCCAATAAGCTTGTTGCCGATCTTTTCGAAGTTTTTTGAAAAATTGCTGCTTGAGAGTCTAAAGTCTCATATTGATACAAATTTCATTATTCCAGACCATCAGTTTGGATTCAGGAAGATGCACGGTACTATAGAACAGGTACACAGGATAACAAATCTCATCCGAAGTGCTTTCGAAATTAAACAATATTGTTCAGCGCTTTTTATAGACATATCACAGGCATTTCACAAGGTCTATTATCGAAAATTGTAAAGCTGCTACCGGTAAACATGCACAAATTATTCAAGAATTACTTAAGCAATAGATCTTTTCATATAAGATCAAAATCTATCTATCTATGCTGGTGTACCACAGGGTAGCATTGTTGGGCCATTCCTTTACATTTTGTTTACCGCTGATATGCCCACTAGTCCACGAACTCATACATTTACATTTGCTGATGATACTGCTTTTGTAAGCATTCACAAAGATCCAAAAGTTGCATCTGAACTACTTCAAGTACACATAAAAGTGTTGGAGATATGGCTCAAAAAATGGAAGATAAAAGTAAATGCCTTAAAGTGCGTTCACATTACTTTTACCTTGAGAAGAGAAAATTGTCCTCCGGTTTCAATTGATGGCATAAGAATTCCTGAGCAAACTAATGTGAGGTATCTCGGAATTCATCTTGATAGACGTCTCACATGGACTTACCACATAGCGGCAAAAATAACACAAATAAAGCTGAAATCTGCCCAACTTTACTGGCTTATCGGACCGAGATTCTCATTAAAATTTGACCTCAAGGTCCTTCTATATAAGGCCATTTTAAAGCCCATATGGTTATACGGTATACAACTATGGGGAACTGCTTCGTCATCAAACATCGAAAAACTACAAAGACGGCAGTCAAAACTCCTGCGAATAATAAAGTGTGCCCCGTGGTACATCAGGAATAATAATATTCACAGAGATCTCAGCATTCCTACTATTCGTGAGGAAACTAGGAAAGTTATCACAAACTATAAATCAAAAGTTACAACTTATCCAAATCAGTTTGCAAGAGACTTGCTCATTTTTGAGGGCCATACACGTCTTAAAAGGAGAGGAACCTTTGAACTCATCAGATGAAGACAACACCCGTGGGAACTTAATGTTGTAGTTGCAGTGGCAACGAAGACTTTTTATTCTTAGGCTAAGATTTGAATACTCATTGTAAATTTCGTAATAATGTGAAAGATTCAATGATTAAGGAAAATTAAAATAAAAATATTTAACTTAAATTCAATTGAAAGCAATCAGACATGTTATTTTTGGTAAATTAACCCAGTTGCTTATTATTGTAAGATAGATTGCAAAAAAATATGTAATAATAAAAAAAAAAGTTTTTAGTTCCAGAAACGCAATAGGATTTAATATGAACTATAACGTGCTCGCCCATATCAGTTGAAGTCATTAATTTGGCGACATCTCGTAGGTTAAGCACAAAAAGGAATTAATCGCGCGCAGCTTAGTTGGTCACTGTGTCCATAATTGTGATTTGTATGTATCAATGAGGAGCAGAGGGAATATATAAGAAAATCCATAGATAAGATTGAAGAAAAACTTTCAGATAATTTAAGCTTTAGATATAGAATGACTAACTTCAATGTAAAAATTAAACGAATAAAATAATTTAAAGTGCATTCAACCATCTAAGTTTTGGAATTAAAGAAATAATTTTACAGATTTAACGCAACTAATAGGTGGAGCGTAAATGCACCGTTTTGTTGACCAAAGAAACTGTGTTCATTAACTATACTGTTCTGCTACAAAAAAAAAAGACGGGAGCTTGAACCTTGTTATGTAATTTTAATGGGATTTTGTGTGCAGAATACAAATATGATCACAGATTTCTTCTATCATTTCTAGTTTAATACTCAGCGATGACACCTAGCTACATCGTGAGAGGTAGTCATTTAAATCTGCGTCCTTCAAACGTTTTTAAAACTCATTCTTCCTCGATAAGGCTACCAACTTTCTAATATATCTACTACTACTATCTACTGCTTCGTGTTCTACAAGAGCAAACCTAAAAGCAGTTACGAACACTCCTCTATCCAATCAGACAGAAGTAGTGTTTAATCGATGGCATGACGGCTCCTACTCTTCTCTAACTATTCCTAAGCCAGAGCCCAATCCTGTAAGTTCGTAGGTAATTTAATTACACTATTCAAATTCAATTGAACATATAAAGGGTGGGCAAATTTTAGGTTAGGGCATGCACTTTTCTTTGACAACTTCGATTTTATTGATACCAATCAAAAAAGTAGAAATACGAGTTCTAATTAATTTGGTTTGAAGACATTGCGCAATAACCGCAAGATGCAAATATGTTGCCAATAAATGTTTTACATAATCTTTGTCAAAGTGGGTACCTGCACTTAATTGTGAATAAAATCAAATTAAGCTTTGTGCATCGGTTTCGGCTTATTTTATTCCCAGTAAAAGACATTTTTATATTTTTGTTTTTGACGAATTTTTTAAGAAAAAAACTCTGTTTTTCATTACATTAATTTTCATCGCATTACATTACATTACATTGAAAATGGAAAGTAGACTTAAAGGTAATTTTGTCTTGCAAATTTTGGTGTTTCAATTATTACGCAGTTAAAGGGTTATATTGAAATAAGTTAGCTGGTCACCTTATTTAGGGAAAATTATTAGTCAAGCTCCCAACACGCGAAAACTGAAAGCGGAATTCAATTTCATGAGTTGAGATTATTATATTTCACATATTATGTTGCCGACCAGTGTTAATTGTCGTCTGAAATTCGAGCACATCGAATAATCTAACTAAATTTTTATAGAAATTACTCAAGTCATCAAGGAAATAGGGAAAAGAGAGTTTACTGAGAGAGAGAGAGAGAGTGTGCTATTGTTTTGGATAATACCTGAGGTACAAATAAATCAAAATCTTCTTTATTATCAACAAAACCAATATATTTATAACTGGAGCTGCTGCTGTACAGACTGCTGAGAATTGGAAATGCTTGTTCAGGCGACACTCGTAGACGCAATTGGTTACGTAGCTTATTTTCTTGTAGCAATATATTGGAATGATCTTACTCCCTGACTAGAATATTGTCGCATGAATTCCCGTAAATAAAGTCAGAAGGATGTCTTTGAGAAGACGGTAGGTAATTCATCTTAAGATGGAGTATCAAAAAGAAGTGGCATTGGCGGCAAAGGTGGTAAGATTCCAATATACTGCGTTTTTTCGCATTTAGCAGAAATTAGAGACGGTTGTTTAGGTGGTAATTTTGGCGTTGTAGCAAAGTTGGTCGGTAGTGGAGACGAACTTTGTTTTGATTTGAAAGAACTTCTGGGCGTATTTACTGTTACAGGCAATTTTTGACTGAGTGTAGTGGAGAGACCCTACGTATTGGGCCTCGAAACGTGCTAAATTTCGTTGGTTTGGACCATGCTCAAAACCTGCAAAGCCGTCTTGATTCATATCGACGTTTTGAAACAAGTCCAAGGCGATTTTTCTAATTAAATCAGCTTTTTAGGTCGAGCAGCTAAATTTTCAGTAGATTTTGATTGTTGATCCACAAAAGTCTTAGATGACCCGCCCCCAATTATTCTCTGAGATTGCTAAATATCTTCATTAGACTTCCAGCATGATTTGGCACCAAAGAAGTAGTATGTGTCTTTAGATGATCGTAGTGATTTGGAAATGGCTTTTGCAATTTCTTTAAATTCATCATTCGTAAGTGTTTTATCTACAAAGGCATCGCGGAATGTATTGTCACGTTCGATTTCGGTAGGATCGTTGCCACTTTCAATTGATGGAGCTGGAGGACTACGATAGCCCCTACTAGAACCGCATGAGCATGATTTGGCAGTAGCGTATTGCACAGTTAATGGGTCGATTTCTTTTATACGTGTTACTGTTGGTATTATTTTAAATAACTGATCAAACCTTTTCTTTTCAAATGTAGAATTATTGGATGACGTGGCACTAGCAGATCTTAAAATTTCTTTAAGTGGCATATGTGTCCTTCACATATTGTACCCCTGTTTGCAATCATAATAGCGGACTCTGGTGCTTAACAACGTTTGTACTCTGACTTAGCATGTTTATCTACACTCAAAGCGAAACTTACCGATTTGCGATGATGACCAGCATGTGCTAACGAAATCAAAAACTCAGCAATGTTCCTTAGACGCTTTTTTGTGTGCACGTATGTATATGGACTGATTTTTTAAGCCGTTACAGAAATATACTTTAAATTACACCGATTATGCTGCGCTATCCGCTATAGCAATAAGCGAAATAAATAAAAAATATGGCAGATACGTGAGTTTCGTTCAGAACGGCTTGTTATAGGCTCGTCATTTGAAACAATGACACAATGCCCATCCATTAAAACACCTCACATCTTAATTTTTGAAAGCAGATACTTTTAATTCACAATAACAAGTAATTATAAAGTTAAAAATTACTGACCAGCTCGTAACACGCACTTTTTTTCAGCGCAATATCTTCTTTAATTTTATTTCAGCATTTCTCCAAGTGTATACAATGACATTATCTTAGTTTCTTATAATATACAAACACATTGTAAAAAGTTTCAATTTGACAGCGAACAAAACTCCAAAAATTACTAATAAAAACGACAGTATATAAATGGATTAGTGTATGTTTTCGTCAAGTCATTGTATAGAAATTTTTCGAACAATTTTTACTGGAATCTTAACAAATCAAAATAAAAACAAAATATAGGAATTTCAAATAAAAATAAAAACAACAATGTATTCATGTTTGATAAATTAAATTAAAACTTTGACGTACACAAACACACACATAAAACATCACTCGTACAAAAAGAGTTTCGGAAATATTTAAAAATGTGTTGACTTTTGTTAATAAATTAAGATGAGGCTAATACATATCAAAGTTATAATATCTGCCATTTAAACATGTATTCTTTCTTTGCGTTGTAGCAGTCATTCACCCCCTTCTTGGCATCGTTTATAAAATTCAAGTTTCATTCTACTTGTACAAATTAATATAAAACGATTAAAGAGAAAGGGTTAGACTTTTAGCGTTGATAGAATTATTTGAAGGTTTTAACTTCAGAAATAGAAAGCATACACTCATTCCTCCACTACAAATATTGGAAGAATTTTTGATAGATTTAATTTGTTTGGAACTCTTATTGTTTTTTAATCAAATTATGTCACTATTGTATTGTTTTAACTTTTGTCTTAACACAAATGTCCACTGGCTTATTGACCATCTGTGTAAGGGCTGTACGCACTTGTGAAAATGTTTATAAGCTATTTTGAAATAATTGCTTAACATTGTGAGATAATGTCAATATTAAATCAGTTGTGTCAATATGTTTTGCCATATTATATAATTATTTTATGTACTTTAAATGAAGGAAGTAATTTCCGAAAATGTTGGTTTTTGTTGTTCTCGGATGCTCTCTTTACATTTGCTGGAGTTCAAAAGCAAGTTAACATTAATTGGAGGATAAATTAGAATTAGAATATAATTATAGCAACTTTACAGTTATGCATAAAAGTTATATTTAAGCTAAATTAAAGGGCTTTTCAACAAGAAGTTTGTTTTCTAAAACAATATAAAACAAAACTTTTAGACTAAGATAATTCAAATTTTTATTGCAATTATGAATGCAATACGATATCGCTGACAGATATCGATTATTTCATCAAAATTTTTAATCACTTTTTGCCAAAATGGCAGTCCTATCTCATTAATCACATCACGAATTTTGAGTTTTAAAGCTGAAATCGATTCGATTGACCCCGTATAGATTCTGTCCTTAATATAGGCTCCACAAAAAATATCCCAGTGATTTTAAATCAAACTATCTAGCTGGCCACCTCTCTACTTACTGTCGTAAATTTATGCGATCAGGAAATTTGATTTGTAATAAATGTATCGTTTCATTGGCTGTGTGACATGTGGCACGGTCCTGTTGAAACCACATGTCAGTAATATCAACGTTCTCATTAATACGCCAAAACTGAGTTGCTAGCATCTCGCGATAGCGTAATCGATTACCGCATTTCCAGCCTCATTACCGAAAGCAACCGGCCCAATCACGCGACCAGACCACATTGCACACCATACGTTGAATATGTAAGGACTTCTCTATAATCCCTTTTAAATTTTCAGAAGTCTAAATGCGTCAATTTTGCTTGTTGGCATTCCCTGACAAGTGAAAAGAGGCTTCGTGAAAAGAGGCAGTCGTTTGTTCCTGAATAAATTGAGCGAACTTACGGAGATTTGAATGGTCGGTCGGCTTCAATTCCTGTACCACTTGAACCTTTTAAGGCTTCAAAGTCAAATCCTTACGCAAAATTCGGCATACACTGGTTTTGGATAACCCCAATTGTTCAGAACGTCGAAGAATTGACAAATTTGGATCTGCTTCAACACTGTGGCTCACGGCTGCGATGTTTCAGTATCGAGCCTGTAGACTCAAACCTAACGACCAAATTCTTAATAGCGGCCGCAGAAAGACGATTATGTTTTTTTTTTGTCTCTCGGACCAGTACTCAGGGGATGACCCCTACTCATGCAGTGCATTGTACCAGAAATAGGAAAATAGTTTATTCCACATAAGAGCTGTTCTGCCAAAAAAAATAATTTTTCTTTGCAATGCGTAGTGCAATTCACTGGCCAATCGACCAAATGTTGTCCTGAAATATCACGAATTTTACGAAATGTAACTTTAAATGTTTTAATTATTTTTTTTCGTGATAAGATTTACATCTGGACCTGGCCGTGGGTCTTAATCAGATGGTGGTCAAACCACTGTGAGTGAAAAGCAGCGCCACTCACGCCTTAGGAGGCCGAAGACTAATTCTAGCAACAGGTCCTTCCTAGTTGCAATTTCAGCGGTTTCAGAGCAGGGCTGCAAAACACTACTCCTTGCTGAAGAGCTGGAGACTATCCAACTCCTGTCCAGAACACATAACTAGCATGCTCACTGGATCTGGATACTTCACCAGTGGGTGTTATTAACAGCGAGATGATCCTGGCCACCATAAAACAATACCTGTATGGGGCCGCAGAACCACAACCACCACGGTACTCCCAAAAGTGCCAACCTCAATAATCAGCCAGAGCACAGCTAAATGCCTAAAGAGACAAATAGCGGAACTCTGGGGCTCACTGATTCCCGTGGAAATCAGTGGAGCTTCAGGGGACTGGGCTCCCTGAAGTCAGTTGTGCCCCCGGGGGATTAATTATTTTAATGCGATTTTTGTGCGAAACTGAATTCATTGCAACAATTGCCAATGCATCCACTACGAATACGTCAAAAAACTAAATGTCAAAATTATCATATAATTTCCGAAAATGTTTTTGTTATTCGCGCATACTTGTTTTACATTCGCTAGAGTATAAAAGCAAATTAACATTTATTGGAGGATAATAAAATTAAAATAACTTTACAGTTATGAAGAAAAAGATATATTTGAGCAAAATTACAAATAATTTCTTTTATTTGGGTACGGTTTTCCGTCGACCCTCGTCAAATTTGGTTTGTGAACAAACAGCCGAAACCGGTAAAAGTAATTTTAGCTCCGTCGGAAAATCTAAGCACATATAACAAATAATTTCCTTAAAGAGGATGATATTGATATTGTTTTTCGAACCAGCACCCAGGAGATGACCGTAGGGGTCATGCAGTGCATTGTGTCAAAAAATGGAATAGTGTTTGCGTACATTCAATTTGAATTTTCCTGCATTATAGGTGACAGGAAAGACCTCTAGAAGAAGTTTATGCCATATATGAACTATTCTGCCAATCAACCACAAATGGATGGGCTTTCAACGAAAAGCGTGTTAAACGCAAACACGTGCGAGTAACAGAAACAAGTTCCCTAATTTCATAAGAACACACCATTGTAGTAACGATAAAACAGTATATGCTCTAGTGAATCAATAAAATTGGATATACTGCTGTCCATAATGAACCTCTTGGCTTTCTCTTGTACGCGGTTGAGCGCCGGCCCTATGCTATAAATAGTACGAAGATAGAAGATTGCAAGAATAAGTAAACACAATAAAAAAAGAGTCATTAAAATCTCAAATAATTTTGTTTATAATAAAGCTAAATTAATTGTAATTAATTGTAATATATCGTATCTTTCTTAACATTTCCTATAATAAAATAAAACTAAAATGGCATCTATTTATATATGTGTTTGGAAACCAAGTTTGATAAATCAAACTTTTTCAAATGAACAAAATTGCTTCTAACAAAGTAATTCGCAGTCTCAATATATCTGAGTGAAAAATTATATAGCAAGCCAGCACTATAGTGTTAAATAAGCAGATATTTGTGCATTCATGTAGAACATGCTTTTGAAAAATAGCGAGATGTTATATAATAATATTCCGTCAAACAGTAGTAATAAGCTGGATTTTCCCTTTTTTAAATTAAATCATTAAATTAGACAAATAAACTAATTTAGGTGTCCCTGTAGACTAGTAGGTAGTGTACTAGCTTGTCAGTATGGGGATTATGGGTTCGACTCCCAACGAAGACCTTGGTTTTTTTTAACTACAAAAATAAAAATTGGCTGTCGGTGGGGCGGCTCAGCGATGAAGGCATAGTCACTGGTCGCTGTGCTGTCTTATACGGCAGTTAATTTCCGACTATCCTTCTACTTTCACCACCTGTTTCATCTCTTCTCTATCCCTTTTCTAAAGAATGTAGCACGGTACTTGACTAAATAGGCATTGTTGCCTGAAGTGCTACTTCTCTTTACAAAAAATAAAAAAAATAAACTCTGGCATTTCTGGTAACTTTTCTCATGTAACGTACCATTTTAATAAATTTTATTACATAAAGCATATTCTGCGTAATTTTTCTTAACAATTGTTGGGTTTAAAAATTATTTTGTTTCATTACATGCACAAAAATTCAAACAAAATGGATCATATCAAAATCACCAGACTTCGACTAGGTCACACAAAAAGTACTCATTGTTCATTACTCATTCTTAAACTACCAATCACCCCACTGTGCAGCTGTCGCGTTTCCTACTCTACCGATCCAACACATCTGTTAATATCCAGTCCTTTTTTCTCCACACTAAGAGCCAACATATTCAAAATCGAAAAACCATTACAACTATTAGCCGATCCAACTGATAAGAACATATCTCCAATAGTAAATTATTTAAAATCTACTAACTTCATTTGATTGTTAAAATTGTTCATATAAAGAAAACAATCCTATACACGTATAAAGAAACATGTAAAACAATCCTTAACCTTGTCGAATACTAAGTTGATATTGCCTTAGTTGCCAATAGGAATAAAATCTTATAATTTCATATCATGAAGGAATTAATAGCACAAAATTTAACTGTAAAATATATTCTATCAACAAATTACATTTCGAAATTATTCAGAGCTCATTGATCAGTTATCACACCTGTAACTGTCATTTATACAATTCGAAGCCAGTTCAAAAGCACACATTCATATTACTTTGATTGTTTGTTTATTTGTTTGTTTGTTTGTTTGTTTCCTTGTTAATTATATTAATTAATAGTTTACAAGTATTGGGTGTACAAGTTAATAATGTCGATTTGGGCAACATGGCATAACTATCAAATGTCGATTTAAATATTTGTCATTACAATTCAGTATTCGATAGACTTCAAAGTGTTGAATTTTGTTTCTAAAAAAGATGTTTTGAGGAGTAGTCTGATAACCTTCTTTCATTTGAATAAAACGGTTACTAAAAGTTATCGATTGTTGGTAGAAACCTACGGTCAACATACACCAACTAAAAAAACTTATCAGTGATGATTTACACAATTTAAAATGGTTTTTTCGACACAGAAGAGGACAAGACTTAGCAGCCGAAAAAGTTAGAAGAAGAGCAATTGAAAGCAATCCTCGACGAATATTGTTGTCAAAAGCAAGAAGAACTTGTATTATCACTGGAAATCAAACAATAAGTCATTTTTTTACGTTTAAAAGCATTAGATTGTAGCCGAGAGGCGTTAAAAAGCGATTTTGCATATCAAAAATGATACTTAAACGCTACAAAAACAAGTCTTTTTTGCAATGTATTGTTACTGGTGATGAAAAATTGTGCACATTACAATGACCCCTAGTGCAAAAAGTCATGCGTAAAGCCAGGCTAACCAGCCAAACCAAGGTCGAAGTGGAATATCCATGACGCCAAAATACTGCTGTGTATTTGGTGGGATAAGAAAGTTGTTTTATATTATTAGCTGTCGAAATCGAGTCAGAATGTTACAGAAGAGAGCAAACAGCAGAATAAACAAACAGACGCAAGGCCATATTCTTTCATCATAACAACCCTAGATCACATGTTGTAAGACTGATCAAAAACTATTTGAAAAACAGTGGAAGGGAAGTTTTGGCTCACCCGCCTTATAGCACAGATCTCGTTTCGATCGATGCAGAACGCCCTTGCTAGAAAACGCTTCACTTTAGAACAGGGTATTAGAAATAGACTTGGTTTGTTCTTTACCTAAAAACAGGAGCAATTTTTTTGGCGCGGAATCCATATGTTACCGAAAAGATGGGAAAAAGTATGTCTCAACTTAATTTGTCATTACAATAAATGCATTCTCCAAGCCCAAAAATCGACAATATATTAACTTGTATACCTATTAAATAAAAAAAATATTTAAAATTTTAGAAAGACGACCGAAAGAAAAATGCAATATGTAAAAGGCTGACAGAAAAATAAAGTAGGTAAAGTCGGTGTTGTAAGATAATACTAATTTTATATTTCAAGAATTGCCCAACCATACACAGATTAGTTATTCCCTAAGCTTTTTGAGGCAGGTAATCTAATCATGAAATTTAACTGGGGAAAGGAAGCCAGTCAATGGTTGCTAAGGAAAAAATACCAAGGCGTTTGGTTGATTAAAATTGGATAAAACCACCCACAAAGAATGGTAAATAAAATAATTTTACAAGGGTAAAAGGCTTGTTAAATAAAGGTCTCGGGTACATTAGCGACGAAATTGAATATATTCACATTTTTTAGCGTCATCAAACAAGCATATCAACTTTAGACAAACAGGAAGTAAGAACCAACAGATACTCAACAAAATGTTTAACATAATGATAGTTTTATAAGATTTAAATTAATAAAATTAATTATCAATGTGATGTAACACCCCAATAAGCATTTTTGCTGGAATTCAAGTGGAATTACACTTGAAATCCAGTCACAATTTCCAATTTCCAGCGTTGAATTACAGTTGAAACACAGTTGAATTCAATAGCGAAATTCAGCAAAATTAACCATTGAATTGCAGTCGAACAAAACCGTACGCTTACAGTGTAATTCCAGCCTTGAATAACAATGTGATTAGAGTCGAACCGAACCTGTTTTTATACTTGAATTCAAGCACGAAATTGCAGTAGGATTCAAGTCGAACCGTACCTATTTTTAGCGTTGAATTCAAGCATGGCTTGAATATCTGGACATTCAATATCTGGACATTTCGGAGTGCTCTTTAAAGTTCGGGCGTCCGATGGCAAATCCTTATGATGCTGGTTAAGGATTCGCAGTAAACTGTTTATTGCAGCATTCGCAATGTTATGTTGGATCGCCCATACAGCCAGTTGTATTTTTAAGTCCCTGTCTTCCACAGAATTAATGGTATCAGATTTTTCTTTGTTTCTAATTGTGCCCTCACAGACAGACGGTTCACCGTTCAAAGCGACGTGGACATCGTTGGAAGCCATTCCCATTGATTGTTCATTCCCAGAATATGCTGATTCTGGGTAAGCAGTGCAAAAATTTTACGAGCATCTGCTTTTGGCTTTGAATACATACCTTTATATTCATTTATTCCAAAGTTCTTTATATTGTTTTATTTTCGATTCTTTATTCTTTATTTTCGTTTTGCTTATTTTCACTTTTATTTCTTTATTTTCACTTTAAAAACTTTGCGACTTTCGCATTGTAAATTTGTTCACCATTAATTAATAGTATTTAATATTTATTTATTTATTTATTAATATTATAATATTTTATGATTGACATTTAGCTGACTCTGACTATTTTTCAACAAACTTCAAACAGACTGGAAAGAGGATGGTTTTCAAATGTAATTCAAGCTTGAATTCACACTGGAATTCCAACATTGGAATTCACAAAAAATTTGTGCTTATTGGGACCTTAATAAATAATTTAACTTAAATTAGATATTAAGTTGTTTCGATTTGTTTCACCAGTAAACGAAGTACCGGTGTCTTTGGCTAATCTAATCTAAAAAAATGGAAATATTAAATAAGCCCCGCATGAAATGTTAGGTGACAGGCAATCTACCCACATGAGTAGACACGACTCTAATGATGTGATTTGATTTACATCTGCACCGTCTAGGTAGTCATAATCAGATGGTGGTCAAACCACTTGAATGATTTGCAAACGTCATTCACGCCCTAGGAGGCCATCGAATACGTATATCCTCCGGTCACTCCTAGTTGCAATTTCGAAAGCCCGAAGTAGGCCGCAGCCTTCACTCCTTGCTAAAGAGTTGGAGACTTTTCAACTCCTGGTCCAGAACGCATGAAGCTTAATATAATTAAGAACACGATGGCATTCATACTCACTGGACCTGAACCAATCATTGTGTTCATTATGAATGATCCGGCCCACAAACTATCACGAGGGTCTCGAAACCACAACCACCACGATGCTCCCATATAGGGGCCAACCTCAATAACCAGTCAGAGAACATCTAATTGTCTCAAGAGACAAATAGTGAACTCTGGGGCGTACTGATTCCTGTGGAAATATGTGGATCGTCCAGGTGACTCCTACTAGCCTTTGAGGGGCCTGGGCTTCCTTTTACCCCGCAAGACACCAGTCTAAGTGGAATAGTAGGTTCCAAAAAACTATAATGTGCCCCCGGGGGGAGTACACGACCCTAATAAAAGATTTACCTAACCCCGAACGAACACTGACTCACCAGTACAGTCTAGAACATCGAAACAAACATCGAACAGTGACGGCTTACGCCGAAGAATGAAAGCAGTAACTTCAATTTGTTTACTAAAATCTAGAGATTAAAAAGCATAATAATTTTGAATTCTTACAACAACTCAGAGTTGCATTTTTGATTATGACCTATATTTACTGAAGTACTTGCTTTTGTAAGTTTTATGTTCCATGTATCTCCTAATATCTTCCCGTAACCCATTTTTTTATTAGGATAACAAAAAGTTTAAGTTTTTTGTTTGTCTTTTAGTCTGATTATTGGACTTGATAATGAAGGTTCTCAAGGATTCTAAATCGAGTCCATACATAAATCGTTAAATTGCATTGCAGCTTTGTTTTGATATGACACTTTCTATTTTAAAGCTATTTGTTTTCGCTTTTAAACAATAAAGAAACATTAACTATTATAATTACAGCGTTATAAGTACGTTTATTTGTGTAAAATTAT
This sequence comes from Trichopoda pennipes, assembly GCA_030448955.1. Classification (NCBI taxonomy): domain Eukaryota; kingdom Metazoa; phylum Arthropoda; class Insecta; order Diptera; family Tachinidae; genus Trichopoda; species Trichopoda pennipes. The sequence goes on from JASKUP010000012.1 coordinate 20,147,890, forward strand.
CAATTGTAATTTTTTTCATATCTGGTAATTAAAGATGTTGACAACTTGATTAAGTTCAATTCCTGTTGACACACACTCATTTCATCAAACAGAGACAGTACATTTTATAATACATGTTGCAACAACATCAGATAAATGCATATGTACATTTCATACACATACACACTTTTATTGTTAAGTAAACAAATGAAAATATATTTGGGTTCCATCATATCTACTTCACAGATAGTTATTTCAATAAAAATTTGTGTTATTAAACGATTAATGTAGAGCTTCTTTCGTTATTTTCCAATATTATGCAGGCGCCAGTACTTGAAAATAAATGCAACCACTAATGCAATGAAGTAATGTGTTCGTGCTATTTGTAGTCATACTGACAAGATATTTTCTGTACTATTAAATACATTCTTATCTTTAGCCAGTTGGGCAAGACATTTTTATTTTTAAAATGACTCCCGCATTATAACGGGTTTTTCAACAAGGAGTTTGTTTTTCAATTGTGGCAACACCAACAACATGATAGTTTTGACTTTTACTTTTTTTTATGTATTCATAGTAGAAGCATTGGCAATTGTTTCGTACGGAAATCGCATTAAAGTAATTAAAATCCAGTACGAAAATGCTGCTTCTGTTAAAGTTACATTTCGTAAAATTCGTGATATTTTCGGACAATATAATCGTCCTTCTGAAACCGCTATTAAGAATTTGGTCGCTAAATTTGAGTCAACAGGTGCGATACGAAGTGTGCGAACACCATCATGAGTTCGATAGGGTTGTTCAACTGAGAGCATCGCAACCGTGAGCCGCAGTCTTAAAGCAGATCGAAATTTGTCAATTCCTAGACATTCGTCACCACATTGTGAATTTTGCGTAAGGATTTGTGTTTGAAGCCTTACAAGGCTCACCTAGCCGTAGAATCGCTTCAATTCATGGTTTTTCTGACTTGTCAGGGTACGTCAACATGCAAAATTGCCACATTTAGACTTCCGAAAATCCTAGAGCGATTATTGAAAAGCCTTTGCATACTAAACATGTCACAATATGGTGCGCAATGTGGTCTGGAGACTGGAAATGCGGTGACGGTCAATGGATCACGCTATCGCGAGATGCTAACAACTCAATTTTGGATTATTATTGACGACTTGGATATTTCTGACATGGTTTTGACACAGCAAATGAAACAATCAATTTATTGCCAAACAAATTTCCTGATCGTATATTTTCACGACAATCAGCCAGTCAGATCGTGTGATTTAACGCCACTGGGTTATTTTTTGTGGGGTTATGTTAAGGACAGAGTCTATACAGAGCATATCGAATAGATTTCAGCCTTAAAACTCAAGATTCGTGGTGAGATAACCGAAATAGGACCGCCATTTTGCCAAAAAGTGATTTAAAAGTTTTGATGAAAGAATCGACATCTACCAGTGTGGTCAACATTTGCCAGATATCATTTCATTGATAATGGCCGAACCTTTCTCTTTGTAATACAATAAAAATTTGTATAATCTTAAACTTTCTTGCTGAAAAACGCTTTATTAGCAAGCTGCAATTTGTTTATGCAAGTGTAGACATTTAGCGATTTTTGTAGTTTTAGAAATACTGTTGTCATTCCTTTCGATGAAAACCTGTGTTTTTCGTACGATGCGATGATATCATATCAAGTCCCCCCGGGGGCACATTTATGGTCTTTATAGTACGTAACAGCTATCTAGATCTGTGCAACTGGGGGAAAAGGGGAGCCCAGTCCCCTGAAGACAGGCAGGGCGTTAACTGGAAGCTCCATTTATTTCCACGGGGATCAGTGAGCCGCAGAGTTCATTATTTGTCTCTTTAGACATTTAATAGTTCTCTGACTGATCATTGAGGTTGGCCCCTATTGGGAGTAACGTGGTGGTTGTGGTTTCGCGGCCCCATAACAGTATAATGGTTATTATGGTGGCCAGGATCATCTCACTGATAATGACACGCAAAGTGAATGATCCAGTCCAGTGAGCATGCTAGACATGTGTTCTGGACAGGAGTTGAAAGTCTCCAACTCTTTAGCAAGGTGTGATGGTTTGCAGCCCTGCCCTGGAATCATTAAAGTTGCAACTAGGTGGTTCTGTTGCTTAGAATTATGTCTTCGGCTTCCTAGGACGTATGTATGACGTTCCAAACTACACAATTGTGGTTTGTCCACCATCTGATTAAGGCTACATAGCCAGGTGCGGATGTAAAACGAATCACACTATATCATATCAAGTTCGCCCCGGGGGCACATGATAGCCTTTATGGATCCTACTACTTCCAGCTAGACTGGTGTCTTGCGGGGTAAAAGGGAGCCCAGGCCTCTTCAAGGCTAGTAGGAGTCACCTGGGCAATCCACTATATTTCCACGGGAATCAGTTGCCCGCAGAGTTACGCTATTTACCTCTTTAGGCATTTAGCTGTTCTCTGGCTGATTATTGAGGTTATGGCCCTTTTGGGAGTACCGTGGTGGCTGTGTTTCGAGACCCTCGTTTGAGTTTGTGGGTCGGATCATTCACAATGGTAATGGCCACCATCTGGTTATGGCTCACTGCCGGTGCAGATGTAAACTTTATCACGTCATATCATATTAAGTCTGGTCTTAGATAGCATTGTAGAGTTAGTATTAGGTCTTTTAGCGTAAATAGTGTCGGGTCTAGGTCGTTTCATCAAAAGTACCCAAAATAAAAATTTGATGTTATTTTCGCGATCTAAATTTTAGGAAAAACAAGGAAATTTTTAAACTCCCCTCTAAACGTACACTCAATATGCAGTTTTTATTTACTTGTTTAAAATTGCATAAATTTCTTCGAATTACTGAAAGTGAAACAAATTATTTTAGTTTTCTTAATTCCTTGAAACCGTAAATTGGTTAATGCAAATCTTCTTCCAGGCAACACCCAGAAAAATACAAAATATTCATAATACTTTTTAGATGTATTTATTTGAATTTGTGCAAGTTAATTCCAATATTTTCAAACAAACTCTAGTTAATCCTATTAAAACAATACTTTGAACGAGAAACCAAAAATTAACACACACAAAGAGTTAAGCCAAAAACTAAAATTAAATATGATTTTTGTAATCATTAGATTGAGCCACGGGGCGCATGTCACATTATGCCCAAGAAAAGAATTATACAAATTTGCTTACTCATGCCAAAAATCAGAAAATACAAAAGAACTTACATAGACTAGAAATAAGTGTATCTGCATTACAAAAATTTTTAAAATATTTTGCCAAAAATACCAAATCATTCAATAAAAGGATCCCATAGTGTTTGAGGGAACATACATACATACATACATAAACACATACGCACGTAAACAAGAAACAATTTAATAAACAAAACAGGTAAAAGAATTGTAAGAAACAAATAATTTTGACTTCAGTTTAGTTGTTTTTGTTTTTGTTAGTATCAATGTTCAGAAAAATCTCACGCTGATTAACTTTGACAGCGATCGTCACTGACAAAATCACTCATAATCTGTAAAACCACAACAAATGTTTATATTTAAGAGAGAACACAAAATTTCATGAACAATATGCATGAATGTTTGTGTGCACATAAAAACCCACAAACTTGTCTAATTATGGTATTGTCTTGTCGTGTCTTGTCTTTGCAGCACCAAAACTACCTGCCACTTTGCATGATTTTCATCATATAAATGGTCAAGCCACATTGGATGTTATGTGTCGTAATGCTTCAACAGCTGGCGGCGTATTGGCGACCCATCAAATGGGTGGACAAGGTACCCCAACTGGTCTACTTGCTGGCAGTCATAGTCCTAGTAGTATGGTGCAAATGTCCTGCGGTTTAGCGGCCACTAATAACTCCGGTCGTACTAATTTCACCAACAAACAATTGACTGAACTGGAAAAGGAATTTCATTTCAATCGTTATTTAACACGAGCCAGGCGTATAGAAATTGCCAATACTCTGCAATTAAATGAAACACAGGTACATTTAAAAAACATAAACTCTACACATCGCTCCCTAAATACAAAAGGGTCACAGCTCAAAATAATTATCTTTAGTTCATTGTGCAGAAGCAACACTCTTAACACAAAAACAGACATAACTGTATTTTTCTAGTAGTTTTTGCAGCCGTTAGAAATGTGTCCTCTGAATAAATAATTCAATAATTTATAGAAAAAAAATTAAGTTTTGGAAAATTTTGAGTTGTAACCCTTTTGTATTGAGGGTGCGATATGTAAACTTGTTAATATTTAAAGCAAGTAAATAAGTTGAAACACTGTTTTTACTTTCAGGTTAAAATTTGGTTCCAAAATCGTCGCATGAAACAAAAGAAGCGTGTTAAAGAAGGCCTTATACCAGCCGATATTTTAACTCAACATTCTGTTACAACCACCACAAACTCACCCCCAACAATTAATTCAACAACTTCACCCACAGCCTCAAATACAACAAAAACTTTAACAAACTCAAAATGTACAAATGCCAGCAAGAGTAACAATAACTGTGACGCCCAGAATAGCGGAAGAACAGCAACAACAATCCCTTCGTTAACAGATTGCCAGTTGGCAATGCAGCATAACAGTGACAACAGTCGAGAGTCAATATAAAAAGTCCATCACACGAAAAAAAAAAATATATTAAATAAATTAAAATTGTAGTCTTCATTATTGCCAAATGACAATTAACTTTTAACTTAATTAAAGAAAGCACAAAAAATTAAAAATTTGCTCATTTGGCTGTGATAAAAAATAACAAAATATAAACGTTCATTAAGTAATCAAAAATTAATAAAAAAAAACTATCAGTAAATTTGTATATAATAACATTATAACAATATGAAATAATAATTAACATAGCAAAATTTATAAAAGAATATTTTTTTCCAGTAGAAATTAAAGTGTATCAAAACAAACTCAGGGTTTTTCTAACATTAAAAAACATAAACGAAACAAGTAGAAAACAAACACACAAAAAACAACATCACGTAAAACTAGAGATAAATAAAAAATAGAGCTAAAAATAATATAAAATTAAAACAAACATAATTGAAATTCAGTAAGTAAAAAAGGAATGAAATTCGGGTAAATTTATATCTAAATTTATTTACATTTTGGAATTATAACAGCACGAAAATTTTACAAACAAAAATGTTTAAGTTTCTTATGCAGCTTTAGACAGCAGAGGCTTTTAAAATACTCGTTTTTCTTGAAATTTTTGAAAAACCATTTTTTTTAAATGCTAATTTTCTTTGAAGTTTAAGGAATTATTTTACTTGGTGTTTAAATATAGGGTTTTTCAATAAGAACTTTTTTTTCAATTGTAGCAACACCAACAACATAATAGTTTTGACATTTAGTTTTTTTGATTATTAATAGCAAATGCATTGGCAATTCTTACATTACATTTTTCGCAGAAAAATGGGATTAAAATAATTAAAATCCGCTATGAAAATGTTGAAACTGTTAAAGTTACATTTCGTAATATTCGCGATATTTTCGCACAACATAATCTTCCTTCTGAGACCGCTATTAAGAATTTGGTCGTTAAATTTGTTTTTGGCAGGCTCGATATAAAATGTGCGCACACCAATGCCGCTCACGAAGCGTGTTCGACCGGGTCGTTCACTTGAAAGCATCACTGCCGTGCGCCACAGTGTTAAAGCAGATTCAAATTTTTCAGTTCCTCGACGTTTCCCCCCGGGGGCACATATATATGGTCTTTATAGAACTTCGACTATCTAGACACAGTGCAACTGGGGGAAAAAGCGAGCCCAGTCCCCTGAAGTTAGCAGGGGTACAACTGGAAACTCCACTTTATTTTTACGGGGATCAGTAAGCTCGCAGAGTTCCGTTATTTGTCTCTTTAGACATTTAACTGTTCTCTGGCTGATTATTGAGGTTGGCCCCTATATGGGAGTATCGTAGTGGTTGTGGTTTCGCGTCCCCATATCAGGTCTACTGTTTAATATGGTGGCCAGTATCATTTCGCCGTTAATGACACGCTAGGTGAATGATCCAGTCCAGTGAGCATGCTAGACATGTGTTCTGGACAGGAGTTGGAAAGTCTCCAACTCTTAAGCAAGGAGTGATGATTTGCAACCCTGCTCTGGAATCATCGAAGTTGCAACTAGAAAGTTCTGTTCCATAGAATTATGGCTTCGGCTTCCTAGGACGAGCATGACGTTCCAAATTATGCAGTGGTTTGGTCCACCATCTGATTAAGGCTTCAAGGCCAGGCGCGGATGTAAATCGAATCACACAGTTCCTCGACGTTCTCAACTATTGGGGTTATCCAAAGCAAATTTTGTGTAAGGATTTGACTTTGAAGGCTTTCAATCTTACATTGGTGCAGGAATTGAAGCCGATCTACCATTTATTTCGCCGTAGATTCACTCAATTCATTCAGGAACAACCAGCTGGTTTTTCTGAAAATAAGAAAAATTGCCACATTTGGGCTTCCGTAAACTCTAGAGCGATTATTGAAAAGCCTTTGCATGCTCAACGCGTCACTGTATGGTGCGTTATGTGATCTGAAGGCGTTATTACGCCGTTATATTTTTTCAAAGATGAGGCTGGAAATTCGGTAACGGTTAATGGATTACGCTATCGCGAGATATCAACAACTCAATTTTGACCTATTATTGACGACGTCTATATCACTGACATGTGCTTTCAAGAAGACGGGCACCGTCAATAAAAATCATTTTGTAGCAATAAAATTATTTGCAAACCAAATTTCCCGTTCGCATAATTTCACGACAATTAGCAGTTAAGTGGATTATTTTTTGTGGGGCTATGTTAAGGACAGAGTCTATACGGAGCCAATCGTACCGATTTCAGCCTTCGATATGATTAACGAAATGGGACCGCCATTTTGCCAAAAAGTGTATAAAAGTTTTGATGAAAAAATCGACATCTGGCAGCGTGGTTGTGGTGGACATTTGCCAGATAACATTTTTCGTTCATAATTGCCGAACTTTTCTCTTCGTAATACAACAAAAATATGAATCATCTCAATCTAAATTTTTGTATTATTTTGTTTTAGAAAACAAACAAACTTTTTGAAAAACCCTTTATTTTTGCAATAAAATAAATTATGGCTGCAGTCATTTCCCATGGTGAAAACCGTCGTTACTGGCTGTTTTTTGGGTATGATCGGCGAGCGAATTCAATGCAAATCATGTTGTTTTAATCAAGATTCGGTCGCGAACCACGAATAAGAGAGCGAAGCTTGTTATTTGCTGCCCGTATAAACGAAGTATTACCCAGCAAATAATAAAATAGGGAAATATTAAATTAGCTTTGCAGAAAATGTCAGGTTGCGGGACAATATACCTGCATGAACAGATACGACTCTAATAAAAGAACGACTTGAGAATGATGTCATCGCATGAAAAGCGCTCGTCAATCATACTGAACAAATAGCCAGCAGCGACGGTTTTTTACCGAAGAGAATGACAACATTATTTCATTTTCTGGCGGAACAATTCCAAACAACTTAATACTAAATTTAAGCCTTTTACAATTTTCCTTTGGAAGCAAAAGTTAAATCTTTCGTGCTTCTAATTTTTTTCAAATCCACTTACTATTTTCTTTCAAATTGCTTCACCTTCAATTATTAAATTTTAATAAAATTTGTTTGAACAAAAACAATAACAAAATCGTATCTTACCAAACAGATCCAGTTTGTTTTTAATTTCAATTCGTGAATGTTTGTAATTTGTAATCATTCATATTTTTATTATACATATTTTTAGTTTTTGTAATTGTAAATATATTTTGTTTAAATAAAGTTCTCGTTATTTGTCATTATCTATTAATTTATTATTTTTAGCACAAATAATCAGCAGAGGTAAAAAACTAGTCTTTAAATCATTAGACGTGTAACTAACAATTGTAAATTATTTAATAGAAAAATGTAAATAAAGTTAAAATTATTGATTGAAAATGTAAAAGTAGATTTTATTACGACAATGGAAATTCCACAGATTATTGAGAATTTCCATTAACTCCACCATCTTGAGCAAAAACGTACGAGCACTTAACATTAATGGTTAAATGCGGTAAAGCATATTATGTGCTTGTGCCACCCAACTAAAGCATTCATGGACTATGTTGCACATATCGTCAAGGATAAGCTGTCAATGGTTAAATACTAGCTTTTATCACTATAGTATTTATAATTACATGACTAAAAAGACCAAATAGAGCCGATTTACAACATTCAGTCTTTCTTTCAATCTGATGGGCGATTGTTTATGTTGTGCTCAAAGAATAAAAAGAAAAATGTCAGATAAAAAGTAAAACTGTTTTTCCAAAATAAAACTAAAAATTATGAAATTTGCAATCACATGATATTAGAATAAATTAAATGAAATTAAAATTATCGTTATCAATTTTTATATATGTAATTAATCAAACCAAAGAAAGACTGACGGCGCTTTAGTTTAAAGTAACTGATTGATTGGTAAATTTTTTAATGCTTTAATTGGATGAAAATATTTCGTTCTTCTTTTTTTTATTTTAATACTAAGAATAAAATTTATTTTCGCATTTCATATGAAAGTCAAAATAATATATAAATTTGCCAGAAAAGATAAGATTTTCATATATATTGCAAGAACATAATATATGCGTATGATTTTTCCAAATTACATATTTCTTTCTTTCATTTTCAATATTTATTAAGAAAGTACTCAGCTCCTATTTGTTTTCTTCATTGTTCACGAAAAAGAAACTTTGTCTTTTCAAATTTTAGTCTTTTCAGCGAACAGAAATGAGTTTCACACAAATATTTTTAATCTTCATGAATGTTTGTTTTTCAAATTGAGCACAACTCATTGTCCATGATGTAATTTTTGTACAGCTTCTTTTTTCACCGCTCACGAAGCAAGGAAAAAATGATTTAAAAAATTGTTCACCACTCAAGCATGTGTAGCTTCTATTTTCATCATTTTACATTAAATATGTACTGAGTATGATTTCTTGCGTTTGTAAGAAGTGTGAGACGAGCATGATAGAAAGTAAATTATTTTAAGGCAATAGTAATATGTTTTCTTGAAAAAAGTTATAAAATGCATATTCCAACCTACATGTGCGCTATGTAATATGGATGTAAATAAATTGATCTCTTATTTTAATTGTAAAATATGAGAACATTTTCGTACATAATTCGTTCAAATGAAAGAAATCGTATTCAATACATATTTAATATAAAATGAAGAAAAATGAAATTTTTTTTAATAATCTTGTGCTTATTTCATGAGCGGCGAAAAGGAAAGAAGCCGAACAAAAATTACCTCATGAACAATAAATTGTGATCAGTTTAAAGAGCAAACAATCATCAAGATGAATAATTTGTATGTGAAACTCATTGTGTGCGGTAAAAAACAAAGCAAAGTCCATTTTCATTTGTAAAGAATGATAATAGTATAAGCAAAAATGTGTTATTCGCGGTGAACAAATACGTATCCTGGTTTTTGCAGTACAAAAGGACAGAAAGGACTTTTCCTCAAATGTAAAAGTAAATATCTTTTAAATAGTTTCGAGAAGTCAAAAGGGATTCAATACATACATTTTGGTGTACTTAAACAGCAATAAACTTTTAATTTTTTTTCTTATTACTCCAAGCCAAACTGGGCCAGTGAATTATAAAAACGTGTTAATTGTTTTCATAGAGATTAAAAATTGTTTGCATAAAAGTCATTTGTTCTTAAATCACTTTATAAATAAAATATAAGTAAACCATCAGGGCTTTTCAACATTTATTTCATTATATACATATGTAGCTCAATCTTATCAATAAATTAAATAATTTTATTTATTTATATATTTTATGTAGTTTTTCTTTTATGTGTACTCTCCGAAAAATGACTTATGTCGTTATTTACATTAATGTTATTAAATATGAATCGCATTTAAATTTCACTTTAATAATTACAAAACTTCGATTAACACATTTCTATAAAAAAATTTGTCCATTTTCTACTACTACTTTTTGCAACCCATTATTTGAAATAGTATGTGTGTTTTACTTTCTGTTTAACATATGATTATTATTTGTAAAATTGGTTGTAATATTTAAAATTGTCTGTACAAAAAACAAAAAAATGGAAAAGGATAAAGTTTCACAAAACTACTACGATATCTTGAATGTGCAAAGCGATTGTAGCGACAAAGATATAAAAGACGCTTATGTAAAACTATCCAAAAAGGTAAACAAAGAATGGAATAGAAGTAAAGATTTTATAATTATTTAACCAACTAGTTTATAGAAACTTGCTCTATTTATAGTTCCATCCTGACGTAAGCAGTGCGAAAGAAAATGCCCACCAAACAGCTCAATTTTTAAAGATATCTGAAGCATATCAGACTTTAAGTAAACCAAAGCTACGTCTGGAGTATGATAGAAATTTGAAAGATGCTCAGTTCATGAAAGCTTATAATACACCCAACTCATCAGGGGATGAATTTTATAGGTATCAATATGTGAATATATTATATAATAATATATTATAATAAGTCACGGAAGAATGTAACGAAGTCAAGTCATTATTTTCTTTTTTTTTATTTCCCGTACAAAATGTTTAAGAAACCGGCATTTTGTTGCGTTAACAATTGAGGGAATGGATTAGAAAGTGCCGGGATATAACTGACAATATTCAGTGTTAGCATCGTCTTTAAAAATCAAAATGCACCATCTAATAGTGGCAAACTGACATATTGCATATAAAAAAGATATCGTATGACGACGCGTTTTTTTATTTCGATAGCCGAATAAATTTCCTTACCAATAATTCACTCTTCACGAACCATAGACAGTCAGATTACTTGAAAAGATAATAATTCATTTATATTTCATCTTAAAAAAAGAAAACAAATCTTGGATTAATATAACACTTATATGCAAAATTACATCTCGTAGAGTTCGGCGATGTTAGGTTATTTAAAAAAACTGCCACAAAAACGCAATTAAAATATTGTTGTTAAAAATTAAAGAAGTCCATTTCATAAATATAGTTAGGTTTTTATTGAAAACAATTAGCTTGACCTCGTATATTTGTTATTAAGTGTAAAAAAAATTATTCTGTGATGATCTCTATTATAATTTTAACTCAACATTATAATATTTACAAAGACTTTTCTTTTAGACCCTGGGAAATTAAACCTAACTATGCTCAAAATCCAGGACCTTACTACGGCGTAAAAGGCTTAAATAAGACATCAAATCTCAAAGTGGCTTTAATTCTTATAGGCTTAGGAGTATTTTGTGGCGCAATCGGCTTTGTTTCTCTTAAGTAAGTTTATTTAAAATATATTTTTACGTACTAATGTTCGTCTTCTTTGCACTATCATTTCAAACGAGCTTTATGTTTTAAAACTTTATATATCCTCCCTCCCTCCCTCCCTGTATATAGGGACAATTCAATGGGAACTTTTCTCAAAGTTTATTTATTCGTTTTTAAATAAATAAATAAAAATACAAACAATTCCTGAAAAAAACTTAATTTTTTTTAGAAATATCTTCTTTATTCTTTTAGGGAAAGATTTAAAAATAATAATAAAAATTTATCGTAGTTGGAGAGTTATAGCAAACAAACTAATTTTGGGTACTGGACAAAACAATGGAAACTTAAATTTTACTTCAATAAATTTCAGTAGCTATTTATCAATTATCAATATTTTGTATCCTTTATTTGTTATGACTGCATTACTACGACGATGCATTGATTCAATTAGTGTAACAATGGTGGTTTTTAGAACTTTATGCCATTCATTCAGCACTGCATTGCTGCATTCCGTGTGTAATTATGTGTTCTTATTTTGCGATCTACAAATTCCCATAGATTTTCTATGGAATTGAGATCTGGGGACTGGGCAGGTCACTTCAAAACACATACCTCATTGGAGCGTAACCAGTCAATTACACACTTAGAGGTGCGTTTTGGATCATTGTCATGCTAAAACTTCCAAGTTAGTGGCATGTTCTCCTCTGCATATGGTAACATTATGTCGCTTAAAATCGATCTATTGCCTACACCTCTCATTGTGTCCTTCATAACATGAAGTTGGCCCATTTCCTGCCCAGAGAAACAACCCCACACCATGACATTGCCACCATTAAACTATACAGTTTTGCAAGTATATTTTGAATCCAATTTCTTTCCTTTTGGCATTCCCTCGCTCTCCAGACCAATTTTGTGCTCTTTGGCAAATTTCAAACGAGCAGTGCGGTTTTTTTGAGGTATAAAAGGTTTTTTTGCAGGACGATAACAACCAAGACCAGTCTCGCCTGCTCTACGGCTAATTGCTCATGAGCTAATATTCAATCCCAAAATATTCTTAACTTCTCTTGATGCCATTTTTTAAACTCTCTTTCTATTAAAATATCTTGTCTTGGAGTAGTTTTACGTGGTCTTCCTCCTGAATGTAGTGTTTTCACAGTACCTGTTTCACGAAATTTCGTGATAGTTGTAGAAAATACTGATTTATTCATTCAATATTTGTCACAAATATTTTTTGTTTTAATTTAGTATTATTTATTATTTTGATTTTTAAATCTTCTTCTTAACTCTAACCACTTTTTTACTAGTTATGTAACCAAGACTGATTTTTAAAATATTTCAACAAATAAACTATCCAAACAATAATTTTTAAAATAACGGTAAATATTATGTATTCTGGTTTAATTTCTCATCAATGCATTTTGGTTTAGTCATCTTTCGTGCAGAAGTGTAAAAGTTTCCATTGTTATGTTAATACCCTACAACTTACCACTTTCACTTTTTCTTTTTAACGTTAGAACTGTCTTATTCTTTGTTCTTTACTTCTTTTGATTTATTAATAACAACCTATAAAATGTTAATCTAATATACTTCTTACGCGTATTCAGGAAATAAATTTGAATTTCGACTTGCAAAAACGAGTAAATAAAATGAATCTTAACTTGCCGATATCCTTTTAATAATGTAATGACTAAAAAAATAAATTTGTTATTCTGTTTGTTATTTCTGGGTCGTATGAAACATAGTCCACAGATCTTGGGAGAGCAATTGCTTTTATGTTCTTTTATGTCAAATTATGCTTTGAATAAAATGTCATTACGGAATTTAAATAATGACTAAAGAACCTCTGGCAAGGACCAGAGAGTCTTAGTAAATATTTTTGTTAATCTATCTCCAAATTATTATTCTGAATGTCCTCTCATCATCCTGTTGCTGTTTATTTGTTTTTTTTTTTTTTTGTACTAAAATTTCATATATGTATCCTTAATTTTTCCAACGTATTTCAGGAGAGCATTTTTTTTAAAACATAAGCGTTTAGATGAAATATCAAATAGAGCTGCTGAACATCATCAGAAAATTCGTTCTGAAGCAGAAAAACATAGTAATACCGAACAAGTTCGGCGTGTAATTGATCGTATAGCAAGTAATGCTAAGAGATAGGAGAAACTTTTACCGTCACGAGCACTACATCTTTTTGAAACAATGTACATATTTAAGTAAAATTCTAAATGCAATTAAAATTTGTATCTGGATCCACAAGTAATTTAAAATTATATAATTTTCAACATCTCATTTTGAGCGCAGTTTGCTTTCAACTTGGTAAGTTTCAAAAGAAATTTAAAACTCTTTATTTTATTTGTTTTTATTTTTTAAATCTTATATAAATTAAGATTTTTGAAGAGAACAAAGTTTATAATTATAATCAGTTATAATATGGTTATGCATTACAATGTTTTATTGCTTTTTTCAGCGTAATAATAGTTTGCTGAACAGAAAAACATGCATATCTTTCATCCAATTAAGCAAGTCGAGCTTTCTCAATTCAAATGTGGCAGATTACTCAAAGAAGAAAATAAAACTATTGTGGAATAAATAATTTAATGAATAAAAAAAAAAAAAACAAAAAAATTTAACACTAGCGCAATGTTTGCAACATTTCCTGTTGCTGCATTCGCCATCAGCATTCTTTAAATTTTTTTATGTATCTATTACGTACGTTATGTACGTTGTAAATATCCCCTATTTAAGCAACTAATTTAAGGAAATAGATTACGAGGTATAACTCATTCGGTTAATATTTAAAGAATATATAAAATTGAATTCTACTCCTCAATTTTTCGCCTAAATAATGCAGCTTTTTTAGTATATAAATTAAAAGCCTAATTTGTATTGCAACAACTTGTTTAAAAGTATTTTCACAATACTCATAAGCTGAGCAACAGTTTTAACAAACCCTCTAATATCATGCGTAATTGTACTACTCCAGTTTCTTGGTACTTTTACAACAAAGGTCCGCATAATACTAACAACTACTTTTAAAAGGAGCTAAAATTTTGAATTTGATAGTCAACAGTTTTTTTAATTTTTGATTAATTGTTTATACATATATATAGTTTTTGTTTATCCTGAAAATGAAGATGGTTTGGCGAAATATTGAAAAATAATAAAAAATAAAGTTTAGACATTTTTTATAAAAAAACACCTAGTTCTTAATAATAAACTACTAATAAATTATAAATTAACAAAAACTTATATTCTCATATATGAGGTGTACTAATTTTTTTTAAGTGCAAATCAAAATAACCGCGTTCCGACCAGTGGTCAAGAAATAATCTTATGAACTCAAGAAATTGTAATAATCTTTGTATTTCGGACTAAAATCTGGCTGTGTTAGCGTGAAATTTAGACGTTCCCCTTACTTTTAGAGACCTGCGATTGCGTTTTTATTGCTTTCATTTGTCGTGTACTGCTGAATAAAGTGGTCTTGTTGATGGCCTTTATTTACGCGGAAAATGAAAATAACAAATAAGCCATTATACACTAAGTGTCATAAGAAATAACCCATTACACACTAAGTGTCATAAGTCTACGCTCCTACTGTTTCTAATTTAAAAAAAAAATTGTTAAAATTATAAGAAAAAATCGTATTGTATTGCTTTTTTTAGATAAATTTAGTAGTTTAATTCATTTACTTTCATTTGAGAGATCATTTGGTCTTAAATTTATTCATAATTTATATAAAAACAACAAAATAAGGAAATAATTAAAAAATTAGGAAGTCAAAAGTGTACGCTCATATCATATGTATTACGTTAAAAAATAAGCAAAAGAACGATAAAAATTCAATATCGGGTTGGGTAGCCTCGACACTTGAGAACCTCTCTGAGCCTATTTTGCATTGAGTTAACTAGGTGTGTGGTCTCTGCAGGAGAAATCCTTTCCCACTCCTCTCTGCTAACTTCCTTCAGCATTGTCTTGCTTGTAATTGTTCGCTGGCGGATTTTTCGCTCTAGGTGTTCTATTGGATTTATATCTGGAGTTGCAGCATCTTTGGTACATTGTACAGCAGCCAGAGCTTAACAATTTCAGAAGTGTGCTTTGGGTCGTTGTCATGCTGAAAATAAAAATCGCTAGCCAAACCCAAATTTTCAGCACTTAACTTTATTTTTCTTTTCAAAATGTGTAAATAAGCAAATCTGTCCATCGTTGAATCTATAAATTCAAAATTTCCTACTCCTCCAGCTGCCATACATCCCCACATCATAACTCCGCCTCCACAATGCTTAACCGTTGGAAGCAAATTTTCTTTATTAAGAGCTGTACCCGTTTTCCTCCATACAATTTGTCTTCCTTTGATTTCAAATGTTGACCATTGAAATAAAAGGTTTCTTTCGGGCAACATGACCATGATAGCTGGCTTTTCTTTAAATTCTCCTAGCCGTGGATGCACTAGTGGTCTTCCTAAATTTCTGGTTAACATCTACCGTTATTTGAAAGGCTGTTGTTTTGGGATTCTTCTTAATATTAGACACTACACTACGACACTCCCTATCAGTCAATTTGCTTGGACAGCCAGATCTTGGCTTGAAAGTTATTATACCAGTTTTTTCAAAATTCGTAATTACTGTTCGTTCTGACGTCCATGCTCTGCCAACAGTTCTTCCTATTTGGCGATAATTTTTAACGTCTTTCCATAGTTTTACTACGATTTTTCTTTCATCTACCTGTATTTCTTTTCTCCTTTCGTTCATTGCTTAAAAATTACAAAAAATAGCAAAAACCTTTAACCTGACGAATTTTAAAAGTTTTTAAATATATTTTCTACAAAATGCCGACGAAAAATAACACTTACCACGTACAAACAAACTTTAGCGTATGAGCGTACACTTTTGACCACGCTGAAAGCATTCCATTTTTACAAAATCTCCCGTTATATACGGTAGATTCTGTATGTGTGAAAAAAAACTGTAAGAACATTTAAACTACATTTTAAGCAATTATTTGGCGTCGAACATTTTAATATTTTCAATGTGATTTGCAACATTTTTTATACTAATAACTTGTAACAAAGCATGAGCGTAGACTTCTGGCAACTAGTGTATGTTTTCAAAGCTGAGTGTAAGGACAAAGTGTGAAGTAATTTTCACAGTGTGAAGTAATTTTTCGTCTTTTTTTTAGCTGACTAAAATGAATAAAGACCATTATTACTCTAAATCCATAAAAGTGTATTAATATCCTTACTCACTCAACACTTCATGCTTTTGTATTTACCTTATAATGATTGTGACTTTTCTGGATGTGATGTGATGTTATCCGCAATACTTAAGTTAAATAGGAAAAAGTATTTAATTTTGTGTATGGAGTTTATAAAAAAAGGCAAACATCTTTTTCATCCAAACGTTAACTTGCATGCTCTGGCATCCAATAAAAACCACAAATGATGTTAAACATGGAAGTCAAGTCTTGTATTTTTTAAAAATGCATGCAGTCAATAACAATGTTTAGAAATATAAAACACGAAAGACGCCAGAAAATGGATTTGCTAATATAAGCTTGGTTTAAGCAGCAACCCAAAACTTTTTCCCAAATTTTACATTTTTAAATTTATGTTAAAACATTGTTGCATCTATAAATAACAGCCAGTGTTTAGTGCGCTTTATGGGCTAGTGGTGTCATTGGTCCGTACTTCTTTAAAATAGCCATCGAGCTATGATTACTGACTTTTGCGTTCATCAATTGAATAGCCATGATGTGCAAGAGCTGTGTTTGAACAAGACGGCGTAACATGTCTCATAGCTTGTGTCAAAATTGAGTTATTACAGAAAATTGTTAACCGCATAGTTTCACGTTTCGGACCCTTGAATTGGCCTCCAAGATCGTGCAATACTATTTTTTGTGCAGGTATATGAAATTGCTAGACTGACCACTTGGAGGATAACATACACCGCGTTATTGCGAAAATCGGAACTTAAGATTAGACTACGTCCGAGCCAGCCGTGATGGTCATATGCCAGAGCATGATTTGCTTATATTTTGAAAGAAAATAATTATCAGTAAAAACGTAAACGAAATGACCTATTGAGTTTTTCACACACTGCATTGTTTTCTAAGATCTCTTATACACACAACACAACAACAAACTGCTTGTTATAAATTTTACAGAACAAAAAAAAACAGCCAAGCAGATACCTACACTGTTAAAATAGAACAGGGTTTAAATTTCTTGATTAAAAATAGCAACCGCACTAATATCTTTGCTTTACTCACATATTTTTCAGCTAATAGAAAAAAACTAAATTTCTCAGCATTTACAAAGCACCTCATTATAAACTAAACGAAGCAACAGCAAAAAGCAATTGCAAAAAAAGAGAAAGAAACGCATTTGCTTCAGCCGGCTATGAGTTTCTTTTTGCAGCAAAGCAACCGGCAAAGCATTTATTTTAAAAATATTTTCTGTTGCTTAAGCAATTAGTTGATGTTTGTTTTTTTTGCTGTTGCTTTTTATGAAAAAAGAACACCATTTAATGGTGTAATAAAAACAACAACAACAACAACAATAAATACATTTCATGAAAACAATGTAATGAAATAGAATAAGCGAGTTACAGCAAGAAACAGCAATCGCAGTCAGCCACAACTTCATTGTAAAAAGTTAAGCAAAAGCAAAAATAAAAACAAAGAACAACTGATTGCTGAAGCAACAGCAAACGGTTTCAAAGTAATTGCTTTGCTGCAGAGAGAAACACAAAGTCAGCTGAAGCAAAAGCATTTCTTTGTTTTTATTTGCTTTTGCTGTACATTTTTCCATATGCATTGAAAAAATTGTCAAGCATTTTTAATCACTGAAATAGAGTATTATTGTATATGCGAGAATCGTTTAAACTGCTACAAACTGAGCAACAAATGAAAGAATTCAAGTCAAGTCATCCTTGAGTAAAGACAAGAAAATAGTAAAGCATATTTTAAGGCTTTACACTGGTGAGGTTACCATCGTGTTTATTTTATGTGTAAATAAATATAGAGGAGTATAAAAGAAAAACACTAAAGATGGCACATAGCCGAAACCAAATTTGACGCGGGATGACGGAATATCATATCCAATTAATGTAAATAAATCGTTTAAGTTAAAACTCTAAACTGCTGCGCTTTTATTTGGAATAAAAGAACTCAGTATAACAAAACGTTTATTAAACATAACAATATTAACTAAATATTATATTAATTAATAATATAATATTAATTTCAAGAGTTTTTTAAGTAACTAAAGAAGAACAATCTTATCTTGTGGTTGATTGAATGATATAAAATGTTTTTAAGTGTGTGTTAGTCGGTACTATAAAACGCAATGCTCAATTCTTTCACTTTTGGATGGGTACGACTGTTATTTAATATGAGCAATAATTTAATTACTAACAGTGATTATGTTATTGCCGAAATACAAATTTCTGTTATCATAACATACATAATATTATTTAAGCAGTATTAACATTATTATTATTATTTATTAATTAATTAATTAAAAATACTTGTCTGAGAGCAGCTTTAACCATCGTAAGCCTGACACAATTGAATGCGTGAAACTATCATCACTTTTTTTAATATTTATTCTCCATTCATTAGTTTTTTTATAGTATACGTTTAGGATATAAAAAAAAATATAATTGAAAAATGACAACAACAATGCGATAATGATGGATAAATTAAGTTTTATAATTTTTATTATTTAAAACATAATAAAACTGTTAATAATTATATTATACTCTCGTTTCTTAGCAGAATCAATATCAAACAAGTTATGAAAATAAATTTATCAAAATAAGTATACTGACATACATAACAAACAAATTTGATGAAAATTATTTACATAATTTTTAATTCAATTATGATTAACAAGGATTAATCCCATTTTATTTGTCACTGAAACTTAAAACTAAATTTAATTTAAATTTACATAAGCGAGCAATAGAAAAAAAAGCACAAGAGGAATATTATTCTTAAAAGTTAAAGTATTAATAACCAACACCAATATACATATAAACGTAATTAAATCTAACATCACATCATAATTAATAAATATAAATTTCTAGGTATATTATTTTTATAATTAATCATTTATAAAACATTAAAAATTAGAGTTTAACAACATTTACAACCATTTTTAAATAAATGATTGGGTGGGTTATTTTTAATATATTTAATTATAATTTTAACCAAAAAATGTGCACCTACAACTCGAATTTGTTTTATGTTTATAAACAAGTTTCATGTGCCCTATTTCTTAATGAGTCAACATTTACAGTTGCAATTTTTTAATGTCAGCAATTTCTTTTACCAATATACGGGCTGTTAAATGGGGCTCTCCGGGTGCAAAGACAACCTCATTATTGATCTTATAATCGGCATAGTTAAGGCGGTACACTTCATGGAAACCCAATTTCTCCATAACACGGGCAGAATAATAGCTCGAGCACAAAACATGCATAACGGGAATGTTATGCTCTCGCATATAGTCTAGGGTGGACTCGGTGAGACGACCAGCAATGCCAAGGCCACGGTAATTGGAATTGACAGAAAGAATTTTGCCATCCATAATAACATCGGCGCCAGGATATAAATCGAACACATTGAAATCGTGTTCAATAAAGTCCATTAATTGCAAAACTTTTTTAAATTTTGGATGATCACAGGAATCGGTCGATTTTTCATCTTCAGCATTGGATACCTACAAATAAAAATGAATTGCTAGTAAATAAATATTTTAAATATTATTCTAAAGTGAAATTGTAATGGGCAGTAAGTAATAATTTTTTAAATAAATAACAAAAAACAACAACGTCATTTATGTGTGTATATTGTCGCATGCTAGTTTAATTATTTTTTAATGATGTAAGTTTACGATTCCTTCGTGTTTTATAATTGACACTTTCCTTTTACCAAAATAAAAATAAAAAAAAGGAAATAAGTATGTTTTAAAAAAATTTTTATTTATGCTGAAGCTATTTTATTTGAAATAAAAACCAGATAAGGTTTTGGTGAAATTCACAGAAAAATTTAATCGCAGCAGCCATTCATCTATTTTATTCAACCAGCAGTCGAACTTTGAAGAATTCGAATACTTTTACTCGTTAAAAGCTAATGGCTATGCAAAGATTTATTACCCTGACAATACAGCTTCAACTTGATTTTGCTAGAAAACTTTTAATTATAATGGTTTTTTTAATTTTGAATGTGAACAAGTTTTTCCAGTAGTTATTAGCTGGAAGAACGAAACAACACAATATTTATGAAAGAGAAATTTGAAATTTAGATCGCCTCAAGCAGCATCTTTTCAGATTTAAAATTTATTGAGGACTTTTGAGAGATCTTTGGTTGGTTTAACACTGCAAATAAACAGTTTAGGAGCAGCTATGCATTAAAATCAAGTACAGAAAAATAAAGACTAATCTAGTGGAGAACTAGTCTTTAAATACCCTTCACGCATGTAATCGAAAAAAATCAAAAATCTATATGCCAGAAACCTGGCATTTTTTTGCAAAGTAAGAATAGATACGAACTTAACAGCAGAACTGCCTGAACGCCAACACTGACTCACCAGTACAAACCACAACGCGGCTTGAGAATGATGCATTCGCATCGAAAGCGCTCGCCTTTGACTTCAAACCAGTGAGATAGGACAGGAAATAGCAATAGTATTTCATTTGTCGGCGAAGGAAAAATAAACAACATAATACTTAGTTTTACATTTCGAATCTATACATTGGCTTTCAAGGTCCTGGGTTTTAGCGCCGCTAGACTCTTTTCTGTAGGGTTATATAAAGTTGTTAGCCCAGGCCGACCATTTTAAGGAAAGCATTCATCCTGTTATTACTTATTTACGGCCACACAGTGGCGTACCTAGACGGGGGCGGTGGGTGCGGTCCGCACCGGGCGCCACTTACCGTGGGGCGGCATTTTTGATATTTACTTATAGTTGTAAAAAGCAACTTATTCATTTCATATTTATTTTCTTTCTTGAATAATAAATGATTATTATGATTATTATAAGTTTAATATTTGATTTATATAAATTATGATTAACTATATGATTTCGAATATTATCCTCGGTGTATAAGTTAACGACTGGAATAAATTCGTTAAGAATTTTGCCCATTCGTCTCCTCTGGGCAAAATTCTTTCTTGACTGTCTTTTTGGTAACCTTGAGACTGTACCAAAATAAGAGCGTCACGAATTTTGTTGCTGACACAGGAGATGGTGATTGGTCAGGACTGGTTTTTTCAAATTTTGCCTAATGGCGAAACGCTCTTAAGATCGTGGATGGTAAATTCACCATCAAGGAAAAGTATTTATTGCTTCTGCTGCAAACTGTTTGATAATCTTTGACAAGCAGGTTTTGATACGGAAAATGGTTTTAACAAATGGTGGAAACTTAATCCCAAAATTAGTCAACATGAGGTGAGTCCACTGCACATTCGATCATATTCGAAATGGAAGGAATTAGAAATAAGACTTGGACGTGGCGCAACTATTGACAAACTACAACAACAGAATATTGATAAAGAAATAAAAAAATGGAAGGAAATTCTAACAAGAATACTTGATATAATTAGATTCTTAGTAAAACAAAGTTTGGCGTTTCGAGGACATGGTGAAAGTGTTCATAAGCAAAATATCGATTTAATGAAAAATAGAGGAAATTTTCTTGAGCTTGTTGACTTATTGGCTAAGTACGATCCAGTATTACGAGAACACGTAGTAAAAACTAAGATGGGTAATAAATATGGTATCTCTTATTTGTCGCCGAAAATTCAGAACGAATTCATAGAGCTATTGACATTTCACACAAAGATCAAACCAGTCAAATTATTATATATGTAGTTATTGATGGCAGCGAAGTTAAAGTTGTAGAATCGTTTATTGACTTTGTAGAAACTAAAGGAAAAACTGCTGGTGAAATCACAGATATGATTTTAACGAAATTAGAAAATGACGGTTGAGATATAAAAAATTACAGAGGACAGGCTTACGATAATGCTGCCGTCATGGCAGGAAAGCACAGCGGTGTTCAAACTCGTATTAAAGAAATAAATCCAAATGCAGAATTTGTAGCATGTACAAATCATTCTTTAACCCTGGCATGTTTACACGCAGCTTCTACAGCTATCAATTTCATCACATTTTCTGGAACTATCGAACAGTTGTTTCAGTTGTTTTCTTCTTCCACTCATTGATGGAATGTTTTACTTTCTGTCACCGATCAAGGTGTTAAACGTAGTGTAGAAACTCGTTGGAGCGCTAGAGCTGCCGCGGTAACTATGGTAAAACAACATTTTTTTTTTACATTTTAAGCGCTTTGGAAAAATTGACATCTGAAGACGAAAGTAGTAAAACGAGATCAGATGCTGGAATATTATTCAATTCTATCCAATCTTTTTCTTTTCTATGTTACTTTCATTTATGTGAACCCGTCCTTTTGGAAATTAATTACGCTCAAAAATACCTGCAAATAAAAGGGTTAAATGTCCACCAATGCCATAGAAAACTAAATTCTTTGCAAACATATTTCATGAAACAAATGCGAAACAGATACGATAGTACAAAGCGCTGTTATAGCAGTCAAAATAATTTGTGAAGAGTTGGAGATATCGAACTGAGCGTCGAGTTAGAAGGAGAAAAAATATGAGTGGGGAAAATTCGCAAGAAGTACGAAGAGAAATGTTTTCATTTATGGACAGAATTATAAAAGAAATAAAAGAACGCTTCGATCAGTTGCATGGCCTTGTAAGGAAATATTCGTGTATAATACCGTGTAACCTACTAAATGAAGAATTTAAATATCAAATAAATTACTTGATTGACATTGATAAAGAACAGTTCCATATTGAACGAAAAAGGATCCAGGTTTTTATGGCTGTACCTACACTAAAAAAAGAGGCAAAACATTGGAAAAACGGAGAGAAGGGCCTTCTTGATCTGCTAAAATTTATTCAGCAGTAAAGGTTGGAAAATTCTGTTGCCAACATTATAATTTTGTCAAGAATTTTTTTAGCAATTTCAATCAGTGTCGCTAGTTGCGAAAGAAGCTTCTCAAAACTGAAGTTGATAAAAAATTATCTTCATTCTACAATGAGTCAATCAAGACTACAAAAATCTTGCAATATTGTCAATAGAACAAGAAACTACAAATAATATAAATTTTGAGGTCATTATACACGATTTTTCTAGTATGAAAGCTAGAAGAGTAGATATTATATAAATATGTTTACGAGTGCATACAAATATGTCTAAAAAAATTTACTCTGTGTATTAATTAATATTGATTAAATAACTTAATAATTTATTTATGTGTATTAATTTATAAAAACCACTATTTAATTGACTTATAATAGAAAGGGCGGCAAACTGGAGATCGCTCCGGGCGGCAAAAGTTCTAGGTACGCCACTGCGGCCACAAATGTTGGCAGAAGTCATCGCAAATTGGATCTAATAATTAGACTACGCCCGAGTCATCCATGGTGGTCATATGCCAGAAGTAATATTTGAATTATAATGCCAGCAGATTATCTTTCGATTAAAGTAAATTTGATATCAATTTCAAAAAATCATTTTTGTTTTATTCCTCTATATAAAACAATCTTTACAATTTCGTTATGTTTTTACCTTGTGTTAGTTTGAATGCTCTCTTGCCGGTGAGATAAGCAGTACATGAGTACATATCCAAGCATACTGTTTTAATTACTGTAATTAGCTTTAGACATCGAAATACTAAATATGTTTCGGTGATTAAAATGTAAATAAAACATTTTAAAGGGAACTTAAATTTCCTATCAGTTGGTAATTTTGATGTACTATATCGTCCTTTCTTGTATTTAAATTTTGATCTCTCGTTCGTATTTTATATCTATTAGTATACACAACAGGATCACGCTTGAATTTTATCCATTAACTGTGCTATTTTTTGAAAAATTTACACTTTTCCTTTTGAATTTCATTTCGCTGTTTAAATAATTCTATGCCTTTTAAAGAATTTGATATTCCTTTTTAACTTACCGGACGATGCATTAGGGCATTCAAGAATACACCAATAATTTCACCACATTTGTTCACCGCCTTAAATGAACAGCCATCTTTTATACATTTAACAGAGTATTCTTCCAATTCTTTGCATTCTCCCAAATTAAGATAAGTATTCAACGGCTCATCCTGCAAAAGCACAAACAATTAAATTCTAATTAAATGATTTCGTAAACACTTAAATACTGGAAGGTCATTAAATCTTAATTAAAATACAAGTAAAATTTGGTATAAAATTAAATTTGAAAAATGATCATAATACTTGTTTAAATTTAAATATTTTTTCGATGAATAAATTTTTGCTGTTTTGTTGTTGTGCACTTTTAGCCAAAAAGTTAAAAAAAGTATTTGTATATAATTGTTTTTTTTTTTTTTATTTTGCTAATTATATGAGTTTAAAATATTTCTCTAATGTTGTTATTAATCTTTAACAAAGTTATTAAATATTAATAAAAAACAATTATCGAATTTATTTACATATTTAAAATAGTTGATATTATTATTGTTAGGAATGATGCATAAATTATTTAAATGTTGTCTACAATTATCATAATACATTGTGTTCACTTGTTTTTTATTATTTTATCACATTTTAGAATTGATTTGGAATATTCATTTGAGCATTTCACGTTATGTAAACTTCTTAACAACATGATCCTCTTGTTTTTTTTTTTTTTTATAAAACGACAAGCTGGTTAGCAGCAAAGGAAGGATATGAAAAATACTTCTTTTTATTTGGGCACGGTTTTACGTCGACCCTCGTCAAATATGGTTTATGAAATATACGCACATATCAAAAATTGTACTTCTGTTTATGGAGAATCAGAACATTATTAAAAAACTTACCACCAGTGGAAGGTTTCTTTCTTCTGGCTAATAAGAATAGCGCTACCCTTCAGTCTTTTAAGAAGGGTTCACTAAGCAACCAAGAACAGTCATAAGAACCGTTAGAAGAGTTTTAAATGTTTGAGAATCTTATATTCAAATTTGTTTCTAATGTTGAGATTGAGATAAGTGGTTTAGAGTTAACATCTCTCTAGATTAGACCGGTAGACGAGCAACAGCTAAGTTCTATCACGCATTAATAAAAAATTAGTTATATATAAGCTTATACTCGCTTGAAAGCGAGATCCAGGTTGAAATATTGAAGAGTTCTTTAACAAACAAAAGAAAAATAATGTTGTAAGCCATGAGAAATAAAACTGCTAAATATTCCACCCCGTATTACGTGATAAGATTTACATCTGAACCTGGCAGTGAGCCTAAATCAGTCAACGTCATTCACGCCCTAGAAGGCCTTCGGATACGTATATCCTCCGGTCACTCCTAGTAGCAATTATGAAAGCCCGAAGTAGACCGCAGCCTTCACTACTTGCTGAAGAGTTGGAGACTATCCAACTCCTGGTCCAGAACGCATGAGCTTAATATAATTAAGAACACGAGGGCATTCATACTCACTGGACCTGGACCACTCATTGTGTTCCTTGTGAATCATCCGACCCACAAACTCAAACGATGACCTCGAAACACATAGCCACTGCGATACTCCCGAAGGGCCTACCTCAATAATCAGCCAGAGAACAGCTAAATGCCTAAAGAGACAAATAGCGGAACTCTGCGGGCTCACTGATTCCAGCTGACTCCTACTGGCCTCCCTTTTACCCCGCAAGACACAAGTCTAGATGGCAGTTGTAGGATCCATAAAGAACATCGTGTGCACCCGGGGGAAAATCACATCAGGGAACTACGTGATGAGATTTACATCTGAACCTGGCGGTGAACCTAAATTAGATGGTGGTCATACCACTGGAAATGAAAAGCAACGTCATTCTCGCCCTAGGAAGCCGAAGACTAATTCTAGCAACAGGTCTTTCCTAGTTGCAATTTTGATGATTCCTAAGCTGGGATGCAAACTACCACTTCTTGCTGAAGAGCTGGAGACTATCCAACTCCTGTCCGGAACACATGTCTAGCATGCTCACTGGATATAAGAACATTCCACCAGGTAGATGTGATTAAAGGTGAAATGATCCTGGCACCAATTAAAAACTGACCTGTTATGGGGCCGCGAAACCACAACCACCACGTTACTCCCGAAGGGCCAACTTCAATAATCAGTCAGAGAAACAAAGCGTGATTTAATTTACATCTGCACCGACTATATAGTCATAATCAGATGGTGGTCAAACCACTTGGTTGATTGGACACCAACCACGCCCTAGAAGGCCATCGAATACGTATATCCTCCGGTCACTTCTAGTAGCAATTTCGAAAGCCCAAAGTAGGCCGCAGCCTTCACTCCTTGCTAAAGAGTTGGAGACTTTCAAACTCCTGGTCCAGAACGCATGAAGCTCTTTTTTATCAAGAACACGACAGCATTCATACTCACTGGACCTGACCCATTCATTGTGTTAATTTGAATGATCCGACCCACAAACTCTCACGAGGGTCCGAAACCACAACCACCACGATACTCCCATATAGGGGCCAACCTCAATAACCAGTCAGAGCACATCATTGTCTAAAGAGAACAAAAATGTATTCTGGGGCAACTGATTCCCGTGGAAATATGTGGATTGTCCAGGTGACTCCTACTAGCCTTTGAGGGGCCTGGGCTCCCTTTTACCCCGCAAGAGACCAGTCTAAATGGTATAGTAGGTTCCAAAAAGACTATCATATGCCCCCGGGGGGAAGTCAGAGAAACAGCTAAATGTCTAAAAAGACGAATAGCGGAAACTCTGCGGGCTACTGATTTCCGTGGAAATAACGTGGAGTTTCCAGTTGACCCCTGCTGCCTTCAGGGGACTGGGCTCCCTTATACCCCCAGTTGCCCAGGTCTAGATAGTCGAGCGTTCTGTAAAGACCATAAATGTGCCTCGGGGGGGATTCCTCCCCATATTAAGCAAACTTGAGAAAACGTAAAAATTTCCTAACGGTCAAGGCTTTCTTTTGATAATTTCAACATTTTTTGCGGGCACTCTTACCGCTGAAAATGCATTTCAAGTATAATCCTATAAAACAGGTATTATCTATGACAAATACGCAGAGTTAAATCAAGGGTTTTTCAACAAGAAGTTTGTTTTCTAAAACAAAACAAAAAATTTTGATTAAGATGACTCAAATTTTTATTGTATTACGAAGAGAAAAGTTCGTCAATTACGAATGAAAAATGATATGTGACAAATGTCCACCATGACCACGCTGACAGATGTTGAATCTTTCATCAAAATTTTTAATCACTTTTCGTTGGTTACATCACGGATTTTGAGTTTTAAGGTTTAAATCGAGTCGATTGGCTTGGTATAGACTCTGGCCTTAACATACAAGACAATCCAGTGGTGTGGTGAGAATATTCGATAGGAAAAATTGATTTGCAATCAATTGAACGTTTCATTGTGGCATGTGGCACCGTCCTGTTGAAATCACATGTCAGTGATGTCCACGTATTCAATAATAGATCAAAATTGAGTTGTTAGCATCTCGCGATGGCCTGACCCATTGATCGTAACCGCATTTTTAGCCTCATCGACAAAAAACGGCACAATCACGGCTCCAGACCACATAGCGCACCATACAATACAACGTTGAGCATGCAAAGGCTTCTCAGCAATCGCTTTAGGATTTTCAGAAGCCCAAATGCCACAATTTTGCCTGTTGACATACCCTGACAAGCAAAATTTTCGTCTGCAAAAATAATTTGTTCAGAAAACCCAGCCGGTTGTTCCTGAATCAGTTGAGCGAATCTACCGGCGATGTGAATGTGAACCTTGTAAGGCGTCAAAATCTTACGCAAAATTTATCATGTGGTGATTTTGGATAATCCCAACTATTGAGAACGTCGAAAATTGATAAATTTAGATCTGCTTCAACACTGTGGCTCAGGGCTTCGATGTTTTCAGTTAAACGACCGCGATGATTTTCGCACGTTTTGTATCTAGCCTAGCGATTCAAATTTAATGGCCAAATTCTTAACAGTGATCTCAGAAGGACGATTATATCAGGAATTTAATGAAATGTAACTAACTTTGGTGCGAAATTAAATTCATTGTAACAATTGCTTCCCCCCGGGGGCACATTTATCGGTCTTTATAGAATACTTGACTATCTAGACCTGTGCAACTGGGGGAAAAAGGGAGCCCAGTCCCCTGAAGTCAGACAGGGAGACAACTGGAAACTCCACTTTACTTCCACGGGGATCAGTGAGCTCGCAGAGTTCATTATTTCTCTCTTTAGACATTTAATAGTTCTCTGGCTGATCATTGAGGTTGGCCCCTATATGGGAGCATCGTGGTGGTTGTGTTTTTGCGGCCCCATAAGGAAATTATGAAAATTATGGTGGCCAGGATCATCTCACTGAAAATGACACGCAAAGTGAATGATCCAGTCCAGTGAGCATGCTAGACATGTGTTCTGGACAGGAGTAGGAAAGTCTCCAACTCTTTAGCAAGGTGTGATGGTTTGCAGCCCTGTCCTGGAATCATTTAAGTTGCAACTAGGTGGTTCTGTTGCTTAGAATTATGTCTTCGGCTATCTAGGACGAGCATGACGTTCCAAATTATGTATAGTGGTTTGTCCACCATCTGATTAAGGCTACATGGCCAGGCGCGGATGTAAAACAAATCACACTCTGTAACAATTGCTAATGCTTCTACTACGAATACGGTAAAAAAAACTAAATGTCAAAACCATCATGTTGTTGGTGTTGCCACAATTGAAAAAGAAACTTCTTGTTGAAAAGCCCGATATATAACATAACTAAATAAAAGCTTTCAAAACGTTTTAGATAATATTATTAAAACGTGCCTAATAAACTATTAAAAGGTAATTAAATCAAATGTACAGTTTAAAAAACCATTTAAAATTTAAAAGTTTAAAAAGCAGAATTTTAAAAGAATTTTAAAAGATACTAAATAAAAGACATTTAAATTTTTAATAATCTTTATTATCTTAAGATTTCAAACAACTGACAAAAATATGCGAATAAATTGATAGAAACTGAGACAATGTTTTAATATTAGAAGCCATACAAACACACTACATTTCTGCATACTTGAAAAAGAGCGAAAGCAAAAACCGCATCGTTTTTAACCACAATTGTATTAAGTGCGTAATCGAATACAAATTAAATCTCACATTGGTCTGGCTTTATTTGGATACAGAATTTTAGCAATAAAAAAAAATTTTTTTATCAAAACGGATAGAAAGCAACTACAAGTTTCAATATTTAAATCACGTTTAAATTCTTACCCTCTCAACACGAACATTGGCAACCTGCTAAGCAAACTACCACCCACCCACGTCTTTCCATTATATCAGTTTAGCATTAGGAAAAGTCACGACTAAACAAAATCAGTCGTGTACATGGGTTTTTTATTAATTATAATTAGCCAGATAAACAAATAAGAACACTTGAAATATAAATAAATAGATTTGTTTATATTTATAATCTAAACACTCCTTTAGAATATGTCTTTGTGAGTGTGAGAGTAAAACTGAAAATGAAATGAATGAATAAATGCATTTTTATTAAAATATTTATACATATTTTGTTTTTTTTTTCTTATTTAATTAATCATTTATGCCATCAACGTGTTGAACTTAAAATGCAAAAATCACAGATAACAAATCTCAAATTGACTTCACCCTCGTGCAGTGACTGACTGATTACAGTTGGTTACGAGTAGACATAAGATTTTGTCCTTGCCGTTTGGCAGCTCTTTGCTGGTGGCAACTTTGTAATAAATTAAAATTAATTTGATTATTATAAATTTAATAACTTTGTAAAACAAGTTCGAACGTATTTGCTTTTGAAATGTTAATTATAGATTTGTTATTCAAAATGCACAATAGAAATTGACGTATAATTATTCGACTTATGAGATTTTTGACTTAACCTAAATCCGTTAAGAAAAATAATGTGAAAATAATTTTGTATTTAGAAAGTCCAGTTGAATTAAAAGTATTTTTTTTTTTTTGAAATCACATATTTAAAGATTTTTTTAAAAAGAAGTTTGTTTTGTAAAACAGAATAATATTTAAAATTATTATATTACGGAAAGAAAAAAGTTCGGCGATTATTAATGAAAAATGACAGATGAGGATTTTTCCATCAAAGTTTTTTGGCAAAATGGCGGTCCTATTTCGTTGATCACATCACAGGTTTTAAGTTTTAAGGCTGAAAACGACATTTGGCTCTGTATAGACTCCTTCGTTAACATAGCCGCACAAAAAAATATTTAGTAATGCTAAATCACACGATCTGGCTGGCCACTTAACTGCTGATTGTAGTGAAATTATACGATTTCGTTTGCAATAAACTGATCGTTTCATTGGTTGTGTGACATATGGCACCGTCTGGTTGAAATCACATATCAGTCATATCCACCTCGTCAATAAAAGCCTAAAATTGAATTAATAACATCTCGCCAAAGCGTGATACATTGACCGTTACCGCATTTCCAACCTCATCTTCAAGAGAAAAAAAAACCGGCCCAATCACGTCTCCAGATCACATAGTGCACCATACAGTGACACTTTGAAAATGCAAAGGCTTCTCATTAATCTATGTATGTAGTATTTTCAGAATCCCGAATCCGGCAATTTTGCTTGCTGCTATACCCTAAAAATGCCCTTTGTCTAAAAAAATGATTTTTTCAGAAAATGAAGAATGAATGAGTTGAGCGAATGTAGGGCTTCAATTCCTGCAGCAGTAGAAACTTGTATGGCTTTAAAGTCAAATCCTTACGTAAAAGTCGCCATGTGGTGGTGGTGGTTTTGGATAACCCCAATTGTTGAGAACGTCTAGGAATTGATAAATTTGAATCTGCTTCAACACTGTGGCTCACGGCTGCGATGTTTTCAATGGAACGACCGGTCGAGCACGTGTTGGTGTTCACACATTTTGTATCGAGCTTGTCGGCTCACATTTAACGACCAGATTATTAATAGTGGACGATTAAGTTGTGCGAAAATATCACCAATTTTACGAAATGTAACTTGAACATTTTCATAGTGGTTTTCAATTATTTAAATGCAATTTTCGTGCGAATTTGCATTCATTGTAGCAATTGCCAATGCATCTACTACGAATACGTCAAAAAAACTAAGTGTCACTACGATCATGTCGTTGGAGTTGCCACTATTGAAAAATAAACTTCAACTTCTTGTTCTTCTTGTTGAAAAACGCGATATATTCATAACGAAATAAATAATGATCCTTGAAAAAGCTTTTTAGGTTTCTGAAATAAAATATCAATGCACTGTGGGAAAGAAAAGAAATATTTTGAAAATTAATCTGGTCTAATTAAAACAAAATTTCATATTTGGAGGAGTTTTGGGATAAAGTTTTGAGTTTAAGTCTTTCAGATCTTTCAAGAGAATCGCAATAGGGTCTTATAGTAGGACGTGTTTTTTTTCGGGTGCGGAAGAGTTTAAAATGCTTTGGCACTTACAGTGATCCAGTTTCGAGTAGGTTTTCACAGAAAAAAAATTCCTCCTCCGTTAATGGGAAAATTCCCTTTCCGGGACAACTCCCAGCATTACTTCGGGAAGGGACCCAGATCAACGTCCATGAACTATTTTTTCATACACTCACGTCTGGCACCGAAATCTTTGTATGCGGTATGAGCCCGTTTGGTTCTTCTTGTTAAGTCTCCCTAATTGGGAATAGTGGAGCACCTCGAACATTAAAATTTTTGCCTTAATTGTGCTTTTCGTTATTTAATTTCATTAAATTAGCCTTTTAATATCTGGTTTAAACAGTTATGTTATTGGTTAAAGCAAACGAGTTTTAGCATTTAAAACTTTTATTTTTCCAAAACCTTAAGTTTATAAAATTTAATTGAACTATAACTTTAATTTACTCTCAACACAGGTCATAATTTCGTGCTAAGGAACCGACCGTGAGGTCATATCTGATGGTGAACCGAAGCACTTTTGGTGATATAAGCATAATACTATCCAACAGGTAATTCCTAGTGACAATTTCGGGAGCTTAGAGCAGGGCCGCCACCCCTATTTCTTGCTGAACAGTTGGAGACTGCCAACTCCTGGTCCAGAATACATGACCTAGCATGCTCACTGGATCCGGATCATTCACCATGTGTTGTCAAAAGTGAGATGATCCTCGCCCCTTAATCATTTCATGAGGGCCGGCAAGGCTCAATCATCACGATACTCCCTGAAAGGCCAAGCACAAAAATTACACAGAGAACAGCAAAAGCTGAACTGTGGGGCTTACTGATTCCCGTGGAAATAAAGTGGAAGTTTCCCAGTTGGCTGCTGCTAGCCTTTAGGGGACTGGACTCAGATAACACATGTAATGGTGAGATTCCACCAAGCCATATCAATGTGGCCCGGGGGGTGGAAGATACGACCTTAATGCGTGATAAGATTTATGTCAGTACCTAGCGTGTGTAGTCATAACTCGATGGTGGTTAAACTACTGGGGCATGATGCTTGTGCTCGCGCATTAGGAAGCCGAACAGGTCATTGCCAGTCGTAATTTTGGAGGTTTCGAAGCAGGGCCGCTAGCCCCCACTCCTAACGGAAGAGTTGGAGACTATCCAACCACTGGTCCTGAATACATGACAAGCATGCTCACAGGATCCGAATCTTTTACCCATTGTTGTCAGTAAAGGTGAGATGATCCTGGCCCCTTAATCAAATTCATGAGGGCCGCGAAGCCACACTCACCACGATACTCCCGAAGGGCCAACCTCAATAATCAGACAGAGAACAGCTAAAAGGCTAAAAAGCTAAACGCTGGGGCTTACGCTGATTCCCGTGGAGCTTCCAGTTAAGGGGACTGGGCTCCCGTTTTTCCTCCGGTTACACATGTAATGACGATGAGATTTCGGGGGTGGAGGGTGGTGGAGGGTGGTGGTCACATACAACATTAATGAAAGAACTACCTAAATTAAACACACCTCGAAAATGATGTCATTACATCGAAAGCGCTCGTCGCTTGTACCGAACAAACTGCTAACAAAGACGGAAAGGAATGACAACAGCATACGAGTGCACCTTAAAATTATAAATTTCTGTTTTAAATGCTAATTAAAAATGTGGGTCGTAAAACATAACTAGTCTTTCTTCATTTTTTGCGTTAATGGTTACAAAATCGAATTAAACAACAATTCGCAAAAGACTTCATGTCTCAATAAATTGGCAGAGCTTGCGAATCCGTCGTCTTAATGTAGTTAAAATTATTTAATTGAAAAGAAAAGAAAATATTTATAATTACGCAAATACTTATATACAAACATACATACATATGTATGTATTTATGTATGCAAACTGATTTTAATAGAAATTAAAAAAGATATTTATGTGCAAAAAGTTGAAGTGTAATGTTTAACGTAAACAATCGCTTACACCTTTCGACAGCTTATAACTATTTATTATTTAAATAAATAATTTTTCGATTTATCGAAAATAAAAAAAGAGAAAATGTTTCTTGTCTGTATTGTCTGAATTTGCTTGATTGTTTTAATTGTTTCAGCCGGTATAAATGATATTGTGCGCTGTCTTATTAAGGAACTGAAAAAATAATTTATTACGGCAACTTAATTGTTGAAATATCAATGGGTTATAGTTTATTTATAACTTTAATAGTTACAACCAGAAAACTAAAAACTGTAGGCAAATAAATATAAACTAATTGAGGTATAATGGATGATTTAAGAAAAATGTATTACGAATACCAAAACTAATTACATTTTTTACGTCACTTCATTTGTTTGTTAACTGTTAATACGGTTCATATGCAAATTTCCCAAATAGCATGAGTATTATAAGTTTCTTTGTGGGTTTTTTTGTCATTAAAAAATAATTTTAAATATCAATACACGATAAGCATGAGTTGGAATAAATTAGTGTGACTGAATCTAACATTTCCAAGCAAATATTTACAATACTGGCAAAATCTTTGCAATTTTAAAATAATAATAATTTATAATAAAATATTGGTTTGTTTTAATTTCTGCTAAAGCAACAAAAATTCTCTTGTTTAGCCATCTATAGAGTAGCCTGTTACCTGTTTGATTTGTGCTTTTCGAAAACGTGTAGCATATTTCGCTATGCTAATTTAAGATTCGTCTTTATATTCTTATATTTTCTAATCATGTGTATAATTAAAATAATAAACTAAAATAAAATACTTAAATAATCAATTAGTATTTTTGGATCTCTTCTCGTTGCTTGATTTTTTCTGATAATATAATTTTTGATTTATGTTTTATTGTTTCAACTGTTCTAAATGAATTTTTTATCTACGTTAATTTGACTACATAACTTGAAACATAAACATTTTGTGATATTCTCAATAAATATTTATTATTCAAACACTGAAATGTGCTACTATCCAGAAGGCATATTCATATTTTGTTTTTTTTTTTTTACAGAGAGAAGTAGCACTAAGGCAGCAACAATGCCTATTTAGTTAAATATCGTGCTACATTCTTTAGTAAAGGGATAGAGAATAGATGAAACAGGTGGTTAAAGTATATAGAAGACAGCACAGCGACCAGTGACTATACCTTCATCGCTGAGCAGCCCCACCGATAGTTAATTATTATTTTTGTAGTGAAAAAAAACCAAGGTCTTCGTTGGGAATCGAACCCACAACCCCCATATTTACAAGCTAGTACACTACCTACTAGCCTAAAGGGGCACCTATGGCAATTTTCCCACTGCTCCTTTAGATCATCAGTGAATTTTACATAGAAATTTTAAGATTCTTATATCTTAAGCCAAATTGATTAAATAAGAATTATATTCAACCAACAAAACAAAAAGACCAAAAAATTAAAAGAAAACTTGTTTACAAAAGCACTGTAACTATTAAAAAGCTATTTTTATAATATTTTGTACATTTGGTGTAAATTCGGCTTTCTTATTAAAATTAATCTTTTTTTTGACTGTTGACATTCAGCTCATTTTTAATTTATGTTAAATAAAGCAAAAAAACAATAAAAGAAAATTAAAACATCAACACGGCGATATAAAAATATTTGCTCATTTTCTTGTTTGCCTATACCGCGTGCATGGACCAGATTTGGACGTATTTCAACGGCAAATTTTAATAAACTATATCTAATATCTCAGATGATATGTGCGTAAATTTTCCGACGGGGTTTAATTTACTTTTATTTGGGTACGGTTTTCCGTCGATCCTCGTCAAATTTTCGTCCCTTAGTACGAAGAGAACACTTAAGATGGCAAACGGCCAAAACAGGTTTGTTCACAAACCAAATTTAACGAGGGTCGACGGAAAACCGTACCCAAATAAGTGTATATCTCAGATCGCTATACCAAAGGTTTTCGTTTATATATCGAGTTTTTCAACAAGAAGTTTGTTTTTCAATTATGGCAACACCAACAACATGAGAGTTTTGATATTTATTTTTCAACGTTTTCATAATAGATGCATTGGCAATAATCCACCAATCACATCATCCACATCAGATAAATGCATATGTACATTTAAATATAACATACACACTTTTATTGTTAAGTAAAGAAATGAAAATATATTTGGCTTCCATCATATCTACTTCAGTTAGTTATTTCAATAAAATTTGTGTTATTAAGCGATTAATGTAGAATTTCTTTCGTTGTTTTCCAATATTATGCAGGCGCCAGTACTTGAAAATAAATGCAACCACTAATGCAATGAAGTAATGTGTTCGTGCTATTTGTAGTCATACCCATATAGTGTCACCCATTTAAGAGATGTTTTTGCATTGAACACATCTGATGAGGAAGCTGAAATGCCACCATTTGTCAGTAGATCCCCTGTGCTTTTAAATTTTACCTTTCGAGATATCGAAAATGCTATTTGTAACCTGAAACTCACAAAAGCTTCGGGTATTGATAAGATTAGTAACAGAATGCTTATACAGTTACCTAGAGTAGCTAGAAGGATTATGCTTTTTATTTTCAACGCTATTTTATGCCTGGAGTATTTTCCTGCAGAATGGAAGTTGTCTATGATTACAATGATACCTAAACCCGGGAAGGACCTGACTAAAGTAGAATCCTATAGGCCAATAAGTTTGCTGTCGACGATTACTCATGATAAAGTTGACTCCCGTACTAAATGCTATAGGATGTCAATTCGGTTTTAAGGCTAAGCACAGCACCATTGAACAAACACACAGATTAGTGAATGTCATAAGAAAGTCTTTTGAAGACACAAAATATTGCTCAGCTCTCTTCATTGACGTTTCTCAAGCTTTCGACAAAGTGTGACACGATGGCTTACTTCACAAAATAAAGCTTAACTTGCCTACCAACACCAACAAACTTTTGAAAAGTTACTTATGTGGCCGCCAATTTATCATTAGAGAAGGAGACTTCACAAGCCTCCCTCAGCCTATTAAAGCAGGAGTCCCGCAAGGCAGTATACTGGGTACTACCTTGTATTTAATTTATGCGTCTAACATGCCAATAGGATCCCAACTCCACGCTTAAACTTTTGCAGATAATACTGCATTTCTTAGTGTCCATGAGGATCATCGATTAGCCTCGCGAAATTTGCAGAAACAAATTATAAATTTAGAGAAATGGCTAAAACTCTGGAGGATCAAGGTAAATGAACAGAAATGTGTTCATGTAACATTTACATTACGCAGGAAAACATGCTTGCCAGTCAATATCAACAATCAGGTAATCCCGCAGCACAATGAGGTCAAGTACCTTGGTATTTACCGTGATCGTCGGCTTACGTGGAAGTCTCATATTGATGCAAAACTGACTCAGATGAAACTAAAAGCAGTGCAACTGAATTGGCTTATCGGTAGAAACTCTACCCTGAAATTGGATTGCAAACTTTTGTTGTACAAGGCGATTTTAAAACCCATCTGGTGTTATGGAATTCAATTATGGGGTACAACCTCAGCATCAAATATTTTAAAAATTCTGATGCAACAGAACAAAATTCTCCGTATAATTACAGCAGCTGCATGGTATATTTAAAACTCCCGTATCCACGAAGACCTAGGTGTGCCCTTGGTAAGAGCAGAATTCGCTAGGTTCGCGACTAAGTATGTATATCGAGAAACTGGGAACACACCCTAACCCACTAGCACGTAACATCCTTAATTTTGGCAGCCATGCTCGGTTGAAAAGGAGGGATACCCTTGCTATCATTCGATCTTAAGGCAGATGACCATGCAGATTTTACACCCATTGCAACATTACTTTGTTGTCTAGCATTGGCTAGCTTCAGATAAATTTTTTAGTATTAAGATTTGTACACTTATTGTTAGTTCATATAAATGAAGACTTATTAAATAAATAATTGTATATAAAAAAAAAATAATTGTTTTTCAAAATATTCTCCATGAAGATTTATACACTTTTGCATGCGTTGGAACCAATTTTCAAAGCACTTTTTCCACTCCGATTTAGGTACTTCGAAAACATCGGTTTTGAATGCAGAAAATGCTTCTTCAGGTGTAGGAAATCGTTGTCCACGTAGTTTTTTCGTGATGTTTGGAAACAAAAAGAAGTCATTAGGTGTCAAGTCAGGGCTGTACGGCGGATGACCCATCAATTCAATGTTTTGTCCTATCAAAAACTCTATTGTTTCAGCCGATCGGTGACAGCTCGCATTGTCGTGATGCAGAATGATGCGAAGTATCTCAAGGACTTCTGGCAAACAAATAGTGGTGTACCATGCCGTCTTACGTTGCTCTAATGGCACAGTCGCCACATGACCGGTAATCTGCCGAAGAAACATGCGACCATTTGCTTTGATGTGCATGCCAGATATTATTGATGCTTGTCATACTAATTCCTACAGATGCCTCAATCTCGCGATATGTTACATGACGATCATGCTTTATCAACACATGCACAGCTGCGATGTTTTCTGGCACAACGACCTTCACGGGATTCGTCCTGGAATGATTGTCGGCCACGATTGAATTCGTTATACCAGTTTTTAATGGTGCTGTAAGAAGGTGCTTCATTACCATATAAGGAATGAAGTTCATCTGTGCACTGTTGTCGTGTCAGGCTACGTCGAAAGTTATGAAAAATTACTGCACGAAAATGTTCACGAGTTAATTCCTTTTACTTCTAAGATCACTTTTTCAACCTGCTATCTTTAACACTAACAACAATAAAATGACAAAATGTTTTGGTTGAGGTTATGTTTAGCAATGTGAAGGTTGCACTGGAAACATCAGATGGTGCCTAGCAACAGTCAGTGTTACCAGGCCAAAAATATAAATAGCCCTCGTATTAAATACATTCTTATTTTTAGCAAGTTAGGCAACACATTTTTTTAAATTGACTCCCGCATTATATCGGGTTTTTCAACAAGAAGTTTGTTTTTCAATTGTGGCAACACCAACAACATGATAGTTTTGACATTTACTATTTTGATGTATTCATAGTAGATGCATTGGCAATTGGATTCGTATGGAAATCGCATTAAAATAATAAAAATTCATTATGAAAATGATGGTTCTGTCAAAGTTACATTTCGTCAAATTCGTGATATTTTCGGACAACAAAACCGTCCTTTTGAAACCGCTATTAAGAGTTCGGTCGTTAAATGTGAGTCGACAGATTCGATACAAAATCATATATGAGCCAAAGTGGCAACAATACCTATTTAGTCAAGTACCGTGCTATATTCTTTAGGAAAGGGATAGAGAAGAGATGAAACAGGTGGTGAAAGTAGATGGATTGTCGAAAATTCCTCAACGTTCTCAAGAAATGGCGTTATCCAAAACTACCACATGCCGAATTTTGTGTAAGAATTTGACTTTGAAACCTTTACAATTCATTCAAAGAACAACCAGCTGATTGGTCTGAAATAATCATTTTGTTTTACTTGTCATGGTATGCCAACAAACAAACGAAATTGCCGCATTTGGGTTTCTGAAAATCTTAGAACGATTATTGAGAAGCCTTTGCATGCTCAACGTGTCACTGTATGGTAGAGGCTATGTGGTCTGTAGACGTGATCGGGACATTTTTTGTTCCGAAGATGATTTTGTAAATGCGGTAACGGTCTATGGATCGCGACATCGCGAGATGCTTACAACTCAATTTCGGCCTATTATTGACGTCGTGGATACCACCGATATATGGTTTTAACAGGATGTTGCCACATGTCACACAGGCAATGAAACGATTAATTTCTTGCAAACCAAATTTCCCGATCGCATAATTTCACAACAATCAGCATTCTGATCGTATGATTTTAGGCAAGATAGGCTTTAAACAGATATAACTTTAACTAAAATTAAATTTTTATAAAAGAAGTTAATTTTAGTATATTTTGGTATATTTTAAAATATTTTAATGTAATTTTATTGTATTTTAGTTTTTTTTATATTTTAACAGAAAATGTTTTGTTTTAAAATTTTTATTTAAAACTCTTTTTTTTACTTATATGGAATGCATTGTTTTCTTTGCAAATATTTTACATAATGAAAAAAATAATAAATAATACTGCTTAAGTGTGCTATCTGTTTAATATGCCTAAAAGCACATTCATTGTATGTAGAAATGAACATTGGAAACAACACTGCCTTGCGTTCAGAGCTGTAAGTGATAAATTCATTTTTTAATTAACTCGCGAATCTTTTATGAATTTGGTAAAAATGAATTGCTATTGCTATAAATGAAACTTCATTCGTTTCCAATTCAAATGAACTTGTTAAAGTGAATTACAATTCATTTCCAATTCATTTGAATTGAATTGCATTGATTTTGAATTAGTTCCAATGAACTAGAAAAAAATAATTAGCAATTCATTACGAACTCATTTAAAGTGATTGTGTAAGTTAATCTACAGTAAGCATCACTGTCGTTTTATGTAAAAGATAGTAAACATTACTCCCTTATCATCTAATATAGTTCAACGAAAAAAATGCCTAGATTTGAAATTCCCAGGATATACTGAAATTCTTAGGTAGCGGTAGAATAGGAATTGAATTATTAAGTATCGGCGAAAATCTTTTAAAAATGAAAAAATTTTGTTTGTGAAAGATAGTTTAATTTATTTGTGTATGATTTTACGTCAACCAGCATCAAATTTGGCTTGTGAACATACCGGTTTCGGCTATATGCCATCTATAGTTTTATATTTTTTAAAATAAATATTACAAAATTTCAAAAATGATTAATTGCTTGAATATTAAATGTGTTTTGTCTTTAACCGTATTTCAAAATAAAAATCAGTTTTTCTTGAAGAAACAAACTCCTAATACCACGCTTTCTTTGATGAGGCGCTGATTCAGGAAAAGGCTTTTCAATTTTTGTATTGAATATTTTGATTTAGTTTTATTTGGGTACGGTTTTCCGTCGACCCTCGTCAAATATGGTTTCTGAACAAACCGGTTTCGGCCGTTTGCCGTCTTCAGTGTTCTCTACATACTAGTTGCGTTCTGTTGTCAGCTGTGTTTATATAGTTCGTCCTGTTCGTGTTTCCCTTCGTATTATTGCATTCGTCACTTTCTCTCTTTTTTGTCTGTATCTCTCTCTCTCTCCTTTTTCGTTTATCTGTTTTTACCTAATTTGTCTCTCCCTTTTCATTCGTCTCTCATCCTAACTAAATCCTTTTACGATCATGTCCGTTTACGATGTTGTCCGTTTGTGTTCATTTTTCATTCCGCAGAGAGTTGCTCTTGAATTTGATTGATTGCATTCATTTGAATTTCAATTCATGGTTCTAATTCCTTTGAATGAGTTTAAATGATTTGGAACTGAATTGCAATCCCCCTTAACAAATTCATTTGAATTGAATAAAAATTCCAATTCATTTTAGAGATTCATTTGAAGTAAAAACGAATTGCAACTCATTCTACAAATAATTTAAAAATGGAAACGTAGTGAAATCATTTTTATTTGAATTGATTGAAATTTAATTTAATTCCTTTTTGCTGTGGCAAGAATTAATTCAAAATGTAATTCAATTTGTAATGAAATAAAATGAAAAAAGAATTATTCATTTACAGCTCTGCATGGGATACTAGTTACCAAAATTGATATATATATATATATATATATATATATATATATATATATATATATATAAGGAATAAGGAATTAAGTGGGCTCTTTTTAAGTAGGTGTGTTAAAATAATTTGGACCTAAGATTATTAAATTCCATTCCTACGCTTCAGGCTTATTTTTGTTAATATAAATAAAAGTCTCTACAATGCTATAGGCAAACAAAGAAATGAATATATTTTTCATATCACCATGTTAATGTTTTAATTTGTTTTTGTTGTTTTTTTGCTTTATTTAACACAAATTAAAAATTATAGCGAAAATGTTTAAGTTTGCATTGCATTATTCTACAGTAATTAGCAGGTGCTGATCAGAACAAAAAAAATCCCTTTTGCATTTCGGTCATTGACCACATAACTGGTACTTTTCTATTTTTTTATATATAATTAACTTTAAAGCAATATTCAAGGTCAAAGGCTTGTAGGACAGCTCGCAGAAGAAGTGCGAATAAAACAAATGACTGATGGCGTACTTACGATGAAGAAATGTTAAATAATGTATTCTTTTAGTTAATATTGCTTGAAGGATTTTATTACACTATAATGCTGATATCTATATATATAAAAATGAAATGGTCCACCTATGTAATGAGTTGGCGTGAGAACGGCTGGAGCGATTTGGCTGATTTTTGGTTTATTCAATTCGAAATTTTCAGGAGATTGTTTGTATGAAAAAAAAAATTATAAAATTTTCCGGAAAACTTAAAAAATTCATTTATTAATTTTCTTCTGTTGTTGTTGTAAACGACATGTTCGTTCGAAGTGGTTTGATGAAGCTAATGGTTGTTTGCATGCTCATCAGTTTGTATACGTGCAAACACACTTATGCAAAAAAAGCAAAACAAAAAGAAAATAAAAGATCAAATAAAGAGAGGCAACATCTTCAACTTTGACCAAACCGAAAATTGTTCTAACATGTCAACAGTCAAAAATGTATTTTTTTTGTCTGAACATTTTTTTAATACATTACTATACATAGCTGCCAGATTTTTTTAGAGATAATACCGTCACAATTTTGGGGAAAAAATCTTACTTCAATTAAAATTCGCAATAAAATCACATGTACATATGTATGTAAATAGATTGCATGTTTTTCAATAAAGTTCAAATTCTTTGGTGAATTTGTTTTCAATTTATTAAAATATGCATTTTAAGTTTCATTTTAAAAATTTTTTTCCTTAAAGTGTATAAATTTTTACAAAAAAAAAAATATAATTACATATATAAAAAATTGACTTAAATATGTACATATACATACATACGTTTTAATAAACATCAGCAAGCTTTGCTTATGTTACAGAATTTGCCAGGAGATTTGATACGTTTTCAATAACTAAAGTTTATTTCAAAGTAATTTTTCTTTGCATGAGAAAATTTAAAGAGCAACTCGAAGAACGAAAGTTTTTAACACATTTTTAATAAAAAGGATTAATTTTTTTTATACATGTTTTTACCTTTACTTTTTAATATACTATAAATTAAATCATGTTAGTGAAAACATAAATAAATCATTTTCACTTCGTTTAAACTTTATAAAATTCCTAAACTGTGCTCAGTGATTTAATTTAGATGTGTTGGATAATACTAAAAGTGAAAATTTGAATATATATTCTACATACATATGGACATACATATGTATGTGTGCACATTGTCCGTGCTTTAAAATTTTTCGTTCGATTTGATTCACATAATTTTAAAATTAATAGTTTTTATAAGAGAAGAAAAACCTTGATATATTGGATAGTGAGGGCTTAAAAATATTAAGTCACCGACAATTACACATTACTTTAAAGTTAAAAAATAATTTTCTACTCGATGCAATTTTAACGATGCATACATATGTATATCGCTTATATGCTGAAAAATCCAATATCAAAATTCTTTTGTTCTAAAATTTTATTGCTAAAGTATAAAATTAAATATTAATCTTAATC
This sequence comes from Trichopoda pennipes, assembly GCA_030448955.1. Classification (NCBI taxonomy): domain Eukaryota; kingdom Metazoa; phylum Arthropoda; class Insecta; order Diptera; family Tachinidae; genus Trichopoda; species Trichopoda pennipes. The sequence goes on from JASKUP010000012.1 coordinate 20,191,202, forward strand.
TTTTTTTTCAAAAAATTTTTTCTTTTCAAATTGTTATAATTTTTGTTTTTGAAAAATATAAAAAATAATTTCCTGAAGAAGCTTTACATAGGAAAGCGAAATATCGAGAAAAAAATAAATCGTTATAATTTAAAGGACCGTTTAAAAGATTAAGATTAATATTTAATAAAAATAAAAAAAGGTCGAATAAAACTGAAAATAATAAAGTATAAAATAAAAGCTAAACTTCGAACGGTTTTGTTAGCAGTCAACATTTTTTAAAATTTGAGTGATTATCTACGTCTAGGTTTATCTATCTATTCTTATATATTCTTAGACATTGGCATCGGAAAAAAACGACTGAATCTACAACAGGCCAGCTTTCCTTTCAAATGGGCTCTTGCCAATTCACAACGTCTAAAGACAAACTCATTGCAAAACTGTTTACATACACATTGCTCAAAATTATAGCGATTAACTTTGGTTAAGTGAAAAAGCCATTTTGGCTGCAAAAAACAAATACGTTGATTAAATAAATTAAAAAATCCAAAGCTTAATTAATGGCGAACGGTATTCGTAAAAATCGATTGATTCCATTACCGATCCCGAAAATATTTGTTAACTACCCCGTAGAGTTCCTGAATTCATTAAACTTACCGGGAATGCCACCACATAACTTCCAGCATAACGTTAGAGCGGTAATAGTCATGTTACATAACCTGAATCAGCCAAAATTATGCGATGGTACTAGATTGGTTATTAAAACGCTGATGGCAAAAACTTAGCAATAATAATTATAGGAAAGTTTGTAGGTAAAGAGCTGCTTACTCCAAGGATACCTATAATACCAAGTGATTTATCGTTCAAGTTTAAATGTATCCAACTTCCCGTTCGCTTTGCATTCGCAATGACGATTAATAAATCCTAAAGACAAGCGCTAAAAGTGTGTGGGTTTAACCTAGAATCCCAATGTTTTTCCCACGATCAATTGTATGTTGCATGCTTAAGAGTTGGGACACCGTCAGCACTGTTTATTTTCTCTCCCAACAGAAAACCAAAAAATATTGTTTACTATCAAGCTTTTAAATAAACTATATGCTAACATTTTAAGTTTGTTTATTTTTTAATAAATTACCTTAAGAACTATTGAAAAAATAAATTGAAAAAAATTTGTTTCGTTTCTTCTTTGTACTGAAAATTTTTTTCTAACTCCATATGAAATATTAATCATTAGCAAATAGTTTCCGAGCAAAACCGGGTCGTACAGCTAATAAATAATAATAACAATAATAATAATAATAATAATAATAATAATAATAATAATAATAATAATAATAATAATGAAATTTGCATTTCAGCCAGTGAATTTTAAATACACCAGTATCAGCCTGAAAGCATGAAACATGAACGCGACACAAGTTGGATCTCACACATCTCACATTGTATTGTTTAAAAGGTTTGTTTTGATATTTTTATTTTTATTTATTGCTTTATTTGTTTATATGTTTTTAACATAAAGAAATAATATTTTATTTAATAATATTAATTTTAATAAAATGTCACAAAGTTAACAGAATCTACAGAATTACGCACGTCATTTGAATTTAGTTCTCAGTAAAACGCATAATAATTTATGTTGTAAAAATAGTTACGCGTTTGTTTGTTTTTAATAACAATTTATTTTTTTACTTAAACCGGCCCATAATTAGTTATTACGATTAATTTTATAGTAATAACATTTAAAAGTATTAACTTAACGATTTTGTTTAATTTTATTTTAGAGCTGTTTTCGGTAGTAAATAAGAACACATAAATATTTGTTTTTAGCAAATATTTTTGTTTACAGAATTGTGCACAAAGGGCTTTAATCCCTTTATTTCGATTAAGCAAATTAAATAATTTGTTTAACTTCGTTATCAATTTTTGTCAATTGAAAACTTGTTTACTAATACTTTCGGATCTAGAATTGCTTTTGTTTTTATAAATTGAATTTCACCTTTAATCACTTTAATGTTTACATTCCCTTAACTATTTAGCAGCTTTGCTTATTTTAATTATGCCGTATTTTGTTTACTTATTTTAACATAAAATTAAGACGTTTTTATTCGCTAATAAAATAATATTTACGTTTTGTTTTTCTTTTGAATTTAATTAGAAATTATAAAACCATTACCATAGAATGTAGAAATGCTCAAATATTTTGGATCCACTTATTTTACAAAAGAATAATTTTTAGGTATTTTGTTAAATTTTTGTTTATACTTTTACAATTCGATGACGATGTATTCGGGCATTTAAATAGAAAGTTTAAAATCTTACCTTGAAAAAAAATTCCTTTAACATTTCAACAACTTTATCCGAATCTTGTGATGTTATTAATTCCACTGTGTAGGGCAAATCAACGGTTTTTTGTATTTGGTTTGCAGCAGCTGATGAAGAAACATTTAAAACACTGTCCATTTTCTGAGTAAGTCTCGCAATTGGATATAAATCCGAAAGCTGAAAAAATTAAAGAAATATATATTTAATTTATAATTATTCGGAATCATTTTCAATAAATATAAGCAATTTTATTTCGTGCTTGATTCCTTTAAATAAATATTTCATGATATTCTCACAAAATATTTATTACAAAAATTTTTATTGAAAAATAAACATCTTATGATATTCTCATAAAACATTTATTCAAATAAAAATAAAAATATTTGAAATGCATTGTAATGCACATTTTAATTTCACTATTGCTCAATGATCAATGAATTTTACCCCAATATTTTATAGAAAAACCTAAGAGTCTTATTCCTTAATGCTATCAAAAATTCTTGAACAGTATCGAAGAATTAGTGCCCAGGCAATACATTCTAGTATTGGTTGAAAGAAATTTAAAATTTAAACCGAAATACTAAGCACCGCATTGTGAGTCGCTTATTTTGAGATGCAAAACGATTCAATCTCACATTTAAGAAAAAATGTCTCAGAGGATACAGAAGTCCCGATATAAGAATACATTTGCCCTTTCATTTTTGAATAAAGACCCAACTATATTATGCATATACTGGCTTAAGGCAACTTAAGGCAACTGTGCAAATACCTAATAATCATATGCGGCAAACTATAATGTACTTAACAAAACTTTCCATCAAATGTCATTTGCATAAGCAAAGTACGAAACTATTGGCATATTCCGTACGGAAACAGCTGTTTTGCATTGTGTTATAGATACATTCCAATGGAGGACAAAATTTATTTTATCTGAATTTAATAGAAAATGTACAAATCTAAAAATAGATTATATGACAAAAGAGACGCGTTTTATTATAACGGCAATTCAAAGGAACGAGGGCCTTTAAAATTTTTATTTTCTTTTCCATTTTTTTAACACACAATTTGCAATAAAATTTAATATTGTATTATTTAAAAATTCAATGATGCACACAGTTGCATTTTTTTAATACTTTTGTCGCAAATAATACATACAGCGATTTATGTGTAATTTTTCTTTTGTAATTTTCTTAAAACTATTAACAAAAAATTATAAATTTGTTGAAGAATAGTATTAAGGATGCAAAATATGATTATTAAACGCCTTTTTGTTAATAAATTTCATTTCGTTTATCATTTAGAACGAAATTACTTTTTTTTTCAAAAGTACGAATAAAACAAATGTGCAACTGTGCATAATAATTTCTATATTCATATAAGTACAATATAGCCACGTAAAAGTCTTCAATGATTCACTTTAGCTGGCTTAAGCCAGCTTATGCATATTATAGTTGGGCCTTAAGCCTTAATTGGGCAGACGTTTCATTGGATATGTCACCCCAATAAAAAATGAATGACTGACACTTATTCATACACAATTTGCAACAATTTTATATTAAACGACATTGTCGTTGTAGAGGATTCGGGGATTTGGTGTTAAATTAAAATGAATTTTTTTTAGTAGACTCTATATTTTGGCTTATCTTCACAGATAGCTCAAAAAATATCTCTTCTTTGTAAAAACATTCAAAGAAAATGCTATTTAAGAATGTGATATGACCGATTCTTTATCTTTATATAAATAATTCTACTGTACGTGTATTTTTCACTGAACTCTTTCTAAAGAGCTTAGCCGATTTTAATTAATTTTTTGCATGCGTTTCTTTGGCACCCTGGATGGATTCACAAATAAGCATAGCAGATGGCATTGCAGTCGGTATCCAACTTGAATGAATTTTTGTGTATGCATTCATTCATTCATTGATCATAATTTCAACAATGTCAATAATGATTGGAAAGAGGGTGAATCAAGAGACATATATAATATATATGTGGTAGGCCCTGTAACTGCAGCGAGTACTGCAGCATTTAAGGAAAGCAGGTATATGTATGTCAACCTTTAGTTACGTGTATATATTTTTTGAGGACCAGCACTCAGGGAGATGATCCCTGAGTACACATGCAGTGCATTGTGTCAGAACTAGAAAATTAGGTTATTGAAAGGAACAGAAAAGACCTGTGGAGGGATTTTATTCGCCACACGGACTGTTCTGCTAATAAAAAGAATTTTCCCTGTAATGCGTAGTGCGATTCGCTGGCCAATCAACCACAAACGGATGCGCTCTCAACGAAAATCGGGTTAAACGCATTAGAGCACTTACCATTGTAGTAACGATAAAACAGTGAATTACATCACACATTGCGCCGATGCTCTAGAGAACCAATAGAGTTGGATACGCCACTGTGCCCAATGAGTCTCTTGGCCATCTGCTGTATACGGTCGAGCAACTCCAAAATAGACTTTGGAGCGACGGCCTAAACATAAGAACTGTATTCCATTTTTGGACGGATATAGTTGGTATAAATAGTAGGAAGATCGGATGGAGTAAAGTATCTCTAACGTCGTTTAAAAAAAACTGAGGCACTTGAAAGTTTCTTTAGATACCTACAAAATGTGCTTAGTTCAGAGAATATCACACTGAATTTTTAATGCCAAGAACATCAACAGCTTTCGGTTCCGTAATACTTATATCGTCCATAGTAACAGTATTATTTCCGAATACAGATCTATGCGTAAGCATGCAGCAATGCGTCTTATGGGTATTCAAATCGAATCTGTGCACACGATCCCATTCTAAGATTGTTGCGAGATCGTGATTGAGCGTATTATTCATGTTCATGCCTTTAAGAACTCACCTCTAACTGGTTCGTGCTATTACCAAATGAATGCGAATGGCAAATGATGCATGCTCTCATCTGCTGCGAAAAAGTATATACGGTTGAAAGTTTGACAAAGAAGGTCATTTAGAAAAATAAGAAATAGGGTGGGAGAAAAAACGGTGTCTTGCGGTACGCCTAAATTAATCTTGAACTCATCTGATGAAAACTCATCTATAACAACTCGTATAGTTCGATTCCTGAGAAAACTTGATATTAATCTGGAGAAATTATCACCGAAACCAAAAGCAACAAGTTTAGACATTACAGGGCAAAATAAAGAGGTATAAACCAAGCATGACAACAAGCTTTTTTGTACTCTGGCTGAAAAAATCAATAGACTTTGAAACTGGTTTCAAGTATAATAATAATTTTTAATGCTCGATTGTATCAATTTATCCGGTTTGTAAATACATATTTATATATCATATTTTCTTTCATCTAAACTACATTGAGATTTAAACAGAAGAATTCTGCAATTTATGTATTCTCTAAATTTAGCAAATCCCACTTGTTAACGCAATTTGGGAAATTTTGGTTTCAAAGTAAAGTCATTGTAGTGTGACGTGGTTGTTTTGTGTTGTTTTAGCAAGCAAGTTTTTAATACTTTTCAGTAAAACTATTTTGATCAAAACAAAAAAAAAAACATTTTTAAACATAATAACTTTGATATTTTAGTTTAATTTTTTCTTTTGGTTAATAAATAATTTATTGATTCATGAAAAAATTTTTTGAAATGAAATAAAATTAATAGTTGGGTTTTATATCGTTCTTTTTATTGTACTAATCCATAAACTACTAAACAAATTGGCAAACATGTCGCATAATAGCTTAGAGGATGAGTTTGCATCGCTACCATTAAATAATGAAATAGCTCGAATTTCTGTCAAGGTACCGCCGTTTTGGAAGACGAGTCCGGCTTTATGGTTTAAGCAGTTTGAAAGTCAATTTATCATCGCTGGAATTACTTCCGATTCAATAAAATTCCATACCATTGGCGGTTCCTTTGATGCTAATGTTATTTGTGAGGTAGGCGAGCCCCCGGGAAGCAGTATGTACGAAACTCTCAAGCAACGGATGCAGGAATATTTTACTGATTCGCAAGAAAAGCAAATGAAGAAACTGTTGCGCGATATTGAGTTGGGAGACAAGAAAGCCGCAGTGCTTCTTTTCGAGATGTCTGCCTTATGGTCTGGTAAATTTTCAGACGATTTACTGAAGAATTTGTGGATCGATCATCTACCAAAACAAATGCAAGGTATTTTATCAGCAAGTAGTGTCACTTATGGCAGGCAAAATTGCTGACACATCAGAATCTAGGGAGGTAAATGCCACATCTATATATCAACCAGCGCACTAGAAAAACGAATTGATATTCTTACGAAAACCAACAAGAATTATATCAAAGATGATATCGTAGAAAGAGCCGCAGCCAAAGCATTCAAACATCGTATTTAAGAGACAAGTCATTAGCGGTATTTGGTCAGCAACATATTTTTTAATGTGCGTATATTTTCCGATGGGATTTAATTTTATTTGGGTACGGTTTTACGTCGACCCTCGTCAAATTTGGTTTGTAAACAAACCAGAGAACACTGAAGATGGCAAATAGCCGAAACCGGTTTGTTCACAAACCAAATTTGACGAGGATCGACGTAAAACCGTACCAAAACAAAAATATTTTTTAATTATTGTTGATTTAGTCAATTTATGTGAAACTAAATTAAAAAAGGTACCAACCTAATGTTTATACGAAATTTCCATAACTTTTTTTATTTGTTTTTGTTATAAAATATTGTTTGTTTTGACTTTTCCCTGTATTTTCCGGAAATTGTATGGCATTTGCGAAGCAATGTGTATATTTATAAGTGTTTGTTTTTTTTTTTGCATTATTCTAACAAATTTACGAGGTTTTTAGTTTTAAGAGCATAAGAGAAATGTTATTTTTATTAATCGACATTTTATTAAAATGACCTCTGCAATAAATATAAAAGTGCAAATACATTTGTTTTATGACCTCAAGAGCTTATAAAAAGAAAAAAGCACGTGGCATAAAACTATTCTGTTTATATTTTCGATGTTTTTACAAGAGTTTTTTTGTTAAACTAAAAATAGCAAAACCAATTGCAAATTTTATTAGGAGGTTTCTTTATTAATTATTATTTTTTATTTCAATTTTTTTTATATATTTTTCATAATAATATCTGTTAAATAAATTTCATTTACATAAAACTAAACACATTATTCATAATTATAAAAATCAAAATTTTTAAATTATAAATATTAAATTACAAGGAATTTTTGTGCAATGTAAAAGAAATAGCAAATAAATAAATTACAAAATATATTTTTAAATATTCAAAACTAAGTTTATGTCAAAACTAATATTAATTTTTAATATATGCTTACAAGAGTGATTTTTAAAAAAATAATTAAATACTAAATGTAGCTTTTGCAAAAAATTAATTTTTTAATAATAAAAAAAAATTAAAATATTTTTTTTTAATAAATTTTAATATATACGACTGTTTAAAAAGCACTGTGCTTTTAAATTCGTTTTAAACAATTTAACGTTTTAATAAAATATTAATTTATCACAATGACTGGAACAAATGGTCGGCATCTAATAAATCTTGAAAATATTTATATTATATTAGCAAAATTAATGCCACACTTCTCTAATTATATTTTCTTCTTTATGCTAATGTTTATGAATTCAAATAACTGCGTGCTAATAATATTAAACTACACCGCAATGTGTATGCCTTTAACCTTCAAAATTTCTTTTAAAAATAGCAATTAAAAAAATAACATTTAAAAAAAATACGCAAAAAGTCTATATTTTTGTAGTTCTGTGCTGTAAAAGCTTATTCTGTTTTATGAAAACTAAAAAACTATGAAATGGAGAAATTAGAAATTCGAAATTATTATCTTTTGCAGGATAAAGTGATTTTTGTGATACCCATGTATTTTGGGTTCAGGAATTTTTTTTAAAGTTAGGCGCTAATGTCTCTGCAATTAAACCTAAAACTTTTATTTGATACACATATGTGCTTCATATAAATATGGATCAATTAACGAGTTATATTCAAAATATGTATGTCATAGTTTGATACATTTAGAATAAACCTCAACTAAGGTAACATTCCTAATATAATTCTTATTAAAATAAAATTATAGACCCCGAAAAACAAAACATTTAATACAAATTTACTCAAGTTTTTTTTAAGGGCTACTTATATGTACATAGTTTTTCAACAAGATTTTTTTTTTAAGAGAAGTAGCACTTCAGACAACAATGCCTATTTATTCAACTATTATTCGTGATAATTTCGGACAACATAACCGTCCTTTTGAAACCGCTATTAAGAGTTTGGTCGTTAAATGTGAGTCGACAGGTTCGATACAAAATCATATATGAGCCATAGTGTTGAAGCAGATTCAAATCTGTCAATTCCTCGAAGTTTTTTTTGTGTTTTTAAAGAGAAGTAGGTAGCACTTCAGGCAACAATATCTATTTACTTAAGTACCGTGCTATATTCTTTAGGAAAGGGATAAAGAATAGATGAAACAGGTGGTGAAAGTAGAAGGATAGTCGGAAATTAACTGCCGTATAAAGACAGCACAGCGACCAATTTTTAATTTTGTAGTGAAAAAAAACCAAGGTCTTCGTTGGGAATCGAACCCACAACCCCCATACTGACAAGCTAGTACACTACTTACTAGCCTATAGGGGCACCCTATTTTTTAATTGTGGCAACACCAAAAACATGATTGTTTTGACATATGGTTTTTTGACGTATACCTAGTAGCTGCATCGGCAATTGTTATAATGAATTCAATTTCGCTCGAAAATCGCATTAAAATAATTAAAATCGACTACGAAAATAGCGGTTCTGTTAAAGTTACATTTCGTAAAATTCGTGATTTTTTTTGACAACATAGCCATCCTTCTGCGACCGCTCTTAAGATATCGGTCATTAAATTTGAGTTGACCGACTCGATACAAAATATGGGCACAACAACGTGTGTTCGACAGCATTGTTCAACTGAACATTTGTCAACCTCAACGTTCTCAACAAATGGGGTTATCCAAAACCACCACATGGCGAATTTTGCGTAAGGATTTGTTTTTGAAGCCGTAGAGCCGCTCGATTTATTCAGGAGCAACCGGCTGGTTTTTCTGGAAAAATCATTTTTTTTTAGACAAAACGCATTTTCACTTGTCAGAGTATGTCAAGAAGCAAAATTTCCGTATTTGGGCTTCTGAAAATCCTCGAGCGATTGTTGAGAAGCCTTTGCATGGTCAACGTTTCACTGGTATGGTGCGGTATGTGATCTGGAGGCCTAATTGAGCCTCCGTTTTTTTAAGATCGGGCTGGAAATGTGCTAACGGCCAATGAATCACACTTTCACGAGATACTGACAACTCAATTTTGGCCTATTATTGACGACGTGCATATCACTGATATATGGTTTCAACAGGATGGGACCACATGTCACACAGCCAATGAAACGATAAATTTATTGCAAATCGAATTTCCCTATCTAATATTCTCACGACAATCAGATCGCGTGATTTAACACCACTGGATTGTCTTTTATGGGGCTTTGTTAAGGCCATAGTCTATACGGAGCCAATCGACTCGATTTAAACCTTAAAACTCAAAATCCGTGATGTGATCAACGAAAAGTGATTAAAAACTTTGATGAAAAATTCGACATCTATAAGCATGGTCGTGGTGGACATTTGCTGACATATGGTTTCAACAGAATGGAGCCACATGTCACACAGCCAATAAAACGATCAATTTATTGCAAAACAAATTTCCTGATCGCATAATTTCACGTCAATCATTACTGGATTATTTTTAAGAGCAGAGTCTGTACGAAGCTAATCGAATCGATTTCAGCCTAAAAATTCAAAATCCATGATGTGGACTGCCATTTGCCAAAAAGTGTATAAAAACTTTGATAAAATAATCAACATCTATCAGCGTGGTCGTGGTAGACATTTGCCAGATATCATTTTTCATTCATAATTGCCGAACATTTCTATTCGTAATGCAATCTAATCTTAATTTTTTGTTTTAGTTTGTTTTCGAAAATGAACTGCTTGTTGAAAAACCCTTTATAATTCGTATTAAATAATATTATAGACTACTAAAAATAAAATATTTTTAATACAAATTTATTTGAGTTGTTTTTTAACGGCTTTATGTATAACAAATAATAAACAAGAGATTAACGTGTGACGAAACTAAGCAGGGACCTGCACTTTAATTTGATCCCATAAGGATTCACAAAATGTCGTCCCTGCCGTAAGAGTGATCCGTCCTCGGGCCTTCGATAGCTGTCAATAACAACTGCGATATTTAGAATTAAGCGCTTGTTTTTCAGCCTTTGAAATATTTTAAAGATGGAGTAGCCACTGCTGCTTGTTATATTGCAAGTTTTCAACAGTCATCTTTCGAAGATATGATACGTCTTGAACTCGCTGCCAAACTTGGTATTTTCTTTATCGTGCCTTTCTGATTTTTGTACACGGAACTATTTATTTGAATATCGTCGTCATAGGCAAGTAAGTAGGTTCTTATATGTAGCTATTAATAGGGACAATAATCTGTTAAGACTTTAAATGCCAGACCGTTCGATAAAAAAAAAACACAATAAAGTTGCAGTTGAGACCTTAATACCTTTCAAAAGTTACTTTACGCAACATTGTTTTAGCAAATTATAAAAGCCGTAGAAATTAGGGATCATAATGGTGGCTTTGGTTTATCGCTAATCACATTTCAAAATATCGTTTTAATTATTTTTGAAAATTTCAAGTCTAGATTTTAAATAAAAACTAAAGTGCTTAAATACAAAGAATAACGTTAGATAAATGTAAAATGTGTAAAACGTATTCGCTAATACAGTGATCTCGCAGAAACGTGAACTAAATTTTACCAAGGGTGTTCACGTTTTCGATTTTGTTTACGTTTTAGATTGCATATTTTCTATAACATATTTTAGTCTCTTTTTATCTTTTATTTAATTTAAAATAAAGTGCGTTATTTTTCACATATGAGACATGTTTTGATTCTACTTTTTGTAAGTTCCTGCCATATTTTAATATATGTACTATGCTACTATGGGCTGCAAAAGGGTTTCTAAGCTACTAATGTCCAAAAATGGAAAGATCACTGATCCGTTTTCCACGCTCCGAAAATGTATTATAACCACATTTCGAAATTGCATCTTCTTTGTTTCTTATTGAACAAATCGTCGATTTGACGACATTATACTTTTTCGACAAACCAGTTACAGGTGAACCCTTCCATAAAAGCTCTAAAATATCTGACACTTTTGGTTTTTTATTAGACATATTTTCAATAAAAATATTTTTAGAGATCACTTGTTTATGTTATTTATATGCATAGTCAGGACAGAGAGATGCTTCCAGTAGAACCAAACTACTTATCCTGCAACAGAAGTTGTTTACAACAAACAAACTATGAGATTCTACTGCGGGGAATCCCAAAATGTTTAAAATTGAATTTTAACGTTCGATAAAAAGTTCACGTTTTAGACCCTTCAGCCTTTGTTCACGTTTTAGAGTAGTCAATGTAAAAAAAAAATATTCATGTTTTTGGATGTTCACGTTATTGGGTGTTCACGTTTCTGCGAGTTCACTGTAGTTAAAAACATAATGAAGAAGACTGAAATTTAAGAAACCTTAAAAAAGCCCAAAATTTGATAATGAAAATAAGTTTAGGAATAAGAAAATAGTCTAGGCCAGCAGAGTTTAGCTTGTTTATCAGTATGCTTACAAAAGTAAGGTTAGGAAAAATGGTTCGTTTTCAATATATTTTTTTTTAAATACCAAATGAGCAGAAAAAAATATGTATTTTCTCATAATTTATATTAAACAATATTACTAAAACCTAAAAAGCACGATGCCAACAAAGTTTGTTTAAGGAAAAAAATAAAATTTCAAAAGTTTTGAAAATCACCGAAATAAAATATATCACACAGTTAAATTTAAGAGCCATTAACTTACCGTGTATCGTTTCTCAAGCATAATCGCATCATTATCAGCAAATGTGCGATTATTTTTGACAATTTGTGTTAGATTTTCAATTTCCATGATGATGTGGGTGGTTGTTTCTTTTTTTTTTTTTTTGGTTTTTTTGTCACGACACTAAAAATTCACTTAAAAAATTAACAACTCGACCACTTATTTTGTTCTAGAGTTTTAGACAAATGAACAAATTTTATATAAAACCATAAAGTGACAAGAAAATGTATTTATTAAGGTGAATTTATAATGACAACAATTGTCAAATGTATTTTTACTACACAAATTTATCTAATTTGTTTATTGTTTTGTTTTTAGTTTTGACTTAATTTTACTCTTCTTGATTTTGTATCTCTTAAATTTGTAGTCTTGGCTATTTTGTTTTTTTTGCAACAAAATTGAGTGAAGAAGTCATTCACTTGTAAAACGTATCTGGCAATAATATGCAGGAGAAATTTTTTTCTTTACCAAATATTTGTTTATATTAACACTTATTTTTGTTTAATACTTAATGCTTTATTTGTTCTACAAATATTGTTAAAAAAAAGTTATAAAAATCCTTAAGGTGTTTGCAGGATTTATTTTTGAAATAAAGTTGAATGGTTTCTAAACACAATCGTTTGATTCACTTTGATAATGACTGAATGAATGAATGTCAACTTTATATAGCGTTTAGTTTTATAGGAATATTCTTTTTGTTTATATATAAATATATACATACACATATTTATATACATATATATATATATATATATATATTCTAAACATTTCAACTGTTCTCTTACAAACAGATTTTTATTTAAAACAAAAAAAATAAAAATTATATTGTTTTTGTATTTAACCAATACTTTTTATTTATATTTCTTTTTTACTTTTTTGTTTGTTTGCTTTTTGTCTTATAGATATACATTGCTTGTATGGTTTCCGGCGATTTTTTGTATTTGCAACTAAAAACATACTTTAAACAAAGTTAGCTGTATAAGTACGCGAGTGAGTCTTAACTAACTGGTCACGATTGCTTTTCACTCTGTGTAGAAATGTGACGGAACAAAAAACAAAAAACAAACAAAAAAAAACACAGGCCGGCTTTTAACAAAAATAAATAGAAAAATTTTATGGAATAAAATTAAAGAGCACGCGCTCAAGGAGAATTTTTCTAGACGGAAAATTTTGTTTTTGTTTACAAAAAAAGAAAAAAAAACAAACTCACACTCATACCAAACAATAGCATTTTATTCCTCACGAGCGAGAGAGATGTTTGTATAGATATTCTGCGCTGTGGGATTGTTTTTGTATGCCAGGCATGGATAGAGCTGTACAATACACTTTTTTTTATATAAAAGCCAAAAAGTACTATTTAGTAATAAATAATTTTAAAAAGTGTAGCTTGAACATTGAACCACTTTGAACGTTAAGTTTTAATATTGCGTTAAACTAAAATTATTTTCAGTTTTGTTCGACCTTTTTTTTTCTATTAAAAAATAATTTCCTGAAAAAGCTTTCCACAGGAAAGCGAAATATCGAGAGAAAAAAATAAATCTTTATAATTTAAAGGACCGTTTATAAGATTAAGATTAAGGTTAAATTAAAATTTATATCGATAATTTGCTGCAAGCGAAAATTTCTTTGTTGATCTTGCCGAAATATTCTTCAAGTTCATGATTTGTCACAAACTTAAAGTGTAAAATAATACGCAAGAAAATTTGATATACCATTTTTACACACCACTTTTAGACATTTGAAATCCCATAAGACAACATTATTTAGAAATTTTTCAAAATTTCTAAGATTTCTCATTTTTGTTTTCGTTTCAAAAGCTAATGAATAAAACAACGACAACTTTTGCTGGGCAATGAAACATACCAATAGCATTTATTTAATTTTATTTTATCGGAAGTATGAATGATTTTTCGACAATCACTACAATTCAATGAAAATCTTAAGACTCTGGCTTTAGTGTCACACTTCGGTCCCATAAAAAAAAAAAAACATAACAGAGTTTTCAATGTATAAATTCTGCAGATAAAAACAGGTGGTCTGCAAAGGCTTGGAAAAACTATAAACTTTTTTATACATATATCTCATCTGAAATTTTTTACAGAGAAGACTTGATATGCGTGATAAGGTTTGCATCTGCACCGGCAGTGAGCCATAATCAGATGGTGGCCATTACCACTGTGAATGGTATGTAGCGCCATTCTCGCCCTAGAAGGTCTTCGAATCCGTGCATTCTCCGGTCACTCCTAGTTGCAATTTTAAAAGCTCGAAGTATGTCGCAGCCTTTACTCCTTGCTTTAGAGTTGGAGACTTTCCAACTATTGGTCTAGAACGCATGAAGCTTAATATAATAAAGAACACGACGGCATTCATACTCACTGGACCTGCACCATTCATTGTGTTCATTGTGAATGATCCGACCCACAAACTCTCACGAGGGCCTCGAAACCACAACCACCACGATACTCCCATATAGAGGCCAACCTCAATAAACAGCCATAGAACAGCTAAATGTCTAAAGAGACAAATAGTGAACTCTGGAAGCCTACTGATTCCCGTGGAAATATAGTGGATTGTCCAGATGGCTTCTACTAGCCTTTAAGGGGCCTGGGCTCCCTTTTACCCCGCAAGACACCAGTCTAGATGGAATAGTAGGCTCCAAAAAGACTATCATGTGCCCCCGGGGGAAGAAGACTTGATATGTATTAATTCATTGTTAAGTTGCTTAAATTTAAGAAACTTTCACAATTTTGTTTTAATAAGATTCTAAGATTGATGGCAGAATAAGCGCAACAAACGAAGCTATAATACTACGCTACAACAGGCTATAAACCACTGAATTAATGGTGACTTCCTAGCTTTCCTGTCTGAATAATGGTGCAACTCCATACATCATTTCGGAGAAAGTGGTAGTGGTGGCTCTATATATGTCCAAGGCGTTTGATAAAGTGTGGCATGATATACTTGTGTCCAAACTTGGCACTTTTAGTGTCGGTGATAATTTCTCCAGATTTATATAGAATTTTCTCAGGAATCGCCCTATACTTGTTATAGATGGGATTTCATCACACGAGTTCAAGATTAATTCAGGGGTACCGCAAGGTACCGTTCTTTCTCCTACCCTATTTTTTATTTTTCTAAATGAGCTTCTTTGTCAAACTTTTAACCCTACATACTTTTTGGCAGATGAGAGCATCATTTGTCATTCGCACTCATTTGGTAATAGCACGAACCAGTTAGAGGTGAGTTCCAAAAGGCATGAACATGCATAATACGCTCAATCACGATCTCGCAACAATCTTAGAATGGGGTCGTGTGCATAGATTCGATTTGAATACGCGTAAGACGCACTGTTGCATGCTTACGCATAGATCTGTGTTCGGAAATGATACTGTTACTATGGACGATATAAGTATTACGGAACCGAAAGCTGTTGATGTTCTTGGCATGAAAATTCAGTGTGATGTTCGATGAACTAAGCACATTTTTTAAGTATCTAAAGCAGCTTTCAAGTGCCTCAGTTTTTTTGTTAAACGACATAAGAGATACTTCACTCCATGCGATTTTAATACTATTTATACCAACTATATCCGTCCAAAAATGGAATACAGTTCTTATGTATGGGCCGGCGCTCCAAAGTCTATTTTGAAGTTACAGCAGATGGCCAAGATACTCATTGGGCACAGTAGGGTATCCTACTCTATTGGTTTCCTAGAGCATCGGCGCAATGTGGGATGTAATTCACTGTTTTATCGTTACTACAATGGTAAGTGCGCGAATGCGTTTAACTCGATTTTCGTTGAGAGTGAGTCGCACTACGCATTACAGGGAAAATTCTTTTTTTTTAGCAGAACAGTCCGTGTGTGGAATAAAATCCCTCCACAGGTCTTTTCTGTTCCTTTCAATGTACGAACGTATAAAGTGAATGTCCTCCCTATAACCTAATTTCCTAGTTCTGGCACAATGCACTGCATGTGCAGGGATCATCCCCTGAGTGCTGGTCCTCAAAAAATGTATACACGTAACTAAAGGTTGACTTATACCTGCTTTCATTAAATGCTGCAGTACTCTAATGAAATAAGGGAACTTGTTCCCATTAATCGCACGTTTTTGCGTTTAACGCGATTTACGTTGAAAACTCACATGCAGTTGTGGGTGATTGGCCAGTGCATCGCACTACGGATTACAGGAAAAAATCGTTTTTTAGCAAAGCAGTTCGTATCTGGAATATACTCCCTCCAGAGGTCTTTCCTGTCACTTTCAATGTGGGAAATTTCAAATCGAATGTCCACCCACACCACTACACCCTATTATGTTGCCGTTTTTGGCAACAAGGACATAATCAATTTTTAGTTCACATCTTGTACAAAATAGAAGAAACAAATATGCACTGCTTCTGAGTTTCTGCTGGGTTACCATTGTTTCAAACTATTAAATACACCATATTAGACTATGTTGCTTAAACCAATATATGGTGGCATAAAAAGTGACTATATGCTGGAATTTGGTGTTATATAGCTGTAACTAGAAATTTAACTCAATATTAAACTATGGTCAACAAAATAAAAATTTTTTAAAGTACGTGTTTTGCTAAGCAAATAGAGTTTTACAACCCTGGCTCATACTTGTATTTCAAACAAAATCAAAACAAACAGCAACAAAAAATGTTTATTCAACCTCAACAACTGTTGTTTAAACTTACCAATCTAGATGATTTTTTTTCTTGTAAATTCCACATGAAAAATATATGTGTTCAGTTTGTTTGCTTGTCTGTTTAGTACAACTTTTTCCCTAAAGTATTTGCAATTTGTAATCACAGTTACTAAAGTCCTCAATAATTGGGATTGATACCTAAATCTAATGGCATGCAAGCCTCATTCGTATGCCTCATCTGTCAGATTGTAAGTATGTGTCTTTAGTACCAAATTATGAAAAAGCGTTTATTGCTTATGTTGCATAAGTAATTATGTTGTGTACAACCAATTTTAAATTCACGACAATTTTAAATCTTTCGTTTTAAGTTATTGGTTGTTCGAAAACAACCAATTTTTCGGAGAGTTATTGTTTAACAACAATGTCATTAAATTTGTATTTATTGGTCGTTAGTGGCCTTTCAAATTTTCACAGTGCCTTGCCAAGTGAAATAATTAAAAGCTTGGTTAACAAATCCAAATGCCTAAAATCTAAATTTAACGCCGTTAGTTTTTCCATGAAATCAAATTAGTCTTTTTGATAATTGGTGGCCATCAAAATTGTTCAAAAATTGTAAGCGAAGTGAATGCACATAGTTAATGAAAAATTCACTGAAATACCCAAATAAAGGGTTTTCCAACAAAAAGTCTGTTTTCTAAAACAAAAAATTTAGATTAAGATGATTCACATTTTCACATTGTATTATGACGAGAAAAGTTCGGCGATTATTATTGAAAAATAATATCTGGCAAATGTCCAGTATGACCACGCTGACATATTTCGATCAAAGTTTTTAATCACTCTTTTGCAAAATAGCGGTCCTATTTCGTTAACCGCAGGACGGATTTTGAGTTTTAAGGCTGAAATCAATTCAATTGGCTCCGTGTAGACTCTGTCCTTTACATAATCCCACAAAAACCACACGAACTGGCTGGCCACTTAACTACTGATTGTGGTGAAATTATCCGATCGTGAAATTTGGTTTGCAATAAGTTAATATTTTCAGCGGCTGTGTGACATGCGGCACCGTCCTGTTGAAACCACGTGTCAGTGATATCCATGTCGTCTCGCGATAGAAGCCCAAATGCGACAATACGACGATGTGAATGACGTGATAAGGTTTACATCTGCACCTGGCCGTGGGCCTAATCAGATGGTGGCCATTACCACAGTGGGTGGTATATATCACCATCCTCGCCCTAGAAGGCCTTAAGATACGTATATTCTCCGGTCACTCCTAGTAGCAATTTCGAAAGCCGAAGTAGGCCGCAGCCTTCACTCCTTGCTTAAGAGTTGGAGACTTTCCAACTCTTGGTACAGAACGCATGAAGCTTAATATAATTAAGAACACGACGGCATTCATACTCACTGGACCTGAACCATTTATTGTGTTCATTTTGAATGATCCGACCCACAAACTCTCACGAGGGTCTCGAAACCACAACCACCACGATACTCCCATAAAGGGGCCAACCTCAATAACCAGCCAGAGAACAGCTAAATGTCTAAAGAGACAAATAGCGAACTCTGCGAGCTCACTGATTCCCGTGGAAATATAGTGGATTGTGCAGGTGACTCCTACTAGCCTTTGAGGGGCCTGGGCTCCCTTTTACCCCGCAAGACACCAGTCTAAATGGAATAGTAGGTTACAAAAAGACTATCATGTGCCCCCGGGGGAACTGTGGATGGTATGTAGCGCTATCCTCGCCCTAGAAGGCGTTCAGATACATTTATCCTCCGGTCACTCCTAGTTGTAATTTCGAAAGCCCGGAGTAGGCCGCAGCCTTCACTCGTTGCAAAAGAGTTGAAGACTATCCAACTCCTGGTCCAGAACGCATGAAGTTTAATATAATTAAGAACACGGCGGCATTCATACTCACTGGACCTGGACCATTCATTGTGTTCATTGTGAATAATCCGACCCACAAACTCAAACGGGGGCTTCGAAACACACAGCCACCACGATACTCCCGAAGGGACAAATAGCGGAACTCTGGGGACTCACTGATTCCCGTGGAAACATAGTGGATTGTCCAGTTGACTCCTACTAGCCTTGAAGGGGACTGGGCTCCCTTTTAACCCGCAAGACACAAGTCTAGATGGCTGTTGTAGGGACCATAAATACTATCATGTACTCCCGGGGGGAACGGCGATGTGAATTGATGTGATTTGATTTACATCCGCACCTGGCCATGAAGCCTTAATCAGATGGTGGACCAAACCACTGCATAATTTGGAACGTCATGCTCGTCCTAGGAAGCCGAAGCTATAATTCTATGCAACAGAACTTTCTAATTGCAACTTCGATGATTCTAGAGCAGGGCTGCAAATCATCCCTCCTTGCTTAAGAGTTGGAGACTTTCCAACTCCTGTCCAGAACACATGTCTAGCATACTCACTGGATCTGGGAACATTTCACCAGGTAGGTGTTATTAAAGGTGAAATGAATCCGGCCACCATTAAAAGCTGACCTGTCTGTTATCGGGCCGCGAAACCACAACCACCACGTTACTCCCATATAGGGGCCAACCTCAATAACCAGCCAGAGAACTATTAAAAGTCTAAAGAGACAAATAATGAACTCTGCGAGCTCACTGATCCCCTTGAAAATATAGGGGAGTTTCCAGGTGAACCCCTGCTGCTTTCAGGGGACTGGGCTCCCTTTTTCCCCAGTTGCACTGTGTCTAGATAGTGGAATTCTATAAAGACCATATTTATGGGCCCCCGGGGGAACGGCGATGCGAATGGTCGATCGGCCAGTTAAACCTTGTAAGGCTTCAAATTGAAATCCTTATCCTGTCGCCTCAAACTTTACGACTAAATTGTTAATAGTGGTCTCAGAAGGACGATTATGTTGTCTGAAAATATCACAAATTTTACGAAAAGTAACTTTAACAGATAACAGTGGATTTTAATTATTTTAATACGATTTTTGTGCGAAATTGAATTCATTGTAAGAAAAATAAATGTCAAAAATATCTTTTTATTGGTGTTGTGACAATTGAAAAACAAACTGTTTGCTGAAAAACCCGACATTAATATTAAATTTCATTCAAGTTTTTATTTAATAGCAGTAGATTATTAACTTTTATAACAATAAATACATATTAAATATTTCAATATCAATATTTAATTAAAATAACAATAATTTGAAAACTAGACGTGATAGAAAAAAATCTATGGACAGGTTTCAGAATTCACCACACAACAGTCTATTTAAATCACATAACGAACAGTTTTTTTAGTACTTCACATAAATAAGTCTTGGTCTTTTTTGTAGAAAGTTTACACTTTTCCAATTTACTTTCAACAATAGAGACAAGAGATTTGCAATATGGGAAAAAGATCCGTGGAATAAATACCTTCGACCACTATTGCAAACTTAATTTAAGTTTATGTTTTGAGATTTATGTAAATTCTAGTCATGTTAGTCATGTTACACAACGTCGTTAGTGCCATTTAGTCAATTTTTACTCACATGTCGTCGGTATGTCTTGAAATGCTTAATTAGTCAATTTTATGACGAGTTATATTTGTTGGTCAGATGTTCACGTTAATCAAATCACTAGCAGTAATTCTGGCGCCTTAGCTTTTTCCTCTGTTTATTTATTTTTTGTTTCTGTTTACAATTGTGTTTTACTAACAACAACATCAATCAATTACGAGTGTATGAAAAGTGTAAGAAACATCTTAAAATAAACACTATTGTATTTAATTAAGTTTATGTACGTGATAATTACGTTATTAAATTGACAAAGTTGAAATTAAATTTAGTTTAAGGAAAACATTTTACGAATGGCATGCGACATACATTTGTATTTGTAAATTGATTATGTCAAATAAATTATTTTTAATTATATTTAATGTATTAAAGAAAATATAAATTGTTATTTAACAAATAGGATACTATTTGCCTTTATTTTTGCATATTCAGGTGAAATAATTAATTTAATTATTTTATTATTATTTAATTTAATTAATTTAATTTTTTATTATTAAAATTATTAAATTAAATTCATACAACTAATTAACAAACTTGTTGTTGATTGGAATGGACAAGATCTGAAGATATATTTCATGTGTGAATCATCACCAGAACAAGAGACATCCGCCCAACCTCTGGATTTTAGTGATTTAGCCTGGGATTTTGTATTACCTAAACTGAGTGATATTGAAGTGGGTAGATCTAGATTGAATCTGATCTGATTGATTGTCGGTAAATTCCTTTGAAGCTTTTACAATTGCCTTAATGGAACGTAATTAAATAACAGCTAATATTGATATTGCCATTTTCCGTCCTAACTGGCTGGTTTGTATTCGATGACGAGCGCTTTCGATGCGAATGCATCATTCTCAAACCGCGTTTTAGTTTGTACTGGTGAGTCAGTGTTGGCGTTCAGGCAGTTCTGTTATTAGGTTCGTAGGTAAGCAGAATGCCAGCTACCTGGCATTTGTATGCAAAGTGAATTTATCGATACCTCCGTCTTTTACTATTATGTAGGTACGTGTGTCCGTCTGAGGGTGTTTTTCGTTTGCCCGTTTGCATGAGTAGTTTCAATGATGTGAAAATTGTGTCTGAGGTCGTGCTTACTTGTTCGTTTATAATGTCGTTGTTGAATGTCTAGAATGTCTAGTCTTCGTCCTTTTTTGCTAGGATGTAATAATGTCATACATTCATCTATTTCCCTTGGTGTGTGTCCGTGAGTGTCAAGGTGTAATGCAAAGTTTGAATCTTCTCTTTTCCGTTTGTATGAGCGTATGTGTTCTGTAAACCTTGTTTTTAATGTTCGTCCAGTTTGCCCTATATAGGTTCGTTTGCAGGTACAGGTAAGTCTACAATACCCCGCTGGAATTAAATTTGTCAGTGTTTTCTGTCGTTGTGCTGAGATAATGCCTGAGGGTGTTTCCACTTTTTAATGCAGTGGTTACTCCTTCTTTGTGAAAAAGGTTAGTTAGTCTGTATATTTCTGGTCATGTGTAGGTAAAGGTGTGCCGTCATGTTATATCAGCTGTCTCTTTGTCTTCTCTATTTCTGTTCGTAGTGTTGTATTGTCTAAGTAGTTTATCAATGGTAGTGGTTTTGTAGTCGTTATTTATAGCTGTGGCGTAGATTGTGTCGAGTTCTTTTTTGTACTTATCTGGAGTAAATGGAATTATCTTAAGCCTGTGTATCATATGTCTAAACGCTGCTAGTTTGTGTTGGGTAGGGTGGTTTGAGGCGTTGTGGCTTTCGATTACTAACAAAGACCTTGGCTTTTTTCACCACAAATAAGAATTGACTGTCGGTGGGGCTGCTCAGTGATGAAGGCATAGTCAATGGTCACTAAGCTGTACAGTTAATTTCCGTAACGAACCTTATACTTTCACCACCTGTCGCATCCCTACTCTATCCCTTTCCTAAAGAATGTAGCACGGTAATTGACTAAATAGGCATTGTTGCCTGAAGAGCTACTTCGCTAAAAAAAAATCTTTATTTTTTCATGGTAAAAATAATAAAAATAATAAGAGACGTAAAATTTCTAACCCGTCCTCCTCGTGATGCGGACTGCGGACCTGGGCAGTAAACTAGTATACTAACTGGTCCAGCTGTCCGGGAAGCAAATGGGGCTCTTGGAAATTGGTTGAGGATGCTTCTGCATCCACCACTTACCCGGTTCGCCGCTGATGAAGCAAATATAAAAAGATGTGAAAGGATTTGAAACGCAGCGCCCCGTCCTTGCATGGCGGCACACCAGCTTTTAGCACTGGAGCTGGTTTGATGTGGGAAATGTATTACCTGTGCCTATCCGAAGACGTGTTAATGGTTGCGGCGCTTAACTCTCACTCATGGCGACGGAAAACATTCCACCTGGAGGTGAAGGCTTGGACATGGCCCCGCCGCGTCCCAACAAATAGGCCAAGGCATGAAGTGGTCAAGGGATATACCCGAGACGGACTGAAACTATATAGAGTTCCTCAGCATGTAGACTTTCGGTCTATGCCTAAAAAAGAAAAAAACAACCCCCATGCCGTCTGGGCAATGTTGGCAAAGCTTCCACCTTGGCTAAATACAGCCCGGTGGTCGTATTATGGCACCTCGTGTGCGAGAGATCAACAAACACACAATAATAATAATATATAAAAAAAACAAAAATAAAAACCAAATACTTATGAATTAAAAACCAATTGTGATTAAAAAAAACCTTTACTGTCAGCCTTTAGCATATAATTCTACTTTTACCTGATATTTGACATTGTGTGTTTAACGTGTTTAATTTTTAAAATTGTCTTCCTTTTTTCTGAAGAGTTGTCTTGACAAATATCCAGTAATGGATTCTGAGACTGAATACGGCCCTCTTAACAAATATCGAATGTTTAACTGACGTAGACGCTCCTTGAAATTCTTGCTTTGTTTAAAGCAAATAATTTCTTGCATTTTACTAGGTTTTGGATCCTAATTTTTGTTACTTTTATTTTCGAATAATAAAATTTTTTTTATTTATTTTGAGTTTTTAAAAATCCGTGAACACCAACGTAATAGAAGACAGCAAGGAGAATAAGTTATTATTTATGACTATTTGAATATTTACAGTCAATTCTTCGATTTTACACAAAAAACCTTTTCAAACTACAGCAAATTATTCAAAAAATATTTAAGTTTAAATTAATAATTTTATTTTAAGTTTTAATTATTTTGTTATTGTACTAATTGCGGTTTCTGTATGTGTATGCAACTTTCCTTTATGCTGCGTTTTTTTTTTTCTTTTAATTTTCATCGTCA
This sequence comes from Trichopoda pennipes, assembly GCA_030448955.1. Taxonomy (NCBI): domain Eukaryota; kingdom Metazoa; phylum Arthropoda; class Insecta; order Diptera; family Tachinidae; genus Trichopoda; species Trichopoda pennipes. The sequence goes on from JASKUP010000012.1 coordinate 20,214,892, forward strand.
TTTTGTAATTTCATTGACGATGTGATATCATCCAGAAGCTTAAGGTCAATATTTTTCAATGTGTAATAGTTTATAAATTTTTACATTGATAACTTTTTCTAAACTATTTTCTAAACTAACTACGAAAAATTATGCTGAAATTGATTTAATTTGTTTTAAACATAATTTTGCCTTAGTATTAAACTGCCTTCATATTGAATGTACTATTTTTCCTTACTCCTGACACTAGTAAAATGAAAAATCATTTACAAGAATTGTTTAACATGTGCAGTGTATGGAAATAATTCACTTGGAGCTAAATGATAAACTGTAAATCTTTAAAAATACTAAAGTTTTTTGTTAAATCACTATCAATAAGACAGATGTAGTGCAAAAACTGTCATGAGTGCTAAATGAGTGCTGAATTTGTTCCTACAATCAATATCAATAGATGCATACTCTTACCAAACTTTAGTAAGTGATCATAAAAGGTTTTAGATAAATGAATATATCTGTAATATAAAAAGAAGTCGGGTTTTCCTTCCTGACGCTATAACTTCAAAACACACAAAATGATTTCCACGGTTTTTGCATTCGTTGGAAAGGGCTCCGTGAGAAAATTCAGCAAAAATTTCAAGAGAAAAGCAGGAAAACAGTAAAATTCATTTTTCACATACAGCGTCATCTCTGATACATAGCATGTACTACAACGGCGCCAGTACGTGCTGTGTGAGCATCCCTCACGAAAATAAGTACGTTTCATTTTAAGTAGATGACGCCGTGCGCTAGGTCGCATGTATACTGTTCATCCTAGAAGTGATGAATGTTTTTATTTGCGACTGCTGTTGGTAAATGTACGTGGACCACAATCATTTGCGCATTTAAAAATTATGAATGGCCACCAATGCCAAACATATCGAGAAGCATGTCAACTATTGGGTTTGCTGGAGAACGATTCTCATTGGGATTTAACACTTGCGGATTCAGGTGTTTCATCAAATGGGTACCAAATACGAACGCTGTTCGCAATTATCATCACCACATGTTTCCCTTCACAACCAATTCAGTTATGGAACAAATGCAAACACGACATACGTGAAGATATCTTGCATCGCTTGCGCATTCGAACGAATAATCCCAACACGCAAATTACCGATAAAAATATAAAATGAAGGATCGATTCTGCTTGAGGATCAATGCTTGACTATTGAAAACAAGCTACTGATTGAAGTAGGAATGATTGCGCCAAATCGATCGATGCACGATGCATTCAACCAAGAATTAAATCGGGAGCTGCAATACAATGTTATCAACATTGCAGGAATTCGTTCGAAATAATGTGCCGTTGCTGAATGAACAGCAAAAACAAGTATACGAAACATTTATGCAAGCGATGGACAATAATACTGGTGGTCTCTTCTCCCTGGACGCATCAGGAGGAACAGGGAAAATTTTTGTCATTTCATTGATTTTGGCCACTTTTCGATCAAGATGTGATGTAGCTTTGGCGTTATCCAAAACCACCACATAGCGGATGTTGTGTAATTTTGCCTTACAAGGTTCAGCTGGTGCATGAATTGAAGCCAATCGACCATTCACATCACCATCCCCCCCCACCCCCCGGGGACATTTATCGGTCTTTATAGAATACTTGACTATCTAGACCTGTGCAACTGGGGGAAAAAGGGAGCCCAGTCCCCTGAAGACAGGCAGGGAGTCAACTGGAAACTCCTCTTTATTTCCACGGGATTCAGTAAGCCCCAGAGTTCCGTTATTTGTCTCTTTAGACATTTAACTGTTCTCTGGCTGATTATTGAGGTTGGCCCCTATATGGGAGTATCGTGGTGGTTGTGGTTCCGCGGCCCCATATCAGGTTTGTTGTTTAATATGGTGGCCAGGATCATTTCACCGTTAATGACACCCTCGGTGAAAGATATAGTCCAGTGAGCATGCTAGACATGTGTTCTGGACAGGAGTTGGATAGTCTCCAACTCTTCAGCAACGAGTGATAATTTGCAGCCCTGCTCTGGAATCATTAAAGTTGCAACTAGGAGAGACCTGTTGCTAGAATTAGTCTTCAGCTTCCTAGGACGAGCATGACGTTCCTATTTATGCACAGTGGTTGACCACCATCTGATTTAAGACTACATAGTCAGGCGCAGATGTAAATCATATCACGCAATTTCCCGATCTAGTACAATGGGAAAATTGTTGATGCAATGCAAGCTCATTTCTTGAGATGAGTGCACAATGGCACATAAGAAATCACTTGAAGCACTTAACTTCACACTGAAGGATCTTCGGCGAAATAATAACATCTTTGGCGGCTTGATGATATTGTTGGCAGGCGATTTCAGGCAGACGTTGCCAGTAATTCCCCATGCAACGCCTTCAGATGAATTGAATGCTTACCTGAAGGCATCACCTTTGTGGAATAACGTAAAAACATTATCGCTAACCACTAATATGAGAGTTCAACTTCAAAATTATCAAAGTGCTGCACAATTTTCCAAACAATTGTTGGATGTTGGAAATGGAAAAGTCCCAGTTGATGCGACAGCTGGCTTAATTATTCTTACCAACGACTTTTGCCGAACAACTTTGGCCAGAACTTCTTCCACAAGACCATTTATGCCGCCGTACATATGCCAATAGGATGTTAAAGCTCGCCACGATTTGCATGAAAAAAATATAATGAGTGACGAGGCAGATTTTCATTTGAATGAATATGTGAATAAATAGAATATTCGATTCTGGGCAATGGCCAACCCTCAAATTATTCAACAGTCACCTTTGCATCAATTAAAAGTGGCAGTCTGGTGTGCAATTTTTGAAAATGAAAACGGCGTAACGGTAACTGTGAATGGGGAGCGATATCGTGATATGATTAAAAACTTTTTTCGCATGGAATTACTCTTCCACAATAAGTTATTTCAAGACATGGTAATGTTGATTGGCCTCCACGGTCGCCTGATTTGACTACTCTGGACTTCTTTTTGTGGGGATATCTAAAAAGCAAAGTTTACGCAAACAAACCAGAAACGCTTGAGCCATCCAAACAAAACATTCGTGATGAAATTAATAAAATACCGCGTGAAATGTGTGAGAATGTAATGAATAATGTGCTCAAAAGGGCTCGCATTTGTGAGGCTAACAGAGACGGTCATTTATCTGATATTGCGTTCCTTTCATAATTGCCGACATTAAATAAAACATATATCAATATGGTATCCATTCTCTTTCATTTAATCAAAAATTATAAACAAAGTAGTATAACTTCCCAGCGGACATACTGTATTCTGTAATTAGGAAAAATTTGAAAAAATGTACACGCTTTTAACTTCTTCTTGAATTTATTGCTTTGCTTAAAGCAATTAATTTGCTGCAGCTTATTCCATTTTCTTTAACCCAATTCTCTTTTGTTATTTTTGAATAATACATTTTTTTATATATATATTGTTACGTTTATACCTTTTATAAACGTTTTGTTGTGAGTTCTTTATTGCAAAATAAATAACAGCAGTTTTTAGAATTTTTAAATTAATAGAAATTTTATTTACTTTCACTACACAAAGTTGACAGTTCAGAACAATTTACTTAAATGCACGTCTTCCCTATTTATATTTGTCCATTTAAAGTCTAGAAGGTTTAAGAATTTTGTTGTTGTATGTTGTTTATTCGATGTATAGGCGCCTGTATGTCTGTGTGTATAGTTGTTTTTGTTCTTATGCTGATAAGGTTTCCGCTTGGGATTTATTTCAATACATTTGTTGTTGTCTTTTGTAGAAAAGGGTTTCTTGGAAAACGACGCAGATGGTAAACAACATGTATGTTTGTTGTTGTAAAATTAGTTTTTGCCTTGCATACGTGTATTTTATTTTCTTGCAGGCCAGGCAGTTAGTAAACAGCATATCAAATTGTAGTTGTGTGTGTACAAACTTCTACGCAGTTTGTAACCAGTAGTATGCTTTATTGCTTATTTTATTGCTTAATTATTTTCTTTTGTAGGAGCCTATGTGTTCTGTAAATCCTGTTTTTAGTGTTCTTCCAGTTTGCTCTAAGTAAGTTTATTTACAGATCCAAGTAAGTCTGTATACTCCGCTGGTGCTAAATTTGTCAGTTGTTTCTGTCAATGTCCAGAGTGTTTCCTGTTTTTAATTCTGTGAGTAAACTTTCTTAAACAAATCCTAACAACTTAGTACCAATTTTTGGTCATTTAGACATTAAAAATTTTAATAAATTTTAAAATTTTATAAATTAGATCTTCACATATTAAAATAATACAAGTGAATGTTGCATATATGAATGTATGTATGTATATCATTTATTTTCTTTGTAACAAAAACTCCCAAAATGTATGTAAGACTTTTGTACAGTGATTTGATATATGTGCGCGCATATGTACGTAACAGGTTTTTATAAAAAAAACAACAAAAAGATAATATTTTACTAAAAAAAAGCACAAAACAAAATATTCCAAATTAAAAAATCCCCTTCTTTTGAAAAATTCCGATTTTTCAATAATAAGAAATTTAGTCAAGTGAAATAAAATTAATTTCTAAAGTGTCAAAAAATATGAATAAATTAAAATGTTCAGATTTCAATAAATAATTTATAAATTAGCATTAATACATATTAAAACATAAATATTTTACCAACAATTTGTGTTAATTAAACAGTTAAAACTTCTACCATTTAAATATATACATAAATTAATTTTTTTTTAAAGATTGCATTTCTAAAACAAACAACCAAGCATACATACATAACGGATTTTCAATTTTAAGGCTGAAAGACTCTGTGCTTAACATAGCCCCACTAAAAATAATCCAGTGGTATAAAATCACTCGATCTGGCTGGCCACTTAACTGCTGATTGTCCACCTTGTTCCTAATTGAGTTGTTAGTATCTCGCGATAGTGTGATCCATTAACTGTTATCGCATATCCTACCTCATCTTCGAAAAAAACGGCCCAATTACGCCTCCAGACTACATAGCGTATAGTGACATGCAAAGGATTCTCAATAATCGCTCTAGAATTTTTAGAATCCCAAATGCGGCAATTTTTCTTGGTGACATACCTTGACAAGTGAAATGGGGGGCTTCGTCTGAAAAAATGATTTTTTCAGAAACATCAGCTAGTTGTTCTGACTGAATTGAGCGTATATACGGCAATATGAATGATGAGTCAGCTTCAATTCCTGCACCAGTTGAATCTTCTAAGTCTTTAAAGTCAAATCCTTTCGCAAAATTCGCCATGTGGTGGATTTAGATATCCCCAATTGTTAAGAACGTCGAGGAATTGACAAATTTAGAACAACTTCAACACTGTAGCTCACAGCTGCGGCGTTCTCTGTTGAACGACTCGGTCAAGCATGCGTTAGTGTTGTGTTCGCACATATTGTATTGAGCCTATTGACTCAAATTTAGCGACCAAATTCGTAATATGGTCTCAGAAGGACGATTATGTTGTTCGAAAATATCAAGAATTTTACTAAATGTTACTTTAACAGAACCACAATTTTCATAATGGATTTTAATTATTGTAACGCGATTTTTCTACTTAATTAAATTCATTGTAACAATTGCATCCACTACGAATACGTCAATAAACCTTATGTCAAAACTATCATGTTGTTGCTGTTGCCACAATTGAAAAACAAACTTGTTGTTGAAAACCCCAATATTTGGAAAATGAGAATTTCCGCATATGAGTTTTCTGAAAGGCATATCCTCGGGAAAGACAAAAATTTTTAATGTTCTCAATGAAATTTGCTGTCGCTATTACAAATTTATTTAATAATTTGTTTTAGTTTATTTTTTTAATGTAGTTTTGGATTTTTTTAATACTAAAATGTACAGAATGTGATAAGATTTACATCAGTACCACGCCATGTGGCCATAACCTAATGTTGGTCTTACCACAGGGTGTAGAAAAAAGCGTCCACGCACGCCATAAGACGCATACACATTAGGTGCATAGACGCCTTAGTTGCAATTTTCGAGTGGATGGTAGCAGGGCCGTGTCCCCACTACTTGCTTAAGAATTGGAGACTATTCAACTCCTGGTACTGTTACAAGCGCAACTAGGACATGCACTTGGATGTTAACGTTTTCTTTTCGTTAACACCTCTTCGGAACTTTTTCAAAGCCCAATTTAAACCACAGCCACCACGTTGCTCCCCGAGAGACCTCACCAACAACCAGAATAAGGCCGTAGCGCTGCGGGCAACTAATACCCATGGTAACAGTGTGTATCGCAAGCCACTGGTCGGTCTCCTGCTAGCCCAGGCGACTAATGTCGCCTTTTACCCCCGCACATGTCAAGATGGGAAAGAGATCCACCAAAACTGCGTGCCCCGGGAGGGGGGAGGGGGTGGGTACTAAAATATACAGTTTATAAAGTAGAAGTAAAGAGGAAAATCAAGCTTTAAGAACAATATTTAGAATTGGGAAGCACAAGAAAACAGGAACAAAGATTAGAAATATTTACGCGAGCCCAGCGCAAGAAAAATGAAGCCAATCTTACTATGCACTTCCGATCGATATAACTCCAGTATTCGACAAAAATGTAATTCCAGCCCCATGGAATGGAATAAAGAAGCCGAGCAGCTCCTTGAAAATGAACAAGGATCATATTTAAAGGAAAGTTTCACTTTCAAATCCGTATATTGGTTGGGTAGACGGCTTAATCTAGTAGGTAATTTTTTTAGTTTAGTTAACGTTACTATTTAGAAAAATACAATGCAAATCATTTTTTAAACTTTACTTTAAGAAGCTTGACTTTGAAGTTCATACATTAAATTAAAGCTTCAGATGTCTTTCATCGAATAAAAGCAATTTGATTAAAAAAATCCAAACCAGTCAAAAGTTATAGAATTTTAACCGTCAACTCACAAAATGTGTCATTTTCTCAACTGTTTTCTCTTACACGTTTTAAAGAGACAATGTTTGTTTGTGTGTTTCTGTAGCTGGGATCTTGCAAAATATAGAATGCGCTTGCTGGATTCAATATATCTGCAAGGCGTCCAACGCACAGTGGACCATTTTACGAGAAGGCGGTCAAAAATATATAACTTTTGAACGGTTCGTAATTTTGATACGCGGTTTCTTTGTCTACTAGGTAGGATCATAGGCTTTCGTTTAAGCTATAAAACCGGTTAGAAAAATAGTTGTGATAGGTTTAGAAATACATTTTAAGTTTTAGCTGATTTTTGGTACGAAAGTAAAGTATTAAAACTTGTTCAAAGAGTTTGTTTTATATAAAGTCTTATATTTTGATTTACGTTTAGAACTTATACTTATTAAAAACTTAAATTTAGTCAGATAGGGCCAAGCTTTGGCCCCAATGAAATTTTTAGTACGAAGGCCAAAGGTTGGTTTTTTGAAATAATTAGCTCATTAAGTAGCAAACAAAAAATATATTCATTGGTTCAAATTTACTTTAGATAAGGAGGTATTTAAGTCCAAAATAAACATAAATACTACTGGTATATGTAAACTTTTATTGTAAATTGATTAAAACTTTATTAATGTACAAAGAAATTTTCAAAGGATGAAATACATACAGATAACGCTTGTGTTTGTGTTTGGAAAAATTACTATTAATCAAACAACTTTAGTAAATTTGTCGTCTAAAATAGCCTTGATTTTCATATTCTAGAAGCATTTTAGCTTCTACGTCGAGTTCAATAGAAGTAGTTTTCCATTTATGCCGGATATTGGACATATAGGGATCTGATGTGCATAACAAAATAACAATCAAGTCTTCATTAGTAAAGTATCTAATCATAAAATGTTAACTTTATAAAAACTGTATGTCTGGCTGTGTAAAGCTCAGACATAAAAAATATATTCATTGGTTCAAATTTACTTTAGATAAGGAGGTATTTACGTCCAAAGTAAACATAATTATTAGTCGTATATGTAAAGTTTCATTGTAAATTGATTAATATTTTATTAATGTACAAAATGTTTGGAAAAATTACTATTAATCAAACAACTTTAGTAAATATTTCGTCTAAAATAGCATTGATTTTCATCTTCTAGAAGCGGTTTAGCTTCTACGTCTAGTTCAACAGAAGTAGTTTCCCATTTTTGCTGGATATTGGATATATAGGGATCTGATGTACATAATAAAATAACAATCAAGTCTTCATTAGTACAATATCTAGACTTGTTCTTGTGTTATGCTCACAAAAGAGTCTATAGTCTTTGTTTCGTTTTTCATGCGCCTCTTCAGGTAGATCTCCTATTGGTAGAATATTGTGTTGAATTATTTGCTCCCTATGGTACAAAAGTTTATGAACTGTGGATGTCATATATCTCCAAGAATATTTTTTGTTGTAAAGTATAGCTGTTTTTTTGCGTACTCTCCAAATGCTCATTTTGAATCACCCTGTTCGTTGTGATATAGTTAAAATAAAGTTTTATTTTTTGGCTCCCGAGGTATACTAGTAGCTACTTTCGAATGAACCTTAAAATTTTATAAATGGGGACCATGAAAACAAGGACTTTAGGCAGCCTTCTCGTAAAATGGGCCACTGTGCAACGGTAGTTAGAACTGAAGAGCGATTATTACTTTATTGTAGTATCACGCCCAGTATAAAATTGTTTTTAGTTTTGCTGTGTTGATTGAATATAATTCCTAGTTAGTCAATTTACAGCTTAAGATATAAGACTCTTGACTTGAGCAGTAGTGAAATGGCTGTTTTGATATGCTTTCCACCACATTAAAACATTTACAAAATTTTTTTTATGAGATTATCATAAAATATTTATGTTTAAAGGAATTTAGCACAAATTAACGTAAATTTATTTATTGTTTTTCTAAATTTGTATTAATAAAATGAAATTAAAATTTTGCCAGGAATTTAAGGGCTAAATTGCATTAAATTCTTTTTATTTTTATATATGAGACGTTTCAATTAACTGAGACCTTTTTCAATGCAAAATACATTACAGAATACATACATTTTTACACAATCTATGCGATAGGGTACAAAACTAGATGGATGAAAAATACAAACGAATGGAGCGTAAATTTACACAGCTAACAGAACAAACCGACAATCACAATAGGATGGAGTTTCATATCACACGTCAGAAACCTCACAGATATACGATTCAATGAAAACGAGACAAAACTAATGGAAAAAGGATTGAGACATAATTTACCTTTTGACAGAATACAGAAGACGATTGAAACACAGATTGTAGATGCTGAGGCAACTATCGCTCAATTACCAACCGATCGACAAGAACACATGAGACACAGAGTGGCCGACATACTTAAGAAAACGATAAAAGAACACAATAAAGCAAAAACGAATCCACATTACGGGACAATGACCTAACAATTACAAAGGCTGACAAAGGAAATACGACAGTAATAATGCACAAAAAAGATTATATAGACAAAACACAACAATTTATACAGCAGACCAACTGCACTAAATTTAGGAATAACCCAACTGAGGAAATACGCAACCTATTAAAACGCTGCAAAACTTTTACTGACGGAAAAGTATACATGTACATGAACATGAACGCTCAAAGGACAACCAAAAATGCACAAGGAAAACATACTAATGAGACCCATTATAAACTACAGACCTGCACCGGCATACCATCTAGCTAAACACCTCACCAGCGTACTTAAGGAAAGGATAAATTTACAAAACACATATACTATACGTAATACACAAGACCTGATTGATAAACTTAAGGACATTTAAAATAACCGAAAACACGCGACTCGTTTTCTATACTATATATGTACTTCAATACCAACACATGAAACCTTAGATATTCTACGCAACACACTAGACAATTTGTACGAAAGCCAATACATCGCTGATATTATAGATATTGCAAAAACGATAATAAAACAGAACTACTTTAGATTCAATAACAACTTTTACAAATTACCTCACGGACTCGGTATGGGAAACCCAACTTCCGCAATCTTCATGGAAATTTCCATGCAACATCTCAAATCACTACACGTAAAAACACTCATGGAAAAACACAAAATAACTCATTAGTATAGATACGTAAATGACATTATATGCATCCTCAAGCAAGACAACGGCGAACAAATTCTAAAAAACTTAAACACAATTCATGATAAGATTACATACACAATGGAAAAAGAACAAGACAGAAATTTACATTACCTTGACATCACTATAACACGAGGAACTGACTATTTAACATTCGACATCTATAGAAAACAAACAACAACGGACACTACCACACAACACCTCAAACCACCTTACCCAACACAAACTAGCAGCGTTTAGACATATGATACACGCGCTGTATTTAGCCAAGGTGGACGCTTTGTCTACATTACCCAGACGGCATGGGTGTTGTTTTTTCTTTTTTTAGGCATAGATCGAAAGTCTACATGCTGAGGAACTCTATACAGTTTCAGTCCGTCTCGGGTTTTTTGGCAGGTATGACGGAGATGTTAGCCTCCCTTGACCACTTCAGGCGTTGACCTTTTTGTTGGGACGCGGCGGGGCCATGACCAAGCTTTCACCTCTCGGTGAAATGTTTGCCGTCGCCATGAGTGAGAGTGAAGCGCCGCAACCATACCACATCTTGGGGTAGGCACAGGTAATACATTTCCCACATCATACCAGCTCCAGTGCTAAAAGCTGGTGTGCCGCCATGCAAGGACGGGGCGTTGAGTTTCAAATCCTTTCACATCTTTTTATATTTGCTTCATCAGCGGCAAACCGGGTAAGTGGTGGATGCAGAAGCATCCTCAACCATTTTCCTAGAGCCCCATTTGCTTCCCGGACAGCTGGACCAGTTTGTATACTAGTCTACTGCCCAGGTCCCCAGTCCGCATCACGAGGAGGAGGGGTCGGAAATTTTACGACTCTTTTTATTATTATTATATTTATTTAAATTAATAAATATTTTTTTTAAGAGAAGTAGCACCGTGCTACATTCTTTAGGAAAGGGATAGAGTAAGAATGCGACAGGTGGTGAAAGTAGAAGGATAGTTACGGAAATTAGCTGTCGTATAAGACAGCTCAGTGACCAGTGACTATGCCTTCATCACTGAGCAGCCCCAACGACAGTCAATTTTTATTTGTGGTGAAAAAAACCAAGGTCTTTGTTGGTAATCGAAATCCACAACGCCTCAAACCACCCTACCCAACACAAACTAGCAGTTTTTAGACATATTATACACAGGCTTAAGATAATTCCACTTACTCCAGATAAGTAGAAAAAGAACTCGAGACAATCTACGCCATAGCTATAAATAACGACTACAAAGCCACTACCATCGATAAACTACTTAGACAATACAACACTAAGAAGAGAAATAGAGAAGACAAAGAGACAGCCGATACAACACGACGGCACACCTTTACTTACACAGGACCAGAAATATACAGACTAACTAACCTTTTCACAAAGAAGGAGTACCCACAGCATTAAAAAGTGGAAACACCCTCCGACATTATCTCAGAACAACGACAGAAACAACAGACAAATTTAATTCCAGCGGGGTATACAGACTTACCTGTACCTGCAAACGAACCTATATAGGGCAAACTGGACGAACACTAAAAACAAGCTTTAGAGAACACATACGCTCATACAAACGGAAAAGAGAGGATTCAAACTTTGCATTACACCTTGACACTCAGGGACACACACCAAGGGAATGTATGACATTATTAAATCGTAGAAAAAAAGGACGAAGACTAGACATTCTTGAAAACATAGAAATTTACAAAACAAAAACATTCAACGACGACATTATAAACGAACAGGTAAACACGACCTCAGACACAATTTTTACACCATTGAAACTACTCATGCAAACGGGCAAACGAAAAACACCCTCAGACGGACATACTTACCTTCATAATAGTAAAAGACGGAGGTATCGATAAATTCACTTTGCATACCTAATAACAGAACTGCCTGAACGCCAACACTGACTCACCAGTACAAACTAAATCGCGGCTTGAGAATGATGCATTCGCATCGAAAGCGCTCGCCATCGAATACAAACCAGCCAGTTAGGACGGAAAATGGAAATAAAATAATAACAATTTGAGCTACGAGTATCTTTTAGACGAAAATATAAACATATAAAATTCTGGAGCCTGGCTATTATCTTTCTTAATAAATCGTTAATTTTATGTTAATTAAATTCAAACACTTTTCAAAATCAGTTGTTTTATAGTATTGATTAAGGAAAATAAAATTAAAAATTTAACTTTAATAAATATCATTTTTTTTTTCTAACGATCTTCTTTATATATTTTTTCTTCTCGATATTTTGCTTTTCTTTGGAAAGCTTCTTCCGGAAAAAATTTTATATTTTTGAAAACAAAAAAATATTAACAAATTGAAAAAAAAATGTTTCAAAACATTTGACAAAAACATATAAAATATTTTTTCATACATTTTCAAATATTCAAACATACAAAAACAAGGAAACGGAAATAACAAATTCTCTCTTATGAAATGATTATAACAAATTATGTGTCTTTTTAATTAAGTACCTATAATTCTGAGCTAAATTGTTTGTGTCTGTCTTAAAATTTATTCTCCTTACATTTGGTACATTAACAATTTCTAACATTTCCAACATATAACGTCTCTTGTAGTTTTTTTCTATATCTAATACTGATGTTTCATCAAACTTTGGATAATGATTATATTTCTTACAATGTGAAGATAAGGATATCTTCTGTGTTGAAATATTCCTATATAAAAAAGATCGTTAAAAAGAAAAAAGATATTTATTAAAGATAAATAAAAAATATCGTTTAAAAAACTATATTAAAAATTAAAAAAAAAAAAACGTCTACATTTGTTATATTTTATATATTATAAATAATGTGTCCACATGGAAGGGTTGGCTAATAAATGAATAAAAGTGTAAAGTAATTTTCATAGAGTCCTTACAAATCTGCATTTAACTTAAAAATTGCACTGATGGTTAACTAAATAGTTATACTTTAATGAGTTTGTTATAATTGTATAGTTTCATTTAGTGCTGAAATGAAAGTGATATCTTTGTCTTTAATTAATAAAACTTTTAAAGAAAAATTAATTGTTTAAAAACTGTTTATATTTAAATGTCAAACTTTAAATAAAGTTTATGTTAATTTCTTATTTCACTTAAATTCCATTGTATTAAAAAGTCTGTTAAAGCATGTGGGAATTAAAGTTTACCAGATGTCAATAATTTGGCTTGATAGCCGAAGAACTAGTGTATAAATAAGACTATAAACTGTTGCCTGTCAAGTTGATTGAAATTAAAAAACAAAGATTTTATTTCAACATAAACATATTATTGTTTTATAGATACTGTTTTTTACATTCATAATGGAGCACGACTTAAAAATTAAACATTATTTACAATTAATATTTGCACTCATGATAAAGTCTTAACATTTTCACTGAAATCACAAGCAAATAAATATATTAACGTAAAAAAAAAAACAAAAAACGATCATGAGTGCTAATGAATCCGACTTTAAGTGGTTATTCTTAGCTAAAAATAAAAATCGTATAAGAAATAAGAATACATTATGTATGGGTACGTGTAATCTATTGCGGTATATACATTTTAAACTAAAACATTTTACTTGATATAAAATTTGAAACAAAATTAAAAACATGCAAATAAGTCTAAACGGAATTAGTTTGACATTTTCAATTAATCTAGTGCATTACACTGCTACACTTTTATATAATCTATTTATTTATTTATTTATATTGAAAAGTTTATTTGATATACAAGTATCGTGGCATAATCTAAATAAAGTGATCGTGACCAGATTTTTGCTGTTTAAAACAGAATTCCCCCTTCTGTTGTTTGGACAAACAAATAAATGCCAAAACAAACATTTTAGTTAAACGAATATAAAAAATAATTGTAATAAAATAAAATAAAATAACATAATAGTAATAGTTATAGTTATAAAAACACTTCCATATGACAAGAAGGTAACTGCAGGCCAAATGCAACAATAAATATCAAACTATCGGATATTAAATTCAAGTGCATTACTTTACATGCATGACATTCATTTTAACTTATATTAGGCTGGCGTGAATTTGCCTGAAATAAAGTAAATAAGCTGAGGCGCTTTAGATATATGTAAAATATGCATTATAAATATTGTGTGTTATTTATACCTTTTATAAACGTTTTTTTTTTGTGAGTTCTTTATTGCAAAATAAATAACACCAGTTTTTAGAGTTTTTAAATTAATAACAATTTTATTTACTTTAACTACATAAAGTTGAAACTACAGAACAATTTACTTAAAATGCACGTCTTTGCTTGATAAGATTTAATTTTACACTGATTAATTATCCACTCAGACGCTGTCCTATTTATATTTGTCCATTTAAAGTCTAGAAAATTTAAGAATCTACTACTCCCTTTGTATCACATTTGGTTTTTGTATGTTGTTTATTCGTTGTATAGGCACCTGTACGTCTGTGTGTATTATCTTTTTTTTTTTGTTTTTATGCTGATAAGGTTTCTGCTTGGGATTTATTTCAAAATATTTATTGTTGTCTTTTGCAGAAAAGGTTTCTTAGAAAACTACGCAGAGATGGTAAACAGCATGCATGTTTGTTATTGTCTTGCGCGTTTAGTTAGTAAACAGAGATTTGTTTTTTTTTCTTGCCTGCCAGGCAGTTAGTAAACAGCATATCAAATTCTTGTTGTTTGTGTATAAAATTTCTACGCAGTTTGTAACTAGAAATTTTGCTGTTGTACCAAAAGTTTTCTTAGCAAGCCACGCAGTTCGTAAACAACATAACCAGTAGTTCGCTTTATTGCTTAAATATTTTATTTTAAATCTTAAGCAAAACACATCCGTAACAATATGTTCAAAATCTAATTTAAAATAAAAACGTAACCGAAGCCTATTAATCTTAACCGAATTTAACTTGTTCAAGTTCAAAATACAGAATCTAATATCTGCTTTAAGATTGACATCTATAAAATTAATCAAATGAATCTAGACAGAAATTAGACAAGATGTATAAATTAATTTGTTGCTTTATAATATTTACAACTTTTATTTGCAAATAGATAAATAGGACATATATTTTTAATTAACTCAATATTCGGTTTATTGGCAATATTATTTTAGTGTTCAGACATACTAAATTGAGCTAACTCAATAAACATTTGACAGCTGGAAAACAACTTTGTTTTTATTTCAGTCATAAATTTTATTTTATAAAAATGGCAACAAATTCATTTATTAAAAAGAAATTACTATTGTATAATAGAAATGCTGAGTTTTTGCGGTTAGTGCGATCGTGTTTTGATTCAAAGTTGGCGGTACTTAAAAATAAAAAAAAAAAAGAAAAACTTGCAAATTCTCCAGAGTTTAAGAAACCAACAGCTCGTGCTTCTTGTATTATTGGAGAAAAATGCAAATCAAAGATCTTTATGGAAATTGGTGTGTATTGGTAAAATCAATTATACCATTTTTAATGTTTTGTTTGACATTGATGGCATATGTCAGTGTAGATAAATGGTAGATAATTTTTTCTTACTGAACACACCTGTTAACAGTGTTGCATATCAAGGTTTACTCAATATTTATAACAATTCCGTATTTATTGAACAATATTTGAAGTTCAGTTTTTTATGGAATATTGAGCTCAATAATGGCATTTATTGCGATAATCTCAAAAATTGTATATGTCTGAACACAATATTACACTAAGAATATATTAAAACGTAGTAATTTATATAAACAAAGCAAACCAGAAAATAATTTTAAGTTAAGCAGTGATGTTGGTGATAGTTTAAGACGATATTATTCAAGAACATATATATTGTTACGAAGAAGATTTATTAAGTTTTAAAAGAAAACTATTAATAAAAAAAAAAAATAAACGACCCACTGTGCATTTTACAAGCTGCATAGTTTTCTAGGAAATTTTGTACACACAAGCCAACAACACAGCATGCTTATGGGAAATTCTACCAAAGAAGTAAACAACAAAAAACAACTAACAAAGAACAAAACAAAGCCTACAGCCAAGCAGACGCTTAAACTGAATAATAATAATAATAACATGCTTAAGAGAAATTCTGCCAAAGAAGTCAACAACAGAAAACAAAAATAACCAATACAGAACAAAACCAAATACACAGTCAAGCAGGCGCCTAAACTGAATGATATCAACAAAAACAATAATATTGGATGACGTTAAAGTAGATAATTTCTGTATGTGCGAGAACCGCTTAAAACAACGATATAAGCATCACTTGCTGGGCAAATGAATTAAGTCAAGTTGAGTGTGTAAGGACACACATAATTTAAAACTCTAACATACTGTGTTATTATTTTGCAATAAAAGAACTCAAAATAGCAACACGTTTATTAAAAGGAACAAACGCAACAATATGTTTGAATTGATTGGCACAGTTCTAGAAAGCATTTAATCTAATGTGTAAGGCACTTTAATTAAATTATCTTAAAACTTTAATTAAAGGAATTTCAATAACCATTTTATTGCCGATCCATTTACTTTTCAGAATACGCATTTAGAAAAATTTTTTTTGGAAATAAAAGATTTCTGTACGCAAAAATTTAAATAATTGGAATAGAGAAACTAAAAATAACCACAGAGCCAATTATTTTAAAAGAGAGTATCGTTTAAAGCTTTTACTGAAATTATTTAAGCCCTAAATTTTCGACAGCTGTACTGCGGGCGCTAAGCCCTAAATTTTCGACAGCTTTACTACAGTGACTCTAAGCAAACTTTATATGAGTTCTGTAAATTAAGTAAAGAGACTGGCATTACGTTCGATGTGGCAACACTGGAGGGACGGCTGATGAATATGTGAGTTGTCTTCAGAGCGGGTTTGACATCGCTCGAGTTATTTGCTTGTCAGTAGCGAATTTTTTTGCGAATAATTTTTTCTGTTTGTGTTCTAAATATCAGTGATATCAGTTTCGAACAACGGTGTGCTATTAGGTTTTGCTTCAGACTTGGCCACAAGTAACGGAAACTCTTGCTAAACCTCAGCAGGCCTGAAGAGCCCCAATTTTTCGGTGATATAAGACATTTTCAGAAAGCAGAGAATTGATTGAAGATAAACCAAGAAAAAGTTGTTGGTTTTGATCATCGGTTAACAGTCAGAATGATCGGGGAAGAGTTAAGTTTGGATCACACCGCCGTTTATCTTATTTTGCCCACTGAACTGGGGATGAGAAAAATCTTCACAAAAATAGTTCAAAAAAACCTTTCGCAAGACCAAAAGGACGTCAGAAAGGAAAGGTGCCTTGATTTTTTGCATTCAATTGAAATTGACCCAGAAACCAAGTGCCAGAGCATGGAGTGGCACACTTTAACCTCTCCAAGGCCCAAAAAAGTAAGAATGGCAAAGTCAAAGATCAAATGCAAACGGTTTTGTTTTTTTCAATATCCACGGAATCGTTCACAAAATACCTCAAGGCCAAACAGTCAATCAACACTTTTACAGGGGGGGGTTCTTAAAAGACTTCGAAAAAGGGTAATTCGTGTGAGACCAAACATCAAGAACAATTAAGTGTTGCATCACGAAAATGCTTCTTGCCATACAGCAATTTCAATAAACGAGTTTTTGGCCAATAAAAATATTCCTGTATCCTTTCAGCCTCCATATTTGCCTGACTTAAGTTCATGTGATTTTTTCATCTTCCCGAAGTTGAAAAATCATCTCAAGGGAACTCATTTTGGGACAAATGCCTGCAACCGACCAGCTGAAGGCTATTGCAGTATTGGTGTCCCAGAACTGCTATGAGAAGTAAACCGTTTCCAGGGCTGTGCGGCTTCAAAAGAAAGTTATTTTGAGGGTGACAATATAAAATTGTAATTTTATTTGAATAAAAAAAAATTTAATTAATCATTACTTCATCAATTGTGAAAACATAAGTAATAATAAAAGTTATGTATTGTGACCGATTGAAACAGACGAATTTATATTTGACTTCATTCGAAATTTCTGAGCTCTTAAAAAAATTAAAAATTTGAAACCTATTTTTTGGGTATTGATGATTAATAAGGCTTTTGCGAGTTAAAACTGTGATTTATTTTCATGACAATGAACAATTAATTCATTAAGACTTTTTACTAATACAACGCGTGGTCCTTTCTATAAAGCGCCACAGTTTAAACCGCCCAATAACGGCTATCATTATATATCTCTCTCTCTCTCTAAAGTATCGATGGAATATTTTTTTTTTTTTAATTTTAAAAGGAAAAATATGTTGAAGAACTTAAAAATTCATTCAAATCAATACGACCTTAATGCTGGTTTATCCGATTAAACCAGCTGGCTAAACAGAAATAGAATTTATACGACACTTAACAGCAACCACGGACAGTTTATTAGCATCGAACATTGTTTGACCATATTTGAAAAATAAAACGGAACTTTTGTCGACTATTTACTTAATATTCCAACTCATTGTTCCACATTCAAACAGTCGGACATATCATTGCAAACAAACTTGAAGTGTTATAGGAACTTTATTAGCTAAATACACTTGAAAAATTCCAATTAAAGTATGAAAGAACTAAAAAAAAAACAATTTCTCTTTTTGAGAATATGCCATTAAATTTTTTAAAATTTTATTATTTTCTTTGCAATTTAATTTTAATTCGACGGAATATTTTTGCCATGAAAATTATTATGATACCACAGTAAAAACATAAAAGATATATTTAAAATTTTTTATAATTTTCCTGTGCTTGCTGCCATTGAGTGAATGCCATATTGAGTGAATGGCATTAAAGATACCACGCGTTAATGCAATTTAATATTTTGTCAAAAAAAGTAGAATTCATCTAATTATACGTAACAAGTTAGACAGCACAAAGCGCAGAATGCTTTAACAACTTACAACGAAAAACATGATTTACTTTCTATGCGTCGCAACTGTCATAAAAAATGTCAGCTGTTTTTTAAATATTTCTATTTCTAAATATGAAATAGTTTAAAATCAATTGGTTTCCATAATTCCTATTTAGTTTAATTGCCAGTTACTACTACATACTGAGGCTCATAGTAAAAGATCCTGTTTTAAGTTGTATTAAAAAAATGTATTTAATTTATTAGTTTAATTATCTATTTATTATTTTTCCAACATTAAACATTAATAGCTTTATAGTTTTGTAAGAGGTGCCTCTGTAGGCTAGTAGGTAGTGTACTAGCTTGTCAATATGGGGATTGTGGGTTCGATTTCACTACAAAAATAAAAATTGACTGTCGGTGGGGCTGCTCAGCGATGAAGGCATAGTCACTGGTCGCTGTGCTGTCTTTATACGGCAGTTAATTTCCGATTATCCTTCTACTTTCACCACCTGTTTCATCTCTTCACTATCCCTTTCCTAAAGATTTTAGCACGGTACTTGACTAAATAGGCAGTGTTGCCTGAAGTGCTACTTCTCTTTAAAAAAAAAATTAAACTTAATAATTTGTTCATCACCCAAATGCACCCAAATGCACTCGACTAAATTGACTTTTATTTGTATTGATCGCGCTTACATTCCAAGTCCACATTTTTATAATAATAAAAAATGTCTATCTTAGCACTTTCGTTATGTCTGTGGACTAATTATTTTGATAAGCAATTCTGTGCAATTGATAAAAAATTCCAAAATAATTATTAAAAAAAAAATGAATAGAAATTATTTAAAATATAAAAATGCAACCATGCTTACGTACGCACGTGTAAACTAAACAAAAATATATTTGGAGTGTGTACAGGTGCCCCAATAGGCTAGTAGGTAGTGTACTAGCTTATCAATAAGGGGTTTGTGGGTTTGATTCCCAACGAAGGTTTTTTTCACTACAAAAATAGAAATTGACTGTCGGTGGGGCTGCTCAGCGATGAAGGCATAGTCACTGGTCGCTGTGCTGTCTTTATACAGCAGTTAATTTCCGACTATCCTTCTACTTTCACTACCTGTTTCATCTATTCTCTATCCTTTTCCTAAAGAATGTAGCACGGTACTTGACTAAATAGGCATTGTTGCCTGAAGTGCTACTTCTCTTTACTAAAAAAAAGAAGAATAGGGAGGCACTGATTATTACTGACTTTGGTAAGCAAATATTTGAGGGCGCTTAATAATAATATTGTACCGATACCGACCGATAGGCAGAAGTAACCCGTAGTGCTGCTTTTCTCTGCACTGAAAGTAGAGTTTTTGATATACGTTTGACATTTAATGCCTGCACCCATATTCCAATTCCTCGTAGCAGAATGCTGCTGTAGGCTTCCATAAGCTGTCTTCCTCTACTTGCATAGGATTTTCCGATGTTCGCCATAAGTCGATTGATAAATGTTAGTTTTGATTCAAATATGTCAACTCTGAGTCTAATCCTATTCCAAGATAATTCAGTGCTTAGCACTATATCATTCAATATAATAATATTGGTTGGTGTTATCTCTGTTGCATCAATCAATTTGTTAAGCAGGTGCCATAAAGGATAAAATCAGTAATGCTGCAAAAAAACTGCTCAATTTTTATATAAAAGCTTACTCCTTCTTAGGAACAAACTAAACATCGTCTGCTAATAGTTTTATAAGCCATCTTCTTTGGAAATCCCAGTTGCACTCCTTATTCAAATTTATCACTCAAGTTATGAAAACAATATGAAACAAATCGTCATTTATACATTTGAAGAACGGCAACAAATTCAGAAATTGTTTGAATTAAAATCGCAAGCCTGGTATAGAAAAAAATTCGAAGCTCTACAAAAACCTAAAGGCCGTGTCAGAAAAACTTTTGTTTTGCGTTGCGTCAGAGTTTCGCTTTGACATTTGAGTTAAAATGTACGTAAATGTATGAAAGTTGCCACATAAAGCACTTTTGACGCAGCGCAAAGCGAAAAGTTAACCAACATTCAACTTTTTGCGCGCTTTGACAAACACCTGGCTTTTATTATTTGTGTTTATGTATTTGTGTGTGGGCGTAAACATAAAATTCATGAGTGTTGTCAAAGTTTATTGTGACATACACCACTTGATTTACGCTTTTGCTTTAAAGTTTCAAACGTCACGCAAAGCAACAAAGTTTTATCTGACATCGCCTTAAGAGTGTCATTGGTATACGCCGGAATCGTCAATTAGGCTACAGCGCAATTGCATGCCATAAAAATATTTAATAAATTAAATTTACTTAAGTTTGCAGCTGAATTGCAGACTGCTGGATACCTTTTAAAGTAAATATTAACGCTTATATTAGCCATAATTCAACCTAACGGTATTTTAAGTTATTTCAGGGAGTACTTTCTTCAAGGTAACCTTCAGTAAACTGCGAACAGATTTTTATGTAATGAAAAGAAATACAAATTAAAAGTACTAATTACTGGTCATAGTAACAGATTTTAAGCATCAAACAATTTTTTTAAAAGTGTCCTAATTTTTATGAATCAATTGTAAAGTAATTAGAAAAAATATTTATAAAAAGTTTGTCAACAAGAAGTTTATTTTCTAAAACAATATAAAACAAAAAATTGAAGTTTTTAATTACTTTTTGGCAAAATGACATTCCTATTTCGTTAGTTAAATTTTCATAAAAAAATCGATTTTTGTAGGTGATCCCAAATTACGCTTATTTTTGCGAAATTCCTCTTATTTGCGGAGATACAGCCATTTTAAGTTTTTAAATAAATTTTCATATAAAAATCGATTTTTGTAGGTGATCCCAAATTACGCTTTTTTTTGCGAAATTCCTCTTATTTGCGGAGATACAGCCATTCTAAGTTTTTAGTTAAATTTTCATATAAAAATCGATTTTTGTAGGTGATCTCAAATTACGCTTATTTTTGCGAAATTCCTCTTATTTGCGGAGATACAGCCATTTTAAGTTTTTAGTTAAATTTTCATATAAAAATCGATTTTTGTAGGTGATCCCAAATTACGCTTTTTTTGCGAAATTCCTCTTATTTGCAGAGATACAGCCATTTTCAGTTTTTAATTAAATTTTCATATAAAAATCGACTTATGTAGGTGGTCCCAAATTAGGCTTCTTTTTGCGAACATCCCAGATTTTCAGTTTTAAGGCTGATTCAATTGGCTTCGTAATGACTATAACGTTAATATTAGCTCCACAATAAATAATTCATTGGTGTTAAATCACATATACTGTCTGGCCGTGAAGTTAAGCGATCGGAAATTTTTGTTTGCAATAAATTGATCGTTTTATTGGCTGTGTGACATGTGACATTGTCTTGTTGAAACCACATGTTAGTGATAACTACGTGGCCAATAATAGGCTAAAATTGAGTTAGTATCTCGCGATAGCGTGACCCATTGACCATTGCCCCATTTCCAGCCTCATCTTCGAAAAAAAACGGCCAATCGTTGAGCATGCAAAAGCCTCTCAATAATCGCTCTATGATTTTCACAAGCCCAAATGCGGCAATTTTGCTTGTTGGCATGTTGGGTTTCGTCTGAAAAAATAACTTTTTCAGAAAAACTAGCCCGTTATTCCTAAATGGATTGAGCGAGTCTACAGCGATGTAAATGGTCGGTCGGCTCACAGCTGTGGTGTTTTCTACTGAACAACTCGGTCGAACACGCATTGGTGTTCTCATATTTTATATCGAGCCTGCCGACTCAAACTTAACGACCAAATTTTTAATAGCGGTGTCAGAAGGACGGTTACGTTCTCCGAAAATATCACGAATTTGAATTCATTCATACGAATACATCAAAAAACTAAATCTCAAAACTATCATGAAAGACAAACTTCTTGTTGAAAAACCCGATATTAATGTTATTTTCATTTATGTTTTCTTTTGAAAAGAAATGAGATATTTTAAATTTTCTTGCAGAGTTGGATATTTTTTAAATAAGTTAGCTTAAACGAGAAACATTAAGTTTTGTACACGGCTGGCAAACTGACTGATACAACAAAGACTTGAACAAGCCATTAGCGCGGAAGGAGGTTTCTCGCCGAGGCATATGACTTTTGTCCCGGAAAATGTACTATAGAAGCTATAAAGGAAGTAACACATGTTTTCACAGCAGCACAACTGAAGAGCCACCACAGCAGACCACTGTGGATGTGAAAAATGCATTCACCAGCCTTAGATGGGTAGATATTCTAAGCGCTCTGGCAGGGAATTTCAAGTTGCCAAAATATCTCATGAGGGCAATTAAAAACTCTCTTGTAAACAGAGTGCTTATCTACAACACGACCAGTGGTATCAGGAGATTGAAGCTACGCAAGGCTCCATAAGAGGCCCCAATATCGGAAGTGCAAGTTACGATGAAATATTGAGAATGGAAATACCTGAGGAGACATTTCTAGTTGGATACGCTGACGGCAGTCACAAAAGGCGCTCAACATAAGCTATGTGTGACAAGTTGTGATAAGTATTAAGACTTGGCTGGACTCACACAGCTTGCAACGCGCTATACATAAGCTCCGTCTTATGTCTGCTGCTTACGAAGCGGCAATTTCCCATCACAATGGATGTTCTGCTACGCACTGAATTACCTCGGGCTAAGACTAGACTCAAAGTTGACATATTGGAATCAAGTCTAATATTCATCAACAAAAGCGGCGAAAATAATGGCACAACTCAGCCAACTTATGAAGAACCGACTCGGGGAACCCAGTCCAAGTAGGAGAAGGCTGCTTATGGATGAAATTAAATATGGGCGCAAACATTATAACATTTAACATAGAGCAACAACTCTACTTTCAATGCAGAGAACAGCAGCATCACGGGTCACTTCTGGTTATCGCACTGTATGGGCAACTGCTGTTCTCGTAATAGGTGGAATGCGACCCATAGATTTACGGGCAAAATCTCGTGGGAGCGTTTAACTCGCTAGATGGAATCACTAGCAATATCCGCAATAGCAGCAATGAAATGGGCAACTGCGAAAAAGTGGCAGACTCGATAGAGGAGCGGAAAACAAGAGAACGGTGAAGTAATTTTTTACTTAACGCAAATTGCGTGATAAGGTGTACATCTGAACCGGCAGTGAGCCATAAACAGATGGTGGCCATTACCACTGTGAATGGTATGTAGCGCCATTCTCGCCCTAAAAGGCCTTCGAATCCGTGCATTCTCCGGTCAATCCCCCCCGGGGGCACAATTATCAATCTTTATAGAATACTTGACTATCTAGACTTGTGCAACTGGGGGAAAAAGGGAGTCCACTCCCCTGAAGGCAGCAGGGGTCAACTGGAAACTCCACTTTATTTCCACGGGAATCAGTAAGCCCCAGAGTTCCGTTATTTGTCTCTTTAGACATTTAACTGTTATTTGGCTGATTATTGAGGTTGGCCCCTATATGGGAGTATCGTGGTGGTTGCGGTTTCGCGGCCTCATATCAGGTTTGTTGATTAATATGGTGGCCAGGATCATTTCACCGTTAATGACACCCTCGGTGAATGATCCGATCCAGTGAGCATTCTAGACATGTGTTCTGGACAGGAGTTGGATAGTCTCCAACTCTTCAGCAAGGAGTGATGATTTGCAGCCCTGCTCTGGAATCATTGAAGTTGCAACTAGGAGAGACCTATTGCTATGCACAGTGGTTGACCACCATCTGATTAAGACTACATAGTCAGGCGCATATGTAAATCATATCACGCTTTTCTCAGGTCACTCCTAGTTGCAATTTTAAAAGCTCGAAGAAGGTCACAGCCTTAACTCCTTGCTTAAGAGTTGGAGACTTTCCAACTCCTGGTCCAGAACGCATGAAGCTTAATATAATTAAGAACATGACGGCATTCATACTCACTGGACCTGAACCATTCATTGTGTTCATTGTGAATGACCCGACCCACAAACTCTCAGGAGGGCCTCGAAACCACAACCACCACGATACTCCCAAAAGGGCCAACCTCAATTAATCAGCCAGAGAACAGCTAAATGTCTAAAGAGACAAATAGCGAACTCTGCGAGCTCATTGATTCCCGTGAAAATATAGTGGATTGTCCAGGTGCCTCCTACTAGCCTTGAACGGGTCTGGGCTCCCTTTTGCCCCGCAAGACGACAGTTTAAATGGAATAGTAGGCTCCAAAAAGACTATAATGTGCCCCCGGGGGGAACTTAACGCAAATTGAAGTACTTCTACAATATGAAGGATGTTGTAGATGATGGTAAGTACATCTTTTTTAAGGGCCATTTGAGCACTTTTTAAGGGCAGCCGCGAAATCTGAACTGCTGTGGGGGAATATGTGCAATATGTACTCCGAAATAAAAAACATGGCCTCGATATGGCAACGTTGAACCAACACTTATTTAGTATTCAAAGTGGGTACCTGGAGGCAGACCTAGCAAAACAGAGCCACATTGGCCAAATAGGCATCCTTCCCGAATTCATGCGAGAGCAGAGCCGGGGAGCGTATTTTCCCACCTTAAACCCAATAAAATTATACTTTTCTAATTTATTTCTAATTTATTTTTAGAAGTTACAATTAATAAAACATGATTTAATAATAGTTTTCATTATAATTAAATACAATTTCAAATTTTTTAAATGTGATAAAGGAACATAAAAAATATACTTTAACCAGTTATTGCGAAATTCTTACTAAACTTTAGTAGAAGAAATTAATTATTTAAAGTGATATGACATGTGATTGCTAGGTTTTCTTCTTTTTTTGTTTGTTGTTGCATTATGACAAACATAGATGGAACTTACAAAAAAATTGAAAGTATATTTTGATTTATTTTTTAGTTTCTTATTTCCTGCAGTGTATTTTGAACACTTATTTGGAAAACAGTGTAAATTTCACTTGAATTCTTTATAAACTTTTGTATAAATAAATTATTAAACGTATAACTTTTACTGTCATTATCATTATTATTGTAGGATTTTTTTTTCTTTTGTAAAACATAAATTTCATTTTGAGTTGACATGCTACAATCAGGCATATAACAATGTATTTATTGCAATTTAGAATTAATTATTTGATATCACCTTGATTTATGAACAATGGAAATTATTTAACAAATTGCATTAGGTGATCATACATTGTGTCGAATTATACTCGTGTCGATTCTTATTGCATTGTTTATCACTTAATTGAGTTTAATAAAAAAATATTTATTTAGGTTTTCCTTAAAAAAAATAAACTTTGTATCTTATATAAAAACAACAAATACGAGGGTTATGCTCTATGGTAGTGCAATTTTATTGAAATGTTATTTAGAGAAATGTTTTTCAATTATATTTTTGTTAATGAGATAACTTTCTGATTAGAAATAATTGCTTACTAATTGGCTACGATTGCAAATAATCTAAAAATATTCAAAATTATTTCGTTTTATTTTAAAATAACTAAAAGTAATCAGAAAATATTTCGATTTTTGATTATTTTCAAGATATATAAGCATTAACTGCATTATTTGTTTAAAACTTGAGCAAAGTTAAAGCGTTAAATATATTTTATTAATAAGTATACAAGTTAATAATGTCGATTTTTTTTTTGCTTTTTTTTTTAAGAGAAGTAGCACTCAGGCAACACAGCCTATTTAGTCAAGTACCGTGCTACAGTCTTGAGGAAAGGGATAGAAAAGAGATGAAACAGGTGATGAAAGTAGAAAGAAAGTCGGAAATTAACTGCCGTATAAAGACAGCACAGCGACCAGTGACTATGCCTTCATCACTGAGCAGCCCCACCGACAGTCAATTTTTATTTTTGTAGTGAAAAAAAAACCAAGGTCTTCGTTGGGAATTGAACCCATAACCCCCATACTGACAAGCTAGTACATTACCTACTAACATGCAGGGGCACCCTTTTTTTGTTTGCTTAAAAAATCCATTTATTATAATAACACAATGAGTTGCTACATTATTCAAAATATTTTCCACCGTTAACCACTACAATTTCCCAAATTGTTGATAGCATGTGGACTCCGCACTAAAATAACGGTTCCGGTTTTGAGATAAAGTAAAGAGTATTGTAGTGAAGGCGTTGTGCATTAATCGAAACAAATGGTAGTCAGAAGAGGCATGGACTGTGCTATAAGGCGGGTGAGCCTAAACTTTCATGATGGGAGATTATTGCCTCGTATCTGGTTGTATTTTTTGGCGTTTTTCATAGATTGCGTTCTTCAAACTAATCAATTGTTTTTGATAGATATCCGATTTAAACAGCTTATAATATAGAACACTCTTCTGATGCCACTAAATACAGAGCATTACTTTAAGATTATAGATATTCGACTTCGGCGTTGCTATATCTCGTTGGTCGCGCTTTGCACATGACTTTTTCATAGCCAGTAATAACACTATGTAAAAATGACTTCCTTTTGCAGCGTTCAAGCATCATTTCTCGATATGCAAAACGTCTTTCGGCTTTAATTATTAGGAGGATCGATTTTCTTACTTTTGACCAGAGTAGCGAAGTGTTCACTCACTGTTCATACATGTATGAATATGTACATTTCATTTTTTAGCCGCTTCTTCTCATACATGTGTGAGAGACTGAAAAATATTTTGCGTTTTCTCATTTATGAATGCGACGATTTATTTTTTTCTTTGTATTCAGAAGTGAAAAAATGAGAAACACACAAGTGTTCATTTTTGAATATATACAATTTTGATAATTTTTCATAAATGAAAAGGTCGTAAAACTATGTGCGTTAAGCATTCGTGTACATAAACGCACATATTTGATAATGCGCAATTGTCGGCGTATGTAGAAAAAAAAATGTTTTTTTTTATTTCTTTTAGAATATATTGCAATATTGTATATTGTGTTAATATGTACCCATGTGTTTTTACTACATTTTACGGTAAACTGCGATCGTAGGTAGAAAATTTTTTCACATTCATTTATGAGAAATTTTATAAAATTTCAACGTTCATAAATGAACATGTACATTTATGAAAAATAACATTAATGAGAAGTAGCTCATTTATCATTTATCACATATGAATAAGACTAATAATTCTTGTTGTGCGCATTCATGTATGAACATAAGCAGAACATTTTTTCTTGTTCGTTTATGTGCGTGAAAAATAAATATAAAATTTTAGATTTCTCATTTATGAAAAATATCATGAATGTTGATTTTTGAATGTTCATACATGAAAAATTCTGAACCCTGCTTTTGACTAAATCTTTATTCCCTTAATCTGATGAAAATGGCGTGTTGTATGACTCTCAATGATAATGTAAATTCTTCTTGTATGTGATAACAATATTCGTCGAATAATGCTACCAATTCGCCATCTACAAACTTTTTCGGCTCCTGGACTCCTGTATTGATATCGCAACTTTTAAATCGCGTAAACCATTCTTCACAAGTTTTTTGAGTTGGTGTATGGTGACCGTAAGTTTCTATTAACATCCGATAAATTTCAAATCAAATTTTTTAGGCACAAAATTTTGCATTTTTATAGCAATTGACAATTTGATATCTATTTTTTGTTTTCGGACCAGCACTTAGAGGATGACCCCTACATATGCAAAAGCATTGTGCCAGAACTAGGAAATTAGGTTGCGGAAAAGAGGAAATAGGGAGTAGTGTCTGTGGACATTCAGTTTAAACTTTCCCATATTGAAAGTGACAGGAAAGACCATCTTATTCCACATACGGACTGTTCTACTAAAAAACGAATTTTCCCTGTAATGCATAGTGCGATTTACTGGCCAATCAACCACAAATGGATGCGCTCTCAACAAAAATTGTGTTAAACGCGAAAACGTGTGAATATCGGGAACGAGTTCCTTAATTTCATTAGAGCACTTTCCATTGTAGTAACGATAGAACAGTGAAATACACCCCACATTGCGTCGATGCTCTAGAGAATTAATATCTGTGGAATAATGATGACTAATGATGTTTACCCTCCAAAATACCATATTCGTTATTATTGACACAAACCATTTATGATAGTCCAAATAGACAATATTAATTTATAACCTGAGACAATACCTGACCAACGAAGATATAATAAATAAATAAATATTGTTACGCCTATTCCTTTCAATAAACGTTTTGTTAATTTTAAGTTATTTTATTGGAAAATAGTAACACATCACTATTCACACAAAATAAACACGATAACAGCTTTGTTGTCTTTACGCACTAATGACTCAACTTGAATTAATTCATTTGGCCAGCAAATGATGCAGATTTAAAAATATTTTACTTGTTGTTGTTATTATTATTCAGTTTAGGCGCCTGCTTAGCTGTGTATTTTGTTTTTGTTCTGTGTTAGTTGTTTTTATTTTCTATTGCTTATCTTGTTTGGTAGAATTTCTTGTTGTTGTCTATAAGATTTTTTTTTTTTTGAAAACTATGCAGTTTGTAAAATGCACAGTGGCTCGTAGCGTTTACTTTTTTCTTACTGATAATTATTTTCTTTTAAAGCTTAATAAATCATCTTTGTAACAATATATTAAATATTCCTTAATTAGTTTTAGCTAGTTTTGTTTAATTATTATAATTTACTTAAATTATAAAATTATTTCACATTTAGAAAAATTATAAAAATATGAGGTTTTAAACATAAATGTTCAACTTCTTGTTTAATCTGTTTTTTCTTAATTTCGTTTATATTTAATTGTTTTTTTTTAATTTTCATCAAATTCAGTTACAATACACTTTGAAAATAATTAAAGTTTTGAAAGCAATTTTTTTAAATAATCTCGAATTTTTTAGATTATTTGTAGTCACAATTAATTGATTATAATGCAAAACAGGAAATAATATAGTAAGCTCATCAATTAATTGTTTAATTCAAATGTCAAACGAAATGTAAAAACATATGTTTCAAATGTCAATCACAGTTCTGATAAATACCTTTTAGCGAAACGAAACCAGAACCCGCCGACATGTCAACAGTTGATAAATATCTAAAAAATGTTCAATACTTATTATTATCAAATCTAACAATAGTATCATCCTTAACAAGTCTGCTTATGGCTTCCCAATATCGGAATTTAATTTATATCGTAAGCGAAAACTCGATTAAACGCCAACGAGATAAAAAACCAGTAGGATTTCTTTATTTGACACGCCGCCACGCAATTCATTATTTTCAAACATTATTCTAAACTATAAGGTGATAAAAGCAAGACAAAAAAGCAATTGTTTAATTAAATTGTTATTGTAAATACAACTGCTGTTGTTGTTGTGTCACGTTTTTGTTTTGATTTAAACAAAGGTTTTTCCTAAAATTAAAAAAAAGGAAATATGTTCAGGTGACTAGTTTGAAGTTGTATGCATTGATGTTGGCACGAAATGACTTTCTACTTTTACTATTGTATTTGTTACAAGTTACAGATACATTTATTGACTACTTACTCCACCCAAAGCTTATCAATTATACTTCCTTTTACTTATTTTGTTAAAAACAATAAAAAGCAACAACAAAGTGTTAATTTAATTTAAATATAAGAACATGAAGTGACCATGGATTGTGTATTACTCAATGTTGATGCAATATATAAAATATTATTTAACTTATTAAAATAACAATTACTAAATGCCATTTAAATAAGATGAAATCATAAAATTTTAAAAAAGATAAATGATTAGGTAGATAGATAGATAGATATAAAAATTAAAAAAAATAGTTTTTTTTCTTTTGAGTTCTTATATAACACGGCGCGACAGCCAAAAAAACCTGGGACCGTATATTATTTTTCTTGTAGAGCTTGTCGAGTAAAACAAGATTCCAATAGTAAAATATTCCGGACACCTCCAAAATCCGGATTTACGGTTAAAAACCGGGTTTTATACCCTTGCGCATTTATAAGCCTGTAACTTTGTTGATAATGATCCGATTTTCAATTTCTTACTATAGTTAAAAAGAAGAAGAAACTGAGATCTTTCGAATAATTATCTAAGAAAAGTTGAGAAATTTGGGTGTTATTGTTCAGCAAACACAAATTTTGTAGATTTTTTAAAAAATTTTCAACTTTGGTGACGTTTTTATACATTATTTTATTAAGAAACTATAATACTATTGAATTTATTCAAAAAGTACGTTTACTTACGATTACAATGCATATTTGGGGTTAAAAATAGATAAGCAATTGACTGAGTTATTTAACTTTTAATAAAAACAAAATTTTGTAACTGTTACAAAACCGATACCTGAAAGTAATGATCTACCGACAACGAGCAAATCTCTCGATGTAACAGAAAAACATTTTGAACAAGAAGAGTTCCTTCCATCCAGATCTACAACAACGGAGCAGAATTTTTTGTCAAAAGCTGTTTTCGAAGATCTTGTTCGCGATTTACACTTGTCAAAGCGGCAAACTGAAGTCCTCGAAGCAGTGGAATTTGGTCGAAAAAGATTTCGTTATAACATATGGTAGAAAAAGTGACCAGACTTGGTAACTTGAAGAAAGTTTTAAGACAAGTTTCAATGACAGTA
Source organism: Trichopoda pennipes (assembly GCA_030448955.1). Classification (NCBI taxonomy): domain Eukaryota; kingdom Metazoa; phylum Arthropoda; class Insecta; order Diptera; family Tachinidae; genus Trichopoda; species Trichopoda pennipes. The sequence continues at coordinate 20,246,256 of JASKUP010000012.1, forward strand.
ATCTCGTGTATTGCGTTGATGTACCATTAAATCACAACTATAATGTAAAAGTAAGTTTTCTTATAAAACTGTAGACTTTATTTTTATAAATTTAAGATTTTTAATATAATGTCTAGGCTTAAGAGCTGTTTTATTACCTAACCAAAATTAATTACCTTCAGTTCCAATCGCATATGCGACTAATACAAAAGAAACTTACGAAGTGATGAAAAATATATTAATGTTTGTTAGCTATACCAACGAAGACCTTGGTTTTTTTCACTACAAAAAATAAAAATTGACTGCCGGTTGGGCTGCTCAGCGATGAAGGCATAGTCTCTACTTGCTGTGCTGTCTTATACGGCAGTTAATTTCCGACTATCCTTCTGCTTTCACCTCCTGTTTCATCTCTTTTCTATCTCTTTCCCAAAGAATGTAGCACGGTACTTAACTAAATAGGCATTGTTGCCTGAAGTGCTACTTCTCTTTAAAAAAAAATGGAAAGTCGTGGCTGACTTAAAGGTTATGACAATTTTATCTGGTATGCAAGGTGGTTACACAAAGTATTCGTGCTATCTTTGTGAATGGGATAGTCGTGCACCGAATCGTTATGATTGCAAAGTATGGCCATTTCGCGAGTCACATAGAATAGGCAGGAAAAACATTTAAAATGGCCAATTAGTTAAAGCTAAGGACGTTATTCTGCCACAACTGCATCTTAAACTGATACATGGCGACGCGTGAAGACAAAATAAAAGGAGATATTAATTAATTTGTTTAATAATTATAGTTATTTGACCTTTTTAATATTTTTTAGTAGTTAATTATTAAGCACTAGGTCATTATTTAATAAAAAATTTTAAAAAATTTAATTTTTTATATTTTTTATTATTTTTTCAATATTTCGCCAAACCATTGGTTGGCATCATCAGGAAAAACAAAAAAGAAGAATATATAAATAATTAATCAAAATTGAAAAATTTTTTTGATTAAATAAATTCAAAAAAGATTCGAGAAATAATCAAAAACTTTTTTAAAAAAGCAAAACAAACAAAAAAATAATAAAAACAACAAATTGAAAATTTTTTTAATAACTATATATGTACAGTGAACTCGGAGAAACGTGAACACCCAGTAACATGAATATCCAAACACATGAATTTTTTTTTTTAAATTGACTACTCTAAAACGTTAACAAAGGCTGAAGGCTCTAAAACGTGAACTTTTTATCGAACGTTAAAATTCAATTTTGTAAGCTTATTTAAACATTTTGGGATTCTCGTGGTTTGTTTGTTGTAAACAACTTTTGTTGCATGATAAGTAGTTTTGGTATTAACGCGGCAGTTATATTGGAAGCACCTCTCTGCGCTGACTATACATATAAATAAGCGATCTCTAAAAATATTTTTATTGAAAATATGTCTAATAAAAAACGAAAAGAAAAGTCAGATATTCCAGAGCTTTTAGGGAAAGGTTCACCTGTAACTGGTTTGTCAAAAAAATATAATGTCAACTCGACGATTTATTCAAAAAGAAACAAAAAAGATTAATTTTCAAAATGTGTTATTAGTACATTTTTGGGTCCTGGAAAATTAGTATCTTAGGAACTCTTTTGCAACCCATAGTACATATATTAAAATATGGGAGGAACTTATAAAAAGTAGAATCAAAACATGTTTCATAGGTAGAAAATAACGTACGTTATTTTAAATTAAATAAAAGATAAAAAGATACTAAAATATGTTATAGAAAAAATGCAATCTAAAACGTAAACAAAATCGAAAACGTGAACACCCTCGGTAAAAATTAGTTCACGTTTCTGCGAGATCACTGTACATATATGTATTTTTTAATAACTATACATACATGCATATATGTATGTATATATGTATGTATGTATATATAGTTATAACAAAATTTTTCAATTTGTAGTTTTTATTGTTTTTTTGTTTGTTTTGTTTTTTGAAAAAGTTTTCGATTATTTTTTGAATTGAATTTTTCAATTTTGATTAATTATTTATATATTCTTCTTTTTTGTTTTTCCTGATGATGCCAACCAATGGTTTGGCGAAATATTAAAAAAATAATAAAAAATATAAAACATAAAGTTTTTTAAAATTTTTGATTAAATAATGATCTAGTGCTTAATAATTAACTACTAAAAAATTAATTTGTTTACATATCTAGTACGTTTTTCATCGTTTTTATCTGTTTTTATAACTTTTAGGTATTTTTGTTGGAAATCACAGATGCGAATACTATGTCACAGTTACCAGTGAGTTTTTTAAATGCATATTGTGAGATGGGCTGCAACATGTCCATAAAAATTCATTTTCTGCATTCGCATTTGGACTTTTTCGCAGATAACCTGGGCTCAGCTCAGTGATGAACAAGGCGCACATTTTCACCAGGAAATGGCAACTATTGAAAAACGGTTTGAGGGAAAAAATAAGATAAATATGATTTCAGAATATGGCTGGTCACTTAAACGAGAAACTGATTATGCTGATTTAAAAAAAAACGGTTAAGCAAACACTTTTGAGTTAAATAACCAAAAATAAAATTTGTATAAAATTTTTAAAAGTTTATTTTCTTGAAAACATAAATAACTCAGTCACTTGCTTAGCTATTTTTAACCCCAAATATGCATTGTACTCGTAAGTAAACGTACTTTTTGAATAAATTCAATAGTATTATAGTTTCTTAATAAAATAATGTATAAAAACGGCACCAAAGTTGAAAAGTTTTTGAAAAATCTACAAAATTTGTGTTTGCTGGACAATAACACCCAAATTTCTCAAGTTTTTGTAGACAATTATATATATCATTCGAAAGATCTCAGCTTCTTCTTCTAACTATAGTAAGAAATTGAAAATCGGATCATTATCAACAAAGTTACAGGCTTATAAGTGCGCAAGGGTATAAAAACCAGTTTTTTAACCGTAAATCCGGATTTTGGAGGTGTCCGGCATATTTCGCTATTGCAATCTTGTGTTATCCTACAAGAAAAATAATATTCGATGCTAGGTTTTTTATTTCATTCAATTTTGTAACACTGTGTAATCAATCTGGCTTGAGATATAAGACTACTGTTCAGTAAATGAACAGTGGTGAAATGGCTATATGGATATGATTTCCCCACAGTAATACATTTAATAAAAAATATTAATAAAAAATATTTTATGAAAATATAATAGTTATAATTTGTTGACCTTTTTCATATTTTTTAGTAATTAATTTTAAGCACTAGGTCATTATTTAATAAAAAAATTTTAAAAAACTTTATTTTTTATTAAACAAACAAATTGAAAAAAAAAATATTCAATTTGTTTGTTCATTATTTTTGTTTTTCCAACGGTGTGGGGAAATATCGAAAAAATAATAAAAAATAAAGTTTTTAAAAAACTTTTTATTAAATAATGACCTAGTGCTTAAAATTAATTACTTAAATATTATAAAATATTTATGTTTGCAGCAAGTCCCCATAATTAACGTAGATTAATTTTTTTATTTTAAAATAAATAGAATTTAAAAAAATTATAAAATTATTATCAGCAACACAGCTCTTTGAAAAAAATCTTGTTCTTTTGCTGAAGTTCTGTTTAAATCGACAACAGGTTATTTTGATCTGTCTGCTCTAGTTTATCAATCCCAATGAAGACCGAATCCAAGCTTTTATCACTTTTTATACTAATAATTTCAGGGAGAAGAAATCTAATAATTGCAGTTTTCGTTTTCATCCAAGCCTTTCATAAATATACCTGTCTTGGATACTGAATTAATTGGTGTTGTTATTAAATTTAAACATAAAAAAATGTTTGTTACTTCTTCTTATATTGCTCCAAAATCATCTGAAATGGTGTATGAGAAACATGCTAACGCTTTCAAAAACATTGTTACGGCAGGAGACTTTAATAATATGTCCTTTGATACCTTGGAACTTATCAGCTGATGACGAATATTTTATCCCAACGGCGAGGACAAATATATATATCATGGATTTCGAAAAAAGTCTTCTTTGCCAACTAAATGAAGATACATTTGAAATTGTTGGATTTAGTTTTTGTTAATGAGAGTGTTAAAATTTCTACTAATCGTTACGGGAAATGGTTACCATCCTACAATCGAAATTAACATATCTATGTCACTGGTTCCTGCTATTTCACCAACGTTGTTTCAGATAATGCAAACTGGTTGAATCTGCTTTTAAACTCTATTCAAATTAGCACCACCAAGCATATTGATAATATAATTGAAGGTTTTAACAACAAATTATATTTCTATATGAATCAATGTAAAAGCTTCGAATTTAAGCCTACCGGTACAGCATGAAACACTAAATATCTGATTAAAGTTAAAAATAAGAAAACAAGTTCTACAAAAAAAAGATATAGAAAGTCTGGTTCGTTTATTTACTACGCCAAGTAATCTACTGGTTGTGCTCAATATAATTCGATTACAATCAGTCGTGTTACTCTGCTTACTCAAATAAAATTCGAAATTATTTTTAATCGTATCCAAGAGCTTTCTATAAGTTTGTCAACTGCAAAAGAAAGATTATTGGCATTTACCATTAGAATCTGATGATAAGCTGACAATAAGTAATTTGTTTGCAAATTACGTTTCCACCAACTATTCTGATAAAAATTCTAATGAATCCAGCTTTTATTAACTATAAGAGGTGCCCTATCTGGCTATATCAATTCCATTTCTTAATGAATCAACACTTTTGAGCTGTTTGAAAAAGGCTTCAATTTTCCGGATGGTATTCCGAGTTGCCTACTGGCGCTGGCAAAACCTTGTGACGACCAAAAGTCGGCAGGCTTGTGTTTGGATCACATGGCAATAAGATCACGGGCAATTAAACTCTATATATATTTTTCACATTTATTAATTTTTTTACTGTTTTTTTTATTATTATCAAGTGAATTATATTATATACTTGTCATATTTTCAAATTATATTTATTATTTGTTTAATAAAATATTTTAAATCATAATGTATTAATTTTAAAGACAAATAATAGCCGTTAAAAAGCGCCATCTATTAACACGAGGATACATCCGTGAGAAGAACATACCATTAAACACAGCCCTAAACAGTAGCAATCAGCTGTAGTTTAGTGGTATGGGTGTGTATGTGTGCCTGGCAGAAACATATAAAAGCGAGATAATTACGTATTTGAGAAGAGTTGGCCACGGGCAAGCAACCGGGCAAGACTTCTTTTAAGTGAGTTAGAATTTTATTCAACTTAATTTTTAATAAATATCTTTTTTCTTTTTTAAGATCTTTTTTATATATTTTTTCTTTTGGATATTTCGCTTTCCTTTGGAAAGCTTCTTCAGGAAATTTGTAATTTTTTTTCCTGAAGAAGCTTTCCAAAGAAAAGCGAAATATCGAGCGGAAAAAATATATAAAAAAATATTTATTAAAGATAAATAAAAAAAGATCGTTTAAAAAAAACTATAAAAATTCAACTTAATTAAAATAGTCTTGCGAATAGGTTCAGCTCAGTTAATCAGGGTCAGAATTTTATTCGACTTTGAATTAATTGAGCATAGCTTAGGTCTACGGCCAAGCAAGTGCTGTCGCTACTTCACCTGGCCAGAATTTGATTCGCCCAAGTGACGGAGCCCAGAGCCAGGCCACGCTTTGTTCAGCAAGGCCAGAATTTTATTCGCCCTAGCTGAACAAGATCGTCAAAAGGCTAACACCAGTTTCGACGTGGAAAGGTTGTCTCAGAATCTTATTCGTGACAACCGCGACAAGTCAAAAACTGGTGGACAGGCAAACTGTTCTGCTCAGCCTCCTGCTTCCAGTGTGAGAAGCAGTAGGCTAGCCGGCTGAGAGTGGAGACGAAAACTCTTGAGGGCCACGAGGCGGTTGATCGTCGTTGGCGTGCTCAGTAGTGATGTTGTATAATTTTAACTTAGTTTAAGAAGTGGATTATAATAAAAAAAATTTTTATTGGTAAAACAAAAGTGGCTCTTGTGTTATCAGTGAAGCAACATTTTTTTTTGTAACGAGCCCTGGAAGCCGCGAGCTCTATCCAAGCATAACGCAAGAACCTGTCGTTACAACCTCTTAAAATAATTTTCAACATATCATTAAAAATTAGTTATTTTCCTAAAATATGGAAATATTCTATTATTATTTCATTATTGGTTGTAAGAGTAATGTTGCCAACTATAGAGGTATGCTATCCCTAAGCTTTTTGAGAAAATTGTTGCTGATCACCTTTCCCATCAAGTATCGTCTATATTGGTTTCTGCTCGGCAGGGTTGTAGAAGGAGAAGGATAAAAATAATAATCTTTTGAAAATAACATCGGGGATTTGTTCTGATATTATTTACACCATTTTTAATAAGACATTTGATAAGAATAACCACAAACTTCTGAGAAGGAAACTTGACCTCATGGGATTCACAAATAATTTACTTACACATGTGGATTAATTCATATCTTTCAAACAGAATTAAGAAAATTCTTTAACACTTACTTGCGAAAAAAAACAAACCACTTGTTAAAAATCCCTTTACAAATACTGATTATGATAAAATTCTTAAAAATAGAAATTTTAATTTAGTACAACGACTTTAATTTTGTTGCATTTTCTGTTGCCTTCAAGGCTTGTTTTGAAGAAAATGAAAAGTTGTTAAAAAAATCTTTTATTGTAAATATTACAAAGACAGTAAATAAAGAAGGTTGTTTCGAGTTTGTCATATTTTGCTGATTTCAACTTTATTATACAACATATTATACACAATATTTCTATAAAACTTGTCTGAAAGAAAAATGTCATAGCAATCTAGACATGACCTAAACTGTTTATCTAACAATTAATTTAATACAAAAACACCCACATGGCGGAAAAAATATATAAATTGGAATTTGTGATCAATTTGCATTCACATCAACAAATTACACAATTGACAGCGACCATTGGCAAATTTAAAACTCATGTTACACCTTATCGTACACGAACAAACACAAATTATCGAGTCTGAAAAAAACTGAACTTTTAATATGTCATTTCGACACCACAGGGGATTCTATTAAACATTAAAGCACTTTCCTACAAGTTATATATGTGGCATATAACTTTGTATACTCGTATTAACTTGGTTCAGATTTAGCAAACAATTGTTAAATATCATATTAAGCAGCATATCTAGCAGTAGTGGACAAAAGTGTTTAAAAGAAAGAATTGCTGTACATCAATCTTGAATAAGTTTGACGAAAATGTACCTTATGATTATGAAATTAAGAAAAAATATAACTAATTAATTTTGAAATATTTCATAAAAATAAAATAAAATATTTCTAAATGACAATCGCAATGGAGTTTATTACAAATCGCATAGAAAGTCAATAAGCCAGAGTTTTTAAACAAAAAAAACTTTTTAGTTGAAAACGAAAATAGAAATGTTTAACATCTTTTTTAATTAGTTATTATAATTATATATAATAGTTATAGTTTTTTGAACTTTTTAATATTTTTTAGTCGTTAATTTTAAAGCACTAGGTCACTATTTAATAAACAATTTTTAAAAACTTTTATTTTCTTATTTTTTCGATATTTCGCTACACCGTTGGTTGGCATTTTTGATTAACAAATTCAAAATAATCAAAAAATTTTTCAAAAAACAAAACAAACAAACAAAAAAAAACAAAAAAAAATTTCAATTTGTCGTTTTTTATTGTTTTTGTTTGTTTTGTTTTTTGGAAAAAATTTTTTGATTATTTTGAATTTGTTAATCAAAAAAAACTTTTTAATTTCTTTGTTCATTAGTTTTGTTTTCCTGATGATGCCAACCAACGGTGTGACGAAATATCGATAAAATAATAAAAAATAAAAGTTTTTAAAAATTGTTTATTAAATAGTGACCTAGTGCTTTATAATTAACCACTAAAAAATATTATAATTATATATAATAATTATAGTTATAAGACCTTTTTAATATTTAATTAGTAATTTATTATATAACCACTTACTAGGTACTTTTTATTTAGTTAAATTTTTTTTTTTTAAATATTTTTATTAATATTTCGCCAAACCATTGGTTGGCATCTTCAGGATATACAAAAAGCGTATAAATAATCAATCATTTTTTGATTCATTTTTGATTAATCATTTTTTGATAATTTATTTATACGCTTTTTGTATATAAATAAATATCGTTTTTCTTTTTTAAGATCTTTTTTATATATTTTTTCTTCTCGATATTTCGCTTTCCTTTGGAAAGCTTCTTCAGGAAAAAATTTTATATTTTTGAAAACAAAAAGTTATTAAAAAATTGAAAAAAATGTTTCAAAACATTTGACAATTTGTTAATAATTTTTTGTTTTCAAAAATATAAAACTTTTTCCTGAAGAAGCTTTCCAAAGAAGGCGAAATATCGAGAAGAAAAACTATATAAAAAAAATCTTAAAAAAGAAAAAAAAGATATTTATTTTTTAATCAGCAGATTTCCTTATCACACATTATTATTATGAAAAGTGTTAAGGTTAAAGTTTTTTCCGCTACTGTATATTCGTTAAAATTTACAAAGAAGAATTTGTGTTTCTATTTATAATATAATACTCACTATTATATATTAACACTCACTATTATATATTAACACTAATATTACAAATAATTTATATGTAGGTGAACAAATGGTTAATTATGTGCTTAAATGTATTATTTTATATTGTAATAATATGCAAACAATACAATAAATAAAGTTATTCATTTGTATGACTTTAAATATGGTGTAAACCAATAATTAAATAGATGAAATTATCTTAATAATAATAATCATAAATAGAAATGAAATGTATTTTATGAAAAGTTAAACATAAATTCAACTGAAAACTTTGAAACTTTAGACTTGTAAGAACGAAATAAAATCCATTTACAAGCAAACAAATGTGAACAATTTTGTGTAATTAAACATTAATTAAATGAATTGACGTTATCAGTAAATTGTTGTAACATTAGTTTATTGACATTAAATACGTTAAATAGTGGGTGGGTCGATTCAAATACATTCTTGTAAATTAAAAAGTTTTAAGAGAATTAAGAGTTTGTCGGGTTTTACACTCACTTTTTTAAATAGGAATTATAGACTTCAAATTTATTTTTTAATAGGACAGAATATATACTAATAAGAAGATACTAATGCTTATATTTTAGGTTTTTTCTTAATTACGGCGAGCGCTATCGATGTGAAGACATCATTTTCAAGTCGTGTTCTAATCCGCCCTGGTGACTCAGGTAGAGAACTACCTAAACGCGAACGCTGACTTACTAGTCAGATTAGAACAGGGCTTAAAAATTATATCTTCACATTGAAAGCGGTCGCCGTTTATTCGGTATAAACAGTTACGAATGAAAGAAAAAAATGACAACAGAAAGTAAGTCCCAATTTACATTGGACGACTTTTGTCGCTGCAACTCGTAGTTTGTTGTTGTAAATAATGGGAGTAAAGAGAATAGGGGAAGAGAGTAACTCTACCACTATTCTCTTTACACACAAAATTGTAACATTGATATCCGAAACATTTGCGTTTTTCGGAGCTAAGATAGCTCTTTCCCCCATCCAATCATGGTTTCTAAAATTTTGTGCTATACCGGGAAATACGTTTCGTGACCAATTTTTGTTTTGTTTGTGGAAAGTGGCAAAAATTATCTGGAAGCGTAATCATTTTTGTGGTGGGGTCAATTGGAATTGCGCCATTCCCAATATCTAACATTTGCTTTGAAAAACGTTCGGCTGATGGATCGATCATTCTGCAATTGAACACGCAATTAAACACACACAAAATGCAAGAGAATGTGGAAAACAAAATTCTCTTTTTGTTTGCACATCCACTTGCTATGAACATGAGCATATTTCGATTTGTAATACCGGTGCATTCTGTGCAAGCACACTCACTCGCAGCAACGTACAAACGAAAACACACATTTCATTTGATACAAAACAGTGAGTCGAAATATTAAATGGAAATATAAATTCAATATTTTTAAAAAATTTGTTTGGTTTCAGATACGCACTGTGGACGCACTATTGTGCGTAAACGCATGAAAGAAAGATACAAACCAGTGAATGACCATTATGAAGGTACTGTGAATTTGGTGGAAATCCGACGGCGCATCTCTTTTAACACTGGCAACCAACGGACACCTATTTTGGGCTTAATTTTTATAAATATATCGATAATTAAAGTTATTTAACCTTTTTAATATTTTTTTTGAGTTTATTATTTAATAAAAAATATTTTAAAAACTTTATTTTTGTTTTGTAAATTTGTTATTTTCAAAATTGTTTTTCATTTGAAAAAATTTTTTTAATATTGTATTGTAGGTATAGTTATAAAAATTTTTTCAATTTGTAGTTTTTTTTTGTTTTTTGAAAAAGTTTTTTTAATATTTTGAATTTGTTAATCAAAAATTTTTGGTTAATTATTTATACATTCTTCTTTTTGTTCTGTGATGGGAGTACTTTTTGGGTGGTGGGCCAATAAATTAAAAAAAATGTTGCAGCGGGCCATTAAATTAATAAAAAACATAGAGGGTCATTCATTAAAAAATTATAGGTTTGCTGTTCAATTAAAAGTTCGGTTTAAGCTATATATTTATTAGTTATATTACGTAATATTTTAAAACAACATAAAAATTTTAAAAGATGCGGTTTATTATGATTTTAAGATTTTCCAGATGTATGGGAAGCATGGATCTGTTTCTGACTTGACATAATTTCCCCAAAATCTGGTTGCAGCTGGGAGGGTGCGACTTTTAATAAATTAAAAAGACTCCCGTCTGACAATCGGTTTCTTATTGATTTTTTTCTGCATTTCATTACTGAAAAGGCCTGCTCACATAAATATGAGGAAGCAAACATTGGCATAATTTTCTGCGCATGATTAATTAGCTTTGGAAATTCATCTTTTGGTAGGGATTTATAGAAATAAAGCTTATCTGTATTTAAAAATAGCTGCTTTAAATTATTATTACATTGCCGTTCTATAATTTCCAATTGTAGATCAGATGGAACATTCTCAGGATTAACATTAAAAGGCATTGAAAAAATGCCTATTGAAGTCAGCAAATCTGGCCTCAAATTCTGAATACAGTTTTAATAAAGATTGTGAAAAGACTTTTAACTTCTCTTCACTCACAGGCCTCAAAGAGCTAAGTCTTGGAAAATGAGTCAAATAATTTTTTTCCCAAACATTTGGAAAATATAAACAATTGAGTTTTAAAAGAGCTCAAACTGCCCCAAGTTTCATCTTTAAATTAATTTCTTTCCTGTAACTTCTTGTTCAGTTTATTATAGTGCTCAAGTAAATCCGTGAAAAAAGCAAACTCAATGCACCAATTCTTATCCTCCAATATTTCCCACTCATCCCAAATTTCAGTTTTGGTTTTTAAAAAAACTTTAATTTCTTCGCGAAGACTCCAAACTCTCGAGAAGGCATGCCCACAACTCAGCCTCCTTACCTTTGTGTAATAAAGTAAATCTGAAAATTCTGCATCAACTTCCGATAAAAACTCTTGAAATTGTAGATGTAACAAACCAAGGGCTCGAATAGTATTAATTAGTTTTAAAATAATATTAAGTACGTGGTTAATATCCAAGGCAGCCTTGCAAAGAACATTTTGGTGGATGGACAATGTAAAAAATTGTTTCGCTTTCAGGATTCTGACTTTTATAAACTCCAGCAAACCCCGCATTTTTTGCCACCATGTTAGGTGCTCCATTAGTTGTTAAATTAATTAATTTGGAAATTGGGGCATTAAATTCATCATAAATTATTTTTCCTGTCGTTTTTCCTTTCAAAGATCTCAAACAAGCAAGTTCTTCGGTTATTATAAAGTTTTCATCGACTCCTCTGATAAAAATTACAAATTGAGTTATATCACTCCTGTCAACACTTTCGTCCATAGTGACTGAAAAATACTTAAACTTTTTAAGACGTCCATCAAGTTGATTGGTTAAATTAGAAGAAATCGCTTCAATTCTTTTTGTGACCGTTCTACGTGACAGCCCTATAGATTCGAAATCTTTTACCTTTTCTGGGCATAATACTTTTCCAATGCTAATTAACACATCCTTAATAAATTCTCCTTCAGAAAACGGTTTGTTACTTTTTGCTATTTAATAGGCAACAATGTGACCAGCTAACGTGGAGGATCGCTGACTAGATATTTTTCTTTTCAATTCCTCTGAATGAACGTTCTTGTCTTCATCTGTCATTTTATAGTACTTCGACCAAGATGTTTTGAATTAAAGTGCTTAGCGAGATTATAATCTTTTAGTACAGCTACCGGTTCTTGGCAGATAAGACAGATAGGTTTTTGGTTATATTCCATAAAGAAGTACTTCCATGTCCACTCTTCTTGAAATACTCGAATTTTTCTCTTTCTTTTTTCGATTGACATTTATGGGGGTAAAAAACTTGGACTATTTTACTATTGCACTTATATTTACAATACACTTTATTATTTTAATTACACAAATAAAACTGTACGTTGGCAACTTTATAATTTTACTTCACAATTTATTCTTTACGTCACGTGATTTACACTTTTACTGATTGCTGCTTAATCCATCGCTGGCCCTTTTATATTTGTTGCGCATGTTGTCTCGAATATTCAAGAATCTTCTAGATCTCACATATAATAGTTGTTGTTATGTTATACGTTCAGTTTTCTATATTAGTTGTTAGTGTTTTATGATGTTTATGTTTCTTCTTGGAATATGGCATCAGAAAGTTGTTGTTCTCTTGTGTGTACAATATAATATGAAAACATCGCATTTTTTTGCTAAAATTGTCAATTTATATCTTTTTTAAAACATAATGTAAATTTATTTTTTGGGCATAATTTTTTAATAGGTCATTAATATTTTTTAGTAATTAATTTTAAGCACTAGGTCTTATTTAATTAATTTAATTACTAAAAAATATTAAAAAAGGTCAAAAAATTATAACTTTTATATACAATACAGGTGATTAATATTTTTTTTTAAAAACCCTCGGCGGACCGGATGTGGCCCGCTGGCCGTAGTTCGCCCATCACTGTTTTTTTTTATCCTGCTGATGCCGAAATATTGAAAAATATTAAAAAATAAAGTTTTAAATTTGTTTATAAAATAAAGACGTCGTGCTTAATAATAAACTACTAAAAAATAAATTCCTAGTATTTACGGAGATATAGTCATTTTAAAAGTTTTATTAAATTTTCATTGCAAAATCGATTTTTGACGACCTAAGTAGGTGATCATGCAATTAGCCTATTTTCTCGAAATTCCTCTTCTTTACGGAGATATTACCATTTTGGCTTACCTAATATTACCGTCTTTTATTATTATTCAGCAAGGTGTCTGAGGGTATTTTTCGTTTGTTCGAGTATGTGAGTAGTTTTAGTGGTGTTAAAATTGTGTCTGAACTCGTCTTTACCTGTTCGTTTATAATGTCATTGTTAAAAGTTTTTGTTTTCAAGAATATTTAGTCTTCGTCCTTTTTGGATATAGTAGTTTCATATGTTCATCTATTTCCCTTCAATGTGTAATGCAAATTTGGAGGTTTCTTTTTTCCTTTTGAACTAGCCTATGTATTCTGTAAATCTTGTTTTTAGTGTTCGTTCAGTTTATTCTATATAAGTATGTTTGCAGATACAGTAAATCTGTATACTCCGCTGGAACTAAATTTGTCAGTTGTTTCGTCGATGTTTCAGATATTATGTCTCAGAGTGAAAATATGAAAAATGTCAGTTAACCTATATGTTTCTCGTCCTGTGTAAGCAAAAGTCTCTTACAGCCAAGAGAACAGCCAGTAATGATGTTTCCAACAGCAGTTCTCTTACTGGCGGAACAAGCGAGTAAAAACAAGATTAAACGAAATAAAGTTAAGTTAAATACTCAGATTACCGCAACGTTAAAGTTAAAATTAATAAGCAAAATGATTTTATTAGTGAAGCTTAATTACTTTTAATTGTTTTAGTTTATCAGCATTTTTCCCACAGTGCATTACTGTAATAATAAATTAATTGTTTCAAAGCATACGCTTAGGCTTTCAACTTCAAAATTGTTCTTCCCTGTTTCCACGACAATTTGAATCTCGTGTTTCGCTCTCTGATGCAAGTTTATGAATCATTCTGTTTACACGACTCATTTATCTGCTTCGATTTGACAGTTGTTAATAAACAGAAAAACTTAAGTTGAAAAACAACAGAAGATATCCTATTTGCCGCGATAGCATTAAGTATAATTTTTTTCCTATCCATTTTTTTAAAATTTTATAAAATTAAAATAAATTAACACACCCACAAAACAATTATATTTTTTAAGTTTTTACTTTTAGCTTTGTTTTGTTTGTAATTTTTCTTTGTTTACAAAAATGTTTAATTTTGACAACCAGTGCAGATAAACTTACGATAAAAATTAGAGAAGAGAGGATTTTCCCTTGATTCGCAGCTAGATTCAATATGAATCTACCAGCTTCGTTCTCAAAATTTTGTATGGCGAAGCAGGTTGATTCGCTTATGATTGGGGTGTGAAGCAAGAATAGAGAGCGAAGCAGGTGCCGTGGAAACAAGCTATAACATTTCAGCCCGCTTTATATTATCGCACCAGAATTTTAGGAAAATTTAATAAATTACATTAGATCAGTGATGTATTTGAACATCAACGGCTGTATGCATAAAAAACGCTTACTTGAGCTTTAAAGTGCACGTTAGGTAACAATCATTTTAAGGCTAACAGATGTTTGTTAAAAAATGGTATTCATAAACAGTACTTTAGCTAATGTATGCTTTAGTAAAACTAGTATTTTTGATTCTGCCAATGCCACTATTTTCCTTTGTCACGTTGTAGTTAACGATGTATAAAAATGAATATATTTATTCGGGTATTTAGATCAATAAAAAATGTTTTTATTGTTTTTAGCAAAACCAACATATTTTTTTTTGTTTTTTTTATTAATCTTTTTAATAAAAAAACAAAAAACTCATAAAAGGTTAATTTGCAAGGCTGACGAAGAACATACAAAGAATTTTTTCATATTAAAAAAATAATTATTCGGATAACGAGCTTTGTTTTGATTATATGTACATCACAATAAAACTTTTGTTTAAAATAATTAATTATTATTATATTTTTGTAAAATATAAAATAAAGATGTTAAGATGTTTTATATTGAATGGCGTGTTATAATTTAGTTTTTAATATTATTTGTGTACTACAATTTGTTTTAATAAACATTTTTAAACATTTTTGGAATAATAAAGTATAATTGTCAATTGAGCCGTTTACATTGAAAGTGGCATAAGTCACAAGTGAACAGTTTTTTTTTCATTTTTAATAAATAATAAGTTAAGAAGTATTGAGATTTATTTGAGAAGAGTGTTGATAATTAACGGTGTAACAAAAATGTTTATTTTGAAAGCGGCGTTAGTCGCTGTGCTCAGGAAATTAATTACGGAGCTTCGTGTGAAAGAAATGAAAACATGTAATAAGTGTGTATGAAGTATTGTTGTAATTATTGGACTTACTCAAAAGCATATTATTGCACATAGTGACTTATGTAAAGGACAAAATAGTAATAGTAGTAATAGCCCCCTGTCGAAAAAATTCTTCACAGTACATAACATGCAGAAAAAAGATTTTATTTCAACAAAATCATTAGAAAAATCCGTTTCAGAAAGAAAACTAAATACAGACTAGTTGAAATGGCTAAAAATTAAAATGTTATATAAACTAATTTAAAATAAAAAAGCTGACAATAACAAAGAAACTTATGCCACTTTTAAAACAAACGGCTCAGTTTATTGTAAACACAATTTGTTTTGTTTTTGAACTTTCAATTTATTGTAGGTTTAACGTAGGTTTTTCCTACTTTAAAGTTAACAAAGGTATTTTAAGGTAATAACGTTTTTTGAATAGAACTTTAGGAAATTGTGCTTAACAACGGCAGTTAAACCTACTTTAAGTTTTTATGCATACGGCTGCAAAAGTATAATCAAATTGTATAAATACTTAAAATCAATAAAAATATATTTCACTAAAAATAGGATATATTGTAACAAATATACAATAAGTTTTTATATTTAATAAGAATAAAAAAAGGAAATAAATGCATACCCTTACATATAAAAGGCTGGAATACTTTTCAGCGGCAACACTGAACACTGAAACGAATGCATTCGTTCACATTTTAAGCGAAAAAATACTAATTTGAATGCAAAGAAACCGAAATTGTTGAAAAATATGCCATTAATTCATCCTTTCAATCTACGTTTGCTTTTAAAAAGTCAAATCAAATATACTAAGTTCCAAATATATCTTTGTATTTTAGTAACAGAGACCGCTATTCATGTACATTCATGTAAGAAAACAAAATATTGTTACAGATGTGTCTTGCTTAAGTTTTAAAATAAAATAATTAAGCAATAAAGCGAATTAGTGGATATGTTGTTTACGAACTGCATTTCTAGTTACAAACTGCGTAGAAATTTTATAAACAAACAACAACAACAATTTGATATGATGCTGTTTTCCATCTGAGTAGTTTTCTAAGAAAACTTTTCTACACAAGACAACAACAAATATTGTGAAATAAATCCCAAGCAGAAAGCTTATCAGCACAAAAACAAAAATACACACAGACATACAGGCGCCTATACATCGAATAAACAACATACAACAACAAAATGTGATACAAAGAGAGTAGAAGATTCTTAAATGTTCTAGACTTTAAATGGACAAATATAAATAGGGCAGCGTCTGAGTGGATAATCAACCAGTGTAAAATTAAACCTCATTAAGTAAAAATGTGCATCTTAAGTAATTTGTTCTGTAGCGTCAACTTTGTGTAGTTAAAATTACTAAAATTGTTATTAATTTAGAAATTCTAAAAACTGTTGTTATTTATTTTGCAATAAAGAACTCACAACAAAAACGTTTATAAAAAGTATAAATGTAATAATATTAATAAATATCCATTTTGTTCTATAAAGAAAGTAATTTTTTTAGTCCTGGATTATAAGAAAAAGATTAATTATAAATAATAAAGGTCTACCAGGATTTCAACTTCAATGGACTAGAATAGTTTTCTATAACTTTAGACGTTAATCCGCAGCAGTAAGAACAATATAATGTTTTTTTAAGTCCTTAGGGTGTATTCCACTATAAGCTAACATAGATATTAATTAATCTTCGTTTCATCCGTTTAATTACAAATTAAAAAAATCTTAAAACTTAAATTCTTAAACCAATTAAATGAAAGTTGATTTGGCTTATTTAAGGAAAACAACGAAACGAGAGAATGATGCATACTGTACGTTTCGAGCCATTTTATGAAATTTTAATAAAAAATCAAGTGTCGTTTTTCCATATATTAAATCCTGAGTTTATTTTAAATAATTTTGAAAGTCTCTAAATTTGTATATCAATCAAAAAATTTTTCACAACTAACAGGTTTCAAAATTTGTACAAAATATTGAAACTCAACTGGTTTCAAAAACGATTATGACTGAAATGCTGCTTTGATTTGTCTAAAGTTCCAAACTTATTTATTTTTATTTCGTATAATGGTGATATAATTAGCAATAGTATACAAAAATTTTTTTTGTTATACATGTCTTTTGTTCTGGAGAAAATAAATTCCAATTGTGCTCCTTCAATAATTTTTGTAATAACAAAACCTCAAACTTATTAAAAGGAAGAACTATTCAATATTTAGTAATTTTAAGTCGAAAACGTACCCTTTTTGTTTTAGCTACACTGTCTGATCTACTGTCCATCAGTTGCAGCCCTCTATTTTTCGAATTGTAATTGCTAGAGTCTTGAAGCTTTTATAAAAGGAGTGTTACTTTATCTGCTATAACCACAAATAGTATAAATTAAGGGGTGTGACTAAATATAGGCAGATACTTCAAATTTTCACAGCAGTATGTCCAAAGAACTATTTGTTATAGGCTGTACTAATAGTGAAGTACTTTGTATGTACGCAGCCGGAAAAGGCGAACAGTTTAAGTTAAAGAATTTTTATGTTCTCTATATAAAAAAATTATAAGAAACTGGAAACATGTCATGGATATGTGCAAATATGTACAGCTTGGCGATACCCCCTGGCGGCACATATATATGGTCTTTGGAGATAGCAACAACTTAGACCTGTGCAACTGGGGGAAAAAGGGAGCCCAGTCCCCTGAAGTCAGCAGGGGTACAACTGGAAACTCCATTTTATTTCCACGGGAATCAGTGACCCGCAGAGATCCGTTATTTGTCTCTTTAGACACTTAACTGTTCTCTGGCTGATTATTGAGGTTGGCCCTTTATGGGAGTGTCGTGGTGGTTATGGTTTCGCGGCCCCATATCAGTCTATGGGTCTTTGGTGGCCGGGTTCATTTCACCTTTAATAACACCTACCTGGTGAAATGTTCCCAGATCCAGTGAGCATGCTAGACATGTGTTCTGGACAGGAGTTGGAAAGTCTCCAACTCTTAAGCAAGGAGTGATGATTTGCAGCCCTGCTCTGGAATGATCGAAGTTGCAACTAGAAAGTTCTGTTGCTCAGAATTATAGCTTCGGCTTCCTAGGACGAGCATGACGTTCCAAATTGTGCAGTGGTTTGATCCACCACCTGATTAAGGCTTCATGGCCAGGCTCGGATGTAAATCTTATCACACAGTTGTATAGCTTGGCGAATATATTAATAACGACAGATTCAAAAGGTCCCTTATCAATAGAAATTTGTGATCAAAACTTTAACTTGAGTAGGTACAGTTCTTAGGATTTCAGAAAAGGGCTAACAGATAAGGATTTGAACGCATTCATTATTTATTTATTTATTTATTTATTTATCATCAACTGTCTACGGAATTTAACATCCTTGCAGACATTTTAATTAAAATACAATATAAATTATCTTAAATTAATTAATAATAAATACTAGCTTTACATACAACATAAAAATTTACTCAAATTTAACATACATACAATAAAAACAAATTTTGTAAAAAAAATGTACATAAATGCAAACACCTAGTTGTTCAGGTAAACTAATAAGTTATTCCTTATTGCGCTTACTGACAAATTGTAATCTACGAAATTATAATATTTATTAAAATCTGCACAAATTCTCCTAAAAGGGTCCGCGTTAGCATAATTGGCTCGAAAGAATTCCACTGCTAAAGGTATAAAATGTCGTGTAGGGCGTTGCGGTACATTTAGAGTAATCCTGTTAATAAGTGAATGAGTAGAAACATCGCCAATTATCACACCAAAAATGAACGAAATATTAAGTGCTGTTCTACGACTCCTTAAAGTTGGTAGCTTAATAAGAGAAAGTCTAGCTGAATAGGCAGGTAAGTCCAATGGGTTAAAGTTCAAACCACGGAGGCAAAAAAGCAGGAACTGTTTTTGAACAGATTCAAGAACATCTGAGTATTTTCTATATATAGGGTCCCAAATGACGGATCCATACTCTAGAATAGGCCTGACAAGGGACATATAAAGGCTTTTGGTAACGTATGGATCATCAAACTCTTAAGCCCAACGTTTCCCAATCCAAGTACACCTCTAGCTTTGTTTGCTATCAGATTGATATGTGCAATAAAATTGAGTTTGGAGTCAAGTAGCAATCCAAGATCAAGTATTTTGTCAACTTCCTCCTAATGATGGTCATCGATATAGTAGCATGCAGTTATCGGTTTCTTTCTAGCAAAGCACATATATTTACATTTCTTGAGATTTAGCTCCATACGATTTATTCTACACCAGTTGTGAGAAGAGTTAAGGTCACTTTGGAGGCGTTGCTGGTCAGTTACTTGACAATAACTAAGAAAAACTTTAACATCGTCAGCATACATCCAAATATTGGATGATTGAATGACATCAGGCAAGTCATTAATAAATAGCAAAAAAAGAAGCGGCCCAAGGTGGCTTCCCTGTGGTACTCCAGATAGAACCTTTATGCATCTAGAGGAGGCGTTATTAAAACGGACCATTTGTCTCCTATTCGTTAGGTAAGAGTAAATCCATTTGACAGTTAAATTGGCAAAACCTATTAATTCCAATTTTTTCTTTAGGAGGATATGATTTATTTTATCAAATGCCTTGCTGAAATCAGTATATATAACGTCTGTTTGTTGTTTTCTTAAAAATCCACGATGTATAATTGTTGAAAAGTGTAAAAGATTTGTTATGCCAGAGCATCCCTTCTGAAATCCATGTTGATTATTGGTTATCAAACTTGATGTATGAAAGCATAAATGTTCAGTGATAATTTTTTCAAATAATTTGGGTATAGTACTTAATTTTGCAATACCACGGTAATTTAAAATATCAGACCTGTTACCCGATTTAAATAAAGGAATAATATAAGAATCCTTCCAGATTTCAGGAAAAGTACCATATTTTATTGACATGTTGAATAAAATTTCCAAAGGGATGGAAATACTTTCAGCACAATTTATCAAGATATTACTGGGGATGTTGTCAGGTCCACAATTATATGAAAATTTAATCCTTTTCAATTCCTTGGAGATTGTCAAAATATCGATAAATGGTATATTAATCGTTTGAGATTTTGCAATATTAAATGGGTACTTAAAACATTCATTATAATCTGCAACTGAGTAATTTGTCGAGAAAAAGTCAGCGAATAAATTGCATATAACAGTTTCATCACTAGATTCGGTTTGTTGGAACTTTAAAGTAGAAGGGAATCCATCTATTTTCCGTTTTTGATTAACAAATCTATGAAATGCTTTTGGATTGCGTTTTAAATTGACTTTCAATTTGTGCATATAAATACTATAAGATAGTTTGTTAAGCGAAGAGTATGTAGCGCGACTAATAGAATACCTTAAATAATCAGTAGAATCACCAGACTGTTTAAATTTTTTATATAGTCTGTTCTTCTTATTTTTAGTGTACGATAATTGTTTATTGTTCCAAGGAGGTCCAACCTTTTGCTTGGTTATTTTTTTCGGAATACAAAGATCCATAAAGGAATAAAACTTATTGTAGAATGCTTTAGTCATTTGATCCATATCAGTGCAAGATAATATGTTATTTCAGTTAGTATCCATTAAGAGTTTATTTAATAAACTGTAATTTGTATTCTTAAAACAGAATGTCTTTGTATATGAAGGCACAACAGATTTGTTTGGAATTGAACCCAATATTTCGATGGTAGGATGGTAGATATCCTCGGGTGTTATTATAGGTAAGGAGCGCCTAATATAAAAATTGGTAACATCATTTACGAAAATTAAGTCCAGTAACCTTGAGGAACTATTTGTAATGCCATTTAGTTGGTATAAACCCAAATCGTATAAAGTGTTAAAAAATTCTGCACTATTAGAACCGAACGTAGTTTGAACATAATATTTCTCTTCCGGTAAATAGTTCCACGATATTGAAGGTAAATTGAAATCTCCAAAAACTAAAATTGAATCATCAGTAAATGCTGACCGAGCAATAGATTTAATAGATTCGGCGTGTAGATTATATATTTGCATTGGAGAAGATGGTGGTAAATAAGAACATGTTATAAATATTCGTTTATCACTGTTTTTTATCAATACAGATGTAAATTCAATGTCAGGAACTGAGTCAATTCAACAAGTTCAGATGACAAACTGCTAGAAACTGCAATAAGGACTCCACCTCCAGTAGTTTTACTGCCACGATCACGTCGAAAGATATTGAATTTATTGCAAAGTATTTCAGAATTTAAAAAGTTGTCGCTAAGCCATGTTTCAGTAAATACCAAGATTTGTTGTTCCAAGTTAAAACTTTCCATATATAATGTTGAAAGTTTTGTTCTCAAGCCACGAACGTTTTGGTATACGATAGATATACAATCAGATATACTATTTAGTTTTTTGGAGGATCAATTTTCTGTTGAGGAAGGATAGCAATGTTATCTGCTCTGTTTCTCGGTGTAAACTCGCGAACAAGTGTATTGTCTGGCCAGAAGTTCGGGATGATGTTGAAACCACATTGTATCCACTGCCCTCGCATATACAAGAATATTTTACTTTAGCTTCACCCTATATTTTTATTGTTATTATCATTCAGTTTAATCGCCTGCTTCGCTGTGTATTTTGTTTTTCTTCTGTGTTAGTTGTTTTTGTTTTCTGTTGCTTATCTTATTTGGCAGAGTTTTTAATGAAGGATAAAGTCAACAACAACAACAACATATTTTATGAAAAAATATTCATTTCTTTAAATTTTTAATAGTGAAAAAAAGCATTCTTGTTTAAAAACCACCAAATTTTCCCAAAACCCAAAACCACTTAAATCATGTGATTTATTTAAAAACCGTTTTATCGAAATGATAAAAGATTTTCATTTTTATAATAAACTTTACTCATTGTTTTGTAACAACACTTGTAACATTTTTATTTGTTTAAATTTATTTTTTTTTTACTCTCAATAACTTCGATAAAACTTTTATATTATTTTTTTTTAATATAGAACAGTCATAACAACCATATTCATAACTAAAAACGTACACAAAGAAATCCTTACTTGTGCTGCAATTATTTATAATAGAGGCAAATACATGTATGTATCTCTGTATATTTGTATGTATTGTATGAGTTGTTCCAAGCGAAATCAGTAAACGTATTTAAATCAGCCTACTCCCAATGGCGAATGTCCACAATAATTTAATTAAGCAGCAATAATAGAAAAATTAAAAGAATTAAATGATAGTTGCAAACTCGTATTTTTAAAGTTAAATTTTAAGCTGGAAAATTGTTTTTAAAAGCATTTCTAAGATTTTTTTTCCCCTTCTTTTGTTATTTATTGAACCTTCAAATATGAAATAACAATAAGTTGTCAAATCTTAAATCTAGAAATAATCTTTAGGTCCGACCAATATCAGGCATACACCTAGTGGCGGAAAATGAATGATGCTCAAGACGCTTCATCTGTAGCATTGACAACTAGATCCTTAGTGTCCCTCTTTTTTAGGCGAATGTGACCACTAAAGTTTAATATATTGCGAGCAAGTGGATTAGGATGGGTTTCGATATTTGTTAGGTATTTTCCTGAGTATTTAGTTATTTCAGCAGTCACTAGTGGCATGTTTAAGTCCCGATGGATGTTAGAATTTTTAACGTACCATGAAGCTGATGTTACTAGGCGCAAAATTGTATTTTGTCTGCGTTGGATCTTCTCCACATTAGAGGCTGATGCAGTGCCCCTTAGCTGGACTCCATAGCACCATATTGGTTTCAAAAGAGACTTGTACAATAAAAGTTTGCAATCCAGACTCAGGGTAGAATTTCTACCAATGAGCCAATGTATCAGAGCCAATTTTAGTTCATCTGAGTCAGCTTTGCTTCAATGTGATTCTTCCACGTAAGTCGTCGATCAAGATGTATACCAAGGTATTTCACATGCGAATATTCCGGAACAATTTCGTTATTGATTCGAATGAGGGAACAAGTATCCCTTCGCAGTGTGAACGTTATATGAACACACTTTTGTTCGTTAACCTTTAAGGCGATGTCAGATAAAACTTTGTTGCTTTGCGTGACATTTGAAACTTTAAAGCAAAAGCGTAAATCAAGTGGTGTATGTCACAATAAACTTTGAAAACACTCATGAGTTTTTTGTTTACGCCCACACACAAATACACAAACACAAATAATAAAAGCCAGGTGTCAAAGCGCCAGGTCAAAGCGCGCAAAAAGTTGAATGTTGGTTAACTTTTCGCTTTGCGCTGCGTCAAAAGTGCTTTATGTGGCAACTTTCATACATTTATGTTTATGGCCTTTATTCTCCATAATATGCTCTTGAAGATTTTGAGATGCTTCACGCGGGTCTTCGTGCACACTAAGACAGGCTGTGTCATCAGCAAATGTAGATGTGTGAATAATACTACTGACAGGCATATCACAAGTATAAATTATATATAAAATTGGACCAAGTGTACTGCCCTGTGGCACACCTGCGGCAATAGATTCGAGTGGACTCATGATGTTTCCTTCTGTAACAGTAAACTTCCAGCCAACAATGTTACTTTCCAAAAGCTTCAGAATGTTGACTGGCAGATATGTTTTCAGTTTCAAAAGCAGTCCTTCATGCCACACTTTGTCAAAAGACTGAGATACATCTATGAAAAGAGCAGAACAAAACTTCTTTTGTTCAAATGTCCTTCTGATGACTTGAACCAATCTGAGCGTTTGTTCAATGGTACTATGGTGACTTCTAAAACCAAATTGATGATCCGGAATGCACCCACTATTTGTTAGGATAGGCGCCAATATACCCATGAGGAGCTTTTGACATTGTCGACAACAAACTAATTGGCCTATATGACTCAGCCCTGGTAAGAACTTTTCCTGGTTTCGAAATCATTTTGACTTTGGCAATCTTCCAATTTTGTGGATAATATTCAAGTCTTAAAATTGAATTGAATATAAATAGCAAAATTCTAACTGCAATAACAGGCAACTCAATCAGCATTCTGTTACTGATACCCTCGATATCCGAAGCCTTCTTCTCGTAAAGTCACCGATGACTTTTAGTACATCACGCAATTCCAACTTTAATGGTCGCGGAGGTAAGGCAACTACGTTCGGCAATTCAAAAACACCAGTACATTCTTTAAGTGTTCACCAAATATTCTACCTTTTTCAGCATCAGTTCTTGCCCAACTTCCAGTCAAGGTGCGCAGAGGTGTTTTAAAATCAACGGGTCTTTTAAGATTTTTAGCAGCACGCCACAAAAAGTAATTAGAGGCTGGTGTGACATCAAGACTCTCCAGATATTTTTAAAAAGATGCAGTTTTTTCTTTTGCTAAGATGGCGTTTGAAAGTGTTAAATTATATTAACTTGTTTCCATTCAATATTTATATTTCACTATAGAAAACGTAAAATTTTTTTATATTTTATTTCAGGCTTAAATGTGTTTGTGTTGTGACGCCAAAAGTCCTAGGGTCGTTTCTGGCACGACAAACCTATATATTATTGCTGTATTGAATTTCCAACGTTTATTTAAATAATATTTTTTCCATTGTATCTGAATTCCTAGTGTATAAAACAATGTATATTTATTTATAAACATATATATTTTGTGATTTGTTCAATCATAAATAATATTTCAACTATTTTTTCTGAATTCCTACTTTTGTTTATAATAGAATAAGTACTCTTGCTAATTTTAGGAAAATAATGTTTTTATTTTTTAATTAAGTTAATATTAAGTTAATGCATTATGTTTAGTTTAAGTAATTTTAATTTATAATTTTGTATATAACGGCAGCTCGTTTGGCAACGCCATCTGGAAGTATGGTTGGTGGTGAATACAGCCAACAGCTGTTTTAAGCAGCATCTGACGGTTGGTGGTGAATACAGCCATCAGCTATGGTATACATAGACTGCCATTATGGTGTGTGTGTGTTTGTGTATAGCTGTGTATTAGCAGCATAAGTATAAAAGGGCAAACACCATGAATAAAAATTTAATTTGTGTGCAGCCGGCGGCGGAACAACAGGTAATTTTTTTATCTTATTTTAGACTGTTAGGTAAGACAGTCAGGTTATAAACAAAGCAGAGGTTTTGACCCAGCCGAGTTTATACCCTGAGATAAGAACTGTGGCTCGGTCACAAACGAAGCCGAGGTTTTGACCCAGCGGAGTTTGTGTCTACCGTCACCATAGTGGATGACCAGAGCATTGGACAGTTGAGCGGAGGTTTTGACCCAGCCCAACCTACAGTGTTTTGGTTATTTCCATAGGACACACCTCATACTAAACTGAACTGTGGCTCGGTCACAAACGAAGCCGAGGTTTTGACCCAGTGGAGTTTGTGTCTACCGTCACCATAGTGGGTGACCAGAGCATTGGACAGTTGAGCGGAGGTTTTGACCCAGCCCAACCTACAGTGTTTTGGTAATTTCCCTTGGACACACGGCATATTGAACTGTGGCTCGGTCACAAACGAAGCCGAGGTTTTGACCCAGCGGAGTTTGTGTCTACCGTCACCATAGTGGGTGACCAGAGCATTGGACAGTTGAGCGGAGGTTTTGACCCAGCCCAACCTACAGTGTTTCTGGTTATTTCCCGTGGTCACACGGCCACTTTAACGAACGGTGCCCCAAACGAAACGCCACTGACCGGTATATGTTGGACACAGACTACGGACACTGCCGCACTCATACACCCACACCAGTGTAAAGTAGACGAAGCCGACAACGAGCTGCCATCAAGAGGAAAAATATTGGCAAAATAAAAATTAAGTAAACCTGAGCAACCGCGGGTTTTTTTTTATTTTGTCCCCACGACACAACACGACCCTGGACGCCGCTGAGTATACCCCAGCAGCCAGGTAAAGCGTGTCGTTACAATTGGCGCCCGAGCAGGGACCCTATAAGGGTTACGAAGAAGACAGGAAGGTCAAGTAATTCATCCCCGCCAAGACGTTAAGATGTTAAGGACATCATGGGCGTATACCTTACGCAAAGACGAATTGGTAAAATACCTAGGAGCCTTTGCCCAGGACTCCTCAGGCAACGTGGAAGAATTAAGGAAGCGTTTCGCCAAGTTCTTAACAGCGGAACACGGCGAGAAGCGAAGAGAGGAACTGTTGAAGTTGCAAACCAGGCACGAGCACCCGCCTGGTACCTTGCAGCTAATGCTAACAGTACCGAACGAGACGACTACCAGCGCACCCGCCACCCCCGTGAAAGATGAAACGTCCCAGGTACCGAATAGCGATGCTAGGGCCACCAGCCAGTCGCTTGTCAGGCCGACATTGCAAACGACGGCAGCAGCCATAGATGCCATGGGTGTGACAGGTAGCACACCATCACCACGCAACGATGCCCAAATCATTATAGTGGAATTGGTCAGAAAATGGGGACTAAAGTATGCTGGCGGCAAAGATCCCCTGGAATTTGTGGAACGAGCGGAAGAGCTCGCCGAGATGTACAATGTGGACATCAATCAGTTACCACGTGTGATGCCGGAAGTGCTAAAGGAAAAGGCGTTAATTTGGTTCCGAAACAATAATCGGCACTGGAACAAATGGCACC
Organism: Trichopoda pennipes; assembly: GCA_030448955.1. NCBI lineage: Eukaryota > Metazoa > Arthropoda > Insecta > Diptera > Tachinidae > Trichopoda > Trichopoda pennipes. The sequence goes on from JASKUP010000012.1 coordinate 20,273,280, forward strand.
AATTTAAGAAGGATTTGTGTGACTTTTTTCTTCCTCCCAATTATTTTGAGAAGCTGGAAGATGAGATCCGTAAAAGAACGCAGCGGCCCAAGGAACCATTTAAGGAATATGTTCTTGCCCTGCAACAATTAATGAGACATAGCAGCCTATCGGAACAGCAAAAAACAGATAGAATCTTCAGAAACGCGAGGTCAGACTACCAGTGGTATATTCGGCGAAAGGATTTTGCTTCTCTGAATGAACTCCTCCAGCTTGCCGATGACTTGGATAGTATACCAATTGCTCCGCAAAACCGGGGTGAGTACCACTGTATGATGACGAAAACCACGGTAAAAGCACCATCAAAAGCTTCAACTGGCAACCAGAAGCACCAAATACCCGAAACCACCCTGCTCTGGGAGGAGGATAGGCTAAAAGCAATCCTGCTGGTCGAAGGAAAGTCGGTGGATGCAATACTCGATACGGGAGCCACGAAAAGCTTCATTACCCCTAGTCAACTGAGACGTTTTGGTAAAGCACCCCAGGATTCTGTTGGCATTAACATGCTTCTGGCTGATGGGTCAAGAAGAAGAATCAGCCAATCTGTGCGTTTGAAAGTGACGTTGGGAAAGAAGACCGCTAAAATAGAATTCCTTATCCTAGATGAGGCCACTGCAGACATCGTAATTGGCTTAGATTTCTTGAGAAAATTCGACACTGTCATCTACTGCGCAGGCCTGAGTGCGAGTAGCAGGCCTAGAATGTCACCAATGGATATACCGAAGACTAATCGGGTAATTTCGAGTAAAAACGTAAGTGTCGTTGTCGGGGCGCGAAAAACAGAAAGGGTGAAGAAGAACAATGTCCCCCGGAAAACAGCAATGGACGCTATTAAATTGGTCCAGACCAGTCAGCAGGCCCCATGTCCATGGGTAACACACCGTATGCGGGAAGTGAGAAAACAACCCGAGAAGATTTCAAATTTTTCAACTCAAAATAATAAACTGTGCAAAAATTCAACCCGGAATTGGAACGATGAAGACTGTACACCGAGGAAGTTTTACGTGCCAACGCCATTCCGGGAACAAGTCATAAAAGCAAACCATGACGCTACAGCTGGAGGACAGTTGGGAATGGAGAGAACATTCAGTAAGGGCGCCAACCGGTATGGTATGTCACAAGCCATCAGTCGATATATGCGAAGCTGTGGATCTTGCCAACAGCACAAGGCAATGCAACAGATACCTGCAGGAGAAATGCTGATAAAAATTCCAACCGAGTACAACGACTCAAATTTGGCCAGTATGACCCCAACTTGCATAACGCCACGAAGGAGTGCGAAAGAATGGAGCGCGCTAACGGAGCCCTTTGGTCTGCGGGAGGTAGCCTTGAACCAGACGCCCCCCGAAGTGCAAAGGAAGGTGGCCATGGTTTTAGAGAGCAGAAGTGGTCACCAGAGGTTACGCTTCCAACAGGAGGTGAACGGGCGGCAGTATAGGGTGAATGTCAGCCGGAAAGGGATGGCACGCATCCAAGTGTCGGAAACTATCACCTCATAGGGGAGAGGGCAGTGTGACGCCAAAAGTCCTAGGGTCGTTTTTGGCACGACAAACCTATATATTATTGCTGTATTGAATTTCCAACGTTTATTTAAATAATATTTTTTCCATTGTATCTGAATTCCTAGTGTATAAAACAATGTATATTTATTTATAAACATATATATTTTGTGATTTGTTCAATCATAAATAATATTTCAACTATTTTTTCTGAATTCCTACTTTTGTTTATAATAGAATAAGTACTCTTGCTAATTTTAGGAAAATAATGTTTTTATTTTTTAATTAAGTTAATATTAAGTTAATGAATTATGTTTAGTTTAAGTAATTTTAATTTATAATTTTGTATTTAACGGCAGCTCGTTTGGCAACGCCATCTGGAAGTATGGTTGGTGGTGAATACAGCCAACAGCTGTTTTAAGCAGCATCTGACGGTTGGTGGTGAATACAGCCATCAGCTATGGTATACATAGACTGCCATTATGGTGTGTGTGTGTTTGTGTATAGCTGTGTATTAGCAGCATAAGTATAAAAGGGCAAACACCATGAATAAAAATTTAATTTGTGTGCAGCCGGCGGCGGAACAACAGGTAATTTTTTTATCTTATTTTAGACTGTTAGGTAAGACAGTCAGGTTATAAACAAAGCAGAGGTTTTGACCCAGCCGAGTTTATACCCTGAGATAAGAACTGTGGCTCGGTCACAAACGAAGCCGAGGTTTTGACCCAGCGGAGTTTGTGTCTACCGTCACCATAGTGGATGACCAGAGCATTGGACAGTTGAGCGGAGGTTTTGACCCAGCCCAACCTACAGTGTTTTGGTTATTTCCATAGGACACACCTCATACTAAACTGAACTGTGGCTCGGTCACAAACGAAGCCGAGGTTTTGACCCAGTGGAGTTTGTGTCTACCGTCACCATAGTGGGTGACCAGAGCATTGGACAGTTGAGCGGAGGTTTTGACCCAGCCCAACCTACAGTGTTTTGGTGATTTCCCTTGGACACACGGCATATTGAACTGTGGCTCGGTCACAAACGAAGCCGAGGTTTTGACCCAGCGGAGTTTGTGTCTACCGTCACCATAGTGGGTGACCAGAGCATTGGACAGTTGAGCGGAGGTTTTGACCCAGCCCAACCTACAGTGTTTCTGGTTATTTCCCGTGGTCACACGGCCACTTCAACGAACGGTGCCCCAAACGAAACGCCACTGACCGGTATATGTTGGACACAGACTACGGACACTGCCGCACTCATACACCCACACCAGTGTAAAGTAGACGAAGCCGACAACGAGCTGCCATCAAGAGGAAAAATATTGGCAAAATAAAAATTAAGTAAACCTGAGCAACCGCGGGTTTTTTTTTATTTTGTCCCCACGACACAACACGACCCTGGACGCCGCTGAGTATACCCCAGCAGCCAGGTAAAGCGTGTCGTTACAGTGTGATGCTAAAAGTAAATGTTTGAAAACTGCATAACACTTAACAAGTGTGCAAATATACCTAATAATCATATGTGACGAACTATAATGTACTTAACAAAACTTTTCGTCAAATGTCAACTGCTTAAGCAAAATACGAAACTGATCGCACATTCCGTACGGAAACAACTGATTTTGCATTGTGTTATAGATACATTAGTAAAAAAAATTCCAATAGAGGGCCAAAAAATATTTTATCTGAATTTAATAGAAAATGTGCAGAGAAATAATATATGACAAAAGAGACGCATTTTATTATAACGGCAATTCAAAGGAACAGGGGCCTTTAAACATTTTATTTTCTTTTTCACTTTTTTAACACACGATTTGCAATAAAATTTAATTTTTTCTTGTTTATTATTCAACGATGCACACAGTTGCACTTTTTAGTACTTTTGGCAAAAATAATACATACAGCGATATGTGTAATTTTTCTTTCATAATTTTCTTAAAACTGTTAACAAAAAAATATAAATTTATATAAGGATAGTATTAAGTATACAAAATATGATTATTAAACGCCTTTTTGCTAATAAATTTCATTTATTTACAACGAAATTATTTTTTTGCAAAAGTACGAATAAAATAAATATGCAACTGTGCATAGTAATTTCTATATTCATGTAAGTACAATATAGACACGTAAAAGTCTTCAATGATTCGCTTTAGCATTTGACAAACTTTTCGTTCAATTTTTGATATTAGCTTAAGCCAGTTTATGCATATTACAGTTGCGCCTTTAGTCTATCCCCTTGGTTCTTTGTTATTTTAAACAACGAAAAACCAATTACACTTTCTTGTTTTCTATTTTCATATGGAATAGCTCGTATGGAACTGTATTAAACCAACTTATTCAAAGATACATCTGTATACAATAAAAATTAATTATTTTGCAAACACTTCTGTATGTTTCCAGTTGATGGCATTCAAATGCAACAGTCAAGTCATGCAAAATGCAAAGCTCTGAATAGCAGATGTGCTGCAGCCAACTTTTAATAAATAAATGTATAATAATTCATACTCGTACAACCATTTGTATCGTTGGCTTAAATGCTAAAAGCATTTATTTTCACATAGTTTTCATATAAGACATAGTTAAAATAAATCTTTATATATATAATTCTACCGTACGTGTGTTGTGATTGAACTCCTCCTAAACGGCTGGACCGATTTGCATAAATTTTTTTGTATGCGTTTGGGTGGCGGCCCGGATAGTGTAGATTTACAATTCGGTCCACTTTGACAAAGGGGCGTGGTACCTCCCATACAAACCACAAATTAAAAATCTATATTTCTGTTCCTGATAACGGTATTTGAACAAAATTTAGTACGTCGATTTGGTTTGGGCGGGTTCGTTCAAAGAGGTATGATACCTCCCATACAAACCACAAATTAAGAATCCAATATTTCTGCTCCTGTTTACGGTATTTCGGTTGAATGAACATATTTTAAGTTCTGCTGCAAATATAGGCGGGATTTGATAAAGATGCGTGGTATCTCCCATTCAAATCTTCTTTATGTATATAATTCTACTGTACTGTGTGTATGTCACTGAATAAATTTTTTTTTGCTTACGTTTGGGTGCCACCTTGGATGGTTTACATTCACAAACCAGCCCGGCAGATGGCGCTGCAGTCGGTATCCAGCTACACTGCAACTACAGGACTGTATCGACTTGAATGAATTTTTATGTATTCACTCCAAACGGAGATATTTCGGAGATTAGTGAAACAGTTAAAGAAACGATAAGTGAAGCGGAGAGTATAATTAGTTTTAATAATTATTGTACTTCTTTAAATAATTTAGGAAACATTAAATTTACGAACTTAAGTTTCTTATTAAACATCTCTAACAAGAAATCTACCGGATTGGGCAATATTTCAAATTTTATAATAAGAAAACTTCCAGTTAAAGCCTTTGAGTATCTTACCATTATATTCAATAATTGCTTAAACAATTCTTATTATCCGTGTGCATGGAAAATAGCCAAGATCGTCCCCATACCAAAACAGAATAATATTAACGAAATTAATAGCTAAAGACCAATTTCCTTAATTTCTAATGTAGGAAAGCTCTTTGAGAAAATTATCAGAGATAAAATGGACATAGGACTACAGAAATCGCACATTCCTCAAAAACAGTTTGGTTTCAAAAAAGGAAGTTCTACGGTTCATGCTCTCCTAAAGTTCCATACTGATGTTATGAGCAACTTAAGAGAACGTAGGTGCACTATTGCGGTTTCTCTTGATGTTGGGAAAGCCTTTGATAAGGCATATCATAATGACATTTTATTTAAAATGATTAAGGTCGGATTTAGTCCATCAATTGTAAAGCTCTTTCAAAGCTTTTTTAATAATCGAAAATTTTGCGTACAAATTGAGAACAAACTATCTGGTCAGGGTGAAATTTCTTGCGGTGTTCCACAGGGCTCTGTATTGGCTCCTTATTTGTATAACATTTTCATGCATGATTATCCACATGAATTTTTCGACTCGAGAGCATACTTTATGCTGATGACTCGCTTGTTTATGCTTACGATAAGTCTCCGCTTATTGCGCTGCAACAAGTTGCAAGGCACCTGGAAAAAGTCGCCAAATACTATGCTCATTGGGAGATAAAGATAAATATAGCGAAAAGTAAGACAATATGCATTAGAAATCCTTCAGGAAAGTGCAAATATAATGTTGTTCCAGAAAGTAAAAATTTAACGCTAATATTGGACGGTAAGGAAGTCAAATTTAAAGACAGTATCAAATACCTTGGAGTAAATTTTAATAAACTTTTGAAATTTAACACTCACATTTCTTGCAATTTGGGGAAGACTAATCAGGTGAAAGGAGCTTTTGCATCATTGTTTAATAGTAAATGTTTGCCGGTTAAAACTAAACTTCTTTTATACAAAGTAAGTATAAGACCTCTTCTTCTTTATGCATTTCCTATATGGTTTAGTATTACGAGAACAGTGATGGAAAGATTAAAAATTTTCGAACGTCATATTTTGCGAAAGTGCATAGAGAAGAACTACAAAACTTTGAATAAAAGATTTTCGAATAAATTTATATATGAGAAGGCAAAAATATCTCCTATTGCTTTTTACGCCCTCAAATTAATGAGAAATTTTGTGGAGAGGCTGTTTTACTTTAAAGGCAGCGAAATACAAGATATTTTATCTAGAGAAATAAGATGTAGTTGGTCTAACACTCAATACATTTTCCCAATTGGAATCTTACATGAACAGCTCAATACCTTTCCTGGTCAAAACTTCTACTCAAATACTACTCCCGGCATTCACAGAGGGTAATTTGTTTTTTTGTTTTTTTTCTTTTTCTATTTTTTCTATTCAATTTTTTGTTTAATAAATTTTGGTTTTATTTTAAGTTTTAGCTCTAATATTTAGTTTTAAGTTTAATTAGGGTAGATCTAACTCACTCTACTTGCAAATGTAAGTGCCGAGAGCAAGCTCTGTTTTTACTATTCAAAACTAATTTGTATTAATTTTTATATCATTAATGTTTCTTAATAAATGTCAGTAGATAAGCAAGCTGCATATTCAAATGTTTATATTTATGTAAATTAAAATAATACTTTATAGTTTTAAGCTTTCTAAAAAAAATTTATGTAATATGAAAAAAAAGCAGTCTCAATAAATATAACTAACTTACTTTCAATACACACAAGATAAACAGAAATGGTAAATTCAATACTGCAACGCCTTAAAAGATGCTTTACTATTTTGTGCGTCTTTTCTCAACGATATCTCATTTTGAATGAATTCATTTGCCCAGCAAAGTTGTCCTATTTTAGCGGTTCTCGCATACACAAAATATTCTACTTTAGCATCACCCCATATTGTTGTTGTTATTATAATTCAGTGTTAGCTGCTAGGCTGTGTGTTTTGTTTTTCTTCTGTATTAGTTGTTTTTCTTTTCTGTTGTATATCTCATTTCGTAAAATTTCTTACAAGTATGTTGATGTTGTCTTGTGGGTATAAGATTTCCTAGAAAACTACGTAGTGTAAACCTCCAGAACTTATGTTCTATTTCTTTTTATTTTTTTATTTGAATTTCTTTGGACAGTCTTAAGTGAACTGTGTGTTCATAAACAACATAACTATTTTCAACTTTAATCGTTTGTATGGTTTTTAGTAGTTTGTAGAATGCGCAGTGGATTGTTTCGTTTACTTTTTTGCTAATAATTATTTTCTTTTAAAACTTAACAAATCATCTTCGTAACAATATCAAATCTCTACAATTAAAACTTGATTTTATTTAATCAATGTTTACCATAGATAACTACTGCTATATAGCTAATACGAATAAATACACAGAACGTTGGAAAATGCCATGTGAACTGGAAAATGTATTTCTGCTACACTCTAACTTAATCTCAGCTACAATCAGTCACATGTTATAACGAATTAATGTAATTGATATAAATTTGCTATTTCAGCTTATTTCGATGAAAAATAACATTAACGATAACATTTGCATCTGCAGTTGGCATTTGTGTAGTAAATCTAATGCTCATCTTAAAATCCGCAATGTAATTAACTGTAAACGTTTCCATTATTCTCTTTCTCGTTCAGCACACCATAAGAAAATTGCAATGTTTGAATGTCCTTTTATGCCGCAAGCATTCATTTGTCTCTTTAAACTAATAGTAAATCAGAACAGTACGTTAAACAATAAAATATTTTCATTATAATTTTAAATATAAAAGGAAGAGCACTTTTAATCAGCAAAGCACACAATCCAAACTCTAAAACAACAATATTTAAATAAAAAAAGTTTAACCAGTCAATTCATTGGGAAACAAATTAATTTTATGAATTTTATTAAATTCTTAAAGATTTATTATCAAATAAAAATATTAAATATCATTTATTCATTGAAATTTTTGAAAGGAAATGTTATTATATCTTTTTACTTGATATTGAACTCGAAAGCGTAACACAGTTTGTATTTAACTTTAGAAACTTAAAAAAAAATAAAAACATTTATTTTTTTCTTTAAAAAATGTTAATTAAATTTGTATAAAAACACACATGGCGAATTTTGTGTAAGGATTTTACTTTGAAGCCGACCAAGCTTTCACATCGCCGTGGATTCGCTCAATTTATTCAATCAAAAATCACTTTTTCATAGGAAACCCATTTTTCCTGGTTAGGGTATGTCAACAGGTAAAATTGCCGCATTTAGGATTCTGAAAATCCTAAAGCAATTTTCGAGAAACCTGTACATGCTCAAAGTATCACTGTATGGTGCACTATGTGGTATGGCGGCGTGATTAGAACGTTTTTTTCGAAGATGAGGTTGGAAATGCGGTAACAGTCACTCAATCTCACTATCGTGAGATGACGTGATAAGGTTTACACCGGCAGTGAGCCACAATCAGATGGTGGCCATTACCGCTGTGAATGAAAAGCAACACGCCCTAGAAGGCCTTCGAATACGTATATCCTCCGGTCACTCTTAGTAGCAATTTCAAAAGCTCGAAAAAGGTCGCAGCCTTCACTCCTTGCTAAATAGTTGGAGACTATCCAACTCCTGGTCCAAAACGCATGAAGCTTAATATAATTAAGAACAACTGTGTAATTCGATTTACATCCGCACCTGGCCATGAAGCCTTAATCAGATGGTGGATCTAACCACTGCATGATTTGGAATGACGTTCCTCGTCCTAGAAAGCCGAAGCTATAATTCTATGCAACAGAAACCTTCTAGTTGCAACTTTAATGATTCCAGAGCAGGGCTGCAAATCATCACACCTTGCTAAAGAGTTGGAGACTTTCCAACTCCTGTCCAGAACACATGTCTAGCATGCTCACTGGACTGGATTATTCACTTTGCGTGTCATTATCAGTGAGATGATCCTGACCACCATAATAACCATTATACTGTTATGGGGCCGCGAAACCACAGCCACCACGTTACTCGCATATAGGGGCCAACCTCAATGATCAGCCAGAGAACTATTAAATGTTTAAAAAGACAAATAATGAACTCTGGGGCACACTGATCCCCGTGGAAATAAAGTGGAGTTTCCAGTTGGATCTCTGCCTGTCTTCAGGGGACTGGGCTCCCTTTTTCCCCAGTTGCACTGTGTCTAGATAGTGAAATTCTATAAAGACCATATTTATGTGCCCCCGGGGGGATAATTAAGAACACGACGGCATTCATACTCACTGGACCTGAACCATTCATTGTGAATGATCCGACCCACAAACTCTCGTGAGGGCCTCGAAATACACAGCCACCACGATACTCCCAGAAGGGCCAACCTCAATTAATCAGCCAGAGAACAGCTAAATGCGTAAAGAGACAAATAGCGGAACTCTGCGGGCAACTGATTCCCGTGGAAATATAGTGGATTGTCCAGGTGACTCCTACTAGCCTTTAAGGGGCCTGGGCTCCCTTTTACCCCGCAAGACACCAGTCTAGATGGAATAGTAGGCTCCAAAAAGACTATCATATGCCCTCGGGGGGACTATCGCGAGATACTAACAATTCAATTTTGGCCTATTATTGACGATGTGGATAACACTGACATATGGTTTCAACAGGACGATGCCACATTTTACACAGCCAATGAGACGATCAATTTATTGCAAACCAAATTTCTCAATCGCATAAATTCACGACAATCAACAGTTACGTGACCAGCCAGATTGTGCCATTTAACGCCAGTGGATTATTTTTTGTGGGTCTATGTTAACGACAGAGTTTATACGGAGTCCATCGCATCGGTTTCAGCCTTAAAACGAAAGAAATGACATCTGTCAGCGTAGGCGTGGTGGACATTTGCCAGATATCATATTACATTCATAATTGCCGAACTTTTCTCTTCGAAATACAATAAAAATTTGAATTATTTTATTATAATTTTTTCGTTTTATTTTACTTTAGTTTTTAGTCTAAGTAGCTGCAAGCGTTCATCTATTCGAGCGTAATCATAATCCCTAAGAAGTTGGATATGTTCAAAACTTTCTCATATGCTTTTTGCATATTAAATGATTTCGACTTTAGCCCGTAGAAGGTAAAAAACTTTGTGAATTTGTTTTAAGTTTATAACGGAGACAGTGTGAATTTTATATGTGTACTAGCGAACCTCCTGCACACTTCGTAGTGCAGAAAAGAAAATAAAAAATCAATACGAGTTCATTAAAATCAGTGATAAATTGCTTTTATTGTAACGCTCTGTGGTAAACAACATTTGTTGTTTTTTGCATTTTCGGTGTAAATATGCAAAACCGATGGTTTCCCAATGCGCGAACAGGCTACATACAACTGTCCATGTGAGAAAACTGAATACTCTAAATAAACTCCACAAATTCCTAAGGATTACCCTTGCGCCTTATTATGGTAACCGCAAACGTAAGGCGAACAGAAAACTGAAGTCATTTCAATTCAATTGGCATATCAGACGGAATCATTGGAATTCAAAAATTCTGTTGGATAATTCACAACATCTTCTTTATTAGTAAAAGTATCCACAGATTTGTATGACACCAATTCGTCAGGAATCTTTGATTGAATAGCCATGTTTAATTCAATTTCCCCTTTTGACTGTACGAAACGGCAAAAATCATTTGGCAATGTTATCAATCCAGTGTCATCAACAGGCATTGCACCATTCCCAATTTTCAGCAATTGCTTAGAGAACTTTCTAGCAGATGGATCACTCTTCAACTGAACACGAACGTTGGCAGTGAGTTTCAATGTTTTAACAAATCTCCATAAAAATAAAGACCTTGATTTTATCGGCAGCTATCGATCTAGGAATGACGGGCAATGTTTGCCTAAAATCGCCCTACAATAAAATCAACGCACCATCAAACAATTCTGAATTATTTCGGAGATCTTTCATTGTTCTTTCCAAAGCTTCAACAGATTTCTTATGCGCCATAGTGCATTCATTCCAAATAATGATACTGCAACATTTCAATAATCTTGCCGTTCCAGATGTTTTTAGAACGTTACATATGGGAGTTTCATTAACTTGGTAATTCTGTGGCAATTTCAAAACAGAATGTGCTGTCCGATCACTATCTAACAAAGGTGCTGCAATGTCAGAAGACGCCAATAAAAATTTATTCTGGAACCGCATCGTTGCCAACAACAATGAAATTAAAAACGTTTTTTCGGTGCCGCCTGGTGCATCTAGGAAATAAAATCCACCGGCTTCACTATTGATAGCTTGCATAATAATATCGTACGCATTTTTTTTTTTGCTTCGCATTCAATGTCAAAAGATTTTCGTGAACAAAAGCATTTAGTTCGTTACGATCGTATTGTTGTTCACTTTGCAGTTCTAGCTCAAAAATGTCATGCATTGCGCGATTAGGTGATGGCATTCCGAATTGTGATAATGTCTTGTTAGCAATCGACAAGCAGAAATCTTTAATACAAATCAATGCTTCATTGTATATTTCCGGCGTGAAATCCATTGAAGGATTACGATTTTCTTGACGCACTTGAAACAGAATATCTCCCGAGACAGACAGTCTTGAAATTTTGTCTACAATTCAGATGGATTCGATGGAAAACAGGCAGACAAAATAATTGCAAACAAAGTATGAATTTGATAATAATAAGCGACAACTGCTGCATCTGCAAGTGTTTGTTCCCAATGAATATAATTTTACAACAAATTAAGCTGTTGACACGCTTGTCAATATGTCGTACACAAAACTCCATTGACTGCCCTTAACTGTAGAAATGATATTGGCCCACGAACCTTTATTAGCAGCAAACGTAAATAAAAACAGTCAGAGTTATTTGGGTGAACAGTATAAAAATGTGTCAAAGTATCGCTTGAATATAAATTTTGATGGCCATCAACACGATTTCCTTGCTTGTGCCGTTGGAACTGCACGTAAAATACGTTGGCACTTCTGCATACAAAAACGTTCCGGCAAAAGCATTAACTTCACACAATTTAAAAAATGCAGTAAGAGTTGTATGAATGCAGTGTTCACTAAAATGGCTATAACTCATGAACCAATACACATACAGAGACCGTTTATACATAAAAACCCTGGTATTGAACTTTGCAGAAACAAAATCGGTTCACGCATTCCAGAGAACATCAATTACTAGCACAATGCAACTTATTTTTATATATATAGAAGATAATTTTGTACATTTACCTTAATTTTCCATTTGTTTTACCAACTTTCCAAAACGAGGCATATGGTCTTTCAAATTTCTCAAGGCTTCATTGAGGCTTTCGTGCAATAATAATAAGAAAAGCTGTAACGTTAGCGAAGGTCAAATTGTGGACAGGGATTTTGTTTTTAAAGAGAAGTAGCACTTCAGGCAACAATGCCTATTTAGTCAAGTACCGTACTACATTCTTTAGCAAAGGGATAGAGAAGAGATGAGACAGATGAAAGTAGAAGTATAAGACAGCATAGCGACCAGTGACCAACCATGCCTTCATCACTCAGCAGCCCCACCGACAGTCAATTTTTTTTTTTTTAGTAAAAAAAAAACTGTGAAGATCTTTGATGGGAATCGAACCCAGAACCCCCCAGACGGACAAGATAGTACACTACCTACTAGTCTTCAGGGGCACAGTTTCTATTTTTTTTTCACAACAATTTTATCAAAACAAAAATATATAAATACATCAGCTTACTAAAATATTAGATATGTGTGTTATATTTTATTGATATGTTCGATAAACTAGCAACATCATCAGTAGACTGTTAGGGAATACCATATTAGTATTGAGGTTGTGTTAAAGTGATGTTGATTCAAAATCTATGACAATATTGCCGTCGCCAAACAGAATAAGGCTGAATATTTAACACATTTCTACAACATTAATTATTCAAAATGACAACGATATTTTTCTTAACTGTATGTGTGTTCTGATAATAATCAATAAATCTGTAATATTTTTTAAATTCTAAAAAAAAGTTGGGTACCCAGGACATAAAACTTGTTGGTAATGTCATTAATAGTTTACTTACTTTACTTTAGTTGTTTGTTTATAATTCTTGATTAAATGTAAAAGAATGGATCTTGTTTGTTATGTTTGGAATACAATATCAGATAAATATACGCCTCAGTTAGCCTCACAAATACGAGCCCTTTTGAGCACAGTTTTTCATTACAATCTCACACATTTCCTTAATTTCATCACAATTATTTTATTTGAGTTGATCAAGCATTTCTGGTTTGTTGGCATAAACCTTGCTTTTCAAATATGCCCCACAAAAAGAAGTCGGTAGCAGTCAAATCAGACGACCGTTGAGGCCAATCAATATAGCCATTTCTTGAAATAACTTGCTGCGGAAAGAGGTCTCACAGTAATTCCATTGTAATACTAGCTGTATATGATGTGGCACCGTCTTGTTGATACCAAGCCCAAAGCAGGAAGTTGCGGCGTTTAATAGTTTTTAAGCATATCACCATATCGCTCCCCATTCGCAGTTATCGTTACTACCGTTACGTCGTCTTCATTTTCAAAGAAATGAGATGCAATGATTCCTCCTGACCAAGTTGCATACCAAAGGTTACTGTTGAATAATTTGAGGGTTTCCCATACCCCAGAACCGATTATTCTGTTTACTCACATATCCTTTCAAATGAGCTATAACATCCAATTGGCATATGTGTGGCGGGGTAAATGGTCTTGTGTCGACTGAATATTATATAAAAACAAATGCAAATCCTTGTGCAAAACTATGGCCATAGTTGTTCTTTGAAGATCAAGCTCCTGAGCACGAATTGAGGTTGATGGATTATTTTCAATATTTTGCAGTAGGTTGTGGTCTATGGTCACCAAAAGACCTTCTTTCTTCGAAGTCATTCACTACACGCTTAATAGTGCGTTTTGTTGGCACGTTGTTTCTTTCAAAAATTTCACGTAACTTTCTGAGGATTAACTGAATTTTTTTTTTTATAAAATACACATAGTGCTTAATTAAATAATGACTAATAAAATATTTGAAAGGTTAAATATATCTTAAAAAAAATTAATATTTAAAAATCACCTTTCGTTTTTTTCTTGTTGTAATCGCATTCATGATTAAAAGCGAATTAAAACTTTATTGTCCTTAATTAACTTAACTATTGAAACACTTAAATGTCTTTTGAAAAATATTGTTCTTATTTGACTTCTTGTTGGTCTCTTGAAACTTTTCTGTTGGAAATAACATTTCCTTTCTTTTATTATATTTTTTAGATGCCATTTTTTTCGTTATTTTTGTAAACTAAAAGTAATTTCGATTTTAGAAGGACGATAAAATGATAAAAATCAAGTTAAAATTCAGGTAGACCAATAAGAATAGCAAGAAAACACAGAGAAAAGTTAAAAGTTATAGATTTCAATTTAATGAATGTGACAAATTTTCAAATAAGAATATTAGTTAAGCAGATAAATGGCCAAAAATTGAAGTAAAATTAGCAAAAGTTAAAAAATGCTAATGGCGCATAAATTTAAAATACCACTGATGTTAAAAAACGTTAATGGGGATACTTTAATGCAGAGAGAGAGAGAGTGAGACAGAGAGAGAGAGAGCGACCAGAAAGAGAGCGAGACAGAGAGAGAAAGTAATACATTACTTCTGTTGCAAAGGTTAATCTTCTAGGCTATGTGAACTAAGAAAGATGTAGGAGAAATAGGACCATCCATTCCATCAGTAGAAAGGACCTGCGTCATGGTCTGCAAGAAGAAGCTAATGTGTGAAAAATGAAGCTTCTTAAAAACCAAAAAAAATATTATAACAAACGCAATAAACAATTTTGACAAAACACAAAAAGAAAAAACGAATGATAGAGTTTTTAAATCGTTGACGCATGTCCCTGGCTTCTCTCAGAGAATTATACACTCTAACATAGTTGGGGAATAGTTGGCATTTCAGATAAAAATTTTGAAAATCTCTTTCAAAGGAAAGAGTTCTCCAGCGCCTTATAGATGCTTTTGGGAAAGTTTTATCTCAATTCGTATAATCAGGCTTGATGCCATTCACAGCTTGTTAAATGCTTGCGATACGTGATGTTATTCCAAACACTTCTCTTATCATATTCACTTATTTGTGTATTTCTTCTTCTAAATCTGGATTGATGACTCGCAATACGTCGCTACTCATTTAAAATAGAGTTCAGTTTGATTATCAATAGTTTCTCAAATAGGGTAAGTGATTTAATTGATTCTCTCTACGCGCGACCATTTCTGGCTTTAGTGATCAGTAAAATCTTCCATTCTGTAGCGAAGTAGAACGTATGACGTTAAAAACAAAGAAATTTTCTTTGGCAGCAACTTTAGGAAGCCTGTAAGGATCCTATTACTCATTTTGTAAATCACAGGAGTTTTTTTATATATAAGTTTAGACCCAAAATATCCAACATAGAAGAATTTTTATCAATTTAATTGTCGCTGCTAAGATTTAAAAAAAAAACTGGGCTAAGGATTGCAAAATTTCAATTCAGAGTTTTTTAACTTTGAAGTCACTAATACTGTTAATAACTGTTCATGATCACATTATGACTTATGACTCACTTTTGAAGGCCTTTTCAAGGGCTTGCAAAATTTTAAATCAAAAAATGCTAAACTAATAAAAATTTATATAAATAAGGTGACTTATTTTGGGTCCATGTTTCGCCACTCTTCAAAAGTCTGGGAGTATGGACATTTTTTTCAATCAGTTCAGCCATTTAAAAAGTTTCTGTTTTTTATTTAAAATATTTCCTTTTATTTAACAACAAGTGGAAAAACTTCTTTAGGAATGCTCTTTAGTAGAGTGTGTTCGCATACAACATTTATTTATTTAAAACGTCGTGTAAATCATTTAAATGGAAAATTTTAAAGCTGAGCTAATCCTATAAAAGTCCCTTTGTCACTGGCGGTATTTAAAATATTTTCAATAAACTTGCTCATACTTCTTCATTGCTAATATTACGTTCGTTCAGACATTAACATCAAAATCACAGGCAATGTTTGTTTAACAAAGATACGAGAGCAATATGAAGCTCTTTTTAAATGAAATTTTCAATGTTGGGTAACTAACACACATACGTGCAAACACATCTAATTCCTTGGATACAGATTCAAACATAAAGGAAGATACGAATTCATATACTATAAAAGAACAGACATAAAGTTAAGTGTGATGACAACAAGCAATATAAACATCCTTAACTAAAGGCATATTGTAGCTGTTGGTAGGAGTACAAAATTCCTATTGTTGCAAACTTTTATTAACCCATTAAGTTTAGAAGAAATAAATAATTGTGTATCCCTTTTCTATTAAGATCGAAATTTAGTTTATTTTTCCGACATTTCATTTTGTGTGTTCCCATTGTCGTATATTTCTACTATCGAAATTCTTTAGAATTTATTGCAATCGTTATCAAGCAAACTGCACAATTATCTTAACTCTTAATTTAATTATGAATTACTTAAGTCGTTCATAGCAGAATAGCTACAAATATATAAAATTCCCTAGAGTGGACACCTGTCTAATTCCCTTTAAATATAGAAGTTTTACGCCATTTACCACACTCTGTACTTAACATATGTAGCCCCACAAAAAATAATCCAGTGATGTTGAATCATACGATGTGGCTGGCCATCGTAAAGTTCTGCTAATTGTCGTGATCGGGAAATTTGGTTTGCAATAAATTGATCGTTTCATTGGCTATGTGACATGTGACACCGTTCTGTTAAAACTATATGTGTGTGATATCCATAGGGTTGCCAGATCGAAATTAACAAAAGTCAGGATTTTTTAAAAGAAAAAGACGAAAAATCTGGAAAAATCTTCACCCAGCCATTGAAAAAAAATGCCAATTATTTATTTTTTTTATTTTTATTGTGTTTAAATGGTATTGATACATAAAACTAAAAACAATGTTAAACTAAACAAAAAAAAAATTGCATGTATAGTTTAAAAGTACACAAAATACAAACAAAAACTTTAATTTAATTCATATAAGGTACCAAAAATACATTTAGGAACTAAAACAGCAACGGTTATTCATTGATTATTATTGATAATTTAAAATAAAAAGAACACATAAAATATATTTACCCAAGTTCTTAAAAACAGCCGCTAGCTCATAAAAAGTTAGCATTTATTTATATTAAATACAATAGCAGTACTATTTTTGGTTTAGCCACATGTATTTAGTATTTTTGTGCACAGAGGTAACTAATTCAATATCTTCAGCAGTTTTTAAAAACTTGTGAAAATCTAAGCAATTTTCCTCCAAGTTAAGTTTTATAAGTACTTCACTTCTAATAAGATCAAATGCCATTCTATTTCTTTCTTTGGAATACAAATTATTTAAAATACTAAATGTTCTCTCACAATATGCATTACTTATAGGAATAGAGAATGTAAATGAGATCAATTAAAAAAGATTTTCTAAATCTTCTTTGCTTTTCTAAAAAAAAAAATAAGACCAGATTTTATCGGTTGAAATATCTTTGGATAATTCGTCATATGCTTCACGAAGGCAACAATAATCGGAATACAATTCATCCATATTAATCATATGAGAAATTTGTAAAATTGAAGAAATTTCAGATAAAGTGTCCCAAGACAACAAGGATGTCTTAAGATTAAATGCAAATAATAGTTTATAAGTTGACTTGTTTTCGAAATCAAAACGATTCTCTAGATAATGAATAGCTTTTTTAAAAAAAGCATTTGCTTCTGACTCAAACTGGCTTCTTTCTTTAAAAGAAATATTTTTTAGTATACAAACAACTTTACTTCCATAAAAATTATCTTTTAATCGATTTCTCATTATGTGGTGCAGATCTAAAATTGTACAACAATCACTTTCTAATGCTAATATTGCTACATTAAATTCCATTACATTGTGTATGAAGTATAAATAGGCCTCCGATAAACCCTCGTTCTTGCATTCATCGTTATTATTTCCCAATTCAGAGTCACTAATTCCAAGTGAAACAAATTCCCACAAAACTTTTTGCCAATTTTCTTCTCCTTTTCGTACAAATTATCTTTTGACAGCAGGCCAACTATAAAATAAACGCTCAATTGCAGGCATCAGCGAAAGCCATCGTGTTGGAACGTGTCGAAGAAGACTTTTGTACTAAATTTTTGAAAATTTAAAACACTCTTTCAGTGTTTCATTAGTCATTGCTGAAGAACTAAACTCATTAAATGCTTTTATAACTATCGATTCTATATCTACAGATAAAGCATTTAGGGCATATTTTACGCAGTTATTACTCACATGACAATTGCAATTTGCTTTTAGAATATGCTTAGATTCATGTTTAAGCTTTTGGTATACAGAGTTGTGAATTCCATAATTTACGGCAGCATTGTCTGCACTATATGCAGGGATTTGTTCAATTTTTAAACTATTTTGTTCAGTTATTTCAACAATCTTTTTAAATATATCTTTAGAAATTTCATGTGGATCTTCGTAAAAATCTAAGATATATTTACAAATACTTTTTTCGACATTAAAATATTGTACAGCATATGGATATGTTTTTATATTTCCTATATTTGACGCATCATTACTGACTGAAAAGTACCAACTCTTCATCAAATGAATTACAACTTTTTTCTGTGCATACGGGCCTAGCACATTTCTTGCTATGGCTGCTGCCTTTGTGGACGTACCACATGTCATTTTGTTTAAAATTTGGCTATCGCTGAAAATTTCGGAGTTAAGTTGAACTTGACAATCTAAACTGTTGTAGCTAAGGCCATGTACAACGTTATAAAATACGGGCACTAGCTCAGCTCTAGAAATAAGATTTTCACCATTGGTTTTTTTTTTTTTGTGACAGCAAAATCTGATATCGTACGCGAAATTTTCTGCGACGTTATCATATTTTAATGCTTTTTTTGCCTGCATATGTTTCTTCAATGCACTGGAACCTTCGTATTTAATAGAAATATCAGCTTGGCAAAAATTGCATATGGCTATATAGTCGTCTTTTTTTTATCCACTTTGAGTATTAAAGTATAAGTAGTAAATTTCTTCTTTTTTTAAAGGACCAGCTTCTTCATTTTCCATGTCTTCTAAAAATCTGCACAAATTCACTTGCTATTAAATGTTAAAAAATGTACAAACTTACAACTTACCTCTTCAAAAATCTTTCACTTTTTGCCAATCAGCTGTTTGTTTACTATCATAATAGAGATTAACAATCAGGGCAATTTATTACGTTTAGGGAAAAATTAAGTATGTGTTGGGTTTTAGTGGCGAAAAGGGGTAATAGTTTTTTTGCTACAAATTACACAAAAAGAAAGTAAAGAAACTATTTTCAATATACTGTGAAAATTTAATAAGTGAAAACTTTTGTGATTTTTTATTTTTACACACTTCTTTCATTATTTTAACGTTTATTAAAATTTATCTGGAAAAAAAGTATTTCTTCTGGATTCTTGACCGGACCAAAAAAATCTTGCTAATCCCGACAAATCAAGACCGTGTGGCAACCCTAGATATCCACGTCGTCAATAATAGGCCAAAATTGAATTGTTATCATCGTGCGATAGCGTCATCCATTGGCCGTTACCGCATTTCCAGCCTCAACTTCGAAAAAACAGCCTGCAGAGCATATAGCGCACCATAAAGTGACACGTTGAGCATGCAAAGTCTTCCAATTACTCGCTCTAGGATTTTCAGAAGTCCAAATGCGGCAAGTTTGCTTGTTGACATACTCTAACAAGTGAAAATGGGCTTCGTCTGAAAAAATGATTTCTTGGAATTAATGAAATCTACGTCGAGCATATAGCGCACCATAAAGTGACACGTTCAGCATGCAAAGTCTTCCAATTACTCGCTCTAGGATTTTCAGAAGTCCAAATGCGGCAATTTTGCTTGTTGACATACCCTAACAAATGAAAATGGGCTTCGCCTGAAAAAATGATTTTTTGGAATTAATGAAATCTACGTCGATGTAAATGGTCGGTCGGATTCAATTCCTGCACCAGTTGAACCTTGTAAGGCTTTCAAATCAAATGCTTCTTAACAATTGGTGGTTCTTGATAACCCCAAGTGTTGGGAACATCGAGCAATTGATATGTTTGTATCTGTATCTCACGACTGCGATGTTTTCAGTGGAATCACTGGCTTGGTGTTTGCACATTGTGTATCGATCTAACTCTTAATAACGGTCTCATAAGGAAGATTATGTTGTCCGAAAATATTACGAACTTTACGAAATGTAACTTTAACAGAATTATTTTAATCCGATTTTAGTGCGAAGTTGAATTGCTAAATGTTAAAACTATCATGTTGTCGGTGTTGCCAATATTGAAAGCCAACTTCTTGTTGAAAACCAGATAGTAAGAAACCTGCATGAAATTCCATTTTTCTTTTTGAGATTCTGCAATGCTTGCAAACATATTTTTTTTTTACTGTCCAGAAAACTTCAAATTATTTTAAACTTTATTTTTTAAACCTTATTGATTTGTTTATATTAATTTTATCAAAATAAATTTCAGGGTCTACTTTTTTTAATTTAAATTTGTATCTTATTTCATAGGATAAATTTATATTCAGTATCCGATATTTGATATAATTGTATTTTAAGATTTTTTACTAGTAAAAGTATCAGAGATTCGTTAAAAGCACAAAAATTATTTTTATTGCACTACAATTAATAGAGAAGCAGATAAAAGTTATTTTTGTATAATATTGTTACGTTTATTCCTTTTAATAAACGTTTGTTTCCATTAAGTCCTCTTATTGCAATCTAATAACAAAGCACTTTAGTGTTTTAAATTAAATTTAACGATTTAATTACTTCTAATACACACAAAATAAACAGGATGGTAACTTCATCACTGTAACGCCTTAAAATATGCTTTATTATTTTGTTATATTTTTCTCAACGATGTCTCAACTTGAATTCAATACCTATAGCCAGCAAGTGATGCTTACATAGCTGATTCAAGCGGTTTTCGTATATATAAGAATATTTTAGTTTAACATCAATCACATTTTTGTTGTTATCATCATTCAATTTAGGTGCCTGTTTGGTGTTAGTTTTTTTTTTTTCTTACAAACATTTTGTTGTTGTTTGCAAAACAAACAATAGGCCTTTTCGTTTAGTTTTTTCTGTAGAAACTTAAACTAATTATCTTCGTAACAATATATTCTGCACTGAAATTTCAAATATAAACTTTTAATTAAGAAAAATTATGAAAGTAAGAAATTCATCACTACAAAAATTTACAGTTACTTTTGGCAAATCCAATGAAATTCTTAAATCAAACACTTGCTATCTAGATTCTTTAGCAATCGCAATGCACTATAGCTTTAGGCATACACTTTCGACTATAGTTTCTAAACAGTTAACTATCGAATTTTTCAACACGAAAACTTTTTCTGATTTTTCTTTTATGTGATTCCATTTTGATACTTACATTACATTTATTTTTTTTTTTTTATAAAAGAGAAGTAGCACTTGAGGCAACAATGCCTATTTAGTCAAGTACCGTGCTACATTCTTTAGGGATGTAGGATAGAGAATAGATGAAACAGGTGGTGAAAGTAGAAGGATAGTCGGAAATTAACTGCCGTATATAAGACAGCACAGCGACCAGTGACTATGCCTTCATCGCTGAGCAGCCCCACCGACAGTCAATTTTTATTTTTGTAGTGAAAAAAAACCAAGGTCTTCGTTGGGAATCGAACCCACAATCCCCATATTTACAAGCTAGTACACTACCTACTAGCCTACAGGGGCACCTTATGTACCTTATGTACGGAAACTAAATTTTGCACATAGACTTTCGGAAATATTAAAAAAATTTTATTTATGTTTTAGAATTGACCGCTTGCCAATACGATACTTGATTGAGCAAAGAATCTATCCACTGGGTACAAAACTATGAATTTAATTTCATTGAACTTGAATTTAATAAAAAAAAATTTTCATTTTTATACTGATAATCAATGTAAATCATCAATTTTTACAAATAAAACTAAATTACATTACATTGAGTTCTCTCTATTATACTCTCTTATCATTAATTTTTAAAAGTAAAATCTGTTATTTTATTAAATGTACAAGCACGTTGAAATTCCTCAACTACATATTTAAATCGAATAACCTGTAAAAGAATGAAAAAAAACAAGGTCAGTCGAATTTTCAATTAATTTATATGCTTCAACTCTTGTCATTACTGATTTCCTTTTGACAATTTAAAGGTAAAAAATAAATTTACTTTTATTAGGGCAAGCTCGACCTAATTTCTTTAGCTACTTGTGACAATATTCAGCGTTAGTTGTTAATGGTGATGTTTAAGTTATTAAAACGATTTTGTATTCGGTAAACAGACGGTCATGTTATATTTACTACTAGTTTTCGTACAAAAAACATTATTAAACATTATTAACTTTATGTTAAAACGTTGAATTTGAAACTTTAGCTTGTGTAGGCAACACACAATTATGCTCTTTAGATGTTAAAAAGGCTGAGAAACACTGTATAATGTTTTCTACTTTGTCATTACATCTCAATGAGCATTAAGAACATTGAAACAACATAAAATTAGATTTTTGTTTTTTTTTAACAAATTTTAATATTTTTTTTTATTTATTCTTTTTTACTTTAATTTATAAAGCAATAAAATTATTTCTTTACAGTCTTTCGTAAATTTCCTGTGTTGATTTAAAATCAGGAGAAAACATTTGTAAAAGTTTTTCAACAACAAGTTTCACATGCAATTGTAGCAACACCAACAACATGATAGTTTTAACATTTAGTTTTTTGACGTATTCCACGTATCATTTCGCACAAAAATTGCATTAAAATAATTAAAATCCACTATCCGCACTGTTAAAGTTACTTTCTAAGACCGCTATTAAGAATTTAGTTGTTGAATTTGAGTCGACAGGTTCGATACAAAATGTGCGAACACCAATGCGTGTTCGACCGGGTCGTTCAACTGAAAACATCACACAGTATTTAAGCAGATACAAATTTGTCAATTCCTTGACGTTCTCAACAATTGGCGTTATCCAAAACCACCACATAGCGAATGTTGTGTAATTTTGCCTTACAAGGTTCAGCCAATCGACCATTCACATCGCCGTCCTCCCCGGGGGCACATTTATCGATCTTTATAGAATACTTGACTATCTAGATCTGTGCTGCTGGGGGTATAAGGGAGCCCAGTCCCCTGAAGTCAGCAGGGGACAACTGGAAGCTCCACGTTATTTCCACGGGAATCAGTAGCCCGCAGAGTTTCCGCTAATTGTCTCTTTAAACTTTTAGCTGTTTCTCTGATCATTGAGGTTGGCCCTTCGGGAGTATCGTGGTGGTTGTGGTTTCGCGGCCCATTCAGGTATTGTTTTATGGTGGACAGGATCATCTCACCTTTAATAACACCTACCTGGTGAATGATCCAGATCCAGTTAGCATGCTAGTCAAGTGTTATGGACAGGAGTTGGATAGTCTCCAGCTCTTCAGCAAGTTGTAGTGGTTTACAGTCCTGCTCTGGAACCACTGAAATTGCAACTAGGAAAGACCTGAATTAGTCTTCGGCTTACTAGGACGTGAATGACGTGGTACGACCACCATCTGATTAAGGCCCACGGCCAGATGCAGCTGTAAATCTTCTCACAAAATTCACATCGCCGTAACAACTCAATTTTGGACTGTTATTGATGACGTGTATATCATTGACATGTGATTTCAACAGCACAGTGCCACATGTCACACAGCCAATGTATTACAAACCAAGTTTCCCGATCACATAATTTCACAATAATCAATATCTAAGTGACCAGCCAGAATGTGTGATTTGATACCACTGGATTAATTTTTTTGTTGCTATGTTAAGTACAGAGATAATCGAGACAGACATAATCGAATCGATTTCAGCCTTAAAACTTAAAATCCATTGTGTGGTTAACGAAAAAGGACCGGCATTTTGACAAAAAATGATTAAAAACTTTGATTAAAGGATTGACATCTGTTAGCGTGGTTATGCAGGACCTTTTCCTAACAAAAATTGTTAATTAATCCTAAAGAAATTCCTTTCTATGTCTATATATTTATTAGCTAAAGTGTTAAGACTTTATTTATTCAGTTATTGTCGTAGTATCAAAAGCCTTTGTTTCCTATTTATTGCCTACTAGCTACCCTGTTGACTTTAAATTCAAAAAGGAAACAAAACATCGTGAGTGTCTCAAGTTTAGAATATTTAAACACAGATTTAAAGACAACTAGCTAACAATATATATAACTTTACTAGAACTTAACACGCACTACTGAGAAATTACAAATAAATTTCATAAATTCGTATAGATTTGAAAGAACTAGTTTTCTACTGTTTAGTTTAAACGCTATCGTGTTTATTTAATACGTCTACCATACTTCTTCTACTGAAATGGCATTAAGTTTATTGTGCTTTACTTGTTTGTACGACTTAGTTTGTGTCATTAAAAATAATAGCTGTTATTTCTTGTTATTGTTTTCCTTCTTTTAGCATTTTCCTTAAATATTTAGCCTTCGAAGGCAAAATTGCCGGAAGCTTGCCGCCGGTAAGAATAAATTTTATGAAATTTTAAGTAAGTCAACTTTTCAAGTCAACTTTATATAAATTCGCGTATAAAAATACGTGTAATATTTTGAAATACATTACAGTAAAAATAATATTTAAATTATTGTTTTCAACGGTCTTATTAAATAGTTTAACGATTTTATTTTTTTCAATATTTCGCTTTCCTTTGGAAAGCTTCTTCAGGAAAAAATTTTTTTTTTTTTTTTTATATTTTTGAAAACAAAACAAAATTATTATCAAATTGAAAAAATGTTTCAAAACATTTGACAAAAACATATAAAATATTTTTTCATACATACATACAAAAAATTTTTAAATTTTCAAATATTCAAACATACAATAACAATGAAACGGAAATAACAAATAACAAATTCTCTCTTATGAAATGATTATAACAAATTATGTGTCTTTTTAATTAAGTACCTATAATTCTGAGCTAAATTGTCTGTGTCTGTCTTAAAATTTATTCTCCTTACATTTGGTACATTAACAATTTCTAACATTTCCAACATATAACGTCTCTTGTAGTTTTTTTCTATATCTAATACTGATGTTTCATCAAACTTTGGATAATGATTATATTTTTTACAATGTGAAGATAAGGATGTCTTCTGTGTTGAAATATTCCTATATTTTTGGTCACACCTGTGACCAGCTAATCTCGTTTTAAGTTTATTTTTTGTTGTCCCAATATAAACTTTGTCACAGTTCACCTGGTCATTTCCTCCACATGGTATCCTGTATACTACATCAGATATTTCCATTTTTCCTATTTTATCCTTCATACTGCTAAATAATTTATTTAATGTGTTATGTGTTTTGTGTGCAATTATATATTTATCTGTGTCATATATTTTACACTTTCTTAATCTTTCTGATATTCCAGGAACATAAGTTAATGATTTATAATCTCTTGGCTCTGCTGTAGAATTTCCTAAATTATGCCTATAACTACCATATTGTCTAATTAATCTGTTAGTTAATTCTACTGGAAAATCATTGGCATTAAGTATATCTCTTATTGTATCCCTATTCTTCAAATGAAATTCTCTATCACTTATAGTCAATATTCTGTCTATCATATTTTTCGCTGTGTTTATTATCATATTTCTTGGATGTTTTGAATAAAAATTAATGATTCTTCCAGAAGATGTTGGTTTCTTATACCAATCAAATACTAACTTATTTTTCTTCCTTATTATCAATATATCTAAATATGGAAGTCTAGACTCTAATTCTCTTTCAATCGTAAATTTAATATCCGGATGGAAACTATTCAATTCTGACAAAATATTATCCACTGCATCTTCTGAAGTTATACAAAATAAATCATCCACATATTTTGTAATTATCTTAGGTTTAATATGCATTTTACTAATACATGAATTTAGTAATTCCTCCATCACAATATCAGCTATAATTGGAGATGCTGGAGAGCCCATAGGGAGGCCCTCGTTCTGTTGATATATCCTATTATCAAATTGAAAATACCTATTGTCTTCTATGCAAAACTTAAGAATACGTAAAAACAATTCCTTCTCAATATTCGTATTTTGTTCTATAATCTGCCATTTTTCCTCTATAATACTTAAAGCTAAACCTACAGGAATACTTGGAAAAAGTGAAACTACATCAAATGAAAACAATCTATCATTATCTTGTATATTTATTCTCTTGGTCTTATCCTTAAATTCCAACGAATTTCTAATATTATATACTGATTGTCCTGTTATCACCTTAAGAATATTGGTTATATGTTTTTGTCAAATGTTTTGAAACATTTTTTCAATTTGATAATAATTTTGTTTTGTTTTCAAAAATATAAAAAAAAAAAAAAAAAAATTTTTTCCTGAAGAAGCTTTCCAAAGGAAAGCGAAATATTGAAAAAAATAAAATCGTTAAACTATTTAATAAGACCGTTAAAAGATTATTTCATATTTAATAAAATTTAAAAAAAAGGTCGAATAAAAATAAAAGTAATAAACAAATAATAATATAATAAAAAACCAAAATTTAAAAAAAACAATCAAAAAGAAGAAAAGAATTCAAGGAAAAGTGTACACTTCAATTTGGATAAAAAGTTTTTGTAAATAAGTTTTGTGGTCAAGAGAATAATTAAAAGCAGAAGAATCAAGATTCAAATTCCATGATGAGCTACAAGAGATTCAAGAAGAATAATTCGATTGCAGCAATAATAAACAAATACAAGGCAACCATGGACAAAATTGTGAGAGCAAAAGCGTCAATTACGTTTTTGATAAGATGCAGAAAAGCTGCCATTACACCAAAATTCATTAGGAACTCAACAAATAATTTAGTAAACATTTTTAATAGTAAAGAAATTCCCAAATATCAACACACTATTGAGAGGTACACAAAAGATTTACATAGAAGAATGTTAAATTTAGCAATTAGGAAACAACATGACATACTAAATATTTTAAATAGGAACGTAGAGATGTTAGTATATAATATGGAAGGACATTTGACATTAGATGAGATAACAGAATTATTAGAATATATAGATAGACTAACTCATATTTCTGAAAAAAAGATTAAGGAAACACATAGTAGGAAATTTAAGAATCTTTCTGATATTCAAAGAAAGGAATTAGGAATTAAGGTTAATGAAGATTGGTTTGTTAACAAGACTGACATAGATATTCCAGGGGATGTTAAGTGGATTCTTTCTCTAGGACAGAAATTTGCATTACCACTTGAAAAGAAAAATTTTCCTATGATGAAGGTAATTTCAGAAGGAGATGAATTGATTCAGACTATAAAAGAAAAAGAGGACCAGGAAGTAGCGCGGACAAAACTAACAATGATGATTGATAGGCACATTAGCAATATTAGACCTACAGCAAGGGATATTTTTATATTAGATAAAGTAAAAACCGCTAAAAAATTTTTGAATACGAATAGGAACATATTAATTGTTAATGCTGATAAGGGTAATGTTACTGTTGCTATGAGCAGAGATGATTATAATTCGAGAATAAATGACATTCTCAACGATTCTGCTAAATACTCAATATTAAATAAGGATCCGACTACTAAACTGCAAAAAACAAACAATTTTTTAGTTGATGAACTTTTTAAAAAAGAAATCATTTCAGTAATGGAGAGAAATAGACTTAAGACTAATGTATCAAATTCTCCAAAGCTGTATGGAGTACCTAAGATCCATAAACAGAATTTTCCTTTAAGGCCTATTTGCTCTTGCATTAATTCCCCGGCCTATGGACTGTGCAAGTATATAACCAATATTCTTAAGGTGATAACAGGACAATCAGTATATAATATTAGAAATTCGTTGGAATTTAAGGATAAGACCAAGAGAATAAATATACAAGATAATGATAGATTGTTTTCATTTGATGTAGTTTCACTTTTTCCAAGTATTCCTGTAGGTTTAGCTTTAAGTATTATAGAGGAAAAATGGCAGATTATAGAACAAAATACGAATATTGAGAAGGAATTGTTTTTACGTATTCTTAAGTTTTGCATAGAAGACAATAGGTATTTTCAATTTGATAATAGGATATATCAACAGAAGGAGGGCCTCCCTATGGGCTCTCCAGCATCTCCAATTATAGCTGATATTGTGATGGAGGAATTACTAAATTCATGTATTAGTAAAATGCATATTAAACCTAAGATAATTACAAAATATGTGGATGATTTATTTTGTATAACTTCAGAAGATGCAGTGGATAATATTTTGTCAGAATTGAATAGTTTCCATCCGGATATTAAATTTACGATTGAAAGAGAATTAGAGTCTAGACTTCCATATTTAGATATATTGATAATAAGGAAGAAAAATAAGTTAGTATTTGATTGGTATAAGAAACCAACATCTTCTGGAAGAATCATTAATTTTTATTCAAAACATCCAAGAAATATGATAATAAACACAGCGAAAAATATGATAGACAGAATATTGACTATAAGTGATAGAGAATTTCATTTGAAGAATAGGGATACAATAAGAGATATACTTAATGCCAATGATTTTCCAGTAGAATTAACTAACAGATTAATTAGACAATATGGTAGTTATAGGCATAATTTAGGAAATTCTACAGCAGAGCCAAGAGATTATAAATCATTAACTTATGTTCCTGGAATATCAGAAAGATTAAGAAAGTGTAAAATATATGACACAGATAAATATATAATTGCACACAAAACACATAACACATTAAATAAATTATTTAGCAGTATGAAGGATAAAATAGGAAAAATGGAAATATCTGATGTAGTATACAGGATACCATGTGGAGGAAATGACCAGGTGAACTGTGACAAAGTTTATATTGGGACAACAAAAAATAAACTTAAAACGAGATTAGCTGGTCACAGGTGTGACCAAAAATATAGGAATATTTCAACACAGAAGACATCCTTATCTTCACATTGTAAAAAATATAATCATTATCCAAAGTTTGATGAAACATCAGTATTAGATATAGAAAAAAACTACAAGAGACGTTATATGTTGGAAATGTTAGAAATTGTTAATGTACCAAATGTAAGGAGAATAAATTTTAAGACAGACACAGACAATTTAGCTCAGAATTATAGGTACTTAATTAAAAAGACACATAATTTGTTATAATCATTTCATAAGAGAGAATTTGTTATTTGTTATTTCCGTTTCATTGTTATTGTATGTTTGAATATTTGAAAATTTAAAAATTTTTTGTATGTATGTATGAAAAAATATTTTATATGTTTTTGTCAAATGATTTGAAACATTTTTTCAATTTGATAATAATTTTGTTTTGTTTTCAAAAATATAAAAAAAAAAAAAAAAAAATTTTTTCCTGAAGAAGCTTTCCAAAGGAAAGCGAAATATTGAAAAAAATAAAATCGTTAAACTATTTAATAAGACCGTTAAAAGATTATTTCATATTTAATAAAATTTAATAAAAAAAAGGTCGAATAAAAATAAAAGTAATAAATTATTGTTTTCTATATTTAAGGAAGCAGCGATCTAGGGAATGCATAATATTTTGCTTATGACTAATTTTTAACGGTTACTTTATGTAAACACAGGTTGAAAATAATTGTTCTTTCCTAATAAAATTCAAAGTTCTTTACTCAGTATTTTATTTGCTGGTGGAAGGAACAAAGCCAAACAACTTAATACCAAAAGTTCTTTCTATACAAAAATTATGTATATAAAACCAAACGAAAAGCAATTTCTTACTGGATTTATTGAATTTATACCAAATCTCTCCTTAGCCATTTCAAAATTGTTTTCCTAGTTTGCTTTAGCCGCAAAACTCAATTAAATTAATTAATATTAAACATTTTTCATTTAATTAGCTACAAAACAAAAAACCTTCAATAAAACTTACGTTGAATAAACCCAAAATTATTCATACACATTCAGCTTCATTGCATGTAAGGCCATATACACACACACGACTGCCTATCAGGTGTATAATTATGTTTGTTGAGATGTATGTGTATTTACAATGTGCGTGTAACAAAGCAACTAAATTTCAACTTATAAAATTTTATAACAAGAAAGGGAAGAGAAAATCTTTAATTCAATCAAACTGAATCGATACACAAAAACGTAGACTTTCTTCTTTAAATTACTATTGTACATTGCTGTAATCCCATTATTACGATTATAAATATTAAAGTTTGTATATTTAAAATGCATAATTTCTAAGAAGAAGGAAAATTAAAAAAATTAAGAAGGTAAATTAAGAAAGAATTGCTTTAAAATAACTATAATTGGAGAGAATTTAAAATGGTAAAAAATCGAAGTGTACTTTCAGGCATGAAAAGAAGTTTGTGTTTCAATTGTGGCAATACCAACAGCATGATAGTTTTGACATTTAGTTTTTTGACATATTTATAGTAGATATATTTGGGGCTATTCTGCGTTTCGATTCGAATCGAAATTTTCTCCGTCTGGCAGCTTTGGTATTCTTCGTTTCGATTCCGCTCAGTTTCTTTCGATTGTATGTATTTTGCATTACGGTCGGAGCTCCGTTTTTCTCAGTTGCTTTTTTGTTAACGGAGGGGTTTTTTTTATCTGTGTTTTTTAGTTAAAAAGTTTAAAAATGTAAGTAGAAAATGAGATAAAATGTTCAGAAACGATAAAAAAACACTTAAAATTATTTTTAATTAATTTATTTAATTAAATTAATTTTTTTGTTTTAAATTGTTAATTTTTGTACCCGAATATGATGTGTTTTTTATGTGTTACAGGTCAAAAACAACAACACCGCAGCAGTATGAAAAATTGGCAAAGTTAATGGCATCTAAAGCAGACATGCAATATGTGGATAACACCAGCGATCAAAGAAAGAAGTAGCAGTGTTCTGGGGAGAAGTTGCAGGAATTCTCAATGCACTAAGTCCTCCAACGATAAATGCTTATTTTTATTTATGTATACATACAACTTTTTGTACTAAGTTTTACATTCGTTCATGAAAATGATAACAAACCTGCTTATTTTGCTATTTCATTTCCACATTCCACAGTGATGCTATTAATTTTATAATCTTTGTTGTCTTCTTCTTTTTCTTTCGATTCCGTTTTCCTTCAGAATACCAACTTTTGATCGCAACGGAACTGAATGCGGAAAGTTAATCGAAACGCAGAATAGGGGTAATTGACAATTGTTATAATGAATTAAATTTCGCACGAAAATCGTATTAAAATAATAAAAATCCACTATCCACACTGTTACAGTTACTTTCTGAGACCGCTATTAAGAATTTGGTTGTTAAATTTGAGTCGACAGGCTCGATATAAAATGTGCGAACACCAATGCATGTTCAACCGGGGCGTTAAACTGAAAACATCGCTGCCGTGAGCCACAGTGTTGAAGCAAATTCAAATTTGTCAATTTCTCGATGTTTTGAACAATTGGTGTTATCCAAAACGACATCATGGCTAATTTTGCATTTGACTTTGAGGCCTTACAAGTTTCAACTGTTGCAGGAATTGAAACCGACCGACCATTCGCATCTCCATAGATTCGGTGAATTCATTTAGGAACAATCGGCTGGTTTTTCTGAAAAATCTTTGTATCAAACGAAGCCCATTTTTACTTCTTACTGAAGAACTCTTTATATTTATTTTGGTATATAATGTTTGCAAACCAACTATAATCATCGAGAAATAACGTTATCTAGATCCTAAATTTAAACCTTCAAAGTCATACGAGCATCTACGTTATAGTTTCTTTTCTTTATCTTGTTTCATTACATCCACTTAAGATACATAAAAAATAAATAATTGTGATTACTTTTCAACAACAACAACAAAAGCAAACCTAACACAATGTCAAAATCCAATCCTTCACAATACTTTATTTAGATTTACCTCATAAATAATGTTTAATACACTGATTGAGAGTTGGCTGTTAACAAAATAAACGCTTACATACGACTATATATAATTGTACTAAGATATACTGAAATATAATGAAATGTATTAAAATACACTGAAATATATTAAAATATACTAAAATTTATACATATGGATGGATGTTATGGCGTTAGATTTTATTGCTGCAAACCAACACCGAATGTCGTTAAACGTTAAGCCGGAATAAGAAAAGAAATGCTTTTCATCGCATAGCTAAGAAAAAAGTGATAGCCTATACCAGTGATGGGCGAACTTTTTGGGTGGCGGGCCAATAAATTAAAAAAAATCTTGCGGCGGGCCATTAAATATAGAGGGTAATTCATTAAAAAAATATGGGAATTTCCAAAGCTAATTAATCATGCGCAGAAAATTAAGGCAATGTTTGCTTTCTTATATTTATGTGAACAGGCCTTTTCAGTAATGAAATGCAGAAAAAATTCAATAAGAAACCGATTGTCAGACGCGAGTCTATTTAATTTATTAAAAGTCGCATCCTTCCAGCTGGAACCAGATTTTGAGGGAATTATGTCAATTCAGAAACAGATCCATGCTTCCCATACATCTGGAAAATCTTAAAATCATAATAAACCGCATCTTATAAAATTTTTATGTTGTTTTAAAATATTACGTAATATAACTAATAAATATATAGCTTAAACCGAACTTTAAATTGAACAGCAACCCCATAATTTTTAATGAATGGCCCTCTATGTTTTTTTTTTTAAGTATGTGAAATCAGTTAGCCCGCCGCAAGATATTTTTAATTTATTGGCCCGCCACCCAAAAAGTTCGCCTATCAATGACTTAGACCAAAGTAACAAATATGTGCCCCTGTAGGCTAGTAGGTAGTGTACTAGCTTGTCAGTATGGGGGTTGTGGGTTCGATTCCTAACGAAGGCTTTGGTTTTTTTCACTGCAAAAATAAAAATTGACTGTCGGTGGGGCTGCTCAGCGATGAAGGCATGGTCACTAGTCGCTGTGTTTTCTTATACGACAGGCAATTTCCGACTATCCTTCACCTTTAACCACCTGTTTTATCTCTTCTCTATCCATTTCCTAAAGAATGTAGCACGGTACTTAACTAAATAGGCATTGTTGCCTGAAGTGCTACTTCTCGTTAAAAAAAAAATTTAATTTTCGTATTTAAATACTATGCAATATGAACTTTAATGTCTTATTCACGTCAAATTTATTTAAGATCATTATATCCTCGTCGTCGTTTAGTATGTTATCAAATCCCTAGAACACGCCCTATTTATTCTTGGCTCCCATTAAATTTACAAACCTGATTTTCTTCAATGGAGAATAGTAAAAAACAGCGAAAAAGATAAGAAAAACTGCCACTTCATATCTGTTTATACATCCGCCATTTATGATGATTTTTAACATCTGAACCGAAAAGGGGATATCGGGAAATCTCTCTGTTGTTAATATAGAAATTTACTTAAAAGCGAGTCGCAAATAAATTCTATTGAAATTACAGACTGAATGACAAACTCATATACCCTTTTTACCTGTTGTAAAAAGAACCAGAAGAAAATCATATGTTGGAAATAACAAGAACTTTTATACAATTCACATCTGTTTACATGTATACATATGTATGCATGAAGCTATGTGTGAGGTGAACGTCGAATCAACTACATAAAGTTGTTTTTTTTTTTTAATATCCTAGAATAACTGTGAGTGTTTGTGTGTATAGTGAAAAAGTAACATTCACAACTGCTTAAAATGAAATGAAAAAAACGTATAAATCAATTTGTTAGCAAGAAAAGCAAACAAAAACAAATAAGAGATAAAAGAAAAGTATGTCTGTTAACGATTGTAAATGTTGTACAGTTATCCTGATAACAAAAAAAAAATAGTAAAGATTGAATTTATTTTTTACATTCACTTCTCATTGTCGTTACTTGAAGTTGATAGAAAAACAAAACCTTTAATATTAAAAGAGTGCAATAAAAAATGTCTTAAATTGTTGTTACCTTTTATTACAATTTAAGTATGCTGCCAATAATTTATTAAAATTTAAAGAATAGTATGTGAAATCAGTTAGCTAATATTATATTTAACAAGTCTAAAAAATCTTTCCCATTATCAATTGCCACGATAAGGGGAAAGATTTTTCACCGATAAGCAACATTGAACGATAAGATATAAATTTTGTGTTCAATTTTTTGTATTTAACATTGAATGCATGGGATTCGTTTTGTTTAAGAAATACTTGAAATTTTTAAATGACAAAACTTGAACTTAACAAGCAGCTCATATTAACAATAAACGGCTTTATTCAAATTATTTTTTATTTATTTTATTTTTTTTTTTTTTTCAATAAATCATTCACTAAAGAATTATAAACTTATTAACGTTTGTTTACATCAATTTATACTTATTTAAAAATTATACTTATACTTATTCTTATTTAAAAATTGTGTTATTATATTAATATTATATTTTTTAACGAAAAAATTATCATAAAAAATCATAATGAAAATACATTATCTTTTAAAACATTTCATTCAAACTAGATCTTTTCACAATATACTTATACATGAATGAATGAAGGCGGTCTGTGTTTTTCCATTTAACCTTTTTTGTGACAAAAGTATAATCAGTTTACTATAATATAATATAATATAATATAATATAGATAGTGTGATTCGTTTTACATCCGCACCTGGCTATGTAGCCTTAATCAGATGGGGGGCCGCGAAACCACAACCACCACGTTACTCCCATAACGGGAGGGCCAACCTCAATGATCAGCCAGAGAACTATTAAATGGCTAAAAAGACAAATAATGAACTCTGCGGCTCCCTGATCCCCGTGGAAATAAAGTGGAGCTTCCAGTTGACTCCCTGCCTGTCTTCAGGGGACTGGGCTCCCTTTTTCCCCCAGTTGCACAGATCTAGATAGCTCTTACGTACTATAAAGACCATAAATGTGCCCCCGGGGGGATAATATAATATAATATTATCTATTTATATATAAAAATTAAGCCCAAAATAGGTATCCGTTGGTTGCCAGTGTTTGACGAGATGCGCCGTCGAATTTCCACCAAATTTTCACAGTACCTTTGTAATGGTCGTTCGCTGTATCTTTGTTTCTTGCGTTTACCCACAACAGTGCGTACACAATGCGTGTTTGAAACAAGACAAATTTTTCAAAAAAATTAAAATTTTTTTTTCCATTGCAACTTCGGCTCAATGTTTTGTATCAACTGAAACGTGTGTTTTCGTTTGTACGTTGCTGCGAGTGTGTGTGCTTGCACAGAATGCACCGGCATTACAAATCGAAATGTGTTCATGTTCATAGCAAGTGAATGTGCAAGCAATAGAGAATTTTGTTTTTCATATTCTGTTGCATTTTTGTGTGTGCGTGTTCAATTGCAAAATGATCCACCAGCCGATCGTTTTTCAAAGCAATTATTAGATATTGGGACTGGCGCAATTCCAATTGACCCCACCACAAAAATGATTATGCTTCCAGATAATTTTTGCCACTTTGCAAAAACAAAACATAATTTGGTCACAAACGTATTTCCCGGTATTGCAGAAATTGTTACAAACAATGATTGGTTGGGGGAAAGAGCTATCTTAGCTGCGAAAACTGCAGATATTTCGGATATCAATGTGACAATTTTAAACGATATTCCCGGGGAAATTTTTACCTACAAATCGGTTAACTCTATTACCAATCAAGACGATGTTGTAAATTATCCAGTCGAATTTTAAAATTCGCTTGAGTTACCTGGACTGCCGCCCCACCGCCTGCAAGTGAAAGTTGGTGTACCAATTATTTTGCTTAGAAATATCTGCCAGCCACGACTTTGCAATGGGACACGTTCAGTAGTAAAAAAATGTCATGAAAAATGTGATTGAAGCAAAAGTTTTAAAAGGAAAATATAAGGGCGAGAATGTGTTGATACCATTCCTATCATTCCTCTAGATTTGCCGTTTAATTTTAAACGGCTTTTACAATGATCCCTGTTTTAAGCGCGGTCAATTATACGTATCATGGTTACGTATTAATAAACCAACTTCTTTAATTGTCTATACCGCGAACCAACATCGATCGAAGAATGTCGTATATGTAAAAGTATTGCAATAGAATAAGACGTCTTATATAAGCACACAAAAATATTGAATTGTGAAAAACATAAAATTTTTTAAAAAACATTTAAACGAAAAAAAGGAAAGAGTGATCTTTCTGATTAATTATCTTGAATGATTGAATTTTTCGGCGCACACAAAAAAGAACACTGCAAAATGAAAACAAACCACAAATTACTTGCAAAGCAGTCACAGGCACGCTGGTATAATATAATATAATAATAATAAATAATAAACTCTTAAAGCTATTGGGTTAGAATTTTAATAGTTAAATTTCTTTTGAGGTTTATAATTTAATAACTTGAAATAAACACTAATTTATTAGCCATGCTAAAATATAAGATATCTTTGTATTATTATAGAAAACATAATTTAACAATCATTACTCTGCAACACTTTTATTTTTTGATTGCGTATGCTAACAATATATGTTAAGAATAGCAACAATATTCCAATTTAACAAACTTGATGAATGCAGAAATGAGTTAAACTCAAAGCTTTTGTCTCATAACAAGGTACTAAAGCCACTGTAAATGAATTTGTATTTTAATGCAAATAATGACGACAGAAATACGAGGAAATCGCAATGGATCCTACAATTTCCCAAGATAAACTAATCTTCCTTTTTAACGCTCTGAATTCGAAATCGAAATGAAGTCTGGTTATAGCTTGGAATGAAATGAAAACATTGTGTTATAAGCTTTATGCACTTGCGTAAATATATTTTAGTTGGAGCACTCGTACAACTAAAACTCTTTTACTCTACAGCGCTGAAATAATAAAAAATAACAACTAAAAGCAAATCGAATTGTTTGCTTTTTAGCTCTTCATTACAAAATAATTAAAAAAGGAATTCAAAATTACAGATTTAATTATATCAATTAGAAAATATCGCTATTAATAACTTAAACTTAAAATGAAAAAGCTTTAAAAATGATTAATGGAACAAAATTACAATTAGTGATATACATATAAGGCACATTTATTTGTATCCAGTCCTGCTTATATTGCGAAACAATTTTTGTATTTAAAAAAATACAAACATGAAAAGTTTTCATTTCCAAAATATCCACCCAAATTAGAACTTGTAATAAAATATATTTTACAAGAACTTTCGAATGTTAATAATTAATATGATTTTCTAAAAATGTGGCGTGCTGCTATTTAAATTAATAATAAATCCCAAAAAAGAAAACATTTAAATGAACATTTTTGAAAATAAATAAAACACTCAAAGTTCTATTATTACATTGGTCTGCTATTTTATTTCTTTAGAAAACATGCATTTAATAAAAATTATTTAAATTTTATTGTTCGAAATTTTTGTGTATGACGAAATTAGATTTGTTTCATTTTTATTTCAAAATATTGTGACTTTAATTTATTTGAAATGAGTCAATTCGTGAGCATTAAAGGAAAAACAAAAAATAATAAAACTTATTAATTACTCGAGTTTTAAAATGTGTTTAATACATCATTATGTTAATTACAAAAATTTTTAATTTTTAAAAGGAGAAAATACCATGCATGAAAAATAAAATAACGTATGAGCAATAGTAGTCATTCTAATTTATTTAAGCTGGTATATACGTATACGTCAATAGCTGGCTTTTGCTTTAACTTTATTTATTAAGAAACATTGATTTTTGTTTTAATACACAGAAAAAACTTTCTTCCTGCAACAGGATTTATATTTCAAAAAATACACTTAATAGTTTTTGGCAATTATAAAATTGGGTTAAGCAAACTTTTAAGTTAAAAGGTTATATTATGAGTTAGAAGCTAGATTAAAAAAAAATTGAAAACAGTATTGACACAATTGTACATTACCAGCAGTGCCAAGGTATGTTTTAGGTAAAGGCTTGATCGAATTCTTACATATAGTATATACACATATTAAAAGTCGTTGCGTATTTGTGGCTGAACGAATTTAATTAAAAAATATTAATCTGAATAGATCACTATTTAGAGAGTGAAATATGATGGGTACGGTGCAAAAAAAGAGGAAAATTAATAATTTCTCTCTCTTCTCTACAATTGCGCAACCTTTTTCAATGAAGCTTTTTATCTCTGTAAACGTTTGGCCACAACCTTTATAAATTAGATGCAACCTTTGAAATTGATCTCCTATTTTCCAGAAGTATTTTTGTAGCGGATCCGCAAAGGTGAATAAAGGCAATAAAGCGTTATCTAACTCATTATTACAGTGTAAAGCACCCAAAGTAGAGCAAGGCCCTGTAGGCTAGTAGGTAGTGTACTAGCTTGTAAATATGGAAGTAGTGGGTTCGATTCCAAATGAAGACCTCGATTTTTTTTCACTACAAAAATAAAAATTGACTGTCGGTGAGGCTGCTCAGCGATGAAAGCAGTCACTGGTCGCAGTGCTGTCTTATATGGCAGTTAATTTCTGACCACCTGTTTCATCCCTTCTCTATCTCTTTCCTAAATAATGTAGCACGGTACTTGACTAAATAGGCATTGTTGCCTGAAGTGCTACCTCTCTTAAAAAAAAAACAGCGTTATATTAGTTTTATTGTAATATTTTCTATATCAGTTTGCTTTTTCCTTTTTATTGAGTTTGACGTTATGAGTTACTTTAAGAGAAGTTAATAAAATTATATATAATTATATTATATTATATTATATTATATTATATTATATTATATTATATATTATGCATCGTTTAAGTTATAAAAAAAAATAACTATCACTTAAAAAATAAATTAAATTGCCTATTGTGTATATTAAAAAATTAAGAAGTTTCTAAAAAATCTTACAAACACAACACAATAACAGTATGCTTCATTAAAATTTTGTGAGCTAAAATTAACAATTAGAAAGTAAAACAACTAATACAATGCAAGAAGACACACAGCCGAGCAAGCACCTACACTGAATAATGATTACAACAACTGTATGTGATAACGTTGAAGTATAATTTGCTTTTATATACGAGGACCACTTAAAACAGAATATATAAGTTCTATCAGTTGGGCAATAAAGTAGGTTTAGTGTAAACGTTGTCGAGTAAAGACTTGAAGATTATAAAACAGCCTTTAAACGTTAAAGTAATAAAGTTACCATTATAATCGTGTAATTTCATTTAAGACTCTAAAGTGTTGTGTATAATTATTTTGCAATAAAAGGACTCAAATTAACAAAATATATTGTTGTTTCAAACATAAAAAAATGTATTTTGTGCAAAATATATGAAGTATTTAATCAGTTTATTGAGTAAACGTATATAACTTACAGTGCGAGCCCAGTAAATACCACGTTTGTCCCAATTTATGTGGGGTAAACAGGCAACAGCTCTCTTGGCCACCTTGAAAACATTTGTGCTATTTTTCTCGCTGTATAATAGAAACTTCTCTTATCTCTAGAAATGTACATATTTCAATATAAACGCAGATATTGTTGGTTGTTCAAATAATAATTCAAATAACAGTCTGATAATAATAATATTAATAATACAACAAAGGTTTATTAAAGGAATAAACATAACAATATTATATAGTTACATATTTCGATATGTGCTTGGATTCTCCGTACCCAAACAAAAGAAGTTACATATTTCTTACAATATATTATATGATATAGTAAATTATATTGTATTATTTTTATTTTATTACAATATATTATATTCAGATTTATTTGTCAGAATTTCAGCCTAATTTTAACTATGGTAAATCTATTAATTATAAGATCTGCAGACTTTAAACGCAAAATATATATTCTTCAACTAGAGATTAGGAGTAACTTAACTACTTGGACATGAACAAATTGCTCATGCACGGTATTATTATGTTTATACTTAATATTAATATGTTTATACATATAATTCAATAGCAACCATATTATTTGATTTTAATAGTCACATAAATTATGTCTTTCCTTCTTATAAACAAATTGCTAGACGTTTTAGGAAAACAAGTTTTATTGAGCAGTACGGACTCGATACCAGGAGATATTAATGAAACAAATGCACTTTTTATTTTCAGTTAATACTGAATACTGTAATTGTTTTAATGAGTACATTTATTGAAATTTCATTAGCTTTATTAATGGTATTTTTGTTGTTTCGTTAAGACAATTTTAATTAACCATTATTAAAAAACAACAGAATTATTTGAACATAACGAAATAATTATTTTTTTTTTGGTTTTTTGAAAATTTGCCAAAAAGAAAAACGATGTAAACTAAAAACAATAAAAATATTTAAAACCACAAAATTATTTGCATAAAAAGCAAAATGTAAAATTAATTGCAACAATATAAAAATTAATGAAGCTACTTAAGTGCTTATTCAATTTGTTTTCCAAGTCTTATTAGTAAAAATATTTTTAAAAGTTTTTCTAATTAAAATTACAAGTAACTCCATTTTTGTTTAGCACTTACTTTTGATATAAAAACAGCTTTTGGGTTTTCTTTAAATAATTCTTTTCGCTAAAAGTTGTCCTTTTAAAAGAAGTTTATAATTTGAGCGGTTTACGTTTTTTATACTTTTACGTTATATTTTCAATTTTCCACAATTTGTTTACAAGTAATTTAAAAAATATAATTTTTTCCATTTAAAACGACCGTTAGAAAAGAGCTTTTGACACAATGTTTGATTCTTTGCGACTAAATAGAACCGTTGTAAACAAAACTATTTCAACCCCTCCTAATAATGCAAAAGAAAATTTGTACGCTGTACAAGTATTATTTTCATATATGGCACACAACAGCACACTCAAACACACTGACAAACACTCGCATCGAACAACGTATTTTGTATGCGAATATTGAGTGTTGCTTCAAAAGTTTGACGTTACTCATACCGACAATAATGGTGATAATAATGATATTGTTGCTTTTGTGGCGATAATGATGTTGATAACAACCCTAAATATTTTGATTGCACTAAACACTACCGCACGAAAATAATATTTTAAAAAATTTGCTGCGAAAAATATACCTGATATAAAACTGAGTAGAAAATAATAACTTTCTCAACAGAAAGGACTCCTTTTTTGCTTTTAATTTTAAGTTATAATTTAAAATTTCTTCCATCTTTCTTTTATATCGTTATTGGAATCAAGATTTCGAGCTTAAGATCATAAAATATATATTATAATACTGTCATTTTTATTGTAATATTATACATAATTTCTATATATACTGTAATATTTATATACTGTAATATTAAAACTAATTTTAACACATAGTATAGCAAATTGTAACATGTAAAAAATATGTTAAATTGTAATATGATATTTATTAATATTTGAGGACGCTCTTCACTGTTCACAACATTGATAATAAAGATGAGAATTTCAAATATAAATTAAATATAATTATATAAAGCTCAAAATGATTAACTTAAAATGTGTATGAAAACAATTTTCAAATGTAAAATACTTCAAGTCAATGCTAAAAATTATTTTTACCATAAATTTATTTGCAGCCATTAATCTGAAATTACATTTTAAATGTGGAACATGGTTTCAAAACTGATATTAATGGATTTTAAGCATGTTATATTTAATGTAAAAGCTGTTTTATTTATATCCACATAAATTAAAAAATATTAAGCTCAATAGGTATTATCTTACATATAAAAATCGTAATAAATAACAGAAATAATAACAGCATATAATAATAGGATTTTTTTTAATAGCAAAATTAAACATAATTCAGACATTTATTAATATAGAAGTAAAAAAAATAAATAAAAATTATTGTTTTATAACTTGGGATTTATTTTTAAGGTTATATATAAAAAGGCACTAAATTATTTTTGTTTTCCTTTTTTTTTGTTAATTTTATTATTATGCATAGTTTTTCTGTAATCAATATATACAAGGGATTAATAAAAAGCTGGGAGAGCATAATTATATGAGACATTGTACTAGAATTTGTATGGATTTTTTAAAAACTTTGAAGCTAGTGAACTAAATATGCTAAGTAAACTAAATGAGAATTTCATTAGACCAAAAGATAAAAAACAACAAAAGTCATTTTGGAAAAATTAAACCAAATGATCTGATAGATATGCTTTCACTGCAGT
The DNA here is from genome assembly GCA_030448955.1 of Trichopoda pennipes. Taxonomy (NCBI): domain Eukaryota; kingdom Metazoa; phylum Arthropoda; class Insecta; order Diptera; family Tachinidae; genus Trichopoda; species Trichopoda pennipes. The sequence goes on from JASKUP010000012.1 coordinate 20,315,383, forward strand.
AATCCATCCATCTTTTCTCATTGTATAAGTTTTGAAAAAAATAAGCACGAATAATAAACACCAGCTAACTTTTTATTACTATAATTTTACCTCAAACTATTTTACGCAGTGACATGACATCATATAGAAAGCAAATAATTTTTCTTAAATAAAAATTTATATAAATTCAAGCAAATTCAAGTCTGCAATCGATTGACTTTGTGTTTGTTGGGTATGAATTTCCTTAAGAATTTTTTGTGTTTCAACATTTATGTGAGGTTGGAGAGTAATGTTGCATTGTGTTTGATTTGCGACTTCTTTTCTCATAACCAGTTCCTGTGTGACAATGTTTCAAAACGAATGGTTTGTATGATACATTCATATTGTTAGTGAATGCCTTTGCTGTACTAAAGCTATAAGTAAAGTTTTCTTGTATCAAGAAATAAATAAAAGTAAGTGCGAGTAGCACTTACACACAAATAATTCTATTAACATGCATGCAAGAGTCTGCCTATAACGATTTAGCGATAAGATCGTATAAAATTTTATCCTAATGTCTTGTAGAAAGTGCCGATGTATGAAAAGTATAATTAATTAGAGACCAATTTAAGGCTGGGGCACATAGAATCCGTCATCCGTCATACGTTGTATTTTTCAACTGACAAGTAAGTTGAAATACACGTTTTCTTGTCAGCGTTGTCACAATCAATACGTCTCCGTCAACGCAAAGTACGAAAGTTGGCCAACTTTTAACTTTTGACCTACGTTGAGTACTTTAACATTTTGCATTCGCTTCTTCTTCTTGTTTTTCTTTTTTTTTCGCTCTATCGTAGTAAAATATTTTTAAAATAAATTATAAATAATAATAATAATAATAAATAATGCAATAAATAGTACAAATTACCAATAGTAGAAAGTCTAAGATGTCATCTAACTCCATTTTAAATGTGCACTTTAATAAAACTTTGCTGCAAAAAAATATAAAATAAGAAAAACAAAAAAACAGCTGATTTCTTATCCGTCAACAAAGTACTCATTGTGCCAACCTCATCCGTCGTTACTTTGACTTCAGTTGAATACGTCAAAGTACAACGCATGACGGATTCTATGTGCCCCGGCCTTTATGCAGACAACTGTCAATAGTGCACCGATTGTAATCGATTAAATAGTGAAACATTATTAATTCGTTGCATTACAGTGATACCTCTGAACAGAGGGAGAGATGTTAACTATACTGATATACGGAACGGCTAGGCTAAACTAAACTAAATTTTTATTTAAAGGGTTTGAAGGGGGTTTGTTAAAAAAAAAACTTAATGTACTATTCTTATTATTATTCTTGAATTTTATTCTTGATTTTTTACGATTCAATGCTCGAAATATGTTCGAAATACATATATAAAATTGAAAACTTTAAATTGAATAAATCCAATTCTGTAAAAGATATTTATCGTTATTCCAGTTGTCAACATGAACACAAAACGATATTGTTTTGCCTTGTTTACTTCAAATTGTTATCCCAGTTGTCTTTGGCGTTGTCGAATATTGTCGATGACTGTCAACATAGAATTTGCACTCTACAAGAAACTATGACGACGATATTGTTTTGAAACGACTTTAAATTTGTCGTCGTCATTTTTCAAGTCGCAAGTTTATTTGAAATTTAATTGAAAATGAAAAAAACAGAAAAATTTAAAATAACAACTTCAACCCAGTTTGAGAAATTAATTAATTTCCAAAGATTTGAAAATCAGCAAAAATTTATCCACTTATGAAAGTACCAAAATATTTTCAAATTGACAATTCCCGACCCATTTCAATGCTTTCTAACGTTGGTAAATTATTTGAAAGGGTTATAAATTAAAGCTTGAAAATTCAAACGTGGTAAATTCATTGCCACTTTACCAATTCGGTTTTAAAAAGGGTCATTCTTCGGTTAACGCTTTAACCTATTTTCAGAATGATGATTTGTAATTTAAAGAAAGAGGAATTAAATTGTAATTTAAAGGAGAAAGGAAAGAGTGCAACGTTGCAGTATCATTGGATATTGAAAAAGCTTTTGACAGGGCATATCAGTTAGGTATTATTTTTAAACTTATAAGGATAGGCTGTGAAGCTTTTGTTGTCAAAATTCTTTTTAACTTTTTTAAGGAACGGAATTTTTTTGTCGAAATTAATACAATAATACTAGATCAGATTTAGGCAGCATAGTTTTGTGGTGTGCCACAGGGTTCAATTTTGGCCCCATATAACATTCTTGTTTATGACTTTCCACACATCTTTAATCAATCAAAAAGCTTATTATATGCGGATGACTCTTTAATTAATGCGCATGATAAAAATCCGGAAGTCGCTTTAAGGAAAGTTCATGATCATCTTATAGTAATTGACAATTATTATGATAATTGGGGTCTCAAAATTAACTCTCTTAAATCGGAGGCGATTTGTATCCGTAATGCCTCGTGTAAAGGTTCCCGTAATGCAGTTAAACTAAGTAAAGGGTTGAATCTCTCTTTACGCAATACGGTTATATCCTTTATAGATTATATAAAATATCTTGAGGTCACTGTTTCATCACTGTAAAATAGTAACATCTGTTATATATAAGATTATAGTGTAAGTACCATTTCTGTATTGGATAATAAATATAGTAAGCACATGGTATAAAAATAAAGTCTTTTATATATAAAACATGGTGTCAGAAGTTAGAAGATAAAAAATTGTAATAAATAAGAAAAACTAAATAAGAAAATAAAGTAAATAATAAAATAGGAAAATAAGTATGGCTACAGCGAGTGACAGAAAAGATGAAATTGACAAATGTGAGGTTAGGTCAACTGCTGTGACATCGCCATTGCCAAAACTGAGTATCTCAATAACTAGCAACAACAACAATGCTGTGGAATGGCGCAAGTGGTGGCAGCAATTTGAAATATATTTGTTAGCCACGGATTTAGATAAAGCATCCAATAAACGCAAAATTGCTCTGATGTTACACTCAATGGGTGCAAAGGGCCTGGAGATTTTTAACTCATTTGGTATCACAATGAGTGAGACAAAGCTCTCAGATGCAAAAGCTAAGTTTGACAACTACTTTGAACCACAAAAGAATCTAACCATGATGAGGCACAGGTTTTTTACCAAAAAACAAAAACCACAAGAAAGTGTAAATGAATTTTTAACAGACTTCGAAAATTTAAGCGCAAACTGTGAGTTTGAGACTCTACGGGAATCGTTAGTCAGAGATATTTTTATTGCAAACATGTGCTCAAGTCTTGCACACATACGTCAACGACTTCTACAAGAGCCAGAACTTTCCTTGGAGAGGACGATACAAATAACCAAGACCGTCATAAACGCCCAACAAAATGCGGAAACAATGATGAGGGAGGTTTCTACAGTCAATGAAACTGTTTTGCAAGTTCAAAGTCGAAGCCGTACTCAATCTGCAACATCATTTAGAAATGGATCTAGAAACCGTACATCAAGAAACCGTACATGCAGCATCAGTCAACGCCTAAAGAGACATGTGGTCGGTGTGGCCGAAAACATCGCCAAAAGTGTCCGGCAGTCAACAGCAAGTGCAGGTTATGCAGTCGATTTGGTCATTTTGCAAAATTTTGTTTTAAAAACAAAAGTATAAGACAGTTGGATTCGCACGCTGTACACACAGCTGATCTTGCACATACAACAGTTTTTTTTTTGGGGCCCTTAAGAAAGAAAAGTTTTATTGTAATAAGTCATGGTGCCTTAATATTAATGTAAATAATTCAAATATCAAGTGCATTTTAGACACTGGTGCAGATGTCAATATAATGTCTTTAAAAACTTATTTAAAATTAAATTTATCAAAATCTGATTTATACAACTCAAATGTTAAAGTTTCAGGTTTTGGTGGTAGTTTAGAATGCAAGATTAATAATCATCTAACAAAGAACTTTTTTTCGTTATCACTAACATAGATTGTCCAACAGTGTTAGGGCTGCCAGCACTTCAAAAAATAGCAGTTTTAAAAACAGTATTTACGTTGGGACATAATCAATATCAAACACTCGTTAAGGAATATGATGAAGTATTTAAACAAGCTATTTAAGTTTAAGCAAGAATTGTTAAGGTTAGGTGTCAGCGTATTAAGGGTATGTTTTCCAGACTATGGGTTATAGACACCTTGATCAGAGGACAAAGCTTTTGCTTTATAAGGTTTGTATCCGTTCAGCAATGCTGTATGGGTTTCCCATTTGGTTCTCCATTTCACCGTCGGTTATGGAGGAATTAGAGTTCTTTGAACGCAATTGCTTAAGGCTTTGTGTTAATGTTAATTTTGAAAACTACGTCAAAAGATACTCAAATTATATAATATACGAAAAGGCAAAAGTGCAGTCACTTTCCTCATACGTTTTAGCCTTACTTAGAAAGTTTATAAGCCGTCTTGAAATTCATGAAAACATTCTGTTGAGGGAAGTATTTAATTCCCAGTCTGCTTTTTATTGGTCAAACACTTTATATTTATCTCCAGTTGGACTTTTGCTAGATGAATCTAATTCATTCGATAGTGTCTTTGAGTACCGTCTACCGGAGTTTTAATCGCACTCAACTTCTGGCTCTAACAGAGGCTAATGTCTGTATATATACTCGTATATATGTGTGTATTTATATGCATATGTGTATGTTTAAATACTCATATATGGGTGTATATTTATAAACTTTGTATATTAGTACTTAGATTTTGTTTATTGTTTTAGTTTTAAGCTTAGTTTTAGTTAGGTTTAAGTTCCTAACTTGAGATGTTAACGGTCTTTGTTACCTTTTATTATATGTTTGAGCATTATAATTCTATTGTTACCTTTTTGATTTAAGACCCTTTACCATACCAATTTACATTAGCATGTAGCGTTTACTTTTACTATGTTTATTAAAATAATACTTTACAGTTTTAAAATATTTCTTTTATTATCTTACCTTCTTCCACTATGAACTTATCTTCTTCCACTATGAACGTCGATAAAAGAAATTAAATAAGAAATGAAGATGAATTTTAAATTATGTTGAAGATCAATAAATAACTTAAAAAATAATTTTTTAATTTTTCATTGCATTGCTTAAATTTTTGCTACATTTATATTTTTAAATTCAGAAAACCAAATAAATTAAAAATTTTTAAATTTTACACACCATTTTTTATTTTTAACTATAAATTTCGGAAATTGAACAGTTTAAACTGCATAAACTTAAATTTGCAAATGCCTCTCAAGTCGAAGATAGTACAAGAAGAAAAGATAAAAAAGAAAAGATAAAAGATAGTACAAAAAAGAAAACAAAAACACTAAAACCAAAGTTTTTTAAAAATAATTTTTTAAAAGCCTTAAATATTTAACATTTTGTTCTGGCGGATCTATCTGTTCTGATCTGTTTTAAGGATCTATTAAAAATCGTCAAAAATTTGAAGTTTCTTTACAAATAAAAATAATTCTTAGGTCGCAATCACCTAAAAATAATAGAGGTTTACTAATGATATTTCAACATGAATTTAAATCAAAAACAAAAAATTTTTATAATTGGCATATTCACGCTACTTTTGGCAACAGTTTATATGTTTTATTCATAAAATATCAGATATATTGTTATATTGTAACTGTGCATTTTACAAACTGCGTAGTTTTCTAAGAAATCTTATACACACAAGACAACAAACAACTGGTGACAGAAGTGAAATTGCAAAATAAAAAAAAAATTTGTTAAACTAAAATAAAGATCGATGATCTAAAAATTGAGCAGCTAAAAAAGCAGCTGAATAAGTAGAATCTGCTGACAACGGACAATAAAGCGGAATTGCAAAAGAAATTAATTAATAAATTCAAGTTGAGACATCGGTAAGTAAAGACAACAAAGTTGCCATCATGTTAATTTTGTGTGTATTGAAAGTAAGTATATAAATCGTGTATTTTAATTTAAAACCCTAAAGTACGGTGTTATTACTTTTGCAAAAAAAGAACTCAAATTAACAAAACGTTTATTAAAAGGAATAGACGTCAAAATATATTGTTGTTTCAAACATAAAAAATGTATTTTGTGCAAAATATATGAAGAATTTAATCAGTTTATTGAGTAAACGTATATAACTTACAGTGCGAGCCCACTAAATACCACGTTTGTCCCAATTTATTTGGGGTAAACAGGCAACAGCTGTTGGCCACCTTGAAAACAGTTGTGCTATTTTTCTCGCTTTATAATTGAAACTTCTCTTATCTCTATAAATATATTTCAATCTAAACACACATATTGTTGGTTGTTTAAATAATAATTCAAATAACAGTCTAATAAGACCGTTTGTTAAACAAGCTTTTAATAAAACACTTGTTCCTTTTATTTGCTTTTAAAAAATATTTTTTAATATATATGAATGTACATAGTACATATATACATACTCACATATATATAACTATGAAATTTCAAAACAGAATTTTAACGTCTTCAAGTGATAAGAGGTAGAAATGATTGGGGTTTTAATTTTTTCCTTTAGTTTGATTTTTAAAGTATTTACTTTATTTATCGGATTTGATAACACTGCAATCGAAATAATACAAATTTGCACAGCAGCACAGCGCGATGTAGGTTTTCTTCAATTTTGGATGCAAAGTAATTCAATTAAAACAAATTCTTCAGTAAGGCGTTTCGTTTAAACTAGAACTTAAACGAATGAAAATAAAAGAAGCCAAGCTTATTATGGTTGAACATAAATGTTTGTATGTTGTATATTTATACAACACAAATATCGACATTGCTTACATTATAATACTGTGTTCATAAAAACCAACATTTTCGAAATTATGTATGAAATAGATTTTCGACAAACGCTTAATTTGTAAAACTTTTCAAAAGTAAAAGAAGCAAATAATTCTGATATCGTTATTCGATGAAATGAATGAATGAAATGAAATTGAGAATTGTCACAGACAAGGTCACATATGTATACCAAAGTAGAACAACCCTTTTTAATACTAATTTAAATCTTTATTTTGGCCTTTGTAATGCGATTAGCTACACTTACTCTATAGGCATTTTAAGTGTCTGTCAATAACAGTTTCAGATATAAGTATGTCATATTAATTTTTAATTAAATATTTTATAACGTTTTGAGCTAGACGTTACTCACTTTATGTAAATTTGATATTCTTGCCCCTTAACACTCAAAAGATACGCAAAAATTTCGTATACTATATATAGGAATACCCTTTATTTTCTAAATATAAATATATAATAAAAAATATAAAATATAAAATATAAAAAATTTTATTTTAAATGGGGGTAATGGGGGTATTAAAATGGGGGTAAAAAAATGGAACATCAAATATAAAAAAATGTTGGCTGCTTGATTTTTTTAAATTTTTGAAAATTTAGTAATCGTATTATAATTTAAAACAAGTTTAATTAAATCGCATACCAGCTGAAAGTCCGAACTTAAATGTTTATGAAAATAAGATTTTATTGCCTTAATAATTCAATAATTAAAATATGTAGTTGTCAACACTTAAGAAAATAGTTTCTCAAACTAATAACTTTTGTTTACAGCAATTTCACTGTCGGCAAAATAGTAAAAAATTATTCTTTACACTTTACATAAATTTAGGCTTTATCGGAAATCATAAATACTTGGCTTGTATGAATTTTTTCCTATAGCAGCGTTGCCATATAATTGGTTATTCACCACCAGTCTATTGATTTGAAAGTCTATTGCGAGAATTCCAGGCCCAGAAAACCAGACAAACACTGAATATGAAAAATTGAATAACTTTTGTTACAATTGTTATCATATTATCCCAAAAATAGGCAAATATTGTCATGATTTTGACGAAACAGATTTAAGTGGTGCAAATATTACGACGAACACAGTGTGCAAAAGTTTTTATAATATCCTTATAATATGGATACATGTAAAAAAGTTTACAATTATTTTTTTTACGAAGCCAGTAATTTGGCTGCAATACCTAACTGGACATGATGGTGCTACGCATGCACTTCATTCCGATTATGGATTGAACACACTACGACAATTCCAGTACAACACATTGCTGCGATCTACCTAAACTTCTGAGTCTTTATACTGTGTCCCTGCAAGCTAAAACCGTTTTAACTAAACCGATCGATGTGAACGATGTAGATAGGACACCCCATATTGAAAATAATGCACCACAGCTGATAACACAAATCGAGTTGTGAGATGGAAGACTTTTCGTCCAACTTTTGACATTAGCTTAAGCCAAATTATGCATATTATAGTTAGGCCTCTAATGTCAAAAGTTGGACGAAAAGCCTGTCAAATGTATAAGCGAATCATTGAAGACTTTTACGTGGCTATATTGTACTTACATGAATATAGAAATTATTATGCACAGTTCCACATTTAACTTATTCGTACTTTTGCAAAAATTTAATTTCGTTCTAAATAAATGAAATTTATGAGCAAAAAAGCGTTTAATAATCATATTTTGTATACTTCATACTATCCTTATACAAATTTATAATTTTTTGTTAATAGTTTTAAGAAAATATCGGTGTATGTATTAATTGGGCCAAAAGTACTAAAAAAATGCAACTGTGTGCATCATTGAATTTATAAACAATAAAAAATTAAATTTTATTGCAAATTGTGTGTAAAAAAATGGAAAAGAATATAAAATGTTTAAAGGCCCTCGTTCCTTTGAATTGCCGTTATAATAAAACGCGTCTCTTTTGTCATATAAGCTATTTTTTCTTTGTACATTTTCTATTAAATTCAAATAAAACATTTTTTGCCCTCCATTAGAATTTGTTTACTAATATATCTATAACACAATGCCAAATCAGCTGTTTTCGTACGGAATGTGCGATCAGTTTGGTACTTTGCTTATGCAATTGACATTTAACGAAACTTGACGAAAAGTTTTTTTTAAGTACATTATAGTTCGCCACATATGATTATTAGGTATTTGCACAGTTGCTTAAGTTGGCTTAAGCCTGCATATGCATATTATAGTTGGGCCTTTAATGACTCTTACAAAGACTATAAGCTTCTCTTTCCTGGTTCAATAGATATTTTTTTCATGGCTTCCTTTTATTATGGATTTTTGACAAAACATTGACAAATTCGATTTAATCAACTGTTTCCGTTGCATTTTAAAACTCTAGCCTGGAGTCTAGCATATTTTAATGAATTGGTTTTCCTGATTTTTGCCTTGTTATTTTGCAACAATATTTTTTTATTTTAAATGTAAGCGTTAATTTGATTGTTACGTTATTGTAAACAATTTCTTGTATTGAGTTCATTTCCTGCAAAATAATTATACACAGCACTTAAGAGTTTTAAATTAAATTAAGTGATTTAATTACTTATTAGCTTTATACAAACAAAAATACACGAGGGTAACTTTACCACTTTAACGCCACTTTACTGAACGATATTTTCACTTCAACTCCCTTTATTGCCCAATATATGGTGCTTATATCGGGATTTTCAACAAGAAGTCTGTTTTTCAATTGTGGCAATATCAACAACATGAAAGTTTAAACATTTCTTTTTTTGACGTATCCTAGTTTCTAGGTTACTACTTATTCTAGTAGATGCATTGGCAATTGTTAGAATGAATTCAATTTCGCACGAAAAACGCATATTTGAGTCGACCGGGTCGTTCAACTGAAAACATCGCAACCGTGAGCCACATTACAACTATCACAGGGCGAATTTTGTGTAAGAATTTAACTTTGAAGCTTTACAACCTTCAACTGGTACAGAAATTAAAGCCAACCGACCATACACATTGCCGTAGATTCGCTCAATTCATTTAAGATTTAAAACTTTAATAAAGAAATCGACATCTGTCAGCATAGCTTTGGTGGACATTTTCATTCATAATTGCCGAACTTTTCTCTTAGGAATACAACCAAAAAATTTACATATTGTAAAATTCGTCACATTATCGGAGAGCATAATCATCCTTCTGAGACCGTTATTAAGAATTTGGTCGTTAAATTTGAGTCGACAGGCTCGATATGAAATGTGCGAACAGCAGTGCGTGTTCAACCTGGTCGTTCAACTAAAAACATCGCAGCCGTAAGCTACAGTCTTAAAGCAGATCTAAATTTGACAATTCTTCTGCAAATAGGGTTATCCGAAAACACTACATCGCGAATTTTAAAGAGGGATTTGATTTTAAAGCCTTACAAGATTCAGCTGGTACGGAAATTGAAACCGACCGGCCACTCACATCGCCGTAGATTCAATTAATGCATTCAAGAGCAACCGGCTGGTTTTTCTGAAAAAATCATTTTTTCAGACGAAGCCCATTTTCACTTGTCAGGGTATGTTAACAAGAAAAATTGAAGCATTTGAGCTTTTGAAAAGCCTAGAGCGAAGTCTTTGCATGCTCAACGTGTCTCTATATGGTGCGTAATGTGATCTGGAGACGTGATTGGGCCGTTGTTTTCGAAAATGATCAACAGATCGCGCTATCGCGAGATGCTATGCTTGGATATCACTGGCATTTGGTTTCAATAGGATGATGCCAGATGTCACACAGCAGTGAAACGATAAATTTATTGCAAATCAAATTTTCTGATCGCATAATTGCACGACAATCAATAGTCAAGTAGCCAGCCAGATCGTGTGATTTAGCACCACTGGATTATTTTTTTGCGGCTATGTTAAGGACAGAGTCTTTACGGAGCCAACCGAATCGTTTTCATCCTTAAAACTCAAAATCCGTGATGTGTTCACATCTGTCAGCATGGTCGTAATGGACATTTGCTAAATATCATTTTGCCTTCATAATTTCCGAACTTTTCCTTTTGTAATAGAATAAAAATTTGAATCATTTGAATCTAAATTATTTGTTTTATTTTGATTTAAAAAACAAGCTTGTTGTTGAAAAACTCTTTACTTAAAAATACATTGCAGTTTTAATAAGCACCATCTATGTTTCAATATGTGCAAAATTAGTCAAGCGAGCACAAATAAAAGAAACACCACCATCAATAAAATTTAAAATTAAAACACACAACATTGATGAAACCATATAATTATTATTAACTGAAATATTTAAAAATATTTTATAATTTATAAAATTATTTAATTACAACAATAAAATGAAAAAGAAAACACGTAGTTGACAGACAGTGTTCTCTGTAGCCAACAGGTCGCCGGCAGTTTTTAACAATTATGCAGACGCCGTCATAACCCGCTAGTTTATTAAAGATTTAACAAAAAATGTGGGAAAATGAACTTTGCCCATCTTCCGATATCTAGTGGTGCTAGCATAAATATTTTTTTATAAAGTACGTGGCAAAGTAAAAAACGAGATAATGAGTCAATTTAATAAGAATCCACCCGGCGCCAAATAATTATTGGCCGACTTTTTTCTAATTAGTTTTTAAAGGAAAAAGCTAAAACAATATGTAAGGAAATCAAAGAAACAAAAACTACTAAAACACGAAAGTCTTAAATAAACCACATATAAAATTGTTAACAAAGAAACAGTGAATAATGGAATTTAAAACTTCCAAGTTATTGTTTACGTTAACCTCGATTGTTTTCTTAAAAAAAATTATGTTCAAAAAGTGAAAATTTCATGATATGCCCACAAAATGTCACAGAATTGACAGCATTTGACACATACATACATATGTATACGTAAATCAATTTCACTGTTTACCTTTAATGGATATTTTGAGAGAATATCTGAAAAACTTATTGTTAAATAATTAAGTTTTTTAAGAAAATAAGCTCAATTTAAATAAAAAATTATTAAAAACTAACTTTCTTTTGGTTCAAAATTTCTAGTTGCTGCATCTTAAATTGTTACTTAAGAAAGTTGTTTTTATAGCGGGTGACCTTGAGCTACGACCTTTCATAAAGAACTTGAATAAATTGTTTTAATATCTGTGTACAAAAACGAACGACGCCATTCAATTCTCTGTAAACCGTCATGGAACTTGAGGGCCATATTAAAAATTATGAATGGGGAAAATTGGGCGAAACATCAGAGGTGGCTAGATTGGTTAAGTGTAATAATAGTAACACGAATATTGTTGATAACATTCCGTACGCTGAACTGTGGATGGGTGATCATGTTAATGGTTCATCCATCGTGAAGGCGACAGGCCAAAAATTAGAAGAAGTGCATAAGCTGAAATTACCCTATCTATTTAAAATATTAAGTATACGCAAGGGCTTAAGTATACAGGTTCATCCTAATAAGGTAAGAAAAACTATACAAATTTGATTATTTCAATTTTTTGACAATAATAAGGCCTACCAAGAACTTTACTGCCACCTGATTTTTTAATTTTTTCAATTTCTTACTACTAAAAGGCAAGATTCTATATAAACCCCATTTTTTGTTTTTGCATTAAGCATTGCCAAATCAATATTCCTTGATTTTAGCCAATTGGCATATTTTAGTCGGTTATTTTTATTTCAATTTGATTAAGAATTTTTTTTTTAATTTAAATAATTTATGTTTAAAAAAATAACAATATCTATAAACAATGTATAATAATCGGACCCTTGAGTAAATTTAATGAAAATTTGGTTTTTATAAATTGGCAATAATTCAGTATAATTTTATTTACAATAAATAAATATACATGCATAACTAGCTTTTTGCAATAAAAATATTTTAAAAATCATCGTTTTAATAATAATGAGTTTAGTGTCAAAAAAAATATAAATAACGATCAAGCCGTTTTTGCTATTAGACATTTTTATAAATCCCTTCCAAATCTCTTATTGATGTGCTAGTGTTATACCTCATATTTAAATGCTTTGAATCACAATTTACTGCTTGTATATACTTCAGCATGTCTAAGACCATAGCAAAAGATCATTATTACATTTTCATTTTTAATAATTTTTGAATAGCAAAGGCTCAAGTGGAACAAATCCCTTTTTTAAAGAATCAACTACATAATCGTTATTCATAATAAGGAGCCATAATGATATTATTTTTTATACATTGGCTATTTCTATCCCTACATATATTATTTCTAATTAGGTTTACTATAATTTTATCTCTTCTTATTATAGCATTATCATGTAATTTTTTATTAGATACGAATTTTAAATATTTGCTCTTTGGAGGCCAGTATAACAATATACATGGCCTTATCTAAACAATTTTCTTCAAATGATCGAATCTTTTTCACGTATGAAGGAGATTGTATATTAAACCAAATTGGGCAAACATATATTATTATAGATTTAATAAGGAATTAATACATTATAATTTTAATATTAGGTAAATTTATTTCGAATGAAATATTGGCCTTTATATAGGCTAGAAAGCTTTTTCGTCTTTTTATGTATTTCCTTTGCATGTTGATTAAAATACAAAACTTTGTCCAAGTATATAACTTAATATTTACCTGCATCCTTATATGAAAGCTACAATTTGACAAATATGATTTTATTCCAAACTATTTTAAGTTTTTATTTATATTACATTTATTAACTAATGGTCTAAAATGATAAATTTCGCAAACTTTATTTTGATTTTCATGTTCCAATTAATTTTACAGTATTCAACTAAGTTGTAGACGGTTTGAAGATTAAAATTTATTGCTTCCATTTTCCATACCTATCAAAGCGAATCTGACTCAAGTTACATTTAATCTTAACAGCAAACCAATCCAATCTGCTAACAAAATTAGTATCTTGCCAGTAGCACTAAAAACGATAGAGGAGCAATAACTGACGTAATTTTGCGTATAAAGAAGACTTTATCTGCCTACTTAAAAAAAAAGGATGAAAATCTTGTCATTAAAAAAATTCATTGCTTGCGTTATATCCGTATTATTAAACAGATTAAAAACATGATCGGTAAGCTTATAAATTAAACGAAAACTACGAAAAATCACATATAATTATGTCTGCGAAACAATCTTAAAATTTGCGGCTAAGAATCATTTATATCAAATAATTAACAAATTTTAAATTTTAAAATTAACCGAACAAGCAAACATTAAAATGCAAGTCAAACCGCTGATTGAGAGACAGTCAGCATTTACGTCAGTTAGACAAATATGGTGATTCTATGTGACAAACATGGTTTAGGTTATATTCTGGAGTGCGATGCAAGGAGTTTACTTCGGTTATATATATGTAATCGATGCATCTAAAACATTTTATTAATTTATGACAGTCCACAATATCCGATTTCACATCTTTAATAAATAAAGACAATTCATATTTAAAATCTGAATTATAGTATTCTTAAAGCCAGAACTATCATATTTACTTGTTTTCAGGAAATCAATAAAAGACAGAGAAGGTAAAAAAGAATGTTTTGCATCTACTTAAACAAGGGAAAATGGTTTTCATGTACATTTGCACATTACAGATGATGACAATTTTTTTAAACACTGTACTGGATACAACTTTCTGCATATCCAATTGCAACCAGAAGCTTGATATACTTTGGCAGGCCCCATATTTGTTATCAACAATAATTTTAATTATAAATTCATATTTTTTCATAGTTTAATAAAACCAAAAATAATTAACCGCTATTTAATTTAAATTTAATTAATGTCTTGTACTTAACAAACCCTTTCTTATCCCTTATCTTTTAATTTATTCTCTTCTTAACTGATATAAAGAATTGCAATATTTCTTTTTCATAAATTTTCTCGTTTGCAACAATTTTTATTTTAACATTAGATTTCCTTAAATAAGAGCTTGACCCAATATAACACAATTTTGACCTTTAATTGCTCATTGTTTTTCATACATTTTTCCGCAGTTTTTGTAAATAGTCTTTGGTGTTATTAAAAATTATGAATCAATCGAAGATTGCAGAAATCAATAGTCTTATTTTTGTTCTCTCATTTACAAGGTCAACTCACTCAAGAATTTATATTTACCCACCATTTTATCATTTCTTTCAATTTGTTTTTTCCTCTAATTACTCCGATCGACCCCCCAGGAATAATTAAAGAATACAATTGCAACAAGTTAGTAGCTGCTTCATCTGCTGACGAAAAAGGGAATTGGTTATATATAGGTAAGCTTCTTTTTTAGATTAAATTTATAATCCTCTCATACCTTTTTTATGCCTCTGCTATTCGGGTAATAGGTCTGCACCTTTTTTCCATTTATATTTATTAATTTGCTGGCTGGGCCAGCTCTTAAGTTTTTATACCAATTCAACAATCTTTTTAAACTGTTATTTTAAGTCTTAAATTGTAACTGATTTCTTGAAGAAATGTAATAGCCTAGAATTAACATACTTTTTATATTTTTATACTCGACTTTAAGCTATGTCTGTCTGCGTAGCATTGTCATCATCAGTATTTAATGCAAAAGAAAAAATCAAAAGTTTTTAATAAAATTTTATTTTTCGTTATGCTGCATAAAGGCAAGGAAACATATTAAAAGCAATAATATCTTAAGTTATATTTTTATCCGGTCTGTTTTTATAAATTATTTTGGACACATTAATTTGGACACAGTGGAACACGGAAAAGGGAATGTATGTAGATGTTATTCTGTCTTTGAATTTCTCTAACTTTGTATGATCTATAAGATTTCCCTTAACTTATCGGTTTGCAACATTACACAAAATCAAATAAAATTAATTCGGAAAGTTAGTTTGTAGATGCAAATGTCTGTGCTTATGCATATAAATTTAATTGTTTATTTTTTGTTTATTCAATATTTTAGCAAGAAGCGGAAATTTTACACAGAGAAAAACCGGATTTGTACACAGACGCTAACCACAAACCAGAACTAGTGATAGCCTTAACACCATTTAAAGCACTTTGCGGTTTCCGTCCATATTCGGAAATTCATCGGTTTTGTAAGGACTTACCTCCATTAAAGGAACTATTAGGTGGTGATGCTGCGATTGATGGCTTGTGCACAGATTCTATGGATCACTTGAAAACGTGCTATCAAACACTTATGACTGCTAGCCCAGAAAAGATATCAAGCGTAATTAATGAAATATTGAAAGAGTATGAGCATGGTTTGTCAATATTGATGCAATTAAAAGGTATGGAGTAAATAAATTGTTTTTATTTGCAGTTCTTAAGAAATACGGCCTTCGAGAAATATTTTTGACCATTAATTCTGATTATCCTGATGATGTTGGTGTGCTATCATTATTTTTTTTAAACTTATTAGAAGTTAAGCCTGGTGAATCAATTTACATGTATCCCAATGAAATTCATGCCTACCTCTCAGGTGATTGCATTGAATGTTCAGCAGGTTCGGATAATGTCATACGTGCAGGTTTAACTCCAAAGTATAAAGATGTCAAGCAGTTGTTAGCAATGCTAAATTACACAGGAGCGCCAGCTTTTATGAAACGTTTTACACCTAAACAACTAGATGCAAATACAAAATTGTTTGCCCCTCCTGTGCCAGATTTTGCAGTTATTGAGATTTCGTCTTCATCCGAAACATCACAAATATTGAAGTTATCACGATCTCCCGGTATGCTTATTGTTTTGAAAGGTTCTCGCACTTTACGTTTAATTGGACATTCGGATTTAGCATTAAATCGTGGTTCAATTATATTTATACCAGCAGAATGTATGAACAGTATCGAATTTTTAAATTTGAGCCGTTCGACAGCTACTTTTACAGCATATTTGGCCACACAAAATTTATTTGCCTGTACACGACAAAAATAAAAAATTTCAAAATGAGGTTCAAAGGAATTACAAATCTTATAATTAAAATAAAAATTATATGAAATAAAATTTATTCTATCAGCTTAGTAATACCTGTTATTTTATATTATGATTTTTAATTTTTGTTCACTTTTAAAGTTATAGTTATAAACAGTTTACAAATGCAGATTTCGAAGCTGTTTGCATGAAAAATCAGAATTAAAAACTAAAACAACTTAGAGACAAATTTATTTATTTTTAACATGGCGTTCAAACAACTAGCAATAGTTAGTATAACTTAACTTCCCAATTCCTCATCACAGGGTAAAGAAACAAGAAGAATATTAATAAAAGAAATAGCAGTTGTAAATTAAAAAATAATAAGTGACGAATGCACTTTTTGTCATGCTCAACTGGATTTCAGAGAAGCTAGCACTGAGAACAACAGTTAGACCAAATGCATGGAATCACAGATCATGGGGACATGCCAGCATTCTAGGGATTACGGATGTTATTCCTGAACTTAAGGAAATTTATATTTGATTTGACGGAGGATCACTCTTCTCCATCTCGAGCACACTGAATTTCTACATGAGGAATTTGTGATAATAATCAGCTTCAGGCTCCTAAATGGCTGTAATGCCTTACAGACAGAAATATTTGCTATTAAGAGAGCGGCGGGCCTGTTAAGATAACATAGTATATCTAATAGAGATATCCTTTTCTGTAGCGACACCAAAGCCGCATGTCCCTCAAATGTATGCTTACCACATCCAGTCTATTCTCTAAATGCCGGGCGTCCTTGAATGTAATGGCGTAGTATTCAATAGTCACCCTAAAATTAATGAGGAGGTATGGAACTACTATTGGCAACTGTAGTGCAGATGAATAGGGGATAATACTTAATGAAAGTGTCATTTATACTGCTCGTGACATCCCCCTATCGACTTGTAAACAGCATATTGACACTGTTCTTTATAATCTCGGAACAGATCAAATGGTCTAGGAGCCGTCTTGCTCATTTTTCATTACATTCTCAGACATTTCACGCGATATTTCATTACGAATATTTTGCTTGAGTTGCTCAAGCGTTTCTGGTTTGTTTGCATAAACCTTGCCTCTCAGATATCCCCACAAAAAGAAGTCCGGAGCAATCAAATCAGGCCAAAGTTGTTCTTTGAAGACCAAGCTACTGGGCAAGGCGTCGAATTGAGGTTAATAGAATGTTTCGAACACTTTCTTGAGCTTGGGTATATCACCTACAGACTATCTTTCTTCGAAATCATTCACTTCACGATAAATAGTGCGTTTTGTTGGCACGTTGTTTCTTCCAAAAAATTTCACGTAACTTTCTTATCGTTACAGTAATCGGTGATTGATTTTGATAAAATGTTTTAACGAATAAAACACGTTGGTTTATCGAATATTTTTCCATAATAAATTTGCCACGTGTCTTTCACAACTGCCAAATATAAACTGTCGATACTAATGTTTACCAAAATGGCGGCAAAACCAAGTAGTATACATTTCCGGTGGACACTCTATAAATAATTAAATTTACCTTTATTTTTTATCTTAGTTTTCGACATTTCACCACACTATTGGTTGGCATCTTCAGGAAAAGAAAAAGTTTATAAACAATTTATAAAATTAATTATTTGTTTGATCATTTAATTAATTTGATAAATTTAATGATAATCAAATTAAGTTAATAAAATGATTAATTTGATAAATTGTTTATAAACTTGAAGATGCCAACTAATGGTGTGGATAAATATTGAAAACTAAAATAAAGATAAACTAAATTTTTTATATAAAAACCTTGGTGTTTAATCAATAAATTTCTTATAACATGTTAAAAAAGTCAAATAACCATAATTTTTAAATGTTTATGAAAACTATTAAAAACAAGTACGTTGCTTTTTCCAGAGAAATTTATTTTAGTTTTATTTAACGATTTCTTTATTTTTTACATTTATGAATAATGATTTATAATTAATGTTATAATTTAGCTAATAATAAACTACTGAGTGTTATGTAATTTTAAATTTTTTATGGATTTTGTGCGATCGTGTCTTTTGTGAACGCAAGTTTTGGGAGTGAATTTAATAAATATTTAGCATTTAAATTGGTAAATTTTGTCTTTAAATAACAATAAAGTAAAATCTAACAAAAAAAATATGTTTCTACGAAAATTAATATAAAAATTTAATATAACAGAATTTAGAATGTCCTTAAGGACATTATTTTTTTTATAACGTAAACAAAAATATTATTTTTTTTCTATATTATACTTTAAACTAATTTCTATTTTAAACTCTTAATAAAAAAATCGAACTGGGGTAAAGAGAATTTTTAAATCGTATTGGAATTCAATAAATAAATAATATTAATTCATGGATAGTTGTACTTTTCTTTTAAGTGTTTTTACAATGGTCTCTTTCATTTCCTGAAACTTCTCTATACTATAGAGAAAAAAGATCACTGAAGATGGCACATAGCCGGAACCGGTATGTTTACAAACCAAACCAAATTTGACGCGGGATGACGTAAAATCATACCTAATTAAATTAAACCCTGCCGGACAATATACCCACATATTCCATTATTAGCTTCACATGCTAAAAAAGAAAGCATTAAAAATGGTATTGTAATTCCTTTCCGTCTTTGCTGGCTGTTTGTTCGGCATGAAAGGCTTTGAGCGCTTTCGGTGTGAAGACATCATTCTCAATGGTTAGTCAATGTTCGGGTTTAGGTAGTTATTTTATTAAGGTTGTATCTATTCAAGTAGGTAGAATGCCCGCCACCTGGCATTTAATGCGGAGCTGATTTTCAATATTTCCGTCTTTTATTATTATTTAGGTACGCGTGTTCGCCTGAGTGTGTTTTCAGCTTGGATGTAGTAATGTCATACATTCATCTATTTCCCTTGGTGTGTGTCTTTTTCATTTGTATGAGAGTATGTGTTCTGTAAATCTTGTTTTTAGCGTTCGTCCAGTTTGTCCTATATAAGCAGGTACAAGTAAGTCTGTATACTCCGCTGAAACTAAACTTGTCAGTTGTTTCTGTTGATGTCCTGAGATTATATCTCAGAGTGTTCCTGGTTTTTAATGCTGTAGGTAAACCTTCTTCGTGAAAAAGGTTAGTTAATCTATATATTTCTGGTCCTGTGTAAGTAAAAGTGTGCCGTCATGTTGTATCAATTGTCTCTTTGCCTTTTTATTGTCCTGTTTTTAGCGTTGTATTGTCTAAGTAGGTAGTGGGTTTGTAGCTGTTGTTTTTACCATGTTGTAATTTGTGTCGAGTTTTTTGTTGTACTTATCTGAAGTAAGTGAGATTATCTTAAGTCTGTGTATCATATTTCTAAATGATGCTAGTTTATTTTAGTAGAGTGGTTCGAGGTGGTGTGAATGGTAGTGTCCATCGTAGTTGGTTTCTTATAGATGTTAAACAGTCACCTCTTCGTGTTATTGTGATGTCAAGATAATGCAAATTGCTGTCTTGTTCCATTTCCATGTTTGTTTTTTTATTAGTGTCTTAATATGCAGTAATCGAGATATTGCATGAAAATTCACACAGAACAAACAGCCAGCAAAGACGGAGAGGAATGTCAAGCGTATTTCATTTCCTGGCGGAACAAATCCAAACGACTTAATACCATTCAAATGCCTTTGTCTTTCTCTAAATTGTCTTTACAACAAGTATATTCATTATACTAGGTCGCAACCTAGCAAGGCGAATTAAGAACCAAGTGGTTTTATTAGCTTTTAAACAATTTTTAGAAAATAAAATATAACTGTGCGTAGTGACAGCAAGAATACTTGCTGTCAAAATCATGTAGTTAATTTCATGGTTAGCCTAGCCTTTGCGCCAAAATGTCATAGCTAAACAAGAGTGACAATTTTTTGGTCTGCGTAATAGTGCCAACTTTTGTTGTCTTACAATTTAGATAATGTATAGAAATAAAAAAAATAAAGCCGCTATATTGCCCTGACAATAAGTAAATGTTTATTATTACTCTTCAATAATAACAAAAAATTAAAAAAAAATCAACAAGTTGGCTGACTTAACTTGTCAAAATCGGATATTCCAAATGCTAGGAAATGAAATTTTGTTAACATTTACAAAGGAATTTTTGACAGATTGCGCTTAGCACGCTAAATCAGGCTGGGTTGGAAAAAACGATCAGAGATATTAAGTAACAAATGTTTTTATTCATCATTGTGCAATTATTTATACCAATTTTACTTTCGACCAGCTGTATTCACTCGAATTGAAGCAAAAAATCGGATTTGATTTACAGAACAGAGATCTCAACTGATGTAATTAATTGTTTCTTAAATATCTGATTTAAGGCCAGGCCAAATTTTATCAATTTTAACAATCTAGAAACCGTCCTTGCTAAACAAGCAAGATTATTTTTCAATTTTATGTTTCATCAATATTTATTTTAACATTTTTAAGCATAAATATTTTAATGTTTACAGTTTCACTCCTATTTAAGAGCATATACCTGATATTTTAACTAAGATTTTTAATTTGTTATAAAGTATTTAAATTAAATAGGCCAAACTTTAAACATTTTCTTACACTTAAATTAAATAAATATTATATTATCTTGAGAACTTTAATATTTAATATAACAAACACATTTCTAACATTAAGAGATATAGGAAAAAGTTGTAAATTTTCGTTTTTATTTAGTATTAATTTATATTTTGTTTCTTCTTGTGTAAATATTGGTTCCAAAAAAGTTTCACATGAAATGCACAAGTACAAGAGTACATAAATTTGTATACAATTCACAAATATAATTATTTTTATGTAAATTTATATTTAAAAAATTTTTATATACAAAACACAATTATGTTTTTCTTTAGCTATTTAAGTTAGATAATATATTTATTTGTATGTAATCAATTGTTTATATTTTATACTCATTAAATAGGTGGTTTGATAAGAATGTATTTTAATAAATTTTTATATTTTAAAATTTGCCTTAAACGATTTTTTTTAAATTAATAAATAATTATTTTATTTTAATTAATTAGTAAATAGTTAAAGTTGGTACCTGTAGAGTATTTAAATTATATTAATAGCAAGATGTAACATTATAGGTAGCAGTTTATTACTTGTTTTTGTATATAGTTTTAAATGTAAATAGTTTTGTTGATTTAAATTTATTACTTTTACAATTTGTTTGAAAAAATCGGTAGGTTTGTTATTTTTTTGCTGATTTTGAATAGTGTCCGTTTTGAAATCAGCCATTTCAAAAAAGTTTATAGATATTATTTTTTATATTTTGTTTGGGTGAATGTTTGGTTCCTTTTGAAATTAGTTACTCTTTGTGTAAATGCCATTTAAAATTTTTGTTTTATTTTTTACAATAATATTAGTTTTGTGCTGGTGTAGTTTTGTGCCATTTGTTGTATCTTTCTCTTTGCATTCTTCTAAAGCTGGTTTCATTAAATAAGTCTTATTTGAGCTGTATACGACAAACAAAAGTTATTAATTAATATTTTGCAAATCTTGCTATATTGACTTTTATTATAAACAGATAAAATTGAAAAAACATTAGTACAATTATTTAGCAAATCTGTAATGACTATATTGCTGTAAAGTTTACAATATAGTCGTTACTATTATATATATATATATATATATATATATATATATATATATATATATATATATATATAATTCCTAAACAATAATATAAATTCCACAGTCCAGAGAGCATAAGGCACTTAAAAAACTTTTTGTAGCATTATAAATTGAAAGCTATTCATTTACTAATCTAATTGATGGATATGAGTCGCGTTTTATATATAATACGTTTTGGAATTTACGATAAGTTCATATTTTGGGTTAGACATAACTTATTATTTTATTTATTACATTCTTTCTGTAAGCCAAATACGAATAAAATAAAAATAAACTTAAGTTTGGCAACTTGTCGCTCATATTTAGTCCACAACATATTAATTTCTTGCCAAAATCTTTACTTTAGTAATCGAAAACTTACAATAATGGGCCTCATGTATTGAATATGTTTAAATAAATTTTTTATGAAAATTAGGTTTTATTTGTATATACGATTTAACATGAGTAAAAATGTATTTATATATTTAACTGCAGGTTAAATATACCGCACGCTAACTACAAAAGGGTCACAACTCAAAATTTTCCAAAACAGACTTTTTTTCATAAATTTATTCAGAGTACATATCTCTAACTAACTGCAAAAATTATTTTCTTTAATTGAAAAAATACAGTTATGTCTATTCTTGTGTTAAGTGAGTTGCTCCTGCACGATGAACTAAAGAGAACTACTTATTTTGAAACGCAAAAATTTTAGTGTTTTGAGTTGTTACTCTTTTGTATTTTGGGTGCGATATGAGTGGAAATAAAAGTAAATTTAAATTTATATGTCTGATGTTGTAAAACTATCAGTCCTTTTGGTTTAAAGAGTTTCTAACAGGAGGTGTGAAAAAAGCTAGCAAAGGGATAATAGCGACGTCGTTTTCTGATTCTTAGATATCGGCTCTTCCTATCATCGGGAAGCAAAATTCACCCAGCCATGGATTGGTCACCCATGCAAGGGAATGGAAGCTGATTAGTTTTACTCTACTAATAGAAATATATTACTGAAACAGAATTCCTGCATGGTACGAGAGTAATCGCAGGTACGGACAATACATGTTTGAGAGAACAGTGCTATGACGCTAAATCCGTTGATTTATGCTTAAACGCCTCTGAGGTCATATTCAGAGGTCTCGTTCTGACAGAAGGAGATTTTGCTGTTGCAGTTATGTTTAAATTTGACAAACGTATGCAGTAATGAATAGTGTACTAAGCCTATACAATTGATTTTGGTTTTTGTTTACCCTTTTGCTTCGATTGAGTCAACTTAGGCGAGAATTGAAAAAGTAGTCGGCTATGTACTTTTTCAATTATCCCGTAAGTTAAATTTTATTTTAAAAACAATTTTAAAAGTAAAAGTATGTTTATACTGTTTAAGTCTTATGGATCCTTTAAACGATTTTAGCATTTTTGCTGGTAAGTTAACCCTTTAAATTAATTTTTCTGTCTATTATTTTTTACGCATTACTTTTTACTGCAGTTTATAGGTATTTTCTTCTCTACGCAAGCCAATTTAGTTAAAACAGACTTAACTGTTGAAATATGGCATAAACGGCAAGAATTCCACTACGATTTAAACTGTATTCAAAAAATTTCAGTTTAAAAAATTTTGAATAAAATCAAATAGACGCTGAAAAGTTCCAAAATCAAAATTTACCGACCACTTAGTAGTGTTACTTACGAGCTATCTGAATTCAAAATGTAGTGTAACGTTTATAACCTTAACGATGACTATCAATTTCAGAAATAGCAAAATCTATGAGTATATAACCAATTGCAAATTAGACATTTGAAGTATTTTTTAATTCCGTTTTGAAGAGTTGAAGAGTTCAAATTATTGAAATAACGTTTTTCGATTTTAATCAATAAAACAGTTTAAGCTTTTGTGGTTAAATTAACACCTTAAAGATATTTGATTTCAAAATTATAAACCGAAACAAGTAATTTATTTAAAATAATCAAATTAAAAATGAAAATATTTTTTAAAGTAGTTTGATGATATAAAACTATTATGCACTTAATATTATTTTTTGACCTTTTTTTATTTATATTTAAAAACTAATTTTTCAAGCTTAAAGGTTCATCAATTATTTTATATTTTAATAATTCAAATTTTCGGTACACCTCTGTGTACCATCTTCAGGAAAGATATATAAATATAAAATAATTGATGAACCTTTAAGCTTGAAAAATTAGTTTTTAAATATAAAACTATTATGTGCTTTTCAGATTTTATGCATCATAAATATTTTTTCAAATTTTTAAATAAAATTGACATATAAATATATCAACGTATTGTTGGGTTATTTGCAAACCGGTAATGATTATTTTAACTGCATAGCGTCATCAAAATTAAAATTAGTGATTATGATTCATTTAAAGAAACTACCTTGTCGCAAGTATGCACTTAAATCTATTCCGCAATACATTGATTTGTTGTTGTATATTTAGATGCAAAAAATTTATATATTTTCGCATAAACGCGGAAGTTTTGTTTGGAATAGTATTTTTTCTGTTTTTTTATATTCAATTACAACATGCTCTTAATAAATCATTCTTATATACTCGTAATTTTTCTCTAGCAAATCTAAAGGTGGATTATAAATAATAAAATAGGTAGGAAGTATATTTAATATGAAAATATCAAAAGTTTTACTATTTGGTGTATTTGGAAAAACATACCTTTTGATTAATTTTTAGTTTCGCTTGTGTATGGCCTTTAAATATTGTTCTATGTTTGTGCTATTTATAATGTTAAGGATGTTACTGTTTGTGTACTGTCTTCCTTTACATTCAATTAACTTAACTTTTTAGCAAATTGTTTGCCCTCTTGTTGACACCTGTCATACGCTCGTTATTAGCATCACCCTTGGCATTGATACGATCGATTTGCCGATTTTGGTTCTCCAATTCTGAGCCCATATCCAAAGCCATGTTGCGCAGGTTGCCTAACATAGAATTTACTTGTCCCAAATTTTCATCCATTTCGTCTTCGCGGGCATCATTATTTATGCGGGCTATATAACCTGACTGCGGTGGAGCACCCATACCGGCTCTCTCCCGTTCATCTATAACACGTTGTGGTTGGTTATTAACAATCTTTCCGTCATCATTATTTTTCCAAGCATTATCACTGTCGTCTTTTATAGAAACCTTCTTCCATGGCATCACACAAATACCACAGCATTTTTCCATGCCACTAAGATTCTTTTCGGCTTCTTTCATGTCGGCATTAATACGATCCATATCTTCCTCAATGCGATCTAATTGCTCGCCTTGGTCATCAAGTGCAACGAGTGTGCGTATGCCAGCCTCTTTACTCTCCTCCATTAGATTAAGCATGCGGCGAGTACTTTCTAAAGATTCATCTGTGACTTGGGCAGCTTTCATTTGCAAATCTTGCAATTCCGAACGAGGCGCACCTTCACTTTCCATATTTATCAATTTTTTTTCTTTTTTTTCACTGAGCAAATTAAAGATTTCTTTATCTTCTACAATTTTACAAATAAGTGAAGATAAAATAGCAAACTTTATAGTGTTTGTTGCCTTTAAAATTTTTCACAAGTGGTTGTTAATCAAGCAACGTATTAGAATGATTTAATAAGTTAAACAAAAAAAACGAACAAAATAACTTGTTCTCAGGATTATTTATTGCTTTTTGCAAATATTTTTGCTACTCGTCTTGCCTTGTTTCGTTTTATAAGTATATCACCTCGCTTTTTATTTTTATAAAATAAAATCCTTTAAAATTTTGGCTTAAACAGTTTTATTAATTTAAAGTTGAATGCTCCAAGAAAGCCAAACAATATAATGTAAAATAAATTTCCAACACACCCACCGTTTTTTCACACTTATATTAAAATATTTTTTTATTTTCTTTTTCATTTTCATACTATACACAAGAAAATGTTACCAGACCGTAAAGATTAACCGGAAATTTATATTAAAAGCTTCACACAATTGTCAGTTGAAAAAATTCTGGCAAATATTATTATATCTATAAATATACTTATGTCCATAGAAAATCTATGCTTATGTCTATATTATTTTATGCTAATCGTTAAATTTTTAAAATTTTTAATAATGGGATTTTAAAATATTAAAAAATATGGCTTTAAGTGTATATATAAATATACTTTGGTATATTTTACAGGAAATCAGTTAAACAACCTGTAATGAAAACTCCCTATAAAATTGTAATTGACAAGCAGAATATAGCAATGTTTATTTGTGTCACAAATAAATTTTGTGTTCGCTAATGAACACCACTGTCAAGCGGATAAATGCAGTTTTTCCTCTAAAGTGTGGTTTTTCGGTGGACAGTAAAAGTTTTTAATTAAAAAACAGAATTTTTGAAAAAAAATATATTAAAGACGAATTAAATATCCTGTACATTGCTTCGAAAAAAATGTCTTTAAAACTAACAGCCAACGTCAACAATCCACCAATTAGTATGTTTATACATAGATTCACCAACAGCCTAAAATTTTAGGTTATTGGGGTGTCATGTCAGCATTGTATCGTTGGCAGGGAGACCTTATTTGAAAAAAATATTTCATTTTAATTAAAAATATTTTTTTTTTCTAATTTATTTAAGGTGGTTTAGCTACAGCCCATTTAATCAATGACACTGTGCCTGTGGAAATTGTGTGGGGTAATGAAACCTCATTATTGTATTCAGATGGTAGACGGTTATCTTGCTATTCCAATAACGATGTTTTGCGAGCTTTAGCTAGAGCCGCCCCTTCATATAAACTGTATGGTGAAACTGCCATAGATCGCACGCAAATCGATCATTGGTTGTCTTTTGCATTAACATGTGAGGAAGACATTTCATGGGCCATGGCTTTTCTTGATAAATCTATAGCTCCTGTTACATATCTGGTGGCTAATAAACTAACGATTGCTGATTTTGCTTTATACAATGAAATGCATGCACGCTATGAAGTTTTGGCTGCCAAGGGTATATCTCAACATGTTCAGAGATGGTATGACCTTATTAGTGCCCAACCCTTTATTCAGAAAGTTATCAAGTCTCTACCAGATGAAGCTAAAATCTCATCCAAACAACAAAATCGTTTAACGAAATCTAAAGAATCATCTCCATCTGTAATATCAAAACCTGGGGAACGTAAACAAGAAGGTAAATTCGTTGATTTACCTGGCGCCGAGATGGGCAAAGTTGTGGTGCGTTTTCCTCCAGAAGCTTCTGGTTATTTGCATATTGGGCACGCGAAAGCTGCTCTCTTGAACCAGTACTATGCTCAAGCTTTTAATGGAAAACTTATAATGCGTTTTGATGACACCAATCCTGCCAAAGAGACAGTTGAATTTGAAAACGTAATTTTGGGAGATTTGGAACTATTGAACATTAAACCTGATATTTTTACGCATACGTCTAACTATTTTGATTTAATGCTGTCATACTGTGAGCAGCTAATAAATGAGGGTAAAGCATATGTGGATGACACACCGCCAGATCAAATGAAGGCAGAACGTGAACAGAGAATAGAATCTAATAATCGTTCGAATGGTTAGTAGTAAAATTTATGAATTTTCTTAGAGACTTTATCAATATCGTATGTATATACTTTTTAATGTAACGGAATTCCTTTAATTAACTTTTGCATACCAGATAATTCTTAACATTAGTATTTCAGCATCGGTTTAAATAGATAAAATTGTATGGGATTAGACAAAACTCTTTCGTAAAAACTTTACATTCTTTTATTTTAATTCATCTATGATTATCAATATTTTGGCAGGAATTCATTAGCTTAACGAATGTATAAATTATTTTATCATATAATTTGACTAACGTGTTGTAAATAGAGGACCATTACGTTTACTTAAAGCGACGTATCTTTTTTAGCTGTATTAAGCTCAAAATGAATTTGCAATTGTTCATAAATTATTAATATTTCAAGATTTGGCAAAAAATATGTTAATGTGGAAAGAGATGTTAAATGGCAGCGAATATGGACAAAAATGTTGTGTACGTGCTAAAATTGATATGCAATCGCCAAATGGTTGCATGCGTGATCCTACAATCTATAGATGTAAAAATGAACCTCATCCCAGAACGGGCACCAAATACAAGTAAGAAAATAACTAATTGAAATTACTTTTCCTGTCATATCTATCTTCTGCAGAGTGTATCCCACATACGATTTTGCTTGTCCAATTGTTGATGCCATTGAAAATGTAACACACACATTGCGTACAATGGAATATCACGATCGTGATGATCAATTTTACTGGTTCATTGAAGCGTTGAAATTACGCAAACCCTACATTTGGGAATACAGTAGATTGAATATGACAAATACCGTCTTATCAAAACGTAAATTGACTTGGTTTGTTGAGTCCGGTTTAGTTGATGGTTGGGATGATCCTCGTTTTCCTACGGTACGTGGTATTATTAGACGTGGTATGACCGTTGAAGGTTTGAGGGAATTCATTATTGCCCAGGGTTCTAGTAAGTCTGTAGTTTTCATGAACTGGGATAAGATTTGGGCTTTTAATAAGAAAGTCATAGATCCAATTGCACCACGTTATACTGCCTTAGATTATAGCAATCGCATTGTAGTAAATGTAGCTGGAGCTAAAAAAGAAGTTATTGAAGTTCCTGTTCATCCCAAGAACGAGTCTTTGGGCAAGAAGTCTGTTTTACTGGGACCTCAAATTTACATTGATTATAATGACGCTGAAGCTTTAAAGGAAGGTGAAAATGCCACTTTTATTAATTGGGGTAATCTTATGATCAATAAAATTGTCAAAGATTCCAAGGGCAAAATAACAAGTGTTAATGCTTCTTTGAATTTGAATAATAAAGACTTTAAAAAGACTCTTAAACTAACTTGGTTGGCAGTTGAAGATAGCGCAGAAAAATATCCTCCTACTTATTGTGTCTACTTTGATAATATCATTAGTAAGCCAGTCTTAGGTAAAGATGAAGATTTCAAGCAATATGTTGGGCACAAGACTAGAGACGAACAACAAATGCTGGGTGATCCCGAGTTAAAAAAATGTAGAAAAGGCGATATTATTCAATTGCAACGTCGCGGTTTCTTCAAAGTCGACAATGCCTACGCTCCAGCTAGTGCTTATTCGAATGTGCCTTCACCCGTTATCCTCTTCTCTATACCAGATGGTCATACTAAGGATATGCCTTCGTCGGGTTTGATGATTAATACTGCAAGCAACCAGGGTGCTAATAAATCGGTAAGTGTTGCTTTTACATACAAAGTGCTTATTTTATTATAGATCTGTTAGTCATATCCTTTGAAATGTTATTTTACTCCTTTAGTATGATTAATTGATTTTTAGAAGTGCGCCTTAGAAAAGATTATGTTTTATGCTATCAACAGCATGAACAACTTTCATACTCAGCGAATAAAGAAAATACTCTTTAAATATGCACTAATCTTTTAAAAAAAATAATTTCCTGAAGAAGCTTTCCACAGGAAAGCGGAATATCGAAAAAATAAAATCGTTAAAATATTTAAAAGACCGTTTAAAAGATTAGTGCATATTTAATTAAATTAAAAAAGGTCGAATAAAAATAAAATTGAAAATACTCTTTGTTAATATTATATTTAAAAATTAAATTAACTTAAAAATTATTTTCAAAATAACCATTTTCTTTTAGCAAATTTCCAATGGTGATTTAGCAAATTCTGGTGCTGATTTAGCTCAAAAAATTGCAAAGCAGGGTAATATTGTACGTGATCTTAAAGCTAAAAATGCTGAAAAAACTGAAATAGATGCTGAGGTAAAAAAATTATTAGCGTTAAAAACTGAGTATAAGGCTGCTTGTGGAAAAGGTTGGAAACCAGAACAAACTCCAGCAGTTTCCACAAAGGCATCTCCAACAAATGCTAATGACGCTGCTTCACTAAATGAAAACATTGTAAAACAAGGTGATTTAATTAGGGATCTTAAGGCTAAAAAGGCTGAAAAAACAGTAATTGAGCAACAAGTTAAAATTCTTTTGGGCTTAAAAGTCCAATTTAAAACATTAACTGGTCAAGATTGGAAACCAGATTTAAATGCTAGTCCTTCTACTATCCCCACGAAATCCAACTCGACAAAAGACGTCGTTGTAAATAAAATTATTGAGCAGGGTGAAAAGGTAAGACAAATGAAAACCTCCAAAGCCGCTAAAGAAGAAATAGATGCCGAAGTTAAGGTTTTGCTTGCCTTAAAAGCTGAATATAAACAACTTACCGGTAATGATTGGAAGCCTAACGCAGATCACCCAATTGTTGTAAAACAAGAAAAATGTCCCGATTTACCCTCACCCGGTGCCGTCTCTGAATTACTAAACAAAATTTCTTCCCAAGGTGAAAAAATTAGGCAGCTGAAGTCTAATAAAGCGGATAAAAGCATAATAGAACCAGAGGTTAAACTTTTATTGGCTCTAAAAGCAGATTTTAAAAGTCTTACTGGTCAAGAGTGGAAGCCTGGCTGTGGGCATTCCGAAAATAGTGGAAAAACTGAGAGTATTGATTTAACAGCTGCCGCCGATTCCGATTCAGACGTTGAAACTGTCTTGAGAAAGATAAAACAGCAAGGTGATAAAGTACGTAAACTTAAGTCAGAAAAGGCTTCAAAAAGTGCTATTGATCCGGAAATACAGTCGCTGGTAAAACTTAAGTCAAACTACAAGACTTTGACTGGTAAAGATTGGACTCCTGATGCTAATGTCACTTCAAAACCTACTCCTATAAAGCAGGAAGTAAAGGTTTCCTCTACACCAATTACAGAAAAAAACCTACTTACAAAAGAAATCAATGAGCAGGGAGAAAAGGTACGCACCATGAAAGCTAATAAGGCGCCTAAAGAGGAAACTGATATGCAAATAGCTAAACTTTTGGCCTTGAAAGCCAAATACAAAGAAGTTACTGGCGAGGATTTCCCAATGGCTGGACGCAGTGGTGGCAGTAACAAGAAGTCAAGTCATGAAAAGAAAGAAGCAACCAAACCTGCCAAGCCAGTAAAAAAGGAACCAGAAACCACGAGTGCAGTTAAGAAACAAACTCGCTTAGGCTTAGAAGCTACAAAGGAAGACAATCTGCCTGAATGGTATTCTCAAGTGCTGACAAAGGGTGAACTTATAGAATACTACGACGTATCGGGTTGCTATATTCTGCGGCACTGGTCGTTCGCAATTTGGAAATTTATAAAGAATTGGTTTGATGCTGAAATAACCAAATCTGGTGTGAAGGAATGTTACTTTCCGATCTTTGTATCCAAGGCCGCTTTAGAAAAAGAAAAAGATCATATTGCTGACTTTGCTCCTGAAGTAGCGTGGGTAACTAAATCGGGAGAGTCGGATTTAGCAGAACCCATAGCTGTGCGACCCACCTCAGAGACCGTTATGTATCCTGCCTATGCAAAATGGATACAATCTTACCGCGACTTACCCATTCGTCTGAATCAATGGAATAATGTGGTACGTTGGGAATTTAAACATCCCCAACCATTCCTACGCACTAGAGAATTTTTGTGGCAAGAAGGTCACACAGCATTTGCTAATAAAGCTGAAGCTGAGAAAGAAGTTTTGGAAATCTTAGATTTGTATGCTCAAGTTTACACTGATTTGCTGGCTATACCAGTAGTTAAAGGTCGCAAAACTGAAAAGGAGAAATTTGCTGGCGGTGATTACACAACCACTGTTGAAGCCTTTATTTCAGCATCCGGCCGAGCTATTCAAGGTGCCACAAGCCACCATTTAGGTCAAAACTTTTCCAAAATGTTTGAAATCGTCTATGAAGATCCAGAAACTCAGCAGAAACAGTATGTTTACCAAAACTCTTGGGGCATGACCACTCGCACTATTGGTGTCATGATTATGATACATGCTGATAATCAAGGTATTGTTCTACCCCCCCATGTGGCATCTATACAAGCAATTATTGTACCTTGTGGCATTACCGTAAACACGAACGATACTGAAAGATCGGAACTCTTAAATGCATGTCACGCTTTGGAAAAGCAATTATGTGCCAGAGGTATTCGTTGTGAAGGTGATTACCGGGATAACTATTCACCTGGTTGGAAATTCAATCATTGGGAATTGAAGGGTGTCCCTTTGCGTATTGAATTGGGACCTAAGGACATAGAGGCAAAACAAGTTATAGCCGTACGCAGAGATACTGGTGAAAAACTTGTTTTGAGCAACGATAACCTTGCATTAAACATTGCTGAACTATTAGAGAAAATTCATGACAGTATGTTGACCAAAGCTAAGCATGATTTAACAAGTCATACCAAGATCACTAGAAATTGGGCTGACTTTTGTAAACTCTTAGATCAAAAGAATATTCTGTTTTCACCCTTCTGTGGTGAAATAGCGTGTGAGGATAAGATCAAAGCTGACAGTGCTCGGTAAATTTTAAATGCTTTTACAATTACATAAGTGCTAAAAACGTATTTATTTGTATTTCTTAATATTTTTAGTGATGATGATGCTGAACCTGGAGCACCGGCAATGGGAGCCAAATCTCTATGTATACCATTCGAACAACCAGCCTGTATTACTGAAAGTGATACCTGCATTCATCCTATCTGCAAGAACAAACCTAAATATTTCACCTTGTTTGGACGCAGCTATTAAATGTAAACAAATGGATCCATTTTATGAATTTCGTAACCCACAAGATTTAACTTTAAATTGTTTTCTTTTTATAATGCTCCCAATTAATTTATAATTGACGTTTTTTGTTTTGAATACATACAAATAAATAATGCAATTGTATGTATGTAAACTTTGAAAAAGAATAAATGACGAGCTCTCATTATTTGATCGATTTAGATGTGGAAATGAGTATATAAAAAAATTACTCATGTCATGGCAAGTTACACATTCAAAAAATAAGACGTTTTTAACTGCCTTCCAATTGTCTATTGACTTCTGAATTGTTGAGGCGATGACAAAGCTAGTAAAAGGGAAATTTTTGGTTAATAATTAAACAAACGAATCGTCTAAAAATAACACCATTGTAAAATACTGCTGTTGTAAGCCCGAAATACGTATTGCGATTCGCTCAGCAAAGAGAAAACTTATTTTATTTACTCTTATTTGGGTACGGTTTTCCGTCGACCCTCGCCAAATTTGGTTTGTGAACAAACCGGTTTCGGCCGTTTGCCATCTTCAGTGTTCTTACGTACCGAGTACGACCCTCGTCGTACCCAAATAAGAATGAATCTAGCACCGCCGAAAAATCTAAGCACATATTTTATTTACCTTCATCTAGAGCAGTAAGTTACGTTAGCACATTGTTTCCCCGTTTCTGTACAAATACGAGCACAAAAAATAGTTTCCTGCAGTTTTTAAACTAATAGTGAAATCGTTATTATATACCATCATATAACTTTAACTTTCTCAATCTGATGAGTTTTTTTTTTTTTTGGTATGCTTTCAAATTATTTTAGTACCTCTTTGTAACATTTTCAACCCTTTCCTATTTCGACTGCGATGCCAATGTAGTATTAATGAATCTAATAATAAACCTTAACGCCTTAAATAGAAGACTAAACCTGCACGAAACTATAACTAAAGTTCAGTCAAAATATGACAAGCATGTCGCAGGACTCCATTCCGAACAAAAGTGATTTTAAATCCGCAAATTGGTTTTTCAGCAAAAGAAATATAAAGCTTTCTTGAGAATGAAACCACTTAAAATTTTAAAGTGCAATTAATTTTCTTTTTTTACGGTTTTTAAAATTACCATTATTTAAACAAGCTTTGTTTGTTTCTTTAGCGTGCTCAATTTAAAACATTTTTTAAAAATAAGTAAAATCGTATCGAAATTAGAACCATTCCGATCGAAATGTGTGACATGTTTGATATAGGTGAAGATTAAAATATTTTACAACTTTCTTTTATTCTTTTTTACATATTGCCTCCTCTAAGGAAAAAACGCTTAAAAGATTAACAACAATTCAAGTAATATAAACGAAACTTATTTTTCATGGATTTTGTTGACTGAGCCTTCTTCCACGGGAGGTTTTTGTACCTCCTTTCCGTCGTCGGTTAAAGCAGCCATATCTAAATCATCATCGTCGTCATCACCGCCGCCGCTTGATTTTTTGTAAACTGTCGGATATTTTGTAAAGCAATCTTGCATAGTGCGAAACGCGTCATAACAGTCGGAGCCTTTGGGTTCAGCTTCGCTATTGTGAAAGCATGTAAAAGCCTTACGGAATTCAACGCCACAAGGCCCGGTAGCCATACCACCCAAACAGGGACAGCTCCAATTGATTTCACCATCTTTTGTTATTAACCCTTGAGGAGGTTCCGGGGGCGGCAGCTCTACTGTAGACGGTTTTGCATGATCTTCTTTTGTGGCAAATATTACGGTATCTTTGCCAAAATTTAGTTTAAAACTGTATGACATTTTTCAAAGTTTAATCAAAATCTAAAGGTTGTGCAGAAGTTTTAAGGATTTGAAAATGGCACGGTATATTTTGAAAATACCCAATCAACGTGATGGCAGCTTTTGTTTCCACAGAAAATGCTTCTGGCACTTTTAAAATGCCCCGCTTTTGTTTAACATCAAATTTGACTAGTTCTATATCAGTTTGTCCACCGATGTCTCCAAAGAATTCTGTCAAAGATGTTTCTATACTACCTTGAAAGTAAACCGGCGTTATAATGGCAGAAGATTCGTCCCTAAGTTTTCTGTAATTATAAGTAAGTTTAATCAACATGACTAAAGTTTATATCAACTTACAATTCCACATCAAAGTAACAAAAATTGTTCATAACTTAGTTGCTTTATGGCAACTTATTTCTGTGTGATTTTACAAAAATTAAAGACTTTTATAAAATTTTATACGTTCTATATAGAATAGGTTATATTCTCATAATATATTCACTAAACTGTAATACACAGTAACGTTGCCATATAAAAAAAACGTCCAATTTTAAATAATAGGTGCATTCAGTATTAAAGTTTGCTATGCAGTTTTGTAATTTTTTTGGTTACTCCGCAAATTGAGTAGCATTCATTTGTATTTATTTTCTTTTAGATTTAATTTTTTTGTAATGATATACTGTATTTAAAATTTCGAAATACCACTCAAGTCTGTCCCGCTAATGTTAAGAAAAAATTTATAATTTACCATAAATAAAAGAATTTAATGTTTTTACAATTTAAAGCCAAAAATACAGATTTGGTGGTTCCGAAAATATTTTCGTTTATGTTGAAGAATCCCCCATAAAATTTACTTCCTCAAAACTGGCTTATAAGTCTCATAACAACTTATCGCGTTAGTGTAGTCTAACTGTTGATTATATTTCTGCATTTTATATACATATGAATTTTCAACTAAGAGTATACAGTTAGAAACCACCACAATTTGTGTTAAAATAATAATTTCTTGGTATCATGCGCAATATATAATAAATATATTACATAAAATATTTGTTCAGAACACCCTTAAGCAAAAACGAACTAATAGTAAGTTCACACTTGTGTTTTTGAACGTGTTTAAGCAAAATGTTTTAAAATTTAAACACAGCCGTTCACACTATAGTTGAGATGTTTAAGGCTGACATTTTATCTACTTTTTTTACCTTAAAAATGAGTTTTTGTAGTGAAAACACCCATTTTAGTTTGGAATCAAACCCAAACCCCAGACAAATTAGTTAATTACACTACCTACTAGCATAAAGGGGCAAAAACGCACTTAGCACATCCCAAAATTAAATGAAATTCCGAGTTGTATTTGGAATTTACGTGTTTAACGACGTGTTTAAATCAAAAACAACTCATTTGAGATGTTTAACAAAACACGTCAATGTATGGTAAAACACCTCAAATTCGATTGAGATGTTAAACACGCTAGGTGTGAACTTAGTATAAACTGAAGAAGTAAATTACACACCAGAAGAAAGAATATTAATATTTTTAACGTAATTGCCTGAATTTTGCTATCTTTTTGATTTGTTGGTTGAACACAATTCTCATTTTCAATTTAATTTGGCTTGAGATATAAGATTCATGAGTTTTCTTTGAAAAATTTTGGTAA
The DNA here is from genome assembly GCA_030448955.1 of Trichopoda pennipes. Classification (NCBI taxonomy): domain Eukaryota; kingdom Metazoa; phylum Arthropoda; class Insecta; order Diptera; family Tachinidae; genus Trichopoda; species Trichopoda pennipes. Next base: position 20,351,689 of record JASKUP010000012.1, read on the forward strand.
CACCCACTAATGAGTTCACAAAGTAACAATAAATTTTATTTTTGTTTTAAAGTTTTCGTCTGGTATTGGGTGGCGTCTAGAGGAAATGAAAATGTATATATGAATAATTTTTTAAATAAATAGATGAAAAAGTTTTTGTCAAACTCACAATAAACAAAAAATTGTTTTCAAACACAAACATGTAGAAACAAAGTAAATGGAACGTACAAATTGATAAAAATATTTAACATACGCATGCATACAACATTCTGATACTAAAATATTATTTAATATATAATTTTCTTGTGTAAACACTAAGTTAATTATAAATAAATTTGCTTTTACTGTTATACGACATACAAAACATACACATGAAAAATTGAATAATCTGTGAGAAGAATTTTGTAATTAAATAAATTTAGTATGTGGTTTCATTGAAGATTCTAATACCAGTTGTTGTTTCGTGAAATCTTCCAATTTCGATGATTATATTATAAACCCACACAGCTACCGAATTGAAACAGTCTGGCATTTTTAAGCCGCGAATTATATTTCAATCGACTAACGGCGACAGAAAATTCGCACGAAACTGTGTATTCAAAGTTACGAAATTAAATTTATTGCAGCGAAATAACAAAAAAAATCTAAACATAAAATATGACTTGTCACGAAGATGACAGATCGTTGGCTTCAGCAATTACCACAGGATGCGAGGAAAACGAAGATTTTGGCCCACTACCTATTACCAAGCTGGAAATAAATGGCATAACTAGCAATGATATACAACGTTTAAAAGCTGCTGGTTACCACACAGTAGAATCTGTGGCGTTTGCTCCAAAGAAAGAGTTGTTAAACATTAAGGGCTTCTCTGATAACAAAGTGGATAAACTTTTGGCACATGCTTCTAGTTTGGTACCAATGGGTTTTACAACTGCCTTATTTTTCTATCAAAAACGTTCAGAAATTATTATGTTAACTACCGGCTCAAGGGAATTGGACAAGTTACTAGGCGGAGGCGTTGAAACAGGTTCTATTACAGAGATATTCGGTGAATTTCGTTCTGGCAAAACACAACTGTGCCATACGCTGGCTGTTACGTGCCAATTGCCCGTTAGTCAGAATGGCGGTGAAGGTAAATGCTTATACATAGATACAGAAGGCACTTTTCGCCCTGAACGTTTAGTGGCAATTGCCGATCGTTATAAGCTTGTTAAAGATGATGTTTTGGATAATGTAGCATGTGCTCGTGCTTTCAATTCTGATCACCAAACGCAATTGTTAATCCAGGGAGCAGCTATGATGGCCGAATCAAGGTAAGGTTTCGATTACTGATTATTGTTGGTTTCCCTAATATATTTTCTATCAGATATGCACTCATCATTGTAGATAGTGCGACTGCCTTATATCGTACCGATTATGTTGGTCGTGGTGAATTGGCTGCTCGTCAAACGCATTTAGCACGGTTTATGCGATTACTTTTACGTTTGGCCGATGAATTTGGTGTTGCTGTTGTTATAACAAATCAAGTAGTTGCTCAAGTTGATGGTGGAGCTATGTTTCAAGCTGATGCTAAAAAACCTATTGGTGGCAACATCATTGCCCATGCTTCAACTACACGTTTATCATTACGCAAAGGGCGTGGTGAAACTCGAATATGTAAGATTTATGATTCACCTTGTTTGCCTGAATCGGAAGCAATGTTTGCCATTCAACCTGATGGAATTGGTGATGCTAAAGAATAATATTATACGATTTTACTAAATTTTGTAGTTCATAAGTGTAGTTTAAGATTGAGATTAGATACTTTTTATTTTCAATTTTTCCATTTTTATTTATAAACATGAATCCAGAAAAGATTGTTGTTGTTTGTATACCGCTGAATATTTACAATCTAATTATGTTCCAGTTGACAAGATATTGGCATTTTACAAAGATTTAAACATTATTTCTTGAGCTGTGATTGCTTAGACTTTTGCTTTAAAATAAAAACCTTTACAAGGGTGATTGTCATTATTTTTTTACAAGACGCAATAGCTGAATTTAGTGGAAATGTGTGGTCAAAAAAACTGTGCAGGGTGACAAATAGGACATGAAACAATTGTCAACGTATATAGCATGAAATATGCTACTCAGTTTGCATGCAGATTTTTCATTTTAAAACCGTGATTACAGGCAGAAAATGTAAAATGAAATTTTAAAGAAATGAAATATAGCAAGCAAAGATTTCAGTTATATCGTAATAAGTTTTTTATTAACGACCATTATTGTCTGTGTTTTAGTAAATGCAGACATTTATGCGGTCTACAGATGATTGCCAATTGCCTAATTTCTGTTTTGCAACTGCTCTATGTTTTCCAAGAGCTTATTACAGCTGTTATAAATGTGTTGGAAATATTAATGAATTAAGTCGTTTATGGTCAGTATCATACAGCTCAAATAATTATTTTGTTGCAAAATTTAGCAGAAACAAATAAATGAATGCAGAATTTAACTGAATGTCAGTTCATCATCCCAGTCATAAACAGGTTTTTTATGTAGCCGCTTTAAACCAACAAATAAGAGTTTATGTCCTGATACTGTTATAACTCTCAATAACAAAAATTCGGAAATAAAAAGGTGGCTCCATAGGTTTTGACGTGTGTAATTTGTTTTAAATGATTCTATCTTTTAAACCGCTATAGTTAAACACTTAAAAATTACACATTATATAAACTTCTAAATATTTGATATTAAAAGTTATAACCATGGATTATGCGATTTCATAAAAAGTCTTTTCAGTATCTAGGCCAATGCTTCCACGAAGGCATCAATAACAATAAATCTCCCTCTTTTATGATTGATTAGGTTTTTCCCAAGCAATAGCTTGGTTTAAAATACAACGACTTCTGATAACATTACTCATTTTTTTCCTGGATTATGGTAACAACATACAAGCATGCTCCTTTTTAGCAAGGTGTTGTGTGAATTATTTACTTACTATATCCATTTAGCTAGGTAATAATAATTAATAAATATTTCTTAAGTTCAGAAAATAAGGAACAAGACAACATTCTGAGCTCAAAACAGTTTATTTTTATTTTTTCTACAATTAACAAATATAAAATATTTATATTTAAAATATTTATATGCCCTAACGAACATGAAAAAATATCCATTAAATTAATAAAAAACCAACAATGATTTAGATGTTATTTGATGACAATGGTCTTATCTTTTAAGCAGTTATGAACAGACATTTGAAGAAAGTGTATTTTAAAAATTCTATTTCGCGTTCGATGATCCTCTGCCTGTCTCTCTATTATGAAGGAGGTTTTTTTTTTGTAAGAATTGGTGTATAAGATTTCAAAATTGCAAATAAACATGCAACATACATATAACTTTTGAAATATTTGAATTCATAAGAAATCACTGTTTATCTGATTTCAACGCTAACAATATACTCATACTGAGTACTAAAAGTACGCTCATACAAAAAAGTACTTTCGTGCAACTCTAAAATAAGCACAGAGCACAAAAGTAAATTCGCCAACAAAAAGTTTTTTTTTCTTTTGTAAAAAATTTGCATCCATCCCATCAATGCAACTTAAATAACAATGGATAACATACCAAAAGAATTGGAAGAAACTCAAATACACCTTCAAGTTGTCGTTGATCCTGAAACAAAATGTATCACAATGAAAACGCACACTGAAGACATACCATCAAATTTTGATATAGAGCCAGCAGAAATAATACCAAATGATCCCCTTAATCGCTCCGAGGTAAATGAAACTGATTTTGAAAAAATGAGCGAATTGGACAAATTAATTTATACAGAACGGCGACGTCTCCTTAATCTTCAAATGCCTAGAAAATCGGTAACTGAAACAAGGCGCAGAGACAGAGACAGTTCATACTATACCGATTTGTTTGAAACTGATTCATATCATGCCTTAACACAAAAAGAAAAATCCAAACTACGTATGCGTAAACTTCGGGAACGAGAGTCATCTGAAGAATTGGAGCATCGACGATTTCGCCAACGTGTTTTCACAATGAAGATGCGTCTACTTGAAAAATTGCGAAACTTTGAAAACGAATCATATTTGAAGGAAAAGACAAAACCCATCACTGATAGAATAAAACAAAAACGCTTGGAGCTGCAAGCAAACGAAACTTCTAAACAGAGGACCTTACGTAAAAGTCTAATTAACTCTCAAACTCGTTTGGCAAAAATACGACGCAAAGTGTTTAGAACACCTGAAGAAATCTTGGCTGAAAAGGAAAAACGTGTGCAATATTTGGAAAAGTTTTGGTCTCGATATACCGAGGAGCAACGACAAGCTCGTAAAAAGGCTGTTAAAGAAAAAGCAAAAGAAAGACGTAGAAAAAACAGACAAGAGTGGAAAAAGGTGGAGATGATGATAAAAGGTGAAAAATTAGGGGAAATGCCTCTAAAATCTGAAGTATTGGAAACAACATAAAGTTAAATATTTTTAATATGGATATAGTATTACTATGTTCTTAAAAACCCCAGCGAAGCAAATGACTAAAGCGTAAAACCTGCTGGTACAATTGAAATGAAGAATCATCGGATTTACCCCGGAATAGTAAAGTCAAACTTATTAGGAAGCATTGTAGTCAAACGTAAAAAACAATTTAAAATATATATGTATTTTATTATATTAGCTGTTTAAGAATACAATGTTTGCTATCATTTGTGAATTATTTTTGTTAGGTTAAAGTTTATTATAAGTTACTAGTTTATTGTATCCGTCGTTGCCTGGCTCTATATTTACTAACTTTTTGTAGCCTTGTCATGTTAACACTCTCAAAAGAGCTCCAGCTCCAATTTTTCAAATCTGTCAAAGTTGCCCAAAATAATTTTCTGCAAATAAAACGTGGAAAGACAAACTTTTTGTACAAGGGGAACATTTTTGAATTTATATGATAAACTGATCATTAAGCCTGTATTTTGTCTTTGCGGAAAGTCTTCCACTTTGATACTTGTATCCCTGGACTTTTTATTTTTAAAGGATTTTTATTCTGTAACTACGCATACGAAAATGAGTTTGGGCCTGTTGGGAAATGCATTACTGCACTGTAGTATGTAATTGATTTAGCAGGTCCACAATTTGTTGGCACTTACTTAAGTTATATTTTAAGACATGATTATACTTCAAGTATCAGGTATTAAATGAGCGCAGAGCTTAGAATATAACAATTTTTACAATGACCGTCATACCATAATGGATTTTCAAAACTTTATTATAAAATAAAAAATAAACCTATGTATGCTGGTTATGAAATTTCTATTGCACGTGTTAACTGCAGGATATTTTTATTTGTTCACTAGCATTATATTTTATGCTAAAATAACTGTCGCTATTTTAGATTTTAAAAGAGCATTTTACTATCAAAAATTTCAGATTTCGTAATTTTTTTAAACTTAAGATTTTTACTTTTTGCAAGTGGTTTTTACGCTTTCCAACATGTATATTTCTTTTTGCCTATTAGACCATATATGAGGCCTGTAAATTAAGTAATGGAGGCGTTGGCCTTGGAGGGGCGGCAGATGAACATGTGATCGCTCGAGTCATTTGGTCGTTAGTAGCGATTTTTTTTTGTGAAATAATTTTTTCTTTTGTGTTCTAAAAATTAATGACATCAGTTTCGAACAGCGCTGTGATATCAGGTTTTGTTTCATACTTGAGCACAGCGCAACGGAAACTCTTGCTAAACTTCAGGGGCCCATGATTTTCGGTGGTTTACGACAATTTCAGAAGAAAGAGAATTAATTGAAGATGAACCACGAAGCCGAAAGCCTTCATCTTCAAGAACCCATGAAAATGTCAACAGAATCCGGGATCTCGTGCGTTCAGATCGTCGGTTGACAGAATGATCGGCTAAGAGTTAAATTTGACTTACACCGCCGTTCATCAGATTTTGACCACCGTATTGGGGATAAGAAAAATCTAAGCAGAAATGGTTCCAAAAAACGTTTCATTTTCTGGAACGTGTCATTACTGGTAACGAGTTTAAGGTGTTTGAATACAACCTAAAAACAAGCACCAGAGCATGGAGTAGCACACTTCAACCTCTCCAAGGTCTAAACAAAGATAGCAAATTCAAAAATCAACTGCATGCTGATTTGTTTTGTCGACATCCACGTAATCATTCATAAAGAACGGGAGGGAGGTATGAGACCAAACATCAAGAATAACTGAGTGTTGCATCTTGATAAAGCTCCTTGTCACACAGCGATTTCAATAAACTAGTTTTTATAAAAAAAAAAAACATTCCTGTGGCTCCTCCCTCAGCCTCCTCCATATTCGCCTGACAAGTTCATATGATATTGAAAATCATCTCAAGAATATAATCCATGGTTCTTAATCTGGTTTTGAAAACTAACAACCCAAAAGTTGGTTTTTTAAGTTTTTTTCTGTATTTAAAAAAAATATGTTTAATAAAAGTAAACTTCAGAGCAGGAGAGTGCTGGTTATGTCTGTGGCAGTGTAAGCACTTTGTATTTTTAAATGCAACGCATTGAAAAGTTAGCAACGAACGGAAGCCCAAAACGCCCGTTTTGTTTTTTGAATTTATTTTCCTATAACATTTGCCTTTTTTTCTCACCATAAGAACATTTTTATCATACAAACCAATAAATTTGAGTAAAATATTAAGGTAAAGAAGTAAAAAGCTAGGCCAAGGTAGGACAACAAATTAATTTTTAATTTAATTATTCAAATATCTCAGGAACTATAAAAGGAAATTTCTATGATAAGCATTGTTTTTAGTGCTACTATTGCCAAAATAAATTTGGCAATGGTTATAATTTTTCATATAGCAGAGGTGTGCTACTTTAAAGATTCCCGGCACACCCAAAATAAACGTAACCTTTGCTATAGCCACGAGAGATGTCAACACAATCAAAATAATCGTTTATAAATTATAGTGTAACTGCTTGAGCGCTGAAGACTCCTGTCGCCATTAGCGACATTCTATTGCAATGCAAACAGCACATGGGATAGAATAGCGACTGGTGCCGCCTTTAAACTGCACCACAATCCTAGTTCAAACGAGATCATATTACATAATTGATGTCAAACTATAGAGATATAGTGCTATGCCAGAGATTCGCTGTCATAAACTACTGCATTGAATAATAACAAGGAAAGGCCTACATAAAACACACCTAACACACAAGAAATCTATATTCCCTGCTTCACATTTTCGTTTAATTTTTGTTCAAGCTATATACATTTATTGTATTTATTTTCATAGGATTTTAACTTTTTTTATATGTTTCATATGTATTGGTATATATTACTGCTGAAATACTTTTTTACAAACAATATTTTACGATTGATTTTAAGTTTAAACGTTACAATATATGAGAATGTTATTATGTTTTGCGATAAAAACTTTATATTAAAAAAAAAAAACTTATTCTCATGGAGACATCGTAAATCAACAAGAGCCGTAGTTATTAAACGTAACGTTATTACTAGCGTGTATACTTTGAAAAATGTTAAATACTCATAAATCAAATTTTAAAATAACTTACAATAAAAAGGTAGAGTTTAATAAAATTATTCTTATTGAATAATAATATAAAAACTTGTTTATCAATTGAAATTAGAAGAAAAATATGTACGTTTCTTTTAGAAGATGTTGTTATAAAACCTTATTGTTGTCAACTAAAATTAAAAGTGTGTTAAAGCTAACAATTGCCACTTTAATTGGCCTCTACAGCCATCTCAGTGTTTAGTTGATTGTCCACTGAGGATGCGTCATCAATTTTTTCTTCTTCTTCAGTTATTTCATCGGTCTCCATTGTTTCTACAGCTTCCTCTGCTTCAGCTGGTAACTCAGATTTTCCTTCTTCCTCAGAGCTGATTGCTTTAGCTGTTTCTTCCTTGATAGACTTTGGTTCAGATTCTGTAACATTTTCCGCCTTACTATGTTTTGTGTATTTATTAGACAACGCCTTGTAGATTTTTTCTGTTAAAATCAAACGGTTTTGATCTTGTATATGTTTAGTATTCTCCTTATAGGCTTGAACTTGGTTGCAGAATTCTTCCCAAAAATGTGTGGAAGAGTTGGGACCAAAGATTTTTTTGAAATTGTTGTAAATCAAAACAGCTTCATAACGTATGATTTCTGCCTTAGCCTTAAAAGCATTCTCTTCTTCTTCTGAAAGTTTCCATTGTTTTAAATTGCCAATATATCTTCTTAAACGACGTATGCTATCAACACAATCAGGATTACGCAAAAGCATCAATTTTGTTAATTGGAATTCTTTGTATTGCTTAAGTATATCCAAACAACGATCCACATCAGCACGTTTTAAGCCCAAACACTCCCTTAGTTGTTGTGAAATTTGAATAAAATCTCGCTCGACTAATAGTGCATCCTCTTGTTCAATCATTTCACTAGTAAAGCGCTCCTTGGCCTCCCGGTGTATTTTTGATCTTGAAGGGTTGATAACAATACGTTCTCTTACCGCATCAATTTTAACAGAACCCATTTCAAGCTTTGCTTTAAGTTCCTCTGCCTCCTTTAGAGCTTCCTCTTCCCACAAGCGTTTGGCTTCAGGTGAATCAAACATTTCTGGCTTTTGATAGTCTAATTTAATACCGATACATTTAGATGGTGGAATAAAGGCCAACAGAAGATTATTTTGAACTTCTGATTTATTGGATGATTTAACAGTGGGTGTAACGGTTGCCATCGGTTTTGCATTGGCATTGTTCGAGATTTTCTTGGCCGTTTTTGTTTTGGATTCTGGAGTTGATATGCCTTATAATAATATAAAAATTACTGATATTAGTTTTGCTTCAGATATATGTATACCATATCGTAATTAACTTACCTTCCGGCGCAACTTTTTTCTTTGCTGGTGGCGCGTTCATCGAATTTGACGAGTCACCAACATCATCAATATAACGTTTAACTTTTATTTTTCGTCCGCTTCGACTAACAGTTTCTGTAAGATCTGTACCAAGTGGCACAGATGAGACGACATCCGCATCTTTCTTTTCCTCCTTATCCCCTTTTACATCTTTAACCTTTTTTACACTCTCTTCGTTTATGTCCATTACCTGTGAGTCGTCAACCATAGTATTATTGATCACACTTTCATCCAAAATACTTTCCAAAGCTTCTTCAGCTTGAGAATTATCTATACCGTCAGGCGCTTCATTTGGCAAATCAATAGGCGCCGAATCTTCGCCATTAGCTGCAGCCTCTATTTGATCAATGGCCTCTCGAAAATTGTTACGCTTCATATTCTTGTCTGTGGCAAATTTTTCTTTGTTTTCAATATAAGGAAAGAGGTCTTCCACCTTGATATTAGCCGTCTCACCGGTTCCATAGAAGTATACATTATATTTCTTGTTGTTGTACTTTGTAATTTTAGCTGGCCAGGCTGGATAGCCTTTAACTTTGGCAAATACCAAATCTCCAATACTAAATTGTTTCTTCTCTTTTACCATATTTGCTGCCTAAGGAATTGTAAATGAAAATAAATTTTTGTTAAAATTTCGGATATTTTCTTGCGGGAAATTTTCACTTCACGTCGCGTAGAAAAAGCGGAGCTTGACAAAATACACACACGAACAACTGATGGTGTTGCCAGAGAGATGATATGTTGGCTACTACGTTGTCTATTATTTAAACACGAATAAAAATGTTCAATAGAAATTCATTGGTAACATTTGTTAAAATTATTTTGAGTAAAATTAGGAACAAGAATTAGAAGATTTATTTTAATGCCATTTAAAAGAACAATTTTGATTTCGGCATTTTCACGAAATTTTTCCTCCTATGTAAGAATTATCTTTTCGGATGTAGTTAACAGCAGTACAACATGAATTCAATACAATACAATACAATACAAATAAGTTTAATACTGAAAGCCGGTTATTGTGATCTGAACAAAATTCAAAAAATTTTGATTATCATTAGTTCTAATAACAATATGAATTTCATAACAATAACTTTTGAAACTTTATTACAATTATAGAAACTGAAAATATGTATTGAACTCCACTTTCATATGCAGATTGTAGTTCGCCTCCAACTGTTGTTCTTCTTGCGAACCTGAGTTTATTTAACACGAATTCTCATAACTCTTTATTAATATAACCACTGTTATCACTGGATTTGTTATTGTTTCTTCTGTTCTTAATTTGTTCTCAATTTCTTTCAACAAATAGAACTACTAAGACCGTTCAATTTCTCATGAAAATATTTTCACGAATTTCCAGAGTATTGTAGTCTTTAAACATTAATTTGTTCAAACTTTTATTTGGAATTTAATAGTCAATCCAGTACTTTAGCCTAATTTTATAACGACGAGATCTACAAACGAGTTCGTTGCAAGTTTAAAAACTCTAGTGCGGTGTAATATATTTGTACCGGATGAGTCTCTTAATTATGTTCCTAAATAGGTTCAAAAATAATAATTGTGGGATATTCCACGTCAAGAAAATATCATGGTAAGGAGGTAAGAATTCTATAATTGATTAAAATTATTTGAAGTGGTTTAGTACTTCGTTCGATGCCAAACCCAATACCATAAATAACTGTGCCAAAACGTTTCAGCAAAATTTAGTTTTCAAACTCTTCTGTTAAAGGAGACGTAATGTTAGCATTTGTTAATTAATAAAAATCATTCTTCTGTAGCCCGAATTACCTACTATATCCTGCTGTTACGAATTCGCCCTGATAGCAACATTATCCGAAAATGATACCAAAAATATCAACTCTTCGCAAAAAATACTTATAAGTTTTAATCATTGCCTTTTAGTTCTTATTTCGTGTAACATTTCGTGAAACTTAATGTCGATGTGTAAAGAAATCTTAATTAATTAAAAAAATAAATGAATGAAAATCTTAAAAATCCACAAAATGATTTGATAAGTTTGTTAAATAAAAACAGAGCATACAAAAACTATATGAAAATTTTGTAAAGACTGTGAAATCGTGTGAAACATTTTATATGCGACAAGGACTTTTGACGCGCTTTTGAAAATGACCCCGATATAAAAACAAAACTAATCAGTATAGAAACGGGACGAAAATATTGTTTCTTAGTGAAAATTAATACGTAGTGAACGACTTTTATAAAGAATTTGAAAACTGAAAATTAATAAGAGAAAGTTAAATTTCCAGCAGCCGCCAGTGTAGTGAGTGTTGAAAATTTGTGCTTTCTAAGGAAATCATAATAATTAAATAAGCAAACCAATCCACCAATCAAAACACACAGCAACACATATAAAATTAAAAAAAATTTGTGTTTATATTTCGTGAGTTTCTTTTTCCCTCAATATATTTTATTTTATTTCGTCATATTTGCATTGGATTAAGTAATATTGCTTTTTCTCTCTTATTTTCTTCTTTTTGTGTTTTTTAATATACATAAAAACTTATTGAAAGAATAAATTAAAGATAAAACAATTTATAAAAATGTGTTGTGTTGAATAAATTATTAATTCATTTGTTTGAAATTTTATGTTACTTTGCAGAAGTAAATAAAAATTAAAGCAGATTTAGTGGTAAAATTGAAAAGTAAAAGAGAGAGAGAGAGAGAGAGAGAGAAAACTGCTGGTTTTGAATTGTGTTTGTTTTGCGTAAATAAGAATAGAAAAAAAAAATAAAGAATAAAATAATCAAAATAAAGCCAAGTGTGTGGAAAATTTTTGGAAAAGAACAAAAAGCATTTGATAAAAACAATAACAAAGGAACAAAAATAATATCTTTCTATTTATTTGTTTTTTAATAAGAAAAAGTTTTATCAAACTATCAATTTATTTTTAGTATTGTTTGTGCGTTTTTTTTTTTTTTTGGTTTTATTAATTTGCAAAATGTTTCTTCCCATTTCTTTAAATTTTTTAAAGTAAATTCTCGAATAAAAAAATATATTAAAAAACCATACCTATTTTGTGTTTAAAATACAAAACCAGTATATAGTTTGTGTGTATTTTTTTATTGAATGTAAAAATAACAAGAAGAAAATAACAATGGTGGCGGTATCTAAAATTGTAGATACATCTATTAAAAACAATGAAAATAACAATCAAAGCAAATCTACGATCACTCCATCAGAATCGTCTGAAACAATGAAAAAATCTGCTGTTGAGAAGGCCACAAATACCGTGACATCTCCGCCATCTTCGGCATCAAATACCGTTGTTCTAACTGCCAGCGGTAAACCCAAGGAGAAGAGACGGTAAGTAATAATTTGCTTTTTATATTCTTTATCATTTCCTGGATAGTTGGAGTAGATATTTATCAATACTTCAAAAACCTACAAAACTATTTACGTAGCCCTTCAATGCTATTCTTAAGGACTTTTAGCACTAAAAACTTAGATAGAGGTCGTCATTGAAGCATGTTTGCTATTTGCAATATTTATAGGGAAGTAGGACTGTTTATCGCAGGCACAGAGAAGACGTATGACCGTTTCCAAAATACAGTCGCATCAAGTTTTCATCGTTTTGAGGATACGTCAAAATTTGTTTACTATTTTATTGATTGGAAAGGAAAAATAAATTTTATGAGTACTGACAGTCAGTTAAAAAATTTATTGCAAGCAGTATAAATTTTGATAAATGTCCATATAATCTTAATTATGGTACTAAAAAACCTATACAAATTCTGATATAACCTAACAATTCTAAAACTTGGCATAGTTGGTGTGTCTATAGGCCTCAGTAACAGAAGGGGGATAAAAAATAAATTTAAAAATCAAATTGTTTTGCAATATGTAACTTAATTTGGATTATATACTTCGATATTCTTCAAACATAGTTAACTTAAAATAGGATATAAATTATATAGAATTTGTACTTTTATTCCCGCTATAAGAATTATAAATAGTTACAATTATAAACTACAGGGTGTCCCTAGGCGATGGAATTTGATGTACATTGCCCTCTCCTTTTTTTGTAGATAAACAGTTGAAATTCTTTTTATTTTATTGTATTTTATTTATTTATTTATTAAGTAATAATATATAGTTTACAATAGAGAGCATAAATTGGTTATTGAAATAACTCTTCTTAATTGTGTATAATAATGCATGTTGGAAAAGAGAAATCGACAATTTCAATAATATGTGCGAGCGGAATTTATTTAAAGTGATTTGTAGACAATTTGGATGCTTTTAGCTGCGATCGAACTCTACCAATTCAATTTAAAATTATCTTTCAATTTATAAAAGTAATTTATAAGTTCTAAATTCCTCTTTTAACGTTCTTTCTGGCTGCTTGTTTCCAAAAGGCTTTCGATGTGATTACATTATCTTCAGGCAACGTTGTATCACGTACTGGTGAGTCAGTATTTCTGGTCACATAGCAAGCGCTCGTCATTTGGGATCAAACAACCAGAAAGAACGTTAAAAGTAGGAATTCATTTACTGGCGGTACGAACCCAAACAGTTTATTTTTTTTTATTTAATATTATTATTAGTATTAAAAATACTCTTTCAAACATATATAGATATGTATATATTACAATAAGTTATATTAAAAAAAAAAATTGCTATATATCTTCTAAACTGATGTGGGTTCTGTTCATTTCTCGTATAGGTCGGAAGATTATTGTAGAGTTGTAAGCCTTTGTAGAATAAATTCCTCTGCATTGCAGCCGTTGTTACCCGCTCAATCCTAAAGCTGCTATTATTTCTTAGTTGATATGATTGAACATCCCCTACATACGATATTTGTTCCGTTAAATATTCCGGTGCTTGGCCTGTTTTCATTTTTCGTATAAAATTGAGTGTGTTAATTGCAATCCTCTGCCCTATGTTCAACCATTTCAGCACGCTTAGCATGAAATTGATCGATGTGTACCGATTGCATTTCAGTATTGTCCGCATGGCCATGTTTTACAGTTTCTGTAATCGCTATACTTATTATGAATATATAATCGTGGAACCAAACTCAAAATGCGGTTTAATTATTGTATTATAAATGTTTATCGCCATTTCAACTGTCATATTTCTCCTTATTCTCTTAAAAGAACTTATTTTCTTTCCAATCTTTTTGCAAATATAGTCGATATGAGTGTCAAACTTTAGTTCCTTATCAATAATCACTCCCAAATATTTTATATCGCTAACTTTCTCTATCACTTGATCATTTACCTTAAAAACAACATTATCGTTTGCATTTACCTCCATTATTTTGGATTTAGTCTCATTTAATTTAAGCTTGTTCATATTTGGCCACTTCTTTATTCTTTCCATATCTATAAAGAATTATTTGGCATTTTTCTAATACACTTGGCATATCGTTAATATATATTATACATAATAATGCACCCAAAATTGATCCTTGGGGCACGTCGTATTCATTTAAAATCAGACTCGACCTTGTGTCGTTTACTTTTGTTACTTGCTTCCTTCCTATTAGATACGATTGAAACCCTCTCAATTCTGTGGCTCTGATGCCGTAATGAAACAGTTTTCGCAGCAAAAAATTTCTATCAATAGTTTCAAAAGCTTTTCTACAGTCTAGAAATATTCCAAAATACTTTCATTATTCCCAACTTTCTTCTACTTAATAATTACATAATTTACGGCTGTCCCACATGATAATTTCTTCCTATATCCTGATTGATATTTTGATAATAATTTGTTTGTTTCCATGTATTTTTCTAGTTGCTCCTTAACTACCTTCTCTAGTATCTTTTTACATGTTTTTATCGCATTAATAGGTCGGAATTCTTTACATCTTTTCGTTTTTAAAACTTTTTCAATGGGAGTTATCATTGAAGATTTCCAGTTTTCGGGAAATATGCCAGTTTGCAAACATGAATTTATAATGTCACGCATTATTTTTCCTATTATATTCCAGTTATCGATTATCATTCCACGATTTATCCTGCTAAAGACTGACCTATTTTTCAAATTCTTACATATGAATATGAAGATATTAAGCGAAATTTAAATTGAAATTTTATTAAAGGTATATTGCACATAATTTATTATTGATCTAATTGACTCAATACTAGTCACAACGTATTTGTTGAAATTCTCGGCTATTTCATATTCATTCGTATATTCTAATGTATTAAATATCACAGATTCGATTGTACTATCACATTTTTTTCAAGATTAGATTTTTGATCTGTCTCCACATTTCCTTCTCATCTTAGACTGACGTTATTTTATTATTTATATATTTTCTCTTTTCGTTTTGGATTTTTACCCTGTAAATATTTCGAAACGCCCTATAATTCAACCACGCCTCTTTTGTGCTCTCGTACATTGCTATTTGGTATCTGTTAATTTTTTCTCTTTTCATTCGATTTATTTCCTCATTAAACCACATACACTCTGTATTTTCTCTAATAGTTTTCACCCTAGTTAATTTTTTTACTGCAGTCTCTATCTTTTCTTCAAATAAATTTACTTTATAATTTATGTTTAGTAATTTATAAGTTTTATTTTCCTCAAAAAATAAAACTTAATTTTCAAGTTTTTTCTTTTGTGGAAAATGCCTATAAAATTCACGTTGAATGTTTTCTTAAATTCGATAATTTTATCTTCTGACAAAAAATGTTTCATAATGTTTTTCCAAATAAGGCTCATTAAATATAATAGTAAACAGAACTTCGTACTCGTACTTTTCTGATTTGCTTGAAAAACTAATGACTGGTTGAAGAGGAATTTGGCTATCAAAAAGGGTTATCCTGAATTAAACTAAAACTTAAACGATTTAAGGTCGAATATATTTTAAGATAATTTAAAAACAATTATTTGTAAAAAATTTTGAGATTAAACGCCGTCGCTATTTTTTAATAAAAAAGTAAACCACAAAATATAAGTTCTAACTATTAAATAAAAAAAAATAGTTATTGTAAACCGTATTTTCTAATGACATGGATCCGACATTGTGGATCCATGTCATTTTATTTGAATTTATAACTTTATTCAATTTTATTGTTGGGGGTACGTTTACCACAATGATTGTCCTGGCAAGCAGATGTTAGCAGAGTAAGAATTCTACAAATTGACTTTTCTAGAAGCTACAGTATCGACGAGGAAGAGGAATCTGAGCCATTACTCGGTGTTTTATGTAAAATTGAAAAATCTATTAACATTTCAAGACTGTAGCATCCTAAAGCCTTTTCAGACACCAAAATAAGTAGAAAACACATTATTTACGTTACAGACTGCTTAAGCACTAAACCAAGCATGAGACAGATGTGGTGAAAATATCTTTCATTCTCATCCTGTCCTCAGATATCACAAACTCAAATTCCCAATTAAATGGTTGCCTGGGCAGCATAAGTTGTTGTTGAATATTTAATGTGTTGTGCGTTGAGAATAATAAATCAATCGTAAACAAAATATCTGAATGATGAATTTTCTTTAAACTTAACGGCAGTCTTTCACACTTTAAAACTTAATTTAATCCTTATTAAGGCCATAAAATAACCATTGAAGAAAAAGAGTCTCTCATGAAAAAAGATTTCTTTATGAAATTTGATGAAGCGAATAAAAATTATGTTATTATTTATATTTTTTTATTATACTTTTAGCTTTTTACATTTGAAATCGAATTTTTAATTCTTTTATAATTATTATAATTTAAAATTACTGGTCGAAATATTTTAGTCTTATATCGCAATGAATAAATTTATTTCAGCGTAAGTTCTTTAATCATTTGATTTTTCTTAATGAAAAATTTGAACAATAAAGTGAATTTAAGTCTAATTAAAATTATGTATACTAAAGCATTTCGCATCAATGATAGAAAAAATTATATCACATCTTTGTTAGAGGCCTGTTTTCAGGCATCTGACACAATCTCGTATAGAAAAGGTACATTTTCAAACTTTGTTGTTGGACTTTTCTTTATTTTAAGCAATTTTAGTTCGTGCTTGATTCTTTTAAATAAATATTTCATGATATTCTTACAAAATATTTATTAAAAAAAAAACATTTTATGATATTCTCATATATTCATATTGCAATTTCAAAACAACAACAAAAAAAAAATGATTGCAAATAAACAATGTTTTTTGTTGTTTTGAAATGTTTTGCTGTTTTTGTGTAGAAGTGTTTTTTAATACTTGCTGTCTTTCATGAAAATTCTCATAGAATCAGTTTGGTTTTGGATATAAGACTCTTAGGTTTTTCTATACAATGTTGGTGTAAAATTCACTGATGAGTTACTTGAGCAATAGTGAAATTGCAATATGAATATGCTCTCCCCCGCAGTAATACACTTCAAAATTTGTAGTTGAATAAATATTTTATGAGAATATCAGAAAATGTTTATTTTTTAATAAATATTTTTTAATAAATATTTTTTAATAAATATTAAATATATGAAATATTTATTTTAAGGAATCAAGCACGAATTAAAATTGCTTAAATTGAACATGATTCCAATAAATTATGAATTACTTATGAACTTTTCTTTATTTACAATTTAAGCCAGCGGGTTTTACTAAAACGTATTTAAATGAAATTTTAGTCTCAATCGATTTGTGTTCCAGTACTTTTATGCTTTAAAATTTTGGACAGATTTTTTTCGAATATATTCAATTCATTTGTGAAAACGTAAAAGCGGTTTTATTCTCGCTTTTTGTTTTTTTTTTCTTTTTGTTAACTTTTCAACATAGGACAGATTTTTAAGGATTCGCCCCAGTGTAGTGTGATTGTGCTTTTAGTGCTTTAGCTTTAGCAAAATTCCGAAAGCAATTTTTGGGATGCTTTTCATCGACGCATTAAAGTCTATACGTGTTGTAACTGTTCTATGTTTTAGCTATTCAATCTGAGAGTTTTTAATTCCTTTCTTTTTGTTTCAACAGAAATCCTATTAATTTGTAGCTAATGAAAATACAGAAATAAATAAACAATGATTTTCCTCTTTTTATGCCTTCTACTCATTCCCCTTCCGAGGTTTCGTTAACTGACTCTTTTTCATAAGGTTCTTCAAGGTATTAGACCATTATCGATATTATATTTATTTAATTTCGAGAAGAAATCCTTAGATTTTGGTTCCCTAGATCGTGAGTTTGTGAGAAATCGTTTCTGAAAAGTGTAGCTTGTCGTTGGAGTCGCTTATCGATTGAATTGCACATTATTTGAGAATCTAAAAATACTTTACAAAGTTTTTTTTATTCTTTCTTTACAAACTGCGTGAATTAATCGTACGGCAATATAATCTGAAATTTTTATATACTTTTTCATTCTTCGCAGGGAAAATTTTTGGTTTTCAGAGCAATATTCGTATGGAAAATTGTAGACCAAGTAATGTATGAATTCTGTATGCCTATGGCGTCTAGAAGTTACATAGTGAGTGAGGTTTTTTGGGAGAGAGGTCGCACTTCATGTAGAAAACGATTATTTTAGATATTACACGTTAAATTTATTTGGATTTTATTTATTTGGATGATTGCCTAAACAAGCTTTTAATTAATTTTTAAATGTGAAATTCATTACCAGTTTTACCTATTTTATAATATTGTTACGAATGTGTCTTTTTTAAGTTTTGAAATAAAATATTTAAACAATAAAGCGAACTGCTGGTTACAAACTGCGTAGAAGTTTATGCACACACAACTACAATTGGATATGCTGTTTACTAACTGCCTGGCATGCAAGCAAAAAAAAAAAAAAAATCCATGTATGCTGTTTACCATCTAAACGCGCAAGACAAAAACTAATTTTCCAACAACAAACATACATGTTGTTTACCATCTGCGTAGTTTTCTAAGAAACACTTTTCTACAAAATACAACAACAAATGTATTGAAATAAATCCCAAGCAGAAACCTTATCAGCATAAAAACAAAAACAACTATACACACAGACATACAGGCGCCTATACAACAAATAAACAACCTACAACAACAAGATGCATACAAAGGGAGTAGAAGATTCTTAAATCTTCTAGACTTAAAATGGACAAGTATAAATAGAGGAAGCATCTGAGTCGATAATCAGTCAGTGTAAAATTAAACCTCATCGAGTAAAGACGTGTATTTTTAAAGTAAATAAAATTGTTATTAATTTAAAAATTCTAAAAACTGGTGTTATTTATTTTGCAATAAAGAACTCAAAACAAAACGTTTATAAAAGGTATAAACGTAACAATATTATATTTAAGTTTCTATGCTTAGAAATCTTTTATAAGTTTGGCTAAATTAATTCTGAATGACTGAAAAATTTATAGTATTTATTGAAAATAAGAAACTAAAAAAGCGGTGTTCATCCATAAAAATTTCTCACTTCGTTTTGCACAATTATTCCAAGAGCTGTCAAAATGATTGAATTTGTGTTTAAAAATATTTTATTTTTTTATAATTATTCAGCAGTATTTTTATTTTTACTTTTTAATTAGATCAAGTTCAGAGAACTATATAAATTAAATACATTTCTTTTTAAAAACACTCATAATTCATTCAAAATATTTAAATAATAAAAATGCACAATGACCAAGACCTTTAAGAAATATCAAATAACAAAATATTTAAAACGGAGTAAGAAAAAAGCAATAGAAAAAGTAATCAAAATAAAAAATAATCAGACATACCTGTGCATGCAGACAAAAAAATATGAATGGAATAATAAATTATTAAGCAAATAAAATTAAAACATAAAAAATGATAAGGATATCAGTTGTGTCATAATAAGATTTTCCCTACCTCCCGCAAGCAGTAATTTTGTGCTCATTTATACATAGAGTTAAATGTTGCCAGTAACTAAAAAAAAATTGACAGTTGACAGTTTAGAGATTTTAAAAAGTAATCATTGCATTTTCTTTGTGTAGACGCTTGCGGCATAATATTTATATATTTTTAATATAATGCCGCAGTATTGAAATTTATATCTAGAATTACTGAAAAAATTAATGCATTAGTAACGTGTCACTGTTGTTTTTTTTTTTGCGATTTCTGGTACTTCTTAAAACATATCGCTCAATACTACAATAGATAACAAGCCCTATAGATCTTTAAATTGCAAAAAAACAATTCGAAACACAAATAAGTGCTCATCGCAGCTATTCTTACTGAAATGCCTGCACGATTTGACAAATTATATTTATTATCAAATGGAAAACTTTTGTAAATTTTAAAGGCTTTGAAAAAGCACCTTTTAGGTAGACTGTGACTTCCAAAATATGGTACCAGACATCTAAATTAGAAATGGCCGCCGTGAGATATAAGATAATATCTTGTTTTGCAGTTGCTCGAATTCAAAACTGTATTGAATCAGAAAAATCAACAATGCATTATAAAAGTACCTTGTAAGTACTTTGGAATTAAAAATACATTGTCTGAGGAAAGGATAAAATTTTTTCTTTTGACATACAATATTGCGTTGATTTTGAACCTCTATTTTTTATAAATAATATGTAGCAAACAAAAAGCAACAAAAACCATAACATGTTCATGAACTCTTGATTTCAAGGGCATTAGTCACATTTAACGGTGAAGCGCAATTCCATTACATCATTTTTTACAGCAAAACTTAAATTTTTGATATTTAAAAAAAAATAAAATAAAACAATTTTTCCATAATAATATACAATTATTTAAATATAAAACTAATAAAAAATATAATTAACAAAGCCATTAAAAGCTCGTCTCACCATCTCGAACTTTTTAGTTTATAGGTATTCTAAAAACTAATTCCATGTAAGAATACCATGGTAACTAGAAAACGTAAATACTATATATTTACACAATTTTAAAATAGAGCTATTTTCATAATCTAAAAATAAAACATTGTTTACATATTGTTTTATTTATCATTTTTGGTAACAGAACATATTAATGCACAGTGGAGCATTTGACAAAAACAAAAACGAATGGAAATAAATCAACTGGTCCGCTTGAAATGAAACTTCACATAGTTGTAGTTGAGTTTAACTTAAAAATGAAATACTTCAAAAATCGGATAAAATGTTTGTTCTTTAAATCACCCTCCAATCCATTTGATCAGAATATTCCTGACTTTTTTACCTCGTTACAAATCCAATCTACCATTAATGAATTTTCTTGTACAGCTTTTGTTTTCCACAACTGCAAAAATGTGGTCCTTAAGATACGTTCAAAATGTTTGTACTCAAACATTATAGATACAATTATGATAACTCTTGTATTCCCACCGCTTTGAAGACTTCTACTTAAGTAAAACATATTAAAAAGAGATGAGCAGTTTCTGTTTAAACATTTCGAAAATCAGAAGTACAGGCTGTCCGCCGGGACAGCCACCATTTTGGTAAACATTTGTCTTGACAGTTCATATTTGGCTGGCAGTCGTGAAGTAGACACGTGGCAAATTTATTATGGAAAATTATTTGATAAACCAACGTGTTTTAGTCGTTAAAACATTTTTTCAAAGTCAATCATCGATTGCTGTGACGATGACAAAGTTACGTGACATTTTTGGAAGACACAACGTGCCAACAAAACGCACAATTTATTGTGTAGTGAATGATTTCAAAGAAAGAGTGTCTGTAGATGATAGGTCCTAGCATGTACCACAACGTACTGCATGATCGGGTGAAAACATTACTGCTGCTCCATCAACCTCAATTCGACGCCGTGCTCAGCAGCTTGCTCTTCAAAGAACAACACAATTTTGTACAAGGATTTGCATATGAATAAACAGAATAGTTTTCAAATTATACAACAGTCACCTTTGCATCCATTAAAAGTGATAGTCTGGTGTGCGATTTGGTCAGGAGGAATCGCTGGACCTTACTTCTTTGAAAACGAAACCGGGGTAATGGTAACTGTGAATGAGGAGCGCTATCGTAATATGATTGAAAAGTTTTTAGCGCCAAAACTGCATGCTTTGGGCTTGATTAACATGTGGTATCAACAAGACGATGCTACACCGTCTTGTTATCAGGATTACAATGGAATTACTGTGAGACCTCTTTTCACAACAAGTTATTTTAAGAAATGATTATGTTGATTGGCCTCCACGGTGGCCTGATTTGCCTGCTCCAGACTTCTTTTTGTGGGGATATCTGAAAAGCAAGGTTTATGTAAACAAATCAAAAACGCTATACGTGCTGAAATACCACGTGAAATGTGTGAAAATGTAATGAAAAATGTGCTAAAAAGTGCTCGCATTTGTTAGACTCACAGAGGCGGACATTTATTTGATATT
Source organism: Trichopoda pennipes (assembly GCA_030448955.1). Classification (NCBI taxonomy): domain Eukaryota; kingdom Metazoa; phylum Arthropoda; class Insecta; order Diptera; family Tachinidae; genus Trichopoda; species Trichopoda pennipes. The sequence continues at coordinate 20,373,797 of JASKUP010000012.1, forward strand.
GTATTCTATACATAATTGCCGACATTAAGTAAAACATTTATCAATATAAGATTCATTTTCTTTCATTTAATCAAAAATTATAAACAAAGTAAGGGGCCATCCTGTATTGGAACAGGTTCTTTTTTTTAAATAATGCTGGCTACTGAGTACACAAAGTTTAATAAGTATTTACTTTCAGAGTTGTAATTTTTGAGCTTAATTTTTAGTAAGATTTTTCGACTTAAATAGAGACAGATGTCTGCAGGGGGCAGAATTTCAGTTGTGTTTAAAAATTAAGAAATACGGTTTTATTTCTTTTTAAAATATAATCTCAATAAATCCAAAAAAAAAAACAAGGATAAACTTTTATTATAAAAAATACTATCGTACTAAAATAAATTATCGAATGGTAACGAATAGCTAAATTAAATATTGGATGAAAAGTACTCGACACGTAGAAATTGACAAATGACACCGAGAAAATGAAAAAAGAGAAAACAAACATTGAGTCGAGAAACACGAGACAGTGAACAAAACCCTAAAAACCGGAATCCCTATAAGTCTTTGGAAATATTAAATATTAAAACTAAATAAATTCGATTGTAAAATCCTTGTAAATCCTTAAAGATATTAAATAATGAAACAAAATGAACTGGAAGTCTAACAATACCACAAAATAAGTAAACGCTTTTGCCAGCACAACTTTACAAAACCAAATCCTTAGTTTTTATCAAATACAATCAACTCGACTTTTTGGTGAGTTAAACTTTTCAGAAAACGAAAAAATATATTATGCTAGCCATGTGCAAGCACAGTGTAACCAACATTATTTTGAAAATAATAAAAGTTCTATGAGTGATTCTATTAGTTCAACCACACACAGAAATAAGTAATAATTGCAAATGTTTCCTTAATGAAATGTTCCTAATGTTTTTCTTATCCTTTAACCTCTTTAAAACGAGAAATGGCACAACTCTACTTAGTAACATTTTGCGTCTTGGGGAAGGTGAAGTGGTTATTCCATTCGTAAATTTAAAGCAATGCATGTTTCAGTTAAAATATTTGAAACGCAATATTAACCGTAATCCAAAAGTCTTCTATAGTTGCTTAAGCATTTGACTGGCTATTCGTTATTGTGAAGTAGCTTTCGTCTGCATTATTATGATGCCATAACCCTTTTAAGCTTTAAATAATAATAATAATGACAATTTCATTCGCTTTTTTATCGCTTATATAATAAAAGTGCAAAACACGTTTATGATTTTGGTGACTGAAATAAATGAACACATTTTTTTTTCACCAAAACCAATTAAAATCTTATCTTATCTGATTTACAAATATACTTTTGTGTGTTGGTATTAAATAATATTAGTTTCATTTGGTTATTTATTTTTTACTCACTTTTTAGTCGTTTTTCCTTTCTACAGAAATTCTTATTTTTAAATTTGCAGAATATTTTCCCTCTGATTTTGCCTCGAATGTTTTATTTATCCTACATGTTGCTTGTCTTTATTCTTAGCTTTTTATAAGATTTACTTTTGCTGGTTTTTGTTTTGTTGTTATTTTCTTTAGGTTTGTTGCTTCCTTTTTTATAACTGCTTTCATAATTTTTTTTACTCCTTGCAACCAACCCTGTTTAAATGACGGTTTTGATGTTTATTTTAAAAGTTCAATGACCGCCCCAAAAAGAGGCCAAAAATGTTTGTTTCTTCTGTTTTTTTTGTGGCGGCAAATGCGCAGAAATAATTTTGGAAATAAAATTCGTTTTTTAGTGCATGTAACGTATTAAAATTATCTATGTAAGACAGATAATTATTTACACATGTATTGCCTTTCAATATTCAATATAAAGAGTTTTTCAAAAACAAATTTGTTTTCTAAAACAAAATAATATCACAAAATTTAAATTAAGATGATTAAAATTTTTATTGCATTACGAACAGAAAAGTCCGGTAATTATGAATTAAAAATGATATCTGGCAAATGTCCACTACACGACCACGCTGACAGATGTCGATTCTTTCATCAAAGTTTTTAATCACTTTTTGGTAAACTGGCGGTCATATTTCGTTAATCACATCACGGATATTGTGTTTTAGGGCTGTAATCGATTCGATTGGCTCCGTATAGGCTCCGGTCCTTAACATAGTCCGGCAAAAAGTAAGCCAGAGGTGTTAAAGCACACCAATAAATTGAACGTTTCATTAAGTATGTTACATGTGGCACCGTCCTGATAAAACCACATGTCAGTGATATCCATGTCGTCAATAATAGATCAAAATCAAGGTGTTAGCATCTCGCGACAGCATGATCAATTGACCGTTACCGCACTTTCAGCCTCCAGATCACATGTATGATGCGCTGTACAGTGACACGTTGATCATGCATAGGCTTCTCAATAATCGCTCCAGGATTTTCAGAAGCTCAAATGCGGCAATTTTGCTTTTTGACATACCCTGACAAGTGAAAAGGGCTTCGTCTGAATTATTATTTCAGAAAAACCAGCCTGTTACTGAATGAATTAACCGAATCAACGGCGATGTTAATGGTCGATTTGCGGTAATTCCTGAACCAGTTGAAACTTGTAAAACTTTAAAGTCAAATACTTACGCCATGTGGTAGTTGTGGATAACACCAATTGTTGAGAACGTCGAGGAATTGACAAAATTTGGATTTGTTTCAACACTTGGATAACGGCTGTGATGTTTTCAGTTGAACGATGAGTCAGTGTTTGCACATTTTGTATTGAGGCTTTTAGGGGGGCGATTATGCTATCCGAAAATATCACGAATTTTATGAAATCTAACTTTAATAGAAACGTAATTTTTATAGTGGATTTTAATTTTCTTAATGCGCTTTTCTTGCGGAATTGAATTCATTGTAGCAATTGCCAGTGCATCTACTACGAATACGTCAAAAACCTAAATGCCAAAATGAACATGTTGCTGGTGTTGCCACAATTGAAAAAACCTTATTTTTCAGGCATATTTTATATATCTTTCATGCATATTCTTTTAAAGACAGTTCACTTTGAAAAAGGACAAATTATTTATATATCATCGAAAAATGTGATCTGTGAAGTTTTATCTAACTGGATTCTATGATATACAAGTGTAGATGATAAAGGAAATCAACATAAAATTATAACTAACACAACGAATGCATGTGGTCAACGGACAACGTGACCATCCGCAGCTGGCCATGAAGCCTTAATCAGATGGTGGATCAAACGACTGCATAATTTGGAACGTCATGCTCGTCCTAGGAAGCCGAAGCTATAATTCGGCTGCAGGGCTGCAAATCATTATTTCTTGCTTAAGAGTTGGAGACTTTCCAACTCCTGTCCAGAACACATGTCTAGCATGCTCACTGGACTGGATCATTCAGCGTGTCATTAACGGCGACATGATCCTGGCCACCATAATAACCATTATACTGTTATGGGGCCGCGAAACCACAACCACCACGATACTCCCATATAGGGGCCAACCTCAGTAATCAGCCAGAGAACTTTTAAATGTCTAAAGAGACAAATAATCAACTCTGCGAGCTTACTGATTCCCGTGGAAATAAAGTGGAGTTTCCAGTTGTACCCCTGCTGCCTTCAGGGGTTTGGGATCCCTTTTTTTCCCAGTTGCACTGTGTCTAGATAGTCGAAGTTCTATAGAGACCATATATATGTGCCCCCGGGGAGTGTGGTCAACGGATAAATCGTTACACGGTATTTTTAATTTTAATGGTATTAAATGACACGAACCCAAGATTACAAAAACGCGCCTGATAGTTCTTTAGAAGCTGCGAGCCGGTTAACAGTTCTAAGAATGTTCTAATTGCTATACTGCTTGCTCTAAACATTACCTTACCTTGCCTTAAAACTCCTGAATATTTTAAAGAAAATGTTTAGGTTATGGAAGAAGCCTTTTTTCCTGTAGCATATTGGGTCAGCATATAGAAAATAATTGGAACACTAACTTAAATGTTAATTAATTTTAATTCAAACGCTTAAGAATTTTTCTGCAAATGCATTCGTTCCATTGCAGAAAGAAGAAATTCTTCACAGTTAAACAATTTAATAAGTTTTCTTAATAAGTAGAATCGTTTTATTTCAAATATTAAAATCGGTTTCCATGTTTTTATTTTATATTTTTAATTGTAATTGTTTTTTATTTAAGCTTTACAAACAACAGCCAACATCCCGGGCCTACGTGACTAACAATTTAACTTGTGTTGGTAGTTTATTTTTAGTAGCTTTCTGTTTTTGTTTTACAAAAATTATTTATTGCAATCTTTCTTAGCAAACAATCAATTGTATGTTACAAGCCTTAACAAGGCATAGGCATGACAGTACTGAATTAAACAGTTTTAATTAAAATGATCTTAAGTATTTATTAACATCTAGAACTAATACCTAGAAATCGTTAGATAGCATTTTAAAAATGTTAAGAGCTCGTATTAAACAACATCTTCTTTAGTACTGAAGAAAAAGTTGAATTCTTATTGTTGTTAATGCACGTAGCAGTAGATGAAAGAATGCACAAGAAAGTATAACGCTTATGTTGCCTTCTTTTTATTTTGTAGCTTAATTTTTTCTGCTATCGAATCTCCTTTTAACATGAATTAATTAAAGGAGTTGTTATTGAATTTCCCACATAATTTACAAGCGATAGCTTTAAATTATCATGCAATTGTTCTTTTTATTAAATGTCCAAACAAAACGGTCTGTGAATTATCGAAAAAAAAATTGGTTACAAAATATATTTTATTTGTTTTTATATTCTTTTAAGTTAAGAAATTCTGCCCAATATTTTTATTAATATTTTTTATTAAAATCTTTTGGAATATTATTTAATATTTGTTTACATTATAGCCCACGTATTATCTCAATTACTTTGTTCTGAAAATAAGATGTGAAACCCTTTACATAACTGCAACAACGAAGCTAAAATATGATGTTCTCAATTTTCAATGCAATTTAGTTGTGAGCGACCTAGAACGGAATAAGTTGTTACTACGCTGTTGTTAAGTTTTTGCATATTAAGTAGCAGAGTCTGCATGTCTGTTAAGCAGAAGGTCTAAGTTCAAATCCCATCTAAGCTCTGAGCATAAGGAAAAGTAATTGTTATTGTTTAATAAATGAAAACGATTCCATTTTTATTTTATCTGCCTTAAGCTTTCCGAGTTCTTGTTTAAAAAAAAAACAATTTTTGGCTCTTAATGAGACGGTTGAGGAGTATGTAGTATAAAAACTCGAAAACAAAATAGTAACATTAGTTGTACAACGCTGCAGGATCTGTTTAGTAAATGGTATGTTTTTAGTAAGATTTGCGTCGGTTAGACGCAGGACATTTAGTAGTGAAAACCTTCTTGAGTTCCAAAATATTATGTATTTGTTAAAGCAAATATTATGTATTTGTTACGGATCTAGCCAGCGCCACGAAATATGCAATATAGGGCATGAAAAAACGTATAAAAAGTTTATATAATTACACCGGAGAATAAAAGTAAATGAATATTATATTGCTAGCGTGCTTTAACACGCTATGTGAGACTATATATTGCTGTAAAAATCGGTGAATATTTTCGTTTCTTAAGTCTCTTAAAATCATAACACTGTATTTAACAGGCGCCTTCGAAACACATCAGTTTCTTTAGTTTTTATCGATTAGGAGATTATATACATATAAATTATGTCCTGCCACTTGTCCTTATCTATTGTGTATACTTATTTTCGTGCCCAAACTTTAATACAGTTTCATTTAGAATCCAGCAAACTAACTGCAACGTTTTCAGATTTATAATCTTGGCTCGTAATTAACCATTGGCTACTGGATTCAAGCCCCAAAAAAACACCTGATTAAGGTTATGCTGCAAACCAAATGCGAGATTATTTCCTTTCATAGCTGGACTATATTTGAGCTTCTTTAGCTGCAACGTCATCATAAAATTTCGCTTAAAGCCATATGCATATTTTTCGAGTGTTTAAGCTTTAAACTCTTTCATGGTCTTCCAATTGTAAAACAGCTGGCTATCTCAGAATAATCTATATGTCGCAATTAAAGATCACCCCATCATTTAAATTCAGAGTCATAGCATTTCATTGAATGATTTTATGACCTGATTAATTTTTAACATTTTCACTCTTCAATGAAGTTATACAATACGGAGAATCTTTATCGGAATTTTCGATTTAACTCACTAAAACATTAATTGCTTGTGTAGTGACTACATTTCTACACATGATATATATCCAGAGTATGTTTCATTAAAACTTCTCCCAAAAAAATGAAGGGTCACTCGAAGTAACTAATTCTAATTTTGACAAATGATCAATTATTTGCATTGAGGCGGGAAGGAAACTTAAAGTTTTCGTTGATAAATATAAAGATATATAGGGTATACAGTTAAGATATCAATTGACATTGATTTTATTTTTAATAAGGATAAACAAAATAAATAATAAGGATAAACAGAATAGACTAAAATCACTGTTAGACAATTTAATTCATAAATTCTAAAGTAGGTCTGTGCTGCACATATTCCTTTTCCAATTTTATAAGTATATTATATGCTTCACGAAATGTAAAAATGTGTAAACATAAATACATCGAGTCAAATGTGTTGAAAAAAATTGATTGTTTTTCGGACTTTTTGAGTCAACGAAGTAACCTTTTGAATTGCAGAATACAATATATTGGAAATTAATGTAGCATTAATGTGTATTAAATCACGCAATATGTTATCTTGGCTTGATTTTCGGAGATCGAGTATAATCATTCAAACAGCTAATTATATATGAGAAATTTGAACTAAATTTTCGAGGCTTTGGTCTCAGCGATCGTATTTCTTGAAAACGCTCCGAATTACCAAAACAATTGCTATATGTACGAAAAAATTTATTGCATGCTATAAAAAATTTATTGCATGCTATAAATTTAAAAAAAAAAGTATTAACTCGACGTATTTGTTTTCACACTCATGAAACATAATTAAAAGTTGCCAATGGCTTGATTTTTATAGTATTGATAAAAACTTATTTTATTGTGATAAGTTTGCCTGATCTAATTAAGAAAAAAAGTAAAATGTATTTTTCTACTCAAAACAAAAATATTGTAAATCGACCTACTTACTTGTTTCCATTGAATAACAAGATTATAAAACAACTCGGAACAGACGTCAGCAGACGAAGGGAAAAAACAAAGTTTAATTTACTGGTGTTTAAAAAAAAAAGACAAACTAAATTTACTCAGATTCTGTGTGATAAGAAGTGTGCGCTGAAGGAGATTGTATTTAATATTAAATAAGAAATTTAAATACAAATAAAAAGATATTGTTAATGAAATAATATTTAGACCTAAAAAAACATGTAAATTTTAACATTTTAAAAAGCCTTTAATATGGATTGAAATACGTATTAAAAAAAAAAACATTTAAACTTTTTAGTTTTAATTTATAAATAGTCTGTTTATATTAAAGTTTAAAAAAAACAAAAGACAAAAAAAATTCCAGAAAAAATTTAATCAAACGTGGATATTTTAAATAAATAACTAATGAAATGTGACAACATGTGAAGAATTTACTTTTTTTTAGACAGTGCTGCCAGATCTGGAGATTTGTTGCTAGCCGTGGCTATAAAAAAGTCGGTTTAAATATTCAAAATCGGCAGCTGTTGAGATGTTTTTCAAGAACCTGGCGATATTTTTGACGTCATTTTAACCCAAATTTCCCTTTTTAAAATTCAAGAAATTATAAGAACTTAAGAGATTTGTAGGCCACAATTAGTGATGTCAATCGAGACTGATTTTTAGAAATTCGAAGTTATCGGCGACTTTTTGTAAAGATATTTTAAAAACTATTTTAATATGGATTGAAAAACACTTAATCATTTTTATAATATTTTAAAGAAGATATCTATGAAAGTTTTATTGTTATTTATCGCAAATTCAAAACCCTGTAACTCTAGAATTGCTTAAAGTATACTATTCTAATAAAATTATTACATCATTTGAAATAAATTTTATTTTTCTTAATAAAATTAGAATTAGAAGAAAAAAAAAAAACAAATTAACTAAAGACTGACTCATAACTGCTTATTTTGTTATGCTTTAAAAACAATAAATATGTTCAATAAAAAATATGCAAAAAATAAAATTATTGTTTATGAACAGCCCTAATATACATTTTTTTTCTCCTTTTGCTTATTTTGTGTCGTTTTAAAACTTTAAAGCAAGAAAAACATTTTTCGCTGCTAACTGAATTCCAAACATTTCGATGCAAGAGGCCTGTTGATATATTTGGTCATTGTTTAAGTCAGTGGCTGTGTGTATATGTGTGTGTGTGTGGAAAGCAAGCCTCTGGCGGGTGGGTCACTGAACAACTGATAAATAAAAGACAATGAATGCAGCGCCTTTTTAAATTGTTGTTGCATTCGTTTCATTTGCCCATTTAATCGTCTTTATCGAATTTTTAATTTATTATAATAATTCATTCTTTTCTCCTCTGTCAAAAAATGTAGGTTAAAGAAAATTTATGTGCAGCCTTCTTTTAATGTTTTAAACATTTTAAGGATTTTTAAATGATGAAAAAAAAAATATTAAAGTTTTACACCAGGCAACAAAAAATAGGATATAGTTATTTGACCTTTTTAATATTTTATAAATAACGTTTAAAGCACAAAGTCTTTATATAAAAATTAAATAAATTTTATTGTTATTATCTTCAGGAAAAGAAAAATTGGTGTGGTGAAATAATAAAAATGAAAATAAAATTTATTAATTTATTTATTTATACAATTAACTGCCCATCAAAGTAATTTCTCTCACGCATTACGTGAGGCGTAACGCATTATATAATGCGGTAACTAAATGTAGTCGACATTCCCATCTTAGAATATTGGGTCAATAATTCCATCATCCCCTAAATTACATTAAACTAAGCTTTTTTATAGATAAAACACTCAATAATATTTAGTAAACTAGAAACATGCTTTGCAACTGAAAAAATTGGTTGTTACAGAAACAATTGTTTAAAAATTTCAATGATATTCAAATCTGGCGGTGTAAAATACGCCAACTTGTTGCATAAATTAGATCAATATATTGCGTTCGGTTTCGAATAGATTGTTCAACGTCTTCACCTACAGTGCTCGCCGTAGCTGCAATATTCTATTGAATTCGGTCTTGATGTAGGATAATCTATTGGGTCTCATCCATTAGCTGAAATTGAAACCCAATGATACCCAACTAATGCTGAAAATCGTCAAAAAGATAATAAATTTCAAGCCAAGCCTTTTTGAATTAAATAATAAAAGTGGTTTATGAAAGGAACCACACTAACTGGCTTTATGAAGACATTGTATCTTATTTCTATATACATGAAGAATATTTTAGCAACAAGTATTAAGAAATAAAAATTAAGGGCTTTCATCACTTTTTATCACAGCTTTAAGCAACCAAATATAAAAAGTAGTTGTAGTTAAAAAAAAAGGAAAATTATATTTCAGTAACGCTTTTAAGTTTTAATTTTATTTAAGTTAATATTTGGGTTCCGGATATTATGTGCAAAATTAGTAAAACCGTTTGCTTTCGCTTTTAAAATAAAAGAGACGTGATTGAATGCTTTTTGACGTTGCAATAATTTAAATAAATACTCGGTGCTGTCATAATCGATTAAACTAACGTAAATGTGCGAGAAAGCAAACAGAAAAAAAACTAAAGCAAAATTTATTAATTATTCAATGCAAAAAGGGAGATACAAATCATTTAATACGCCATTACGCTACATTACGAAATCTTAAACAAAAGAATCATTAAAAGCTGAAAAATATTTGTTTTTCAATGACCTTCTTACTTTGACAAAACTATGTCGACTATGATACCTTAAATATCATCTTAACTTAAATCTTAGTAGCGTCTCTAAATAAAATTAGAAGAGATCTTTGAAACTCATAACCAACGAGCATGTTTTCAAAAACGCAAAACGCATAAAATTGGCAGTTTCGTTTTGAAAACGCCAAATTGGTGTTCTGAAAAACGCAAATAATATCATGCGTTTTGAAGACACAAAATAGGTGTTTTGACAAACGCTAAAGGCTTAATATTTGCGATTTCAGAAGTGAACTGATTGAGTTTGCTTATACAAAACATTCAAGCAAAATAAAATGGTTCACAATTAAATTTTAATATGTTATATTTTTATTTCAACAAAAATTTAAAACAATTTTACACTGTTTAAATTAAAAATACCAATTTTAAAATTGCTCTTTTTTTGTTACGTTGCTGTGTCAATTGTTTACTTTAAAATGGCGATTTGAACAAACAGCTGATCAAAAGATCAAAAGGAAAAATAAATCGCACGCAAAACGTACGATTTACAGAACATCTAAAATTGAAATTGGCGTTTTTAAGACACCTGGCGATTTGAAAACCTTGTAATTGTGAGAACATGCCCGCAAATATGCTAATATTGAAATATATTCATAGGCTACAAGCATTAAAAGGAATTTAGGTACGAAGGGGGACCGACAAATTAAGTAAAAACAAACAGACGAAAAAGCAGAGAGAGATACAGACAAAAAAGAGAGAAAGTGACGAACACAGCTGACGATAGAACGCAACTAGTATAAAGAGAACACTGAAGATGGTAAATAGCCGAAACCGGTTTGTTTACAAACCAAATTTGACGAGGGTCTACGTAAAACCGTACCCAAATAAAAATAAATTAAACCCCGTCGAAAAATATACGCACATATCAAAAAACCATTTACCTTTTAATGACCAACAACATAAAAACTACATTTGTATTTCAAAAATTAAATCCTACGATGTTTATCGTGTTGCTTTTTTGTATAAAAGGAACTTTTCAAAAGTAGCGTTCATCGGATCATTTTGCTTCAGTTTAAATATAAATAAATAAATTTCGTAAAAGCTAAAACAGAATTAAATGTTACTAAAATAAAAGTCAAAGTGGCTTAATTTCGTTTTAAAAATTTTAGAATGGAGGAATGCGAGAGAGTAAGGTTCAAGTAAAATCCAAAAATTTCACAAATAATCTCCTGAAACAAGTTTTTATCCTGGAAATAGGCCCTAATAAAAATACTATTTTCTTTTAATTAATTTGAGCATTTGTTCGCCAAATTCCATATTTTGTGTATATTTAACAATATTTAACAATTCAGTATCTGTGAAAAAATATCGTTGCCTTAGTCTTACACACGTCCGTTTTCATAATACGTGCACTTAAAGTATTTCATTGCATATTCAAAAATTTATTTCATTACTGCTTTTGTACATCAAATAGTAGAATAAGTAAAATTTTCCTAACCCCTCACCGTTTAGCAGCTTCCTATACAGGATAATAAATTATCCTTAATTTTGTCGTTTTGTTAAAACCTTGCGATTCTATTTACTCTTGGTTATGGCAATTACTCTATTCCAATCATCTTCCATAATTTCTCCTCATTTACTGAAAGTACCGCACAGGATGAGTGCAAAGTAGCATTCGTTTTCGCTGACATTGAACTGACACGAAATATAGAACGAAAAAATGCAAACCTGCCTTTATTTGTTGTTTTTTTGGTGTTGTTGTAGGCAGTTTTTACATTGCCCCATTTGGCCTTGCACTCATTTGCGTCATGCCCAAGACATTTTACTGCAACATCCCGCCATGCGTTTTCTCTTTTTTGCCGGTTTTTATAGTCTACGGAAGCGTACTCCCAGAGACACGGGTTTTGTTATTAAACTCATAACCTCTTCCGTAGACCATGTCGTTGTTACGTGCGGTCGCTTCCTCTTACTTGTTGATGTTGCTCCATCTATCAGATTGCCAATATTTCTAGACTCTGCAGCGCAAATGTTGTGTATTAAAGTGTTTTCCTCATCCGTATCCATGATCTTAAAAAACTATGAAACATTATTTATCGAGTATTTATGGAATAAATACAACTACTTACCAAAATATCCAATTGTGCGATGAGTAATGCAATATCTTCAAGTAAGGAGTTGTGTTTATATTTATTTATAGCAAATTAGTGCTGCCAAACTTCAAAATTGTATCGATATTTACCGTCAAAAAAATCTTCTGATGTGACATGATGTACGTTGTAGGCAAGAATGATTAAATAAAGATTACGCCTTCCCGCATGGGTAAAAAAACATTGTGGAACTGTGACGTCACTCATGCTGTCTTTTCATTGGCTTATAAAATCATTGTTGAGAACTATTATGTTTGAGCAAAAACATGACAGTGGGACAAATTGTTATTTTTGTAAGCAAAAAAATCTTTATAAGAATTCCACATATAGATTTTCGTTTCTAATATAACAATATTTACCTATTGCTGCAAATAAAATATAATTTTCAAAAAGAACTTTCTTTTCAGAATTCATATTTGCTATTTCAATATCATACAAAGTAGTGAATAGCATTGGGCAATGTCTGATTCCGTAAAATTCTGTCTTTTATCACCCCTTTTTAGTTTTTTTATTTGACCTTCAGTGAACAAACGTCTCAAAGCGTTCTCAAGATTAACGTTTGCAAAGCTTAATTTCTTAATACGACATAATAAATTTTTTATTGTGACAGCACACTGACTTTTTGCCATTTTCAGCGTGCAGAATTGCGAAGTGCATCTCTAAAAATGATTCATATAAATTTTTGCTTAATGTTAAAAAATTTACATACATTTGCATTTCCAAAGTTTTAATGTAAGTTTGGAGGCCATTATCTTTTTTAAGTTCAACCGGACGTGGAGCATTTTCTGGGACCGCTTTTTCTTCATAAGTGTTAGAAATAGCATTTTCCTTCTCAGTTTCACATACTTCTTCAACAACATTCGCAACTTCAGGTTCATTAGCAGTTTTCGTGTCACTTTCAATAGCACTAGTGTCTAAAGAAGGAACTGCATGGGATTTTAATATTTTCGCACGCCGTTTGCTAAATCCTGCTCAAAACGCCTCAGTAATGTACTGCAACAATAAATTTTGTTTTAACTTACCCATTTCAAATTTCAAGTTTCTTTCAAAATCCTCTTGCTTGAAATGTAAAGCACAAATTTTTTCCTTATCCACTTTTACAGGCTTCACTCTTTTGCAAAATGATACCCATAACTTCCTTCGATCTTCATATTTCGGAAAATTGTAAAACGACACAGCTTTTGAAAAACACAAACGTTTTATTAAAAATATGCAAAACATTAGGTTTTAACATAATTTCTCACTTGTTTTTTTGCTGTTACTTTGTTTGCATTTGCCCACTGCACATTTCATATTTGCTCTTTTTCTTCTCTCTTCACTTTATTTCGTTTTTTGTTTTTTTCTTAGTTTTACAACTTTTAAATAACCAAATTTAAACACTTTTTATAGAATTTTAATTATTTTAATATTTTTTATAAAAATATGACACGAAATTGGTTGTTTACTAAACACCGATGTAATAATTTTTTTTACAACTCTCTGAGTAAATTAATCTCAGGGTTGCCAATTATTACAAAATGCATACATTTTTTGTAAGATATTATAAATTTCTCAAATGATACATACTTGGTAACCTTTGCGATGGGACTACTACGTCATCTAACGGTAAATTATTCGGATGGCGTAATCTTTATTTAATCATTCTTGGTTGTAGGTGTGCTCGAGTACAACTGAAAAAAATATTTTTTTTACCCTCAAAATTTCATATCGGTCTTGATTGGACACTTTGATTGGGCAGTAAGTGGCAGAACAAATTATCGGTACATTTAAGATTATTTTCTGCCCTTATTGGTTTGTGAAGCGTTCACACGATTGGTACAACACAGTTGTTTTTTATCTGTCTATCAGCCAAAAAAATTGGCATATCTGCCTTTTGCCAAATATTTTCTGTTATTCACACGATCTGTACATAAAAATGGACAGAAATCTGTACATTTGGCCAATCGTGTGATTTCAGCTTAAGAATAAGAAGTGTTACTATTTCCGAAAGCGGATCGATATTTTACAGTAAAATAGAATTGTTTTAAAAGTGTGTGTTAATTTTCTTTATGTTCCTTAATTTTGCTCTAATTCTGCTAATTAATTAATAATTGCTAATAGATACACGAAATAGCGTTAACACTACTGTCATATATTCAAAAAGTTTTGATACAGCGGACAAAATATATATAAATTTTCAACAAGAAGTTTCTTTTTCAATTGTGGTAATACCAACACATGATAGTTTGGACATTGGCAATTGTTAGAATTAATTCAATTTCACACGAAAATCACATTAAAATAATTCAAATCTAATATGAAAATGGTGGTTATGTTAAAGTAACATTTCGTAATAATCGTGGTATTTTAGGGCTACAAAATCGTCCCTCTGAGGCCGCTACTAAGAATTTGGTTGTTAAATTCGAGTCGTCAGGCTCGATACAAAATCTGCGAGACGAACGTGTGTTCGACTAGGACATTCAACTGAAAACATCGCAGCCGTGTGACACAGTGTTACAGCAGATCAAAATTTGTCAAGTCCTCGACATTCTCAACAATTGGGGTTATCCAAAACCAGCACATGGCGAATATTCCGTATGGATTTGACATTGAAGCCTTACAAGGCTTAACTGATGCAGGAGTTGAAGCCGACCGACCATTTACATCACCGTAGATTTGCTCAATTCATTCAGGAACGACCGATTTTTTCTAAAAAAATAATTTTTTGAGATGAAGCCTGTTTGCACTTGTCTGGGTATGTCAACAAGCAAAATTCCCACTTTTGGGCTTCTGAAAATCCTAGAGCGATTATTAAGTAGCCTTCGCGTTCTCAAAGTGTCAGTGTATGGTGCGTTATGTGGTCTGGAGGCGTGATTGGGCCGTTTTTTTTTCTAAGATGAGGCTGGAAAAGCGGCAACTGTCAATGGATCGCGCTACCGCGAGATGCTAATAACTCAATTTTGGCCTATTATTTGGCCTTTTTTTTCACGTTATCGCGGGATGCTAACAGGAAGGTGCAATATATCACACAGAAAATGAAACGATCAATTTATTGCAAACTAAATTTCCCGATTGCACAATTTCAAGACATCAAGCAGTTAAGTTGCCAGCCAATACGTGTGATATCATTTTGCATTCATAATTGCCGAACTTCTCTCCCTAATCTAAATTTTTAGTTTTATTTTGTTTAAAAAAAAAAAACCTTTTGTTGATAAATCCTTTACTTGTATCTTAAGCTATGTTTATTTAAGTTAAGTTTTAAAAGAAAATAATTAAGCAATAATGTAAACTACTGGGTATGTTGTTTACTTACCGCGTGGCTAGCTAAAAAAACAACAGAATTTCTAGTTGCAAACTGCGTGAACATTTTATACACGCAAACAACAACAATTTGATATGCTGATTATAAACTGCCTGGCATACAAGACAACAACAAATTTCTGTTTACTAACTGGGGTAGAAATTTTATACACGCATACAACAACAAATCTGTATGCTGTTTACCATCTGCGTAGTTTTCGAAAAAAATATATCTACACGAGACAACAACAAATATCTTAAAATAAATTCCAAGAAGAATCTTTATCCGTATAAAAGCAAAAACAAAAATACACACAGATATAAAAACATTGAATAAACAACATATAACACCAAAATGTGATACAAAGGGAGTAGAATATTCTTAAATTTTATAGACTTTTAATGGACAAATATTAAAGGGCAGCGTCTGAGTGTATAGTCAGTTAGTGTAAAAATAAACCTCATGAAGTAAAGACGTGCATCGTAATTAAATTGTTCTGTAGCGTCAACTTGTGTAGTTAAAGTAAATAAACTTGTAATTAATTTAAAAACTCTAAAATCTGCAATAAAGAACTCACAACAAAACATTTATAAACGGTATAAACGTAACTATATCTTAAAAATTTTCTAGCCGTAACAAACGCCCCCCCCCCCCTTTTTTTAGCATTAATTCATTTCCAATATAGAAACAAAGAACTTAATCAGGTATAACATTTTTTAATATACGAGTAATTAAGTTAACAATTTGTCATACTTTAAGCATCAAATAAATACTTTCTTTCTGTTAAAAATTGACTAGAAGTCATATATTGTTTTATTGACACATCTGCAAAAATTTCAAATCATAGTGACAAATACATATGTATGTAGACATTTTAATACATACTACATATGTATAACTAATCGTTTGTTTGTACGTTCCGAACTTTAAAATTAATTTAAAAAAAAATTTATATCGTTTTGGTTGGGTTCTTGTAATTTAAATTTTTTGTTGTCATGAGCTGTTATCAAAATATTTTTATTATTTTTTTAAAAGCAACAAAATAAATAAAAAATAATTGACAATAGTAATTGCCAGCTTTGATAAAATTTATGAACTGTATAATTTTTATAAAGTTTGAAGATTAAGATTTCAAGTATAAAAAATATGAAGAGTAAAATGAAAGCAATATTAAATTATAAAATCTTCTTTTCTTCAGGAAAGTTTTATAATTATCAAAAATTTTTAAGCGATCAAAGAAGAAAAAAAAAAGACAACAAACACCGAAAAGCACAAAAAAGTAGCATCAGTTCTTAAAAAATATTCCGAAACTATTACAAATTATTCTGAAATAATGATACTATTTTGTAAACGACTGGCTAGGCCGAGATACAAATAAACAAATCTGCTAAGTACGAGTTAGTCTCTTGAATTAATTACCGTTAATTATTTAATAATGTATTCGTTTTATTACGGTTTTATGGAAAGCATTCAAATTTTAATGTAATTTTAATACTTGTAATTATAACGGCGATTTACAAAATAAGTAAATATGTAAAGGTTGTTTTCATAGAGGTACAAACTTTAAATGACATGAAATTTTATTTATTTGGTATTATAATTTAAATATGACTTCTGGCATATGCCCGCCACCGTTGGCTCGGTAATTTGTGGGCGTATATCTTCATTAACGCGGCGAATGCTGTCCTCCAAGTGTTCAATCGCTTCAGGCTTATCGGCGTTAAATTGCACAGTTGCTAAGGTAAAACTATGCTGTATCTAAACGTTTTCTTCAACAAATCAATTGTGGCAACACCAACAACATGACAGTTTTGACATTTAGTTTATTGACGTATTGACGTATATTACAATATTTAAAATCCACTAAGAAAATGGCGGTTCTGTTAAAGGTACATTTCGTAAAATTTGTGATTTTTCTGCAACCGCTGTTAAAAATTTGGTCATTAAATTTGAGTTTACAGGTTGTTCAAGTGAAAATATCGCAACCGTGAGTCACAGTATTGCAGCAGATCAAAACTTGTCAAGTCCTAGACATTCTCAACAATTGGGGTTATCAAAAATTTCACTTGTCAGGGTATTTCAACAATCAAAATTTCCACATATGGGTTTATGAAAATCCTAAAGCGATTATTGAGAAACCTTGGCATGCTCAACGTGCGCTGTGTGGTCTGAAGGTGTGATTGGGCTGTTTGTTTTTTTTTTTTTCTAAGATGAGGATAGAAATGCAGTAGAGGTCAATGGATCGCGCTATCGCGAGATGCTAACAACACAATTTAGACCTATTATTAACGAAGTGGATATCACTGACATGTGGTTTCAACAGGACGGTACCAAATGTCACACAGTCAATGAAACGATCAATTTATTGCAAACCAAATTTCCCAATCGTATAATTTCACGACAATCAGCAGTTAAGTAGTTAGCCAGATCGAATAATTTAACACTACTGGACTATTTTTTGTAGGGCTATGTTAAGGACAGCTTCTATACGTAGCCAATCGAATCGATTTCAGCCTTAAAACTTAAAATCCATGATGTGATTAACGAAATAGGACCGCCATTTTCCCTAAAAGTTATTAAAAACTTTGATGAAAGAATTGACATCTGTCAGCGTGGTCGTGGTGGAAATTTGCCAGATATCATTTCTCATTCATAACTGCCGAACTTTTCTTTTTGTAATAAAAATTTGAATAATGTTAATGTAAACGTTTCGCCGCCTGAATAATGAAAATTTTTGCGTATTTCGTGTTTTCTAATACGATGTAGTGTCTGACTCTTTTTTTTTTGTCCTCAAAATATATTAATTATTTTAAAACCTTTCAATTGAAAATTGTTTTTTTTAATTTTTTTTTATTTTTTTTTTTATTTGTTTTTTATTTTTTTGGTCACATTATTCCATTTGTTTTTAGTTAAATGTCTACTTCGAACAATATTTGTCAATAAGAATAATTGCGGGTATAATACTCTTTGCCTAAATAGTTTAATATTTTTTCGGAAACAAGTGCATTTACCATTACGATATCAGAAATAGAGAAATAGCCTGTGACAGGCGGCCACTGTTACGAGTTTTATAGCGTTTTGAGCCTTTGAGTGCGGAATTTTAAATAATCCTTTAAGCTGTTTTTTTAAAGCCTTCGTTTAAAAATGGTAATAATTCGTTCAGTTTATAAATTATTTTGCTGTCAAGAGAAGTTTCTACTAAAATTATTTTCACTCGTGTTAAGCCGTTTTTATTTGAAAGTATTCGAACAATAACAATAATTGTACGTCGACTCATTTAAAGTAATAACAGAAGCCAAAAAAAAAAAATCGTCTCATTCATTCGGTAGCTAACATGAACTAGCTAGCTTGTAATCTTATCACTACATGTCTTTATTGTTTCTAGAATTTTATTATTACTTTTGCATACACAAGAAGACAAATGTATAATTCAAACCCTCGTTTTTCATTATCTTATTTTTCTTTTAAAGCATAGAACCTAATTTTTAATTTTTTTGCAAAGAATATATTTTTACTTATAGATATTGATATCTTTATAGTGGTAGTAAATCAATGAATTAAATTAGGGGCGTATGTGAGAAGATCAAGAATTTTAAAGAACGGAACTTGCGTTTTTGTATTATATGTATTATATAAACGTATAGCTATATGTACAATTGTGTCAAAAACAGCTAGTTAGCTTCGCCATCGAATTCAGGGCCATTTATTTTTACTTAAAAATATTTAGTGCTAACGCTTCTATCGGGTTAAAAAAAATTCCAGGTTTTCTAGTCATACTGAGAACTGAGGGAGAAGTGAGTGCTGAAGTTCACTACAGAAGGCCAATGTCACAATGTTACTTTAGAACGGTTGGGAAAATTTGAGAAAGAAAATTTGAAAAGAAAACCGTTCTATTACGCAGCACGCCCATATAAACGTGCAGCCACTTTGCAGTAAATCAACCGTACACAAAAAGGATATACCAGTATCTGTTTTCATACAACAATTTAATTCAGTGCCATTGACTCAATTATTTGTTTGAAAAGAAAGTTTTGTCCTTTTTTTATAATTAAATACATAATTGAATCAATTAAAGAATTGTATATGGACATATCCCAGTAACAGTCTACCAGTTAAAAATTTTTAAACTTAATCCAACTATTTTTTTTTTTAATGGAGCATTATAATAGGTATCTAATTTTATAAGTTTATAAAAATAATGTATTTCGATGGTGATTAACACAAAAATGATTAAAAAAATCCTACCTTACCTCAGATCTTATAATGTCATACAAAAAAAGTGAAATTGTTTACGTGTTGATGTCATTGCTTTAGTTTTAACATAGATGGTCCAATCGAAAGCCATATCGTTATATACTCAATTCTATGTTTAATTTTTGTAAAAAAAAATGTTTGTTTACTTTTTTGGAAGCAGTAAAATTTGGAAATGTAATGCCAGGTAAATGCGTTGTAGCGTGCGTAACGGAAAATAAGGATTTTTTTTTATATTGTAATAAGAAAAAAAATTTTTTTTTACAATTCATCTATAATTTCAATTTAAGTTAATATCCTGCTTTTAAGAAGAAAAAATTTTAAATTCTACAACTAAATATCAAAAAATTACAGCATATTCATTTCTGTAGCGTGCGTAAGGATTTGAGTTCTCCCAAGTATTACAATAAAAATCTTTGCAAATTTCAAAATCAAAATCAAATAACCTTCCAATATCTAAAAGTTTCATGGTTATGACAATTGGAGAAGCATATAATTTGTTTAAAACAACGTTTCCAGAAACAAATATTTCACGTACTAAATTTCATAACAACCGATTAAAACACATGGAATTATCTAGTAAGCTTCCACATAACATGTGTGTTTGCCAGTACCACGCCAATTTTGCATTTTTATTGGAAGCTACGTTTGGCATTTTTCGTATGTTCCCGTTTAACTGTGCCAATTTAAAAAAAAAAACTGTGTTGTGACGAAGCAAATGAAGTTTGTATGAGGAATGAGTGAAGGTCACAAGTGCATTAAAGACATTAAAGACGCTTTCGTCCCTTTGAATGGAAGCATTGGAGAATCGTTGATAAACGCATGGTCCTTAGTCATACGAAAGGGCCAATAACTGATTTGATTAATGGTTTGGAATCTCAGTTTATTTCCTTTAAACTGCATACTTATGTTATGTCAGGACTCAACAAAAATACTTTCAAGACCGAAAAATATCAATTAAACAAGATGAAACTGTTCTGCAAGTCGATTTTGCGGAAAACTATTGGCTTCTCACTCGAAATGAAATTCAATCAGCTTATTTTAGTTACTCCCAAGTAAACATATTTACTTGTATTGTCTGGCTGCACAAGATTATTTGTTATTACGAGCGATCAACTGTCACACAATAAATATGTTGTTTATTGCTTTCTACAGTTAAAGAAACTTACTACAAAAAATGCTATTTCAAACTCATTTTTATTTTCTGATGGCCCTGTTCGAAACAATTTAAAAACAAATTCATTTTGAGTAGTACATGGTTTTTAAAGAAAAATTCGATTTGACCGACTTTGAGTGGAATTTTTTTGCAAGTGCTCACGGAAAGGGTGCAGTAGACGGAATTGGAGCTGTCGTAAAGAGAAAAATTTGGCAAATGGTGAAAGCTCATGATTTTTTTAAATTGGCAAAAAATAATTTAAATAGTATTTTTATACATATGTACATACATACATAAAAAATACAACGCGATTTCTTTCCAGCTATTGTTAAGAGCATTCCAGCCATTATTTTTCATCACGGCAGATTCGTCAAAACATAAAATTTATTTAAATATGCACAAATCTTTTAAACGGTCTTAAAAAAAATAATTTCCTGAAGAAGCTTTCCACAGGAAAGCGAAATATCGAAAAAATAAAATCGTTAAAAGTATTTAAAAGACCGTTTAAAAGATTAGTGCATATTTAATTAAATTAAAAAAGGTCGAATAAAAATAATAGTAATAATCATAAAATTTATTTATAAACATAAAATATGAATTAAATAATGTTATTTAAAAGGAATATGAATTGTTTTGTTAAAATAAATACAATTATTTTTATTTATATACTATTGGAAAAAATGTATCGTGCGTAACGCTGGATTCACGACTGTTGTAAAAATATTACAACATTTTTTGGCTGCAAGTAAGTTATTTTAGAATTCTCTTACATAAATCTTTCTTTTAAGTATTTAATTTTTCTAAAAAAATTACAAAAACATACCTCAACCTTCAGAGCTACTTCCAATTTTGCAGCGTGCGCAACAATATTTTGAGATAAAATTTTTCGCAACTTATACCTGTTAAAAAAAATATTTTGATGACATTCGAAAGTTCACGCAAATAATAACTTAAAGGTATGTCTTTTGAAAGACCAAAAAATTATTACATTTCAATCCGAAAACGCGCACGAATGTAGCGTTCGTAAGGCAGGATTTGTCCATATTTCATTTTAATGTACATTACATTACATTAAATTAATGACATTATATCCTCTCATCTTATGTGTAGTAAATAGTTTCTCGATATAGGAATGCCACCCTAATTATAAACACATAATACCGGTATTCGAATGCCATTATCGTTAAGGCTAAGATAATACTGGAAGAGTAGTATATTATGTTAATGACCCACAAATAATATTTAACAGCTTAAACACAAATTTTTCTGTTAAATGTTTTGTTGGGTTACTAACGAAAAACAAACAAGTCACTTATACGCTTTAACGTGTCGGGCGATTTGATAAAACTGTCTCACATACAAAAATATTTGAAAACGAAATTTTAAATATAAATAATTTTTAAATGCTCTACTTAAATTGATTGTCATCGTAAACAAAAATATGAAATCGTTAAATTTTAAATAGAACTACAAAACAAAAAATAAAAATCAAACCAATCATGCAGTTCAATAAATATACTTAAAATTAAAGTCTTATGTATCTTGAAAGGCAAAAATTGTTTTTTAAATGAAAAACGTTTGTTAAGGCGACACTGCATTAGTTAGTTAATCAACAAAATTTTTTATGAATTTAGGAACTTTTTAAAATTCTGCGAATATAAAGTTAAGCGAACCGGTATGGTTGGTAGATGAAATTTTATTCCACATCAATATGTTTGACTTTTTTCTATCCTTCTTAAAGTTATTTAGCTGTTTTTAACCCCTTCGCAAAGTAACTTAAGATGTAATGTGGAGGTTCATCAAAATAGGTTTTTTTTTATGGAATGACATCCTCATAACACTCTAACTGTGCAGGGTGTCCGCCAGGAAGGTATACTACGTTGTTTGTTTATAATTTTTGATTAAATAAAAGAAAATTTATCTTATGTTAATAAATATTTATTTAATGTCGGCAATTATGTATGGAATACAATATCAGATGAATGGCTGCCTCTGTTAGCCTAACAAATGCGAGCCCTTTCGAGCGTAACATTCATAACATTCTCACACATTTCATGCGGTATTTCAATGATTTCGTCACGAAAATTATGTTTGAGTTGCTCAAGCCTTTCTAGTTTGTTTGCATAAACCTTGTTTTTTAGATATTCTCACAAATAGAAGTACGGAGCAGTCAAATTAGGTGATAGTGGAAGCCAATCAACATCTTCGTTTCTTGAAATAACTTGTTGTGGAAAGAGGTCTCGCAGTAATTCCATTGTAATCGTAGCTGCACCATCTTGTTGATACCACATGTTAGTCAAGCCCAAAGCATGCAGTTGTAGCGTTAAATAGTTTTCAATTATATCACGATATCGTTCTCCATGCACAGTTACTTTACGCCATTTTCATTTTCGAAGAACTAAG
Organism: Trichopoda pennipes; assembly: GCA_030448955.1. Classification (NCBI taxonomy): domain Eukaryota; kingdom Metazoa; phylum Arthropoda; class Insecta; order Diptera; family Tachinidae; genus Trichopoda; species Trichopoda pennipes. The sequence goes on from JASKUP010000012.1 coordinate 20,396,834, forward strand.
ATAATACCTCCTGACCAAATTGCACACCAGATTGTCACTTTTAATGGATGCAAAGGTGACTGTTAAATAATTTGAGGGTTGCTCATTCCTCAAAAGCGACTATTATTTTTATTCAAATATTCATTCAAATGAAAATGTGCCTCGTCACCCAACACGATGTTTTCATGAAAATTGGGTTTGTCATGGCGGAGTTGTAACGTCCTATTGGCATATGTACGGTGGCGTAAATGGTCTTGTGGAAGACGCTCTTGTGTCAACTGAGTTTTATATGGCAACAAATCCAAATCCTTGTTCAAAATTGTGGCCAAAGTTGTTCTGTAAAGACCAAGCTCCAGAACACGGCGACCAATTGAGATTGGTGAATTGTTTTGAACAGTTTCTTGAGCAGCAGTAATGTTTTCAGCCGATCTTGCAGTACGTGCTTAGGTCAATCACCACAGACCCTCTTTCATCGATCTCTTCAGTGCACGATAAATAGTGCGTTTTCTTGGCACATTGTTTCTCCCAAAAATTTCACGTAACTTTCTCATCGTCACACTAATCGTTGATTGATTTTGATAAAATGTTTTGACGATTAAAACACGTTGGTTTATCGCATATTTTTCCATAATAAATATGCCACATGTCTACTTCACAACTGCCAAATATGAACTGACAAGACTAATGCTTACCAAAATGGCGGGAAAACAAAGTGTTATACCTTCCCGGCGGACAACCCTGTGTTTTACTTGGTTAAAATTAAAAGTTAATAAATTCTTTTTGAAGGGGGTTCGATTCTCTTCCGTAATAAATTCAATGTTATTAAATTTTTTAATTTTTTTTGTTTGTTTTTGAGCAACACTCAGTTCAGTTATATTTAATAGTAAGAAATATACAGGAGCCCTCTATATTTCTTTGAAGTTCTACAGGTATAAGATAAATAATATTTCTTTGTATGGAGCTAATAACCTTTAATATACCTCTAGAATTCATCTTCAACGTGCGTTTTTTCACATAGCGAACAAATTGCACTATTTTGGAGAGTCTCACTATCGCTGTTCGCCAAATATTGAATAATTAAAAAATGTTTCTTTTAAACACATTCTATTTTCAGAGTGTCCAACATAAAGTTTAAAAATGCGCCACTTTTTCTCTTTTTTTGTTTACTGATATGGAATAATAAATAATTACTTTGTATTTAGGGCAACCCGCTAATGGTTCCAAATTTTAAAACTATCAGTCATAGTGTTGTTTGCCTTCCTTTAAAGTACAAACAGGATAAAAAACCAGGTGCTCTAGATTCTGAATCAGTCATACGATTAAATTTCGCAATTTCCATCTACGTTGCGAGTAAATGTTGTTTTGCCGACAGTTTTCAAAAATATTTTTCTTTTTGAAATGTAATCATGAAATATGCCGCTTCCTATACTAATTAACGAAGCTTAGCTTAACCTTTTGTGTATGAAATATAATATACACCAGCGATTAAAAAGTTTTAATTTTTCAGAAATTTAAAAAAAAGCACCCATAATCCTTCTTAGTAGTTGCGCATGTGGCCTTGGCCACACAGTATCATATTGACCGTATTGAAAGTACGCTGGGTGTAACACACCCCACCTTGTACCATGTCACACTTCTTGAAGTTACCTTCCCTTTTTTAAATTGCTAAATATTTTGATGTTTTGGTCTACTTTACATTAATATGTCTCTTATTTAATTTTATTTTTTTTATAGTTATTAAAACAAGTTTATTATGCGAAAGGCGAATGTTTACTATAAAATAAAATATGTCTAAAACATGGCTCCTGAAAATCTCTTGCACGGTTTCAAATAGTCTTACATATGTTGCATCCGTATGTTAGACATGCAATTGATATTTGATTTTTCAAGATGTTTTGAATTCTTTCACTTTTTTAAAATGCTAAAAGTTGTATATCCAATCTACGGCTAAGAAAAAAATACTTAGCGAACTTTTCGGAATTCTATTATTATTTATAATTAAAAAAAAATTTAATTAATTCGCATTCTTTTTAAAAATTACATTCTGCTATCCTTAAATTGTCAAAGAATGTGAATTTAGGGTGCTTAAAATTCGGCTTTAGATGTATTATTATATTTCTAAAATTTAAAATTAATTTTCACATTCAAATGAACTTAATTATCTTATCAGTTCACTCTTGGAAGTTTTCAATGATAGAAATTAAAAAAAAAAAACAAAAAAAAAACTCAAATTTGTGTTTTTGTTACTTTTCTTAATCACGCTATTTATTATCAGTATCAAAATGATTGGAAAATAAAAAATACTTCTTGATAAATTCACAACATTGTTAATATAAGTTTTTTTCTTGTATTTTATTCGCCTGGGATTATTTAATTTATTTCTTTATATTTTATATATTTTATTCATTTATATTAATTATATTTTCTAATTTTATGCCGCACAAAAAAAATTTGTTCATTTGAAATTTCTAGTGTAGTTGCGAATGAACGACTTTACGGAAGACGCTCGCTTAATCCTGCTGTTACACTCAAACAAAGTAAATTTTAACATAGAAAATTTTCCTAAAAAACATTCATAAATTGTTTTTGTAGCCTAAGCCGGCAGTGTTTAAAGACGAATCAGTGTTTAAAGAAAGCAAATGCGATTAAATTTTTAAAGTGAAAAAAAAAATAAGTATATATTTTATACATATAAAAGGCAATATTCAAGAAAACCTATTAAACACATAAAAAGATACTTTAACCAACTAACCAAAATGTTTAACTCCTGTAATGATTGGAATAATGGTTTTATACCGCAAACTTATCAACAAGAATTTTATAATGAATTTAGTTTAAGTGCTGAAAGAGCTATTGGCGGCTCTGCAGGTGGTGACAGTGTATGTGGTGAAAATGGTGAAATTCCCTTATATTTACCATCGCAGCCACAACAACAATACAACATGATGGAACATTCATTAAATACCGCCAACGTTTACGACACTTTTCTAACAACAACTTCGGAAAGTGTTAATGTTAATAACAACGAAATTGAAAGTAATTACAACAATAACAATAAAAATAGTTTTATGCAATATGAAACTAACAAATGCAAAAATCAAAATACTTTTCAAAATAGCAGCACCTGTTACGACAGCAATAACAACTTTACTTATTCTTTCTATCCCAATGAAAATATTAATATACAACACCAACAACAACAATATCAGCAGCAGCAATTACATCAATTTGTTTATCCAAGCCCAAATTCTATTAATAATCATAACAATCGTTTTGGGAATACAACAAATCAACAACAAATGTCTTTGCTTAATCCCTCTGTTGGCCAACAGTTATTGCCAGTATCTGCCCAAGGACCTGTTGCAATTCAACACTTAAAATTTCAGCCTCCACCGTCTTCTCGCACATTAAATTCTTACAATACCCTCCATCAGACTCAACAGTCTCAGCATCATTCTCAACAATATGAACAACAGTTTAATCACGATACTCCAGGGACTGTCACCCCATCTCTTCCCTGTCAAGGTAATCAACCTTGGACATATGCATATTGTTATGGTTATGGTCCCTATGCCAACCAGGAACCCTGTCAATTTACACAAATTGTTGATATTGAAGATTTTATGTAAGTTGTTTGTTTTTTACCTAGCAATAAGGGGATAGATTTCTAGCAATGCTTAAGTGCTACAGTCTAAAATAAAAAAATAACAAAAATTATAATAAAAAGTAATAGTGAAAAATAATAATAAAATAAAAAGCGACTTAAATAAAAAAATATATAAAAAAATAAAAAATATACATAAAAATAATAAATAAAAAATATACATAAAAATATAAAATAAAAATATAAATAAAAATATAAACAAAAAATAATAAATAAAACATATACAAAAAAATATACATAAAAAATAATAAATATATGTACATAAAAAGTAATAAATGAAAAATGTACATAAAAAATAAATAATAATAAAAAATATAATAAAAAATATACATAGAAAATATACATAAAAATAATAAATAAAAAATATACATAAAAAATAATAAATAAAAAATATACATAAAAAACAATAAATAAAAAATAATAAATAAAAAATAATAAATAAAAAATATACATAAAAATAACAAATGAAAAAATAATAAATAAAAAATATGCATAAAAAATAATAAATAAAAAAATATACATAAAAAGTAAATAAAAAATATACATAAAAATAATAAATAAAAAATATACATAAAAAATATAAAATAAAAAATATAGATAAAAAATATAAATAAAAAATAATAAATAAAAATATACAAAAAAATAAAAAATATACATAAAAAATAATAAATATACATAATAAGTAATAAATAAAAAATGTACATAAAAAATAATAAATAAAAAATATACATAAAGAATAATAAATAAAAAATAATAAATAAAAAATATACATAAAAAATAATAAATAAGAAATAATAAATAAAAAATATACATAAAAAATAATAAATAAAAAATATACATAAAAAATAATAAATAAGAAATAATAAATAAAAATATACATAAAAATAATAAATAAAAAATAATAAATAAAAAATATGCGTAAAAAATAATAAATAAAAAATATACATGAAAAATAATAAATAAAAAATACGCATAAGAAATAATATATAAAAATTATACATAAAAAATAATAAATAAAAAATATACATAAAAATAATAAATAAAAGGAATACATAAAAAATACACATAAAAAATAATAAATAAAAATATACATAAAAAATAAAAAATATACATAAAAAATAAAAAATATACATAAAAAATAAAAAATATACATAAGAAATAAAAAATATGCATAAAAAATATACATAAAAAATAAAAAATAAATATAAAAAATAGTAAATAAAAAAAATAATAAATAAAAAAAATAATAAAAAATTACAAATAATTGAAATCAAAACAAAAACAGAAAATAAAAAACAACAAATATAAATAATAAAAAATTAATTAAAAAATGAACAAAAATTTTAGATAAAATAAAAATATTCACCAATTAATTGAATATTAATTGAAAACAAAAAATTTGTTTAAAATTTACAGAATCTAAAATATACAAAAATGATTTAAATTTTACAGCATTAAATTTAGAAACATTATCAAAACATTTTTATAGTATAAAACATAAAAATAACAGAATTATTACAAAATAGTCTTAGTTAGACCTTAGTCGGATACTACGCGCGATTTATAGAAAACAGAACAGTAAAGTTGGATACAAATAGAATGAAGTAAAGTTCTTTGATCGCTGCAAATTTCTTAGTTAAAGGCTGTGAAGATAAATACGTCAGAGAAATATGTCATAAACAAATTTTGCAACACGTTACACATACTGCTAACTGCACTGTTAAAAACATATTTTATGGCTATAAATTATAAAATTCTATTAATATTTAAAATTTTATATTTAAAAATTTTGTAAAAAAATATCGCGTCTATTAAAAATGTTAATATACAAAAATAGGACATTTTGAAGTGACTGCACTGGTATATAATCTTTATCTGAATTTAGCTTGATATCGGAGATATGAATTTCTGAAAATTTTGCATTTCGGGAAAAATAATATGAATAACATAGGATATTTTGATTGTACCACAGGCGAATATTATCTTTTGTATTTTTGATGTTTCTTATAATTTACCCGAATATACCGAGGTTTACCTTAGGTGCCTTTCAGATTCTATTTGGTATTTTTTTTTTTAATTTGCTCTTATCAAACTTTTGCTGTTTTGTTTCATCAGTGAAGTGCGAGCTTGACTCAATATTTTATGTTCTTTCTCTTGTTGCTTTAAAAATTAAAAGTGTGATTATCGAAATGAGGGATATTTTAGTACATGTGATTTATTGACTTTGATTGCAAAGACACTAGTTACTACTCTGTTATAAAGTAAAAGGTAATTGTAATATAGCTCTTTTATGCTTGCTTGTGAACCAAGTTAGTTGTTTACTTTTGAGCAGGTATAAATTTTGTGCTCTTGTCTCTTTTATTCGAACTTTTTCTATCGCTGCTTCACTTCCTCTTGTTTCAAAGAATTAGAACAAGCAATTTGTATGTATAGTATTAACACTTTTTTCATTTTAGTAACTGTTTTCAAAAAATTATTAACATTTTATATTTAAATATGTTGTTAATATGTTATATTAATTATATTTTGAACTACTAAGTGCAAGTGTTAATACGTCATAAAATAAATATACATTTTAAGAAATTTATCAAAAATTAAATCTTTTTTCTAATAGTTTTTTTTTTTTAAAAAAACCAGCTACTGGCGCTAGAAGAAGGTTTTATGAACTTTGAGAGATTAAAGAAATAAATATGCAGTTTGGTTAGATAAAATCAGATTTTAATTTTTGGTGAGAATAAGAACACACGTTTCATTTTGTTTTTCAAACTTTTAATCAATCTTGTGCGGGTTTTTTTATTTTTTTTGTAATAATTCTTGTTTCTATAATTATAATTTTTATAATAAACGGTGATCACGGCACGGTGCCTATTTACCTATTTTGGGGATTTTTGAAATGCCCATATGGCAAAATGCATATTTTCACATTTTTCTGAATTCTATTACTAAAAACCTATACAAATTCTGAATATAACCTCTACATTTCTGAAATCTACAATGCCATGGCTTTCGCTCCCTATAGTCCATTTTTGGGCATTTTTGAAATGTCTGTACAATACTGTACAGAAAAAACAAAAATGCAAGCATTTTTCACTCTCTTTTTCTTAAATTGTTTTATTTTGACTTTTTTCTTTTGTTATGAATAAATAAAGTTAAAATTTTTACAAATATATTAGCTTTTTATATTATTTATTTCATTTTCGCACCAAAATGTTAAAATAATTCAACTCTGTTAACTTAACATTTAACGTTGGCAAAACGAAGCTAACTTTCGGAGCTAACTTCACAACTTACACTTTCACGAATTTCCAGAATTTAGCATTTAGGTAATAGTAGGATATATTCCTATTTTGCTTGATATTTTGTAGCTCATTGTATCGAATATGATTAATTTGTTGTGAAATTAGTACCTAAATAGTATTTTTCGGCTACTGTTATATTGGTAAAATTTATTCCGCTCTAAGAGCGTAGATTGCTACGTATGGTAGAATGGAAATTCCCAAAAGATAGATAAAACAAAATACCTGAAAATCACATTTCTATCCGAAGACTATTTTATTTTCATTTTTAGTAGCGAAAACTATACAAAATAATTTCAAAAATTATGTTTTATGGTTAAATCTATAGCTTGTATGGCCAGAAAGCCGTTAAATAATATAGTTTTTTTTTTTTTTGACATTTATTATTAACCGAACTGTTTAAATAAATGAATAATTTTAATCCAGCTAAAGTTCACTTTTGTTTTAGTTTTTAAATATTTTTTTTTTATTTCCAAAAACAATGTCCCAAGGTCATAATATAACCTAATTGAGTGGTCCACAATTTATAATAATATGAGTAGAATATGCCAGATATACTATATTCAAATTTATTAAGAAATTAATTTGTTTTTCAATTAAGTTTTAATCAACGCTTAATTAAATTTGTAAAAATTTCATTTAAAAAGTAATTGTATAAATTTTTAATGAAAACAGAAAAAACAAATTAACACTAGCATAATGTTATGCAACATTTTTTAAATCGCTACATCTGTCATTAGCATTCATCGCATCTGTCTGTCTGTCTTATGTTGTGTAAACAGCACCAATTAATATATAAAATTAGAATGCCACATTCTTTTCGATTTTAATCCCTAAACCAATAGTTGTTTTTTTTTCGTCACAAATCCCCATCAAAATGTGTCATGTGTCATCTATAATATAAAAATAAGTCGGGCTTTCGGTTTTGCATTCGTTGGAAAGGTCTCGGGCTCCGTGAGGTTTATAGCAAAGAAAAAAATCTGGAAAAATTTTAAGAGAAAAAGCAGGAAAACAGGGAAAATCATTTTTCACATACAGCGCCATCTCTGATACATAGCATGTACTACAACGGCGCCAGTACGTGGTGTGTGGGTATCCCTCATGAAAATAAGTACGTTTCATTTTAAGTAGAGGGCGCCATGCGCTAGGTCGCATGTATACTGTTCATTCTAGAAATGATGAATGTTTTTATTTGCAACTGCTGTTGGTAAATGTACGTGGACCAAAATCATTTGCGCATTTGAAAACTGTGAATGGCCACCAATGCCAAACATATCGAGAAGCATGACAACTATTGGGTTTGCTAGAGAACGATTCTCATTGGGATTTAACACTTGCGGTTTCAGTTGTTTCATCAAATGCGTAACAAATACGAACGCTGTTCGCAATTATCATCACCACATGTTTCCCTTCACAACCAATTCAGTTATGGAACAAATGCAAAGACGACGTATGTGAAGATATCTTGCATCGCTTGCGCATTCGAACGTATAATCCCGACATGCAAATAACCGATGAAATATATAATGAAGGATTGATTCTGATTGAGGATCAATGCTTGACTATTGCAAACAAGCTACTGATTGAAGTAGGAGTGATTGCGCCAAATCGATCAATGCACGATGCATTCAACCAAGAATTAAATCGAGAGCTGCAATACAATGTTGATACATTGCAGGAATTCGTTCGAAATAATGTGCCGTTGCTGAATGAACAGCAAAAACTAATATACGAAACATTTATGCAAGCGGTGGACAATAATACTGGTGGCCTATTCTTCCTGGAGGAACAGGGAAAACATTTGTCATTTCATTAATTTTGGCCACTATTCGATCGAGATGTGACATAGCTTAAGTTGCCACTAAATTTAAACACAATTGATACTCCAACATGCAATATTTCCCGATCCAGGACAATGGGAAAATTGTTGATGCAATGCAAGCTCATTGTTTGGGATAAGTGCACAATGGCACATAAGAAATCACTAGAAGCACTTGCAACTCAAAGTTGGTTCAGTTATTATGATATTGCATAATTTGAATCCACCGTGACTTTGCAACGGTACTCGACTTGCGGTGAAAAAGTTTATGCCGAATTTGATTGAGGTAACCATTATTAATGGAAAGTACGCAGGGATAAATTTAGAGAATCATTGTTTTTCACAGGGGCAGCTATACGTTGCGTGTTCACGAGTTCAGAAACCATCCGCTTTAAGACCACAAAACAAAAAATGTGGTTTACCAAAGAGCACTTCAATGAAACAGTTAATTTGCGGGCACGTATAACGCTTCGATTCAGTATTTACTTTGGATTCACTTTCATTTTTTACTTAGAGAACTTCAACTAAATTCCGTTTCATTTTTGTAATCGAAGTGAATTCATTACTGTTGTGCAATGAAATAAAATTTTTCCTTTTCAAATATAAAAGAAAAAAAATAATTTTTCTTTATCTTTTAACCCCCAAACGAAATGTTACAAAAAACCAAGCGATTTGGTGGCAAACGTTTGCTAGTATCTGTATATGTGTTTAACAATTTATACCACTTTCTAAGGAAACAACGGATATAGAGATGCAACTAATTAATTAAAAACGAGTTTTAATTTTGTCAAACCAATAACGTAAAGTAAAATTCATCACCAAGTCAAGTTCAAAAGAATTAAATCTTCTTTTTATAAATTTCAGGCTTCGGTGCCTTTTATACATCAGGAATAGGTGAATAGATAGATAAAGGTGTTGTTAAATGAATTATTCTTACTTTTTTAATGAAATATTTTGTTGATTCAGTTAGTTATTTAATTAGACATTTTGATATATATTTTTAATTATAAATTATAAATAAGTATTTAGTTTTATATAGGGCTTTTTAATTAAATTTAACACATATAAATTCAATATTTCGCTTTCCCTTGGAAAGCTTCTTCAGGAAATTAATTTTTATAAAACAAAAATTAATAACAAATTCAAAAAAATTTTTGAAAACAATTTACAAAAACATATAAAATAATTTTCTTTATACATACATACATACAAAATTTAAATTTCAAATACTTGAACATACAAACAACAAGGAAATGGAAATTAAATAACAAACTCTCTCTTATAAAATAATTATAACAAAGTATGTGCCTTTTTAATTAAGTACCTTTAATCTGCGCTAAATTGCCTGTGTCAGTTTTGAAATTTATTCTCCTGACATTTGGTACAGCAACAATTTCTAACATTTCTAACATATAACGTCTCTTATAATTTTTTCCTATATCTAATATTGATGCTACTCAAACTTTGGCTTGACGATTTCATTTCTGTGTTGAAATATCCCTATATTTTTGGTCACATTTATGAACAAAGAAGAAAAAAAGGTCGATAAAAAATTATGAAAAACAGAGTTTTAAATTATATTAATCTAAAAATAAATAAAACTATTAAAAGATGCAAAGCTTTTTTCTGCGCTTAGTCCAATATAACAATTAAACTATTAACATATCGCCTAAAAACGCCTTTCTGATTGAAACAATTTGTGAATTGCAAAATAATTCTAATTTATTTGCACTCCACTGTATAGACTCGTTATATTTAATTGACTTTTTATACAACTCATCAAACCAGTCGAACAATAATATTTTGCATTTTTATTTCATTTGTTTCCAATACGATTCGATTAATTTATTACGCTCAATATTAAATGACGAGACAAATGATTAAAATATAATTTTTAAAGTTTTCCTTTGTAATGTCATTGTTAATTTAACAATTTCAAACACAATTTATTTATTTATTTATTTTTTTTATCATTTAACGATTGCAAAAAAAAATTAGGGAAAGTCGAATATTAAAGTCAATAAACTTTTACATTCTTGAATTACTCTTAAATTTGATATTTTTAATATCATACTCAAATACAAAATGAATTTGTATTTAAATTGTTGCTTGATTATATTTGGAAGGCCAATAAAAATAATTGAAAAATTGAAATCTTAATAAAAAATACATTCGAAAAATTTGAGTATTCCGCTTAACTAAATATTCAATAATTTCGTGTTATTGTTTTCCCGGGTCTGTTTAACATTGGAATAACGTGTATACCAACGTATAAGCACATGAAGAGTTTTTCAACAAGAAGTTTGTTTTCTAAAACAAAATAAAACAACAAATTTAGATTAAGATAGTTAAAATTTTTATTGTATTTCGAAGAGAAGAGTTCGGTAATTATTATTGAAAAATTATATCTGGCAAATGTCCACCACGACCACGCTTTAACAGATGTCGATTCTTTAATCAAAGCTTTTAATCACTTTTTTAATGCTATTTGTTGATTCACATCACGGCTTTTGAGTTTTAAGGCTGAAATTGATTAGATTAGCCCCGTATAGACTCTGTCCTTAACATAGCCCCACAAAAAATAATTCAGTGGTGTTAAATCACACAATCTAGCTGGCCACTTAACTGCTGATTGTGGTGAAATTTTGCGATTGGAAAATTTGGTTAGCAATAAATTGATTGTTTAATTGGGTGTGTGAATGTGGCACCTCCCTGCTGAAACCACACGTCAGTGATATCTACGTCGTCAATATTAAGTCAAAATTAAGCTGTTAGCATCCCGCGATAGCGTAATCCATTGGCCGTTGCCGCATTTCCAGCCTCCAATCACGCCTCCAGATCACATAGCGCACCAAACAGTGACACGTTGAGCACGCAAAGGCTTCTCAATAATCGCTCTACGATTTTCAGAAGCCCAAATGCGACAAGTTTGCCTATTGACATACACTGACAAGTAAAAATGGTCTTCGTTTAAAAAAATAAGTTTTTCTGAAAAACCAGTCGGTTGTTCCTGCGAATCTACGGCGATGTGAATGGTCGGTCGGCTTCAAATCCTGCATCAGTTAAACCGTGTAAGGTTTTAAAGACATGTCTTTATACTAAATTCGCCATGTGATGTTTCTGGATAACCCCATTTGTTGAGAACATCGAGGAATTGACAAATTTGGATCTGCTGCAACACTGTGGCTCATGGCTGCGATGTTTTCAGTTGAACAACCCGGTGGGTGCCTGTCAACTCAAATTTAACTAACAAATTTTTAATAGAGGTCTCAGAAGGACAATTATGTCAAATTTCACAAATTTTACAAAATGTAACTTTAATAGAATTGCCATTTTTATAGCAGATTTTAATTATTTTAATGCGATTTTTCTGCGAAATTGAATTCAATTGCCAAATCATTTACCAAAATAAGATTACGTTAAAAAGCTAAATGTCAAAACTATCGTGTTGTTGGTGTTGCCACTTCTTCTTGTTGAAAAAGCGATATTTTATTTATCGAAAAAGATTGCTAAGAGAAAATAAAATAATCGAAAAAATAATATGGCATTTTTGAGGAATTTTTACTTTTGCATAACTTTAATTACAGTAATGGCATATCACTGATCCAAACTTTTGTAATAAATCCAATGATGCAGATTCCTGTGGCCATTTTATGATTTATTTATTGAGTTTGCTGGGTATACTGCAAATTATTTTTTCGTTTCAAATTCAAACGAGAATTCCTTTTAATAAATTGAGCTTAAATATTTTTGTGGTCAGTTGCAAAAAGCAACCAATAAGAAATTAATTAAATACGACCAAATAAATTATGAAGTATTTTTATAGTCGATGCTAGAATTATATGGGCAAAGAAATTATTAATCAAATAGTTAAGATGGTTTTGTGAAGGTCACCCGACTTTGTGTATTAATATAAAAAATAAAAAGATTTACAGACCTAATTTTTTTGTTTGATTTCCGAACTTTATTTAATTTTGTAGGTTATAACTGTTACTTTTAAGTTATGGCATAGCAGCTGTTTTCAAAAAAAAAAAAATAAATATTTTCTTAAAGAATATACAGACAGAGAAATTTATCATTCTTAAGTTGATTTTGCTTGCTTTTTGTGATATCCACACCTTGAAATGCAGGCTGTGATTACCACTCAAAGTTTGCAAACATAAAAGATCTTGTTTCTAAAAATGATTTAAGAACCAGCCTTAATTAAAGCTGACATTCAGAATTCCTTGTTGATTTAGTTTTTTTTTATCAGTGTACTATTAATTGTTTGGTTCAAAATAATCGTTTAAATATTTATTAAATTATCACTAGCATTAATATTCTGACACAAATTTTAAAATTGGGTTTTATTTGTTTGTTTTGCTACAAAACAAGGCTGTTTTAAGACATTAGATAAACAGCATTTAAACAGTGTGTTAAATAAAACAGAAAATAAAAAACGCAAACAAAATTACTTAATTTAAACTTAACTAGTTTCATGTTGAATACGAAACGAGATGGCAACTTTTGCATAAAAAAAAAGAAGTTCAAAAATTGAATTTAAAATTTGATTGCTACGTCAGCTCATCAAATAAACTTTGCACATAAAAAAGTAATTTTAAATTACGATGCTATGCAAAGAATTAGGCAATCGTTATCAATCTTTTTAATAATAGACAGATGCTGCGTATAAGATCATCTGCTGAAGCTTGTGTAACTAAAGTGAGAAGTTTTAGATAGTGTGGAGTAGAATTTATCATAAATAAGTAGTGTAAGTGCTCACACCCTGTTGTAAATGAGGCACCGATTGTGTTGCATCTTTTGAAATGCTGTTAGTCAGACCTGACAAGATCCAGGTTAAAATGTAATTTGATCTTATCTTTATCCTCTCTTATTTACATTTACCTTACATAAAAAGTAATAAGTAGAGTCTTGGTTGGAAGTACGTATACCTGCTTTTCCCCCGTAGAAAATAAATATAATTAAAAAGTGAATTTCTAAATAATTTAATTAGAAAATTATTTTCTAAATAATTTAATTAGAAAATTGTTTATTTTTCGTTTTATTTCAGAGCTTATTTTTATCAAGAATATTTTTAAAGCCCGAAACGACGTTAAGTTGCAAAAAGTAGCACGAAAAATTTATTTTATTTAAATTTGTTGGCACTAATAATCAATACATGGGAGTAGCATTTGAAAATAACACGAACAACGTTGTCTTTCAAGGCGTCGCACAGTGTCGTTATTTCATATAATTAGTGGCCATAAATAGAAAATGTTATTGCAAAGAGCTGAAATTTGGCACATATATCTAGGTTGGCAAAGCGTAACATAATTTAAAATTTAAAAAAATTCGGAGCAAGGATTCGTGTCCTTCCCGTATGAATTATTTTTATAGTAATTGGATGTAATATTTTTTAATGATTTGGCTAAATTTGATTAAATTCAGATAAGGCCTACGTTAGGCTAAAAAAATATATTTTTTAAAAAAATTCAAAATAATCTATAATCTTCTATATTATCATCATCCACATTTTGTGACTCATGTCTATGTTCTTCAACCAATTTTGATCGGTTTCTGCTATTTTGCTATATCATTTTTTTAAATCAAAATGATGTAAATCGAAAATACTTTTTGCACTTGTTTTTAAAATGCTTTAGAGAGGAACTTGTACCGATTTTTCTGTAGCAACAATATCATCAGGTACAAAATTTTTCTTTGCATTAGCAATAGAGTAATATGAAGAAAAACCACTTTTATGAACGGAATTTACAACAGATCTCATCATATATTGTCGATATGAAAGGCTCATATCAATGTATGAAGCCAAAGCTTTTTCTACAGACATTCTTTTTTCTATACAGGGATGAACCTTCGTTGCTGTTTTCTTAATTGGCTTCGCAGAGTTGGCTAAAATTAGTTTTTGCACCTTTCTTCTTTTCGACCTACTGGAACTTTCTTCAAAGGCTACAAAAGGTCTACCACATGGCCAGTACTAGGGTTCTACAAAGCAGAAGCAAAAAATAATAAAAACTATTCAAAGCACTCACAATACAATTTTTTTTTAACTCTCAATAATTATTTACTGTATCTTCACGAAAAGAACTAACAATAAGTATTAAAATCTTAAATTCTAAAAAAAGTTACATTAGTCCTGACCATGTCAGGCCTAACCTTTTGGGTAAAAAAGAAAATTGTCATAAAAAAAAAACAAAGCAAATATTTCTAAGATGTATCATCTGTAGCATTTAGGATTAAAGCTGCGGTATCTCTCTTTTTTAATCGGCTATGTCCACTATAATCCAAGATATTGCGAGCAAGGGGGTTAGGATGGTCTTCAAGCTTCATCAAGTATTTGCCTGCGTAGTCACCAGCGGTATGTCTAAATCACAATGTATGTTTGAATTTCTGATGTACCATGGGGCGGAAGTTATCAACCGTAAAATTTTATTCTGCATACGTTGGATTCTATCCACGTTTGAAGCTGAGGCAGTGCCCCAAAGTTGGATTCCTAAGACCATATCGGTTTTCAAATAGTCTTGTAAATTAGAAGCTTACAATCTAGACTAAGTTTTGAGTTCCTGCCAATGAGCCAATGTAGTTGTGTTAGCTTAAGTTTGATTTGTGTTAGCTTTGAGTCAATATGATGTTTCCATGTAAGGCGACGGTCAAGATGTATACCGAGATATCTCACATAAGTATGGTGAGGAACAATGTGATTATTGATTCGAACGGGTGAACAGTTATCTCTTCGCAGGGTGAAGGTCACATGAATGCACTTTTGAACGTTTACTTTAATTCTCCATAATTTTAACCACAACTCTAACTGAGTTATATGTTTCTAAAGATTTATGGATGCTTGATGGGAGTTTTCATGCGAACTTAGACACGCTGTATCATCAGCAAACGTAGAAGTGTGGACAGTTTCACTTACAGGCATATCGCAGGTATATATCAAGTATAAAACTGGTCCAAGAATGCTACCTTGTGGTACGCCTGAGGAAATTGGTTTGGATACACTAACGAAGTCTCCTTCAACAATAGAAAATCTCCATCCAATTATGTAGCTTTTTAATAGGTTGCTTATATTACAAGGCAAGTGAGCGGTCAGTTTCAGAAATAGACCTTCATGCCAAACTTTGTCAAAAGCCTGAGAAACATCAATAAAAATAGCTGAACAATACTTCTTCTCTTCAAAAGTCCTTCTTATCACCTGAACCAATCTATGGGTTTGCTCAATTGTGCTTTGTCTACTTCTAAAACCAAATTGATGGTTTGGGATACACCCACTATCCCTTAGCATTGGAGACAATTTATCCATAAGCAACCTTTCGAAGACCTTTGAAATAGTTGGTAATAGACTTATGGGCCTATATGACTCGGTTTTGGTTAGGTCTTTACCCGGTTTTGGAATCATTTTAACTTTAGAACTCTTCCAGTGGTCAGGATAGTATTCAAGCCGTAAAATGGCATTAAAAATTAATACCATAATTCTGACTGCAATACTGGGGAGCTCCTTCAACATTTTGTTACTTATGCCGTCCATACCAGGAGCTTTTTTCGGATTTACTTCAGAGATTAACTTTTGTACCTCACGCAACCTAAACTTTAAGAGTCGAGGGGGTAATCCAACTACGCTCGGCAAATTAACATCATCAGTACATATGTGTGGGGTGAATACATCTTTCAAGTAATCGGCAAATAAGTCGCCTTTTTCACCGTCCCTTCTTGCCTAATCTACACTGATATTACGTAGAGGTGGCTTGTACTCACAATACAATAACTAATTTAAAAAACTAAAAACATCACTCAAATTTACTCCGTGTATTGGCAAATCGGTATTTAGCCAGTCACAGTACTTAAACTCGAACTCTTTTTCGGTTGCAATCGGATCACATCCGCTTTAATTTTGAATTTAAATTATATATTTTGTTTAACGTCTTTCGCTTCCAAAGATGTCCCACAATTCCTGATAATTTTTTAACTACATCTTTGTTTTCCCTTAACTCAATCGAAGAATTAAAAAAGTCTCGAATTTTCATTTGAGTCGACACTAAAAAAAACGATTATTTAAATTGGCGCACTTAAGCGCAGCTAAATTTTTATTTTTACAAATCAACATAGTTTTTGTTATACAATGAAAGAAAAAATATCCCGGTAATACTTGAAAATTTATTTTGTTCACGATTATATGTTTGCTTATCACAACAACTTTTGTTTTGTTATGGGTACTTTTGCAGTTATGGGTACTCTAATGTGTATCGATAATTTGTTTTGATTGTTATCACAGTACTAATCAGTCAAAGCGTATGTAGTTTGTATTTGAAGTTGTTTGCCGCTTATTATGGCATCTACTGTCTGCTTGGGTTTCATTCGCTTCTTCTTCATTATCGGAGTCGCTAGGATCAGTAATTCTTAAGTTTTCATCTTCTTCTTCAGTGCGTGAAAAATTACAAAGAGTGACCGTACAATTAAAAACATTGCTTGCCATTTCGGGGCACACCTGCTAATAATTTAAAATTGATAAGGAGGAGGAATTAGCCAATCTTTTAGCGGATATGCTGAATCACCTAAAATTATACCGTTTTGAATTGGACGCCAGCCGTTTTCCATTACTATTACGCAAGACGCGAGAGTCGTGAGTAGTCCCAGGCCTTTCATGGCGAAGAACTTAGACACCACTTGATCCATGTTTTCTGGCCAGCGTGCATGCGTTGCAAACGAAGCGAAATTAATTGCAGTTATTACGCTTTTTACTACTCTGCACACAGTTGATTCGCTTACACCATGCAAGTCACCTATTGCATGGTATGTGATTCCTGTTCCTAGCCAGCGTAAAGTTTTATCAGTAGCTGCTGTTGCATCGTCAGAGAATGGCTTCTATTTGTATTTCTCTCCAGTATTGCAGAAAACAAATTTAGCCGCAAAAGAAATTTGTCCTGTTTTAGTCTGAAATGCTCATTGTACTCCAGCGAAGATTCCAGGAATTTGTATTCCAGACGTGGTCTAAATATTCTTCTTCTTTTTAATGCAATTACATTATCGCTTTCATCACTGGAATCGAAAAAGGTTCATTTTGCACTCAAAGAAAAGAAAATTGCACAATTTGCCGCTTATCGATAATTTGTAATAATAAGTAAACAATTTTGAATTCAATTTGAATTTTAGTTTGTGAATTCAATTTATCATTCACCTGTATGCTGTAAAATTTTTTTTGAGTATCTCCATCGACCCTAAGCTTTGTTTTTATAAGTACAAGTGGAAATTTAGTTTAATGACACAAAACCACTTGTAAAAGTATGACTTGTAGGCTTGTGAGTTGTACAAATCACTTGTTGCCACAAACTTTTATGAAACACAATTATTCACAAGTTCACAATTTTACAGGCAAAATCACTTGTAATTGTGAACTTGTAGCTAAGTGAAATAGGGCCCAGTTCCTTCCCTTCAGAGGTCTGTCTTGATACTTTCAATGCAGGAAAATTCAAATCGAAGCACTATATTATTTTACATACCTTACTGCATTGGCATCACTCCTACTGCCGCCAATAAAAATAGAAAATAGTTTAATTGAACTCCAACAACAAAAAAAGAATGGACAATAGCCAGCGGAATTATTGTCATATTACCCCCCCTATACAGAAATGTATTAAATTTTTGTTAGATTGCAGTCGGTCGGTAACCTGTAGCTAATGTGTTTAATTCATAATAATCCTCAGCAACAAATAATAAATTTAAAAACTTAATTACCAGTTCCATGCTTTTCAATTTATTATTTTATAATAAAAAGTTATGACTTTTGTTTTTTGCAAAGTTTCTTATATAATTTTATTTTTTTTTTTTTTCAATTAATAAAATTAAAAAATTATTCGTTCGTAACTTGTCAGAATAAAAAACTCATTTCGCTTAGTTGACTAAAAATTATTCTTAATATTTAATATAATTTAATTTATTAATAATTAATTTTGATGAATTGCATGAACAAACAGGTTTTTGTTTTGCAAAATAAATATGCTCCCTTGGACCTGTCTAACCCAAGTCTATATTTTGTTTTCTTTGAAAACAACAATAAAGCAATAAAACAAATAGCAATGCAAACAATCTTTATATTTTGTTATTACTTCGAAATCCTTGAATTTATATTGAATATATAAATTATATATTTATGTGTGTATGTATGTATGTATGTTGGTTGGATTTGATAAGTGTTATTATATTTTTATACACATAAAAATACTCGCACAGCTATTAATATAAATGGTTGTTTTTGTTTTCTACATTTAAATTGATTTGACTTAATTCTTTTTTAACCTTGTTGAGATTTTGAATATTTAAAAGAAACAAAAAAGAGTATTTTTGCATGTCAAACGTTTTGTACGTTTACTGTTTTTGCATTGAGAGATCAATCATTTTATACACCATCTAGCTGGGTCGTTGGTACACTAAACAATGCATACGATAATATTAACTTTAGATTTCTCTCCTTAAACTTAACAAATAAAAATGAAAGTAAATAGATAAATCTGTGTAAATTACTTCCGCTATGATAAAAACCGTCGCGACTGGCGCGTAAATATCGCCAACTGGCGACAAATTTTTTATTCCAAGTATTTAATCATTTCTATTTAATCGATTTAGACCACATGTCCACAAAGAAAATAAACTGAAGGGGTTAGATCCAAATTTTCAATTTTCTTTAGTAGATTAAATGTATTACAAGTTCTATAGCATATCGATCTCTTCTGTTAGGCGAAGATAAATCTCAGCCAATTAGGATACAAAACCGCTTACCAAACATTGACTCTTACGAGTTTAGCGGTCGGTAATATTGAATTATTTTATTCAAATATGATAATTTTTTTGTACCAACACACCTATTTCACTATTGAAAGTCCACCGCAACAATAACAATTTTTTACTTAAACAATATGCAAACTGCGTTCTGTTGCGATTCTAGTCATTACGCACAATCACAAACCAAAATGATCATAAATCGAATAATTTAAATATACCGCAAACATTTTCTAAATTATCAAATCATTAATGTTGACACCCCGGCGGCACGCAGTCGAGATGGATCCCGTCCTCATCTTGATATGTCCTTTTTTTGGTAAAAGGCAACACCAGTCGCCTAGGCTAGCAGGAGTCTGAAAATCGAAGAATGGACACTAGATGTTCGACCAGTGACAAAGCAAACTGGTACCACGGGAACTAGTGACGCGCAGGGCTATGGTCCTGTACTGGTTTTTGGTGAGCCCCTTCGAGGAGTAACGTTCCGGGCAGTGATTTTTTCTTATTCAATGTGCTGTTGCATTGCAACAGATTGTCCCTCAGCTGGGTAAAGGAGTGGGGTTAAGGCCCACTTGCTGTGCTCTTGAAATTGCCATCTGAGGTGTGTATGCGCCTTAGCGTCTTGGTGGAGGGACTGTTTTCGCCCAGTAGTAAGATCACCAACGGAAAAAACCAAGGTGTTCGTTTGGGAATCGAACCCATAACCCCCATACTGACAAGCTAGCCTACAGGGGCACCTATTATCAATATCAACACAATTCTAAACAATTTGCAAGCTATACTTAGTCCTAGGTCTATTTGTTTTAAACATGCTAAATCAAAATCTAATTAAAGGTGCCAATGCTGCCAATGCATTGTGTGTAATCCTTTACGAGTATTTTGGCATACATACTAATGCTCTAATGCTAATGTTATCGTTAAATTTTTAAATAGATAATGCTTTTTTGGTAATAATACCTCGTTAAAGCTTGTGTTTAATGTGTTTTTGTTGAATTACATTCGTACCCTTGACATAATTATCAAAATTTTTAAAATATTATTTTTCAGTTATTTGAAACGTTGAAAAGTAATTATTTCCAATTCGGCTAAATTCTAAATTTATTAAAGCAAATTTTTATAAATAATTTGTAACACTTGCATATCAAAATTTGTAATGCAGTAAAGCTCATAAGGTCCGCCACTATACCCCCCGGGGGCACATTTATATGGTCTTTATAGAACTTCGACTATCTAGACCTGTGCAACTGGGGGAAAAAGGGAGCCCATTCCCCTGAAGTCAGCAGGGGTACAACTGGAAACTCCACTTTATTTCCACGGGAATCAGTAAGCCCCAGAGTTCCGTTATTTGTCTCTTTAGACATTTAACTGTTCTCTGGCTGATTATTGAGGTTGGCCCCTATATGGGAGTATCGTGGTGGTTGTGGTTTCGCGGCCCCATATCAGGTTTGTTGTTTAATATGTTGGCCAGGATCATTTCGCCGTTAATGACACCCTAGGTGAATGATTCAGTCCAGTGAGCATGCTAGACATGTGTTCTGGACAGGACTTGGATATTCTCCAACTCTTCAGCAAGGGGTGATGATTTGCAGCCCTGCTCTGGAATCATTAAAGTTGCAAGTAGGAAAAAGCTGTTGCTAGAATTAGTCTTCGGCTTCCTAGGACGAGCATGACGTTCCTATTTATGCATAGTGGTTCGACCACCATCTGATTAAGGCTCCATAGCCAGGCGCAGATGTAAATCTTATCACGTAGGTCCGCCACTATTTACTTACTGCTTCTTCATTGTTTGCTAGTTTCTAAAAAAACGTTTTACTAAAGTTTTTCTTTTTTTAATCGACAATTATTGTAAACATGCGAATAAATTATTTATTGCATTACAAGCTATTTGCAGCAGTTTTAACAACTTTTTTTGTTATTAGAAACAAAAAAAAACGTAACAAAAACAAAAAAAAACCATTTTTTACATTATAAATAATCTAATTATTTTGCTATAAGATATTACATAATAAAAAGAAAAACAAGTGGTTATACTGCAAGCTATGATGTCATTTCTGACGATTGAAATTTTATTTAGAATGTTAAATTAAAAGTTGACACCTCGATTCTAATAATTAAATAATAAAGTGTCGTTCTTGTAATGTCATCTTTTCATTTGTGTTTTTATTATTTATGTGTCCTCTTTATTTTACATATATTTCTGCAAGTGTATACATTCAAATGAATATATCCTCTAAAATATTCGTTGGTAATATAAATCAAGCCAGTGACTATTTTGATGTCTAAGGTACACCAACAAAACGCAGAAAAAACTAAAACCAATTGACGCAGACAACTGCAGTACTAATAGATTTCAAAGTCCATAGCAAAATTAAATAATCATGTGTAACAACAATAAAATAATGGCAAATAACTGTAACTGTGTTAAATGAAACAAGGTAAAGAGGCTGGCTAGTTGCAGTAGCTTTAAATCGTGCGATATTTTACTCATCATATTATAAATTAAAAGAGTAATTTTCCATGTCGTTGTTAGGGGTGTTCTAAAAGGTTCACTTTTTGGACGGTGATGTATTCTCATACGGCTGCCAGATCTGGCAACCTTTTTAACAATTGGGTTTGGTAAGAAGCAACGTTTGCAAATTGTATAAATTTATTTCGATCTCGTGCTTCAATTCGAAAATGCATAATGCACAAATTATTTGTCTGGTCAATTTGTTCACGTAACAATTCTAGTACTGCAAGCCCTCTATGTGATAATTAGAAGTTGCAAAAACAAGCAACTCCCGCTGTGGAATATAGCGTTAAGGAGAACACAAAATAATCAGATATCGTTTATGCTATACTTCCTGGTCATAATCTCAACATAGACTATAGTTTTATTTTCTTTGTAGAAGTAAGTTTTGTTTCTAACTTAATGGTGGCGTAATAAGATTTACGTGGTTACCTAGCTGTGTAAGCCATAACCCGACGTTGGATCAAACCACTTGCGTGATGCGTAGCGTACGTCCACACCCTAGGAAGCCCTTGGATATCTCTATCCTCCAGACACGCCTAGTCGCAACTTCGAGAGCTTGGAGCAGGCCAACGCCACCACTTTTTGCTGAAGAGTTTGAGACTATCCAACTCCTGGTCCAAAACACATGCAAGCTTAATAAAATTTTAGAACATAACCGCAAGCATGCTCACTGGACCTGGATAATTGAATGTGTTCATAGTGAATAATCCGCCCCATTAATTCAAACGAGGGCCGCGAAACCACAACCACCACAATGCTCCTGAAGAGCCAACCTCAATAATCGGTCAGAGAACAGCTAAAAAGCTGAACTCTGGGGCTTACTGATTTCCGTGAAAATAACGTGGAGTTGTCCAGTTGGCTCCTGCTGGCGTTTAAGGGACTGGGATTCCCTTGACTGGGACTCCCTTGACTGGGACTCCCTTGACTAAGACTCCCTTGACTGGGACTCCCTTGACTGGGACTCCCTTGACTGGGACTCCCTTGACTGGGACTCCCTTGACTGGGACTCCCTTGACTGGGACTCCCTTGACTGGGACTCCATTGACTGGGACTCCCTTGACTGGGACTCCCTTGACTGGGACTCCCTTAAATGGAACTCCCTTGACTGGAACTTCCTTAAATGGGACTCCCTTGACTCAGGCTCCCGCTGACACATGTAATGACGGTGACATTCTGTCAAGACATATAAATGTGCCCCCAAAGGGGGAGCTTAATGGTTGCAATCGTAAGAGATATTCCAAAGCCCGCTACATCCGTTAAAAATACTGTGTATTATATTTTGCGGGTCAAATGAGTTATTGCTCCTTCGACTGAGCTATATCAGACGCTGTTTCGTATAAAGCCATGATTAACAGTTATGATGTGATAAGGTTTACATCTGCACCAGCAGTGAGCCATAAACAGATGGTAGCCATTACCACTGTGAATGAAAAGCAACGCCATTCACGCCCTAGAAGGCCATCGAATAAGTATATTCTCCGGTCACTCCTAGTAGCAATTTCAAAAGCTCGAAGTAGGTCGCAGCCTTTACTACTTGCTAAAGAGTTGCAGACTATCCAACTCCTGGTCCAAAACGCATGAAGCTTAATATAATTAAGAATACGACGGCATTCATACTCACTGGACCTGAACCATTCATTATGTTCATTTTGAATGATTCGACCCACAAACTCTAACGAGGGCCTCGAAACACACAGCCACAACGGTACTTCTATATAGGGGCCAACCTCAATAATCAGCCAGAGAGCAGCTAAATTTCTAAAAACAAATAGCGAACTCTGCGAGCTCATTGATTCCCGTGGAAATATAATTGATTGTCCAGGTGACTCCTACTAGCCTTTAAGGGGCCTGGGGTCCCTTTTTACCCCGCAAGACACCAGTCTAGACGGAAAAGTAGGCTCCAAAAAGACTATCATGTGCCCCCGGAGGGAGATTCACAGTTATATAGGGCTGCAGTTGATGAGTTGCTAACTAAAAACACTTTTTGCTAATAGGGCTTCAAGCAGTCGATCCACTTTACATAGCATTTAGCTAACCACAAAATTTCGTAATTTAGCGCCTTTAAATTGTTCGGCAAAATCACTGAAAAACTTGTAATTTTAGTACACTATTTTCAATTATTGCCTTGCTAGTCTATTTAGGTTTTATGGCAACCATATATCATACAACTTTTGTTAAAGACATTCATCAAAAATGCGTGATTTAAGAAATATTATGGAATATTTATTTTCATAGAAATACACTTGCAGAAAAGACTACTATTAAGAAGATTTCATTCACTTTATATTTTACATACAAAACTTTATTTGAAATAATTAAGGAACTACGAATTTTGAAAATAACCGTTTTTAATGTTTTTTTGTGTAAAAAAATTGCTTTTATATAAATTTGGGGGTTGGTTTAAAATGGATTAAAGATTTTCACAGCCGTTAACAAAGATCTCTATGACATTTCCGAATATATTTCTTGTGCTTTTGGTTGAGCTGTGAAAAATTTTTTCTTTTCTTTCTTTCTGACCATTAAAAGTCCCTGTAAATCAAGCAAAATCAAGGCCCATTTAGTAACAACAAGTATCACAGGTTTTTTTTCCACTAAAAGCATTATTTGATGGAAAGTATGTTGCATTTTATTCGGAAAGTCTTATAAGATGCATTTCAGACAAATCTGATACCACATGTAAAATACCTAAAGGAAAATGGGTATTTAAACATTTCGTTTGCATTTAATAAAGTTTAATTTCGTTTTAGTTTATTTCGTTGCATCTTTTAATATAAAAAATATTCGTTTCAGTACACTTTTTTTAAAATATTTAAATTGCTGCTAATTAATATTTTGTTCATGCTTGAATTTGTTTATTTGATTATAACAATATTTAGTTGTTTTTTTTTTGTTGGTACTTTTATACTATTATTAAAGTATAGAATTTTAATGAATTTAGAAACTCATGTAGCAAATATTATTACGATTTCGTTTATAAATTAAAAAAAAAAAATATTTTATATTTTTTTGGCAACCTTGAACTTATTTTCTTAAATTCTTGCAACTTTACAATTAATTAAAATTATATATACGTTAACATCTTTAATGTCAAAGTAAAAGTGAAGGTTATATTGTGTACTTTCATTTTAATAGGTTTTCAAAATTTATATAATTAAATAATGCAAATCTTTGAATTAAATAAAAGCACACAAGAAATGTAGTTGAAGCTTTACAAAGGCATTTTTTTCTTTGAAATTTGTTGTTAATTAAAATTACTACGTTATAGGAAAGGTTGTAAGTTGTTAGAAACATAACACACAAATGAATTGTAAAATTAAATGCGTCTTAGTTAAATGGCACATCGTCTTTTATCATGTTGCGTCAGTATTCTGAAAATGATTTACAGTTATCATATATTTCTAGATCATTATCCTGTATTAGATAATCATCGGACGGTTCTTAGTCAGGTTACATTATTTTTTGAAATAAAAATGTTAGTATTATAACATATTTAACCCAAAACTTGTTTAAGATGTTCGCGATATAGTCATTTCTAATCATATTGTAATTTTGTACAGCCATAGTTGCGTAAAGACGTTTATTATATTGTCACATATTCCTGTCCAAGGTAAAAGATCTGTAGTGGAACCACCCTAATGTAAATACCTAACACAACAAACTAAAAAGTTTAAATCAAATTACTCAAGTGCAATGCACTAGCAATGCACTTATGTTTGTTGTTGTTATACTTTACATACATGCAACTGATGAATGGCCTTCAACGGGCATTTACATAGCGTGTGTGTGTCGATCGGTGAGTTTCAGGTGACACATTTATTTTGTGGAAAGAAATCCCAAAATGAATGCAATAAGAACCAGGTCACATTTTACTTTTCATAATAACACTAATATTAATAATATTTATAATAACATTTGTATATAATTAACATTAATAAGTTAAGTACTAGATTATTGAAATTCTTCTAATAGTCGGTATATAAACGACTGCAATTGGGAAGATAACGAGATTCATTGTTAACACCTCTAAGCTCCCAGTTTAGCTTATTAGAATCTTTGTTCACTGCTCCTCGCTGAGCAATCAAATAAAAATAAATAAATAAAATACAAAAGAAATAACATTTTTTATTTTATTAAATTATAACTTTTTTAAATTATTACAGATCGTTTGATTTTTTGTTTAAAAGGAGTAAAGTGCAACTATGTATTCTTTTAGTTATATTGTAACCGTGCTGAATTGTTTAAGAAAAGGGATAAACAACAGCTAATATAAGTGGCAAACGTAGGACACCGAAAAACATTTTTTTTTATTCAACGCTGTCAATGCTGTTTAATGCAGCGGGCAGTTATGAAACGATATTCAGTAATTATAACACTCTTATCGTGAAGCAAATTGTCATTTTGTTTACTTCACCGATCCCTAAATTGGGCTTTAGGAGGAGGAGGCTATAGTGCTGTTATATGTAAAATTCTCAACATGGCTTTGTACAATATACCTCAGAGGGTTGAATTTAGGCCAAAATGATTTCTTGTCATCGTGCTTACTTCGTAGACTATGCCAGTCATAATTTCTGTTGTAATTTTGTGACGTACCATGTAGCGAACGCTTGTTTGTCTTGAAATTTTACATTATAATCAAATTAAACAGAAGGTGTAAGCTTTCCTGTGGCACTTCTGCGCTGTATTTTTCATATGAAACTTTTGGAATGTACCTTCTGATATAAGAGTTATATCTGATGCCGTATCGAATTGTAACTCAACATTTTGATCGTTTATCTTAACAGTTATATATTTTCTGTATAGATTTAATTTATTTACGAGTGAAATGCTTTTTGTTCCAGCTTTGTATTTATTGCTTTTGTTAAAGTTTCTGGGTTTTATTTTAGTGTTTTTTGTATTTTCTTAGCAACGCTACAATACCCTTTTTTGTGGCCTGCTACCTTAGACTGCTCACATTTGTGCTTTCTGTACGTGCAATCACAAGCAAAATGTATACCACCACAAAACCAGTATGGATACTTAGGGATTGCTATTTTCTTTTTGTCTGTGTACAACCGATTAACATTTGATTCCCCCTTTGAATTTTTAAATTAATTAACGTTGGCATTCTCTTGAAAGGAGGGAGTCTAATGTAACAGAACTTCCTTCATTGTCAATTTTGTTTAGCAATTTTGTTCGTATATCAAAATCTGATGATGCTTTTAAACCCATTACATTAATCAAGCATTTAAATTGATCAAGAGACATCTCGCTTAATTAAATTGTTCACAGTGTTTATTTACGATCCCCGCATAGGTGATGATGTATGAATCTGTATAAATTTTTGTTGTTGTTTGCAAACAGTTATACTTAATGTTAAACTGAGAAGTTTGCGTTCCGAATAACTCTGTAACTTTCGTTACGGTCTCCTTAAAGTTTGAGTCTCTGGCATGCTTCGGCAGAATATAGTTTGTATATTTACTGTAAACGACAGTGTTAAGCTTTCTTAACAAAAGGCGTACTTTAGCTGCATCGTTCAATTTGGCTGCATCAACTTCAAATAGATTTTTGTATCGTGCAAACCACATTTCAGATGTGAGGTTATGTTCATCTAAAATGAGTACTGTGATGTTTGAAGCTAAAGCTTCAATGAGGAGTTCAACATTATCATATTATATTGATTTCTCGGCTGTAGCCAAATTTTGAACAAGTTCATGTAAAGCCAGGTTGTGCTGTTGCTGCTGAATTCTTAACATTTGCTTCAAAACTTCTTCCATAAAATTTCTTTAACTTCCACTTATTTTAAACTTTGTGTTAACACTGAAGAATAACATGTTTTATATTTTTTATAATTTTTTTATCCTCGTCGCCACTGTTGTAGAAATTCAAGTACTTCTTTATTATTTCAATTAAAAATGTGTATCACTTAAAAACTAACAAAAGAAGTAAGTGCAAAAGGAATTACGATAAAACTGGCACATATGGAAAAGAGTTGCCATCCAACAATTTCCAAACATCAGTTTTTTATAAGTCCTATTTATTTGCTAGTTCTGCTTAACATGTGTAATGTTACTTAGGCGAACATTATAATATGAAATACTAACTGTATTTTACGATTTAACCAATTAAACGTTTTTTCAACCTACTTAGCCACGACTGACATACTAGTCTTCTATTGTGACTTTTTTTCACTAATTAACATTTCCATAATGATTTTCTTGCTTTGCTGTACAGGCGTCATAACCAAGTCCCTGTATATCTACAGGGGCTAAACAATAATTGTTATATATCTACAATTGGGAATCTAGGCGTTCGATATGCTGTTTTCCATTTATTCAATCGTTCACCAATAATTACCTTTGTTTTATTCGTAATTTTATTCGTCGGAGAAAAAAGTTGCGAATTGCGAGCAAAAATACAAAGAAATCATTGGCAAGAAACCTTTAACTTTGAATTTTTAATGTGGTCATCAAATATAACTAAAATATTGTTTTCCTGATCATTGTATAATTAGAATTTATCACATTTTATTTCATGAAGATAGATCTTCAACAACAATTTGGCCGCCGTTTTGACACGACTGCGACGATTGACCGTGTATAAAATTGCCGTCAAGCGAACTTTATTTAAAAAAGAGCAATTTTTAAATAACAATATGCACATTTTGCTCGACGCTTTAACTTATTATATAATAATAAAAGATAACAAACGACCTTAAAATGTCAAAATCTGTCGATTTCTCTATAGGGCACCTTGTATATACACATGTTTTTTATTTCATTTTAATATTAATTAATTACTTTGTTGCATCATTTCCTCCTTTTTATTCAAGACAGTTGTAATTAAAACGAATTAAAATATTAATATCTCACACATCAAACCGCAAAAAAAACAAAAACAAAAACAACACAAAAATACGTGTTCAGAAAATCAATTTTATCTTATCGAAATACGAATGTATATTTGTTTGTTGGGTGCACTAAAATGCAATAAAATTTTAATTTTTATTAGATAAAGTTAAATTAGACTATTTAAAAGAAATAAATTTTGCAGTTAAATTATTTCTAACACTAATGTGTTATTAACTCAGTTTACCAAGATCAACTGTTGAAGTTAGGGGTTGGGGTGTGTTAGTGAAGTGAACTTAACTCGAGTCAATTTCTTAGTTCTTAAAAAATGTAAGTGAAAAATTCGATAATCAGCTAAAAGCCATAGAGATTGATATTTTAAAGTATTCTGTGCAAAAACGGTACCCCTTCAATGTCTATCAATCAAAACATTTCATCCAAAACTGTAATCATTGGACACTTGACATTTTAACAGAAGATGCATTATTATGGCCGCTATCAAAAATAAAAGTCGTTCTTTAATTATATGGCCTTATATTTGTAAAAGTTATAGGTAGACTTCGGAAACGCAAAGAATGTGTGTATGTACTCGCTATAGCAATAAGAGCAAAAAATACCACTAAAGCAGAAGAAAGTAATGGTGGCTCAAATATAAGTATTCTGCAATTTTGAAGTGAATTGTCGAATCTTTTAAATCATAACAGGTTTTGCAATAGCAATTTACAAAAACGTAATGAAATAAATATTTAGTAGGTACAAAACAACCAGATATTGGAAATTTACTAATTTTAAAATATAAAACCAAAAAACTTAAAGGGGGTTGTTCCACATAATTGAAGTGATGTTAAGGTATATGGCATTGAAGTTTTATACAGAGTATGCTAAAAAATAATTTCTGTACTTGAGCGATTTTTCTGTATGGCCGTCAGCTGTTCTAGTGATGAGTATCCAATAATTCCAAATTGTGTTTCAATGAGTCTTTAATAAATTTCCGAACTGAAATAACAGCAGGAGTGATCAAGCGTGAGTTGTAAAATATTATATCGTGAAGAATAATATTCATTACTGGTTGTTGTACATTTTGAGGCGCTACCATTATGCTTAACACAAGCGGCGAATAAGTTTAAGGTTAGGCAACTTATTGAACTCATAACTTGTTTAAAAAAATTATGATTGACGATGTTTTTGCAGTCAAAGGCAGCAGAAGGCAATACTTTCAAATTTGTTTAAACTTTACTAACATCTTCTGCAGGAATACCTTATACATCATTTTTAGAATTGAAATGTATAAAATGTTCAAATAATATTGTTAAACAACACTACACACTGTACTGTGATTGCTATTTATAGGCGAGTTAAAACGTATAGATCCTTTACTTCTGGAGAGATCTGGCAGTTTGTAATAGTCCTTTTTATTATTTATACTTATGTACGTATGGGTATGAGTGTTGTTTAAGGCCCTATAAAACTATCAAACGAACTGTCTAAACCATTCAGTATACTTACTGACTTTTATGATCAGTATACTCTGGCAAATCATAATGAATAGATTGACGCTTAAACAACTTTGTTCAATTATTTAGATTTAATTTACAAACAATTATCATTCTATTGCGATAGGGGTTATTTTTGTCGATTATATTTCTTTTGGGGCTACGTCTAGTTATCGGTTTCAAATGACACCTTTAATATCAACATTGGTGATCTGGTTATGTAATGTTTTGATGTTTTGCATATAAAATTGATTTCTTAAGTTGTTATTTTTAATTTTTTCTTCAAGCTTTTAAAAGCGCCATATACAAGAAACGGGCTGCGCTGGTTATTGTTGAATGCAGAGTATTATTTAGTCCACTTTCTGAAGTGTAATAGAAACATCTATTTCATTTTTCACACAAAAATAAAAAAAGTTTTTTGTTGGCTAAATAAGGTAACTGAGTCCACCCCACCGGGGGCACAATGATTTTTGTTTTGACGGTCATTACATGTGCCAACGGGGGTAAAAGGGAGCCCAGTCCCCTTCAAGGCTAGCAGGAACCAACTGGACAATTTTATTTCCACGGGAATCAGTAAAGCTACAGAGTTCAGCTTTTAGCCTTTTAGCTGTTCTCTGACTAATTATTTAGGTTGGCCCTTCGGTAGTATTGTCACCGTCATTACCGTCAACAGGGGTAAAAGTGAGCCCGGTCCCCTTCAGGGCTAGCAGGAGCCAACTGGACAATTCCACTATATTTCCACGGGAATCGGTAAAGCTCCAGAGTTTAGTTATTTGTCTTTTTAGCCTTTTAGCTGTTCTCTGACTGATTATTGAGGTTCGCCCTTCGGGAGTATTGTGGTGGTTGTGGTTTTAAGGCCCTCGTTTGAGTTGTGTGGGTCGAATCATTCACAATGAACACAATAAATGGTCCAGGTCCAGTCAACATGATTGCGGTTGTGTTCTTAAATTTTATTAAGCTTCATGCGTTCTGGACTAAGAGTTGGATAGTCTCCAACTCTTCAGCAAGAAGTGAAGGCTGCGGCCTGCTGCGGGCTTTGCAATTGCAACTTGGAGTGACTGGAGGATATATGTATCTGAAGGCATTCATTCTACATTTCATCCACAATGGTATGATTCATCGTCTGGTTATGGCTTACAGACGTAAATCTTATTACGCACATAGTAACTGAGTTATAAAGCCTATAACACGCTACAAATTTAGGAGTACATATTCCGAATTATAAAGAAATAATTTTTTTAAGGAAAGATTCTTTTTTTTAACACACAAACGTATTATTAAGGGTAAAAAAATTATGTGTTCTATTTTAAAATTCTCACAAAAAATGACATTCTATTTAATTTGATTTCATTTCTATTTCTAAATATACTTGTATTTGAATGTTTTGAGGCTACACGCGCCAATAGGTATTTATAGGAGAGATAGTAAAAAAATAACATTTTAGAATAGTTTGCAAATTCCCTAAGTGTTTTGTGCTAAAAAATTATTTATTTGTCTATGATTTAAAATAATTTGTTGGGTCTTTTTGGAGCTAAATTACTTTTGATTTTATGAATTGGGTCAATTTGATCACAGCCATTTTTCCAATTTGGCAATTAACAAAAAAAAATGCACAATGAAACAGACAGGCTGCTAGCATGTTAAGTAAATAAATTGCAAATTTACTCTTGTTAATTGGGCAACAAAACAATTAATCACTTCTTTTATTCGTACAGAGTTTTTAAATTACAGTGGGTTAACTTTAGCAGAGTGTAGGGCAAAAAATAACTACAAGACAGTAAAAAACTGTGATTTCTTTGGGGTTCACATGTATTTTTTAATTAAGCAATAAAGCAATTCATTTTTAACAACTTTAATTTTAACTATATTTTGGTTGCCATATAAAAAAAAAACCTAAAAAAATAGAAACCAAAAAATAGTTAAACATAGAGGAAGCAGAAGATGGAGGAAATTTCTTACACATATTTAATTTTAAAACCAAGCTTGAAAGTCAATTTAACCCGTTATTAGTTTATTTTAAGTTGTCTAATCACGGTGACCTTAAAAAAATCATTCTCTCATTTAGCATGTAATATTCACTGACGTAGATAGACATCTATACGTCCGATTTGAGTCGTTATCATCAAATCATTTTGTTGTTGTTTTTGAGACAGACAACAACTATTGGCTTAAAAGCAAGCAGATGGTTTCGTGTCATTAGGTTGTAAAACGTTTAATTTAAGCGTACGAGAAGTAAACGCAGACAAACAAAAGCAAAAGAGCTCAGTAAGACGGCAAATAATTAAAAAAAATATAAATTTGTTACTTTAAAAATTTTAAACGCTCAAATTGATTTTAAAAATAGTCTAAATTACCTTGAAAAGCATAACCTGTTGTAAGTATGCGAAGTCATCGGCCTTTACAATAGTTGTACAATATTTCTTACAATATTTTTTCGCTGCTCAACTGAAAGTTAGAAGAAAATGAATTTATTTGTATTAAAAACATATTTCCATTTATTTAGTTATTTTTTATTTTAAATTTTCACATTCTTCAAAATTTAACAACAAAAACTGCAACAGGGCGATCACAGCTACTTTAGTTGTATTTGGTAAATTACACGTTGGCCTGTGAATTGTACAAATATTTATAAAGGGTGTTTTTTTAAGCCCGATAGAACTTGAAATTGTAAAAAATAACACAAAAAATTAAATTGTAATCAAAATTTCTTATTTATTCGAAGGATCAATACGTGACATTAACATCTGAAAATGATTTCGGGCATATGGGCACCGCGGCTGTTCTTGACGAAGCGCATTCTGGACGTTCAATTTTGGGCCACTTTTTCGAGCACTGCTGGGCGTATATCACGAATAACACGAACAATGCTGTCCTCCAAGGCGTCAATTGTTGCTGGTTTATCACCATAAACCAGTGACTTCACGTAGCCCCACAGGAAATAGTCGAGTGGTGTCAAATCGCACGACCTTGGAGGCCAATTGACACGTCCATTTCTCGAAATCAACTTATCGCCAAATTTTGATTTCAATAAGTCGATGGTTGCGTTCGCTGTATGGCACGTAGCGCCATCCTGTTGAAACCACATCTCGTCCGGATCAATGTCATCCATATTTTCAAACAAAAAATCATTGATCATGGTGCGGTAACGATCTCCATTGACCGTAACGCGAGCTCCGGCCTCATTTTTGAAGAAATAAGGTCCGATGATGCCACCAAACGGTGCATTTTTCTGGATGTAATGGAGTCTGTAGGGTCTGTTGTAGATTGGTCTCACTCTATATGCGGCAATTTTGCTTATTAACAAACCCGTTAAGCCAAAAATGCGCCTCATCGCTGAACACAATTTTGCGATAAAACAACGGGTCGGTTGCCAACTGCTCTAGAGCCCAATCGGCGAAAGAACGACGCATATAATATTCTCGTGGCTTCAATTCCTGCACCAGCTGGATCTTATACGGGTGTAGGCCGAGATCTTTGCGCAAAATTTTCCACGTAGTGGACGGACAGAGCCCCAATTCCTGCGACCGACGACGAATTGATAAATTTGGATCTTCTTTCACACTTTCGTTTACAGCGGCGATATTCTCTTCAGTACGCACATTCCTTCGACGTGTTGGTGTTATTGCATCCTCTAGAGAGTATGTAGTACGAAATCTATCGACAGTTCGACGAATGGCTTGTTCAGATGCACGATTATGTACGCCATAAAAATGACGAAGTCGTCTATAAGTTGCGCGAATCGACGACTGATTTTCAAAGTAAATTTGGATAATTTCGTAGCGTTGTTCAAGCGAGAGTCTATTCATGATGATTTGTCAGAGTATACTGAAACAAATAAAAAAAATGTTTCATCAAAATTTCATGTTTTGTGTTACTTTTTACAATTTAAAGTTCTATCTAGCTTAAAAAAACACCTTTTATAAAAAAGCAGCAACTTTTATGTTTTCCCTGAAAAAATCTAAAAATAATAATGTATTTTATTTAAAAACGACTATTTAGAATAGTTTCTAGTCTAAATTTTTTTTTAAGTTTTTAGTTTTAATTTACTTTCATTGTAAGTATCAGTACGTCAATTTTTGTTTAACTTTTCTGTGGAATTTTATTATTTATTTTTTCTTGTTTGTGGCTTGTTCAGGTGCACGATCTTTTGTTAAGTAAACATGTACATTATACAGGTACAATTATCCAGATCATTATGTCTTGTAGTTCCGATCACCTGCTGTTTGTTTTCATCTTGAGCTAAAGCGCCGTCAAGGTTTATCATGATTTTCTTGTCTTTCTACACAGGGGCTGCTATTAGAATATATAATGGGCGCTAACCCCATTACTTAAATAATATTTCATTCCTTTTTCTATTTTGTTTTAACTATTCATTAACTGATCCCTGCGGCGGCTAACAAATCATTTGTTTTTCTACTATTTAGTCGCCGGAAATATTGAATTTTCTTTATTTCCCTTGAATAAGTTGAGATTTGAACTCATGCTTTCAATTTTGTGTTTTAGTAGCAAATATACGCACGCCGCACACTGGGGATTTCGCGGAAAAAAGTCAAATTGTCAACATACTTTTCTCGCAATATGCAATGATATTTTGAAATTTTATACTAAATGGTACAATCAAATCAAAAAGAATTACTCCGATCTGACTGCTAGTTTTTTTTATAGCCGTCTCAAGCTCAGTACTTGTATGTTTTACTGAACCAACTTAATTTAAACCTAAGAATTTCAAAACGTAGGATATTTCAGTATACTAAAATTGAAAAAATAAACTCTGCAGAGACTTAAGTTTTTTTTTGTTTCTTTATTTTTGTGAATCCCAATTTTAGCCATACTTTCCCTCAGTTGGAAATCACTGCTAATACATTGTCTCATATCTCAGGTGCCACCTCTCATTTTGTTGCATTACACAGTACAGAAAAGAGAAAAAATTATTAAATACCAAAGGGCAATAATTGAAAACACAAATCAAGCATGGGACGCATATAAAATAATAAGAAATACATATAAAGTAAAAATTGAGAAAGAAAAGAATGGTTATATAAATAATAAAATAAACGGTGCAAATAACCAAAAAGAAATGTGGAGGAAAATAAAGGAATTAGTCTTAGGAAAACCCAAGTCTGTAATAAAAACAGTAATATTCAACAATGTAGAATATAATGACAAGTTGCAAATAGCTGAAAACTTTAATAAGTATTTTATAAACAGTATAAAAGAAATAAATAAATCCATTGATCATGTGCAATATAGGGACAATATGACAATAATGAACAGTACATTTAAATTTCATGCAATAAATTTAACCCAGTTGAAGAGTATATGTAAGGATATGAATAACAAGCCGGACTACAATAGAATAAGTAATAAATTAATCTTAGATAATTGGGAAACAATTGGCAATAAATTACTTAATATTGTAAATACATCGTGCGACAGTGGAATTTTTCCCAAAAATTGGAAGGAATCAATTATAACTCCAATAGAAAAAATTAAGCATACAGTAAAATGTGAGGAATATAGGCCTATTAACAGCCTGAAAACATGCGAAAAAATTCTGGAAAAAGTTGTAAAAAATCAACTTGAAGAATATATAGAGAAGAATGGGATACTCTCAAAATATCAGTCAGGTTTTAGAAGAAAACATTCATGTGAGACAGCGGTGAATTATATTATAAATAGATGGAAATACGTGGAGAGGGGCAATAAAATTGTGGCCATATTTTTGGACTTCAAGAGAGCCTTCGAAACTATTGACCATCAAATAATGATGGAAAAATTGAGAAAATATGGAATAAAGGATAAGGAATTAAAGTGGTTTCAATCATACTTAAATAATAGAAGGCAAATGACTAAAGTAAATAATATAAAATCAGTGGAGAAGGAAAATGAATTTGGTGTACCACAGGGATCAATTTTAGGTGCTCTGTTATTTATAATATATATTAATGACATGGTTAAAGTTGTACAAAATTGTGAAATAGTTCTATACGCTGACGATACCCTAATTTTCGCAGAAGCACGAACAGAGGACATATGTTATGAAAAACTAAAAAAAGATGTTGATAAAATTAACAATTGGCTGAAAATGAATAAACTAAAATTAAATGAAAACAAAACAAAGATAATGGAAATAAACATGAAAAGCAATAAAAAACTCAAAATTAATGATGTAGATATTGAAAAAGTGGATAAAATAAAATATCTGGGTTTTTATATAGACAAAGAACTAAATTTTAAGGAACATTTAGAATATATGTGCAAAAAGATTGGAAAAAAGATAGGATTTTTAAAGCGGATAAGGAACAAAGTGTCAATTATTACGGCGATAAACATTTATAATACGACTATAAAGCAACATTTCGAGTACGGGTCGACTATAATATATACATGTTGCACAGACGGTCAAATAAATAGGTTACAAAAACTACAAAATAAGGCAATGAGGTCTATTCTGAAATTGAATCGATTTGCATCAATAAGGGGCATGTTGGAGACATTGAGATGGATGAGTATAAGCCAAAGATTAGAATTCAATACGATAATTTTTATAAAGAAGATGGACATGGGAGAAGCCCCAGAGTATTTGATGGAGCAAATAAGATATGTTAAGGATGTTCAACCATATAATCTGCGAAATAATCGGAACTTTAGAATGAAGCGAGCGGATAATAACGATACACAACGATCACTATTTTACAAGGGACTGAGAGTATACAACACGATGCCGGATGGTATAAAAAATGAGACAAACTATAATATTTGTAGAAGAAAAGTTGTTGATTTCATAAAAAAATGTTAATACAAAGTAGAGCTTTAAAAAAATGTAATTAAATGTAAATTAAATGAAATGTAATAGGAAAAGTATTTAAAATACTACTAATAATAAAAAAAAAAAAAAAAAAGTACAACATTTTTCAGCTGATTAATTCGCGACTCAATTCTGATAAGGCCTTTTTGTTTAACATAACTCAAGAACCACTAATCGGATTTTACTTAAATAAATTTAGAAAAATCAAGAATTATAAGTACTTTGATCTGTTTATATAACGTTTCGCTACATAAGCAACAGTTTCGAAGTTATAAATAAATGTATGAAGAAAAAAAAAAATATTTTTTGCCTAAAAAGTTAATTTTTTTTTTAATTCATAAAAAATCCAAAACGGTAAAAACAGTGTCAACTCCTATTACTTTCACGTAAAGTCGTACAACCTATGAACAAAATGAGACATAACTAATGAAAATCGATGAACGCGTTTCGCTTTTATGAACAATTAAGTAAAGGTATGAATTTAAAAAATTTGCTCAAGATATGCCCAAAAAAAACATTGATTATTTTTTTATGATTCTCGTATCATACAAAGAACTCACGAAGAGAAAAACTAACAGTTATCCGCAAGGAATTTCTATTACTGAAAGTTCAGGCAGTGTACCTCTGCAAAATCTTTTTGATCATACTGCTAAAAGAATCCTAGAGATCAAGTCAGCAAAGGAAATAAATAAATTTGAAAGCGGAAATCTAACAATGTACTATAAATGGGGATGTGATGGGGCATCTAGTCAAAGCAAATACCAACAGAGGTTTTCAGATAATCAAATTTCTGAATCTCATTTATATATGACATCAGTTGTACCACTTAAATCACCATTAAGTGATGACATAAATAAATTAGTATGAAAAAACAATAAACCTTCTTTCACACAGCATTGTAGAACACTACAGATTGCATACGTTAAAGAGACACCTCAAGTTATACGAGAAGAAAAGAGAAGAGTCGATGAGGAGATATCTAACTAAAAGAATTTGAGTTAACAGTAAATAATCGTAACTTTAAAGTAAAACATGAATTATATTTTACAATGATTAAAGGCAAGACAACACAATCAGTAACAGAAACACCAGCAGCATCTTCTTGTTTTATTTGTCGAGTCA
Source organism: Trichopoda pennipes (assembly GCA_030448955.1). Taxonomy (NCBI): domain Eukaryota; kingdom Metazoa; phylum Arthropoda; class Insecta; order Diptera; family Tachinidae; genus Trichopoda; species Trichopoda pennipes. The sequence goes on from JASKUP010000012.1 coordinate 20,435,121, forward strand.
CAACATCCACGATGAATAAAATCGAAGAAGTTCTAGCTGAATGAACAAGCACTGCAATTTGGTATGTCACCATTTCAGGCGCGTATTAAGCTGATGGAGTGTCGTGTCTTTTGCATGTAACCTCTAATAATAAATTTAAACGTGGAAAAGTAGACTCAAATACTCGTCCGATAAAAGAAGCCCGAAAATGTTTGATATAGCGTGAACTTAAAGAGAAAATAGGGATACACTTTGATACTGTTAAGTAAGGCTCTGGTGCGACAAATTCAGGAAATATGTCACGAAGATTCTTTGCTAATCCTGTTTTAATTTCCGAAATAATGGGCCTAGATGAAAACATAATCAAGAGGTTTTCAATAATTCTCGAAGCTATAACAATTACCAAGGTGGTAGATCCAAAAAAATTTGGTGGCGGCAAAAGAGTTTGTTGTACTGTACGAGTGGTACAATATGCCACCTACACTTCACAAAATTCTGATTCATGGAAAAGATATAATTGAAAAGCGTATTTTTCCTGTAGGCCGAAGAGGCTCAGGAAAGTCGTAACAAAGACTATAAAAAAATATCGCCTTAGACACTCCAGAAAATGCAGTCGAATTGCCACCATCTAAGATATTATTCACAGAACGACGGTAATATCAGATCCCATGATTTCACATTTGCCGCCTTCATTTAGCCAGAAAAAGCATAGTGTGATAAGCGACAAAGTTAAGGCTCTTTTAGAATAATAAATTAAAAAAAAAATCATTTAAATTTTTTTGTTAGTTATGGCTTTTTACATTGCAGGTAGCGATCGATATTTCTCTAAATTTCTTTATTTTGATTACTTTTGTGTATTACTATAAAAATAAAACCAAATTTTTGATGAAATAACTACATTTTTTGACAAATATATTTTTTTCCTCACCTCCACGTAAAAAACCCCAGTGTGCGCCGCTCGCAATGCAGTCAGTGTGGCTGTTCAGTTAATTTTTATCTTTATTTCACACACACGTATAAAGACGCGCATCACAATTTTTTATTGATGAAAGTAACGATTAATTCAGCTTTGGGCAACAACAACAACAAAAACTTACAGATGATTTTGATGATATTGATGCCTACTTGATCGCTTAGTACCGCAAATGAATAGATTTTAGATATAAAACCAATTCTGATCGGTTATTTAAATAAATATCAGACAGAGCAAGCATTTATGGTCTTTATAGTACGTAACAGCTATCTAGATCTGTGCACCTGGGGGAAAAAGGGAACCCAGTCCCCTGAAGACAGGCAGGGAGTCAACTGGAAGCTCCACTTTATTTCCACGGGGATTAGTGAGCCCCAGAGTTCATTATTTGTCTCTTTAGACATTTAATAGTTCTTTGGCTGATCATTGAGGCCCTATAGAGGAGTAACGTGGTGGTTGTGGTTTCGCGGCCCCATAAGAGTATAACGGTTTTTATGGTGGCCAGGATCATCTCACTGATAATGACACGCAAAGTGAGTGATCCAGACCAGTGAGCATGCTAGACATGTGTTCTGGACAGGAGTTGAAAGTCTCCAACTCTTTAGCAAGGTGTGATGGTTTGCAGCCCTGCCCTGGAATCATTAAAGTTGCAACTAGGTAGTTCTGTTGCTTAGAATTATGTCTTCGGCTTCCTAGGACGCATGTATGACGTTCCAAATTATACAATTGTGGTTTGTCCACCATCTGATTAAAGCTACATAGCCAGGTGCGGATGTAAAACGAATCACACTACCTATCCCTCATTTTCAGTCTAATGTAAGCACTTTCATTAAGTATGTTACGGGCCAGTGGATTTGGATGTGTTTCGAGTCTCTTTAAATATGTTATTGCATGCTTCACTATTTCTGCCCTAACTGATGGCACGTTTAGATGTACCAGAGAGCATATGTGATCAGTCGTAGTATCTTATTTTGGCGTCTTTGAGTTTTTTTTTTTATTTTCCATCTTTTCAAGCATTTTTCTAAATTAACTATGTGGTCTTGTAAGCATCGTGATGCTGCTTGGGGATTTTCTTGTATGCTTAAGAAAGCCGTGTCGTCAGCAAATGTTGATGTATGTACTCGGTTATCAGTTGGCGTGTCTGAAGAATACATTATATATAGGATAGGTCCCAAAATACTACCTTGGGGAAGCTGTGGAGAGCTTAAAAAGTCTCCTTCTCTCAGAGTAAACTTCCGATCAGTTAGATAACTCTCTAGCAAGTTATAGTAATTTCCAGGCAAATTATTTCAGGCCTTATCGAATGCTTGCGACTCGTCTATGAAAAGTGCCGAACAATATTTTCTTTCTTCAAACGTCTGTTTGACTAAATTCACTAACCTGTGTGTTTGCTCAACTGTACTGTGTTTTTTTCTAAATCCAAATTGATGGTTCGGCATAAATCCTAACTCGCCTAGAATTGGGTTAATCTAAGAAATTAAAATCCTTTCGAATAACTATGACATGTTTGATAAAAGGCTTATGGGTCTATATGATTTTACTTTTCTATGATCCTTTCCTGATTTAGGAATCTTAGTAATCAAAGAAATCTTCCAATTTGAAGAGAAGTATTCAAGAAGTAAAATTGCATTGAATATAAAAAGAATAATTCTCAGCGCTCTACTGGGCAGCTCAATCAATATCCTGTTACTAATTTCATCAAGTCCAAGTTTTTTAATTTGTCCTTATATCGAATAAAGTACAACATACATTGTTTGTGTAAATTTCCAGTGACTGATTGCAACGATTAAAATGTTGCATGAAGAACAAAAGGGTATACCCTTTGACTTAATATTTTTCATTTGTATTTGCTGTTGTAATGGTAATAATAAGATATCTTCTGCGAAAATTTCAAGTGTCCAGCTATTAAGGTCCAGAAATTATAGGCCTGTGACATATGAACAGAAATTGCAACAGTAGAATAAGTTCTCAAAAATGATTAATAAATGGCAACATTTTTCAAACAATTTTAATACAAATGCCTTAATATCTCTGCGTAGCACTACTTTCACAGACAGCGAATTATTTTAAGGTTGAAGTAAACTTGTTTAAACGATTAAAAGACACTTAAAGTCACATCTTTACAATAAGAAAAAAGCAGCCCGCCGAATATGTATAAGCATGCCCTTTATTAGGTATGTCTTTTAAATTGCAAATACTGGCCTAAAAGCTCTTAGTTACAATATCAATTTTGCATACGTGATCTTTTTTACTTTTAATTCGGTGGGCCGGTAAAATTGCATACAAAAAAATCTAGCGGTAATGCACTGCCGCTGTATGTAAATTAATATTTTCAACAACTACACAAACAATCTGCTCAATTTTATAAGGAACAAAAAAAAATTGACGGATCCATTTGAACCTGCTCGTAGGCAGCCTACGTTTTACAAAAACAACAACAACGTCAGCACCAGAAGCAGTAACAACACTCAATTATTAATTATCTCTTGCGAAGTTAGTATGTAGAGCATGATATGGGCATGGCATACGTGATATTGATTGAATTGGCTGTGACGCGCAAATATAAAGAATTTTATTTCTTTTTCTTCTTCCATTTCGTTATTTGTAATTTTCCAGTTTTATTTAAAAATCTGCACACAAAAGTTTCGATTACTGAGTAATAAAATTTTTTATTCTATAAATAAAATCTCGTTCCCATTCAAAGTGTTGCCAATTGGACACTCAAGATAAAACAAAAAAAAATATAATAAAGCTTAATTTTAATATTCTACTAACACAACTGCAATTAAATTCGTATTTAATAATAATTTCAATGCTAATGTTTCTTTATTACAAAGAACAGGAAAATATAACAAATTTCTAGTGCAATTTGGATCGTGTGTGTGATGATTGGTTATGCATTACCCTTGAGCTATACTTTAATTTTAAATCTGAAGTGTCTGTCTATCTGTCTAGTTTTAGAAGATAAGCCAAGAGATAATAAAATCAAAAGCACCACCATTTAAGTTGTAATTTGTGAAAATTTCAAAGCATTTAAAGATAGACTTATTCGCGATAACCCTACTTTTTTCAATTTTATATTTTATACTTGTGGATAGGATATAATATAATACTCTATATAAATTCGATGTAGCTACATTAGGGTGGTTACAAAAAAGTCATTCTCTAAAATAATTAACCATTTATGGTGTCTTAATTTGGAGCAAGTTGCCTTTTCATTTTTCGATAATACTTTGATAAAAAAAATAAAATGTAAAAACAAGCATGGCTAGAAAATTATGGGCCAAAGAAGAAAACGATGAAATTAATTCTGATAACAGGAATCCAAAAGCAAAGCTTAATTTCGAAAAAGTTGATCATTTATTGGACAAAGAAATTGATTATTTTGCTTCTGTATGGACTCTAAATTTTTTTAAGAGATTTGAAATCGATACATATTTTTTTAGATACTGATCCTGGTGAAGGTTTCGCACCCTTTATTAACATTATTTAATAACAAAAAAAAAAAATAGTGAACGGCTGAGAGAGGAGTAAAATTAATTCAAGACTTCAACTCATGCTTGACAATAGATAAAGAAAAACGACAGTTTTTATTGCTTTTTAGTGGTATCTGAAGGTAGGCCTATTTTTCCGGACTCTACAAAAGCTACCATATGCAAGCCATTACTACCATAAAGTTTTTTTTCTAAATTATTTTTTTTTTTAATCTTCCTTAATCATTGAATCTTTCACATTATTACGAAATTTACAATGAGTATTCAAATCTTAGCCTAAGAGTAAAAAGTCTTCGTTGCCACTGCAACTACAACATTAAGTTTCCATGGGTGTTGTCTTAATCTGATGAGTTCAAAGGTTCCCCTCCTTTTAAGACGTTTATGGCCCTCAAATATGAGCAAGTCTCTTGCAAACTGATTTGGATGAGTTGTAACTTTTGATTTATAGTTTGTGATAACTTTCCTAGTTTCCTCACGAATAGTGGAAATGCTGAGATCTCTGTGAATATTATTATTCCTGATGTACCATGGGGCACACTTTATTATTCGCAGGAGTTTTGACTGCCGTCTTTGTAGTTTTTCGATGTTTGATGACGAAGCAGTTCCCCATAGTTGTATACTGTATAACCATATGGGCTTTAAAATGGCCTTATATAGAAGGACCTTGAGGTCAAATTTTAATGAGGATCTTGGTCCGATAAGCCAGTAAAGTTGGGCAGATTTCAGCTTTATTTGTGTTATTTTTGCCGCTATGTGGTAAGTCCATGTGAGACGTCTATCAAGATGAATTCCGAGATACCTCACATTATTTTTCTCAGGAATTCTTATGCCAGCAATTGAAACCGGAGGACAATTTTCTCTTCTCAAGGTAAAAGTAATGTGAACGCACTTTGAGGGATTTACTTTTATCTTCCATTTTTTGAGCCACATCTCCAACACTTTTATGTGTGTTTGAAGTTGTTCAGATGCAACTTTTGGATCTTTGTGAATGCTTACAAAAGCAGTATCATCAGCAAATGTAGATGTATGAGTTAAATTATAATTAACAAAATTTATTTTAATAGTATTCAACAATTAAGTTTTATTGACATTTGAAACGGATATAATTGATTATTACAATGTTCTTTAACCTTTGCATGGAAATTCCTATATGAGGAAATTCATTAGGAACTGAACTGCTAAATGCGAAATGGACCTAAAACTATAAATTTTAGCAAAAAACATTATTATATTTAAAGTTAATAAGAATAAAATTTCTAAGAGTTATAGTCCTAAAAAATAGTTTCGATTTTATCCCCCTCTGTTTTTCTTAACTTGACTCAACGCGGCTTGGATTTTTAATATTATTAGATTGAACTGAAACCTCGCCAATCTCATTTTCTAATAAATTAACACATTTAAGGGAGGTGAGTCGAAAGATACGGTCTCTTTTTTTTATCTCATATATCTTGTTACGACCCTAAGCTGCATGTAACTGTGCAAAACACGCTTTAATTTTTAACTAGGCTTTTTGTAATAGGTTTACATTTTTACCTTTCGGTTACAGAGACCTTAACAAACAACGGTGCTTTTTATTCATGGTGCGGTGCTCTGTTAACTGATTTGATTTATTTTTCTCTTTAAATTATTCGCTATTATCCAATTAAAGCAAAGTGAAATAAGTTGTCGAAAAACCCGATTCGAAATTTTCAGCCCAGGTAGGCGTTAGGTTTGTTATTTCGATAACAGGTAGTAAAGAACCCTTCAATGCTTTCTAGATTTTTATAAATGAAAGCCGCAAATTGTCTGACTACATACTTTATTCTACAACCTTGTTGTTTTTATGGATTCATGAGTATTAAGTTGCAAATTGTAGATCTAAGCATAATATGCCCAACACAATAACCAAGTTATCAAGCATAAAAGTTAAAAGATTAAGCCCCTGTAGGCTAGTAGGTAGTGTACCAGCTTGTAAATAAGGGGGTTGTGGGTTCGATTCCCAACGAAGACCTTGTTTTTTTTCACTACAAAAATAAAAAAATTGACTGTCGGTGGGGCTGCTCAGCGATGAAGGCATAGTCACTGGTCGCTGTGCTGTCTTATATACGGCAGTTAATTTCCGACTATCCTTCTACTTTCACCAAATGTTTCATCTATTCCTAAAGAATGTAGCACGGTACTTGACTAAATAGGCATAGTTGCCTGAAGGGCCACTTCTCTTAAAAAAAAAAAACAAAGGTGTCACCGAAAAACTGAAATTTAGACTTTTTAAATTAAAGTGGAGATTCCGAAAAAATGGACGGTTGCAACTTCTATTTATAATAGAAACTTGCAGAAAATTAAAATATTGTTTTTTTTTCACCAAAAAGTCGTAAGAGACTCATAATTAGGAAAGAGAGTTAAATAAAATATAAAAAAAAATTAAAACACTAGAAAAAGAAAACACAAACAATAAAATTTGAAACATTAAAAAGAAAAATTAAAAAACAAAATTAATTTTTCAGGTTCCTAAGCAAAATGAAAATGGTGCCTAGATTTAATAATTCACAAAAAGCTAGACTTCGCTTAAAACATAAATAGGTAAAGAGAATTTCCAGAACTTAATTCCAGTTTAAGAGGCAGATATCAAATGGCTAGTTTTGTTCAGGCTTGGAAAGTATTCGAGATATTTCGTGATTGGCAAATAAAATATTCCTTGAACTACTATCATTTGTATATATCATGTTATGCCACTCCTTCGGATGCATCACAACATTTCTAACGGTTATGGTCCGTCAATCCTGAAAATTACCTTTCAACTTCAAAATTAGTCATGTTGGTAAATAGTATTTTTGCTTTAAATTTATCGTTAGACGCATTATGAAATCATGTATTAAGTCGTTGTGATGGTGAATTCATTAATTTACGCGTTGCTCGAAATGACAAACTTTACATAAAAAACATTTCGATCGATAACTATGATAGCACCAAGGACATGATTTCCCCATGATTACACAAAATTAGGTGCCCCTGAAGGCTTGTAGGTAGTGTACTAGCTTGTACTGGGGGTTGTGATTTCGATTCCCAACGACCACCTTGGTGTTTTTTCACCACAAAAATAAAACCTGACTGTCGGTGGGGCTGCTCAGTGACGAAGGCATAGTCACTGGTCGCTGTGCTGTCTTATACGGCAGTTAATTTCCGACTATCCTTCTACTTTCACCAAATGTTTCATCTCTTCTCTGTCCTTTTCCTAAAGACTGTAACACGGTACTTGACTAAATAGGCATTGTTGCCTGAAGTGTTATTTCTCCTTAAAAAAAAAAAAACAAAAAAAAAATAATAGTTTTATTATAAAAAAAAAGCTTTTTAATTTAAAACTATGTTATTTATAATTCTTATATCGGGGTTTTCAACAAGAAGTTTGATTTTCAATTGTGGCAACACCAACATTAGTTTTTTGCAATGTAGTAGATGCATTGGCAATTGTTACAATGAATTCAATTTGGACTTTTGAAAATTCTAAAGCGATTATTGAGAAGCCTTTCCATGCCCAACATGTCACTATATGGTGCGCTATGTGGTCTAGAGGTGTGATTGGGCCGTTTTTTTTCGATGAGGCTGGAAATGCGGTAACGGTCAATGGATCACGCTATCGCGAGATGCTAACAACTCAATTTTGTTCTATTATTAACGTCGTGGATATCACTTACATTTGGCACATAACATCTCTTATAGTTTTTTTCTATATTTAATATTGATGCTTCTTCAAACTTTTGAAAATGATTATATTTCTTAAAATGTGAAGATAAGGATGTCTTCTGTGTTGAAATATTCCGATATTTTTGGTCACATTTATGACCAGCTAATTTTGTTTTAAGTTTATTTTTTGTAGTCTGAATATAAACTTTGTCACAGTTCACCTGGTCATTTCCTCCACATGGTATCCTGTATACTACATCAGATATTTCCATTTTCCCTATTTTATCCTTCATACTGTTAAATAGTTTATTTAATTTTATGTTCTGCGTGCAATTATATATCTATTAGTGTCATATATTTTAGACTTTCTTAATCCTTCTGGTATTCCAGGAACATAATGATTTATAAATTTTTGATTCAGCCATGGTATTTCCGAAATTATGTCTATGATTACCATATTGTCTAATAAATCGATTATTTAATTCTACTGGAAAATCATTATCATTAAGTATATCTCTTATTGTGTCCTTATTCTCCAAATGAAATTTTCTATCATTTACAGTTAATATTCTGTCATATCATATTTTTTCCCGGATGTGGAATAAAAATTAATAATTCTTCCAGAAGATGTTGGTTTCTTATACCAATCAAACACTGACTAATTTCCCTTTTTTATTATCAATTTTAATTTGAATTTTCATGAGTTTGGAGATTTATTAAGACACTCATCAGTTTCTATTAAACGTTATTTAGAACTTTCAATGTTCAATGCCAGCTAAAAATTTTTAGATTTCAATTAGATTTACTGTCATTAAATATTAAATTATTTTTATTTATTTTTTTTATTTTAAAAACGCAATCTTTCCATTTTAAATTAAACTTGAAACTTATTATCAACATTTTGAATGTTTTCTCATTTCTAACTAAATGAAGTGAAATATTTCTAGAAATAATAAGAGTCTTCCCAATTTATTGTGCATATTTAAGTTGTTCCTGAGCGTACTTTTTATTTTTTAATAACAATATCTTATTTGATTTATAATTATGTTTTCATGTTATTCTGATTATAAGCAATTTATTTTATATTTTTTCTGAAATATATCAAAAATTGTTTTTACTTTTTTGGAATCTCAAAATAGGCACTGATGGTTTTTTAAAGGTTTGTTTTAGTACAACAAAACGAATTAAAAATACATATATTTCCTTACATGTAGATCGTACACACAGTTTACGCTAGCCCTCGTGAAAGCTCTTAATATTTCTATAATTTATTTATAATTTATTTATAATTTATTAATTTATTTATAATTTATTTTATGTTTTTTTTTTAACTCGAAATACTGTTTCAGCCCAAAGTCTTATTATATTTTCACTTCTTCTTTTATTTTAGGAACAATGAAAAACGTAAAGAACGTTCCCGAGATGCAGCTCGGTGTCGACGGTCTCGGGAAACCGAAATCTTTACAGAAATGGCACAGGCCTTACCCTTGAAAAAGGAAGATGTTCAACAACTTGACAAAGCCTCTGTTATGCGTATCGCTATATCGTATTTGAAAGTGCGCGATATGTTAAAAATGTGTAAGTATTCAAATTCTGAACTCAACTATTCTTTTTCTTGCAACAACAACTAAAATTTATTTTTTTTCATTCCATTTTAGTTCCCAAAATCCAAGAGTTGTTCAATGGTTTACAGCTATCTAATGATAATAACAGTAACGAAGGAAGTGAAGCAAATGCAGATAATTCTACTCTTGACAATTCATTTGATTCCAATGATTCATCATCTCAGTCTTCCGTAAACGACGATTCAACACAACAAACATCTGTTGAATCTGAAAATTCATCTCCCAACACTGACGTTAATAGCACTGCTGAAGGTGTAGAGGACTTTAGTTTGCTTCTAAAACAAACTTTGGATGGCTTTTTGTTGATATTGTCTAATGAGGGTGACATTACATATGTCAGTGGCAATATTAGCGACTACTTGGGTTTATCGAAGGCAAGTTTTTTGTGGTTTTCTTATTTTTAAATATTATTTTAAATATAATATTTATAATTTTTCACATCAGATTGATATTTTGGGCCAACAAATTTGGGAATATGCTCATCAATGCGACCACGCTGAGCTCAAGGAAGCCCTTAATATTAAACGCAATCGCTTGACCGAAAAGAGTAAAGACGAAAAATCCTTTGAGGACGGCATCTCAACCGATCATCGTGATTTATTTGTTCGTTTAAAGTGCACCATTACCAGTCGTGGTCGTAGTATCAATATTAAGAGTGCTTCTTATAAGGTAAGCAAGCAATTTATTTTAAAACTAAAATATTTGTAGATTTTCAACAAATACAAAAAGTTTTAATCAGACTTTTGCTTTGTTTTAATTTTTTAATTCTACATTTTGTTGAATTTCTTATTTTTGTTACAGCATAAATTTAACGTTAGAAACTTAAAAATCTCTTGAACTTATTAAAATGATAACGAAAGAAAATTTGAATTCAGGTTTCGCTTTTCTTGAGAAATAAAATTATAAATTTTCGCTTGTACGAGTATGTTAACAAAAAATACGATCGAACGTTTATATTTTGTTCTGCAACAGATATTGTTTCAAAATTAAAAACAAAAAAAAAAATAATACAAAGTAAACTTTTTTATTATCAATAAATTTTCGAATGGAAACAGTTAGTCTTGAGTTTAAGAAAGGAAAGTAAGAAATTGCCAAATTAATCGCGAAAATTTGCAAATTATTTTGCCGTAAAGAAATATTTATATCTTATTTTTAAATTTGAACATTCAAAGTTTTAAATTTTGGTAAAATAAATTCAGACAATAAATTCAGAAAACAAAATGTATATTTTTTAAAATTTTAATCCTTAACTCGTGATATAAATATCAAATTCGAAATTCCATTTCGTTATTTTTAACCTTGCAAACATTTCATATGAATACTTGAAAATATAAATTTTGAACATGAAATTTTTTTTTACTTTTTTAAGAGTTAGAAAACAAACATTTTTTTTTTTAACATTAAAGAAAATGTTTCTTTTTTAGTGGTAAACTTCTATTCCATTTTTAACTTTAAGAAAACAAAAAATTTTTATTATTTTATTCTTTTTTGGCTTGAGGTCAGTTTTCCTCTTTTTTTATTGATTTTTCCCAATATTTCGATCATCTTCAGGGGATCTATAACACAATTACAATCACAAATAAAAACATTAGCACAAAATTACAACAAATTAAAATAGTTACAATTACCATTTAAAAATTTTAACCAAAATTAAAAGTAATAAGTTATTTATATATCTTCCGCGTCTTGTCCATTGCACAATTGTCAATATGTAAATAAAGCTAGTTTACGTTCTATTGTTTTTTAGTCCATGCTTGTTTATTGTGTGTCTATATATCTGTGCACATTTCTCTGTATCACTCTTATAATTAAGTCTCTTATCGATTGCTACATCAATAATGTGTAGCGTCTCAAGCGTAAATCTCTTTTTATAATTGTTCTCTCTTGATAATATCTTGACGTTTTCAAAATTTGGTTTGTGACCTGTTGTAGCACAGTGGACTGCAAGTGCAGTTTTTTGTATTGTTTGCTTTTCGCGAGATTTTGTATCAGATTTGTGTGATGCTAACCTTGTCTTAAGGTTTGTCCTTGTTGTTCCAACATATACTTTCTGGCATATATTGGACTCGTCCCCATTGCAGCTTATTTTATATACTATATTAGACTTGTCTTCATTATATAGTTTCGACTTTGTCTGGCTGTAAAGTCTATTTAATGTATTGTTTGTTTTAAAAGCTAATTGGTTTTTCTCGTTATCGTAAATGTTAGAGTGTTTTAATCTTTCTGACAAACCAGGAACATATACCATGGATTTGTATACCTTTGTTGATTTTTCTGTTTCATTGTTTTTACATTGACTTTTGTATTTGGCATGTTTTAATAGGTCGTTTATTGTTTTATTAGGAAAATCATTTTTCTTTAAAGTGTCTTTAATTTTGTCCATATTTTTATAGTGAAAACTGCGGTCACTGATCGTTAAGACTTTGTTAATTATTTTTAGAGCATTATTTATTATGATTCTTCTCGGATGTTTTAAATAGAAATTTATAATTCTTCCTGATGACATAGGTTGATCGAAACATTGGGAAAAATCAATAAAAAAGAGGAAAACTGACCTCAAGCCAACAAAGAATAAAATAATAAAAATTATAATAAATAGGTCAACAAAAACATTAAATATATAAAACAAACAATTTTAATAAAGGATTTTTGCATGAAAGATTAAAATTTCGTATTCAAAGTATATTTCTGGCGTAATGGATATTAGAATTATATAGAAATTAGTTCATTTATTTAAATTAATTTTTAGTTTGAAAATATACTTTTAATTTAAAACACTTATTGTTTTCTTATACTCTTTCATAAATGCACTTTTTGTAAAGTTTTGAGCTTTCTTTTATAAAAAGTGAAAAATGAACAATAATATACAAATTCGAATTATTTATTATCGCTACAAAAGTTTTAACGATTGTATTCAAATCAAACAATTCGCATTTAAATGTAAAAAAAAAACAATACAGTTTTTAAACTATACGGTTATAGTCATATCTATTTACACAAATTAAAAATATGGTGGTACTTATCAACTTGCCACAAATTGTAATTGTAAATTGCAAAGGCGAAGGTGCAGTTACACTTAGTACAAATTTTTTTATATATAAAGTTGTTAGTTGTTCGTTTACATCACAACATGTGAGTCGCTCTCTACATTCAAAACTATTTACACAATTTTATTTCGCTTCAAAAATATTTACACACGATTAAAACTGAATCAAGCAAACATAATTATGAGTTTGAAGTTAATAGCCTGATGTATCAGGTTAAGCATTTATGACAGCTTGCATTCTATCTGGAATAGACGTAACCAAATTGCGTACAAACTCGATATCTATGCCATCCTAAATATTTCTGATTTCATTTATTCTTTCCTCTCATTTTCTACCTTTTTCACACCTCTCTGGCGTTTTATAAATGTCCATACGTTCTCTATTATGTTCAGATCTGGGCTCTGTGGCCACCATGGAAGAACAGCTTGTTCAACTCTATTAAAGAACGCTTGTGCCATGCTTTGTGATGTGGAGTATTATCATGTTGCAAAATAGAATTCTCATTCGGAAACAGCTTCTGAGCTGAGTTGATAAGATTATCGTTTAAAGTGTCAAGTTATCTTGACTGGTTTAAAGTACCTATTATTGGTCTCCAAAACCGTAATATGAGACACATCCCCAGAATATTACTGAGCTACCACCGAAATGATTTAAAGTTTGCACTGCCTTATGCTTTGATACTTTGGAAAGATGCGTAAAAGTTTTCCTGAACGACCGACCAAATTCAAAAGAGGATTCATCTGTCGCTTTTCTTTGTTTATTTCAGTTATATTGAATACTTTTCGTACAACGCAACTCTTTATATCGTACTTATTAAGTCTTCTCCGGATTGTAGATTCACTTACACGTTTTCCGATAATGCCATTTATCTCCGAAGCAACTTTCGCTGCACTTGCGACCGGATTTTCTGCGGATATTTTTAGAATTGAACGATCTTCCATTTTATTTGTGGCATATTTTCGACCACGTCTGATCCTATTTTGTAGACAGCCATCAGTTTTTTTTTCTTTTTGACTAGATTATAGACTGTTTTTCGGCAAACCCCCGTACTCTCTTGTCAATTCCACTGCTGATATACCCATTTCAAATTTCGTTACGATTTCAACTCGCGTCTCGATTGGAATCTCCATTATTTTCATCATTTTCTTAATTTTGTTGTAGACTTTCTCGTTGGTAGTTATATTTAAAGCATAAAAAGCAGCTAATCAATGAAGTATTTAAAGTTATTTTCAAAGTTTGCAGCGCTTTCGATGTTTTTTTTGAAAGAAAATTAATTTTGGTAAATAATTTTGAAAGCAGAGTTCCTTTTACGATATAAATTAGCAAGCAGCTCATAATTTAATAATTATTTTTTATGATATGTGCTTGGATTTTACGACGGGGTTAAAATTACTTTTATTTGGGTACGGTTTTCCATCGAACCTCGTCAAATTTGGTTTGTGAACAAGATGGCAAACAGGCGAAACCGGTTTGTTCACAAACCAAGTTCGACGAGGGGTCGACGGAAAACCGTACCCAAATAAAAGTAATTATTTTTTATAACCATAAACATCCATTGGTCTAAAGTAAATTTTTGGTTGAATACTAATTGATTATATTGCGTAATTTCGATTACTATGACTATGACTTTATATACGAGTTTTTAAACTATATTATTTTATTTTCCATGTTGAATGCCAATTGTTTGATTTGAATAAAAATCAAATAAATAATTTGAATTTATATAGGTTATTGTGCATTTTTCACTTTTAATAAAAGAAAGCTCAAAACTTTACAAAAAGTGCATTGCAACTGTTTTCTAAAAGGAATTGATGTGTCGAATAAAAATTTGTAGAGTATTATGAAAGAGAATACGAAAACAATAAGTGTTTTCTAATACCGGCGGTGCAATGCTATAACATAATTGAAAGTCCTCTGTGTGGGCCAAGTATACTATTGCTCATATGTATGAAAAATAATACTGTTTGAATAGCCGCGTTAGAAATGAAATTAGGCGACAGACCTTAAATTTAACTTAAAACAGGTTAAATTTAAGGTCATTAACAGCAATCGGCATATTGCCGTATACACATACCGATAAAAAAATCTACTGGTGGTTTTGGTGTTCAAATTGCATTGACACGTCTATTGGCGACGTCATATTTAAAGAACTGCACACCGATAATGGCATTAACCACAAGTCGTACCAAACAGTAACTTTTGAAAAATGCTCGCGAATGCTGTATAGCTTACCTACGTCTGTTATAAAAAAATTATATTTGAAATATGTTGTTCATTCGCAGACACGATTCGTGATTAAATATATAATTTTTCAGTGCTGTACAAAGTATTAATTTGTTAATTATAAGCAAAAATCTAAAACAAGCCACTACTAACTTCAAGTGGCTAAAATATCGCAGATCCTTTTACAATATTAATTAAAAGAACTTAAGTCTGACTAAAAATTGTTTACAGAAGAAATAACTTTTAAAAACTCGTATCTTTCTGCGAATACATTTCTGATAATACTAGTTTTCTTTCGTTTTGGTTAATGAATAGTAATTTACTATCAGTAAACAACTTGCAAACTTACAGTGACCACTTTTTTAAACCTTAAAAACAAGACATTTTCAAAACTTTAACTGCCTGGCAGCAAGATTTGGAATATTAAGATTAAAATAGCTTTTAGTGGTAAAATTGTTTGTTGGTAAGATCTGGCGGGATCATCATGAAGTGATCAGATTTGTTATAGTGAATGTTTTCCCTATAGCCCTATATATTGTTTATACAGTTGAAGGATTCCAGCTTCAAATAAACTGCTTGAATATTTAGAGGTTTAAATAATAAAACTCATTTTCACTACATGTAGTATCAAGTAAATCTAATTTATTCTTGTCACGCAGCCCATTTTATATTTAATTTACATTTCTAACTTAGCCTTTCCAACTTATTGTAACTTATTATCAATATATGTGTGTTTCTTTTCAATGATGACATGCATTTGTATTTAATTTTCCATGTGACGAATTAAAATGCTTGCTAGAATAAAAACACTCAAATAAATTTTGCACTCAATAATATGTCACTCAATTTATGTGAGTTCATCGCTTAGATCAATTGCTTTTGATTTAGCATATGTCACTACTTGTTTAGCTGTGCATTGTACACTTGTGTGGACCGTTTGGACTACAATGATTAATAATACTAATTAACAAAGTATATAAAGATGTGATTAGGACTAAAAGTGAAGACTTGTGCTTTCTTAATTTCACAATGGAAAAAGGAAGCAAATTTTTTAATACAACAATTAATTTTTAATTTTAATTTCTTGGCATAATATTTTCTATAAAAAAAGAAATTATAAAAATATAACGTTTTTTAGTTTGCTATTTTGTGGCCCATTGTTTTTAGTTTTTGTATCGGGGTTTGTAACAAAAAGTTTGTTTTTAAATTGTGGCAACGACAACAACATGATAGTTTTGGCATTTAGTTTTTTTGACGTGTTCGTAGTAGATGCATTACGCACGAAAATCGTATTAAAATAATTAAAATCCACTATAAAAATGGTGGTTCTGTTAAAGTTACATTACATATAATTCGTGATATTTTCGAACAATATCCTACGAACAATCGTCCTACTAAGACCGCTATTAAGAATTTGGTCGTAAAATTTGAGTCGAACTTTTTTTTTTTTTCAATAATTATTTATTGTATCTTCAAGAAACTGAACTAACAATAAGTTTTAAAATCTTAAATTCTAAAAAAAAAGTTACATTAGTCCCGACCATGTCAGAACTAACCTTTTGGGTAAAAAAAATTGACATTAAAAAAACAAAGCAAATATTTCTAAGATGTCTCATCTGTAGCATTGAGGATTAAAGCTGCAGTATCCCTCTTTTTTAATCGGCTATGTCTACTATAATCCAAGATATTGCGAGCAAAGGGATTAGGATGGTTTTCAAGCTTCATTAAGTATTTGCTTGCGTATTTGATGATTTCTGTAGTCACCAGCGGTATGTCTAAATCACAATGTATGTTTGAATTTCTGATGTACCATGGAGCGGAAGTTATTAACCGTAAAATTTTATTCTGTCCACGTTGAATTCTATCCACATTTGAAGCTGAGGCAGTGCCCCAAAGTTGGATTCCGTAAGACCATATTGGTTTCAAAATACTCTTGTAAATTAGAAGTTTACAATCTACACTAAGTTTCGAGTTCCTGCCAATGAGCCAATGTAATTGTGTTATCTTAAGTTTCATTTGTGTTAGCTTTGAGTCAATATGATGTTTCTATGTAAGGCGATGATCAAGATGTATACCAGGATATCTCACATAACAATGGTGAGGAACAATGTGATTGTTGATTCGAACGGGTGAACAATTATCTTTTCGCAGGGTGAAGGTCACATGAATGCACTTTTGAACGTTCACTTTAATTCTCCATAATTTTAACCACAACTCCAACTGAGTTATATGTTGCTGAAGATTTATGGATGCTTGATGGGAGTTTTCGTGCGAACTTAGACACGCTGTATCATCAGCAAACGTAAAAGTGTGGACAGTTTGACTTACAGGCATATGGCAGGTATATATCAAATATAAAACTGGTCCAAGAATGCTACCTTGTGGTACGTCTGAGGAAATTGGTTTGGATAAACTAACGAAGTCTCCTTCAACAACAGAAAATGTTCGTTCAATTATGTAGCTTTTCAGTAGGTTGCTTATATTACAAAGCAAGTGAGCGGTCAGTTTCAGAAATAGACCTTCATGCCAAACTTTGTCAAAAGCCTGAGAAACATCAATAAAAATAGCTGAACAATACTTCTTCTCTTCAAAAGCCTTCTTATCACCTGAACCAATCGATGGGTTTGCTCAATTGTGCTATGTCTACTTCTAAAACCAGATTGATGGTCTGGGATACACCCACTATCCCTTAGCATTGGAGACAATTTATTCATAAGCAACTTTTCAAAAACCTTTGAAATAGTCGGTAGCAGGCTTATGGGCCTATATGACTCGGTTTTGGTTAGGTTTTTACCCGGTTTTGGAATCATTTTAACTTTGGAAATCTTCCAGTGGTCAGGATAGTATTCAAGCCGTAAAATGGCATTAAAAATAAATAGCATGATTCTGACTGCAGTACTGGGGAGCTCAGAAATTAACTTTTGAACCTCACGCAACCTAAACTTTAAGGGTCGAGGGGGTAATGCAACTACGCTCGGCAAATTAACATCATCAGTACATTTGTGTAGGGTGAATACATCTTTCAAGTATTCGGCAAACAAGTCGCCTTTTTCAGCGTCCCTTCTTGCCTGATCTCCACTGATATTACGTAGAGGTGGCTTGTACTCAACGGGTCTTTTAAGGTTTTTTGTAGCACGCCATAAAGAATAATTGGAGTTAGGTGTAGCATCGAGGCCCTCCAGATATTTCTCAAACGATGTAGTTTTTTCAAATGCTAGCAAGTCTCTAAGCCGCTTTGTGCAGTCTCTAAGTCTCTGCCTCTGCAGGGGCGATCTATGTTGTTGCCAATCTCTTCTAGCTCTTCGTTTTTCCGCTACGAGAAGTTCAATGTCTGCAGAAGAGATGTGACCTAAAGTAGTCTGCGGATTTTTAGTTGTTGCAAGCTGTGCTGCTTGTTTAATATTTTCACTACAAGTTGCAAGGCTATACTCCACGTCCTCCGGTGTTCCTAGCAAATATTTTCCGAACAATGGCTGCTGAGATATTTTGTAAAACTCAACCAGTTGATGCGACTGATCATATTTGTATCAGGAAAAAACAAATGTCTTCTAAGCGGGCTGCAAATAGTTACAATGGTTGGAGAATGATCCGAAGATAAATCCATGGAAGCTTTTACTGTCACTAAATTGCCGTATTTGGGTTTCTAAAAATCCTAGAGTGATTATTGAGAAGCCTTTGCATGCTCAACGTGTCAGTGTATTGTGTGCTATGTGGTCTGGAGTCGTGATTGGGTCTTTTTTTTTCAAATGCGATAAAGCATCTAGCAATAGCGTGATTTCGACCTTAAAACTCAAAATTCGTTATGTGATTAACGAAATAGAACCGGCATTTTGCCCAAAAGTGATTACAAACTTTAATGAAAGAATCGACATCTGTCAGCGTGGTCGTGATGGACATTTGGCAGATATAATTTTTCATTCATAATTACCGAACTTTTCTCTTCGTAATACAATAAAAATTTGAATCATCTTAATCTAAAGTTTTTGCCTTATTTTGTTTTAGAAAAAAAAACTTGTTGAAAGATTTTATATTTCTAACTCTTACACTTTCACTAGTTTTATGCCCATTACGCATCTATTCACACTGTTACATTCTACGATTTAAGAGAAACTCAAACAAAACAAACGTTGCTAAGTAAACATGCGACTTAATAACCCAGTCGTCCAGAGTTCAATACGCTAATATTATATAAGTGCACCTTACCAATTCAAAATAACCTGCCTGACTTCTGAGTCTCTTCACTACTGCATTTTCAGAGGGCTGAACTTCGTGTTCGTGACCACTGTAGCAGTTGTCAGTTGTCTAGTTGTAGGAAAAAGTAGAGATTTATTCTTTAAAGCACTTCCGAGGCTCTTAAAAAGTGACATAAAAGATAGACTAGACTTATTTATTAAAAAGTGGAGACCTTTAGAAAACAAATAAGTCGGTTATCATTAGCCTGATTAAAGTGGCAGAGATGCATGGCATAACCTTACGTTTACTTAAACAAACGTGTGTATGTTAATTGTGTACTTTTCTCAGTATTTATTTATTCTTTTTTGCAGGTTATTCATATAACAGGCCATTTAGTGGTCAATACAAAGGGTGATCGTGTCTTAGTGGCAATGGGTAGGCCAATACCACATCCTTCTAACATTGAAGTACCCTTAGGTACCTCTACATTTTTGACTAAGCATTCGTTGGACATGAAATTTACTTATGTGGATGATAAGTGAGTACCTTCTAAATAATACCAAAGAAACCCCACTAAGAAACAATATTTTCTTTTTTCTTTTCCAGAATGTTTAATTTATTGGGCTATAAACCCGAAGATTTACTTGAAACATCCTTATTCAATTGTCATCATGGTATGGATTCAGACAGTTTGATGACAACTTTTAAAAATGGTAAGTCATTATTATTTTTTCTCTTTATATCGTTTTAATTAAATCAGTGAGACATTTAAAATGTATTTTTACGTTTTTTTTCCTTAAAAATAATACTCATTTCGCTTTGATTTTCTTTTAGTTTTAAATTAAAACAACCAGACATCTAATGCATTAATATTTGTTGAACAAACTTTTTAATTTCTTTTAAATTAAACAAATTACAAAATAATGTTTTACTAATTACGTTTAAATTGTAAAGAAAAAACACATGCACGCAGAAGGAAAAACTGCGTGAGTAAAAAGACATGAAAATATTACAATGGAATTTGCTGCAATTTCCCATTTAATGTCTGTCTGCTCATCATCTAAAAAAAGTTGACACTTAGGTTTTGTAGCTGCTGTGTCATTGTTAATAATGACTGTTATATAAACATTTAGTTTGTTCCACCTACAACTTCGTTTTACTTATAAAGAAGTTTTTTTGTTACAGGGATGGAAACGTTGATATACATAATTGACTTTTTTTGAAATAGAAAGAGAAGTACTCATTTCATGCAATTAAACTAAAAAGTTGTCCGGTTTGTTGACGGTTGTGAAATTAAAATAAGCAAATGCAAAGTAATTAATAATTATTATAACAGCATTATCTTCCTTTTACATTGATTTTTCTTCTAAACCCAAGGTGGGCTTTGAAGTAAAATGTTGGGGGCGTAAAATAATTTACACAGTGTTACAAAATTGAACGAAATAGAAAAACCTGGGACCGGATATTATTTTTCTTGTAGGGCTTGTCGAGTAAAACAAGATTCCAATAGTAAAATATGCCGGACACCTCCAAAATCCGGATTTAAGGTTTAAAAACCAGTTTTTGTATCTTTGCGCACTTATAAATAAGCCTGTAGCTTTGTTGATAGTGATCCGATTCTTACTATAGTTGGAAAGAAGAAGCTCAGATCTTTCGAATGATATATATAATTGTCTATGAAAACTTGAGAAATTTGGGTGTTTTTGTCCAGCAAACACAAATTTTGTAGATCTTTCAAAAATTTTTCAATTTTGGTGCCGTTTTTCTACATTATTTTATTCACTCATTCATTTATTTACCCATAATATTTACATTTTCGTTTAAATATATAAAATACATGTATAAGTGTTCAAGAGATTTCTTTTTCAACTTCATAATAATTTTATATTTACAAGAACTTTATATACATACATACATATATACATATTGACATCATTTTTGGAGGAGAAAAATTGGCAAAAAACCTATTTGATTTTTATATAAAACTACTAAAACTATTTAACTATTGACTAGATAAATTCGCAGGTGGTACTAGCTCATTAATATGAACATACTCAGAATTCAGACATTTCGTATTGAAATTTAGCGTGTCTATTAATTCTGTCTAGAACTAATTCTAAGCCTGCAATATCATGAAGACGCGTGGTTGAAAAGTGCCAAGGCAAGTTGAATATAAGTTTCAACAGCTTATTTTGTGCTATTTGCAGTTTTTTGATATGGCAAGAAGCGCTAATAGACCAAACGGGGACTGCATAGAATATTACAGAATGAAAAATGGACTTAAGAATGAGTTTTTTATTAGCAATCCTTACACCGGATTTGCGATTTATAAAGGGGTATAAGGTACGGGTTAATATATTAACTTTATCTACCATATAAAGTGTATGCTCCTTGAACTTCATTTTCGGATCAAGCATAACTCCCAGGTATTTAACTTTCGGTTCCCACTGAATATAATTGTTGTTTATAGTAATATTTGTCTGTGTTGTGTAACATTCCTTACGTTTCCTAGTAAAGTAAATCGCTTGAGTTTTTTCGTAATTTAGAGCAATTTTCCATTTACTGAAATACAATAAAATCTCAGATAACGCTCTGTCTAAGTTAGACATTATATCACCAGCCCGGAATTCGGAACTTAATATCGCTGTATCGTCTGCAAATATGGATAAGGTGCAACAATCAATTTGGGGAAAATCAGATGTGTACAAATTATAAAGGACAGGTGATAGGCATGAACCTTGGGGACAACCTGCCACTATGGAATAGCTTTCAGAATGGCTTGACCAATGTGAACTTTAAAGGAACGAGCGGTGAGAAAACTTTTAATTATTTTTGTCAGAGCGATTGGAAAATTCAAATTTATCATTTTGAAAACCAGACCATCGTGCCAGACTGAATCAAATGCGGCTTTGACATCTAAAAGTATCATGCCAGTAGATTTTTGAAGGTTAAAGTTCGTTTTAACTAAATCCCGAATTCTTATCAGTGGGTGGGCTATACTATGTTCTCTGCGGAATCCAAACTGATGTCGTGGAATAATATTTTTTTCTTCCATAAAATTAGTCAATTGAATTTTAATGACTTTTTCCAAAACTTTACTAACACTTGACAATAAGCTGATAGGGCGGTATGAAGACGGACAATCGGGTTGCTTACCAGGCTTTTTGATTGGGAAAACTTTAGCTTCCTTAAACTTTTCAGGAAAATAACACAGCTTAAGGCACGAGTTAATAATAGTAGTCAAAAATGAAATGCCTTTTTGGGGAAGCGCCTTAAGACATCTATTATTAATACTGTCTATACCAGGTGCCTTCTTATTTTTTAAAACTTTCAATATACCAGAAATCTGTAAACTATTTATTCTGTAATCACCTTGAGGATTAATTCTCAGTGATCTATACGACTCCAGGGTATCATTTACTAACGAATTAGTAGTTGGATCTCCCTGTTGACATGAGCTGGAATGATTGGAAGCAAATGTTTGCGCCAAAACCTCACATTTTTCCCGAATGGTTGTGTATCGAGAACCATTGCTCTTTAAAATAGGAATAATATTAGTCCTCTTCCTTAGAATTTTTGTCAAGTTCCAGAAGGGGGGACAGCCCCTATCTAGCGTTGACAACAACGAATTCCAAGTTTTGTTTCTGATTAAAATTATTTATTCACGAATTCTAAGATTAAGTATCCTCATCAGATAAAAATCATCAATATCCCTGTATCTTTGCCAATCACGTCTGAAGCCATTTCTCTGCTGTATCATATTTTTGATAAAGTGGGGCAAAGATTTACCCCTCAATGTGGGATATATCCTTGGTACACTACAAGCCATTGCATCATTCAGAACATTTTCAAAATCTTCAATATTCCGATCAATTTGATCACAATTTGAAATAATATTAATATCAGGTAAATTTAGGTTCACTGTCAAGAATCTAGAGAAATACTTCCAATTTGCCCTGTGAAAGTCATACACGAACAAGCGTGTGTTGTTGTAACTACCGTCCAATGAAGTTTTAACAGGCAAATGGTCAGAACTCAGATCGTTTATGATCTCCGTTGGGGACATTATTAGCGGATCATTAGTCAAAAAGAAGTCTTCAGTAGCACCCTGTCTATTAGCGCTTGAAGGTATGAGAGTGTTATCAGAAGGATATATGATTTCCATATCGTATGACACCAATTTCTCGTATAGAATATTTCCCCAGCAATTTGCCCTTATACACCCCCAAGAACTGTGCCTACTATTAAAATCACCACCTAATAGATACCTTTCATTAACAACTAAGTCTACGAATATCCGCTGCGAATTGCTGTTTCCTAACGCCATCAGGACCCGCTGAACCCCCGGGGTAGTAACATGAGTATATGTCAATTGAACCCAAGGTAGTGAATAATTTAATGCCAATATTTTCAATAACAGATGTGTTGACAATAGGTACTAATTGATAGGCAATGGTTTTCCTTATAATTACTGCTACCCCACCCCCTCGAGCACCTGTCCTATCGTTTCTATAAATTTTAAACTCCCTGTTACTTATAGATATATTTTCATTTAGCCCAGTTTCAGAAACTAAGCAAATATGTATACTACGGCTAATTAAAAATTGAAATAATTCAGAATGTTTATTTCGAATGCCTCTCGCATTCCAAGTTATTTAGTTGATTCCATTGCGCTGCATTACGATAAGAATTTGCATGCAAGGCTAGTGATGACTTCGAACTGATCAGCCTTAATTTTACAGTTTCTAAGGCTTGTAACTAATTCTATAGTTAAATTCTTTATTTCTTCGAAAGAAAACAGATTATTAGAGCTGTTGTTATTTGAGCCGTTATTGCTGATATTGTTGTTAATAAATTCCGTTCTACCTTGCCAATTACTGCAATTTGGTGGAGCAGTTTGGCGCAACGTATTAGGAAAGTTTTTGCTATAATCCCCGGTAGAGGGAACTGCTACATTAGCACGGATTATACGTCCCGAAGCTGGTTGGATGCATTGCTTTATATTTAGAAAATTTAACTTACTCGGACATTGTTCGAAAGTTGATTTGTGCGAGCCACCACAGTTTGCACATTTTATTGTAGATTCATTGTAGTCGGTGGTTTTATGCTGACCCGCGCAGTTTGAACAAAAAGTTTTAACCCTGCAGTGGTTTGAACCATGGCCAAACATTTGGCAGTTATAACACTGAGTTACCATGTTTTTCCTGGCTTTTTGAAATTCCCATTTAACCCTCAAGTAATCAATAACAGAATATTTTTGCCTTAAACATTATTTTATTAATAAACTATAATACTATTGAATTTATTCAAAAAGTACTTTTACTTACGATTACATTGCATATTTGGGGTTAAAAATAGATAAGCAATTGACTGAGTTATTTAAGTTTTCATGCAAATAAACTTTTAAACATTTTATACAAATTTTATTTTCAGCTATTTAACTCAAAAGTGTTTGCTTGACCGTTGTTGTTTTAAATCAGCATAATCAGTTTCTCGTTTAAGTGACCAGCAATATTCTGAAATCATATTTATCTTTTTTTTTCCTTCAAAGCGTTTTTCAATAGTTGCCACTTTCCTGGTGAAAATGTTGGCCTTGTTCATATCTGAGCTGGCCCCGGAAAAAGTCCAAATGCGAATGCAGAAAATGAGTTCATCTATACTGTACTGAGGTTATTAAGTGTTTTTGATTCACAGCTTGGTAGCATAGAACTTGCGGACGAGTGCTCCCGGTATTAATTAACTTATAACTAGAAAAATACAAAAGTGACAAAATATTACTTTTACGTAGGCTTCTCTGAAACTAATTTGTATTTTTGATTAACAACTTGACAGAATATGGCGGGGGATGAGTATCGCCTATATTAATTATCTCACACAGCTACAGCGATTATGGCTTATTTGTTATAAAAATGCTTTGATTTTTTCAACTCTTTGGATTAGATGACTACAAACCATTGCTTGAGGTTTCCTTTTTCGTAGCCGAAACGACCTAAGAGTGAATGGTAAGCAAGCATTTGTTATAAAACAGGTTGTATATTAGTTTGTACCATATTATTGTCTCTAGCTTTGGTTCGCTTGAAGAGCAAATTTGATATCAGGCTAAGATGTATATACATTCGTAACAATATATTGTGAACGTTGAATCGACCAGTTAAGAGCAGAAAGTGCAAAAAAGTAGCATAGAGAAAGGTGTATGCTCGGTGAATGTTTTAAAACCTCCCATGGAATCAGATAAATTTTTTTTTTCATTTTTAACCTCTCACTGTGGGCATTGCCAATACGTTTTTAATTCGAACTTTTAAGCGTATTTAAAAAGCATGATATACTTATACTTATTCGGTCTTCAACAAAAGTAAATAACTGTTATATACATATCAAATTTGGAATGAGTAATAAAAAAAAGAAAAATAAAGTCGTGACAATTGTAGATTTTCCATTTCCATCCCTGCTTTTGAGTGTCACTGTCTTCATTGTTTTGTTTTTGTTTTATTTTTTTTAACTTTTTATTATTCTATTGCTTTTGGTGCTAACTGCACTTAATTAGTTTTATAACACACAACTGTATATAATAATGTAGTGGTGAGTGTATAAAATTAAGAATAAACAGGGA
The DNA here is from genome assembly GCA_030448955.1 of Trichopoda pennipes. Taxonomy (NCBI): domain Eukaryota; kingdom Metazoa; phylum Arthropoda; class Insecta; order Diptera; family Tachinidae; genus Trichopoda; species Trichopoda pennipes. Next base: position 20,460,902 of record JASKUP010000012.1, read on the forward strand.
AACTGTGTTCTTATCCGTATTTCTTTCCTTCTGTCCTTCCATCCCGTCCTTGTTTTGTTGATTTGTTTTTTGTCAAAGTTGTTTATAGTAGGGAAAATATACATAAAGGTAAATATAGGTATTTTCAATGTAACCTTCTAATTCAAAGCGAAATGCTTAAGGTAAATTTTGACATTTTGTGTTATCGGGCTTAAATACTAAAAACGTATTATTTATTTATTGAGTCTATAGATTCAATATCCTTACAAAATATTACAGTATTTAATACATTTTCACAACATCTGATCCGGATAATAATTATAAGTTAAAAGAATTTTGACATTCACTACTGTTGGTAAATCACTGTTAAGGTCAAAATTTTATACACAAACCGAAATGTTATTCGCTTAAAAAGGATTTTGAAATAATTTGATAAGTAAATTTTCCTAAACAAAAATGAAATTATTATTAAATTAACAGAAGGATACGTTTCTAAAATGTCACTGTATCAGCTACAATGGGTGAAGGAGATCGCATAGGTTGTGTAAAAATAAAATTTCATCATTGTGTTTTTATAACAGTTGCTTTGGTTATTGGTTCTTCTTTATCTCATTCCGCGCTTATTATAATGATAGAAAAGTGGAATGAGATCGAAATTCCGTTTGGTGCGGCTTACTCGCTAGTATTTTAAAAAATCAAGCCGAAGCACGCGATGCAGTTATTAAAAAGCGATGGCTTTTTACAAGACGATGCTACGTGTAATAAGGCTACCACATGATAAGTTGATGAGTTAATTATTGAAATGTAGCTGCCAATTAGTCTCTAATGACATACGTTTACACAACCTCGGAGAATACGAAAAGTAGTTGATTCCCCCTAATGAACAATCAACAACTAACGCGTTGGAGGGTTCGAGAAAAAAAAGAAAAAATTGGACGGGTAGCATGCGCTTCGTATATTGAACATTTTCAATATTCGAACCGTACTCCCTCTTCATTTGAAAATGGTTTGATAATTACGCTTGATTTATACGGATAAAACCATTTTATTTCAAACGTCTCACATGATGTTTGCATTAACCAATTGAAAATTGTATCTTCTAAAGATCAAGATCAGAAAATAAAATTAATTCAAATAAATATTCTTATTTTTAATTTAACTAAAACTCTTATTTTTAATTAATTTAAAAGTCAAAGTAATTAAGTTTGTCAATAAAAAATTTATCTAAAAAAATATTTTTATGAAAAATTGTTTGAAGTCGATTCGAAAATTGTCTGTACACTTAACCTTTTTAAAAACTGAGTGTCTGAAAATTTCCAAAATGCAAAAATAGTCATTTTTAATTTTCATTTTACAACACAGTTTAAGGAAAAACATATCCCCTAAATTGCAAAGAAAGTGGGTGAAGAAAAAAAAAACAAGTTTGAATAATTTTCCATAGTCGTCTTCTTTTATTAATGTTTTTCCCTGATTTTGCATTATAATTACAAAGTGTTTTATGTTATTTTTTCATTTCATTTTGATTTATTTTGCGCTAAGGGATCAACACAATACGGAAAGATTTTTGTTAATTTGTATTGTAACATTTGACTCAAATTTTTCTGAAAATTATTTTATTTTCCATGAAAATGCTCGTTTTTTTTATTTAATTGGAATAGTAAACAAATAAAAACCCAGCTTTTGATGTTCAGATGGCTTTAAAGGGTATATAAGAATAAAATGTTTAATTTTTAATAAGCTCTTGCTTATGTTTCTTCCTGCTCTGCTCTGAATCTCTCAGCGGGATCATTTTGATTTTTAAAGAACACGTTTTTTCGCTTCACTTTCTTGCTAAACAGGCGCGATAAGAACTACTCAAAAACTTGTTTAGTATACCAAGTGCACCAACACTGTGGTTCCGGTAAAGAATAACTCACAACCTTCTTTTCCAACTATCCCCCCTAGGCACGTAGTCCTGATGCATCTCTTCCTCATCTTGACATGTGTTTCTCATCTTGACATCTTGACATGGACTAGCAGGAACCCGAAACTGGAAAAGACATAGGACTGTCAAAGTGCGACAAATAACTTATTACATACACTGCTACCATGGGAATCAGTTGCCCTTAGGGCTACCGTCCTGTTCTGGTTATTGGGGGCGGCTGTGGTTTAATCGGGCTTTGAAGAAAGTTTCGAAGAAATGTTAACGAAAAGAAAAGGTTAACATCCAAAAATGCCCTAGCTTGCGCGTGCAACAGGACTAGGAGTTGGATAGTCTTTAATTCCTTAGCAAGGAGTAAGAACATGGCCCTGGTATCGTGCATTCGAAAATTGCTACTAAGGGTATATGCGCGTAGTGTGTATGCGTCCTAGGGCATGGATGGCCGCTTTCCTGCACCCAGTGTTAAGACCACCAGCAGATTAAGGCCTCACGGCCAGGTGCTGATGTAATCCTATCAGGTTTTTCCGCCTAGCAAGCTAGACGTTTTTAACTAACACAGCCACGATTGAAATACACTGTTGTTAGTTTTAAAGCTCTTATTTTTACTTTGTTACGGAGGAGGCTTGACTATAATCAGCTAATCTTTTATGTATGTTAGGGTACCTTCAACAATTTTTTTCTTGGATGATTTTAGATTTTCGAATTGATAGGCACCTGGAGATTTTTACGCTAATTTTTCATTTCATCGGCTTTTTTAGACACTGCATAAAACAATTATTATTTTTTTTGCATGTACACATCATGAACTTTGTTATCGTTTGTTTACGTCACCTTTGTTTGGCTAGTGTCTATTTTATTTGCACATAAATCTTTTACTCGTGGTGAAGGAACCTTATTCGCTATACACAGACGGCTAACAACAATAACATTAGCTTTTTGTTGTTACAGATATGTAGGGATTGTTTATATTGAGGCCATAAATAAAAAAAAAAAAAAAAAACAGGATGTGTTATCGAGTTATTAAACAATTAAAAAACTGTCAAGCAAATTATTAAATATTGAACATTTTTTATATCTGCATATACATTGTGTAGAATCATCTGCTTCACTACGCGATGTGTGATCAATTTCGCACTTTTTTTAATTTTTTTTATCGAGTTTGCAAAATATGACTTAATGTATTTGCGCCGCTGATTAAGGTAGCATTATAGTTTGGCCTAAACGATTCTCAAAAACGAGGATAATAAATTCTTTTTCGAGATGCTTTTTTTTTTAAATAATTAAATTATATTTGATGATTTTTCAACAATTTGCATTTCATATTTAGATTTTAAATATCATTGTTCTTTCAAAAATACCCTCTTTTTTTCATGCTAAAGTTGTGAATGGATTTTTTTTTTTAATTTTTCATAAAAATATTTATTTTTCAAAGTTGATTGCTTAATAATTTGCATGCAGTATTTTAAGTAATGCAATAATAACAATTTTATTATTAGAATTATTTTGCATTTTCAATACGTTGCACATTCGTATATAAAGTTTTAAAGGAAACATAATAAAAATTTATGCTAATTTAATATTAGTAAAACATTTACAAAAGTTAAGAAAAGTGAGTGACTGGGAATTATTTTTATGAAAAAAAAAATCTTGTTTTATTAATAAAGTCGAATGGAAATATAAATTGATTTTACAAAAATAAAAATCAAAACTATTATAGTTATTTATTAAGAAAAAATAGTTTATTATTTATCATAAATATTTTATCACCAAATTTATACTCCTATTAAAGCAAACATGTTGGTTTTGTATTTGGAATTTTAGAGGAATAAGATGTAAGACATTTTTAAAAATTTGCTACAATTTTTAACCTCAAGTTGTATTTTCAAAGCACGTTATGTTACTTAATCGATCAAACATTTTAAAAATATTTAGTTGCATAATTAACGTGATTATTTCAATATTTTTAGAACTTTTTTTTAAACTTTTTTATAAATAATTTTTTGAAGCACAATTCCAATTTATATAAGAATGAAATAAATTTGTTCCCCGCACCATTGAGTAGCATCTTCATTTATTTGCCTTTGTTGTCGGATTCATTAAATTGTTTAAACACTTTTCTTTTGAAGATGCCACCTAATGGAGTGCCGAAATATCAGTATGCGTCTATATCTCCCAAGTAGCTTTTAAAACTTGGAAGCATAAAGGAAAAAGTTGGGTGTTCCAGCGTTCAAGATATAAATCACGTATATTTGCTTTTAAAATTTCGCAAATGCGTTGTTTCTGAGTGTAATGTTACTAAAAGGTTATTTTATTTTATTAATTTTGAGTGTAATGTTACTAAAAGGTTATTTTATTTTATTAATTTTGTTACTTATTTTTTTTTTTGGTTCGGTTGCTACTTAATTCGAAAGAGTCTTTACGAACATCTTCCTGGGTGATTAACATTCGTCATGACTTTTATTTTGTTCAAACTTTGGCTGCTGTTTTTGTTTCTTTTTGTTATACTTTTTCAGCTTAAGGTAGCTTTTGATATAGTAACACAGTAGTTCTTGTCTAGGGTTTGTTTTTTTCCCTCAGTGAACTTTTTAAAGTACTTGCACCTTTTATTAATGTTCGGATTGGTACCTGTTCTGTATATCAAAGTTGCAAATTTAGATAACTTCAAGCGTAAAAGCAAAAACTCTTGCCAGATTTATTGGATTTAATATTTCTTTGAGGACATTGACAAAGGAAAATAGAACATGGCAAAACATTCGATATAAAAACTCTATAAAGGAGTGCTCATATAATGGCACCATTGCAACCAATATCCGTGCGAAATTGTATTAATTTCATAAAAATGATATGTTAGTTATTTAACGGTCGATATCTTTTAAAGCTCATAATGAAATACTTTCCACATTCTTTGAATAATCTATAAGTTCATTTTGACATCTTCAATTAATATAACAGAAAATTTTGCAACAATTTAAATGTGTCTTTAAAAATGTCATTTTTTTTTAAATTAAAATTTCATGGTTCTCACCTAATCATATATATATATGATCATAATAACAATATAGAAGATATAACGCCAAGAACTTTAATTTGGTTCCCAAGTTATTATTACCCACTCACTGCCATCACACATTAAAGAAATCAAATACATTTCAGCTTAATAAAAACTTCAATTGTAGTTAAGTGCTGAAAAGATGACAAAATAATAAATAAAACTATTCTTTACATTTTGATGTTTTTTCCAAGACAATTTTTTTCATTACAATTGAATTTGTGGCAATTTTGTAAAAAAAAACCAAAAAAACAAAACAGAAAAAGAATTAAAAAAGCTCTAATAAAAAATAAATGTCATTACAAATGTTTTTAAGCTCATTCGGGTCGCTTCTTGTTGACCAAAGAACTTTTTGGAATTTTTTGTGTGTGTTCAAATAATAAGTGTCGTTTACTAGAAATTTATACGAGATTATTTTATTTCCTTTGCTTCAGTTGCATTTTAAGTGCTGCAACAATTGTTTTGGAAGGACTTTTGTTTTTGTTTTTTTTTTGCAATTTTCTTTTATTTTATTTTTGAAACTTTTCTTAAATAAAGATGCCTGATTAGACTTAACAAGTGGTTTGCTACACTATGCAGTTCTAGAAAATATATTTCAAATTTCTTGATTTTTTGTTGTCATTCTTTTCTGCCCTTGCTGGCTGTTTGTTCGGTATGAATGGCGAGCACTTTCGATGTGATACCGTGTTTCAGACTCTACTTGATTTTAATTGAACGGTTTGCTGCAGTTAATGTCAGTTATTGCCCCTAAAGTATGCAATATAAAAAACTTTAAAAGTAATTTTTCGAAGAAAAGTTTAGTGTCGAAATCACTAAAGGTGAATAAAATAACCCAGGTAAAGAGAAAGTAAATTTCATATTCTAAAAATGAAATTTAAGAACAAATAATTAACGCTACATCTCCACCAATATTTAGGAACTATGTTATGCTTTGAATATAACATTTTATTTTGTTATATGTGTTATTACACATGGGTGTGATTGAAACAGTATACAACTTGGAGTTATTCGCCGCAATACTTTTGGAATTATTTATAATCGTTGGTGCACAAAACTCTAATCGAAAAACTACTTTAAGAATTGATCGGTGGATGTAAATAAAGTGAAGAAACTGATTAAGCCAATAAAATTAAATTCAATTGAGAGTCAATTAGACAAAGAGTTAGACATCGGCCAAAAAAAAAAAAATTTAATAAATAAAAAAAAAAATAAATAAATATCTTTTTTTCTTTTTAACGATCTTTTATATATATTTTTTTCTTTTCGATATTTCGCTTTCCTTTGGATAGCTTCTGCAGGAAAAAAAAAGTTTTATTTTTGAAAACAAAAAATTATAATTAAATTATTATATTTAATAATAATAAATAACAAAATATTATAATTTAAAAATTATAAATTTAATTTAAAAAATTATAATTTAATTGTTATATTTAATAATAATAATAATTTAATTATAATTTTTTGTTTTCAAAAATAAAAATTTTTTTTTCTGAAGAAGCTTTAAAAAGGAAAGCGAAATATCGAAAAGAAAAAAATATATAAAAAAGATCGTTAAAAAGAAAAAACGATATTTATTAAATTATTATTTTCAGTTTTATTCAACCTTTTTTTTTATTTCTATTAAATCTTAATCTTAATCTTTTAAACGGTCCTTTAAATTATAACGATTTATTTTATTCTCGATATTTCGCTTTCCTGTGGAAAGCTTCTTCAGGAAATTATTTTTTATATTTTTGTTTTCCTGTGGAAAGCTTCTTCAGGAAATTATTTTTTATATTTTTGTTTTTGAAAAATATAAAAAATAATTTTCTGAAGAAGCTTTCCACAGGAAAGCGAAATATCGAGAAAAAAATAAATCGTTATAATTTAAGAGACCGTTTAAAAAAGTCACAAATCTGTGAAATTTTCCTGGCATATGTACACCAGCCGAGGTTCCGATAGTTGTCGCATCCGTAAAATTTTTGCACCTTTTTCCTGTTTCTAAACCCACAAATAAAGATCTCAGCGGAGAAGTTCAATTAAAGAAAAACTCAAATTCAAAAAATTTAACTGTGCATGGGGTTTTAAAAAATTAGACAGCAAATCGATCCAGTGCATTGAGCTGGATACAATTAATCGAAAAAGATTTTTTTTGTTGTTACCCTTCTCAAACGTAGAAGTTATTTTCCTTATTGCCAGCATGACATTTCTTTTTATTTATTTTCTTTGGCATTTTATTTTTCATGTCTTCTACTACACACCCTGTAACGTTGGCTTAACTTCGTCTCATGTATTTTTGTTTGTTAAACATGAGTTTAAATAGACTCAAGGTAATACTTAAGCTGTTCGATATTGGTTATAGCACACATGTGGCTCTAATCAGTGTATCAGTAATAACAGTCAGACCTGGTTGTTATGCTGTTATTTTCCTGACTAACTAATGCTTTCTCATATGTTAATCTAATATCAACGATAATTCAGCAAGTTATATACCACAGCCACACAACAATTATTTCTTCTTTCAATCGAGGGTACAGCAGATTAAAATTGCTGCTTTAATTTATTTGTTGACCATAGAAACTACTTATTCAAGACGGCTGTTTCTTCCTATTTGAAAATTGTTGGGGTTTGAACTTACATTCTGTTTTAAAACTCTTATTATCTAAAATATGCGAGATAATGTTTTCAACAATGTTTTTTAAAAGTATCATGTAAAGTGCTCTTCAAGTCGTTTTTATTGTTCATAAAATGTTATTATTTAGCTTTTTGTGCGGTTGGACTTTTGTTTAGTTTTATTATTGTCCTGTTATTCGAGTATTAACATCTTTTTTGTCTTGCGTTTGTTTTTCTGTTTCAAAATAGCAATATAGACAACATGACGTTATTCACCCATAAACACATTAAAATAACAAGACTAATGCTTTTATTTTATTTCATTTCTAAGCAGATTTTTATTGGTCTTTGTCGACAATCGTAAAAATTTTGGAATTAACTTTATAAACTAAAAAAATATTACAAGAAATAAATATGAAAAAAACAAGAAAGACATGATGTACAAGATTCTTAGCATTGTGTTTAAAGCACGTTCAAACTTGTTTTTGCCGCTATCACGAGGAAGGAAAGTAGAATTAGAGGCGGCACACTAATTTAAGTCGAAGGAAAAACGCTACACTAATTTAAGGGGATCCATAAACTTGTTTGATTCAGGAGTCCCCCAAGCTGAGCTGTTACTTGGGTATTTAAAGGTAGTTTAGTTTCCTTAAATCTAACCAGTCCCGCACAGTCTCTTGCTGGGCGATCACACTTCAAGTGTACATATGTTTATATATTTGAAGAAGTTTAAATTTTCGAAACACGTAAATTCGAAAGCCCTAGCTAGATTCCAAATACTTCAAGTTCTGCCATAGTATGAACAAATCGCGGCATCCAAAGCACAAAACATCATCTTAGATGATTTGGTATTTTGTTTGAAGTTGGATTTTATTTTTAGTATCGCTTAAGATTCACTTTTTATTGCAAGTCGTAATTACTTGCCAAGGGCAAGTACTAACTAATGGTAAAAAACAATAGGAAATTGCTTTGTGTGTTACTGTTAATGCTGTTGCAACTTTTTCTTGTCTTTGGCACGGATCTTCATTGATTGATGTCTCTTATTCGTGATATTCAAAATCTTGTATTTTTCTGCACTTTCTTTCTTTTTTTATATGAAAACATACTCTTAAAGCATCAAAACTAATCTTTAAAATTGTTTCCAGGGAACCCAAGAAGCGCTTTTCATCTCGTTTGTAATAGCAAGAAATCTTTTCACAACGGTTAATAGTTATTCTGAGGCCGTGGCAATGAAGCCTTTCTCTTATTTGCCTAACAATCTTGATGCAATAGACTACCTTGACAAGAATGTCTTAACGTCTAAACTGCTCGCGAACTATATCCAGCAGAGAGTCAGTGTCTACAGTCAATCTGCAGTCAATGATCGAACAAGTTCGATTAAATAATATTAGATTTTAGTTTTAATAAATATCTCTTATTCCTTTTTACGGTCTTTTTTAATTAAATTAAGAATATATATATATTTTTTTTTTCGATATTTCGCTTTCCATAGGAACACCGTAAAAAAGAATAAGATATATTTTTTAAAGTTAAAAAAAGGTCGATTAAAAAACTACAAAAATTAGATTTTAGTTAAATTAAATTTGGTTGCTTCGTTTCTGGTCTCCAGAGAAGAGCAGTTGTCTTGAGATGAAAATATTTAGTTTCCGTAAAGAGGATGGCTGGTGTCTTGAAGGGTGTGGCAATTAAAGTTTTTTTTGGAATAAAACTTTTTCCAGAAAAGAATCTTTGACCACAGGCTCTGGTTGACACTATGAGAAAAAGTTATTGCAAACTTTCGAGCAAAAAAAGTCTTAATTCAATATGACAAATTTATGCATAATTACTAAATAAAGCCGTTGAACTGTTCTTTAACAAAAAACTTTTTTTAACAAGAAAACTTTATTAAAGAAAAAAAAATATTAAAAATACTAATTAGAATTAATCGGGCTATAGCTGCAATCGCTTAACAATTAAAAGTCCTTAAATAAAAAATTAAAAACGCCATTTTATATGTACCAAGATGCATTTCCTACATTAACTAAATTGCATACCTTAAGGCTTAATTTTACCTTAATTTCTAAATAGTCTTTTGAATTTAAGTCGTTAACTTTAATATTTAATTTTTATTTAGTTTTTGCGTTGAAATATTATTATAATAAAAAATGACAAAATGAGCGGAAAATCGCAAATGACACCAACAAAATCAATGACTAAAAGATTTTAACATTTTATGATTTTCTATTCGTTATGTTTGCTTTTTTTTTGTTGGTATTGTTGAAAAATCATAAAAAAAATGTTGAATATGTATTCAAGTAAATGATAAAAAAATCATTTTTCCATGCATGGATTTGAATGTGCAATGAAATGGAAATACATACGAACAAACAAACAAACAAACAAACGAAATGTAACTCAATAAGTAGTAATGTTCATGTACAAAAATGAAAAATGTTTAAAAAGCTAACCAAATCAAAGGGAATGCAAGTATTTATTCTGTTTTATACGAGGAATATTCAATAAGTCTTTATAAATAAATCTGAAAAGTGCAAGTTGTATTTTCAACACGAAATATTCTGTGCGTGTTCCAACATTTATGTATATTTGAAAGTTAACTTTTTACGTTTTTACGTTTTAAAAGGCAACAACAAAAAAAAAACTATTTGTTAAAACAGATGTTTCTGGCGACACCCTTTAGTTTTAATTTTTATTTTTTATATTTCATATTAATGCAGTCTCCACCCACCCAGCTGTATGTTAATTTCAAAGCTATGCCTATATGTGTGATCTCCGGATTTGTGTGGGTCACCCTTTACGTTTTAGTTTTATGCTTACCTATTTGTCGTCATAGAAGATACAGTTTTGCATAATCTGGCTTAAGAGGCAAGGCCATGTACGTGAAAATAAATAGTTTGTGGGTCACCCTTTTGATTTAAACTCCAGTTGCTGTGGCGACGGACCATAAGAATATACCTTTGGAGAAACCAAATTTATCTGGGCTACAAAAAACGATGCCTGAAAATGTCAGACGGATAGACATTGAAAGAACATTTAAACATTTTGGAGGGTTTCCATAATAATGCGCTATTAGCGCTTTAAATTTTTAAGTCTCTGTATACGAATTTAGATATTGAATTCCCCTCGTACATACATAGCGCCTTCTTTCTTATTTTTTATTATTTCATTTATTTTTAAATAAATAACAAGACACATTTTTGTAATAACTTAAATTATAAAAAGCATTTCACATCTTTTATAAAGTTGTTGCTGGTGTTGTGTTGTGTTGTGCTAGCTGCCACAACTCTTAATTTTGCTTAAATGGCAAATTGGTGTTAGTTTTCATAAAAGTATGTTTATGCTGAAAACTTGTGTGCTTTTTAACAAGAAAGAAAAAAAAAAAAGAAAAACTACAAAATTATATATTTCGCCAAAGAAAAATAATAAATTTAATGTTGCAGATAAACAGCGTCTGCCATGCGAACAAAATGAATGAACAACAAAACGACTTTAGTTTGCAACTATTGAGCTTCAGTTTTTATTTTATTCTAATTTTGCTTGCAACATAATTTTTCTTATATTTTATTTTTTTTTTTTTTTTAGCTTTGAAGATAAAGTCTGTTAAATTATTTGAATTTTGTTAGAAAACAGTCATCATACGTATTTTGAGTTAAATGTAAAGTTTTCTTTAAGTTTCGAAAATAGTTTTTATATTGCAAACAAAATACAAGGTGACCCTTTATGAAAATTATTTATTTCTTAAGAGAAGTAGATTCCAAATAATACGCACAATTACATGTTGTACCTTTTGGGAGTGGCTTAGAGTTGAAGTTAAGGAAATTGATATAAAGAAATTTTCGGTTTTTACAAGCCTGCAATTGGAGGCAATGATTTTTTTTAGAAACTTTTTTAGAAACTTTTTTTTAGAAGGTTGTTGAATGCCTTCAGATTTTATTATTTATTTTACTTTCACGACGACTTAATGCTGTTAAAGAAGTTCGGCCAACTGCTGGTATATGAATAGAATATCAATATAATCACGTGATTGCGGTGCAACCTTGAGCACCCTCAATTGATACTGTAATGAAGTATAAAATTATTTGGACATTCATTGAAAATGATTTAAATGTTGCTTCGAGTGGTCAGCCTACATACTGGCCTACTGACAGACAAAAAATTCCGGATGTAATAGATTTTGCTGTCACAAAAAATATTTCAAGAAATTTAGTCCCAGTAGAGTCTTCGGATTATTCTCCAGCCATTGTAACTATTTGCAGCCCGATTAGAAGACATTTGTTTTTTCCTGATACAAATATGATCAGTCGCATCAACTTGTTGAGTTTTAAAAAATATCTCAGCAGCCATTGTTCGGAGAATATTTTGCTAGAAACACAGGAGGACGTGGAGTATAGCCTTGCAACTTTTAGTGAAAATATTAAACAAGCAGCACAGCTTGCAACAACTAAAAATCCGCAGACTACTTTAGGTCACATCTATTCTTCAGACATTGAACGAATGCACAAAGCGGCTTAGAGACTTACTAGCATCTGAAAAAACTGCATCTTTTGAGAAATATTTGCAGGTCCTCGATGCTACACCTAACTCCAATTATTCTTTATGGCATGCTACAAAAAACCTTAAAAGACACGTTGAGTACAAGCCACCTCTACGTAATATCAGTGGAGATTGGGCAAGAAGGGACGCTGAAAAAGGCGACTTATTTGCCGATTACTTGAAAGTTGTTTTCACCCCACACATATGTACTGATGATGTTAATTTGCCGAGCGTAGTTGGATTACCCCCTCGATCCTTAAAGTTTAGGTTGCGTGAGGTACAAAAGTTAATCTCTGAAGTAAATCCGAAAAAAGCTCCTGGTATGGACGGCATAAGTACCAAAATGTTGAAGGAGCTCCCCAGTATTGCAGTCAGAATAATGCTATTAATTTTTAATGCCATTTTACGGCTTGAATACTATCCTGGCCACTGGAAGATTTCTAAAGTTAAAATGATTCCTAAACCGGGTAAAGACCTAACCAAAACCGAGTCATATAGGTCTATAAGTCTATTACCAACTATTTCAAAGGTCTTTGAAAAGTTGCTTATGGATAAATTGTCTCCAATGCTAAGGGATAGTGGGTGTATCCCAAACCTTCAATTTGGTTTTAGAAGTAGACATAGCACAATTGAACAAACCTATAGATTAGTTCAGGTGATAAGAAGGACTTTTGAAGAGAAGAAGTATTGTTCAGCTATTTTTATTGATGTTTCTCAGGCTTTTGACAAAGTTTGGCATGAAGGTCTATTTCTGAAACTGACCGCTCACTTGCCTTGTAATATAAGCAACCCATTAAAAAGCTACATAATTGGACGGAGATTTTCTATTGTTGAAGGAGACTTCGTTAGTGTATCTAAACCAATTTTCTCCGGCGTACCACAAGGTAGCATTCTTGGACCAGTTTTATATTTGATATATACCTGCGATATGCCTGTAAGTGAAACTGTCCACACTTGTACGTTTGCTGATGATACATACAGCGTGTCTAAGTTCGCATGAAAACTCCCATCAAGCATCCATAAATCTTCAGCAACATATAACTCAGTTAGAGTTGTGGTTAAAATTATGGAGAATTAAAGTGAACATTCAAAAGTGCATTCATGTGACCTTCACCCTGCGAAGAGATAATTGTTCACCCGTTCGAATCAATAATCACATTTTTCCTCACCATACTTATGTGAGATATCTTGGTATACATCTTGATTGTCGCCTTACATGGAAACATCATATTGAATTAAAGCTAACACAAATGAAACTTAAGATAACACAATTACATTGGCTCATTGGCAGGAACTCGAAACTTAGCCTTCTAATTTACAAGTGTATTTTGAAACCGATATGGTCTTACGGAATCCAACTTAGGGGCACTGCCTCAGCTTCAAACGTGGATAGAATCCAACGTATGCAGAATAAAATTTTACGGTTGATAACTTCCGCCCCAGGGTACATAAGAAATTCAAACATACATTGTGATTTAGACATACCGCTGGTGACTACAGAAATCATCAAATACGCAGGCAAATACTTGATGAAGCTTGAAGACCATCCTAACCCCCTTGCTCGCAATATCTTGGATTATAGTGGACATAGCCGATTAAAAAAGAGGGATACCGCAGCTTTAATCCTCAATGCTACAGACGATACATCTTAGAAATATTTGCTTTGTTTTTTTTTATGACAATTTTCTTTTTTACCCAAAAGGTTAGGTCTGACATGGTCAGGACTAATGTAACTTTTTTTAGAATTTAAAATTTTAATACTTATTGTTAGTTCTTTTCGTGAAGATACAATAAATAATTATTGAGAGTTAAAAAAAAAAATCATTGAAAAAATTTGCAATCGCTGCCATTTCTTTGAAGAGAATAATTAATAATAGCTTCAGAAAAGTCATATTGTTACCAAATGCCAAGTAGCATAAAAATAAAAAAATGATTGATGTATTCGATCGGAGCTCTTTACATAGTTGCAATCTTGTTTCAGAAATATATTTTATGGTTATATTTTGCCGCAGGTTTGGATAGTGACACACAACCGCTTTGTCAATATGAATTTGCGAATAAACGAGGACTAGTTTTTTCTGATATAGTGATTCGCTCTTCATTTTTCAATGATTCGTCCCAGGTTCGCGCAATGTTGAACCAGTTTTCATTAATATAAAAATAAGCCGAATAGACCGGTCACATCCGCTGTTAAATGTTTGAATATAAATCTGAAATATGGTGCATTTTCATGGTGGCTAACTCATTTTCAATATACTTTTGAGATACCCTGTTTTATGTTAGAGTTATTTCCAACTGCATTGTAGCAGCTTATTACAATGGAAAAAGTAATGCAATCATAATGGGTTAAATCATTCATTGTAATACCGGCAGCTCCTAAATGTATGCACTTGAAAAAATTCAAATTTGTATTAAAAAAATATGCAAGGTTTTTTTGAAACCAAAACATAATATTTACACGTTCTAGTATGAGATTTTCTACCTTTATGTGCCTGTATTTGGCGTTGAGATCATGAGTTAAATAACAAGTTAAGTCAAAAGTTGGACGAAAAGTCTGTCAAATGTTTAAAAGAATCATTGTAGACTTTAAAGTGGCTATATTGTACTTACATGAATTAAGAAAATATTATGCACAGTTCCACATTTATTTTTGTTCGTACTTTTGCAAAAAAAATAATTTCGTTCTAAATAAATGAAATTTGTTATCATCAAATATAATCATATTTTGTAAACTTAATGCTATCCTTATACAAATTTATAATTTTTTGTTAATAGTTTTAAGAAAATTACGAAAGAAAAATTGCACATACATATATCGCTGTATGTATAATTTGGGCCTAAAGTACGAAAAAATGCAACTGTTTGCATCATTGAATTTAACAATAAAAAATTAAATTTTATTGCATATTGTGTGTTAAAAAATTGGAAAAGAAAATAAAATGCTTAAAGGCACTCGTTCCTTGAATTGCCGTTATAATAAAAAGCGTCTCGTTTTCATATAAACTATTTTTTGTCAGTACATTTTCTATTAAATTCAGATAAAATAGTTTTTGCCCTCCATTAAAATGTATCTATAACACAATGCAAAATCAGCTGTTTCCGTACGGAATGTGCGATCAGTTTCGTACTTTGGTTAAGCAAATGACATTTGACGAAAAGTTGTGTTAAGTACATTATAGTTTGCCACAAATGATTATTAGGTATTTGCACAGTTGTTTAAGTTGGCTTAAGCCTGCATATGCATATTATAGTTGGGCCTTTAACGATAAAGTTCACAATATACCGAGCCTTTGCTGTAAGAGTGGTATATCTCAAAAAATTCGCATAGACCTTAATGCGTTTAAATTTTAAAGGTTTTCCACTCCTTAACGACCATTAAGATATTTATATCTTTAGAATACACAAGTTTGTAGATAGAGTCACGGTTAATTTTTGAAACAGAGCTTTATAAATGAAGATCATTCCTGCAAGCTTAGTTTAGTTTAGTTTTAAAATTGTGAGTTGTTACCCCCTTGCAGCAAGCTAGTTGCGCAGCCTTGCTTGCGAAATAGTCTGAATGGTTAGAGATTATTTATATGGCGGTATACTAAACGAACTTGTGTTGCACTTAACAATTATTTTTTCTAAATAAATGATATTGTACTTTGAAATTAATTTGAGAGAAAATATCCAAAGTAGCGAAGTACTCACTCACTGTTCATACATGTATGAATATGTACATGTCATTTTTTAGCCATTTCTTCTCATACAAATTATTTTGTGTTTTCTCATTTGTGAATGCGACGATTTATTTTTTTCTTTCTATTCATAAGTGATAAAATGAGAAACACACAAGTGTTCATTTTTGAATATTTACAATTTTGATCATTTTTCAGAAATGAAAAGGTCGTAAAAATATATGCGGTAAGCATTCGCGTACATAAACGCACATATTTGATAATGCGCAATTGTCGGCGTATGCAGAAAAAAAAATGTTTACTTTTATTTCTTTTAGAATATATTGCAAAATTGTATTTTGAGTTAATATGTACCCATGTGTTTTTACTACATTTTACGGTAATCTGCGATCGAAGGTAGAAAATTTTTTCACGTTCATTTATGAGAAATTTTATAAAATTTCAACGTTCATAAAGGAACATGTACATTTATGAAAAATAACATTAATGAGAAGTAGCTAATTTATCATTCATCACATATGAATAAGACTAATAATTCTTGTTGTTCGCATTCATGTATGAATATAAGCAGAACATTTTTTGTTGTTCGTTTATGAGTGTGAAAAATAAATATAAAATTTTAGATTTCTCATTTATGAAAAATATCATGAATGTTGATTTTTGAATGTTCACAAATGAAAAATTCTGAACCCTGAAAATATCACTTTTAGAAAAAGTGTGCACGTATGGAATTTTTTCTAAAACAACAGGGTGTTTTTTAAGCGTAATATAATTTAAAAAAGAAAAAAATAGTTGAAAAGTAAATTTTTTTCATGCGAAAGAGTAATTAGTGGCAATAAAATATGAAAATAATTTCGGCCATAGGGCTACCGCTCTATCTTGACACAGCGGATCCTCGATGTCGAATAATTTGCCTATTTTTTGAATATACCTTCCTATGTTACGTAACTCACGATAGCACCAACAGTTTTAGACTCGTAAGGCATTAATATAATCCAATGACTTCACGGAAATACAAAAGAGGTGTCAAATCCTACGAAGTTGGAGGCAACCCGACCGGACTGTTTCTCGAAATCGATTTAAAAAAAAAGAAATTGCTGATCATTGTGGGGTAACGATCTCAAAAAATCGTAATGGGAAGCATTGTCTTAAGGTCTAATTACGCCACCAGAGTAAAAACCGCACAAATGACTGCATCTTTTCTGAACGCAATAGTGTATAAATGGTCTGGTATCGATTGATTTTACTCCAAATCGTAAGTGCACTATGACAGATCGTTTGGTAGTTATCCGTTTCATTAAATCTATCGTGCTCAAAAAAATACCTGTCGAAATCTCTATTATATCAAAGTATCTCTTTATATACAGAAGTGGAAGCTCTTGGTCACTTTTGTTGGAGTTAAATTGAAGAAAAAAAAGCAGCACTTTTTTTTTGCAGTTTTATATAAAAATAATACAACGATTTACTTACGTCAAATATGTACAAAATGCTTGTTGAGTGGTTACGTTTGACTATCCTTATATTGAAGTAAAAATATCATTGTAAACAAAACAAGTTTTTCCCGCAAAACAGCCTTATTGACGCGCCACTCATCTTATCGAAAAATATTTTATTAAACAATTCCTGCGACACCAGGGATCAACTGTTATCATTTCATAACACCATGTTGCACCCCCCGGGGGCACATTTATGGTCTTTATAGTACGTAACAGCTATCTAGATCTGTGCAACTGGGGGAAAAAGGGAACCCAGTCCCCTGAAGACAGGCAGGGAGTCAACTGAAAGCTCTACTTTTCTCTTTAGACATTTAATAGTTCTCTGGCTGATCATTGAGGTTGGCCCCTATATGCGAGTAACGTGGTGGTTGTGGTTTCGCGGCCCCATATCAGGTTTGTTGTTTAATATGGTGGCCAGGATCATCTCACTGTTAATGACACCCTAAGTGAACGATCCAGTCCAGTGAGCATGCTAGACATGTGTTCTGGACAGGAGTTGGAAAGTCTCCAACTCTTTAGCAAGGTGTGATGATTTGCAGCCCTGCTCTGGAATCATTAAAGTTGCAACTAGAAGGTTTCTGTTGCATAGAATTATAGCTTCGGCTTTCTAGGACGAGCGTAACGTTCCAAATCATGCAGATGTTAGATCCACCATCTGATAAAGGCTACATAGCGAGGTGCGGATGTAAATCGAATCGCACACACACCATGTTGCTTTGAGGATCGATTTACGCAATAGGACTAGTTTGCAATCTAAACTAATGATAGAATAGAATTTAAAAAGGAATAAATTTATTAAAAGGCTTTTGTAATTTGTTGTTCAAAAAAAGTTCCGATTTCTTTCTTCAAGTGTGATTTGAATTGCCATTAAAAAATTATAGTTTAAAACTCAGCATCCTGCTGTTGCAAAAATATTTTAAAATTATATTCACTTGAATTCGTATTTGCATTTTTTTTAGCAAAAGAAAAACCCAAATAACAGAAATATCATGGAATGTAATAACATTTTGAACACAAAAACTTTAAATGTGACAATAATAAAAAAAAAAACAAACAAAAACAAAATGTAAAATAAGTGGACTTTGCTAGAAACAGGAAATGAAAAAATCAACTCAAATACAAAACCAAATGCATTTCCGTTTTAGTAAACTTTTATATTTGTTACTACAAAAGAAAAAAAAAACAAAAAACAAAAAAGATTACAAACTCCCCTAAATTAAAATGTTACTTTTTATATCGAAATAAAAAAATCTGATATATTTACTCAAAATATTATAACGAGAACCGAACATCCACTCACACTTGGAAAAGAATGGAAACAATTTTGAGATTTGCCCTTAAATTTATTTGTGGGTGTTTAGTGTTTGATAGTTTCGCGTTCATTGTCATGGCATTTTGATGTTGTTCAACTTTCAACTTAAAAAAAAATTTTTTATTTGTATTGTGTTCGTGTATATTTGTATGTTGTTGCTACCAGCCCCATCATGGTCATAGAAAGTTGTGTTGTGTTGTATGTTATATGCCGTTGTTGTTGTTGGCTGGTGTTTGTTACAGGATGTTACTTTAAACAACTTAACAAATGTTTAAAGTTTCTCTTGCTTCGTATTGATTTAAAAGTTTTTAAAAACTTTTCATATCGTTCGTTAAATGATGCATTTTATTATTTGTTACTACAACCACAGTTTGTTGCGTGTTTTAAGTTGGCAATAAAAGAACAACGTGGTGATTTTACTTGCAGTTTTTTTTTTATATATTTTTACCAATAACTTTTTAAATGCAAAATTCTTTTGCATTGACTGTCACAAGAAACAAAAACTAAAAAAAAAAAAAATAAAAAAATACAAAATAAATAAACAAAAAACCAAATAAACATTTACTTAAAAAAAAAAAGAACTACAGAACTTAACAATATGACAAAAGAAAAAAGTATCGTTACGTGAGATACTTTAAAAGTCATTACGTGTTGACTTTTTTATTCTGCAAATGGTGCGTAGGAATGAAATTGTTTTAAATTAATTTAATCCAATTTTCTTTAATATCAGTCTCTGTTTATTTAAAACCTCTTATTTTATTTTTAAAAGCATTTTCGCAAAATTAAATTTGTCTTTCAATTACACAGCGCTTAATAAATAGCATCGGCAATTTCTTCTGTTGATGCTTATTTTAAGAATAGATTTACAGCGTGACCTAGTGTGACTTACGCCCAATATAGTTTTGAATACTGAAAAGGGAGGGCTGATATGAAAAAAATCGTAATCCACATAAGAAAGTTACTTGGGCTCGAACACATGCCACCACCAAATTGAGAACGTTTGTTGGAATACTTCCAATAGGTGGATATAATTACCATACAGGTATTCGAAATATGTTTCTTTAATGATGAAGCTTTGCAGCAGCATGCGTAAAACCGATTTATGACAATTTTGGAAGCGACGACTGCGCTACGAGTCGCTTGTACAAATAGCAATAATAAGCAATTTTCATCCTGATCAAAATTTGTCATATGATGAAAACATTTTGGAAAACATAGCTATAAACAATTTATCAAGGGAAAACCCTTATGTTTTGGCTACAAGGTTTGGTCTTTATGTACCTCGTCAGGTTACCTAATAAATTTTGAAATATATCAAGGAAAAAATCCACACTCAGTGACTGATTGTCAGAGCAAATATTGTAAATGTGCAGAACTATTTATAAGGATCATAGATGATTTTTCGAATGATGTTCGGCAGTTTCAATTTTAATTTTTCTTCGATAGTATTCAAGAGTTTCCAACTTTTTTTACATTTACAATTGCATGACTATAACGGAACTGGTGTCCGCTTTTACCAAAGAAAAAACATCTCAAGAAAGAAAAAGCACGAATTTTGTGTAGCTGCTACTGAAGAAAGACGTGACATACATGTTACAACATGCGGATCGATAATAGCGTTGTAAAGGTTACTTCCTTCATATTTGGCAAGTTGCCTATGTCTAATGTCTCCCGCTCTGCCGAGAGAAAAGAATGAAAGTAAACGTTCCACGTCCTTCCTCAATAACCGACAACAACAAACACATGTGCGATATAGATCGAATGGATTAAAATGTTTCCCTTTACAGAATTGCATAGGAGGGCTGCTATTTATATTTCTGGCCTGGTAACACTGACTGTTGCTAGGCACCAGCTGACGTTTCCAGTGCAACTTTCACATTGTTAAACATAATCTCAACCAAAATATTTTGTCATTTTATTGTTGTTAGTGTTAGTGATAGCAGGTTGAAAAAGTGATCTTAGGAGAAAATGGAATTAACTCGTGAACATTTTCGTGCAATAATTTTTCATAACTTTCGACGTGGCCTGACACGACAACAGTGCACAGATGATTTTAATTCCTTATATGGTAATGAAGCAACTTCTTACAGCACCATTAAAAACTAGTATAACGAATTCAATCGTGGCCGACAATCACTCCAGGAAGAATCCCGTGAAGGTCGTCCAACAACGATTGTTGTGCCAGAAAACATCGCGGCTGTGCATGAGCTGATAAAGCATGATCGTCATGTAACATATCGCGACATTGAGGCATCTGTAGGGATTAGTATGAAAAGCATGAATAAGATCTTGCGTGAACATTTGCATGTGAAAAAGGTTTGTTCACGTTGAATACCGCATAACCTGACAAACGCACAAAAGGATGCTCATGTTGATTGGTGCAAGAAAATGTTGCAGAAATTCGCTCAAGGTGCATCAAAAGCAGTTTATAATATCTGCACAGGTGACGAATCATAGATATACTCATATGACCCTGAAACAAAACAGCAACCCACCGTATGGGTCTTTCACGACGAGCGAAATCCCACCAAAGTTGTTCGTGGAAGAAACACATCAAAGCAAATGGTTGCCTGTTTCTTCGGCATTACCGATCATGTGGCGACTGTGTCATTAGAGCAACGTAAGACGGTTAATTCGGCATGGTACACCACTATTTGTTTGCCAGAAGTCTTTGACAAACTTCGGGAAAAGTCAAAGAAAAGACGCATCATTCTGCATCACGGCAATGCGAGCTGTCACCGATCGGCTGAAACAATGGAATGGAATCATTGAATTGATAGGTCATCCGCCGAACAATCCTGACTTGGCACCTAACGACTTCTTTTTGTTTCCGAACATCAAGAAAAAACTACGTGGACAACGGTTTCCTACACCTGAAGAAGCAGTTTCTGCATTCAAAACCCATGGTTTAGAAGTACCCAAATCGGAGTGGAAAAAGTACTTTGAAAATTGGTTCTAACGCATGCAAAAGTGTATAAATCTTCATGGAGAATATTTTGAAAAACAATAAAATAGATTTTGTCCTTAAATGCTTGTGTTTTCATCCTTAGGCCACGAATATAAATAGCAGCCCTCGTACAAAGTGAAAAAATGGTGGCAATTAATTTTTATTTGGTTAATTGATGTTTGCGTTCAGAATGCTTAGCAGCTATTGCGAAAAGAACATTATAAACTGTTGCCAGCTGGAATTCAGAAGATAAATTGATATTTTTTTGTTTATTGTAAAAACTTTGGTGAAAAAGCACAACGTCCAGGTCCTTCTGTTAACCGAAAAAGAAGTATGAAGAAGAATACTCTGGAAATTTCTAACCAACTGTGTTAGCTGTGAATTATGTCTCTAATCTCTTTCAAATCAATTTAGAATCATTCATCTAGATACTTTGAGTGATGTTTGGTAATAGATGCAGTGAATCAGTAAGAAGAACTCCACTTGCATCTCTGAAAGTTAGTTTGTTCCACAAAAGGGCTCTTTGCAGCAACCATTCGAATTTATCCACACTGGGCTGCTTGTGTTCAGGTGTTTGTTACTTTGTGTTTTTGATAGTCAAGAGTTTTTCCTTATATGGTTAAATTGAAGCATATTCCACAAATTGTTCACTTCCCGATTCGGTTAGCTAGTTAATTGGAGATGTTGTATACCTCCATTGACCAATACGAAAGGAATTCTGGCAAATTAGCTTACCCATCTATCATTAATCTTTTTTTTTAATTTATATTATTAATTTATATATATAACTGTCTATCCATTTCGTGATACAGTTTATTGGAGGCTGATGTATGGCTATTTCTACTAAAGGTTTCATTTTTCTGGAAATATAGAGATGTAGGTTTTTTTCTTTTTTTTAAGAGAAGTGGCACTTCAGGCAACAATGCCTATTTAGTCAAACACCGTGCTACATTCTTTAGGAAAGGGATAGAGAATAGATGAAACAGGTAGTGAAAGTAGAAGGATAGTCGGAAATTAACTGCCGTATATAAGACAGCACAGCGACCAGTGACTATGCCTTCATCGCTGAGCAGCCCCACCGACAATCAATTTTATTTTTGTAGTGAATAAAAAAAACAAGGTCTTCGTTGGGAATCGAACCCACAACCCCAATATTTACAAGCTAGTATACTACCTACTAGCCTACAAGGGGCACCTAAATCTACTTTTTTTTCAACAGTAACTCTTAGGAATTCTGAAACAGAGAACAACTTGTCGCGACCAAATCTACCTTAAAAACTCAAAGTATCAAATCTAGGAAACTCTTTTGTTGGATTGCCATTTGAGCTAAATCATGTGTTGCAAGAAGTATTCATTTCTTCCCAATGTACGTTAAACATTTTCTCTTCGGGGATCCATAACTGTATAGACTTTTACAATTTTTTCATGTCATGTAAGACAGAAAACACTAACTCCAACTTCTAAGATATTTAGATGATGTTGATGAGATGATCTTTTTTTCTAAATAAATAATGGAATATATGACTTCTGAAGTAGAATAAATGTTTTCTCTTTCTATTTATATTTTTTGGGGCCATAAGGACAATTTTTTGTATAACATCCTTTTTTGTTCTGTTGTGTTCTTTTCATTATCTCATAATGCTTCTCTACATTAGTGCTATATCATATGCTTCATAAATTTTTACAAATGTCATGCTTTATATATTTTTAGCTGGTTACTACAGAGTCGTCCTTGGCAAGCATTTTTTGAGTAGGAAATACAGATGTAAAACAGAAGCCTCTTTTTCTCCGTAAAGTTTTGAACATTTTCTTAGACAAAACATTTTTGCTTTCCAAAATAGGCAATTTTTCCTATCTTCGGCTTTAACGGGTAAATGTAGGTGTAAGTAACATTTATGTTTTTTATACTCAGAAATTTTTATATTTTACCTTTCGAAACTCTATAAAAATACCAAATTTTCACTTAAATTTATCCATTATGCGAAATAATTCTTTTTTTTGTTCTTGTCCATTTTTGTAATGAAAACGTGTCCTATAATAAAGTCACGTTGAATTGTAGCAAATGTTGTTATTCGCTATTATATCCTAAATGTATGACGTACGTATACTCTTAATACGACTATACGTTTGTGTGATACATTTACACTTGTTTAATATTGCAGCATAAGTGTATAAGTAAATATGAATAAGTAAATGAAAATATGCACTAGGTGTGTTCGTGTGTATGTGCTTGAATACATTTGTCACTTAATATGCTGCTTAAACACATTCTTAACAAATGTTTTAACTGCATTTCATTTTCATTATTCCTTTATTTTTTTTTTTTGCACAACATGACAAGAATAGCATAAACATAAACTGAAATTCTTCTTATCATTATACTGCTGGAAATAAAAGCACAAAGCAATTGAACAATTGCTTAAGGAAAGTATGTAGAAAAATGAATGAAAGTGGAAATAAAATAAAACAAAAAAAAATGTACTTAACAATTGTTGCTGATGCAGTTAAAGTTATTGAGCAGCAGTCGTAGTAACTGGTAGTTACAATATTATCAGTTACGTGTTGTATTCAGTTAAAGAAATGGTTGTTTGTAGTTGTAGTAGTTCCTTTACACCAGCAGAGTATTATTAGAAATGATAGTAATAGTTAATCATAAAATTAAATAACTTTAGTAAATGAACACATGCAAACACACACACACACACACACACATATATATATATATATATATATATATACACGCACATAAATACAAACGCCCTTTACAAACATCAATGCCATTTTTAAGTCTTTATTTTTAAGCCAATAAAATTTTATTTCCCTTTTGGGTGCTACTGTATTGTGTTCTTTTCTAATCTCAAAATTGAACTTTAACTAAAGATTTGTTTGTTGCCTTATCGAAAATTTGTTGTATTAACATTGGGAACTATAATTGAGAATACAGGTAAAAGTTGCAGAAAATAAAAACCAGAAAGAGTTGCTTCTATATAACATGGTGAGAAAATTTTTCTAAACTCTGATGAGGCCACAGATAATGATTAAAAATGTTTATAATTACCAGAGCAGTTAATGTGTCTTCACAGAAACATAGAAACATAGAAAAAGGCATATTTTAAAATTATTTGTCGAAATATTCGCCTTTCAGCTGCATTGAATACGAAGAAATTCAATGAGAAGCAAATTTGTCAGATTTATGCACTATTTCGAAAATTTTTGATATTTTTTGTAAATTTTTTCTTTTATAAATTTTGCAAAGCTACGAAAATTATGGTTGTGACAACCATTAATGTAAGATCAAGGTATTATGAATGAATAACATGGTTGTAGCCAAACATATTCTCTTATCACACACAATATTGTTTTTATTACTAGAATCATATTGTTGTCTTACCTGGTAATAACATTTATAAATAAAATCAAATTTATGTTTAAATTACAAAAATGGGATTTATTATGGTAAAAAATTAATATACGTTTTTTGCGATGTTTTTGCTTACCGTTTTATTGGCTTTTAATAATTTTTATTTACATACAATTTTCAATTGATTATTATCATTTTTCAGATGCCGAGATGGCATCTGAAAAATTTATTATTTATACATTTCCATGTTTCCTGAAAAGATGAGCTTAAAACAAAACTATAAAATGATAGAAAAGCATTCAGGCCGAAAGTCATGCTTATTTAGATTCGGACATACTTTTTTTATTTATGGTTATAAATACTATATTATTTTCAGATACTTATAAAACTTTGGTTGTAGCACTGTGGTGCAAAAACTTGTATCGCGACTAAAATATAGTATAGAACAGTGATAGGCGAACTTTTTGGGTGGCGGGCCAATAAATTAAAAAAAATCTTGCGGCGGGCCATTAAATTAAAAAAACAACATAGAGGGTCATTCAATAACAAATTATGGGGTTGCTGTTCAATTAAAAGTTCGGTTTAAGCTATATATTTATTAGTTATATTACGTAATATTTTAAAACAACATAAAACTTTTTTATAAGGTGCGGTTTATTATGATTTTAAGATTTTCCAGATGTATGGGAAGCGTGGATCTGTTTCTGACTTGACATAATTTCCTCAAAATCTGGTTCCAGCTGGAAGGATGCGGCTTTTAATAAATTAAATAGACTCGCGTCTGACAATCAGTTTCTTATTGAATTTTTTCTGCAGTTCATTACTGAAAAGGCCTGTTCACATCAATATGAGGAAGCAAACAATGCCATAATTTTCTGCGCATGATTAATTAGCTTTGGAAATTCATCTTTTGTAAGGATTTATAGAAATTAAGTTTATCTGTATTTAAAAATAGCTGTTTTAAATTATTATTACATTGCAATTCTATAATTTCCAATTGTAGATCAGATGGAACATTCTCAGGATTAACATTAAAAGGCATTGAAAATATATCTAACCATGGTTGGATTTTTTTAATGTCAGCAAATCTGGACTCAAATTCTGAATACAGTTTTAATAAAGATTGTGAAAAGACTTTTAACTTCTCTTCACTCACAGGCCTCAAAGAATTAATTCTTGGAAAATGAGTCAAATCATTTTTTCCCAAACATTTAGAAAATATAAACAATTGAGTTTTTAAAGACCTCAAACTGCCCCAAGTTTCATCTATAAATTGATTTCTTCCCTGGAACTTCTTGTTCTTGTTCGAGTAAATCCGTGAAAAAAGCAAACTCGATGCACCAATTCTTATCCTCCAATATTTCCCACTCATCCCAAATTTCAGTTTTGGATTTTAGAAAAACTTTAATTTATTCGAGAAGACTCCAAACTCTCGAGAAGGCATGCCCACAACTCAGCCACCTGATCTTTGTGTAATAAAGTACATCTGAAAATTCTGCATCAACTTCCGACACAAAACTCTTGAAATTGTCGATGTAACAAACCACGGGCTCGAATGATATTAATTAATTTTAAAATAATATTAAGTACGTTGTTAATATCCAAGGCAGCCTTGCAAAGAACATCTTGGTGGATTTTACAATGTAAAAAAATTGTTTCGCTTTCAGGATTCTGACTTTTATAAACTCCTGCAAACCCCGAATTTTTCCCACCATGTTAGGTGCTTCATCAGTTGTTAAATTAATTAATTTGGAAATTGGGGCATTAAGAGATTCCATCCCCTCTCTAAATTCATCATAAATTATTTTTCCTGTCGTCTTTCTTTTCAAAGTTCTCAAACAAGCAAGTTCTTTGGTTATTACAAAGTTTTCATCGACTCCTCTGATAAAAGTTAGAAGTTGGGCTGTATCACTCCTGTCAACACTCTCGTCCATAGTGACTGAAAAATACTTAAACTTTTCAGGACGTCCATCGAGTTGATTGGTTAAATTAGAAGAAATCGCTTCAATTCTTTTTGTGAACGTTCTACGAGACAGCCCTATAGATTCGAAATCTTTCACCTTTTCTGGACATAATACGTTTCCAAAGCTAATTAACACATCCTTAATAAATTCTCCTTCAGAAAACGGGTTGTTACTTTTTGCTATTTTATAGGCAACAATGTGACCAGCTAACGTGAAGGATCGCTGGACACTTCTTTGATTTTTAAAAAACATTTGCTGAATAGATATTTTTCTTTTCAATTCATCTGAATGAACTTTCTTGGATTCATCTGTCATTTTATAGTACTTCGACCCAAGATGTTTTGAATTAAAGTGCCTAGCTAGATTATAATCTTTTAGTACAGCTACCGGTTCAAATAAGACAAATAGGTTTTTGGTTATATTCCATTAAGAAGTACTTCCATCTCCACTCTTCTTGAAATACTTGACATTTCGAATCAATTTTTCTCTTTCTATTTTCGATTGACATTTATGGGGTTTTTACAATACACTTTATTATTTTAATTAAACAAATAAAACTGTACGTTGGCAACTTTATAATTTTACTTTACAATTTATTCTTTACGTCACGAAATTTACATTTTTACTGATTGCTGATTAATCCATCGCTGGCCCTTTTATATTTGTTGCGCATGTTGTCTCGAATATTCAAGAATCTTCTAGATCTCACATATAATATGTAAGTTGTTAGTGTTTTATGATGTTTATGTTTCTTCTTGGAATATTGCATCAGAAAGTTGTTGTTCTCTTGTGTGTACAGTATTTCCTAGAAAACTACGCAGTTTGTACACATCGCATTTTTTTTTGCTA
The DNA here is from genome assembly GCA_030448955.1 of Trichopoda pennipes. NCBI lineage: Eukaryota > Metazoa > Arthropoda > Insecta > Diptera > Tachinidae > Trichopoda > Trichopoda pennipes. The sequence goes on from JASKUP010000012.1 coordinate 20,488,576, forward strand.
AAATTGTCAATTTATATCTTATTTAAAACATAATGTAAATTTATTTTTTGGACATAATTTTTTATTAGGTGATTAATTTTTTTTGAAAAACACTCGGCGGGCCGGATTGAAACCTCTCGCGGGCCGTAGTTCGCCCATCACTGGTATAGAACAACTATAATGCAACTATGTTTTATTCAGCGTACCCCCAAGATAATAATTAAAACTTTGTTGTTGTTATTATTGTTTTTATAACTGTGACGTGAAGTAACGAGTCAAATGCCTGGCAATTGGCAACGAGAAAAATGAATAAAAACTGCTTGAATTTTGTATGCTTAAAGCGTACACAAAAAAATCTTGATCACGGAAATGGCGCACCGAAATTAAAATTTTAAATAAAAAGACGCTAACTTAGCCAGATTAATATTGTTACGTTTATACCTTTTATAAACGTTTTGTTTTGAGTTCTTAATTGCAAAATAAATAACACCAGTTTTAATAATTTTTAAATTAATAACAATTTTGTTAACTTTAACTACACAAAGTTGACACTACAAAACAATTTACTTAAAATGCAAGTCTTTACTTGATGAGGTTTAATTTTACACTGATTGACTATCCACTCAGACGCTGCCCTATTTATATTTGTCCATTTAAAGTGTTGAAGATTTAAGAATCTTCTACCCCCTTTGTATCGCATTTTGTTGTTGTATGTTGTTTATTCGATGTATAGGTGCCTGTATGGCTGTGTGTATAGTTGTTTTTGTTTTTATGTTGATAAGGTTTCTGCTTGGGATTTATTTCAATACATTTGTTGTTGTCATTTATAGAAAAGGGTTTGTTAGAAAACTACGTAGATGGCAAACAACATGTGTGTTGGTTGTTGTAAAATTAGTTGTTTTTTTTCTATATCAAATTGTAGTTGTGTGTATAAACTTCTACGCAGTTTGTAACCAGTAGTTTGCTTTATTGCTTAATTATTTTGTTTTAAAAGCAAGACATATTCGTAACAATATATATGAATTGTTGATAATTATTCTTATGTTTTCTATTTAATTTTCTGCAAATATCGCTGTAATTCAATGAACGCACGGACATTTCTAATAAAATGTTGGTCGAAAAGGATTTAATTGAATTTGTTTGGATTAAAAGTACTCTAAAAATTTTATTAATGAGTTCTTTGATCGATGAGTTGGCAACAATCTGTTGTAGCTCAGCATTCTCAATGAGCTTCGTTCTGTACAAGTGGGAATTAGTAGGAAATCCGAAATACGCATGCGGATTTATAATTTCTCCTGTATCTTCTATTTAATAATCGAGCTTTTTTTTCTTGTCTACTTAAAATTTTTACTTCACTAATTTATTGAAACGCTGTATATATAATTTTTAATTCCATTGTCGAAACCATCAGTTAGTTAGCTTCCCTTCGATAGTTAAATGTTTTTTTATTATCTATTGCTTAATAACCATGAAATCTTAAATTTTGTGTGAAAAGTCACCCTCCTTAATCTAATAATGCCAGCTTTAACTATGCTAGAGCAAAGCTTCTTTTGCCATTGCCCTTTTCTACTTTATTATTTCACATTTTGTTTTCCTTTGCTCTAACATTGATAGCAACTTAAAAAAATCAAAGCTCATAAATAAATTGGTATTATAGATATTTGTTTGGTCAGTCGTTAAATTTTATGATTGTGGTGAAAAGTTTTTTATGATTTAAACTTTTATGTTGTGTTTTATTTTTTTGTATAGATGTTTTAATTTGTTAACTAATGAGGTTGTACGAATCAAGGAACTCTAGTAATTTTAGTTTTTCCTTTAATGTCTTTTAGTACTTGTAACTAAAAGACTTATTCGAATAAATGAAATTCAATACCTTTGTGTATGGGTTAATGAATTGTGATTGATTTATTTCCAAAAAGTAATTGTCTTTTATACAATAAAATGACCTAATTAATTTGCATGCATTTATCATAATATTAAACAATTATTTGTAAACTATAATTTTGCTGAGACTTAATAAATAATTTTAAATAAAGTGACCTATATAAATAGCTGCATCAGTATCAACCTAAATCATAATAAATAAATTTAATAAACAAAAGAAATTACATTAATAAGCATATTTAAAATAAATTGTAAACCTAAATTTGCACAAACACCTTGGATATTGTAAACTTATTTAAATAACAGTGACAAACAAATAAGAGCAAATAAAAACTAAGTAAAAATAATAATTAATAATAAAAATAACAATAGTAATCCGTACATCCTCCCCCGCATTTACCAACGGTAAATTAAATGGAGGTATATGTTAAACGTCAATTGTAAAGTTCTGGCGTGGCTGTGGTGTTGGTTTATTGTTGGATTGTTGCAGAGAATTATTCGATGATTGAGCGGTATTAAATTTACGGCGTAATAAGGCTCTAATTAAGAACAGTACTATGACTATCATGCTTATGATTAGAGCTGAGTATGCAACTGTAATGCCGTGGGTTGTAGTTGAGCGATGTTGAAACTCTGATGTTTTTATTGCTTCCAATTTAGATTGTAAAGCCTTTTTTTCATTGAGTTGTATTGGCATTTCATCCATTGTCCAAGTATAGTTTGTTGGCTTGAGCCCTTCGGTTGTTGAGCTAGATTCAAGATCCGAGATGTTCCCAAGACTAGTATATGATAATCCAGTCATTGTTGATATCGACTGCTGACCAGACATTTAAATGAAGTCGTGCTTAAGAATACAGTCTGGACTAATGGTTAATAATCCAGAGCCTTCTAGATTTAAAGTCGTGATTTCCTTCTTGCAAACTGCAGTGGCATGTGTGATTGATGACGATGTATAGATCCATTGATTCTTGTGAGTTAGTGCTGTCCATGTTACATTCATCGAAAGGCCTTTTAATCTGCAATGTGGAATTGTAATGTTGTTGAACAAGTTAATTTCACATGAACACTTTTCTGCTCCATAGTTGTACTCCAATTGTATACCGTAGCATATGAATGTATCTGTTTGAATCATAGTGCATGATTTGATTTGATTCAATGATAACGGAAAGTATTGTCTCAGCCCTTTGTTTATTGCTAATATGGGACTGCAAGTGTCGATCGTTATCATTGTGTTATTTACTGCAGTAGGTATCGCGTGTTAGTCCACCTTTAATTTTCATTAATTTATAGAATTCTAGCAATTCATGTTCAGCTACTGGTAACATTAGTGATTCAGGTAAATGAGTTTTAATTTGTTATATTTCAGCTTCTAGTTGTGTTGGAGTTAACAGCAACGGGTTGATTTGCCCGTGATGGGTGTCAGTTAATGCCTCTAGAATGCTTGCCTGTATTCTTTGCAGGTTGTTTGCAATTAGTGACAGTTGCATAAATCCCATATTGAACAGGTGTGCAAGCTTAAGCTCATGTATTTCCTCGTTGTGCAATTCTTCAGATTTTACTAATTGATTAATTGTGGAGTGAAGGCTTTCAAATTTGAATTTAGCTGCAGTTAGACCTTGGTTAACGATATTCATAGTTGAGTTTATAACTGATGTTTGATCCCTTACAAGCTTCAGTATGAATGAGTCATCTTCTTGTAGTTTGGTGATGGTTGATGACATCTTTTCTGCATATTCAGAATCCAGTACACCAAATAGTGAATGAGCGACATTTCCCACAAAATCAATCGCACCTCTCTTTTGTCTTGGTTTGTACAGTAACCTGTTGTCCAAACTTAAGTCCCTTTCAATGTGCTGCAAGTGCTCTATTATGTTAAGACATGATGTATTAGATTTCATTTGCCTGCAAAGTTGTGTCAACGATCTGGTGCCACTTATTAAAAAGTCTGTATCAGTCCAGTATGCTGATAGATCATAATACACCACAAGATTCCATTCACTTGTCGATATATACGTTGATCCAATTTCCTCAAAATGAATTCCGAGCTGTGATCCAAATCGCTTATTATCAATTGTTTTTCCCATGATTACTGGGAGAATGAAAAACAGGGCACAAAGTGTTGTGCAGATGTTGTTCAATGGTAGTCTTGCTCGTTTGGCTTTAGGTTCATTAATCCCATCTTCAATGATTGTGTCTGTATTGGTTTGATTTGGGGCCAGCTTTGTTGCGTTTGGGTCTTGACTTTCTTCAACAGGGAGTAATGCCAAACGGTGTATCGGTCTCTTACATATTCCAGTGGTGGTTCTGACATCAGCAACCCTAATGAGTCCATCAGTTCCAGGATAGACATTTAATATTCGTCCTAGCGGCCATTTCATTGGAGCCGTGTTGTCCTCCTTAATAATGACCATATCTCCCGGTTTGAGGTTAGATGTTGCAGTTTTCCATTTTTGACGCTGTTGTAGTTCATGTAGATATTCGGTGGACCACCTCTTCCAAAATTCGTGCTTGATTTTCGAAACAAGCTCCCACCTTGATACAAGAGACATTTTCCTTGGGTTGGCCGCGTTGTCCACTTGGCACGTGAGAGCTTCGCCAATCAAAAAATGTCCCGGGGTTAATGCTGACATATCGGAGGGATCATTAGACATTGGTGTTAATGGACGAGAGTTCAGTATGGCTTCAATTTCTATGATGACCGTTTCCAATTCTTCATATGTCAGTGAAGCTGTACTTACACTTCGAATGAGTAAAGACTTTGCTGATTTGACAGCTGCTTCCCAAAGTCCTCCGAAATGAGGAGATCTGGGGGGAATGAAATGAAACTGTATTCCCCTTGAGCTACATGTTGATGTTATAGATTCCTTCCCATTCTCAGAAAATATTGATTCAGAGAGTTCTGATAGCTTGTTGTTGGCACCAACAAAATTTGTTGCGTTATCGCTATAGATGTTTTGACACCGTCCTCGTCGACAAATAAAACGTTTGAGCGCACCAATGTAAGCATCAGTTGATAAGTCACTAACCAGCTCGAAATGCACTGCCTTTGTGGCAAAGCAACAAAACACTGCTACATATGCCTTTGTTGGTCGTTTTCCTCTTATTTTATAGTGGATCCATATTGGCCCGAAATAGTCAACGCCTGTGTTAATGAACGGCCTTGCAGGTGTAACTCTGTCCTGTGGAAGGTTTCCCATTAATTGTTGACACAGCTTGGGACGAGCTCGACTACATTGTACGCATTTTTTTACAGTAGATCTTGCAATTGATTTTCCCTTAATTGGCCAAAATTTTTGCCTAATAATTCCCAATAAAGCTTGTGGACTACAATGCTTATTTTCTTCGTGCACTGATTTAAATAGAAGCGACACTAGTGTATCATTGTATGGAAGAATCATTGGGTGTTTAGAATCGTAAGATAAGTTAGATTCTTCTAGTCGGCCGCCTACTCGAATAATGCCTTCGATGTCAATAAAGGGGGTTAAACTGATGATCGAACTGGTTTTCTGAAGCTCTTGCTGATCTTTGAGCTGTTTGAGTTCATTAGCAAAATCGTAACCTTGAATGGCACGGACAATAAATTTCAGTGATGCTTCAAGTTCTTCTGTAGTTAATGCCTTGAGTTCTGGTCTTGGTGAATGTTTGTCAGTAGCATTTTTAATGAAGCGCTGGACATACGATATTATTCGCTGTAATTTTCTAAACGAGCCTTTGTGATCAATGTTGTAGACCAAATTATCTTCAGTTGCTGTTGATAAGACAATCATCTCACTTTTCTTTCTTTCAAGGTCTGATTTAATTTGTAAATGTGGCCTAAACTCTTGAGGCCAACATTCTTGTCTTCCATGTAGAAATAATGGTCCTAAAAACCATAAGTGACTCTCTGAAAGTGCCTTAGCTGACAACCCTCTTGATAGAATATCTGCAGGATTGTCCCTTGAGGAAACGTGTCGCCATTGTACTGGAGAGGTTAGCGTTTGAATTTTAGATATCCTGTTACCCACAAACGTCGTAAACGTTGATGAATTCGAATTTATCCATGACAAGACAATCTCAGAGTCTGTCCACAAGAATATTGGTAAATTTATTATTTGCATAATCTTTCGAATACGTTGAGATAATTCTGCTGCCAAAAGTGCTGCACAAAGTTCTAGCCGTGGTAATGTTTGCCTTTTGATTGGAGACACACGGGATTTCGAACATAGTAGTTTTGTTATTATTCTACCGTCTTTAAATGTAGATCGAACGTACGCTGCAGCGCCAAAGGCCTTCTCGGAAGCATCAGCAAATATGTGCAATTGAGTGGTTAATGGGACATCACCTTTGAACACATGTCTCGAAATTTGAAGATTGTTTAATGTGCTTAAACTTTCTCGAAACCTTGACCAGGTTGAGCTGAGATCCTCTGGTAAAACTTCGTCCCATGTTAGCTTGACCTGCCATAAGTGTTGAATAAATATCTTTGCCCTTACTACGATGGGGGCCAATAGTCCAAGTGGATCGAAAAGTTTTGCCAAATCAGAACATATAGTGCGCTTGGTAATAACATTTACTGGGTCCACCTTAACTTTGACGCAGAGGTGGTCAAGTTTTGGTAACCATATTAAGCCCAGCGTTTTAATTGGCTCTTTGTGACCACTATTGAAGTCAAGATTAACTTCTCGTTGATCTTGTGGAATGTTCTGAAGAAGTTGACTGTTATTTGCACTCCATTTTCGGCAGTTGAACCCATGTTTCTTCAGAATGTGTATTAGTTGTTGTTGAGTTTCGATTGCTGTATTTAAGCTGTTTGATCCCCCAAGACCATCATCTACGTAAAAATTATTTCTTAGCATTTGAGCTCCTAGTGGATAATCGATTTCATTTTCGAGAGCAATCTGCTGAAGACATCTTGTCGCCAAGTACGGTGCAGCTCGTGTTCCGTATGTGACTGTGTTCAGTTGGTAGAATTTTATGGGAGCAGAAGGTTCCTTTCTCCATATAATAATCTGATATTTCCTGTCGTCTGATGTACCAAAATTTGTCGATACATTTTCTCAATATCTGTAGTAAAGACGAATTTTGGTAAACGGAATCGAATGAGTATAGAAAACAGATCACTCTGAACTGTCGGGCCCGTATGCATTAAATCGTTTAGCGAATAACCGGATGATGTTTTTGTGGAAGCATCAAAAACTGCACGAAGTTTTGTAGTTGTACTTTCTGGTTTCACTATACCATGATGTGGAATGACGTAGTTGGGTGCTGGTGTCAACGTCCCTTCGATTTCGGTCATGTGGCCCATCTGCTGATACTCATCCATAAATTTTATGTACTCCTCTCTGGTCAATGGATCCTTCATAAGTCGTCTTTCAAGGGAAAGAAATCGCTTGTAGGCTGTTGCCTTAGAATCTCCCAATGCAGAGGGATCCTCACGAAACGGTAATTTGACAACAAACCGTCCTTCATCATTTGTATGAGTATTTTGAACGAAAAGTGATTCACATTGTTGTTCGTCTTGGGAGAAACACACTTCAGTTGACCCATCATCTTCCATTTGCCACAACCTTTCAATGACATGGTTTAGTAGCTCATCGTCGAAATCTTGTAGTTTCCGAGGTAGGACTGCACAAGTTGCATTGTCAATTGCTCCCTGCCCTGTAGAAATTTTTCCACTAATAATCCATCCTAGTGAAGTGTTTAGCAGAATTGGGAGATCATGGGATAAATTTATTTTTTCGGGTTTTACTAGGCTGAAATAGTGCTCTGCGCCTAACAGAAGGTCTATCCTTCCTGGCTGATGAAAACAAGGATCGGCCAAGGCTAATTTCGGGAGTTGCCACTTGGAATAGTTGATATGTTGGCTTGGTTGAGATGGGATGATACTTGGGATGACAAATGCCTCTACGGTTGTTTGAAATCCACTGTTTATTGATTGTAGACTTACGTTTAATCGTTTCGAGAGACGTTTCTTTCCGTCTCCTACTCCATCGATACACAATGATGCTGTGGATGTTGATACATTTAATTTTCTTACCACATGGTCAGTTATTAGGTTTACTTGTGAGCCGGAGTCAAGAATTGCGCGGACATATGTCGAGTTTCCATTGGGTGCTGTTAGTTTTACTCTTGCTGTTGCAAGTACAACATAATCACCTTGTGTTGATGAAGAATCTGCTGAAGTGAACGACACTATTGCATTGGCCTTATCTGAGTTGACTGAATTGAAAGTCTGCTTGACTTGATGTTTACCGGAACCTTCAATATGTAGTAATGTATTATGTTTTCTGTTGCATTTTTTGCATGAGCTCGATGGGCAATCCTTTGAAGCATGTTCACGTTTGAAGCAGTTAAAGCATAGCCCTCGTGATTGCACATACTTCAATCGTTCAGTTTCCGGTAATCGCAAAAACATACTGCAGTGGTATAGAGCGTGATCTCCGTTGCTACAGAGATTGCATCTGGTCGCTCCTTTAACCACCCCTGCTGCTGTTGATACAATTTTACTTGAAGTATGTGTTATTTTCTCTCTATGAGTGATGGCCTCGATGGTTTGGAATTGGAATTCCAAGAAAGAAAGAAATTATTCAATTGTTGGCAGCTCCTTTGGTTTGCTAAGAGACTGCTCGAACCTCATATGTAAGGTACGATCCAATTTCTTGATTAGGATTTGTATTAACAAAGGGTTCCAATCCTTTGTTACAATCCCGATGTTATTTAATGCCAGTAGGCACTAACGAGTTGTGTCATGCAGTTTCTTGATGGAAACAGAGATTGCATTGCACGATGGCTGAGTGATGATCTTCTCGACCAATGTTGCTACGAGAATTCGTTTGTTGTTGTATCGTTCCTGCAACATTGCCCATGCTGAGTCGTAGTTACCTTCTGTGGTTGACAGATGACTAATAAATTTTTCAGCCTCCCCAGTAAGATTGGATTTGAGGTACCACATCTTCTGAACATCAGGGATCGGCTGTTGATGTACCATATGTAGGAACATATCGTAGAATTGTGTCCATTTCTCATATTCCCCATTGAATTTGGGAATTGCTATCTTCGGGAGAGGCACTGCTGATGCCATAACTGTAGAGACATGGCCACTTGTTGAAGCGGAAGAAACCTTGGTAGGACTCATGATTTGCAGCTTCGTCAAACCGTCAATAACCATTGTACGTACAGTTTCGTAAGCATCTTGATCTAAACCGTTATATAGTGGATTTGAACATTGATCCCATGCTTGATCGTACAATTCTTCTAATTGATTCCACAACTTATTTATGGTATCAATTCTAATGCTGTAGAATTGTTGAGGTTCACCACTAGGTAGCTCTGAAAGTCCAATTAACAACTTCTTCAGTGCTGTCAGTCTAGTGGAGAATTTGCCAATTAATCCGTATGACGAATCGGCATTTGATCCACACCCTTCATGACCAGGATGACTTGATTGTTGATCCCTAGACTGTTGCTGAACAGCATGTGGATCATTAAGTTCCTCCTTCTGTAGCCGAGTTACCTCATTTTGGAAAATGCTAAGGTACTCTTGTGCCAATGCCTGTATCTTATCATAGTGGCTAGTTTTGAAGTAATCTATGTCAGACTTGTCTTCAATAACTAACCGTAGCTTCTCGTCGACTTCCGTAAATTCGTTTAATTCGTCAGACAGACGACGATAACGTTCTTTAAAATAGGCCTTGTTTTTCCTGGCAGCTGGATCCTTTTTGTAGTTGCGAACGATTCGCTGAATGTTTTCACTTACAATGCTCTGTAAGCTGAGAAGTTCTTCTGTTGAAGACATTTCCTGATTTTTGAAGCTACGCCTTGGTTGGTGTGCGAACTTTATTTAAATTGTTCCTTACACAATATATCACGTCCCTACACAAAGGTATCACGTCGGGGTCACCAAAATGTACGAATCAAGGAATTCTAGTAATTTTAGTTTTTCCTTTAATGTCTTTTAGTACTTGTAACTAAAAGACTTATTCGAATAAATGAAATTCAATACCTTTGTGTATGGGTTAATGAATTGTGATTGATTTATTTCCAAAAAGTAATTGTCTTTTATACAATAAAATGACCTAATTAATTTGCATGCATTTATCATAATATTAAACAATTATTTGTAAACTATAATTTTGCTGAGACTTAATAAATAATTTTAAATAAAGTGACCTATATAAATAGCTGCATCAGTATCAACCTAAATCATAATAAATAAATTTAATAAACAAAAGAAATTACATTAATAAGCATATTTAAAATAAATTGTAAACCTAAATTTGCACAAACACCTTGGATATTGTAAACTTATTTAAATAACAGTGACAAACAAATAAGAGCAAATAAAAACTAAGTAAAAATAATAATTAATAATAAAAATAACAATAGTAATCCGTACAGAGGTCTATAAAATGGAACAGTCCTCTACAATTCTGCTTAAGAAAATCTTGAAAACAATACACATACTATCGACAGTTATTTTAATTATAAGGACATACATTGTGTTTAGTAGTAAAATTTAGAGCATTAATGTAGAGAAACTGAATGTGTTAAATTGTTTATTTTTTGTTGTGTAAATAAATACACAAAGATAGGTAAATAGGTCTTTGATAATTATGGCAGGTGAGTTAAGAACTGAACAACAAATGTTTTCTTAAATTTCTTCAATTAAACTGTAATTAAAGCAACACTACTTACAAATTGTAAACCACTTTTTTTTTTAAAGAGAAGTAGCACTTCAGGCAACAATGCCTATTTAGTCAAGTACCGTGCTACATTCTTTAGGAAAGGGATAGAGAAGAGATGAAACAGGTGGTCGGAAATTAACTGCCGTATAAGACAGCACAGCAACAAGTGACTATGCTTTCATTGCTGAGCAGCCTCACCGACAGTCAATTTTTATTTTTGTAGTGAAAAAAAATCAAGGTCTTCGTTAAGAATCGAACCCACAACCCCCATACTTACAGGCTAGTACACTACCTACAAACCTACAGGGGCACCTTACAAAACTATAAAGCTATAAAAAAAGAAATCCACTTACAGAAAGGCAAAATTATTCATGCTTACTCTGCTTGGCGTTGTCAACATCGTCATCAACACCATTTTACGGCAACGCACAGTGGTATGAAATGGATTTATTTTGAAAATAATTCGATAGTTCATGAACCACTTAAGATATCCTGATGAAATTTCACAGAGGCTAAGTAGATGAATTTCTGAATGCTGTTAAGGACGGTCGGCCCCCTATAGTGATGGGGGCTTCTGAGTTTGCCCCACATTTGGGTACCTCGGCTTTAAAATTGTTTGGAAAGTTTATCGTCAAAAGTTTATTTACTACTAAAATGTTTAGCGTTTTAGAACTTAAGCAGACTTTCAAAATACCTACAAAAATACCTACATTATGTCCAGGCTAGCACTTTTGGTTTGGGAGTATTTTTCACATGGTGAACTTATTTATGTTCGGATTATCATTCTAAGATATTGGCTGTATTTTTATTGGCTGTATTTTTGATCAGGTTTGTAATAAACCAGTAGTAAGTTTGGTTCTAATATCATGTTTCGTTAAAAAGTTACAATCTTCTGATTTGGGAAAATTTAAAAACTGCAGTTTTGTTTTAAGATTTTTCCCAAGAGAAACTTTCTTCTGTGCCAGGAAATTTTTTTTTATTATTCTAAAGACAATTTATAGCAAATACGAACAAAAGAAAAATTACGTTCAAATATTATAACAGTTCACCCTTCGTCTCTATCCAAACAAAATTTAGGAATTATATCAAAATTCCTCGAAGCGCAAAGCACCGATTGAAAAACAAAAAGTAATCAGAATATTAAAGCTTCACCTCTTGGCTACATACTCCAAAAAGGAGTTGATAGCCCCGTAGTTAACAAAGACAGCGTGACCAGTTTTACAAAAAAAAAAAAATTAAAACTTTTCTTTTCCTTTTAAGGAATTCATGTGTTAAAATAAAAATTAATATTTAAAAATTTTAATTTTATTATACCATTTGATTAAAGATTTTTTCATATATGTGCGTATATTGTCCGACGGGGTTTGATTTATTTGGGTATGATTTTATGTCAACCACCCGCTTCAAATTTGGTTTGTGGACAAACCGGTTTCGGTTATATGCCATCTTCAGTATTCTCTCTACAGAGTAAGTTCTCAAACTAAATTTGACGCGGATTGACGTAAAATCATATCCAAACTCCTTCATATACTTATATTGCTTCAAAATTTTGCAAAAATATCTCGATCCGTTTAGATTTTGTGGTAATTCAAATTTTATATTTCATTTTTCAAACAACCACTTTAACGTGAAATTTTACAGTTTTGAAGGTAAATGACATTTAAAAAATGCGACGCGTATAAAAATATTAACAAATTGTGAAGCGAAGTTTTAAGATTTCCGATGATACCATCTACTTGTATAAAGAGCTATAAGTTGCAGGAGCTTAGCGAACCATGCGAATCATGCAATTTCGCATTTTTCAGTTTTACGCAAAACGTGTTTATACAGATTTTTCATTTCATTTTTACATAGAAAAAAAAAGGAAAAACCTCGTTAGAAAGCAAGGTTTGCGAAGCTGCTTAAGTTCGTCGTAGAGGGCAGATCGTGCAGATCAATCAGAAATATCTCTGTTTAGCGAATGTGCAATTTTATCGGGGTATCTTAAGTGGTCCATGAACGTTTTCAAACCACTGTGCAACTTTACCATCAAAATTTGGTATTTCCTATAAGTGTGACGACGACGTTGCACATATCTTGCAGAGTTTTTCTTTTCTTGTATTTATTTGTGATCTTTTTCAATCTTGCTTACGTAACAGCAAAGTAGCGAAATGTTCACTCACTGTTCACTCATACGTGAATCTGTACATTTCATTTTTTAGCTGCTTGTTCTGTGTTCTGTGTTCTATCATTTTCTATTTTTTTCTATCTGTTCATAAGTGAATAAATGAGAACATTTTTTGTTGTTCACACAAGTGTTCATATTTGAGTATTTCAAATTTTGATAATTTTTCATAAATGAAAAGATCGTAGAAAAATGTGCGCTAAGCATTTGCGTACATAAATGTGCGCACATAGTATGTAACAACACGTTTTTTTTATTTCTTTTTGAATATATTGTTACGTTTATACCTTTTATAAACGTTTTGTTGTGAGTTCTTTATTGCAAAATAAATAACACCAGTTTTTAGAATTTTTAAATTAATAACAATTTTATTTACTTTAACTACACAAAGTTGACACTACAGAACAATTTACTTAAAATGCAATTTACTTGATGAGATTTAATTTAACATTGACTGCTTATATACTCAGACGCTGCTCCATTTATATTTGTCCATTTAAAGTGTAGAAGATTTAAGAATCTTCTACTTTCCTTGTATCACATTTTGTTGTTGAATGTTGTTTATTTGATGTATAGGCGTCTGTATGTCTGTAAATATTTTTGTTTTTGTTTTTATGCTGATAAGATTTTTGCTTGGGATTTATTTCAAAATATTTGCTGTTGTCTTTTGTAGAAAAGGGTTTTTTAGAAAACTACGCAGATGGTAAACAATATGCATGTTTGCTGTTGTAAAATTAGTTTTTGTCTTGCGCTTGGATGGTAAATAGCATACATGTTTGTTGTTGTCTTGCGCGTATAAAAGTTCTACGAAATTTGTTTGTCTTGCATGCCAGGCAGTTAGTAAACAGCATATCAAATTGTTGTTGTATGGGTATAAAATTCTACGCAGTTTGGAACCATTGGTTTGCTTTATTGCTTTATTATTTTTTTTTAAATTTAAGCAAGACACATTCCTAACAATATATGTAATATACATCTTTTGCATTTGTTATCCATTACCTGTGCTGTTTGGTCAGTAAACTTAATAGCATCACTTTCTGCTGCCCTGCAAAATCTTTAGGAAATCTTTTGGTAGAGGATGAATTATTAAATCCACTTCCACCTTATATCGTATGCCGGCATATTACAACTCAATTTTAGTGTATGATAATGAGATGGACTTATTAGTTGTTAAATTCATGAGCATTAAATTATAAATGCTACTTTTTTTCTTTTTTCATAATTGTTTGTATTCTATGTTAATAAAAAGATTTCATTATTAATTAGTTAAGAAACAAAATTATTGTTATTAACAAATTATTTAATGGTTTCAGAGCATTGCCATTAATGAACGTCATTATTTTTACACAAAGCAAACAAACATCCTTTGGTATATCAGAGCATTATTTTAAAATGCAGAGCTTTTTGCATATCATAAAAACAATTTATTTTTTTCTTATTAGTAACTTAATAGTTATAATTAATAGTTATAATTAAAAGACAAATCTGTACCAGTAAATGGTAATTAATTTTATTTTCATTGTATTTTAAATAATTTCAATGACATTTCAAACACAATAAAAAATCTAGGTATGGTTTTGTTAACTATTTTTACTTAGATGAGAATTTTGCAATGCCAATAATATTGCATTAAAAATAATTTTACTGATACTGTACTTATACTTTTATTAATGTAAAATTCTTACTGATAACTGAAATAATGCGGTAATCAGTTATTTTATATCTCTCCAGCAATCAGTAATATTTTACCGGTAACACAATTTCAATTTCAGTATCAGTCAATTTTTGCTTTATTAAAAATTTGTCAGTACGTTTGCAAATTTATTAAGTCATTCTTGCCATTCTTGCCATTGATTGTAGGTGTCTCGAAATGACCACAGAATAAAATGACATAAAAGTAAGGCAAAAATTATATAATTATTAAATGTGTAAACGGAAAGTTTTTACTGCTTCAGTGAAATATACGGATTAGAGTTAATTAAAATTTAATTGCCGAATCAGAAAAGATTAACTTGGGAATGCAGTTTAAATATAATGTAGAGTATCCGCTATTATTTGATCTCTGTTTTTATTTTTCACCTCATCCTTTATTGTACTTTCCTACTTTGTTGAAGGCCTTAGAAAAATCGAATGAGATGATTGATAAATGATTTTTGTTTCGTAAGGCTTGGTTGATTTTGAAGTCTAAAAGGAGTTAAGGGGTCAGAAATAGATTTTCCTTTTATAAACCCATATTGGTTGCTATTAAGTAGTTTGTTTACGTTAACGAACCACCAAAGCCTGTTTGCCACTATTATGTCAAGAACTTTTGAACAGCATGGATTAAGAGAGATAGGTCTATAAGACGACATTTTCGTTTTGTCACTATTTGGTTTGAGTATAGGTAGAATAAGGCTAGTTTTGTAGATTTGCGGGACGTCACTATGTAGAATATGGTTGTGAAGTGTAATTAATCTTGAGTGTACTGGTGTTGATAGATGTTTTATCATCGGATATGATATACGATCTACACCTGGGGTTTTGCCAGAAAAATTGTTTAGTGCAATTGAAAGTTCCATCGGTAATACTCTTGCTTCCATATAAGCAGCAGTTTTACTTGGAATAAGAATCTTGTTATTAGAAATTACAGATTGCTTACATCTTTGAAAAATATCAGAGAATTTACTGTCGTTAGATACGGTTGACCAGTATTCACAAAAACAGTTGGCGATGAGACTTGAGTCTGAGATTTTATTGTTATTATTAAAACTATTTTGAATGCAATGTATTGTAGTTTTTGGTTTTAAAACACAAAACCTACGAATATTTGACCACATTTCTTCTGAGAGAGTTTGAGGGTTAATTTCTGATGTGACGTCGTTAATTGACTTTCTTTTTGCAATTTTTATTTCTCTTTTATACAGTAACAATATATTATTGGATATTTTACTATTTTTTGTAATTTTATATAGCCAATGCTATCTTTGCTAATCTTTAAGATTTACATTTCATTCCTGATGATCTTGGAGAATCCCAAATAAATGTTGGATAGAAAAGGAAATAAAAATATTATTTTTTATTTAAATGTAAATTTGAATGACTTGAAAGCCTTAAAAGAAATGAAATTTTTATAGAAACAAAATAAAGAGAATTTGAACTTGAACTTGAACCTGAACCTGACTAAAAACTTTTAATATGAAATTTCAGCTTCTTCACTACATATAATATCTTTCTGTTTGGATAGAATACTTTGATTAAAATACTCGAGACGTTTTTATTCTTGGTGCGTATAATTAGGTCTGAAAAAAAAAATTATTGGAAGATTTAGAAGCCTGGTTAATGCTCAGTTGAAATGCAATGTAAAAAAGAAATGTTGATTACTTTTGTTTTTACATATGCCCCAATAAAATATCATGTCAGCCGCTGGCTTAACTGCTTCCAAAGAATGTTCCTTAATTTTGTTATTGTAACTTACGTGTTTTCATTTTGTTTAACAATTCGTTACGTTGCACTGAACAGTTTTTATATTTGTTATTCCATTATGTAGAACTTAGACAAGACAGGGAAATAAATGCCATAAGCGAGCAAATAATTAAACAACGCATTATTTACAAGCAAACATACTTAAAATTCCTTAACAGCTCAACTGAGTTATTTCATCAAACTTCATCCCACTTTCAGTGACCAAATTCCAAGCTTTCTGTTCCACCTTTTAGACAACATAAATTTATATTTTATTAGAAAAGCTTTTTTTTTGTTTTTTTTTTTTTGCATAACAAATGTACTCGTATATTTATTCCATGATTGTAAGCTGTGAAATAATTTACGTGAGTCTTTGGCTAACAACATCAACAACAACAACATCAACAACAAATACCAGCAAGTACTAGTTGAAATCGATGGGTGATGGAGTAGTGGAATGTGTAGCTAAAGTATCTAAATAAAATTACTAAACTCAAACTTTTTGGCCATATTTTATACGTCTAAAACATTTTCTACTGCTTGTTTCTTGTAAATGCTTAATGCTACAGTGTCGTTGCACTCATCGCGATAACGAAACAACTAAACTAAAAAGGTGGAGATAAGTGCATTAAGACAAAACGAGAGTGGGTGGTTTTAATGTGCTCATGGTAGTTAAAGCCATTTTATTTATTTATCCAAATGATTGTTAGACACTACGTTGTTATTTGTTTGGCTTGTTTCATATTCATGAGATCTCTATTATAGCTTTTTGGTTCTTTTACTTCTTCTTCTTCTGCTTCTTCTCGTCATTTCCCAAAGCCAACAAGAATGGTTTATGTTTAATGTCGTTACATTAAATTTGGGGCGTGGAAATTGTTTTAGTAAATTTTCTAGCCACTGTAAAGTACACAACGAGTTGAAGAACGCGTGAAAAGTAAACAAAAAGAGCATTTGGGTACTGTTGAGTTCACCGGTTTTATTACATGCATAATTTGCCAAATCAAAAAAAAAAAAACAAAAAAAAAACAAACAGGGAGAACAGGAACATAGAGGATATCCCGTTTAAAACGTGGAAATATCCTTCTATTTAACTTAACACTCACTACCCGGCCAACTTGCAGACATCATCGTCATCACTATTCCATACAGCTATTTGCTTTAGCGTAAGCTGTTGTTAATTTAATGTCAAGTGTCTGTCTGCATGTCTATTTCGTATTTTGGCTGGCTGCTTTAGCAACAACCTCAAGATTTTAGTTTCTCTTTTCGTTTTTTTTTTTGATAACAACTCGTAAACGCTGTATTTTATGAGGTTTTTTAGTTTGTTTTCAGATGTTGGGTATAACAGGCAGTCATTCTTTTTTAATGGCTGGCTTACGTCTGTCTTGATTTGTCTATATGTCTGTCCGTTTATATACTATACTTTGGAAGTCTGTTATACAAGGGAATATAGTTTACAGCTTCTTAGAGTAACTAATGCTAAAACTAACTAATGCCGTTAAAACTAATAGTCCAATTTAAAATTGAGTGAACTTTTTGCTGCTGTGGTAAATCCTTTATTCTTTTATTAGTTGATTTTAAATTAAAATTAACAGTTTTGCAAATTCTTTTAAATTTTATTAAAAATTGTTATAATTATTTAAATCTTATATTAATAGATTTTTTGTTTAACAACTTTCGTAATACAACTAAGGCAGTTTGCATAATGATCTTTTTATAGCCAATACTTTTTTATTTACTTATTTAACTGTTCAATATAAAAAAAGACTTTAAGTGTGAAAAGTATAAGTAAATAATGCTAGAGAACTCGGATTGTGTAATACTTCGGTTAAAGGTAGGACGGAAAGAAAGCTTTATTTTTAATAACTTTAAAATACATTGGAACTAAAGGCGAAAGGCGGGTTAAGTAAAATTCTTTTAAAAATTAGTAAAAAAAATTTAAATAAATACTCTTTAGTCAGGCCAAAGAACGTGATTCCATTTATAGTTTTTCTAAATAAAAATTATTATCAAATTATTAAAATGGAAAGTTTATTTAGACGCCGAAAGAGTGTATTTGTTTTCCTCATGGTACTTAACGCTTCTAAAACTTATATCAAGAATTAACTTACTTCCAATAAATTAATCGATTTTTCTCTCAATACGATTTTTTTTTGTAAGAGAAGAAGCACTTCAGGCAACAATGCCTATTTAGTCAAGTACCGTGCTACATTCTTTAGGAAAGGGATACAGAAGAGATGGGACGGGTGGTGAAAGTAGAAGGATAGTTACGGAATTTATAATGATTTGTAATGGTTTGAAAAGAGAAAACAGAAAACGTCGGACCTGCAAAGCAAAAGACTAAGAAAAATAAACTGAATCAGTTACAGTGCCAGCTTGCTAATACGAAGGCACCTAATCCGAATTGAATTTATGACATATTACTTGCTCTATAGTCCGCATTTATTGCAATCTCAGTAATGCGAAGTACATAGAATTTTATGATAAACATTGCTAAAAAGTGATTCAATATACTCATTGGTTTTCCATTTCTTTTTATTTAAAGTTTTGTTGAAAGTTTGTTTGAAACTCTTGTTTGTGTTTGTGAATTACTTAAACGATCTTGGGACAAGGTGCCCATTTCTTCTATAGAGTCTTGTTGAAAACATATTCATTTTTACCGGTGGGATTCAGAGGATAACATTCCACTTTCATTGTTACGGCATTAAATTAAATGAGAACAATCGCGTTGAAGAAATAGAAGAATTTCGCACAATAACAAACATATTTCACCACAATAACGACGTGCAAATTTCTCAAGATGAATTTCTTAGCTGGATTATTAACTCTGACAATACTTCTTGTATTAGTTTAGAGTCAGACAGAGACAATATGGAATCAGAGCGTATAAAAAACACGTTAAAATTCGTGAAGCTGTGCAGGCCTTAAATACTGCTATAGACTGGGCAAAAAACGTGGAATGCAAACAGATTACGTATTGATGCTAAAGGAATTGAGGACCAAGGTATTGAAAGCATGTGCTCCGAAAGAAAAGCAAATCTAAATCACAAATTAAGATTGTTAAAAAAAAAAAATACTGAAAGCTTTAATTTTGCATTCTTTGAAATCCTAGCTTGTGTTTTATTTTCGAATATAGTAAATTTAGTATTGAACATATGACAGCAGATTCAGTAATCCTGGTCTACAATCATTAATTCGGATTAGCGAGCTGGCACTGTATTGTAAAATCTTCGAAATAACAATTTTATTATAAGATGGAGAATGAGCTCGAATGCCAAATCTAATATGTAGGAGTTGTGCGATACATTGTAGCTGATCGAGTTCAATTCAAAAGTAAAATTTAAACAGTTTTAATAGTTTGCAACGATGTTTAGAAATTAAAGAAAATTTTAAACAATGTTAATGACATGAGCATATTTTACATGATAATATTTTTTGTACATCTAAATAAAACAGCCAACTTCAACCATAAAGAAATTACATTTTAGAGAATACAAGATTCAGTCAAAACGCAATAGCTAGGCAATCTGCGATACTAGACATTATGTTAACTAATTCGGCGTTGCCCACTTCTCAAATTGAAATGTTTCCAGAGCTACTCAATTCAGACCATGCACCGATGGTTTGCAGTATTTTTGGTGCGGTAATCAACACCACAATCAAAGTACCTCTATATAAAAAGGCAAACTGGAAAACAATCAGTAAATTTGTGGAATTAAGGAATGATAATTTACACTTCACGGTTGTTGCGGAATCAAACATCGAACAGGTCCTTGGAAAAATTACATTCATTCTGCAGGAAGCGTCCAAAAGAATTCCTACAGGCGAAAGGCAAGTGTGGCAAAAAAGGCTCTATAACTGGAGCTTGTATTTAATTGGCCAAAGAAATAGGTATCGTAGGAAGCTGCAAAGATGTAATAATCCTTCTGAAAGAAACTTAATACTATGTTTAAGGAAACAGCTGACTTCTTGTAGAAGATAAGAATAACAACTGGTACAAATTTCTTCAAAAATTACCGGCAGGTAATAATAAGTTTTAGAGATTAACAAAAGCAATCAAAGGTAAACAATCAACACTAGATAATTTAAAAGTAGATGGCGTTGATGTACACAACAGTGTTGATAAAGCTAATATTATTGCAGATGCTTTTGAAAGTGTTCATGCAACTACATACAATCAAACATCAACTTTTGATCGTTAGGTAACAGAACACATACAATGGTTAAATAATCAAGCTATCGATATTGACATACGACATAATACAGCGAGGCATGAAGTAAAATTTTTTGTAAATTCTCTTCGGCATTCCAAAGCTTCAGGTATTGACAGCATTAATGCAATAATACTAAAAAATATATCAGATACGTTTTTTAACATTCTTACAACAATATTTAATTGGTGTTTAAGAAATGGATATTTCCCAAAGATTTTTAAGAATGCCAAAGCTGTACCAATACTGAAAGCTGGTAAGGATGCCAAGTCTCCAAAAAGCTACCGACCCATTAGTATGCTAAACAACCTTGATAAAGTCTTTGAAAAAATAATATTAGAAAAGATCACTCTACAACGCTTCAGGTTAAAAGAATCGTTAATATTATTCTAAACAAAAAAAATAATAGACGGAGTACAGGGCTGGTATTTCTAGATATTGAGAAAGCATTTCATTCTATACGGCATAACGGCTTAATTTTTAAACTTGAAGCGTTTGGATACCCTATTTATTTGCAGAAAATTATAAAAAGCTTTCTATCTGAAAGAACTTTTGTCGTAAAAGTTGAAAATGAGTACTCAAACAAACGCCAAATCCCCGCTGGTGTACCACAAGGTTCAGTGTTATCCCCTGTCCTGTACTCCATATACATATCAGACTTTAAAACACTAAGAGATCAATCCTCAGCGCTGTATGCAGATGACACTGCTCTAATCGCAAGTGGAAAAATTTTCAAACGTAATCATTAAAAAAATGGAAAAAAGCTTTAACTGCAATTAAAACATTTTTTGAAAACTGGAAAATCAAATTGATTGATATGAAAACACAGGCAATCATATTCCCATTTAACAAATCGCCAAAGCGAATACCTAGTCGTAGACTATCCATTTTGGGGACAGAAATACCAATGTTAGGCTCCGTTAAATATTTAGGGATAACGTTGGATAAAAAATTGAGTTTTAAGCAATACGTTCTCCAAACTTGTGCTAAAGCGGAAGAGCTCTTTTTCCACTACTTAATCGAAAATCAACTCTTCATCAGAAAAACAAATTATTGCTCTATAGAATGTGTATTATACCAATTATGTCCTATGGTTGTGCAAAGACTTATCTGAAGAAGCTGCAGATTATACAAAACAAAAACTTAAAAAATATATATTATCTACATAGACGTTACTCCACAATGGAGTTACACAGAAATTTTAAGGAAGATTTATTGGAAACGCTATTTTGCGAATTGACACAAAGATTCAATCATCGCCACAGATCTTCGGACTAGAATTTGATTCGAAATTTATAGGTTTGACCTGTTTACCAATTCTCAATAATGAAGATGGGAAAAGGATCAATGTTGAAAAATCATTTCGGACAAAATTGTCTGTAGTTTTAAGGTTTGAACTATCTTTTTTTTTCCTTAAACTTTTAATATACTTTTAATATAGTTTAAATGTACATCTTTTTATAAAATTGTTTAACTATTTGCTGTAATACTACTTAGTAATCTCTCAATATTTGTATATATAACATTTTTGTATTTTAATGGTATGATGATAGTAAAAATACAACAAACAAACAAACAAACAAACAAACATTTTAGAGAAGTAAAATTTTTGAACACAATTCAAGTTTTCGTAAAAACACTTCAAAGTATAAACACTTTTCAGGTCTAACTACTTTAAATTTTTACTCGAAATTTTAGCATAATTTGAACCCGAAATATATCGTCGATTTCCGAAAGACAGGAGCATTTAAAAATATTATATTCGTTTGAAAATTCGAATATTATTAAACCAATTATCAACTACCCTTACTTTATATGAGTTTTAGGCCAGGCTTGAATATCCTTGTCGCTGCATAGTAAACTTTAAACGAAGGCAACAAATGTGTTTTTAAACCAACACTTTTTTTATATACATTGGACTCATAAACAAACGGCTTGGTGGTGTATCGTCGAAGCTTACTAATTGTGTTATGAGATGTTTTCCTTATAGCTCTTCTCGTAAGTGCTGAATAATATTGGTAACCTGGATTTTTACGTTATGCAAAAAAATGGAGTCGTAAAAAATTTCCACAAAAAAAGAAAATTTTCTTTTCGTTATTGCAACACTGTAGTTGGTGTTTATATAATCCGTGTCTTCTTTTAAGTTCATAGTGTTGTCGATGTTTTGTTGAATGCGGAGACCTTCTATCGTGTATCTTGTATCTTGTTTCTCCATTTTTAATGAATGATGTTTTGTTAAAAGAAAAAAAAGACATGTATTTTGAAATGTAACGCTATTTTTATTGATCACTATATCACAATTTTAATTGGACTCACTAACTTTGAAATACCTTTAATTGGAATTTAAATACTATTATATATATTTTTAAGAACCTCACCACAGTTGTTTTCGTATTTGACCAGTGTTACCTGTGATATTAATAATATTTGTGGCATCTGTGAAAAAATTTACAAGAACTTAGCCTCACTTCTGTGTGACTACATAAATTTATACAGCTTCTACAGTTAAAAAGCTACAACTGTTATTGAGGCATTCCAAGGCCTTTTAGCCCTTTAATAAGGAGAAAAATTGTCATATAAAGGGTTTTTTAACAAGAAGTTTGTTTTCTAAAATGAAAAAAAAAAAAAATAAAAAATGTAGATGAGGAGGATTCAAATTTTTATTTTATTGCGGAGAGCAAAGTTCGGCAATAATGAATGAAAAAGCATACATGTCCACCACGACCACGCTGACAGATGTCCATTCTTTCATCAAAGTTAATCACTTTTTGGCAAAATAGCAGTGCTATTTCGTTAATGACATCACGGATTTTGTGTTTTAAGGGTTTTAAGGCTGAAATCGATTCGATTGGCTACGTAAAGTCCAGTGG
Organism: Trichopoda pennipes; assembly: GCA_030448955.1. Classification (NCBI taxonomy): domain Eukaryota; kingdom Metazoa; phylum Arthropoda; class Insecta; order Diptera; family Tachinidae; genus Trichopoda; species Trichopoda pennipes. Next base: position 20,511,785 of record JASKUP010000012.1, read on the forward strand.
TGTTAAAACGCACGATCCAGCTGACTGCTTAACTGCTGATTGTCGTGAAATTATGCGATCGAGAACTTTGGTTTGCAATAAATTAATCGTTTCATGTGGCACTGTCCTATTGAAACCACATATCAGTGATATCCACGTCGGCAATAATAGGCCGAAATTTAGTTAGCATTTCTCGATAGTGTGATCCGTTGACGGCATTGGCAGCCTCATCCTCAAAAAAAAAAGCTTCCAGACCACATAGCGCACAATATAGTGACTCGTTGAGCATGCAAAGGCTTGTAATTAATCCCTCTAGGAATCTCAAAATGCGTCAATTTAGCTTGTTGACATACCCCGAGAAATGAAATGATGTTCCTGAATGAATTGAGCAAATCTATAGTCAGCTTCAATTCCTGGACTAGTTAAACCTTGTAAGGCTTCAAAGTCAAATACGCAAAATTCGTCATGTGATGGTGTTGGATAACCCCAATAGTTGAGAACGTCGAGGAATTGACGTCCGTCTTAATAGCGGTCTAAGAAGGACGAAATGAAGGATTATGTTGCCCGAAAAAAGCACGAATTTGCATAGTGGATTTTAATTATTTTAGTGCGATTTTCGTGCGAAATCGAATTCATTGTAATAATTGCCAAAGTATCTGCTACCAATGCACCAAAAAACTAAATGTTAAAAGCAAACTGATTTTTTGGTCTTGCGGTTACATCGCAGTGTTTATTATTGCACAAATGTTCCTTCCATTCGCAGTTTAGGGACATGGCTTTGGAAAATTTTTAATTTACAATAACAGGAGTGACATACTGTTATCTGTATGTTGTTTGGATTTTTAAGATCAATTTTAGGTAATATTTCTTTAAATTGAAATTTGTTCATTTTTGAAGCTCTTCTATATTATAAAGTTATGGTTTTTTCGAAATCCACAGCAAAAGATACAAGTTCGTTAGATATAAAATGAAATTTCAAATTTTCCATGAAAATATTTGTTCTTTAATTTATTTTAAATTATTCAAAAATTGCTATTTTATTTATCAAAAACATGTGAAATCCTTTTTAATTATTAAGAAATACTAATTATTTCTTTAATTTTTCAGGTAAGTTTTAAATTCCAATTTGTGACGACTTTTTAAATGAAGTAAAATAAAAATGTAAGTAAAATAAAAATGTCATTTATAGTGCTCACAGATATGTGAATTGAATAAGATTATTTATTTAGGCAAAAGATTTCAGTTTAATTGCATTTCAGTAGAAAAAATGCTTTAAGAATTATTTATTAAATTTTCAATAGATTGAATTATTTGTGTCTTTAATTGTAAGAAGCGTTATTAAATAATAAATTATTACAAAGTTTAACATCCACACCACAAAAAGTAACTTACAGAGCACAGGAAGGGAAGAAGAAAGTTTCAGAATATGTTTTTTATTTTATCAGATTAAAAACTTTGCGACAGTTCAAAGCCTCCTGACAAGGCCTTTAGAGCTTAATGTAAATTCATCTACATACCAATTGAATAATTTTATTCCGGCTTAAGTTCCCTTTAATTTTAATTTATAAATTTATAAAAAATTAGGATTTGATAGTTAAAAATTTAAAATTTTTCAAACCCAAAACTTTGGGCGCAATTTGAAATTGGCAATAAATGTTTACTGAGATACAAAAACTAAAATCAGCACAATATATTTAATGGCCCAGATACTACACGATTTTTAATTTCTCTTTTTTAAACATGCCCTGCTGCATAAAATTTTTTTTTTAGTGAACTCAACTCATTTCCGGTTTCCTTATGGAGATTATTGCTGGATAAATTAATTAATGCTATTGCGAATTTCCCATTTTGGCCCCAATGTCTAAATCTGGCATTAGGAAGCTGAAACTTGTTTATAGAACCTCTATATATCTTGAGTAATCTTTTAGAGAAGATTTTTTTTTGGATGGTCCATATAGAATTTGGGAATTATAGCTACATAAAATCTATATTTAAGCAATTTAGAAATTTTAAATTTTTTTTTAAATGTTGTAACGAAAATTCTTAGTTTAGGTTTTGAAAAAAAAAATAATAATAATGAACTGACCTATTGTGTCTGTTTACAAATGACAAATAAGGAATCTTATGATCACAATCCAATACTAACATGCTTTTATTAAAATTCCACGAAATGCTACGAGGGCTGCTATTTACATTTGTGGCCTAAGGATGAAAACACAAGCATTTAAAGACAAAATCTATTTTATTGTTTTTCAAAATATTCTCCATGAAGATTTATACACTTTTGCATGCGTTGGAACCAATTTTCAAAGCACTTTTTCCACTCCGATTTGGGTACTTCTAAAACATGGGTTTTGAATGCAGAAACTGCTTCTTCAGGTGTAGGAAACAGTTGTCCACGTAGTTTTTTCTTGATGATCGGATACAAAAACAAGTCATTAGGTGCCAAGTCAGGGCTGTACGGCGGATGACCCATCAATTCAATGTTTTGCCTTAGTAAAAATTCCATTGTTTCAGCCGATCGGTGACAGCTCGCATTGTCGTGATGCAGAATGATGCGTCTTTTTTTTGACTTTTCCCGAAGTTTTTCAAAGACTTCTGGCAAACAAATAGTGGTGTACCATGCCGAATTAACCGCCACATGACTGGTAATGCCGAAGAAAAAGGCAACCATTTGCTTTGATGTGCTTCTTCCACGAACAACTTTGGCGGGATTTCGCTCGGCTTGAAAGACCCATACGGTGGATTGCTCTTTTGTTTCAGGATCATATGAGTTTATCCATGATTCGTCACCTGTGCAGATGCACCTTGCTCGAATTTCTGCAACATTTTCTTGCACCAATCAACACGAGCATCCTTTTGTGCGTTGGTCAGGTTATGCGGTATCCAACGTGAACAAACCTTTTTCACATGTAAATGTTCATGCAAGATCTTATTGATGCTTGTCATACTAATCCCTACAGATGCCTCAATGTCGCGATATGTTACATGACGATCATGCGTTATCAGCTCATGCACAGCTGCGATGTTTTCTGGCACAACAACCGCTGTTGGCCGACCTTCACGGGATTCGTCCTGGAGTGATTGTCGGCCACGATTGAATTCGTTATACTAGTTTTTAATGGTGCTGTAAGAAGGTGCTTCATTACGATACAAGGAATTAAAATCATCTGTGCACTGTTGTCGTGTCAGCCCACGTCGAAAGTTGAGAAAAATTATTGCACGAAAATGTTCACGAGTTAATTCCATTTTCTCCTAAGATCACTTTTTCAACCTGCTATCACTAACACTAACAACAATAAAATGACAAAATGTTTTGGTTGAGGTTATGTTTAACAATGTGAAGGTTGCACTGGAAACATCAGCTGGTGCCTAGCAACAGTTAGTGTTACCAGAAACAGAAAATAAAAACAACTAATCCAGAACAAAAAGTTACACAGCCAACAGGCGCCTATTTAGTGATAACAACAACAATCTGTGATGATGTTAAAGTAGAATTTTCTTGTATATTTAAGAATCGCTCAGAAGTACCATCTGCGGGGCAATGAAGTTGGTTTAAGTGCAAACATTGTCGAGTTAAGACATAAAGATAATAAAAGTGGGTTTAAGGCGTTGAAGTGGTGAGGTTACCAGCTTGTATTTTTGTGTGTATTAACGCGAATAAGTAAATAAATCGTGAAATTTTATGTGTGTATAGTTATTTTCCAATAAAAGGGCTCAATACATCCAAAAGTTTATTAAGGGAATAACCAATGACAATATTTTGTTGATATAGACTTTTATTCAGTTATGGCAGTTGGAGCAGATTTCGTTATTCTGCAAAAAAAAAGGCTGTGTGGCTGATGTTAATTAAACCATATTTCTTAAAGAGTATTCCCATGGTAAACAAATTAAACTTTCTTGGCCAACAGAGATGCTAAAGGATGTTTAATAGGACTGATGGAGAGGATTAGTTGATTGATACTTGGTTGCTCTAATTAAGCATTAAGAGTTTTATCGCACTATATTTGGGCAATTCAATAACTGTAGCAGGCCTTTCGACTACTTAGCTGATGGTTAACCAGATATTAATGATTAAATTATAATTGGAAATCGTAATGCTAATCAGCCAATGATGTGTTGGAGTCTTGTAAAACCAATTTCTAACACGTTCTCTGTGTTAAGTCTACATAAAGTTTTAATTTTATCGTTGCGTAAAAAATCTTAATTTACAAAAGCTTCAAAACGGGTGTGTAGAATTTTAAATTTTATGCTTATGCTTCATTTTCTTAAATTTAAATTTGGCTATAAATTATTTAAATAAATTATCAAGATTATTTAACAATGAAACTTTCAAATTTAATTGAAATTCAAATGAATATAAATTGTTTATTATAAAGCAACGTAACAAGTTTTCTAACAACAATGGCGTATAACTTCTAACTGCATTCTGCCACTAATTCATTTAAACAACGTCCCTGTTCATTTGTTTCTTTTTTATTATTTATTTTTTTTGCTTCCTTTTTGCTATTAAGCAACCAAATTGTGGTCTTAATATATTTCTTATGCGATTTTAATTATCTCCTTTTCTGTATGCGATGAAACAGTTTGCATGGAATTGTAGTTTTTAAGAAATTTGCATAAGATTTTCAAAAATTATTTTCCATTTATTCTACTCTTTCCAACTTACTAGTTCCTACAACTTTGCTTTGCTACTTAAGCAGTTGTTGCTTCTTGGATAATGTAGCGAATGTTTATGGTGCATGTGTGTGTGTGTGCAGGTTTTTTGAGTCTTAAAAGCAAATAGACTAAAATGTGGAAATTAACGACTTCCAACCAGAACAACTTACAGCTTTTTTTACACAAACTAATCTGGGGAATTTAATGATGAAATTAATGAGATTTGTGTTAATTTTTGGCGTATTCTGTCTAAAACGAGGAAGACAAGCAAAAGGTAAAGAAACGATGTTGATTTTAAGGATTAAAAAAAAGGTGAATCTTGTGATTTAAAAGGAATTTGAATTTTATGTTTTTTGAAGTCCACACTCATTATGATAAATTTACAATAAATAGAAAAGATACTGTTTGAGAATGGCCCTAAAAGTTAGTTTTCAATAAAGTTTGTTTTATAAGGGAAGCCAAAATGAATAAACTTTAGCAACTTCAACACTGCACTAAAAAAGTTTTTGCACCTAATAAATGTTGTATATAAATTTAGTTAAATTCTTAACTGATTTCATTATTTATCGATTTATTTACAAAAATATCAATTTCCTTTTTTTTTAATGAAATCTATTTAATGGAAAGCAATTAAAAAAATTCTTAACACGTTTAAGTGGCAAAGGAAGTCGTAAGAGTTTTTTTCAAAACGATATTCGCATAAAAAGCTTTATTTAGAATTTCTCAAAGCGGTTTACATAAATTAAACAAATATTTGATTTTGAAAAAATAAACCATTAAAATGTATGTTTTTTTTAACACTGGGTCTTCTCGACTAATCAAATAATTATTATGTAATTAACAATTTTTCGATTCGATGAGAAGCTTAATAATTTCAAACGATTATTAATTTTTTCCCATCATTAAGGTGCATTCGACTTGGGTTTATCTTGCCCGATTCGTAATCCATTTCCGACGTTCGCAGGGACATTCAGTTTCAGTTCATTCGACTTGGGTTTATCTTGCCCGAAATATCAAGACAAAGCTCTTAATGATTCGTAATCCAATTCGACGTTTGCAGGGACATTTAGTTTCATTTCTGATGTAAATTGAATTCTTTTACCATGAAGATGACATTATTTTTTATAGAGAACACACTTTATTTCTTTCTTGACCAACACCAACAATATTTCTAGACTTTTACAAATGTCGAATTTTCAAAATATGCTTTTCTCTCTCTCTAAAACCCTTTACTGCCATATAAAATAATTTCTTTTAGTCTTTTATTCCGTTATCGTTCAAACCTACGACAGTCTTAATAGAGAAAATTTTATGAATGGTTTTTTTTTCTCTTGAATCTTATAAGGTCCGCCGGGAGGTTATAGTATTTTGTTTTGCCGCCATTTTGGTAAATATTAGTCTTGATAGCTGATATTTGGCAGTCGTGAAGTAGACACGTGGCAAATTTATTTTGGTAAAAATATTCAATAAATCATCATGTTTTAATGGTTACAAAAACATTTTATCAAAATCAATCATCGATTACTGTGACAATAATGACAAAGTTATGTGAAATTTTTGAGAGAAACAGTGTATCAACAAAACGCACTATTTATTATGTGGTGAATGATTTCGAAGAAAGAGGGTCTTCTGATCACGAAAGTGTTCAAAGCAATCAATCCATCAATCTAAATTGAGCTCAGGAACTTGGTCTTCAAAGAACAACGTCGGCCACAACTTTGCACAAGGATTTTCATTTGTTTTCATACATGATTCAGTTGACACAAGAGTTTCTTCCACAAGATTATTAACTTTGCCATACGTATGCCGATGGGATGTTACAGCTCGCCCATGACAACCCCGATTTTCATGAAAAAAATCATAATGAGTAACGAGGCACATCTTCATTGAATGGATGGGGAATGAGAAACCCTCAAATTATTCAACAGTCACTTTTGCATACATTAAAAGTGACAATCTGATGTGCAATTTGGTTAGGAGGAATCATTGGGCCTTACGTCTTTGAAAATGAAAACGGTGTAACGGTAACTGTAAATGGGGATCAAAATCGTGATATGATTGAAAACTTTGTAACACCCCAACCGCATGCTTGGGCTTGATTAACATGTGGTAGCAACAAGACGGTGCTACATCACATATAGCCAGGATTACAATGGAATTACTGGGAGACGTCTTTCCACAACAAGTAGTTTCAAGAATTGGTGATGTTGATTGGCCTCCACGCTCGCCTGATTTGACTGCGGATATTTGAAAAGCAAGATTTATGCAAAAAAAACAGAAACGCTTGATCGACTCAAGCAAATATTAATGAAATATCGCGTAAAATGTGTGAGTATGTAATGAAAAATGTGCTCAAAAGGTTTCGCACTCGTGAGGCTAACAGAGGTGGGCATTGTAGCCGACATTAAATAAAATATTTATCAATATAAGATCCATTCTCATTCCTTTAATTTAAAATTATAAACAAACAAAGTAGTATACTTTCCTGGCGGACACCCTGTATAATATAAAACAAGAATAAAGTTTCGAATCATCGAAAAATGTACGCCAAGCTTTTAGTTCTTTGAATTGAAAAAGAAAAAAGCACACACACACACACACACGCACACACTCCATCAGCCATGAACATTTGCAAATGCAGTGAACTCGCGAAAAGGTGAACCAAATTTTGCCAAGTCAGTTCACATATTCGAGTTTGTTCACGTTATCGAATACCCAAATTAAAAAAAAAATTACCGTATTAAAAAACAAACATTTTATGACATTCTCGTAAAAACATTTATTCAACTACAAATTTTCAATCATTTCTACCTAAGGGGTTTCCATTGGAAACCATTCATATGTAATTTGAAAATTACAGAAAATAAAAAATATTTGTAAATAATTTTACAAAAAATCAAAAATCACAAATAAAAATTGCTTAAATTGAACATGATTCCGATAAATTATAAATTACTTTTAATATTTTAATAAATAAAAATCCTCAATACTATTTTAAATTAGTTTTTTTATTTTCATTTTTAACTACAAAAAATAAAGTGAAATACATTCAGTTCACTTTGCATTCGATAAATAATAAAAAAAAAATAATAAAAAATAAAGGAAACAAGAAATTCTTTTTTAATAAACAGAAACAACAAAAAATACATTAAAAATAAATAATAGGAACATTTGTTTTTTTTATTTTTTTAATTAAGGATTAAGTATAGTTTAAGAGAAAAAATCAGTAATTTTTTTTTTTTTTGGTAATTTTTTTCTTTTTTCTTTTGCCATCTTTAAAAAGAGCTTTTTCTTTAAGTTATCTCAACACTCTAATGTCATTTTGGCCTACCATCTCGTTTTCAGCCCATATTAAAACCTTATCCAAAGCTTCTGCAGCTTCCGTGGACTTAATTGTAACTAGTGGTTGTGGAATATAATCGAATCATCATCATCGCTTGTATCATCCTGAATTTCAACACTTCCCGCCACTGTACAATTTTCTGCCGGATTGTTGTTCCAATATTTGACCGTGGAAAGAGTAACATCGATCTGTTATTAAATTTTAGTTAAATTCTCTAAATATACTGAAACCTATAATAAAATAAACCTGTGAATTTAGCGAATGAAAAAGGAGAACCGCACTATTTTCTAGCTGTCTTACTTCTGGAGGAGAAACACAGGGAAACAGGGAGTATTATCATCGATGTCGTCTTGTTTCGAAACTAAGTTGAAAACATTTTTCCAGCTTTTGTTTAAAATTTGTTGGGTAATTTTACTCCATGCCCAGAGTCCAAAAGAATAATTACATCTTTTATATTTAACATCTTAATAGAATCTAACAATTCTGTTTGTTTTTCAGCCACTAATGCCAATAGGCTGTTTCGATGACACAGTTTTGTTATATTAAAAAGATTTTGGTCCATGTGTTGAATTAACGATGCGATGTTGGGTGGCAAAAACATTGCACTAATGGATCCGTCATCACAAATCAATTGGAATGTAGGTGGTTGTGAAGGAACATTGTCTATTAATAGAAGAGCCTTAACTGATAGCCCCTTCTTAGTCAAGAAATTAGTAACCTGGACAAATAATTATTGAATGTTTTAAGTTCTTAAATTGTCATGTAAAATCTACCTCTTTAACATGTCAAACATTTTGATTTTGAAAATTTGTAATTCACTGGACAAGTAAAGTTTTTGAAGCTTCGTGGATTTTTAGATATTCCAATTACTAAAGCTTATCTTTGTGAGTTCCAGACGCATTTGAACAGCCCATGCAAGTTAATCGTTGTTTTTTCTATCTTTTGCGCCTGGAGCACTTTTCTCTAATGATGACATATATGTTTTATCTAGCAACTGCTTCCAATATAACCCAGATTCATCAGCATTATAAAGCTCTTAACTTTTCCTTAAATGGGTCAACAAGTTGTGGCTGGGCAGAAAGAGTTTCTCCGGAAATTTTAAGAAGACGAATGCCAAATCTTTGTTTAAATTTTTGGAGCCGTCTGTCATTGGCGTTAAAACCATGATCATTTTCTTTAATTTGATCGTGAATTTCTATATTCTATACCTTTCGCCTTTAACATCAATCCACTTATCGGCATTTTCTTATTGCGCATATGAAGTAACCATTTAAAAAAGACTTTTTTCCATTCTCCAAAGCTTCGTTGCACGTAATGTTTTAGGCTTACCAGTGCCATTATTAACACGATTAGTAATATCCCGTTTTTTCTGTTGCTTTTGCAACTTCAAGCCATTTTCTTGCCAATCCACTAACACTACAACCCTTTTGCAGTAATTCAAGAATATCAACTTTATCTTGTAAAGTTAACACTTTAGGCTTTTTCAATGACATTTTCCACTTTCATGAACTAAAAATTTTTTAAGCACTTGCAAAATCTACGTAGCAGTGTTTAAGAGCGACTAACAGATCAACGCATAAATAAAAGGAAAAAAAACCGCAAAGCAAATAATTTTGTATTCAGGGGATTTCCCCAATTTCAAAACTGATTAAAAGACAATAAAGAAGAAAAAAAGTGTTCACGTTTTAGAGCCTTCAACTTTTGTTCATGTTTTACAATACTTTATGGAAAAATAAAATTGTTCACCTTTCTGGGACCGTGAACACTCGAAAGTGTGAACGTCGCGAGTCACGAAAAAAGAGTTTTAAAATTATGACTTTCTTGCAGTGTGATCACATTACTGATTTTGTTTTCAAAGGGAGGATAACAACTTCTTAGATTTCTCTGGTGAAATATTAAATGCTTTGAGGATTTCTGAGGATTAAAACACAATTTAAATAAATAAATGAGAGAGGTACTGCAAATATAATTGAAACACTAAAAACTTGGGCGCGTAGCCTTTACTTTTTTGAGAGATTTAAGTTATTATTCCTAAAAAAAATATTATTAATCTTGTTAATCTGCTCCAAATAAATGTTTCGATTCAAAAATAAGATCAGTAACTCTACTTTGATTATTTACTAAAAGTGCTTGTGTAAAATCTTTTTGTCGACAACAAAAGTAAATAAGCAATCAAATTCAAATTACTTCAAACTTCTCAACCCTCCAGACTGGAAACCCTACTTTTTTGCAGCAAATTCTCCATGCTAACTTTTTTTTTTAATTTATTTAACAATTTACATAACGTTAGCTTGCTTATCGTGTCGCATGGGAATAGTACAGGGAAAGAAAATTATTTTCACTGAGAGACGCAGGTGATGTCTATCATGATTTAAGCCTGACAAATTGACAGGTTGTGTCGTGAGATACTGAAATTTTGCATTGAAATTAATTAACAAGTATAATTAAATAAATAATGTCTCAATAATGACAAATAATTATTCTTTTTTTTTTTGGTAGAGTCTTCTATTTAATTGTTTTTTGCGAAATCTCCCTGGGAAAGTTTCTGTTTTTGGGTAAAAATCATTTTTTGGGGAATCGCGATTGCTTTTAGGTGAAATTTCCATTAATTTTTACAAGAAAACTATTTCCGTTAAACTTTGTTCAAATACCCGTAATATTCAAACTTGGGCGATTGTAGGCATGTTTTATTATATATTGTTGGCAAAATATTGGTGCATTTCAAATTTAAAATTCGGTTTGAATATTTAATATTCCAGAAACCCAAGTCTACGGAAATCTTTATGGCTAAAATACAAATTTGTTTAAAACACAACTTTAATTTTGCGTCATACAAGGGCTGCTATTTACATTTGTGGCCTAAGGATGAAAACCCAAGCATTTAAAGACAAAATCTATTTTATTGTTTTTAAAAATATTCTCCATAAAGATTTATACACTTTTGCATGCGTTGGAACCAATTTTCAAAGCACTTTTTCCACTCCGATTTAGGTACTTCTAAAACATGGGTTTTGAATGCAGAAGCTGCTTATTCAGGTGTAGGAAACCGTTGTCCACGTAGTTTTTTTCTTGATGTTCGGATACAAAAAGAAGTCATTAGGTGCCAAGTCAGGGCTGTACGGCGAATGACCCATCAATTCAACGTTTTGCCCTGTCAAAAACTCCATTGTTTCAGCAGATCGGTGACAGCTCGCATTGTCGTGATGCAGAATGATGCGTCTTTTCTTTGACTTTTCCCGAAGTTTCTTAAAGACTTTTGGCAAGCAAATAGTGGTGTATTATGCCGAATTAACCGTCTTACGTTACTTTAATGGCACAGTCGCCACATGACCGATAATGCCGAAGAAACAGGCAACCATTTGCTTTGATGTGCTTCTTCCACGAACAACTTTGGTGGCATTTCACTCCACTTGAAAGACCCCTACGGTGGATTGCTGTTTTTTTTCAGGATCATATGAGTATATCCATGATTCGTCACCTGTGCAGATATGATAAACTGCTTTTGATGCAACTTTCTGCAACATTTTCTTGCACCAATCAACACGAGCATCCTTTTGTGTGTTTCTCAAGTTATGCGGTATTCAACGTGAACAAACCTTTTTCACATGCAAATGTTCATGCAAGATCATATTGATGCTCGCCATACTAATCCCTATAGATGTCTTAATCTCGCGATATGTTACATGACGATCATGCTTTATCAGCTCATGCACAGCTGCGATGTTTTCTTTCACAACAACCGTTGTTGGACGACCTTCACGGGATTCGTCCTGGAGTGATTGTCGGCCACGATTGAATTCGTTATACCAGTTTTTAATGGTGCTGTAAGAAGGTGCTTCATTACCATATAAGGAATTAAGTTCATCTGTGCACTGTTGTCCTGTCAGGCCACGTCGAAAATGTTCACGAGTTAATTCCATTTTCTCCTAAGATCACTTTTTCAACCTGGTGTTATGTTTAACAATGTGAAGGTTGCACTGGAAACATCAGCTGGGGCCTAGCAACAGTCAGTGTTACCAGGCCAGAAACATAAATAGCAGCCCTCGTACGAGGAATAAATGAATTCGGCTTAAATTCATACTGGTTTCAATTGGTAATTTTTTTTTAGTTTGTGTGGTTTCTTCTAACTGATTTAATATTGCCTTCTTAATTTTAATTTAAATATATGATGATGATATAATGATGCGGAAAATCTAGATTTACATTCTGCTGGAGTCCAATGTTTCCTGTTTGCTAAAAAAAAACCAATCGCAAAAAATTCTACCCTAAAACCTCGTAAATATTCAAATCAACTAATATGGCTCACGCTGCTTTTCTGCTGGACGTTTTGATTAATACTGCCAAACCACGAGCAACTGAAATTTATTTTAATAGAGGAGTTAAACGTGTGGATTTATCTAATATGCAGAGATCTGGTCGCTTGCTCGTAATATTTTTCCAATACAAGAATCAGAGAAGTGTGAGTATGATACACCTAAGTTACAGTAACTTAAGGAAACTGAAACTAAAGGCTATTTTTGTTTGACTTTAAGCAAATATTAAATGCTTATAGATTTTAAAGAAATTGTTCGATATTTGTGTTAAACGGAGACTCTTTCAAGCTCGAGCGGTTAAAGGGTTTTAGCCAATCTCAACGTCAAAAAGTCTGCTGGGCCGAAAACAGTGCCCTCTGACGCTAACGCGTCCGTTAGAAGTCATTTTCAGTACGTTGTATCATGCCGGTGAATTTCCAAATTGTTGGAAGTTTACTAAAGTAACGCCATACCCCAAAAAGGGTGAAGAAAGCAATCCTGAAAGTTACCACCCAATTGCAATTTCTTCTGCACTTTCTCAAGTGATGAAAAGTATGATTTATTTTCATCTTGTGAGGTACCTGGAGTCCAGCAGCTTACTTAGCGACCGACAGTATATTTTCCGTAGGGGGTGTTCTACGGCTGACTTGCTGTCTTTCCTGTCGGAATAACTGTGCAACTCCATATATTATTTCAGGGAATGAATTCCATCCGGGGGCACATTTATTGGTCTTTATAGAAAACTTGACTATCTAGACCTTTGCTGCTGGGGGTGTAAGGGAGCCCAGTCCCCTGAAGTCAGCAGGGGTACGACTGGAGGCTCCACGTTATTTTCACGGGAATAATTAAGCCCCAGAGTTTCCGCTAATTGTCTCTTTAGACGTTTAGCTGTTTCTCTGTCTGATTATTGAGGTTGGCCCTTCGGGAGTATCATGGTGGTTGTGGTTTTGCGGCCCAGAATCATTTCACCTTTAATCAGATCTACTGGTCATTTGTTCTGAACAGGAGTTGGATAGTCTCCAGTTCTTCAGCAAGGAGTAGTGGTTTGCAGCCCTGCTCTGGAACCGCTGAAATTGCAACTAGGAAAGACCTGTTTATAGAATTAGTCTTTGGCTTCCTAGGGCGTGAATGACGCTGCTTTTTATTCACAGTGGTTCGACTACCATCTGATTAAGGCCCACGGCCAGGTGCAGATGTAAATCTTATCACGAAATTTTAGGGAATGGATTCCACCCGGAAGCACATTGATATGTTTTGACGGAATCTCACCGTCATTACCGTCTAGGGGGGAAAAAGTTAGCCCGGTCCCCTTCAGGGCTAGCAGGAGCCAACTGGACAATTCCACTATATTTCCACGGGAATCGGTAAAGCTCCAGAATTTAGTTATTTGTCTTTTTAGCCTTTTAGCTTTTTTCTGACTGATTATTGAGCTTGACCCTTCGGAAGTAACGTAGTGGTTGTGGTTTCGAGGCCCTCGTTTGAGTTGTGTCTGTCGGATCATTCACAATGAACAAAATGAATGATCCAGATCTAGTGAGCATGATTGCGGTTGTGTTCTTAAAATTTATTAAGCTTCATGCATTCTAGACCAGGAGTTGGACAGCAAGCAGTGAAGACTGCGACCTGCTCCGGGCTTTTGAAGTTACAACCAGGAGTGACCAGAGGATATAAGTATCTGAATGCTTTCTAGGGCGAGGATGACGCTATATTTCATCCACAGTGGTATGATCCACCGTCTAGTGGTGGTTCTAGATATTTCTAAAACCTTTGATAGAGTGTGGCATAATGCGCATCTGTCTAAACTTGTTGCTTTTGGTATCGATAGCAATTTCTTCAGATTTATGCCGATTTTTTTCCAAGAATCGCATTAAACGAGTCGTTATATATGGGATTTCATCAGAAGAGTTCAATCGAAAGGCTTTGTTCTTTCGACTTTCTACTCTATTTCTTATTTTTCTAAATGATCTTCTATGTCAAGTTTTTTTATATATGTACTCTTACGCAGATGACAGCACCATTTGTCATTCGTTTTTATTCAGTAATAGACCGAACCAGTTGGAGGTGGACTCTATAAGGCAGAACATCTCCAAATGGGGTCGTGTCAATAGAGTCAATTTTAATGTCCTTAAGACTCAGTGTCGCATGCTTACGCATAGATCTATGTCCGGAAATGGTGCTGCATCTGTTACTATGGGTGATATAAGTATTAAAATATCGGAAGCTCTTAATGCTCCTGGCATAAAAATGCAGTGTGACATTTTTCAGGTTTCTAAAGAAACTTTCAATTACCTTGATTTTCTATATCAGTGTTCACTTACTTCACTCCATCCGATTTTCATACTATTTATGCCACCTATCTCCATCCAAAAATGGAATACAATTCTAATGTATGGGCCGACGCCCCAAAGTCTCTTTTAGAGTTGATCGACCGCGTACAATAGAGGGCCAAGAGGTTCACTGGAGACAGTAGGGTATCCAACTCTCTCTGATTCTCTAGAGCATCGAGACAATGTGGGTTGCATTTCACTGTTTTATCGTTTCTGCAATGGTAAGTGCTCTAGAGAAATTAGAGAACCTTTAACCGTTACATTTTGCTTTAAGAGGCCAGCTATTAGTAAATGTTTAACCAGTAAATCGCACTACGCATTACAGGGAAAATTCGTTTTTCAGCAGAGCGGCTCGAATGTGAAATGAACCCCTCTCCAAAGGTTTATCCTGCCACTTTCAATGTGGGGAATTCAAATGGAATATCCACAAACAGAACTCCCTCTTTCTTCTTCACCATAACCTATTTTCCTAGTTTTGGCACAATGCATAAGTGCTGACCTGTGAAAACACAAAAAAAAAACAAAACAAAACGAGGATGTTAATTTTGCTACAAGTTTATGTTCCCTTTTCTTTGAACAGCATACTTGTCAAACGGCTTAGAAAAGTATGAGGATATCGAGCTAAAAGGGGGCAATTTGAAAAAAACAGAAAATGTATTGGGAAAAATGTGATTTAATATTTCTTTCTGTCATGCCATGTGAAATCGATACACTATTTTTAAACATTTGTTAATGCAAAATTACTATATTTATTAGACACTTTCGAAATGCCCACTCAGTCAGTATTGCGTGTAGCATGCTAGATGTGATCAAACCTAAAACTTCTTATAATTTATAAATTAAAACTCGCGTATTATGTGTTCCTTTTAAACATTTAAACATTTTTTTTCTTAAAGTCTTGTTCTATTGTCTATTTCATATCTTTTGGTGTCGTAAGATTTCTTTTTGGAAATACAAACAAATGCTTAAAACTTTTTGCTTACCAAAGCATGTTTATTCGTTTTGGGTGTCATTTGATTTTAAAAATAAGTGTAAAATAAGGAAAGAAAAAATATGTAAAGATTTGAATAAAAATTTGCATCATTTGACCCTTTAACTGGCAGCATAATTTTCTTTCGATTTAATTTTTATAAAAGATGAAAGTTTTATAAAATTATTCTTTGAGTTTAAATTATTTACTGCTCTCACTGAAATACAAATTTAAATTTTTGTTTTAATGAAAGATAAATTTACAAAACACATATACGATACGTAATACAAAAGACCTGGTCGACATCAAGATAACCGAAAATACACGATTCGTTTCCTTTGACAGCAATGATCTATTATACCTCAATAACAACACATGAAACCTTAGTTATCCTACGCGACACACTAAGACAATTTATACGACAACCAATACATTACCGATATTACAGATATAGCTAAGGCGATAATAAAACCGAACTACTTTAGATTTAATAATCACTGTTTACACATTACCTCACGTACTCGGCGTGAAAAACTTCAGCTGTCTTCATGGAAATTTTCCTGCACCATCTCCAATTACTAAATATAAAGACTTAGTGTTTTAGTGAAAAAGCATCGAATAGTGCCCCTGTAGGCTAGTAGGTAGTGTAATAGCTTGTCAGAAAGGGGGTTGTGGGTTCGATTCCCAACGAAGACCTTTTTTCATTACAAAAATAAAAATTGACTGTCGATGGGGCTGCTCAGCGATGAAGGCATAGTCACTGGTCGCTGTGCTGTCTTCAATAAGGCTGTTAATTTCCGGCTATTCTTCTACTTTCATTATCTGTTTCATCTCTTCTCTATTCTTTTTCTAAATACTGTAACATGGTACTTGACTAAATAGGCATTGTTGCCTGAAGTGTTGTTTACTCTTAAAAAAAAAAAAACAAAAAGAAAAATAATAGTTTTATTGTAAAAAAAAGCTTTTTAATTTAAAACTACATTATTTATCATTCTTATATCGGGGTTTTCAACAAGAAGTTTGATTTTCAATTGTGGCAACACCAACATTAGTTTTTTGACGTATTCGTAGTAGATGCATTGGCAATTGTTACAATGAATTCAATTTGGTCTTTTGAAAAACATAGAGCGATTATTAAGAAGCCTTTCCATGCCCAACATGTCACTAATATGGTGCGCTATGTGGTCTGGAGGCGTGATTGGGCAGTTTTTTTTTCGATGAGGCTAGAAATGTGGTAACGGCAAATGGATCACGCTATCGCGAGATGCCAACAACTTAATTTTGACCTATTATTAACGTCGTGGATATAACTGGCATGTGATTTCAACAGCCTTTAGACATATGATACACAGACTTAAGATGATCCCACTTACTCCGGATAAGTACACCAAAGAACTCGATACAAAAACCCACTACTATCGGCAGACTATACAACACTAGAAACAGGAATAAGAAAACAAAAAGATAACCGATAGAACACGACGGCACACTTGCTTTTACGGGGCCACAAATTTATAAATTAACTAACCTTTTTCAAAAAGAAGGTTAAATCGCATCATTAAAAACCAGCAACAGTCTGTGTTCTGTCTCAGGAAATCGACAGAAATAACTGAGAAATTTAATAGCTGAAAACATACTTATATAAGACAAACGGGATGAAAACTAAAACCAAGATTTACAGAAGAAATACGCTCATACAAATGAAAAAGAGAAGATTCCAACTTTGCTTTACACCTTGACACTCACACACATGAGGCACACATTTTACACGGATATTTTACATCCCAACAAAAAAGAACGAAGACTAGACATTCTTGAAAACATGGAAATCTACAAAACAAAACAGCGACATTATAAAGGAACAGGTAAACACGGCTGCAGACACCATTTTCACACCACTACAATCGAACAAACGGAAAACACCCTCAGACGGATACACTTACCCGGATAATAATAAAAAAACGGAAATGTTGATAATTTGCTCCACATAAAGTGTTAGGTAGCGGTCATGTTCTAATTACATGAGTAGATACGACCTTAACAACAGAACTACCTAAACCCGAACACTGACTCTCTAGTGTAGATTAGAACACTTGAGAATGATGTCTTCACATGGCAAGCGTTCGCCGTTTATACCGAGCAAACAGCCAGAAACGACAGACAACAGTATTTCATTTACTGACAGAATGACTTAGCGAAAGCAGGAACTAAGATCTCATCTAGTTCGATCACCCTTATGAAAACTATAGCAATTCAGGTAGTTCTTCAGGTTCATATGATAAAACCGGCAACCGCAAAATATGTTTTAAAACATTAATTAATTCAGGGTGCAAAAAGAAGGTTTATTTGGTTTCAGTAAACCTTTCAAGGGTTAGTTTTTGAAAGGAAATTTGTTTGTTAAAAAATTTTTTTTTTGTTTATTAAAACTTTTCAGGCAACTGATTTTCTGCACATTTATATTCATGTTCATTGTTGTATTCAAAGTTCTTGCGTTTTAGTTACATACACAGGGTATTACATACATGTTTGTAAATTTGTTTCTGTGTAGCCTTTAGAGTTGTTTGCACTGTAAACGTAGGTAGTCTTCCTTTGCTTTTTTTATCCTTACAGTCATTTGACATTATCATATAATAGTTTGGCAATTTTCAACGCGATTTTCTTTTGCTGGTTGTTATTTTTATAATTTTTTTTTTCGATTTTTTACTCGAACAAATTTTCTGTAAAAAATTTAATGAAAAAATTTTCCTCTTCACTGATTGACATTTGCTAGATATTTTGCAGTCGGTAACAGTAGTAGTCTGCTGAGCTTTTTTTTCTACTCGTATTTCCATGCCTTTTGTTGCATACATCGTGGCATTATTAGTTTTGTGTTTCATTGTTTTTTTTTTTGTTTTGTTGCAAAGATGTGCTAAAATGTCAGTTGCGGTAATGGATTTTGTATTCGTTTTAATGAAATGCATTTTTATTTAAGCCATGAACAAATCGTTTAATGAAATGAATATTTAAGAAAAAAAAAACACAAAAATTTAAATGGCAAGAAATAATAGAACCTTAAAATATGCAATGGATTATTAAATAGACAAAGAAGAGTTGTGCTAAGGCGGATTTCAAACTTACAAAATAATGCTTACACTAAGGACGTTTATTTATATGTTTCTTTTAAAGTGTTTTGCCAAATTTATGCGTTTAAAGAAAATAGTTTAAAAAAAATTTTTCTTACAAAATGTTTTTTGCAATCATTTTCCAAAATGTATATTTTATTTAACAAATTTTAAAATGTTTAATTTAATTTTTGTCAAATAAATATTAGCACTATTGGTAAAGAATTCAAAACAGTCTCGCTGACTTACGTGGAATATTTCATTTTAAACATCATCCCCTAAAAAAACAGAAAATTTTATTTGAAGAATTTTTCAATTTATATTGTCTAATTTTTCGCATTTCACCTTTATAACTGTAAACCTCACCGGAATTGAAATGTTACTTGAAGCATTAAAATATTTCACTGTTGCACATGCATACACTCTCCTCGCTTCATTCGTACGATGTATTAATAACGGAACTTAACTAAATCAACATATCACGCTTAAACTATTTATCATCATAAGTCATTTTAGTCATCCATCCATTCATTCATTCATTCATTCATTCGTTCATTTATACCTGTTTGTCCTGGAGGAACATAAATGCTAAAGAAACTAAAAATGAAATATTTTATACAAGACTATGAACGTAAGAGAACAACAAAAACAGATCGACTTTTAAAATCTTTTTAAGTAACAAAAGTAAACAGAAGTTGCATTAACAATTTTCTTAACAAGACAAGGATTAACTACATAAACCAGAAGTGCATTATTGTTCTCCTGCTTTCCCTTCGCTTGCTGCTCACATACACATATTATGCACAGAGCGAGAGTGAAGACAGCAGTAGTAAACTTTTCAACTAACATTTGTATAAATAAAGTGGGTTTATTTATGTGTATCTATGTATGTATGTATTTGTTTAGTTAGTCAAGACATTAAAAGCTATAGGAAACTATATTTAATTTTTAGTTCTCTGACCTCTTTTTCTTTACAACTAAAAATACCTTTTTCTTTGTAAGTTTTTTTAACTCCATTTGTCGACATTATTAAGACTAAAAGGATTCCTTTTTGTTTTTTTTTGTATTTATCACAACAAGTCATACTGCATTTACGCACTATGGATTGGTTGATTAGAAAACAGGACAGAATATTTTGAGAATGTCAAAAATTTTCTATTATAAATTCCTAAATTCTTAACATCATAAAATTGGTGAAGAAACTTGAAAAATGAGAGTGCTTCAATTACATTTAGAATTTGATTGATTTATGCCAATAATAAGGTTTGAAATCTCTTTTTATATTTTCCTTGCAAAAGGCCCAAGTTGGCTTAAGCCAACTTAAACAACTGTTTTAATACCTAATAACCATATGTGGCAAACTATAATGTACTTAACAAAACTTTTCGTCAAATGTCATTTGCTTAACCAAAGTACGCAACAACTGATCGCACGTTCCGTACGGAAACAGC
The DNA here is from genome assembly GCA_030448955.1 of Trichopoda pennipes. Taxonomy (NCBI): domain Eukaryota; kingdom Metazoa; phylum Arthropoda; class Insecta; order Diptera; family Tachinidae; genus Trichopoda; species Trichopoda pennipes. The sequence continues at coordinate 20,531,907 of JASKUP010000012.1, forward strand.
TGATTTTGCATTGTATTCTAGATACATTCCAATGGAGGGCAAAAACTATTTTATCTGAATTTATTAGAAAATGTACAGAGCAAAAATAGCTTATATGACAAAAGAGACGCGCTTTATTATAACGGCCATTCAAAGGAACGAGGGCCTTTAAACATTTTATTTTCTTTTCCATTTTTTTTTAACACACAATTTGCAATAAAATTTAATTTTTTATTATTTATAAATTCAATGATGCACACAGTTGCATTTTTTTAGTACTTCTGGCCCAAATAATACATACAGCGATATATGGGTAATTTTTCTTACGTAATTTTCTTAAAATTATTAACAAAAAATTGTAAATTTGTATAAGGATAGTATGTATTAAGTATACAAAATATGATTATTAAACGCCTTTTTGCTAATAAATATCATTTACGAGTATTTAGAACGAAATTATTTTTTTGCAAAAGTACGAATAAAACAAATGTGCAACTGTGCATAATAATTTCTATATTCATGTAAGTACAATATAGCCATGTAAAAGTCTTCAATGATTCGCTTTAGCATTTGACAGACATTTCGTTCAATTTTTGACATTAGCTTAAGCCAGCTGATGCATATTATAGTTGGGCCTAAAGTTATACACGCCCCTATACTTCTTTCTCTATAACAAAAAATTTCATGTATAGTTAGCGTCTTATTTTGAAGATTTGGTAGACAAATTACCTTATTTGTCGTCATCTTATTGATATATGTGTGAATAACTTATCGATCACTTTAAATTAATATACCGAGCCCTATGGAGTGTCTGAAATGTTATTGATATCGCGCTAGATAAATTATTCAAACAAGATTTCAATTTTTATAAACGGCTAAACCGATTCAAAAAAATTTTGATTTTTTGAGACTAAGGCGGGCTTTGAACTTTGCTTATTGCATTAAAAATATTATGACACAATACAAAATTCTCGGTAATTTTTGGAATTAACACAAGCTTTATGAAATGATTCCCACAAATTCAAGGGAACTGCACATATTTTCCATAAACAAACCGAGTAACGAAAATCGAATTGTCTAATGAATGTTTGGTCCTACAAACGCCTAATCGATTTAAAAAAAAATTATTCGATTTTTCAAGTTTGTTTATTGTGTTGTGCAGCAAATATCTCTGTTTGGTGTTTACGCTAGGAATGTTTTTTTATATGGGGAAAGTATGCTGCTTTGTAATTGATCAAGCATAATTTTCAAAACTTAAAAAGAGAAATCGTATAGGAAGTGAATTTGTTTTATGTTAAACAAATTTTCCAGGAAACTTTTTTTAACACTGTCCAATATTTTGAAGGAACTGTGATTGCCTTCGAATTTCGAATTTAATAACTCGTAAATATGAATGAAAGACAGGAAATGGAAAAGAGGCAAAATTTGGAGAAATGGTTTGGTAAGCCCAAATGCTAACTAATGTTTTTATAGCCAGCCATCTGATACCGGACGTTCATTTCCAAAAAAATTATGCGTGTCCCACTGCGTAGCGTAGCCATACAGTGATAGACATTCGTTTGGCCGCACTTACTTTTTTATTTTTAGGTTGCTTTTTTAAACTCTTTATGAGAACAGTTATTTCTTTTTCTGTTTTTTTTATTTACGTTGTTAAGCGCAGTGTACAAAACTATAACGATTATTAGTGTAACGGTTATTTTATAGAAAATATGCGTTCTTTTGTAAAATTGTTGCTATTTTTCGTGAGACAACATTTGAAACGCATTAAGAGAAAATGTTATTTAATTTGTGAATTTTGACTTGTAAACACTAATTTAATAAAAAATTTAATTCAAATATAAAAAATAAAACACAAATTGCAGAATTTTTATAAACCGATTGGATATTGGCTCAGGAAGGAGGTTAAATGATACCGAAAAGAATTAACTTAAAGAAAAAAGGGTTATCAAATCGAAAAATTGCTGGACTAATAATGCGTTCTGAAAGAGTAATTAGAAATTATTTAAAACGTGGCGAAAAGTATGGCATTAAGGCTGCAACGAAGGGATCATCCAAAATTACGACCAGTCAAAAAGAACAGATTCGCCATGAAATGACTCGAAATCGCTTATTCTGTCGGGAAATAAAGGACAAACTTGACCTTCCAGTTACTATGGAATGTAAAAAAATGAGGTCTAAGCCACGACTAACTAAAGTACACAAGAAGTTTTTCCCCAGCACGCATGTTATGGACTGATGAATGGAAAGAAGTTTCAGATGAAAAAAAATTTAACTTGGATGGTCCAGATTGCTACAGTCGTTATTGTCATGATTTGAGCCAACTGAACGTAGTGCGATCAAAAGGAAATTTTGGTGGTGGAAGCGTTATGGTGTGGGGAGCATTCTCTTATAGCCACCAGAATGAATTCATAAATGTAACTGGAACTTCTGGAAGATGTCCTTATTGCAAAACTTGATGAAAATTCTTGCAATTAGTATATTTTCCAACAGGACAACGCGGCAATACACGCATTGAAAAAATGTAGGGAATGGTTTTCTACCAGTAAGATTGTAACCCAATCGAAAACTTATGGGGAATTCCTGCAGATAAGGTATACGAAAAGGGAAGACAGTTTTCGGCTGTTAATGCGCCTGAAAGAAAAAATCAAAGAATGTTGGTTGGGTATTGAAATTGAAACTCTTCGAAGCCTTGTAAACTCAATGCCGAATAGAATATTTTCGGTCATTAGAGGTAAAGGGGGTCCTACTAAATATTAGTACATAATAACTTTTAATATTTTGTAAATTTTTTTAATCGTTTTTTTTTTTTTAATTTAAAGGAAGCTGCTTTCAAACGAATGTCTCTTAATTTTTTAGTTTTTTTTTATCGATTACGTATTACGAATATGAAATATGTTTAATTTTTACTTATTTATTTATTTATTAACAGTAAATAAATTTACAAATTAATAATTATAATTATAGGAACTGGCTACAGTGGCCTTCGTCCTTGTGTTTAATTTTTGTTTACTACTTTTAAGCTAATAAATCACTTAATCGTTTTGCTAAAAATAAAAAAAAATAATTAAAGTCCTTTTAGTTTCTTTTAAAATATAAAAAAAACATGGTGCAGTCAAACGAATGTCTATCACTGTGTTATGTAGAAATGTGGCGCTACAGCTTTAGTGCGCTAAACGATCCTTCTGTTAGTTGCGGTGATGACGTTTTTTTTCCTAATTCGGATAATAACCATAATAACAAAGGACAATAACAAAGTTTGCTATTATTAGGCGATAGTACCATAAGTCTTACGAATAGATATTCAAATTTCTTAAACATAAAAAATATGTTTTTTTTTGTGAATGTGTGATTATGTCACTAAGCCTTCTCCCATAGTGTCAAGTAGTGGGTGCTTATACTGCTATCACAATGTTAATTTGCTTTTATTCAATTTAATAAATTTATATTATACAACTAGACATTTGGAATTTTTTTTCTTAAAAGAAAATAAAAGGGGTCCCAGTCAAGTTTAATAAAAAATAAAATAAATAATTTTATAATGCACTCACGTTTTAAACTTATTATACATTTTTCTTAATTTTACACCTAGAATTTCTTGCAACTAAATATTTGAGTATAAAAAAAGTTTTAAGAAAAAACAAATATGCAGCGGCAAGTGAATTTTGTCCCTCAAATGGTTGCAATATAAAAAAAAAGACAGACTAAACTTTAAATAGGTTTTCTGCAGCGTCTTAGAATATGTATCATTGTGTTAATTAATAATTATTTATTTAATTTTACGAGGGGAAAAAGAAACATATCATGCGAGTACGTCCTAGATAGTTTTAGGGTGGATACTTTTCATAAAGTCACCACCAATATTGTGGATTATATTGTTGCTTTCCGAAATAACTTTTTTTAACAAAACCAAATATTGCATGCACATTGGGACAGAAATACAATATTTTGTAATTCAATAATAAAATTTATTCAAACAAAAGTATACATATTTATTTAGCTATAATAACAGAAGATTATTCGAGTTTAAGTTTAAAGTCCGGACAATGCCAAAAGTAACTTTTAAAATAAAAGGCCTTCAACATTGCAAATCTTTGTTACGTTTTCGGTACTTTTGCTATTTTTCATAGTCTCTTAATGAAATTAATATATTTTTAAAAACCTTAGGTCTGAAAACCAAATGATTATTCCAACGTCGATACCCTTATTCAATTCCCTGTTGGGACTGATTGAATTGGTCGAGAATGTCTCAAGTTCGCTCTGAATTCTTCTGAAATTTTAAGAAGACTGATTAAAGCACATCATCACATTGAGGTTTTTCTCCTACTCTATTTCCTATTTTTCTAAGCGACCCTCTTTGTCAAAGTTTCAACCCTTTATACTGTTTCGCAGATGATAGCACCGTTTCTCATTCGTATTCATTTAGTTCATAGTAATAGAAGCAGTTAGCGGTGAGTTCCAAAAGGCGGAACATAAATAATACACTCACTCACGATCGTGGACAATCGCAGAATGGGGTCGTGTGAATAGAGTTGATTTTGATGCCCGTACAATGCAATGTTGCATGCTGACGCATAGATTTGTGTTCGGAAATGATGCTGCATTTGCTATTATGGATGACATAAGTATCACGGAATCGGAAGCTCTCCATATTCTTGGCAGTGTGATGTTTACATTTTACAAATACTTTACTGCATCTGATCTTTGTACTCCTATATTCGTTAAAAAATGGAAAACAACTTTTATGTATGGGCTGGTGCCTTAAAGTCTATTTTGGATTTGCTCGGCCAGAAGAGGGCCAAGAGGCTCATTGGAGACAGAAGAGTATCCAACTCTACTGATTCTCTATAGCATTGACGCAATGTGGGATGTATTTCACTGTTTTATCGTTACTACAATGATAAGTACTCTAATGAAATTAGAGAGCTTGTTACCGTTACTCGCACGTGTTTGCGTTTAACTTGTTGATTGGCCAGTGAATCGATCGCACTACGCATTGCAGAGAAAAGCCGTTTTTTTTTTTTAGCAGAACAGTAGTCAGTATATGGAATAAACTTTCTCCAAAGGTCTTTCCTGTCCCTTTCAATGTAGAAAAGTTCAAATCGAATGTCCACAAACACTACTCCCTCTGTCCTCCTCCCCATAAACATACATTGCGTGTGTGCGGGGGAGGGGGGGTCATTCCCTGAATGCTAGTCTAAAATAGAAAACATATTTGGATATGAATAAATATCTTTTTTCTTTTTTAAGATCTTTTTTTTTTTTTTTTTTTTTTTTTTTTTTTTTTTATATATATATTTTTTCTTTTCAATATTTCGCTTTCCTTTGGAAAGCTTCTTCAAGAAAAAATTTTTAAATTTTTGAAAACACAAAAATTATTAACAAATTGAAAAAATGTTTCAAAACATTTGGATATATTTGTTTTAAGAGAAGTAGGCATTTCAGGCAACAATGCCTATTTAGTCAAGTACCGTGCTACATTCTTTATGAAAGGGATAGAGAATAGATGAAACAGGTGGTGAAAGTAGAAGGATAGTCGGAAATTAACTGCCGTATATAAGACAGCACAGCGAACAGTGACTGTTCAGCCCCCAGTGACTGATCAGCCCCACCGACAGTCAATTTTTATTTTTGTTGTGGGGAAAAAAACCAAGGTCGTTGGGAATCGAACCCACAACCCCCATACTTACAAGCTAGTACACTACCTACTAGCCTACAGGGGCACCTAAATATTTGGCAACTATGATGCCTTCATTGTCGCTTTCTTTTTTGCTATCTACTCAGTGATGTAATTTATACGATAATTCTTTATTTGTGAAATCAACGTTAATGAGGCGATCACAGTCCATAACATTTACTTAAGATTATTGTTAACAAAATACTTATATTTTACCACAAATTGTACGTTATGGATAGCAACAGCACATAGGCAATTCCATGATTGTGTTAACTTCGACTGGAAAAATAAAAACCTTCCAACGGCGAAAGAGAAAAAATCGAGTTCGATTGGTGGTATTTTTTTTTATTTGTCTACGTCTTTTATATTTGATCAGTCGCAAGTGTTCCAATTTAAAAGGCTTAAGCAAGATTTAGTATTAGAAACAACCTTGTTGCGTACAGTATGTAACGAACAATATTAACTTTTATTTATTTTAAAAATAGTTTAGTATAACAAGTCTATTAAAAGAAATGAATTACATCTTCCTAAATTCCAAGCAGTTTTCATATTTTAAAGTTATACCAAAATCAAAGACGCTTCCTCCTTTTTCATTCTATATGAGTCATGGTTATATTCATAAGATTGTAGCCAACAAATGTCACGTTTTTAACAGAACAATCCCTGTTGAATGATCTGTATGGGTAGGCGAAAGAGGTGATGTATATTCAACTTCAATATCGTAGAATTCGATTCTAGCAGATTGATTCGTCTGGCGATTTTTTTTTTTAGTAGACGTTAGAAGTAGCATTCCTTTTCTATTGGACACTATATTAATAAATTTTAAGTCGTTTTAAATTAACAAATCGAATGATTTTCAAATAGGTACTCAAATTGATTTGGTCAAAAATTAATTTATCGAAACTAAATTGGGCGATATGGACTTGGGCGTCACGTGATTGCAGTAATTATTTAAAGATATGAAACATTGGCCATCAAGATATTGCAATTTCTTTTCTTTAGATTTAGTACTGGAGAATGAACTTTAGCATAATGCCCACTATTGGTCGACTTGACCTTAGCTTAGGCGTTACCCGAATATATAATAATAATGCGTTCAACGTTGTCATTTTTACTGGAAAACGGAATTTCTAAATAATTTTTTTTTTCAAGTTTTCTCAGATTTTATTGAGTTTGTTGTTGTAGCAATGATTTTTAATTTATTGATATTTTAATTAATTTCTGTAAGGATTTTTTTTGTGTTTTGTGTTTTTTGTTTTTTTTTTTTGTAAAATTTTTAAATATTTATCAGTCAGTCAAAGCCATAATCTCTATCAGTTTGTGCTTTTAATTTTATATTTTATTTTTGTAAGTAAAAAAAATAGAAAACCCTGCCATATTACTTCTAAAACTATTTGTAATGTGTGTGATATATTAAGGATTTAAAGGATTTTTTAGTCTACCAAACATACGACTGACTACGGAGAGCCAAGACAAGCAGAAGCAGTAGAAGAGGTATAAAAATAACCTTTTCACATGCAGCAGTGCATTCAACTTTCAATATAACAAAAGTTGTGGCTTTAAATACAATTTTATTTTAGACCGAATTATCTAAATGTCTAAAAAGGAAAACTGATATATTTGAAGGAAAACAAAAAAAAAAAAAAAAAAAACAAACAACAAAAACAATAACTTGAAAATATTTTATCATATAAAAGCTTCACTACTACTTTTCAAATGCCACAATCTACTTAAATGTTTCAACGTTTCATTATTTATTTTTTTTATTTCGCACAATTTCTGTAAATGAAATGTATAAAATGTGAATAGTAAATGGTGAATTGTAAATGTGAAATGTATGATATTGACATAATGGGAATATATTTTTTTCCATTCTTACAAAAGTGTTTATTTGAGCGCGTGTAGTGTGAGGCTTATAGCGCAATGCTTTGCTGCTGTTTCGTGTTTTATGTGATGTTTTTGATGTTGTTATGTTTGTTACGCTATTTTGTTTGACGTATAAAGGCAAAGCAATTCCTTAAATTGACATAACCAGACGGAAAAATGAAAGCGCTTTTTATTTCCCAACAACACAAGGCGAAAAATAAAATAACACTTGAGGTTGCATATTGATGGGATATGTCTTAAAGTTACAGCTAATGACGAGAAATAGTTTGCATAATAACAAAGTAATATTTTTCTTCCCATTTAGTGTTCAAGAAGTGTAAGCTTGTCAGGTTGGTTCTGTTTAACATGTGTGACAGATAAAAGTCTAAAAAGTAATGTAATGTCTTTGGCCATGTGAACTTTGTTTAATCCTTCACTACAAAAAATAAAAATTGGCTGTCGGTGGGGCTGCTCAGCGATAAAGGCATAGTCACTGGTCGCTGTGCTATCTTTATACGGCAGTTAATTTCCGACTATCCTTCTACTTTCACCACCTGTGTATCTTCTCTATCCCTTTCCTGAAGAAAGTAGCACGGTACTTGACTAAATAGGCATTGTTGTCTGAAGTGCTACTTCTCTTTAATAAAAAAGAAAAAAAAAAACGCTTTACTTTGGTTCGATTTTTCATACACACAAGAAAACCATATTATGATTAAATTGTTGATATGCACAATCATACTGTTGTTGTTGTTGAAAACATTTGTATATTCTGTAACATAAAAATAAAATCGGAACATGTACATGAAAGTGTAATGAAATATTCAGGGTTGTTGTAGAATCCAAGTCAGCATTGTAATTTATCAGAATTGAAAATCGATTCTGATATTATTTGGTGTCATGAATCTGTCTTGGTTTTGCATTAATTCGATATTAAACAAAACCCATATTCGAATCAGCTGTTTTGTTTTGTTTACATTTTAACAAATTTTGGCATTTTTTTTTTCATAAAATATTTATTGTATCTTCATATATATGAATTATCAACAATTTTTCAAATCTTAAATCTAAATGTATAATCATTAGGCCCGACCAGTGTCAGACATAATTCTAGTGACAGCAATAAGATTAAGATTCTCACAATAAAAAATAAATATAAAAATAAAATAAAAACTATTTTCAAGAGATTCCATTTCCATTAGCAGGGTTATTGACCAATGCCCCTGTGTCTCTCCTTTTTAATCAGATATGACCTCTAAAATTCAAAATGTTCCGCGCAAGGGGATTCGGGTGGCACTCGAGCTTAGTCAAATATTTGCCTGCGTATTGAGCAATTTAAGCAGTCACGAGTAGAATATCCGAATCACGATGTATAAATAAATTTCGCATGTACCATGGAGCTAATGTAATTAATCGTAGTATTTTGTTCTGTCGGCGTTGAATTTTTTCCACATTTGAAGCTGAAGCAGTGCCCCACAGTTGAATTCCATAGTACCATATTGGTTTCAGAATCGACTTATATAATAGAAGTTTACAGTCCAGACTAAGAGTTGAGTTCCTGCCAATTAGTCAGTATATTTGAGATAACTTGATTTTCATTTGGATTAGCTTTGAGTCGATGTGGTGTTTCCATGTAAGCCTACGATCAAGGATTATGCCAAGATATTTAGCGTGCAATTGGTGAGGAATAATCTGCCCGTTCATACGAATAGGTGAGCAATTTTCCCTTTTTAAAGTAAAAGTTAAGTGGATACACTTTTGCTCGATTACTTTTACTCTCCATAAATTCAACCACAATTCCAGATGCGTAATATGTTCCTGAAGAACCTGAGATGCCATACGGGGGTCTTCGTGAGAACTAAGGCAGGCCGTATCATCGGCAAATGTTGAAGTATGGATGCTACTGCTCATAGGCATATCACAAGTATAAAGCAGATATAAAATTGGACCCAGTATACTCCCCTGCGGCACACCGGAAGCTATTGATGCGGGTTCACTGATGAAGTCTCTTTTGACTACTGTAAACCTTCTCTCCACAATGTAACTTTTCAGAAACTTCAAATTTTGGAATTGATAAATTATCTTTCTATATAAATTAAAATGGTTGAAGCGATAGTTTTATTTTTCCTAATGGTGGAAAAAAATAGTGAAAATGTGAAAAGAAGAATATTGAGGGATTACACCAATCCATTGGACCTGCCGGAGACAGCGTAAGTATACATTGCAATGAGTTTTGCAAAGATGTATTAATATAAAAAAAATTCCGTATGAATAAACAGGATTTTCAAATGCTGGTGAACATTATTGAACTTCACCTACCTCCTTCATATATTTCTTGCGCTATTCAGCTAGCCTGGTCATTGCGTTTTTTGGCTAAAGTTTCGTATCAATAGGCAATTGTAAATGATAGTTCGGTTTGTTTGGGGCGAAGTACAGTGTCAATTGTGTTAAACAATATACTAAAGGCTTGGGATACGCATGTATGCCGTCAGTGGGTGAAGTTGGAAATGAATGAGAATGAGAAAATAAGATGTAGCAGTTATTTTTTTCAATAATTATGAAATACCTTTCATAGTTGTCTGCATCGATGGGGAACTCATATAAAAATTATAAAGCCTTCTGTTGATGAGCATTTATTTTTTAATTAGGAAGGATATTTTAGTATTAACGCCATTATTGTAAGTAGATAGTATTAAATACATATGTATGAGAAACTTATTTTTACTTTTAATTTTTCCTTGGAAGATATATGATAACGACATGGCGATTCGAGCAGTAAACGCACGCTATCCTGGCTCCAGTTACGACGCTTCTGTTTTTCTGTTTTTTTGTTTCACTCTTCCATTCTGTCCATATCTATGTATCTAGTACATAAAAATAAAAGCGTAAGGTTTTAAGATATATTTAAGAAATTTAAGCAGTACTTTTTTCCAATCCATTTGCATCCTCACTGGGTGGTCCAGCACTGTTTAGAGATTGAGCTAACTCTTGCCAAAGTGACTCAACTACAACCTTATCGCGTTTAGTATAACCGCACTCTAAGTCCTTATTATTTTTCATAAATTTTAGACTTATTCCGTTTTGCGTATTATTTCTATGTTTCCTATTTAAGTATTAAAAAACTAAGTAAAAGTTTTTTATCGAATAAATTCTTTTTTACTTACATTGTACAGCCAATCGCTTAAAATATATAAAACCGTATGAAAATCTGTCACATGGTAGTTGATCAGATTGATTCTCGCAAAAAAAAACGATAAAAACAGATTCTGCGACACCAAATTCTGACAACAATTCTGTCAATAACATCTATTTCTACAACACCAAAATCAAATTTTTGTCGATTTCAATTCTGATTCTGACAACAATCAGATTCTACAACAACCCTGATTGTAAAAACATATTATAATATGCCATGACCACAATATGGTTACAAAAATTGTTATAATTTTGATCACATATAAAATTAAAAGAAACTTTAGCTATTGTAATAATTTTGCTTTATTGATACACGGCTGTATTTTTAACCCTATAAAACGCATAATAGTAAAAATAACACAAAAATATAATTTTAATCAAAATAGTTCGAAGGATCAATATTTGAATTGGATTTCGGGCATTTTGAGTTTTGGGTATTTAAATACTTTTAAGATTTTGATTTCTTATTGAAAAATGTATTCGTTTATTTCTCGCTTTTGGCGATTTTCATTACAGCAAAAAAATATAAAATAATAATAATAAATAAATATAAGTGAAAATCTTTGATACCTTATTTTTTGTCGCATACTGTATTTAGCTTATAAATGCACATATTTAGACGCATCATAAAGCTTTTGAGTAGATTGCAGAATTTTACTCATTAAACTTAAGGAATGTCAACAGCTACGAATGCTGAAAAGTTTGTTGCTGCAGCAACATAAATTTTCAAATAAATAAGAAAATAAAACAACGATTACAATGATAACTATCGCTATTCCTAGACGTCTAAGTTGTCACCATAATCATCAACTTTTCAACTTTACGATCATTTTCTTAGTTTTTTTTCTTAGTTTTTTCCCTCTTCTATCTTCCATTTGCAATTTCATTAGACACTTTTAGGAATTATTTATGCCAGAAAAGAAGTGGCAGTAAATGTGAAAAAACAAAAACGTTTTCTCGAAGTATCACTTTTACAAATGTGTAAGTTTTTTTTTTAAATAAATTTTTAAGCTGGATGTTGGTTATTGTGGTTATTGATATTAAAATTTGCATAATAAAAGTGTTCCTGAACATTTACCTTTTACTGAATGTATTTATATAATTTGTTTTTTTTTTTTTAAATTGCGCGTTTGATAGAAGTTTGCTTTCGAACAGTTTAGAAGATTTAATTTATTAAGATATTTAGTTTTCGTCATAGAACTAAATATCTTATTTTGCTGTTACTTTAGTTCTTTATTTTAAAATATACAACACCCGATTTAAGAGTTTTCAAATTGATTACAAGTTTATTTACTTTAACTACACACAAAGTCAGATTTGTCCGTTGGCACTACAGAACAATTAACTAAAGCTGCAAGTCTTTACTTCACGAGGTTTATGTTTTAACTAACTCACAAACAACTGAAATGTTGTCTTTAACATTTGTCCGCTAGAGGTGTAGAAAAATGAAAAATTTTCTACTTCCTTCTTGTATCACATTTTGTTGTTGTATATTCATTTAATGTATAGGCGCCTGTTGGTCTGTGTGTATTTCTGTTTGTATGTTTTTATGCTGTTGAAGTTTCTTTCTGGAATTTATTTTAAGATTGTTGTTGTTGTTGTTGTCTTGCGGGTAAAAGATTTCCATGCAGTTTTTAACTAAAAAGTTGTTGTTGTCTTGCGTGTATAAATTTTCTTAGAAAATTTTACTTTATTACTTAATTATTTTCTTTGCAAAACTTAAGCAAGACACATCCGTAACAATATGTTATGTCAGGCTCGATATCGTATTTCTGAATTTTGAAATAAAAAGTTTTATTTTGATTTATTAAAGAGTTAAAACAATTAAATCTAAATTTTCTACTGAATTTGGGATTACCATTCGTATGCCTTGCACTGGCATTAGATAAAGCGACTATTAAACGATTACTAGGCAAGAAGGACGCTCTTAATTCTTGTATTCCAACACATACTACACAGTGAGTCAGTATAGTTGGGTATCCTACATGAACTCTTTTGTCTTTCGGCTACCAGTCTAACAAAATTTTTTACAATATAAAACGGAAGATTTAAAAATTTTATTACTCAATACATTTTGTAATCATTACTACAAATGAACAAAACTGGGTCGGGTCTTATATGAGTGAAAATGAACTCTGTTTTTTAATTTATTTATTTATTTATTTCATCAAGAGAATTAAATTCTTACAGATTACTTTACAATTTGAATTATTTATGTTTGAATAACAGAAGCTTGAACATATTATAACAGACATTTAAATTTAAGCGTGGATTAAAACTATTACATAAATGTAAGCATCTTGCAATCGGCTCATTAATTGTATAATTCGTTCTGAAACGACATTCTTCAAACATGCGATTGTTTCTCAAGTCCCTGGGAGGACTATACAACGTAATTTAAATGTTTAATTTCCGGGCTATCAATATTGTCAGATAGTATAATAATGAGGAGCAAGATCTACGATCCTCTAAGGATTGTAGGCCTAACATTTTCCTTCTGACATCATAAGAAGGTAGTTAGTTTATATAGCCAAATCAATTTTAAAGCAGTCTTAGTAAATATCTTCTGAATTCATTCAATACGACTTGATGACGACCCAAATGATTCCACACAATGGAACAATATTCCCAGATACTTCGAGCCAAGGCAATGTATAAAGCCTTGAGGGTGGGTGTATGCATATTTAAAATCTCTAGAATTTCTTCGAATGAAACCATGCATACTATAAGCTCTAGAAATAACATAATTGATATGATTAGAGAACATTAATTTAGTGTCAAAAATGACGCCTAAGTTCTTAACTTCAGCTACACGTTTAAGCAGGAAACCACGAAGAGTACAGAGTGTGATTTGTTTTACATCCGCGCCTGACTATGTAGTCTTAATCAGATGGTGGACAAACCACTATTGTATAATTTGGAACGTCATACAGGCGTCCTAGGAAGCCGAAGACATAATTCTAAGCAACAGAACCACCTAGTTGCAACTTGAATAATTCCAGGGCAGGTCTGCAAACTATCACACCTTGCTAAAGAGTTGGAGACTTTCCAACTCCTGTCCAGAACACATGTCAAGCATGCTCACTGGACTGGATCTTTCACTTAGCGTGTCATTATCAGCGAGATGATCCTGGCCACCATAATAACCATTATACTATTATGGGGCCGCAAAACCACAACCACCACGATGCTCCCATATAAGGGCCAACCTCAATGATCAGTCAGAGAACTATTATAAGTCTAAAGAGACAAATAATGAACTCTGCGGGTCACTGATCCCCGTGGAAATAAAGTGGAGTTTCCAGTTGACCACTTGCCTGTCTTCAGGGGACTGGGCTCCCTTTATACCCCAGTTGCACTGTGTCTATATAGTGGAATATTCTATAAAGACCATATTTATATGCCCCTGGGGGGACCACCAAGAGTACAATAAAAAATTATTGAACTTGTAGTATAAGCATATGTGACAACACAAATCATTTTGAAACATCAGTAAGTATGTCATTTTCAAAACACCAGTCAGACATTTCGTTAAGTTCAATCTGTACCTTTTCGCAATCACCAATATCGCTGTTTTCATCCAATGACTGTTGTATGATGAAAATCTCCTAAACAGTTTAGGAATAAATATTAATAGAGAAGGGAATTAATCTTTGACGGCTAAAGCAATTAAGAAAAAGTAGGTTAGGTGCCTCTGTAGGCTAGTAGGTAGTGTACTAGCTTTTAAGTATGGGGGTTGTGGGTTCGATTCCCAACAAAGCCCTTGGTTTTTTTTCACTACAAAAATAAAAATTGACTTTCGGTGGGGCTCCTCAGCGATGAAGGCATAGTCACTTGTGGCTGTGCTGTCTTTATACGGCAGTTAATTTCCGATTGTCCTTCTACTTTCACCACCTGTTTCATCTATTCTCTATCCCTTTCCTAAAGAATGTAGCATGGTACTTGACTAAATAGGCATTGTTGCCTGAATTGCTACTTCTCTTTTGAAAAAAAAAAATATGTTTATGAGTACGTCGGTTGGGAGTCGTTCTGCGCTAGTTTAAGATGAATGTTTAGTATTTCCGAGTTCGTATTTTCTTTTTGTGGCGTAAAGGGTTTTGATTACTATTCTCCCCTTTTTGGCCCATAGCCTTTACATTAGCAATCTGATAAGAAGTTGGAGTTTCAGCACTTTCTCCTGATCATTAAAAAAACGCTCGTTAAATAGAAATTTAGTTTTAACGAACGAATACTGATTATTTCAGCGATATTTCTTAAAGCTTTGTAACACATTTTTCTGCTTGATTATCTTTGAAATTTTTTTATTTAGTGCCTGGAGAACTGATATTTTGTAGTCGTGGTAAAACGAATGTCTACACACATCGTACGGTGTTGAAGAAGTTGAACATCAGACAAAACCTTTTTAAACACCTGCTTTCCATACATGTGATGTTCGAAACTACCAGGTTAATTTTAGTCACAAGGTGAAAGCCAAGGCAAGGGTATACTTGTACGAATCCAGAACGAGTTAAAATTTTAAAACCCTAAACTTCGGTTTTGAAGAGTGACAAACTTTAAAAGAAAGCTGTTTAGTTTTTAGCTAATTTTTCATTCGACGACGCAACACGTCTTCAAAACAGACAAAAACTAACAAATCAGTTGCCACAGAAAACAAAGCCTTTAATTAGAAAAAAATCTTTTTTTGTTTAAAACCAATAAATTTGGTTGAAACGTATGGATGGAGGTGTACCTGTTGATATTAAAGATTTAAAATTTTTGTCAATTTGCATTGTCGTTGAACAATATCATACAAAAAAAAGGCCGTTCGACATCACCTCAATACATTAAAAAAAAAAAAATCAGAAATGCTTGTGGCAGTTACTTTGATGTTGCCAACTAACGCCAACTGCTCCTGATTGCACTGAAAAATAAACATGTTTTAAAATTGCTTTTGGTAGGAACTAAAACATTGCACTCCTATAGATATGCAACACTTTTTGTGTAATAAATTTATTTTTCCATTTCCTGCCACACAAATGATTTCTTTTCAAGTCAGTAAATTTTTAATGTTCTGCTTCGCTTTGTATCATGTTTCATTAGTTTGTTTTGTGTTTAATTTAGGAAAGAGTTACAAAAACCAACATTGAGTTTTTATTACAGTTTTTTACTCTGCATCTAACAACAACAATTAGGTGTTGATGGTTAACATTTTTTAAACTTTTTTCTTTTGTTTTTTTTATTTTTTTGTTAATATTGTAGCTGGTGTAAATTTTTGTTGTTTATAAGAAAAAGCAGCTGCATTTTTATTAACTTGCAGTTTAATAGTTTTTGGTGGCGGGGAATGAAAAGCAGCAAAAAGTTACTCTGCTTCTTTATTTATTCTCGCTGTTGTAATTTGTTTACTTCCCTTTTTGTTGTTGTAATCAGTGCAATCTGTGCTCTTTTATTGCAGCGTTTTGCTACAATTGCTTTAGCTAAAAAAATAAAAAAAAGGTTTTTTTTAATACTTTGGTACTTTAGCAATTAGTTTTATTCTTGTTTCTTTTTTTTTTTGTTTGCCAGCTAAAGTTTTTATTTCACGCGAGATTTTTTTAGTTTTTTTTCTTCTCCCTTTTTTTTTTGTTTTTTGGTTGTTTACTAATTGAACATTTCTGATTACTCGCGAGGATTTGATTTTATTTATTTAGTATTTCGTTTTTGTTTAGCTTCCCTAAGAGAATTAAAAGATTTTAATCTAGATTGTTTAACATTGAGTTTTTAAAAATATTCAAGAAACTAATTGAAATTTACGTTAAAATATTTAAAAAAGAAAAGTTCAAAATGTAGCAGGGCAAATTGTGGCATTATTTATATCTTGCTTGCAACTTGTGTTAATGGCTTTTTGTTTAGCTTAACGAAATGTCCAAAAATTCTTTTACTTTAAATTGGATATTAAATCCAATTATGTTCTAAAAAAAAAAAAAAAAAAAGTTCGAAATTTGTCAATTAGTATACGAAAGTTTTTGAAGAAAAAGTTTTTGTTTAACGAATTTTTTTTTCTTCATTTTCTTCTATCGGTCCAGCACTCAGAGAATGACCTCTCTCTACTCATGTAAGGCATTGTATCAGAACTAGGAAATTAGGTTAAGGAGAGGAGAAAAGAGGGAGTATTGCTTGTGGACATTCCATTTTAATTCTTCTACATTTAAAGTGACAGGAAAGACCTCTGAGGGGGTTAATTCTACATATGAATATTCAGCTTTTGCCTCTAATATGTAGTGTGTTCCACTGGCCAATCAACCACAATTAGATGCGCTCTCAACGAAAATGAAGTTAAACGCAATTAATGGGAAAAAATTTCCTAATTTCTCTAGAGCACTTACCATTGTTGTAACTTATCGTTACTACAGTGTAACGCAACCCACATTGCCTCGATGCTCCAGAGAATCAATAGAGCTATCCAACTCTATTGTCTCCAAATAGCCCCCTCCATAAATGAGAGTTGTATTTTATTTTTGGACAGATAGAGGTGGTATAGGTAGTACGAGGATCGGATGGAGTGAAAAGTCTCTTGCACCGTTTGAGAAAACCAAGGTAGTGGAAAGCTTCTTTGAAAACCTGAAAAATGCGAGTAACTCGTTAAATTTGGACAATAAATTACAGTTTGTATTTTAATTTTAATAAGTCAATTCTACCGTTCTAGGCCTTGTACTTTGTGACTCTGATTTTCTGTTCCCAGAAGGTATACTAAATACTTAAACTTGAACGTGTCTATTTCTAGCGAACTCAAGTTTTGCCTAATCAAAGCATTTTAAATGACGGATTTATTTAAAAACATTTTGTTGCTGAATTTCTATTTAATGCTTATTGTTAAATCATGTGGTAGTCACAGCTTGCTCAGATCTTACAATTTAGGCTTGTGGCATTACAGTGCTCAAGACATAAAATATACGAACGGAAAGTTTTTGTACCTCCTCAAGACTTACAAAGTTTCGACTGTAAATTGATTTAATTTTCCCAGCAGGGGTATGATTCAGCCAATCCATGTTCTTTTTAACGAGAAAACACGGTCATAGCTATTTTCAGGTTTATTATAAGCGAAAATAGAACTCAAAGCGAATTTGGGAAATTTTAATATCGACTTTGGCTATCTATCAAAAGAACGCATGTGAAAAGTATTCGTGCTTTTTCATATTCCTCTCCTTTACCAAACATGGAATAGTTAATAGCGGTAGACTGCGCTTCTGACTATAATTAACCTTGAAGTTTGTAAGCAAAAATTAAAAAAAAAAACGGAAAAATTAATTATAAATAAAAATATGAACGAAATGGAAATTGGAACTAATTGATTATTTAGTACAGTGATGGGCGAACTTTTTGGGTGGCGGGCCAATAATTTAAAAAAAATCTTGCGGCGGGCCATTAAATTAAAAAAATAACATAGAGGGTCATTCATTAAAAAATTATGGGGTTGCTGTTCAATTAAAAGTTCGGTTTACGCCAAATATTTATTAGTTATATAACGTAATATTTTAAAACAACGTAAAAATTTTATAAGATACGGTTTATTATGATTTTAAGATTTTCCAGATGTATGGGAAGCACGGATCTATTTCTGACATGACATAATTTCCTCAAAATCTGCTTCCAGCTGGGAGGATGCGACTTTTAATAAATTAAATAGACTCTCGTCTGACAATCGGTTTCTTATTGAATTTTTTCTGCATTTCATTACTGAAAAGGCCTGTTCACATAAATATGAGGAAGCAAACATTGCATTGAATTGCTTTGAAAATTCATCTTTTGGTAAGGATTTATAGAAATTAAGCTTATCTGTATTTAAAAGTAGCTGTTTAAAATTATTATTACATTGCAATTCTATAATTTCCAATTGTAGATCAGATGGAACATTCTCAGGATTAACATAAAAAGGCATTGAAAAAACATCTAAACATGGTTGGATTTTTTTAAAGTCAGCAAATCTGGCCTCAAATTCTGAATACAGTTTTAATAAAGATTGTAAAAAGACTTTTAACTTTTCTTCACTCACAGGCCTCAAAGAATTAAGTCTTGGAAAATGAGTCAAATCATTTTTTTTCCAAACATTTCGAAAATATAAATAATTGAGTTTTAAAAAACCTCAAACTGCCCCAAGTTTCATCTATAAATTGATTTCTTCCCTGTAACTTCTTGTTCAGTTTATTATAGTGCTGGAGTAAGTCCGTGAAAAAAGCAAACTCGATGCACCAACTCTTATCCTCCAATATTTCCCACTCATCCCAAATTTCAGTTTTGGTTTTTAAGAAAAACTTTAATTTCTTCGAGAAGACTCGAAACTCTCGAGAAGGCATGCCCACAACTCAGCCACCTGATCTTTGTGTAATAAAGTACATCTGAAAATTCTGCATCAACTTCCGATAAAAACTCTTGAAACTGTCGATGTAACAAACCACGGGCTCGAATGCTATTAATTAATTTTAAAATAATATTAAGTACGTGGTTAATATCCAAGGCAACCTTGCAAAGAACATCTTGGTGGATTATACAATGTAAGAAAATTGTTTCGCTTTCAGGATTCTGACTTTTATAAACTCCTGCAAACCCCGTATTTTTTCCCACCATGTTAGGTGCTCCATCAGTTGTTAAATTAATTAATTTGGAAATTGGGGCATTAATTCATCATAAATTATTTTTCCTGTCGTCTTTCCTTTCAAAGATCTCAAACAAGCAAGTTCTTCGGTTTTTACAAAGTTTTCATCGATTCCTCTTATAAAAATTAGAAGTTGGGCTGTATCACTTCTGTCAACACTCTCGTCCATAGTGACTGAAAAATACTTAAACTTTTTAAGACGTTCATCGAGTTGATTGGTTTAATTAGAAGAAATCGCTTCAATTCTTTTTGTGACTATTCTACATGACAGCCCTATAAATTCGAAATCTTTTACCTTTTCTGGGCATAATACTTTTCCAATGCTAATTAACACATCCTTAATAAATTCTCCTTCAGAAAACAGTTTATTACTTTTTGTTATTTTATAGGCAACAATGTGACCAGCTACCGGTTCTTCGCAGATAAGACAAATAGGTTTTTGGTTATATTCCATAAAGAAGTACTTCCATGTCCACTCTTTTTGAGATACTTGACATTCCGAATCAATTTTTCTCTTTCTATTTTCGATTGACATTTATGGCGGTATTTACAATACACTTTATTATTTTAATTACACAAATAAAACTGTACGTTGGCAACTTTATAATTTTACTTCACAATTTATTCTTTACGTCACGAGATTTACACTTTTACTGATTGCTGATTAATCTATCGCTGGCCCTTTTATATTTGTTGCGCATGTTGTCTCGAATATTCAAGGATCTTCTAGATCTCACATGTAATAGTTGTTGTTATGTTATACGTTCAGTTTTCTATATTAGTTATATATTAAAATATTGCATCAGAAAGTTGTTGTTCTCTTGTGTGTACAATATTTCCTAGAAAACTACGCAGTTTGGACACAATATAATAAGAAAACATCGCATTTTTTTGCTAAAATTGTCAATTTATATCCTTTTTAAAACATAATTTTTGGGCATAGTTTTTTAATAGGTGATAAATTTTTGTTTGGAAAAACGCTCGGCGGGCCGGGTGTGGCCCGCTGGCCGTAGTTCGCCCATCACTGATTTAGTAATTAATAAAAACAAAATATATTGGCGCGTTGCACAACATCCACATCCTTAAAATGATGATTTGCTTTACAAAAAATTGAAGTGCCATTACACTTATCGGAGCTGTTTGTAAGCCTTTTTCTACGTGTAACAGGTTAAAGTAAATAATGAAATCAAGTTGCTATAAATGACATTTTTTAACAAAAGGTGTACTTTCTACAAAAAGTACTGTTCACGAAAGGTATTTTTTAAAAAAAATTTCTTTTTACTTGTGATAAAAAGTGTTTTACACTAAAATTATTAAAGCAAAATGCAAATGTAATAAGGGGGTAAAGTTATTAATTATTTGTTAATAATACATAATAAACAAACTTATAAAATTATTTTGAGGGGTTAAACATATAACTTTATATATATATATATATATATATATATATATATATTTTTTTTTTTTTTTTTTGTGTAAAGAAAAAAAGAATTTTTACAAAATTTATTATCTATTTCTTTAGTTTTAATGCTGTCTAACGTGACTCACATTATATTTACAAGTTTTCTAATTTTTTATAAAAATAAATTTTATATTAATTTCACGCATTGCTCCCTCGTGTATTCATAATTAAGCATTTAATTAAATTTCTCTAATGAGGAAAAAACACAAAAAAGGGAAATGTCTAAAACACTGAATGTGTTAAAATATATTAAACTCATTAGCCACTTAATAAAAGGAGGCTTTTATTTTTTATACTTAATAAATTCAAAGTGCTTTTACGTAAATGTTAGAAAAAAAACTATGGTTTCTTTTTAGTGACTCAGTAAAAGATAGCAGTGGTACAAAAACAGAACAGAATTCGCTTGTTTTCTTGGGTTACTTGAATAATGATCTCAATAAAATGTATCGCTAATGCAAAAATATAACACAAAATTGTTTGCAATTTATCGAGTTCAATTAGGCTTTCGTGTCTATATAAGACAGCTCAGCGACCAGTGACTATGCCTTCATAGTTGAGCAGCCCCACCGACAGTCAATTTTTATTTTTTTGGTGAAAAAAAACGAAGTTCTTTGTTGGGAATCGAACCAACAACCTCGATACTGACAAGCTAGTACACTATTTACTAGCCTACAGGGGCACTCATTTTACCAATTTAATCAAATTATTTTGGCACATTTATATGTTGCCGTAAATTATGGAACACAATCTTATTCATGTGATCGTCGCGTCTAGCTTCGCAAAAACTCATCCTGTCAGTTGTCCTTGTTGACTTTCTTCTGGATTATATCTCACGGCACCTGACAAGAAAAAGTATAAAATTTAAGTGGTGAAATTCGAAGCTACAATAAACCAACAAACATCAAGTGGAAAAAGATCGATTGGGTGGTGAGCTGTGCAACATGCTACAACCAAAGTAATTGGGCGTTGCAAGCCAACAGTTTAAGATATTTTTGACATTTTCTCAACATGCTGGTGCGTGAAACGCAGAGCTACTGAAATCGATGGTATAAGTCTGTGTTTCTAAATTGGCCACAGCAATCACATTCGAGACGTTATGCATCGTATGACGACGCAGCACGTGAGTGATTTACACTAGCAAACCAGTCTCACTAACTTTCATGTTGGATACATCATTTCGGTCAAAACTTCTTTTTAAAAAACGTACAGTGCAGCGACATAGAACACATTATCATATGATATCAAAAATATCACTTGGAGCGTAAACTGCTGATAACAAGTATGTTTGTTTGTTTTTTTTGGAAGTTTGAAGTCTTAATCGATCTTAATTTCTAATACATTTAATCGAGTAACTTGCAGCACGCCGAAGACCAATTATCGAATACCACTTGAAGAGTATAACTGCTGATAACAAATATGTTTCTTTCTCAGCTTTTTTGGAACTTTGAAATCTTAATCAATCTTAATTTTTATTACATTTAATCGAGTAACTTGCAGCACGCCGAAGACCAATTATCGAATGGAATAATGACAAACGATTGTAGTGTAACCGACCACCGCAAATATTTTGTTAAACATCTTCCACTTATATGCAGATGTGTTTGCAATTAAGACTATTTGTTACTCTACTTATGTGTTGATTACACTAGCTGGTCGGTTACACTACACGATGTAGCTATTAAGAAAATGCAATTAATCGTTCTATTTGTCTTTAAATTTGAATGCAAATTATCTTAAAATGATTATTAGTAAAAACAAAAAAAAAAATTCAATTCCTTCATTCGTTATTGTTACCATCTTTCAATTAAGCAAATTGGTAAATACAGTAAACAACACAAACTCTCCACAAATTTATTTTAATCAACAAAAGAAGAAAAAAATTTTAATTCCAAAGACACACCCACCCAACTAAATTGTTTCATACGTTTTTTCTACAAATTAATTTCAACAAATTTAACTTCCAAATCACACACATCACGTGCATGTCATGCATGAAATTTTTGCAACAAATTTATGCAAAAATGTTTAATGTTCTGGGTGTGAGTAAGAGAACTGCTAAAATGCAAACAAAAAAAACAAAAACAACAACAACAACAACAAAAAATGCAATGTGATATAAACAATTTACAAAACAATTTTATAAAATCATATTTGTGAAAAGAAAAGAATCTTTCTTCAGTGTATATTGTGTCAAGATGATACAGCACATAAAATTGAAATGGAAAAAAGCAAAGTAATCTTTTCGAGCATATGTTGAGATTATCAAAAGTAGTTGCACAATATATGAAAAGTTATGTTCTACCTCCCTTCACCAAAAAAAAAACAAAAAATAACGAAAAAATTCAAACGTTTCATAAACGTCATTCGTGGAGAAAATTGCAAAAGATATTTATTTTACCTTTTTTGTTGTGCAGCAAGTTAACTTACTACAATTGGAAAGTTAGCTAGCTGCATCTTATTCATACGAGCAAAAAGCATTAAACGCCAAAGAGTATGCTTTTATTATTTAAGTTTTAATGTTAAAATATGTATATGGGAGTTTGTGAAATGTTTTAACTCGAGAGTAAGGCAAATGTGATTGAAAAGTAATAAATTCAGTTAAAAAACCTGGGGAAACTGAACGAACGAACGCTATTCACAAATTACAGTTAAAGTTTTCATATATTCAAATTTTTGGTTAATAAAAGTTGCAGTTCAGTTTTTAAAGTATAATTCACAACCAAAATTAGCTTTAGGAAATTCTAAACGATTAAGTATTTGGTAGGGTTGGGACAATAACTTCTGCACAAGGAAAATCTGAATAATAAGTCAGTCCACTTAAAAAAAAAAAAAAAAAATATATATATATATATATATATATTGCGTCGTACATAAAAAAGTACTTTTTAATTATGACTGTTTTAGCAAAAAGGGCCTTTTCCAAGGAGTAGTGCCACAAAAAAATTAAATCAAGTAAAGATTTAGAGTAGAGTTACACAGAAGTACTTATACATAGATATTCTTAAGGACTTACTCTGTCCAATCATCAGGTCGATTCTTAGTAAAAAAAAAATTAAAAAAAAAAAATAAAAATATTGTGCTTTTCTAAATTAGCTTTTTTCAAGAAAACTATTATTTACCAAAAGCACTTCAATTAAAAGCTCTACTTATAAAAGATACTTTTATCTATAACAGTGATGGGCGAACTACGGCCCGCGGGCCACATCCGGCCTGCGAGAGGTTTCAATCCGGCCCGCCGAGCGCTTTTCCAAACAAAAATTAATCACCTATTAAAAAATGATGCCCAAAAAATAAATTTACATTATGTTTAAAAAAAGATATAAATTGACAATTTTAGCAAAAAAAATGCGATGTTTTCATATTATATTGTGTCCAAACTGCGTAGTTTTCTAAGAAATATTGTACACACAATAGAACAAGACAACAACAACTTTCTTATACAATATTCCAAGAAGAAACTTAAACATCATAAAACACTAACAACTAATATAGAAAACTAAACGTATAACATAACAACAACTATTATATGTGAGATCTATAAGATTCTTGAATATTCGAGACAACATGCGCAACAAATATAAAAGGGCCAGCGAAGGATTAATCAGCAATCACCAAAAGTGTAAATCTCGTGACGTAAAGAATAAATTGTGAAGTAAAATTATAAAGTTGCCAACGTACAGTTTTATTTGTGTATTAAAATAATAAAGTGTATTGTAAATATAAGTGCAGTGTTAAAATAGTCTAAGTTTTTTACCCCCATAAATGTCAATCGAAAATAGAAAGAGAAAAATTCGAGTATTTCAAGAAGAGTGGACATGGAAGTACTTCTTTATGGAATAAAACCAAAAACCTATTTGTCTTATCTGCCAAGAACCGGTAGCTGTTCTAAAAGATTATAATCTCGCTAGGCATTTTAATTCAAAACATCTTGGGTCGAAGTACTGTGAAATGACAGATGAAGACAAGAAAGTTCATTCAGAGGAATTGAAAAGAAAAATATCTAGTCAGCAAATGTTTTTTAAAAATCAAAGAAGTGTCCAGCGATCTTTCACGTTAGCTGGTCACATTGTTGCCTATAAAATAGCAAAAAGTAACAAACCGTTTTCTGAAGGAGAATTTATTAAGGATGTGTTAATTAGCATTGGAAAAGTATTATGCCGAGAAAAGGTAAAAGATTTCGAATCTATAGGGCTGTCACATAGAACGTTCACAAAAAGAATTGAAGCGATTCTTTAAAAAAAAAATTCGACATTATAATCCTTCTTCACATTTGGCTACTTTACGCTATGTGTAATTTTGTTACTAAATATAATAAGAATGGTTAAATAAACGCAACAAGCAACCCAAGTTTATTTATGGATGTTCCAACATATCTGTTCTTTCTGCTAATCAATCACTAGTAATTTTTTTTCGTTGTTCTCATAAATATTTATTGATTTGACGTACGCTACGCTACGAATGAGGAGCAATTCAAGGCTCAGAAATGTGATAGCAAAATATTTTTATAAAGTTTGTCAATTGCATAAATTTTATAAAATTATCTCTATAACTTATTCAATCAATTTTAAGTAAAAAATTTATCCAGTAATATTCAAAATAATGTGTTATTATTTGATACCCAAAGAAAATACTACAATTATTCATTCATTCATGTGAAAATCAGAAACAAAAGACATCAAAATTGTATTGCATATTTTAGAGGTTTATAATTGTTTTAAAATTTCTGAGAAAACCAACTATTGCTTTATTTTTGAACCTTTTTACAAAAAAAAAAAAACTACAAAAGTACATTAATCTTAATATTTAAGCCTCTTAAAATAAAACTCCTTAAGAATTCTTGATAGTTTTTCAAAACTGTTTACTTATTAGATAATTTATGTTTTGTTGGTTTTCCTCTCTTTTTGCTTATCACTCGCTCTCTAACATTGTTTTTTCCTCAAGAAGGGTCACATTTTTTTAGGTATTAAAATATATTTTTATTTATTTGTGTTTTGCATAATAAAATTAGCATAAATTATATATATTTTGAAAGAGCAAAAGTTAACTGAAAACCTCAAAAAAAACAAAAAAAAAACTCATTTTATTCCATAAACATTAAGGAAGTTGTTAAAGCCCTTAAGTATGCAATAAAATGTATGCTTTTTATTAAAGAGAGTAAAAGGAAATAAATTATTAATTTGTATATAAGCATATAAATATAGATGTGTGTGTAGTATATATCGGGTGTTTTCTTTTATAGAGGTATGAAGTTTTAAGTTGACAACACTTTTTTTTTATTTAGTTTGGTTTGGCATTTCAATATGAATAGACTGGCGTCTCTGTGTAATGTTTCCAAATTGTGTAAAATTGGGCCTAAAACAAAGTTGCCATTGATCCCGATTTTAATAAGCGAATTTTGTTTAGCGATGAAGCTGACTCTTCTTTAAATTGATACGTTGATAAACAAAAGTGCCCCTGTAGGCTAGAAGGTAGTGTACTAGCTTGTCAGTATAGGGGTTGTGGGTTCGATTCCCAACAACGACCTTGGTTTATTTTTCACTACAAAAATAAAAATTGACTGTCGGTGGGGCTGCTCAGCGATGAAGGCATAGTCACTGGTCGCTGTACTGTCTTTATACGGCAGTTAATTTCCCATTGTTCTTCTACTTTCACCACCTGTTTCGTCTCTTCTCTATCCCTTTCCTAAAGAATGTAGCACGGTACTTGACTAAAATAGGCATTGTTGCCTGAAGTGCTACTTCTCCTAAAAAAAAACAAAAAAAAAACAAGATAACTCGCACGATTTTTGAAGTGATGTTCTTCTGGTGTTCCTTTGGAACTTAAAATTTTCCAAGTTTGTTAGGATTCCTTTTTAGGGTCAGTGTTCCATTTTAGATAAGTAAGACGTTAACTTCTGAGTGTTCATACCCAGGCCGGTTTCAACATGAACTTCGTTTATATGTATTAGGGTTTTATTTATACTAGCACTTTGTCGCTCTTATAACCCGACTGGGGTAAATCGTCGCCAAAGTTAAATTAAAGTTGAACGAGCTTGAAAACTTATAATGCGTCTATTTAGCACTACGGTTGGTGCAACTCAGTTGTACAATATACATCAGGCTGGTGAAATCTCACAAATACCTTTATCCGTTAAATCCATAAAAACTGTCTGTTTGGTGTGCTTTATGGGTTGATTGGTGGAATCAATGACTCGTACTTGCTGGTCAGATGAAATTGAAGAACGGCTCAACAGTTCACTTTCCGGTCCCATATATGGGCCTCTAAATTGGTGCATTTGATTTGATTGTTAAGTTTTTGATGATAGCGATAGTTATACTTACTCGCGTTACTGCATAACACTGTGCTAAGATTTTTGTGTGTCTAAGATTTTTAAGTTCGAAAAAAAGATTAGATTTTTAGTTTTTGAAAAACTAAACAAAATTTGTTAATTGTGTTATTTTAACAAAGAGACAAAAAGTATGACAGTTTCTCTTTTGTGTCACTTTACCTCTGTGAAAACACTTGGAAATGTCTTTCCCAAACCTAGTTGTTTTTAAGATAGTGGAAACGTAGCATTAATAATATATGGATTAAGGTTTGTAATATGTTTGCTATTGTGAGGAGAAGAGACATTCTTGTTAAACATTGGAAACACTTGTAATGAAACCGTTTATGCTTAACATTAAAATATACGAAAAAGAAAATCAAAAGTCCTATAAAAAAAGTTATTGCTTTGTTTTTTTGTAAAGAACTATTATCAAATAATGTAAACAAATAAATATCCAAAAAACATTCGAAAAAAGTTTTCAGCGCGATAGCCTGTGTTTGTCAAATTGAAAAATATTAAATAAAAAAAATGTAAAAATAAATTCCTCAAAAAAACGAAACAAAAAACAAAAACATTTTTACAAAACTAGGTTATTAATTAATAAAAAATTATTAGAAACTTTATTTTTTATTATGTTTTTCAAAATTTTTGTTTATCCTGATGATGCCAACCAATGGTTTGGCGAAAAAATAAATATTTATAATAATTTTTATAATTTTTTTATTAAATAATGACCTAGTGCTTAATAATTAATTACTAAAAAATATTAAAGAGGTCAAATAACTATAATTATTATATATTTTTAAAAAAATATATATGTGTATTTTACATAATTTATGTTTGCAAAAGACAGCTTTCGTCTAATTAAAAGTAGTAATAAAAGTGTTCGCACAGAGTTTTCTCTTATTATTTAAAACAAAAAGATCAAATACGAATAAACCTCCTGACAATCAGTCAATTCAAAAAGCATTCCCATCTCTTTGAGGGGATAAAACAAAATCTTTAAATTTCTCACAAGCTGGTCCAATATTCTTATTAATGAAGAGAACAATCAGCAATGATACACTTACCAATGCATCTCCCTTCTTAATAAAAAAACAATTGATAATACCTGTTAAAAATGTGGGGGATGATGATGGCTTCCAGACGGCTATCCTCACCCAAGCAAACAAAGAAACTACAAACACTAGACCGTTGGTCGCAAAAAAAAAGAACACCAGTTAAATTTTATTTTTTATTTCATAAAAGGTGAAGTTATAAATTAACTTCCATTGGTTTATTCCAATTTTCACAAAAATTTCCAAATTTGAAATTTAGTTTGCTCTTTAAAGTTTTAAATGGCGCGAATAACTATCAACTTGCTTCGTTCAATAAACGAACTTGAAAAAAAGCCAAAAGAAATTCTTAGCTAACTAAAATCCTGTTGATTGCAGCGCCCCTTAGACGTCAGCGGATTTTACTCTTCGGACTTCAACACCTGTAACAAGTAGAGGAATGCAAAAAACTCATCAGTGGAAACATTTTAATAAAAACAAAAAACTACATTCAAGCTAACAAACTTACAACTCTTACTGCACTCTCTGACTTAATAACTGTAGAGGTAACAGACTACAAAAACCTCAATCAAACAAAAGGAGTTATATATAGCAATGACCTACGAGGAATAGCAAAAAGTGAAATAACTAATGAACTTACTAATCAAAATGTATGTGAAATTAAAAAAATAAACAAATTTTTGGAACAATCAATATGTTGAAACTGGACTTATTTTCTTAACCTTTGCGTCATCCACCTTCCCAAGCGAAATTAAAATAGGGTACCAAAAAGTTAATGTACGACCTTACCATTCCACTTCCAATTAAATGTAACAACTGCCAACTCTTTAAACATTTCGCGAAATACTGCAAAAACCAAAAAAAAAAAATTGTTTTTACTACTCTAAAGAATATCATGTCATCTCCGATATAGAAGAAGAGCTTATGAATGAAGCCAATTGCATTAACTGTATAAACAATAAAAAGGAGGACACTAAGCATTCTTCGAATGATAAAAAATGTGCAACAAGAAGCTACAAGCCTTCAAGGCAATCGAAAAAGTGGACAACAAAACTGCTACAATGAACGACATCAGTTCGACGGGACTCTACATTCCGCTGTTGCTAAACAGCTAGTACAAAAGCTATAACTATCGACACAGACTCTCAAAACAGGTAACTGTTTTGTGCCGTTTCTACAAATCCCAATACGTACGACTCATTATTGGACATCAGATCTACTCTTACGAACTACAATACTTCATCCGAAGAAATAAAAGGAAAAAAGATAAAAATTCTGCCAAGAAATACATCAAAAAGGCTGCTAAATAAATTAAAAACCAATTCTAAGGATTCTAAACAAACAACAAAAGACAAAACAAAATCAATCAGCAACGAGATAAATGATGAAGGAATGAATTATTAAATATCTCTCTCTCTCTCTCAGTATTTCAAAGGACATACTACTTCTTAAACCCTGTAATAATTTCAAACTATTGTCTCATCTATAACATTCTCTCAAACAAAAAAAAAAAAAAACTAATTTCCTTTATAAAAAATTATTTCACCCTCTACACTCTGTTTACAAGTAACAAAACAAAAATTAAACACTTCGCAATTAAGTAAAGAATATTTATGCACAAATTAATATTCTCTGTTACCTTAACATCAAAGCTCTTATTAGATATACTAACAACGGAAATTCAATGACTCGTTTCAATATTGAATCTTTAAAATACTCATGACACCTACACTCAGGCAGTGGAATATAAATGAATACCCAAACAATTACAGTGAGCTCGAGATTCTGATAAAAAAAATTCAATCCCAAAGTTTTTCTG
The DNA here is from genome assembly GCA_030448955.1 of Trichopoda pennipes. Classification (NCBI taxonomy): domain Eukaryota; kingdom Metazoa; phylum Arthropoda; class Insecta; order Diptera; family Tachinidae; genus Trichopoda; species Trichopoda pennipes. The sequence goes on from JASKUP010000012.1 coordinate 20,561,869, forward strand.
CTACAGGAAACCCACACCCACAACTATCCAAACATACCTCTCCCAATAAATTATTCAATATATCAAATTAACACATCATCAACCAGATTTGGTGGAGTTGCCACCCTAGTTCACAAACCCCTAAAACACAATCAAGATAATATTGCCAACGACTTTGATGCACTTTCCCTTTCGATAACATCAAAAATGAAATTCAATATTTTAAATTTATACATCCCTCCCCACAAAAATTTTAATACAGGCAATCTCAAAAACATGCTAGATAACCCAAGCTCATCCTGTATTATAGCTGGGGACTGTAATAGCTCCCACGTAAGCTGGGGTGCTAGTTCCAGTAACAAAAAGGAAAATATAGTTTACAAATACATCACAGACTCAAACTATATTTTTTTTTAAATGAATACTCATAATATATACTCTATTATTGATATTTCTCACTGCTCCTCAAATCTAGCATAGCATATTGTATGGAAAGCTGAAAGCGGGAGCGATTATTTTCCCTTAATCATGTCTCTCTTTCCCTGTTCTATTGCATTAGATAATCTCATTTCTAGATTTAAAATAAAAAAGGCAACTGGTAAAAATATCAAGAAAGCTGCATTGAATTCGATAAGACTTATCCTGTCAGTTCTAATATAAACAAAGAGAGCGCCAACAGCTAATTTATCTATCCCCCAGTCCAAACAGACTAAAACTTTTATAGTTCCATGGTGGCATAAAAATCTAGAAGACCAAAAGCGAATTAAGAATAAAACTTGGCAAATATTCAAATAAAATATGAACCAAACTAACCTTCTGAGGTACGAGAAAGCTAATGCGGGAAATAAAAATGGCAAAACGGAAATCTTTAAATATATTCACCTCCTCTATTCAACCCTCATCACCTATAGATAAAATCTGGAATAACGTTTACTGGGTATAGAACTAGCTACAAGATTCACTGTGTAATGTCGAACGTAAGCCCTAATGTAAACTTAACAGACGAAAATGAAATTGCAAATTAATTTGCAAAATTTTGGGCAAATGAGTCGAGGCCGACTCCAGTTTTGACGTTAACTGCCGCCTTAACAATTTTTCGCTTTTTGAATTCGAAACAGTACTAAGCAAACCTAAAGGAAAACCCCTGGTATTGACAGAATTTCCTACCCTATTTTCAAAATAGGGTGGGAAATTCATCCCATCATCACAAAAAAGAGAATCGTAAAGCACTTTAATAGCATTCTTTCCAAACACATTCCTCAAAAATATAATATCAATAAGCTTTGTTCGGACAAAACAGTTTTAAAGTCTTGAAGACCTATTTATGTCTCGATCCCTGTACAGCCAAAGTCTTTGACAAGATTATAGCCAATCGGTTGTGGTGGTTTATAACCTCTAACAAACTACTTAATAACCACCAACTTGGCTTCAATTGATAATCTACTTTATGTAGACTAGCGAAAATATGCCACTATCATATCACTAGTCTTTCAAAGCGCTTTCGATAAGATTGGATTACATTCTGTTTTGGACCAACTCGTCGAGTGGCAAACAGGTCCTAAAGTTATCAAATATGTGCACAACTTCATGACTACTAGGAAATTAACCACCAGGGTTGAAAACAATTACTCTACACAGTCCCCTATACAGAATGGAATACCAAAGGGATCCCCTATTTCTGTAATATTATTCCTTATAGCATTCAACAAACTATATTCCTGCATTATATTGGATCGAAGCATTGGTCTTACCGCATGCGCGGATAATCTCAACATTATTATAAAATCTGAAGAAAAAAAATCCAGTTTTGAATCTTAATGGTCTTTTTGACAAAATAAATCTATGGTGCCGATTTACTGGAGCATCACTGTCGCCAACGAAATGCAAATACTTACACATATGCAGGGGAAAAATTGTCAATGCACTATCCAATGTAGTGACTATAACATAACCAAAGTAGATGAGCTAAAAATACTAGATATTTATATCAACAAGAAATACAACTGAAAAACCGCTCTATCTAATAGACTAAAAATAATCAAATGCCTATCTGGCTTCAAGCTTAACAGCAACTCAACAACTACAATGGATATCGTTGAAGCAATCCTATTTTCCAAAATAAATTACATGTTACCTATATATGGATGGCTATGCACCAAAATCGGAACTAAGAAAAATTGAAAGTGTAATGAATTCCGCAATAGGCAGTGCACTTTAGAACTACATCACTAACAAATCTTCTATTCGAAACCAATACACTGCCATTAGCAACTCAAAGAAACATTCTTTTCAAAAATGTCATATACGACAGTACCTTACCCCTAAAATAAATAATAAATAAACTTCTCAGATCAAAGAAAGTTCCCAAGACTCCCTCTACAATGTACTGAGCAATGCAAATATGGCACTCATTAGACATACCTCTTAAGTTACACTTTTCAAAAAGAAAATTAAGCACCCACCTTGGAAATGGAAGAACGATAATATATGCAACATATCCATGACCAAATACCCACGAAATTCCACCAACCCACTCCAATTTAGGTCATTATTCAATGAAATAAAAAAAAACCAGTTTAGCACACACACACACATTTATTTATACGGATGGCTCAAAAACACATAACTCGACATCCTTTAGCATTACTACAGAGAATCAAGTTATAAAAACGTCTCTTTTACCTACGTTTAGCTGGGTATACTCAGCCGAACTAATCGCTATCTATGAAGCACTATTGAACCTTTCAACTCAAGCAGCTAAACTTATAGTTTGTACAGATTCCCTATCTTCAATAAAATCCATCACAAATACCAACAATAACAGTATATACACAGTACAAATTAGAAATATTCTAATGAATTCGCAGATCAAACCGCGAGAGATTCAGTAATGTTCCCTCTCCGCTACCAACACAATTATGATTGCAAGGATATAAGCTAAGTTGTGAATAAATATTTTATTTCTGCCAATAGACATCTAATATTAGGAAGAACGTTCTCCTGGTATAGAATAATAAACAAAGATATAATTCCACAAAATGACTTAGTATCACCTGGTATTAGCAGACTGGACCTGGTTAAATATCCACGACTAAGGCTTGGTCACACCAAAATCTCTCATGGGCATCTAATTAATTAACTAATTCTTCTTTTTTTTTCTTAAAGAGAATTAGCACTTCAGGCAACAATGCCAATTTAGTCAAGTACCGTGCTACATTCTTTAGGAATGGAATAGAGAATAGATGAAACAGGTGTTGAAAGTAGAAGGATAGTCGGAAATTAACTGGCGTATATAAGACAGCACAGGCAGACAGTGACTATGACTTCATCGCTGAGCAGTCCCACCGACAGTCAATTTTTATTTTTTTGTAGTGAAAAAAAAAAAAGCAAGGGTCTTCGTTGGGAATCGAACCCACAACCACCATATTTACAAGCTAATACACTACCTACTAGCCTACAGGGGCACCTGTAGGACATTTTTGATGAATGTCCAAAATTTGCCGGAGCACGTTGTTAAATTTTTGGGAACACTGACCCCAAATCCTTCCTATCCATCCCAACCAAGGAAAATATTCTGACGATACCCAAGTTTTTAAAAGAAACTAACACATATGATAAAATTTAGCTTATGTAAAATTCTTATAAACTTAAGTACGCATTTATAAAATATATAAGCTGAGGGTCTATGAAGCTATTGCACAAGATAACAAGGATAGAACCATCAAATATTTAAAGTGAAAAGAAGTACGGCAATCGGTCTAAAAGTCTATTGTAATTTTTGCCAGGTGCGATAGTAGACCATCCTAAGTAATTTTAGGCCTACTATTAGTTCTAATATTGGCAGGTCCCCTTCTTTGCCATATGCTTTTCCGGCTGGTTATGTAATCGGTAATATAGTGCGTCGCACTCTTTAAAAATATGATTTGGTCTTCTCATACTGACAAAATATGCACCAACTTTTGTTCACAATGCCTAAAAAGACCTGTGGGAATCTACTAAATTTCAGTGAGGTTTTAATCGATTTTTATCTTATTTCACAACTGTTAGCCTTGCATGTCTCTATCCGTGGGGGATATATTCAATAATATTCTTTGGTGCTACTTAATCTTGTTTTTCCTTTGGCAATCTGCATGATCCACAAAATAGTACAGCACCTGAGCAATCCTATTCCTTTTTGCTGCCCTTCACTCCAGAATTTTCGGACACCAATTTCTTATTAGTGCTGCACGACTATTTCACTTGATGCCACATTCTCAAGTACTTGAAGAGTATCATTTCTTAAGAATTGCGAATAAATTGTGATTTTAATATTTCATTTATAAAAATATTTCCTTTTAAAATTTTTTATAAATTTCTTTAATAAAATAAAAAATCTTTACATTTTTTTTGTTTCTTTTTAGGTGAGTTGTTGCATTTCGAATAATAAAATGAGTTTTTTAGCCGTGAGTATTAAAGAAAAAAAAATAAACTAAATTATTTCTCAAATCAGTTCTGTAAACACCGCACACTGGGGAAAACAAATATATTTGTCAAAAAATGTAGTGATTTCATCACAAATTTAGTTTTATTTATATAGTAATACACAAAAGTAATCAAAATAAAGAAATTTAGAGAAATATCGATCGCTACCTGCAATGTAAAAACCGATAACTAACAAAAAAATTTAAATGATTTTTTTTTTCAATTTTTTGTTATTATTCTAAAAGAGCCTTAACTTCTTCGCTTATAACACTATGCTTTTTTCTGGCTGAATGATGATATGAAATCATGGGATCTGATGTTACCATCGTTCTGTACATAATATCTACGTTCGTGGCAATTCGACTGCATTTTCTGGAGTGTCTAAGGCGATATTTTTTAAAGTCTTTGTTACGACTTTCCTGATCCTCTTCGGATAGTAGGCCTACAGGAAAAATATACTTTTTAATTATATTGAAACATTTTTACAAGAAATCAAACCTTACACCATCTCAAACACGTTTCGCAGGTGCACAAGACTAAAGCCATAAAGAACATCATAAACGTACAATTACAGATTATTATGTCACATAAGAAGAAGGAAAAGGGAAAAAGGAAAAAACCCAATAGGTTCACACATAAACACAAACAGACAATAAGCATGATCGTAAAAGGATTTAGTTAGGAAGAAAGACGAATGAAAAAGGCAGCGACAAATTAGGTAAAAAGAGACAAACACAGGCAAAAAGGAGAGAAAGTGATGATTGCAATAACACGAAGGGAAACGCGAACAAGACGAACTATATAAACACAGCTGACAATAGAACGCCACTAGTACGAAAAGAACACTAAAGATGGCAAACGGCCGAAACCAGTTTGTTCACAAACCAAATTTGACGAGGGTCGACGGAAAACCGTACACAAATAAAAACGAAGTTAGCCCCGTCGGAGAATCTAAGCACATATCTTTCAATTATATCTTTTCCATGAATCAGAATCTTGTGAAGTGTAGGTGGCATATTGTACCGCTCATACAGTGGAACAAACTCTTTTGCCGTCTCCAAACAAAAATCACCAAATATTTTTGGATCTACTAACTCGGTGATTGTTATAGCTTCGAGAATTATTGAAAACCTCTTGATTATGTTTTCATCTAGACCCCTTATATCGGAAATCAAAACAGGATTAGCAAAGAATCTTCATGACGTATTTCCTGAATTTGTCGTACCAGAGCCTTGCTTAAGAGTATCAACCTGTATTCCTATTTTCTCTTTAAGTTCAAGCTTTATCAAACGTTTTCGGGCTTCTTTTATCGGACGAGTATTTGAGTCGACTCTCTCACGTTTAAATTCAATATTATAATTTTATATACATACAAAAGACACTACATCAGCTTAATACGCCCATGAAGTGGTGACATACCAAATTGCAGTGCTTGTTCATTCAGCTAGAACTTCTTCGATTTTATTCATCTTGGATGTTGTGACTCCACAAATAAAACAAAAAGATGCTGCTGGTGTTTCTGTTACTGATTGTGCTGTCTTGTCGTCAATCATTGTGAAATATAATTCCTGTTTTACTTTACAGTTACGATTATTTACTGTTAACTCAAATTCTTTTAGTTGAGATATCTCCTCATCGACTCTTCTCTTTTCTTCTCGTATAACTTGAGGTGTCTCTTTAACGTATGTAAACTGTAGTGTTCTACAATACTGTGTGGAAGAAGGTTTATTGTTGTTCCATACTAATTTATTTATGTCATCACTTATTGATAATTTAAGTGGTACAACTGGTGTCATATATAAATAAGAGCCAGAAATTTGATCATCTGAAAACCTCTGTTGGTATTCGCTTTGACTAGATGCCCCTTGTGCATATCTCGAGCAAATTTTTTAAATTCATAACTTTACTTAATTGTGCACAAAAGCGAAACGCGTTCATCGATTTTCATGAGTTATGTCTCATTTTGTTCAAAGGTTATACGACTTTACGTGAAAGTAATAGGACTTGATACTTTTTTACCGTTTTGGATTTTTTATGAATCAAAAAAAAAAATTTAACTTTTTAGGCAAAAAATATTTTTTTTTCTTCATACATTTATTTGTAACTTTGAAACCGTTGCTTATGTAGCAAAACGTTATATAAACAGATGAAAGTACTTGTAATTCTTGATTTTTCTAAATTTGTTTAAGCAAAATGCGACTAGTGGTTCTTGGGTAATGTTAAACAAAAAATAAAAAAAAAAATGTTAGCTCACATAATAAATTAATATTTGTTTTGAAATTCTTTGGTTTAAATCAAGTTGGTTCAGTAAAACATACAAGTACTGAGCTTGAGACGGCTATAAAAAAACTAGGAGGCAGATCGGAGTAATTCTTTTTGATTTGATTGTACCATTTAGTCTAAAATTTCAAAAAATCATTGCATAGTGCATGAAGAGTATGTTGACAATTTGACTATTTTCCGCGAAATCCCCAGTCTGCACCGTTGCGCAGTAAAAGCTCAATCTTCTTCTTGCAAAATGCATTCAATCAGTAGGAATCATTTTACGAATGCTTGCTCTACTAAAAACAAACAAAAAAAAAAAAATAAAACCAAATAATAGTAATAAATAAATAAATATAAAAACTATTTGCCATTTGAAATTAGTAGATTTTATTAGTGCTAGTTTTGTCTAACTATCTACGGATCTAATCGTTTAGAAATTAATTACTAAAGACTAAATAGTCTGCTGAAAAGGGTAACCATTTCAAATAGGCGTCAGGCCTTATTTACCCCGTAACAAATGAACTGTGATGTTGTATGGGCGAGTGTACATACTTGTTTGTTCCTGCAAACATGCCCATGTAGGACAAGCTGAACGAACACTAAAAACAGGAATTACAGAACACAAATGCTCATGAAAACGAAAAAGAAAAGACGCCAATTTGACACTCACTGACACACACTATGGGAAATAGATGAATGTATGACATCACTAGATCTTACCAAAAAAGGACGAAAACTAGACATTCTTGAAAGCATGGAAGTCTATAAAACAAAAACTTTTAACAGTGACATTATAAATCAACAGATTTTCACACCACTAAAACTATTCATATACTCGAACAAACGGAAAACATCCTCAGACGGACACACGTACCTAGATAATAATAAAAGACGGAAATAATTGATAATTAGCCCCCGCATAAAGCGCTTGGAGGCGGGCATTCTACCCACATGAATAGCAACGACCTTAACAAAAAAAACTAACTGAACGTGAACACTGACTCACCTGTATAGATTGGAACAAGGCTTGAGAACGATGTTTTCACATCGATAGCGCTCGCCCTTCATACCAAACGCGATAAGCCAGCAAACACGGATAAGAATGACAACGGGGAAATTTAAGTTTAAAAATAATTACGAAACTGAAAATTTGGCAAAAAGCAAATAGAATTTTGGTAGCATTACACTTTCGTTAGTATAAAAAAGACTTTTTAGCTTTTAATTAACGCAGCAAATAATTGAGTATTGTATTCTTCTCTCCTAATCTCTAACAAATCACCAGACACTAAATGGAAATTATAATTAATATTTATTAAATATTCTTATAAAAATACAATTTCCTTTTGCTAACGTTTGGAAAAAGCATAAAGAATTGTTGATTCGAATATAAAATAATTGCTTGGTGCTGTTGTATTTCATTATTATTTTGCGTTCCTAGTTTGTGTTTCTTATCAGCTTCATAAACATTTATTATTTTTGTTGCTACGAAGCCAAGGTGTATGAATGAAAATAAAGTAAAAACAAAAATTAAATGTATAAAATGAAAACTTCTACGAAGTATTCAAATTACATTTCATTACAGTCATTAGCGCTTCTTTTTTTGCAATTCTATACAAATATCACTCACTACACCGATACCCCGCGGTAGCCTTTGAAGAATTTTATTTTCCCAGTATTGTAACGTTTATATACCTTAAAACATCTCAAATGTATTTGGTTGCTGCTGGGGGTTTAGTTTCGATTTCTCTACTGATAACGTTAAAGAATTCTTTTATTTTTATTTTTATTTTTTTTACTTTAATTAACTTAAAAGTTATGGTAATTTTATATACCCTGGTAACTATTTCATTATGTTGCCAAAAGTAATTATTTTTATTGTTATTTTAAATAAGTAAATTTGATTTTCTTTTAGCTTTTGTAGAACTTTAATTTTGCTTTTAAATTAATCAAAAAATTCAGCTTTTAAATTTTCTGTTTTTTTTTTAATATTTACATTTATTTGCAATCTATTTACAATGAAATAATAAGCAAATCCTATAAGTATTTAAGATATTACAGAAACGTTAACTTCCAGTGAACTTAACCAAACACATATTTATTTGCATCTACAAACTTCTTAATTTATTGTTATAAGTCGCAATCGAATTGCAAGTGCATTAATCAAGTTGTATTTCTATGTTTCAGACATAATTTCTTAAAATGTTTTTAGTTTAAATTAGAAAAGGCAGATCATGAACATGCAGTCTTTTTAGGCGTCTTATTTCTTCACTGTCATCTAAAAGTGCTATAGCTAAAATGTTTTCATGGCTGCTAAGTCTATTTAAGCAATTCATACTATATTATTTTATTTCTTCCTTAACGTTAGAAATGCCAAGATCATTATGAATACTGTTGTTTTATAGAGTATTACTTTGTTGCTTAGACTAAATTCTGAATGTGGACCTAGTAGCCAGTACATTTTCCTTGTTTTTATATCAAGCTGCTTTCTCTTTAGCTGTAAATGTTTTTTCCATGTTAGTCGTCTATCAATATTCGTACCCAGATATTGAAAACAATTGGATTTGGGTATCAAAATCCCATTAAGATGAACAGGCGGCCAGTCACCCTCTTGAAGAGTATAAGTAACATGAGTTCACTTATCAGCATTGACTTTTATATTGCACTTTTTTAACCATACGTTTATTAAGTCGAGCTGTGATTGAACAAGTGCTGAAGCATCAGATGCTAATTCTTTGACTGCTAATATAACAGTATCATTTGGCAATCATAACATCCGAACTCGTTGGTAAATAATGTATACAGAATTGGACCTAATACGCTTTCCTGCGGTACACCGGACTTTATTACGCCGATTTCTGAATTATCATCATTGATGTTGACATAAAAACTGCATTCATTTGAGTAGGACTTCAACAAGAGGTAAAACGGTGCGGGCAGTAGTTGTTTTAATTTGTATAGCAGGCCATTGTGCCAAACTCTGTTAAAGGCGATCGAAAATTGGTATTCTGAAGAAAAAAGGTATCGAAAGAAAAAGAAGAAGACAACAATGTTTACAAAATTAATAGCTATTTCATTTTCACATTCCTCATAGCGAAATAAGCAAGTTTGTTATCATTTTCATAAACGAATGTAATATTGAATACAAACAGTTGTATGTATAAAATAAAAATTAAAAATAAGCGTTTTTTGTTGGAGGACCTAGTGCATTGAGGAATCCTCCAACTTCTTCCAGAACACTGCCACTTCTTCCTTTGATCGCTGGTAGTATCCACATGCAATGTCTGCTTTAGATGCCATTAAATTTGCCAATTTTTCATACTGCTGCGGTGTTGTTGTTTTTGATCTGAAACACATAAAAAAACGCTTCATATTCGGGTACTAAAATTAACAATTTAAAACAAACAAAAAAAAAATAATTTAATTAAATAAATAAATTAAAAATAATTTTCAGTGTTTTTTATCGTTTCTGAACATTTTATCTTATTTTCTACTTACATTTTTAAACTTTTTAACTAAAAAACACAGATAAAGAAAACCCCTCCGTTAACAAAAAAGCAACCGAGATAAACGAAGCTCCGATCGTAATGCAGAATACATACAATCGAAAGAAACTGAGCGGAATCGAAACGCAGAATAGCGGAGATTGCCAGGTGGCTGGCATTCTACTTACATGGATAGATACGAACTCAACAAGAGAACTACCTAAACGCGAACACTGACTCACCAGAACGAATTGCATTGCGGGTTGAGAATGCTGTTTTCACATTGAAAGTGCTGGCCATAAACACAAAAAGAACAACAGCCAGATAAGATGGGATATTTGCTGGAATTGCAGCGTACAAGGTCACTCTTTTGTTGATTGCCCCTCAGCACAAAGAAATCTTTTTTGTTATAGATGTGAAAGCGTAGTAGTTATCACGCCCAAATGTCCGAGATGTTCGGAAAACTCGGTGAGGAGTGTGTCGAAAGCGGGAGAAACACGCTCCACGAAAACTCCTGAATCAATGTAAGAGACGTTGAAACACAAGTGGAGAGAGAAGATTTATTAACGCAGGCAGCGAAAGAAAAGAAAATTTATAGCATATTGAAAAGACAAAATGTAAAGGGGATTGGCGTAGGCAAAAATGTGAATCCGATTAAGAAAAGCGAAAAAGTCAACAGTACTGCAACGACAAGTGGTGGTACGGCGGCGGTACCTGGCAGCGGTACGGCGATAGCGAAGGCGGCAGCAGCGGTACCTGGTAGCCGTACGGCGGCGGTACCTGGCAACGGTACGACGTCGGTACCTGGCAATAGTACGGCGGCAGTGCCTATACGGCGACAACAAAGGCGGCTGTATTCTTGGCCGATTGACTAGTACTACGGAAAGTGCAGTACTGTTCAAGTCACCAGTTGCTGCTGATAGGAAACCCTCTATGGAATATTAAATCTCTGACCAGAGGACTTCCTACCGGCAGTTTACCTGCTCACGCTTTGCCCCGTATTAGGGTTTATTGGCGTGCTTGGCTGTTTTGGCTAATACTACGGCATGTGCAGTCCCTGCCCAGTATTAGTCGCACAGTCAAGTTACCAATTTCTGCTGAAAGGAAGTACTTTACGGAATGTACAGTCCCTGTCCAAAGAACTTCTTACCTTCAGCTTAGTCGCTGGCCAACTGATCAGAATTGCAAAAATGTTGTTATTACAACAGAACTCATACACCATAAAAAAAACGCGAAAATAACCTGCAGATAATAATAAAAGACGAAAGTATTTAAAATTAGTCCCGCATATAATGTGCCAGATAGCGGGCATTCTACCATTATGAGTAGATACGACCTTCACTACAGAACTACATAAACCCGAACACTGACTCATCACCAGTACAGATTTAGAACACGGCTTGAGAATGATGTCTTCACACTAAAAGCCCCTGCCGCACACTGGGGATTTCGCAGAAAAAAGTCAAGTCAGTACAACATTTTTCAGCTGATTGCTTCGCGACTCAATTCTGATAAGGCCCTTTTGTTTAACATAACTCAAGAACCACTAGTCGGATTTTACTTAAACAAATTTAGAAAAATCAAGAATTATAAGTACTTTCATCTGTTTATATAACGTTTTGCTACATAAGCAACAGTTTCGAAATTATAAATAAATGTATGAAGAAAAAATTATATATTTTTTGCCTAAAAAGTTAATTTTTTTTATAATTCATAAAAAATCCAAAACGATAAAAAAAGTGTCAAGTCCTATTACTTTCACGTAAAGTCGTATAACCTTTGAACAAAATGAGACATAACTCATGAAAATCGATGAACGCGTTTCGCTTTTGTGCACAATTAAGTAAAGTTATGAATTTAAAAATTTGCTCGAGATATGCACAAGGGGCATCTAGTCAAAGCGAATACCAACAGCGGTTTTCAGATGATCAAATTTCTGGCTCTTATTTATATATGACACCAGTTGTACCACTTAAATTATCAATAAGTGATGACATAAATAAATTAGTATGGAACAACAATAAACCTTCTACCACACAGTATTGTAGAACACTACAGTTTGCATACGTTAAAGAGACACCTCAAGTTATAAGAGAAGAAAAGAGAAGAGTCGATGAGCAGATATCTCAACTATAAGAATTTGAGTAAGCAGTAAATAATCGTAACTTTAAAGTAAAACATGAATTATATTTTACAATGATTGACGGCAAGACAGCACAATCAGTAACAGAAACACCAGCAGCATCTTCTTGTTTTATTTGTGGAGTCACAACATCCAAGACAAATAAAATCGAAGCAGTTCAAGCTATTCCCCTAAATGAACAAGCACTGCAATTTTGTATGTCACCACTTCATGCGCGTATTAAGCTGATGTAGTGTCTTTTGTATGTATATAAAATTATAATATTGAATTTAAACGTGGGAGAGTCGACTCAAATACTCATCCGATAAAAGAAGCCCTAAAATGTTTGATAAAGCGTGAACTTAAAGAGAAAATAGGGATACACGTTGATACTGTTAAGCAAGGCTCTGGTACGACAAATTCAGGATATACGTCACGAAGATTCTTTGCTAATCCTGTTTTGATTTCCGATATAACGGGTCTAGTGAAAACATAATCAAGAGGTTTTCAATAATTCTCGAAGCTATAACAATCACCGAAGCAGTAGATCCAAAAAAAATTGGTGATTCTTGTTTGGAGACGGCAAAAGAGTTTGTTGCACTGTATGAGCGGTACAATATGCCACCTACACTTCACAAGATTCTGATTCATGGAAAAGATATAGTTGAAAGATATGTGCTTAGATTTTTCGACGGGGCTAACTTCACTTTTATTTGGTTACGGTTTTCCGTCGACCCTCGTCAAATTTGGTTTGTAAACAAACCGGTTTCGGCGGTTTGCCATCTTCAGTGTTATTTTCGTACTAGTGGCGTTCTATTGTCAGCTGTGTTTATATAGTTCGTCTTGTTTGCGTTTCCCTTCGTGTTATTGCATTCGTCACTTTCTCTCCTTTTTGGCTGTGTTTGTCTCTTTTTACCTAATTTGTCGGTGCCTTTTTCATTCGTCTTTCTTCCTAAATAAATCCTTCTACGCTCATGCTTAATGTCCGTTTGTGTTTATGTGTGAACCTATTGGGTTTTTTTTCCTTTTTCCCTTTTCCTTCTTCTTATGTGACATAATAATCTGTAATTGTACGTTTATGATGTTCTTTATGGCTTTGGTCTTGTGCACCTGCGTAACGTGTTTGTGATGGTGTAATGTTTGTTTTTTTGTAAAAATGTTTCAATACAATTGAAAAAATATTTTTCCTCTAGGCCTACTATCCGAAGAGGCTCAGGAAAGTCGTAACAAAGACTACAAAAAATATCGCCTTAAACACTGCAGAAAATGCAGTCGAATTGCAACGAACGAAGATATTATGCACCGAATGATGGTAACATCAGATCCCATGATTTCACATTTGACGCCATCATTTAGCCAGAAAAAGCATAGTGTTATAAGCGACGAAGTTAAAAGGCTCTTTTAGAATAATAAATTAAAAATTAACGAAAAATAATTTAAATTTTATGTTAGTTATGGCTTTTTACATTGCAGGTAACGATCGACATTTCTCTAACTTTCTTTATTTAGATTACTTTTGTGTATTACTATATAAATAAAACTAAATTTGACATTTTTTGACAGATATATTTTTTTTCTCACCTCCATACAAAAATCCCCAGTGTGCGCCGTTTATAATAAACAAACAGCCAGCAAAGACAGAAAATAATGAGAACAGTATTTCATTTACTGGCAGAACAAAAATCTAAACAACTTAATACCAGAATACATTGATTAAGTTTGTTTGTTCATATGATATACATTTCTTTCAGTTTAGAGATTTGCTTATAAACTGTTTATGTTCAGTGACTTCAATTACTGTAAAACAAAAATGTTAAAAATTATAAGAAAACAAGTTTAAATAAATGCACAAATATAAAGGTAATTTAATTTAAAGGTAATAATTAATGAATTATATTCCAAAATGCAGGAAATTGTAAAACCACAAAAATACATTAGAAAAATTATGAAATAAGAATCTCATCTATATATATAAAAATTAAGCCCAAAATAGGTGTCCGTTGGTTCCCAGTATTTGACGAGATGCGCCGTCGGATTCCCACCAAGTTTTCACAGTACCTTCGTAATGGTCGTTCGCTGGTTTGTATTTTTGTTTCATACGCAGAATAGTGCGTCCACAGTTCGTGTTTGAAACAAGACAAATTTTTCCAAAAAATCAAAATTTGTTTTTCATTGCATAGCTGGGCTCAATGTTTTGTATTAAATGAAATGTGTGATTTCGTTTGTACGTTGCTGTGTGTGTGTGGGCTTGCACAGAATGCGACGACAATACAAATCGAAATATACTCATGTTCATAGCAAGTGGATGTGCAAACAAATAGAGAATTTTGATTTCCATATTCTGTTGCATTTTGTGTGTGTGTAAGTTGCGTGTTCAATTGCAAAATGATCCATCAGCCGAACGTTTTTCAAAGGAATTATTAGATATTGCAAATAGCGCAATTCCAATTGACCCCACCACAAAAATGTTTACGCTTTCAGATAATTTTTGCCACTTTGCACAATCAAAACAAGGATTGGTCACAAACGTTTTTCGCGGTATTGCAAAAATTTTTACAAACAATGATTGGTTGGGGGAAACGCTGCGAAAAACGCAAATGTTTCGGATATCAATGTTACAATTTTGAATGACATTCCCTGGAAAAATTTTTGCCTAAAAATCGGTTGAATCTGCTACCAATCAAAACGATGTTGTAAATTATCCAGTCGAATTTTAAAATTCGTTTCAGTTACCTGGACTGCCGCCCCACCGCCTTCAAGTGAAAGTTGGTGCACCAATTATTTTGCTTCGAAATATCTGCCAGCCACGACTTTGCAGTTTAGTAGTCAAAAAAGTCATGAAAAATGTGATTGAAGCAAAAATTTTAAAAGGAAAATATAACGGCGAGGATGTGTTGATGCCACGTATTCCTATGATTCCTCCAGATTTTCCGTTTGATTTTAAACGGCTTCAGTTCCCCATAAGTGTTGCTTTTGCAATGATCCCTGTTTTTCGCACGGTCAATTATATCTATCATTATCACGTGTTACAAAACCAACTGCTATGTTCGTCTATATCGCGAACCAACATCGATCAAAGAATGTCGTATATGTAAAAGCATTGAAATAGACGTCTTATATAAGCACACAAAAGTATTTAATTGTGAAAAAGATAAAATTATTAAAAAAACATAAAAACGAAAAAACAAAAGAAATTGTGTTCTTTCTGAATAATTTTCTTGAATGATTGAATTTTTTGGCGCACACAAAAAAGTACGCTGCAGAATAAAAAACAATCAGAAATGACTTGCAAAGCAGCCACGGGCACGCTAGTCTAGTTATGAAAACTATGGTGATACTGGTAGTTCTTTAGATTCAGAAACCGCAAAATATGTGTCCATATAGGGTCTCAGCCGATTGGTAACATTTTAAACGTTGGCGTTTGGATCTTAAAAATAAATTTTCATTTTACAAAGGTTTAAAAGAAAGAAAAGAGTTCTTCTTCTTGTTGATTCGTTTGCGCTTCAAAGTTTTCTTTTTGTAGTTCCTTCTACGTATAATATTCCTTTGCAGAGTAGCGAAGTATTCACTCACTGTTCATACATGTATGAATATGTACATGTCATTTTTTAGCCGCTTCTTCTCATACATGTGTGAGAGATTAAAAATTATTTTGTGTTTTCTCATTTGTGAATGCGACGATTTATTTTTTTTCTTTCTATTCAGAAGTGAAAATATGAGAAACACACAAGTGTTCATTTTTGAATATTTACAATTTTGATAATTTTTCATAAATGAAAAGATCGTAAAAATATGTGCGTTAAGCATTCGCGTACATAAACGCACATATTTGATAATGCGCAATTGTCGGCGTATGCAGGAAAAAAATGTTTTTTTTTTTATTTCTTCTAGAATATATTGCGAAATTGTATTTTGAGTTAATATGTACCCATGTGTTTTTACTACATTTTACGGTAAACTGCGATCGTAGGTCGAAATTTTTTTCACGTTCATTCATGAGAATTTTATAAAATTTCAACGCTCATAAATGAACATGTACATTTATGAAAAATAACATTAATGAGAAGTAGCTAATTTATCATTTATCACATATGAATAAGACTAATAATTCTTGTTGTTCGCATTCATGTATGCAAATAACCAGAACATTTTTTGTAGTTCGTTTATGAGCGTGAAAAATAAATATAAAATTTTTGATTTCTCATTTATGAAAAATATCATGAATGTTGATTTTTTAATGTTCATAAATGAAAAATTCTGAACCCTGTTCCTTTGTGCTTCAAACAAACACAATTCGAAAAGTCCAACCCAAATTGTATATTACCAGTAGCTTTGTGGTTGTATTCCTATTACTAACTTCTTTTTTGACTCCGCTGTACAATCTGTTAGTGTAGTTAACGTATCATTAAAGCATTACAGTATTTATAAATATTTTTTTCTTTTAAGGAAAAAAGCTTAATTTAAAAACTTTAGGAAAACATTTTTTTTTTGTCTCAAAATGTGTATATTTCAAATTCTGTACATCTAATGGATGAAGTAACATAAAACCCCAACTTAAACAACTATATTTCTTTGCTTTATTTAAACTAACAAGTTATTTGTAAAACCGTGTAACTAAAATATTTCTTCAATTTACTGCTAAAATTTTTAATTCAAAAATAAAATAAGAGCAAATGTTCAAAAAAAAGTGATAAAACTAAAAATCATCATCGTTAAGTTTTTGCCAGCGAAAGAAGAGGAAGAAAAAAAGAAAGCCAGACATCTTAAGCTTTATTAAAGCCATCAAACAGACAGCCAGAGAGACAGACAGACTTACAATGATGCAGCAATTGCAATGCATTGTTTGTTATAAGGCAATATTTGCTAAAATTTATGAACACGAGTAATAGAAAATTGTGAGGGTTATAAAATTCCAATTTTCTCAAATAGTCAAAAAGCAAGGACTGACTGACTAAGTGACGGACTAGAATAAGTGCATACTAAAAAAATGTTATTTTAGCAAAAAGTCAAGCACAAAAAAAGGAGACAAGGAATAAAAATAATAATACAATAAACACAATTTACCAAAATATATAGATAGTCTTTAAAATAATTATTCTGTCCATAGCAGTGCTGCCATATTGTGTAACGGTGAAAGTCGTATCTTGTTTTCACCTACACAACATCACCACCTCATTATACTTTTCTTAATTTTGTTTATGAATTACTATTATTATTATTACTTATTATAATTATTATTCTTACTTATAGTTATTATTTTTTATTGTTATTATTTTTTTTATTAAGTAATTTATTCATCGGAATCATTTTCAATCTAAGTAATATTATTATTTGTGCTTGATTCCTTTAAATAAATATTTCATGATATTCTCACGAAATATTTATTACAAAAATTTTTATTAAAAAATAAACATTTTATGATATTCTCATAAAACATTTATTTCAATAAAAATAAAAAATATTTGAAATGTATTACTGCGGGGGAGAGCATATCCATATTGCAATTTCACTTTCGCTCACAAAGCTCATCAGTGAATTTTACCCCAATATTGTACAGAAAAACCTAAAAGTCTTATATCTAAAGCCAAACTGATTCCATGAGAATTTTTCCATAAAATCAACATAGCATAGACAGCAAGACTCAAAAACACTTCTATAAAAACACAGCAAAACATTTCAAAACAACAAAAAACATTGTTTATTTTCAGTTTTTTTTGTAATAAATATTTCGTGAGAATATCATGAAATATTTATTTAAAGGAATCAAGCACAAATAATAAAATTACTTATTTTTTTATTATTATTGAATTCATCCATTACTTTAAGATTTATAAATTATTATTTAAATTAACGGTCGGGAACGTAAGAGCGCCACCTGTGAGTCAGAGACAACAGGATCAGCAACACAGTCAGCTGTGATGTAGATAAAAACTCACCGCTGATAGTTGTCATGCGGCCATGATGGATAATATGTGTGTGTGTGTGTGTGTGTGTGAATGTGTGTAGCCACGCACATTTATATAAGGCGGAACATTTCATGAAACGGGAGGAATTGGCAAGAAGATCGCCTGCAAACAAGAAGTCTTTTGGACAGGAATTTAATATTCCGCAAAAACTTCTTGTCCGCAGACAGCCCGCCTGCCGGTAAGAGATTTGTTGGACAGGAATTTAATATTCCGCAATAATCTCTTATCGACAGTACGGCTACAAGTGGTGGAAGTTTATCTTCTACCGGGGATGGCTTGATCGTGCTACTGATACTGTTGCGGAGTTTAATATTCCTGCAGTATCATTTCACCCGGCCAAGAACTCCCCGCGATCGCCGCCGCGAAGCAAAGCGCTTCGTTTACCGCCATGGCCACCCGTGCCGCTGCCGCCTCTTACGCAGCCAACCTCAGTGCTGCTTCCAGCGCCGCTTACGCCTGTACCGCTGCCGCCTGTGCCGCAGCCGTCTCTTCCGCTGCCGCCTCTACCACAGCCATCCGTGCTGCTGCCGTCTCTACCGCAGCCATCCGTGCCGTTGCCGCCTTTACCGCTGCCATCCGTGCTGCTGCCGTCTCTACCGCAGCCATCCGTGCCCCTGCCACCCCAACCGCAGCCATCTGCACCGCAGTCATCCGTGCCGCTGCCGCCTCTACCGCAGCCATCTGCCCAGCAGCCATTGGTGCCGCTGCCGCCTCTCTCGCAGCCATCCGTGCCGCTGCCGCCTCTACCGCAGCCATTTGCACCGCAGCCATCGGAGCTGCTGTCACCTCTAGCGCAGCCATCTGCACCGCAGCCATGGGTGCAGCTGCCGCCTCTACCGCAGCCATTTGCACCGCAGCCATCGGTGCCGCTGTCACCTCTAGCGCAACCATCTGCACCGCAGCCATTGATGCCGCTGCCGCCTCTCTCGCAGCCATCTGCACCGCAGCCATCTGTACCACTGCCGCCAGGACCACTACTATGTCCTGCAGCCAGTGTCGCCGCCGCCTGTACCGCTGCCGCCAGAACCAATACTAGGTCCTGCCGCTGCCGCCTGTACCTCTGCCGCCAGGACCACTACTATGTCCTGCAGCCAGTGTCGCCGCCGCCTGTACCGCTGCCGCCAGTACCAATACTAGGTCCTGCCGCTGCCGCCTGTACCTCTGCCGCCAGGACCACTACTATGTCCTGCAGCCAGTGTCGCCGCCGCCTGTACCGCTGCCGCCGGTACCAATACTAGGTCCTGCCGCAGGCATCTGTACCTCTGCCGCCAGGACCACTACTATGTCCTGCAACCAGTGTCGCCGCCGCCTGTAGCGCTGCCGCCTGTACCGCTGCCGCCATTACCGCTGCTGCTTGTCCCGCTAACTGCTGGTGTCCCTACTACTACCCACTGCCTCAGCGAGCTGACTCCCTGTTCTTCGGCTACAATTCCCGACCGTCCACTACAACAAGCTACCTTGTAAAGATTAGCTAATAAATAAATTTGGTGTTAAGTTTTATAAAGTTATAAAACATTGCGTGTCATTCATTCTACGGTAATAAACTATTAAAATTTGCAACGACCCTGGCCGCCGCTGTCGCTATCCCAGCAACCAGCGGAAACATGTCGTTACAATTGTTTATTTAAAGTTAACCCGAAGAAGTATCAAAACGTTGGCAAGTGCTGCTCTACTTTGAAATCAAGTATAAAACTCTTTAGTTCATCTTTGCAACAACTTAATTCTTTTTTTAAGCTTTAGTGAAGTCTGGTTAGGATTTTAAAAAATGTTTGTTATTCTTTTTAATAGATTCTTGTTTTGTCTTCT
The DNA here is from genome assembly GCA_030448955.1 of Trichopoda pennipes. Lineage (NCBI taxonomy): Eukaryota > Metazoa > Arthropoda > Insecta > Diptera > Tachinidae > Trichopoda > Trichopoda pennipes. Next base: position 20,581,950 of record JASKUP010000012.1, read on the forward strand.
AGAAACAATCTTTTGCATTGTACGTTCATTTTTGGATGTGGCTTCAGTAAAAGTAAGAACTATTTTATTTTTGTTTTTAATTTAGAAGATTTGTGGAATCAAATTATAATTGTGTAAGGGGATCGTTTTGAATGCTATTTTAAAACATCACTTTGTTTGTCAGTAATTTTTGAAATATTTAACTAGCAGCTGTGTAGCTGGTCGTTTTTAACCTAAGCTTGAAATGATATTCCTTTACAGCTCTAACTCTGAAAATCTGTGATCAGCAATGTTATCATTGATCAATATTGGTTTCTTGTTACAAACTTTTTGCATTACCCAATTGCTTAGTATAATGGTGGATTTTGGTCTGTTGAAAGTCGTACAAGTATCTCTTCTGCTTTGGCATGCTCTAGATTTCCTGTTGTGTCCCTTTTTCATTTTTTATTATTGGTAAAGTTAACTTGTTTGTCATCCTATAGAAATATATAGTCCATAAGGCCTGCATTCACGCATAATATTTTTGGCAATATAAAAATAACTGTTGCCCCTGTAGGCTAGTAGGTAGTGTACTAGCTTTTCAGTGTGGGCGTTGTGGCTTCGATTCCCAATTAATTTTCGACTATCCTTCTACTTTCACCACCTGCTTTATCTTTTCTCTATCCCTTTCCTAAAGAATGTAGCACGGTACTTGAGTAAGTAGGCATTGTTGCCTGAAATGTTACTTTCCTTAAAAAAAAAAAAAAAAAAAAAAAAAAAAAAAAATAAGAAAAATGTAATTAATAATTAATTAAAATTCTTTTTTTAACCAATACCTAAAAAAACAACAAAACCAAAGTCTTCATTCATCTCTTTAGTGTTCCGCTAACGGCATTAAGGTTCAACATTGCGTACGAAGGCTGCTATTTATATTTGTGGCCTAAGGATGAAAACACAAGCATTTAAAGACAAAATCTATTTTATTGTTTTTCAAAATATTCTCCATGAAGATTTATACACTTCTGCATGCGTTGGAACCAATTTTCAAAGCACTTTTTCCACTCCGATTTAGGTACTTCTAAAACATGGGTTTTGAATGCAGAAACTGCTTTTTCAGGTGTAGGAAACTGTTGTCCATGTACTTTTTTCTTGATGTTCCGAAACAAAAAGAAGTCATTAGGTGCCAAGTCAGAGCTGTACAGCGGATGACCCATCAATTCAATATTTTGCCCTGTCAAAAACTCCATTGTTTCAGCCGATCGGTGACAGCTCGTATTGTCGTGAGGCAGAATGATGCGTCTTTTCTGTGACTTTTCCCGAAATTTCTCAAAGACTTCTGGCAAACAAATAGTGTTGTACCATGCCGAATTAACCGTCTTACGTTACTCTAATGGCACAGTCGCCACATGACCGGTAATGCCGAAGAAACATTCAACCATTTGCTTGGATGTGCTTCTTCCACGAACAACTTTGGTGGGATTTCGCTCGTCTTGAAAGACCCATACGGTGGATTGCTGTTTTGTTTCAGGATCATATGATTATATCCATGATTCGTCACCTGTGCAGATATTATAAACTGCTTTTGATGCAACTTGAGCGAATTTCTGCAACATTTTCTGGCACCAATCAACACGAGCATCCTTTTGTCCGTTTGTCAGGTTATGCGGTATCCAACGTGAACAAACCTTTTTCACATGCAAATGTTCATGCCAGATCTTATTGATGCTTGTCATACTAATCCCTACAGATGCCTCAATCTTGCGATATGTTCCATGACGATTATGCTTTATCAGCTCATGCAGAGCTACGATGTTTTCTGGCAAAATAACCGTTGTTGGGCGACCTTCACGGGATTCGTCCTGGAGTGATTGTCGGCCACGCTTTAATTCGTTATACCAGTTTTTAATGGCGCTGTAAGAAGGTGCTTCATTACCATATAAGGAATTAAGTTCATCTGTGCACTGTTGTCGTGTAAGGCCACGTCGAAAGTTATGAAAAATTATTGCACGAAAATGTTCACGAGTTAATTCCATTTTCTGCTAAGACCACTTTTTCAACCTGCTATCACTAACACTAACAACAACAATAAAATTCATTCGTGAAAGTAACGCCGGTGCGAGTGGTTGTATTTTCTCGTGTACGGCAAATCCGCAATAAGTTTTTTATAAGTGTTTTTTTTTTTTTCGAACGATTGTGTGTGACAGATAGCATTTGAAAAGAGAAGGAAAACTTTTGTCTTTAAAGAAACCGATATACGTTACCTTCTTGAGAAGCGCATAGAAGGCTTGAATTTTATACTTATATTTGTCCATTTCATTGACATTCTTAGTGGATGAGTCATCCAAGTGAAAGCAATAAAGCAAATGTAAAGGCCAGAAATGTTTATATTACATTAACCGCTGAAGAGCCAGAAATTAATAAGCCTAGTATTAGTAATAATTTATATTTAACCGCGAAACCGGTATTTCGTTCTCGTACATATTCATTGAATGATATAATTTTACCGAATGAAACTAGTTCTATGGTGATATCTTCACTAGGAAAAACAGCAATTAATAGCGAAAATAAGGCTTCGACGGAAGCGTTACCCCAAATAACTCCAGCAACTACCTGTGACGAGCCATATAAAATTCAAACAGGAATGGACCGCTATATAACAGTCACAAAGCGCAAATGCAGCCCTAAATCGTCTAGAGTTGAATTGACCTCAAAATTTCCCAGGGATTCTGGAACTGATGGCACGGCTTCTAAAAACCGCTTTTCAATTTTGGATAGTGAAGTCATCGAAACTACAACACCTCCCAGGTCATTCAAACCCCCTCCTCTTTTCTTGAGAGAAAAGAATTCAAACGAACTGGTAAAGAGTTTAATTTCATTGATTGGAGCAGACGCTTTCTACGTTATACCCATCAAGCAGGGTAATATCAACCAAACGAAAATCCAGGTGCAAAACGAAAATGATTACCGCAAATTGGTTTCGGAATTTGACAAAGCTAAAAAAAATTTTTACACCTACCAGTTGAAAAGTAGCAAGGGACTGCAGGTCGTTATTAAGGGGATTGACCCATGTGTTGATTCTGAGGACGTCAAAGGATTCTTACAGGGAAGCGGTTTTAAAATTAAAAATGTGTTCAACATAAAAAATCGGGAACGTGTACCTCAACCAATATTTCATGTCGAATTGGAACCTGGTGATATTAGATTGAAGAAAAATGAAATTCACCCTATTTATAACATAAAATACGTTTTACATCGTAAGGTGACTGTAGAAGAGCCTCTCAAACGGTCTGGCCCAGCCCAATGCAGAAACTGCCAGGAATTTGGTCATACCAAAAGATACTGCAAATTGACTCCCGTATGTGTGGTGTGTGGCGAGCTTCATGCCACGGCACAATGTAACAAGCCAAAAAACAATGCGTCAATTAGAAAATGTGGTAACTGCGGTGAAAATCATACAGCAAACTACAGAGGATGCCGAGTCTACTTGGCCAACCGTAAAATAATGAAAGCCAGCCCTTCTATTGCTATTACTACCCAAACCAAAATTGCAACAGAGCAAAATTTTCCCCAGTTAAGCCAACCTCAGCCGGTCGCATCCTTAGGTCACCAATTCTCGTATGCCAACATTTTGAAGTCCAGACATGGCTCTACTCAAAACACGTCCACAGCAAATACTAGTTTCAAGCCTAGGGAAGAGGTCCCAGTTTCACGTAACACAATTAGTCTCGAGGCAACTATAGAGACATTAGTTCAAACGGTAAATAATTTCACCAACAACATTACAGTTATGATGCAACAGATGATGCAAATGCTGCAGATGCAGTCCGAATTATTAAGGGCAGTCGTCAATAAACCATGAACTGCCTAAGAGTATGTTTTTGGAACGCCAACGGCATCCGCTCACATAAGAACGAGCTTGAACTATTCATGAAGGTGCAGAATATTGACGTAATGCTAATTTCCGAAACCCATCTAACAGCCAGGAGTATTTTTAAAATTAATGGTTATACCTTTTATGACACCAAGGACCCTCGTGGAAGAGCTTGTGGCGGGTCAGCTATCCTAGTGAAGGCCCGACTCAAACACCATGTAATGGACGAATTTTGCTCGGGATATTTACAAGCGACAACTATTCGTCTTTTAGAGAACAATAGCAATTTAGTGATTTCGTCTGTGTATTGTCCACCGAGTTTTCCAATCACAGAGGATCAATTTTGCGGGTTCTATAAATCTTTAGGTCCTCACTTTTTGGCTGCTGGCGACTATAACGCGAAGCATATCCACTGGGGCTCACGTCTGACAACCCCGAAGGGTCGCACATTGTTTAATGTAATTTCGAGGCTAAAGCTAACTGTAATTTCTAGCGGAAGGCCAACTTATTGGCCCACCGACAGGCAAAAAATCCCTGACGTCATTGACTTTGGAGTCGCAAAAAATGTACCAGGTGAGTTTACGAATGTAGAGTCTTCATTAGACTTATCCTCCGACCACACTCCTTCTATTGTCACGTTATGGAACCCGTTGGATTCTGAAAATCGATCTGCATTGGCAACTAAGACTCATATTAATTGGCTTAAATTTAGAAAATATCTAAGCTCTCATTGTTCGGAAAATATACCGCTGCGTACTTCAGGAGAAGTGGAAAAAGCTATTGACGACTTTAATGAAGAAATCAGACTAGCCACAGTTCACGCAACCACAAATGCTCCGATAAAAAGATACAGCAGAATATATTCAGTAGATGTACAACAACTCCTCCTAGAGAAAAGGAGAATCCGTAGAGAGAGGCAGGCGTGTAGATCACCCCAACTAAGAAACAGGCTGAAAGAGTGTACCAAACAGCTTCGTGATTTACTTGAAGTGCAAAGAATTGCTTCACTTAACAAATACTTGGAAAATCTTGATGCAACCTCGCATTCAGACTACTCTCTGTGGCGCGCAACAAAAAACATTAAGCGACCAACTTTACGCCAGTCGCCACTGCGTACCCCAAGCGGTGATTGGGCAAGAAGCAACGAGGAAAAAGCTTATCTGTTTTCCAACCACCTCCTAAAAGTATTTTCTTCTAATTTATCGACAGACCCTATAGTGTTACCTGAAATAATACCTATAGAAGCTGTGCCTTTGAGACTGGAAGTACAAGAGTTGAGAAAGGCTATCGCCGGCTTAAAACTTAAAAAATCACCTGGTATTGATAAAGTTAGTAATAGGATGCTTCTGGAGCTACCAAATGTAGCGGTGAGAATCTTATTGTTTATATATAACGCCATTTTGCGCCTCAGTTTTTACCCTCAGAAGTGGAAGATTTCGAAGGTGATATTGATTCCCAAGCCGGGCAAGGATCATTCTAAAATAGATTCTTACAGGCCAATAAGCTTGCTGTCCAATTTATCTAAACTGTTCGAGAAACTTTTAGTAAATAGAATGTATCCCATATTGATCGAAAAGAAGTGTATACCGGATCACCAGTTTGGATTTAGGAAAAAGCATAGCACAATAGAGCAAACGCATAGACTTGTTAATGCTGTTAAACAAACCTTTGAAAATAAACATTACTGTTCTGCTCTCTTTATTGATGTTTCCAAGGCCTTCGATAAAGTTTGGCACGAGGGCTTAATTCATAAACTAAGGCAGAATTTGCCTCAAAATATTTCCACATTACTGGAAAGCTACGTGAGTAGCCGTTTATTTGTTGTAAAGCACGAGGAGTTTTTGAGCCCACCACAGCTAATTAGAGCCGGAGTTCCTCAAGGGAGCATCTTGGGTCCGATTTTGTATTTATTATATACCTCAGATATGCCTACACGGGACGACGTTCACGTTTCAACATTTGCTGATGATACTGCCCTGCTTTGTGTTCATGCAGACCCACACGAAGCTTCATTACGTCTTCAAAGTCATGTGTTCCAAGGTGAAAAATGGTTAAGAAAATGGCGAATAAAAATTAATGAACAGAAGTGCATTCATATTACTTTTACATTACGCAGGAGTACATGCCCACCTATCACAATAAATAATCAAACAATACCTCAACGTTCGGTCGTCAAGTACCTCGGTATGCACCTTGACAGGCGTCTAACATGGAAGCACCACATAGAAGCTAAACTTATGCAAATAAGACTTAAAACTGCTCAATTAAACTGGCTAATTGGTCGGAATTCTGTTCTCAGTCTGGACTGCAAACTTTTGATCTACAAGTCTATTCTAAAGCCAATATGGAGCTATGGAATTCAAATGTGGGGCACTGCCTCAGTGTCAAATGTCGAACGGATACAAAGAAGCCAGAACAAAATCCTCAGACTCATAACTGCTGCCCCATGGTATGTGAAAAACTCAAACATTCACAAGGATTTGAAAGTGCCCTCTGTAAGAGAGGAAATACAGAAGTACGCATCCAAATATTTGAGAAAACTGGAATTTCATCCAAATATTTTGGCACGTGGTATATTAAATGATAGAGGCTACAATCGTCTGAAGAGGAGAGACGTTAGGGCTATTAGTATAAGTAATTTATAGTGTTTTCCTTTTTATTTTTTATTTCTTGTTAACTAAAACTTTTTGGCTGGCATTGGCTAGACATAAAGATAATTTTTACTTTTAGATTTAAGATTTATCTACTTATTGTTAGTTCTATTAATTTAGAAGATTCAATAAATAATATTATGATACAAAAAAAAAAAAAAAAAAAAAAACAATAAAATGACAAAATGTTTTGGTTGAGGCTGGTGCCTAGCAACAGTCAGCGTTACCAGGCCAGAAATATAAATAGCAGCTGTCGTAAATATTGCAACCAGAAAGTCTGCGTTCACTATGTTTAAGCCTTAACCTTACTTTTTAAATATTTTTGCGTTTTTTTTATTTACTTTTACTAAACTGGTTATTTAAAAGGTATTTTAGTGCATTGTGTGTTCAAGAAATATGAATCTTATAAACATGGAAGCAAAAAAAAGCGAAACTCTAGTGTTTCGTAAAGAAAAATAATTTTAAAAATATGTGGGAAGAAGGCAATAGTTTCCGAGAAGCGATTGTAAAACGATTGGGAGAACATATTCTTCCGTCTAACGTGTAGTAAATAATTTTAAAAATACAGGTATAATTACTTCTAAGCCGCGATAGGGACGCCCAAAAATACTTTCTGAACGAGAAGAACGCAAAATTCTTAATACGACAAAGGTTAATCGCCGTATAACAGCCACAAATATTGTTGCAAATATTCGCCAATCCTTTGACATGAAAGTCTATGCAGAAATCGCTACAAAAATTTTAAAACGAGCAGGATATTATGGTAGAGTGGTCCGCAGAAAACCATTTATATCCAGAGTCAACAGACGAAAGAGCATTGCGTTTGCTAATGCGTACCTATATAAATAAGCCTCCGGAGTTTTGGAGACAAGTAATATTTTCAGATGAAGGCAAATTTGGCATTTTTAAAATAAAGGGACCCCAAATAATATGGCACAAACAAAAAGCAAAATCTAGTCGGTACGGTTAAGCATTGGTAGTGGTGGGATTATGGTATGGGGTTATATGGCTGCTGTAGGTGTGGGCATATCTCGAAATTTGAAGCAGAGTGCAGAAAAAATAATTTATCATCCACATATTGTTTCCAGCAAAACAACGATCCAAAGTACATAGCGGAGGTGGTCAGGCTTTGGCTCTTGTACAATGCTCCAAGACAGCTTTAAACGCCTCCACAATCACCCGACCTCAATCCCATTGAGTATCTGGGATCTTTTGGGAAAAAAATCGTCAGCAGGGCATAACAAGCAAAGAAGCTTTACGAAGCGTTCTGCGGGGAGAATGGAAGAGTATCACATCTGAGGAAACACAAAGTTTACCCAAATCCATGCCAAAGAGACTGAGTGAAGTCTTAAAGCAGCGTGGGTATCTAACAAAATATTAAATAAACGTTTTTTTTATTTTTTTTTATTTTTTTTTATTTTTTCTTTATTTTTTTTTATTTTTTTTTATTTTTTTTTTATTTTTTTTTATTTTTTTTTATTTTTTTTTTATTTTTTTTTTTAAGTTTTACGAGCAGTAGTGATACTGCACGCAGACTTTTTGGTTGTTATTTGTTTGTATTTGTGTTTTTAATTTATGTTTTCTTAAAATTAATATTGAAAATATAGAGTTTAAAAAAGATATGTGTGATAATAAATTTAATTTCAATTAAACGTTTTCATGTTTTTTTATATCACTGAAAATTGTATTTAGGTGAACGCAGAGCTTATGTGACTTTTAGTATATATTTATTTTTTTTTTTATTTATTTCTCTTTTATTAAATTTTTCTGTAAGCGCGCTTGCGTGTAATATTTCTAGCCTTAAAATTAATGTCAGAGCATTTGACGAACGGCACAGCGAAAAAGTATTGAAAACAATTAATAGCAATAATGAAAATATTTTTTTTGTTTTGGTAAAATCATGTCTACTCAAAATTTGGCGGAAAAAAATATTACTCTGGCAACACTGGTTAGCATAGAGTTGTTACAGCACTAGAGTTGTCTACAGCACAGCATCAACCGATGCAACAACACATGTTCCGCAAAGTATACAATAAAACAAACATTTAATGATTGTTTTTTTTTCTTTTGAAAAACAAACACAACCACAACTAATATAATCAAGGTTATGCAGAAATAACAATAACTATAGAAATAAATCAACAAACCACAATAGGAATGTAAATAAATATGCTCCGTTGTTTGTTTGTATCCCTGTTTTTATTATTGTACTTTAGTAGTCGATGAATTATTCTTTACTAGTTTGCTGAAGAATTTTCTCTAAGTAATGGACGAAGTAATGTTTAAGTATGGTTAGCCGATAGTCTTAGTTAATTTTAATTATAATCTTCTAAATATATAGTCGGGTTTTCCTTCCTGACGCTATAACTACAGAACGCACGTATCGATTTCCACGGTTTTGCATTGAACAATTTCAGGAAAAATTTCAAGAGAAAAGCAGGAAAGCAGGGAAAATCATTTTTTACATACATATACTACAACGGCACCAGTACGTGGTGTGTGAGTATCTCTCTCGAAAATAAGTACGTTTCATTTTAAGTAGATGGCGCCGCTGCGTTATACATTGTTTGACGGCTACTCATGCGCATGTGAAATTGAGGTTAAAGTTATTCGTTTCCTAACAGTTCAAAGGGAAACCATCAAATCAATCACGCGTATTGCGCAAATTTTTATTCAACTTCAACAGCAGGCACTTGTCCTTAAGGTGGTAAGTTGAACTGTGTAAATTATGTGGATCGTGCATTTGAGGTTAAATTCACCACTCTGTCCATAGTCCAAAATGCAAACATTGGCCGCCGCACAAAACATGCAAGCCAGCTACAAGTGTATTCACATACCTTAAGCGAAGAAAGACAAAATATAATAAGAGAAAATGCCCGATTGAGACAACGCGTGAGCACACGAAGATCATTGGCATCATACAATCGCTTGGCATTCCAATATGATCCTACTGCGAACTACAGTGATGATGACAATTTGATATTTGACCAATCACAATATTGCAATGCGTTAAAGTGTAAAAGAGAAACGGCTGGATTGTGCTGCACAAGTGGAAAAGTCAAACTGGATCCATTACTTACACCACTACAGCCACTGAAACAATTGTTGGATGGAACTGATTCTGATTCCAACTATTTTCTTCAACGCAACCTTGAATACAATAACTGCTTTCGCATGACTTCCTTTCGAGCTAATATCATTCGAGAAGGCGACTTCATGCCGACTTGCATGGTAAAAAATTGTATTCAACCAATCACTCACACCAATCAATTGCAACATGTAACAACTACACATGCACCACACACCACACCATCACACGATCAGAAGTTACACCGTATTTAACGTCAGAACAAAAAACAAAAAATATGGCTTACTAAAGAATACTTCAATGAAACGGATAATTTGCGGACACGTATAACGCTTCGATTCAGTATTTACTTTGGATTCACTTTCATTTTTTACTTAGAGAAGTTCAACTAAATTCCACTTCATTTTTGTTGTGCAATGATATAAAATTTTTCCTTTTCAAATATAAAGCAAAAAAAAAAAACAAAAATAAGTTTTCTTCATCTTTTAATCCCCAAACGAAATGTTACAAAAGACGAAGCCATCTGGTGGCGAAACGAAGTTCGCCGTGTTTGTTAGTAGATAATAAAAAAATAAATAAATAATATTTAATTATTAAAACGGTTTATATTTTTTTTTTCGTAGAGCTAAGTAAGCGGTGTCTCAATATCTGTAGTAACCAAAACAAGAGCTATAAAAAATATCTCAACGTCGTTAAGGCAGCTGCTAGTGTTTACGTTTAAAGAGTGCATTATCATTATTGAACGATAATGTTTTAAGAAGTGGGAAACTAGATAACTAATTATTTAAGTATTAAATGGGCTTAATGCCATTAATTTCGACACAGTGGCTTTAATTATATTATTATTAGCATTAATGCGAGAACAATAAAAATATCACAATATACATGCCCTTAAATGATTACGAGGGCTGCTATTTATATTCCTGGCCTGGTAACAATGACTGTTGCTAGGCACCAGCTGATGTTTCCAGTGCAACCTTCACATTGTTAAACATAACCTCAACCAAAACATTTTGTCATTTTATTGTTATTAGTGTTATTGATAGCAGGTTGAAAAAGTGATCTTAGGAGAAAATGGAATTAACTCGTGAAAATTTTTGTGCAATAATTTTTCAATACTTTCGACGTGGCCTGACACGACAACAGTACACAGATGAACTTAATTCCTTATATGGTAATGAAGCACCTTCTTACAGCACCATTAAAAACTGGTATAACGAATTCAATCGTGGCCGACAATCACTCCAGGACAAAACCCGTGAAGGTTGTCCAACAACGGTTGTTGTGCCAGAAAACATCGCAGCTGTGCATGAGCCGATAAAGCATGATCGTCATGTAACATATCGCGAGATTTAGGCATCTTTAGGGATTAGTATGACAAGCATCAGTAAGATCTTGCATGAACATTTGCATGTGAAAAAGGTTTGTTCACGTTGGATAGCGCATAACCTGACAAACGCACAAAAGGGTGCTCGTGTTGATTGGTGCAAGAAAATGTTGCAGAAATTCGCTGAAGGTGCATCAAAAGCAGTTTATAATATCTGCGCAGGTGACGAGTCATGCATATACTCATATGATCCTGAAACAAAACAGCAATCCACCGTATGGATTTTTTAAGGCGAGCGAAGTCCCACCAAAGTTGTTCGTGGAAGAAGCACATCAAAGCAAATTGTTGCCTGTTTCTTTTGCATTACCGGTCATGTGGCGACTGTGCCATTAGAGCAACGTAAGACGGTTAATTCGGCATGGTACACCACTATTTGTTTGCCAGAAGTCTTTGAGAAATTTCGGGAAAAGTCACAGAAAAGACGCATCATTCTGCATCGCGACAATGCGAGCTGTGACCGATCGGCTGAAACAATGGAGTTGTTGACAGGGCAAAACTTTGAATTGATGCGTCATCCGCCGTACAGCCCTGACTTGGCACCTAATGACTTCTTTTTGTTTCTGAACATCAAGACAACGGTACCTAAATCGGAGTGGAAAAAGTGCTTTGAAAATTGGTTCCAGCGCATGCAAAAGTGTATAAATCTTCATGGAGAATATTTTGAAAAACAATAAAATAGATTTTGCCTTTAAACGCTTGTGTTTTTATCCCTAGGCCACAAATATAAATAGCAGCCCTCGTATATATATGGAGGGTTAAAAAATCTGTTAAAAAACGGAATGGATGAATTTAGTATGAGAAAATAAAGTAATATTTATGTTTGGCTTGTGCTTTTCGGATATTGATGTTATGAATATAGTTTACAACAAAAATACTAAGATAACTCAATTCACACTAGAAAGTCTTGATTTTGCCATGTTAATTTTTAACTTAACGAATTATTGCTGAATTATTGATTGTCTTTTATTCATTAATTGAAAGCAGGTTGCCTTAATTATATCTTGCCTTAATTTATATCTTGAAGATAGCCACATTCCATTTTTATTATTGTGTGAACTGCTACCTAAAATAGCTAGTCTAGCCGTGCTTCATAATATGTGTCGTGATGACATCCTGAAGCTAAAACCCGCAGTACTTATTCACAACTAGCGAATTGGTTTATTTCTTCAAAATTGCTCGGTAAATCAGAAATTTGGAATTTACATTTTACAAGGAATTCTTTTTTTTTTTTACACAAAAATCAGAATTCGATAGCTTCCGCAATAGTGCTACAGTTTTTATTTTCTCAACGAACGCGTAGTAGATGACTGTAGATGACTGCGGCCCCGCCAGATTGGGACTCATGATCTCCGTTTACCAACCAAGCTCTAGAATATTGCCAGCCACAATTGCTTAAAAAGCGTTATTTATAATTTGTCTCTGTCTGTCGAGGCTTAAGCATCAAATTTCTTATTTTACTGTTGCATGCACCTTCACTAACTCATTTCTACCGTGCCTTTTAAAATACTCAACCAACTCGGCTAAAAAAAATATGAATTAATTTTCTTCGTACTGTAAGGCCTTACAGGACTTCGAACTCATGATCTTTTGTAAACAGTCAAACATATTTTATTTTAGCACATACATGTATGCTAACTAACTTTACTTTTATTTTGTTCCGCCACACACATGCCACCCTTGTTAGTGGTAAAAATTTCTTCGGAATTGTATAATTTACGTGTTGTATGTAAAGGTTCACGTTTTGACAAAAATACTTACTAAAAATCAGAATATCTGACAATTTCATTTCACTTTTGTTTTAATTACTTTTATAATCTCACTATGTGTCTTATTTAACTGGTTGTCGGTTTGTAATTTTAATCTAATTATAAACTTCTTACTCATTTCAAGCCATAATCAGCATTTGCCCCTCTCCCGGCCTCTATTTTAAATAAAGAAGCCTGCTTGTGAACTTGTACTTTTCTTAGGCTGGGATAACACAAGATATTTATATTTAATATGTATGCACTCGGTGCTCGTTGTTGTAATGCTAGTCGCTGTTGGACATTCTACTTTCAGGCTTTCTTTTTTATGATATACCCTCAAGCATTATGAAAGTTTCATATCTTTCATTATTTTTGTCACACCTCTCTGATCACTACTGCTGCTGTTTGTTGTCTTCAGGTTTTATGTCTTTGCTGCTGTTTGATTTCTAAATCCTTTCTAAACACACAACAGTTAATCATTGTCGTCATTATTATTGTTGTTATTTGTTGTCTTTGAAAATAATTTTCAGAGCGAGCAAAACACACAGGAATAAAAACCAATGACCACAAAACATTAATAATAGGATAATGATGAAATGAAAATATATAACATTGTAAATCAGCTGCAAATATTTTAGTTGAAATAAAATTAAGGTGGGCCGTTCTTGATGGTCACTGAAACCAATCATGCAACTGACTTCCATAAACTTTTGCTAGAGTCTAATAATAGTTCCAGTTTCGTTAAGAGTCGAAAAAATTTCAAGCTTCAGCAAAGAATACACGAGGACTGCTATTTACATTTGTGGCCTAAGGATGAAAACACAAGCATTTAAAGACAAAATCTATTTTATTGTTTTTCAAAATATTCTCCATGAAGATTTATACACTTTTGCATGCGCTGGAACCAATTTTCAAAGCACTTTTTCCACTCCGATTTAGGTACTTCTAAAAACATGGATTTTGAATGCAAAAACTGCTTCTTCAGGAAACCGTTGTCTTGATGTGGTAGTTTTTTCGTGATGTTCAGAAACAAAAAGAAGTCATTAGGTGCCAATTCAGGGCTGTACTGTGGATGACCCATCAATTCAATGTTTTGCCCTGTCAGAAACTCTATTGTTTCAGCAGATCGGTGACAGCTCGCATTGTCGTGATGCAAAATGATGCGTCTTTTCTTTGACTTTTCCTAAAGTTTCTCAAAGACTTCTGGCAAACAAATAGTGGTGTACCATGCCGAATTAACCGTCTTACGTTGCTCTAATGACACAGTCGCCACATGACCGGTAATGCCGAAGAAGCAGGCAACCATTTGCTTTGATCTGCTGTTTCCACGAACAACTTTAGTGGGATTTCGATCGTCTTGAAAGACCCATACGGTGGATTGCTGTTTTGTTTCAGGATCATATGAGTTTATCCATGACTCGTCACCTGCGCAGATATTATAAACTGCTTTTGATGCACCTTCAGCGAATTTCTGCAACATTTTCTTGCACCAATCAACACGAGCATCCTTTTGTGCGTTTGTCAGGTTATGCGGCATCCAACGTGAACAAACCTTTTTCACATGCAAATGTTCATGCGTGATTTGATTTACATCTGCACCGAGTAGGTAGTCATAATCAGATGGTGGTCAAACCACTTTGAATGATTTGCAAACGTCATTCACGCCCTACGAGTTCATCGAATACGTATATCCTCCGGTCACTCCTAGTAGCAATTTCGAAAGCCCGAAGTAGGCCGCAGCCTTCATTCCTTGCTAAAACGTTGGAGACTTTCCAACTCCTGGTCCAGAACGCAGGAAGCTTAATATAATTAAGAACACGACGGCATTCACACTCACTGGACCTGAACCATTCATTGTGTTAATTATGAATGAACCGACCCACAAACTCTCACGAGGGTCTCGAAACACACAGCCACCACGATACTCCCATATAGGGGCCAACCTCAATAACCAGTCAGAGAACAGCTAAATGTCTAAAGAGACAAATAGTGAACTCTGCGGGCGTACTGATTCCCGTGTAAATTTGTGGATTGTCCAGATGACTCCTATTAGGCTTTGAGGGGCCTGGGCTCCCTTTTACACCGCAAGACACCAGTCTAAATGGAAGTTTGTTTTCCAAAACAAAATAAATCAAAAAATTTACATTCAGATGTTTTAAATTTTTATTGTATTGCGAAAAGAGAAAAGTTCGGCATTTATAAATGAAAAAAGTGATATCTGCCAAATGTCCATCACCGTTAGCCAGACACATTAAAAAAAAAACGGCCCAATTACGCCACAAACCGCAGCATTCAAGTGACACGTTGAGGATGCAAAGGTTTCTCAATAATCGCCCTAGGATTTTCAGAAGCCCAAATTTGGCAATTTTGCTGGTTTACATATCCAGACAGGTGAAAATGGGTTTCGTCTGAAAAAAATTATTTTTTCAACTAGTTGTTCCTGGATGAATTGAGCGAATCTATGACGATGTGAATGGTCGATAGACCAGTTGTAAGGCTTTAAAGTCAAATTCGCCATGTGGTGGTTATAGATAACCCCAATTGTTGGGAACGTCTAGGAATTGGAAAATTCCGATCTGCTTTAACACTGTGGTTCACTGTTGCGATGGTTTCAGTTGAACGGCCCGGGCGAATACGCGTTGGTGTCTGCACATTAATGACCAAATTCTTAATAGCGGTCTCAGAAGGACGATTATGTTGTCCGAAAATATTACGACAATTTCGAAATGTGACTTTAACAGAACCACCATTTCCATAGTGTATTTTAATTATTTTAATTCGATTTTCGTGCGAAATTCAATTTATTGTAACAATTGCCAAAGTTGTTGGTGTTGAAAAGCAAATTTCTTGTTAAATAAAAAATAAAATAAAAAATACTGCTAAAAGCTTCTTAGCTAAGCTGACATTTAAAAAAAATTGTTTAATAAACTCTATACGTTTCCACGTACAAAAATATAAGAACTAGAAACAAAACTATACCAGGCTGCCAGATCCTTCAATTTTATACAAATCTAGACGTTTTAACTCGCTTTAAAATAGAACAAGCTTTTGTGAGCACTGTGGAAAAATGAAGCAAAGCATTGAGCGTGCTGTTAACAACATTATACAGATCTGAGTAAAAAAGCTGACCTCCAAGAAAACTATTCTTGATGTGCTCTATTTGGTAACTTTAAATATCTGAGAAGGAAATAAAGCAACGTAACAATATAAATATAGAGAAATCTGGATTCTACGACAGAGTGAAAAGTTTTATAGAAATTTTTTAATATTTCAGAACGTTAACAAAAAAGAAAAACAGATTTTTTGAAATTAGTTTAAAAATCTCGAATATAAATAATTTGACATTTAAAAGAATTTCGTATAAAAATAATCTTAAAATTTTACTGCAGCAAAAATCTTTGCCTTCTTATTCTGTTCATTTTTATATTAATGAATTTATTTGAGTGTAAATGTTGCAAACTATTTTTGTTTTGTTTTGTAATTTCTATATATTTTCGTTTACATGCATCAAGCATATATATTTGTATTGCCTTTTGAGGATCAAGGATGTGCTAACAAAAGCAGTTTGTTTTCATTTGATTGCATTTCAAAGATTAACAACACATTCAAACAGTCATATAATAAAAAGCGTATACACAAATACTTTTACATCTGCATGTGTCTTTACCGACAAAGTGCAGTATACCTTTAAATCAAAAGAAAGGAAAAGAAAAAAATATGAAACGTGTGTGCAGTGAAGCATTTATGGCCAAAAAGGATAAAAAGCTTTAAGGTTTCTTACACACACTAAAAACGTTTTGAAAATATTTTGGAATCAAATTTCAAAAAACATACAAATAATAACAATAATACGAGTTCGTTGCTGGATATTGACAATATAAAGACAAATGGAGAGAAATTGATGCAACATCAACGACTTGAAACCCAGCAGTTATTTTCTTAAAGTAAAGCATTCTCTAAAGCAAAAATCTTCATTAGGCGTTTGTATTCGGAAGAATGTTGCTAAAAATTTTATCAAAGCAACATATTTGCTGGGTGCAGTCTTTTAGTGGTTTTCAAAACAACTTGTTCATTGTTTTGTATGATTTTCTAAAAAAAAAATAAGGAAATAAATGTTTCCATTTTTCAACAATCCAGCTTTTTGTGTCTTCTATAAATCAAGGAATTTTGTGTACAACAGCTATCAAAACAGCAAGCAAACAAATCGTAATGATACTCCGGTGTGTCTTACAATATTTGTTTCTCGACATTTTTTTTTTGTTGTTCTCAATAACTTTGAGCAAATAATCTTCTTCCAAGGAAAATGAAATGCTACCAAAAAAAAAAAAAAACAAAAAAAACAAGAAAACTTTAGTCTTTTTTAAAGTACGTAAAGCCACTTAGTATATGTGTGGCTCAAGGATAAGAGAAAACGATTGTAAAATATTTTTTGCTTGCATTACGTGTAATAAATGGAAAGAAAAAACATCTTAAGTTTATAATAAATTTAGAAATTTATTTCTTTCAAATAATAGTTGCATTGACCTTTGATTTGGAAAAAGGGTTTCACACTTTATGCATTTCAATTTATTATTTTTGCTTAAAATTTTTTATTTTAAAGATTTAAAGGAAAATATATGCAGAAGTAGGCTAAAAATGCATCGGTTCTTAATGAAGATATTAAAATAATAAAGCAACCGCTTTCAATGGATTTTTGTTCCCAAAATCTTTTAAGTTGTTCAATGAATCTTGAGAAAATTTAAAATCCTGCAAAACTGGCAGGCAGCTGTGGCCCAGTTCCAATACATCCAGTCCTTTTGTGTCATATACAAAGAACAAACAGGCGTGTAATTATTGAAAATGGTAGGCACCAATAAAAATAACACCAAAATAAGGGTTTCCCTTGGCTATAATTAAAAAGTTTTTGTAGAGAGAGAGGGACATTAAATAGAAATATAAAATCTCGGTTCAACTTTTTAAGCAAATTGTGCTACGGCTAAAGACAAATAAATGTAAATATGATGAAATCCTGATAAATATTTTCTTGCCATGATTCTATTGTTGTTGTTGTCGGATTTGTGGATTCATTGCCAAAATTTTTATTTTTCAATATGAAGACAAAGTGGATGTTTGGAGAAATTTTTTTGAAATATTTTCGATATTTCCTACACGTTTTTTATTGTAAATAATTTGAAGTACTTAAAGTTTTTTTTTTTAAATGAAACGCTTGCCTTTGAATATTTCGTAATATAGTTTCTTTTTTGCTCCAAACACGTTGTGCCTTCAGAAAATTGGATTTGACGAGGTTGTCAAAGTAGTTATCTCTTGTAACATGATTTTAACGTTGGAGCCAAATAGTATGGATTAGTGAGATATTCATAATTAATTTACGATTTTGTATTGTTCCGGTGGCCAAATAGTGTCGATTGCCATGATAAACCCATGACCACCTTTTTTGCTGGGATGACTGACCCTCCTCACTCATGCAATGCATTGTACCAGAGCTAGGAAATTAGGTTATGGCCAAGAGGAAAGAGGGAGTAGTGTTTATGGACATTTGATGAATTTTTGCCACATTGAAAGTGACAGGAAAGATCTCTGGAGGCAGTTTATTCCACATACGATCTGTTCTGCTAAAAAACGAATTCACTCTCCAATCAACCACACATGGATGTGCTCTCAACGAAAATCGAGTCAAACGCAAAAACGTGCGACTAACAGGAACAAGTTACCTAATTTCGTTAGAGCACTTATCATTGTAGTAACAATAAAACAGTGCAATGCAACCCACGTTTTTTCGATGGTCTAGAGAATCAATAGATACCCTACTGCCACCAATTAACCTCTTGGCCGTCTTCTGTATGCTGTCAAGCAATTCCAAATTCGACTTTGGGGCGCCGGACCATTTATAAGAGTTACATTCCATTTTCGGACATCTGTACGTGGCAGTTAGCCTTAACCAGACGGTGGTCAAGCCACTTTGAATGATTTTAAAACAAACGTCATTCGCGCCCTAGGAAGCCGAAGACTAATTCTAGCAACAGGTCTTTCCTAGTTGCAACTTTAGTGATTCCAGAGCAGGACTGCAAAGCACCACTCCTTGCTGAAGACTTGAAGACTTTCCCACTCCTGTCGAGAACACATGTCTAGCATGCTTACTGGACTGGATCATTCACCTGTGGGTGTTATTATTGGCGAGATGATCCTCGCCACCATATTAAACAACAAACCTGATATGGGGGCCGCAAAACCACAACCACTACGATACTCCCATATAGGGGCCAACCTCAATAACCAGCCAGAGAACAGCTAAATGTCTAAAGAGACAAATAGAGGAACTCTGCGAGCTCATTGATTCCTGTGGAAATAACGTGGAGTTTCCAGTTGTACCCCTGCTGACTTCAGGGGACTGGGATCCCTTATACCCCCAGTTGCATAGGTCTTAATAGTCAAGTATTCTATAAAGACCGATAAATGTGCCCCCGGGGGGGAGATGTTATAAATAGTACGAAGATCGGATGGAGTGATCCGTTTTAAAAACCGATGCACTTGATAGCTTTTTTAGAAACTTAAAAAATGGCTTTAGTCCAGCGAACATCACACTGAATTTCCATGCAAAGAACATCGCGAGCTTCCGATTCCATTTAGAAAAATAAGAAATAGAGTAGGAGAAAGAACGGATCCTTGTGGTACCCCTGAAGTTATCCTGAACTCGTCTGATGAAATCCCATCTATAACAACTCGTATAGTGCCACACTCTATCAAATGCCTTGGAAATATCTAGAACACCACCGTACTCAAAATGTGGAAGAAGAAGAAGAAAAAGTAGCAAAAAAATGGTTTTAATTCGTTGCCATCTTAACTACTTTTGACTGTGGTGGAGACACCGAATATAAATCCACAAGTTGTACTTTTGAGGAAAGAGTTTTGTCGCCAATATATTGAAATGAGACTAAAAAAAACCTAATTAGAAGTGTCCTACACTTTTAAAAATAAATCTATTTCTGCGTTTAATTCACACTTTTAAGCTCTAGAAATGTTGAGTACAGAAATGCTTAAATTTAAATGAAAATTTTATTTTAATAGAGATATTTGCATATTTTGGGTTTTTCAATAAGAAGTTTCGTTTCTTAAACAAAAAAAAACAAAAATTTTAGATTTAAGATGATTCAAATTTTTATTGCATTACGAAGAGACAAGTTCGGCAATTATGAATGAGAAATTATATCTGGCCAATGTCCACCACGATCACGCTGACAGATGCCGGAATGGCGGTCCTATTTCGTTTTAAGTTTTAAGGCTAAAAATTGATTCTATTGGCTCTGTATAGACTCTGTCCTAAACACAGCACCACAAAAATAATCGAGTGGTGTTAAATAACACGACGTGACTGGCAGCTTAACTGCTGATTGTTGTGAAATTATGCGATCGTGAAATTTGGTTTGCAATTGATTGTTTTGATCATTTCATTGGATGAGTGAAATGTGACTGTTGAAACCATATGTCAGTGATATCCACGTCGTCAATATTAGGCCAAAATTGAGTTGTTGCCATTTCGCGATAGCATGATCCATTGACCGTTATCGCATTTCAAGCGTCACCTTCGAAAAAAAAAAACAACCCAATCACGTTTCCAGACCTACAGTGACATGATGTGCTTGCAAAGGCTTCCCAATAATCACTCTGGGGTTTTCAGAAGCTCAAATGCAAAAATTTTGCTTGTTGACATACCCTGACAAGTAAAAATGGGCGTCGTCTGAAAAAATGATTTTTGCAGAAAAACCAGTCGGTTCTTCCTGAATGAATTGAGCGAATCTAAGCCGATGTAAATGGTCGGTCAGCTTCAATTCCTGCACCAGTTTAACCTTGTAAGTCTTCAAAGTCAAATCCTTGCACAAAATTCGCCATGTGGTGGTTTTGTTTAGCCCCAATTTTTGAGAGCGTCAAAGGATTAACAAATTGGGATCTGCTTCAACACTATGACTCACGACTGCGATGTTTTCAGTTGAATGATCCGGTCGAACACGCGTTGATGCTTGCGCATTTTGTATCGAGTCTGTCGACTTAAATTTAACGGTCAAATTCTTAATAGTGGTTAAAAATAATACAAGAAATGTAAATTATAGTGCTTAGTTAGGGTACCTCACACAAATAGTAACACGACTACATTTCAAGAACATCTCGTCCATGTCTCTTTTCTATTGCTACACTGTAAGGAATTAAAATTTGAAAGTGTTTCCTTATAAAAAATTACCAGCAAATGTGGTTGAGCGATGAAATAAAAGAAAAGAAGAGAAAAAAAAGCAATAACTTTTGTTAAAACAAAAAACAAATGCAAAACGACACATGTGTCCTATAGTTGAATCTTTAGAATTGGCTGGTATTTTTTTTTTTTTTTTGCTTTACTTTTGAGCAAAAATAATGATGTTGCAAACCATGTTAACGGCGTCATGTGTACCAAGTTGAGTAAATTATTTTCAGATTTACTTAAACATTCGAGAAAAAAAAAACTATAAAATACTTCAAAGCAAAATTTTCAATTTAAAAAGTTTGGTTAAATAGCAAAGCAAGAAGAATTTCAATTAAACAAGGGAAAAACGAAAGAAAAAATTTTTTATGAATTAAGATTTAAGACATACGGTGTTTATAAAAATACTGACTATTGAGTCCAAAGAGATTTAAGGTTGTTAATAGACGTAGCTAAAAATTTGTAGACAAAAATGACTGGAAGGCGATATTCTGAAATTCTATGCCGCGAAATAAGGCCAGATGCAAACGATTTTTATATTTTAAAGATTTGAGGAATTTATAGGTTTGTTATCTGAGTGCGGAATTAATTTATAAAGTCTAAAGTGAAGTAATTCCGATAGGTGAATATGGGACTAAAATTAAAACTATAACAAACAACGATTTAACAGAATTTAAATTTGTACAAAATCAAAATAAATATTTCTGATTGAGCCTTTTATTTTAACAAATATATTGCAAATAATCAAATGCTTTACGTTTCATAGCTAAGAACATCTGCAACGTAGACCGGCATTACCGGATGTAATTTTTATTAAATACTTGGAATGTTTGTAAACAATTGTCGTAGTCAGTGACAATTAGCTGATGCCAATATTTTTAAAGCTAAAGGTGCTGCACAAGTTCTTCGCCAAAAATTTGATTTTATAAACACAATTATAAGTTAACGACTGCAACTCTCTACTACAAATAAGAATGCAACAACGAAAAATTAAATGTTTATTAAATTTGAAACGTATTGTTACCTTTATTCCTTTCAATAAACGTTTTGTTATATTGAGTTCTCTTAATGCAAAATAATAATACAACACTGTAGACTTTTTAAATAAAGTTACACGTTTTAATCACTTTAAATACACAAAAAAAAAAATACGATGGCAACTTCACCACCGTAACTTCTAAAAATGCTTTATTTTGCTATCTTTACTCAACGATGTTTCCACTTGAATTAATTTTATTGCCAGCAGGTGGTGCTTATATATCTGTTTAAAGTTCTCCCATATAGAAAACGTGTGATTGATATTTCCAATCAAAAGCGTAGCAATAAGTATGTTTTAATTTATAAAACCATTTTAGTCATAAGTTACAAATGCTTGTCTTAATTTCATATCTTATAAACTAAAGCAAAATGAACTTTCTGTTAATACCTTCAGCGGACTAAATATAGCTTTTAAGTTTTTAACATTCAGGACACCTGTTTTCATTTCAAAAAAGTATAATTTTATCATAAAGGCCATTTGAACGCTTGAAGCCCACTTTCTTCTAAATGAATTCAATTTCAGCAATACGTTGCTTTTATTGTCAAGGATTTTTTTTTTGTTTTATTGAAAAAACAATTAATTAAAATTTAGTGCATAATTAAAAATAACAAAAATTATGGCTGTTTTGTAAAAAGTATTTTCAATAAAGCAGTTATGAAATAAGAATTTGGGTATAAAAACTGATTTTAATAGAATTTGCCATTAGATGATTATAATTTTTTTTATTATTATTTTTTTAATACTTAACTTTAGAGTATTCAATTTTTATTTTGCTCTTGTAATTAAAATAAATCCTTGGGAAAATATCAAGGCTGTTACCATAATAAAAACAAAAATTATTGTTTATCATAAAGCACTAATTTTATGTATTTAGAATAATGAGATTTTGTTTGCTTTATTCTCGCTTAACGTTGTGAAAGACAAGATGACTATGATGTTTTTACGTGAGGAATTTCTCACTCTAGTTACAGAAACGAATTAAAATTGAAATCACAAAAAAAGAAAAAGAGTCACAACATGAAATAACCAAATTAAAAAATATATTTTTAAGCATCTAGCAGCCAGAACTATAGGCTGCCCTGCGTTTTGAATTAGTAGTTGTGAGGTGCTACGTTCATACAAAGTAAATACTTAAATTGGCTTATCCAGGAAAATACAATAGCAAACACCTTTCTATTGCTATAAACGGTTGAATATCGAAAAATATCCAACCGTCATTATTTAAACTGTATATTGTTTGGAAAAATGGACGTTCCACTTCTTATACAAATTGATCTATTTAAGTGACAGCAAATCGTAGTGGATTAAATCTAAGCTAAAATGCGAAAATACTCTAGTTAATTATTGACTCTTAATGTTATATAAATACGAGGGCTGATATTTATATTTCTGGCCTGGTATTACTGACTGCTGCCAGGCACCGGCTGATATTTCCAGCGCAACCTTCACATTGTTAAACATAACCCCAACCAAAACATTTTGTCATTTTATTGTTGTTAGTGTTAGTGATAGCAGGTTAAAAAAGTGATCTTAGGAGAAAATCGAATTAACTCGTGAACATTTTAGTGCAATAATTTTTCATAACTTTCGACGTGGCCTGACACGACAACAGTGCACAGATGAACTTAATTCCTTAAATGGTAATGAAGCACCTTCTTACAGCACCATTAAAAACTGATATAAGGACAATCACTCCATGACGAAACCCGTGAAGGTTGTCCAACAACGGTTGTTGTGCCAGAAAATATCGCAGCTGTGCATGAGCTGATAAATCATGATCGTCATGTAACATATTGCGAGACTGAGGCATCTGTAGGGATTAGTATGACAAGCATCAATAAAATCTTGCATGAACATTTGCATGTGAAAAAGGTTTGTTCACGTTGGATACCTCATAACCTGACAAACGCACAAAATGATGCTCGTGTTAATTGGTGCAAGAAAATGTTGTAGAAATTCGCTCAAGGTGCGTCAAAAGCAGTTTATAATATCTGCACAGGTGACGAATCATGGATATACTCATACGATCCTGAAACAAAACAGCAATCCACCGTATGGGTCTTTCAAGACAAGCGATATCCCACCAAAGTTGTTCGTGGAAGAAGCACATCAAAGGAAATGGTTACCTGTTTCTTCGGCATTAGCGGTCATGTGGCGACTGTGCCATTAGAGAAACGTAAGACGGTTAATTCGGCATGGTACACGACTATTTGTTTGCCAGAAGTCTTTGAGAAACTTCGGGAAAAGTCAAAGAAAAGACGCAGCATTCTGCATCACGACCTTGCGAGCTGTGACCGATCGGCTGAAACAATGGAGTTTTTGACAGGGCAAAACATTGAATTGATGGGTCATCCGCCGTACAGCCCTGACTTGGCACCTAATGACTTCTTTTTGTTTCCGAACATCAAGAAAAAACTACTACATCAAGACAACGGTTTCCTGAAAGAGCAGTTTCTGCATTCAAAATCCATGTTTTTAGATGTACCTAAATCGGAGTGGAAAAAGTGCTTTGAAAATTGCATACAAAAGTGTATAAATCTTCATGGAGAATATTTTGAAAAACAATAAAATAGATTTTGTCTTTTAATGCTTGTGTTTTCATCCTTAGGCCACAAATATAAATAGCAGCAATTTTATGAAGTTTTAACCACGAAATATATTATACCTCAAAATTTCGGCTATAACCGAAGTACTTTATAATAAATATATATATACATATAAAACATAGCTCTTTATTCTAAGGATGCCTAATCCCTGTAGCGCGTGATACTTTTTAGGAACGAGGCATCCTGCAGTTCTGTCAGGAACTGTGCGGTTTTCTGGCAAATGGTTGTCGAATGGACTTCATGGGCTCCGAGTGTATTGGCTACATGTGGTCTGCCTGCTTAACATAACCTAACTAATGATCTATTAGTGCCACAACATGTTCCGCTGGTATTAAATTTAAAAAAAATTTTTTTTTTTGTAACTTTGGTGTTTTAAATCACTATGAGTATTTGCTGCTCATTTTCTTAATATTGGAAGATATTCCGAATATATAATTCTGCAATAATTATCGACTTAGTACCCTAGTAGAAATTTGGATACCCAGCACAGTTGTAGTCAGTGCAGCATATTTAAAACAATGTCTCGGTAATAAAAAATTCATATCTGTTATTGTTTTCCTTAGTATAAGTTTAAAAAGCCAGTGTTGTAATAAGTTCTTTTTACAGTAACGCTATAACAATTATAAAAGCCACTGTAGCCAGTTCCTAGAATTATAATTTATTAATTTGTAAATTTATTTACTGTTAATAAATAAATAAATAAATAAAAGCTTTCAATAGTTTTGACAATTTGTATGTAAAGTGCATTGGTATTTTTTCTATTAATTTTTTTTTAAACAAATATTTAACCAAATCTTTTTTCAATATAGAACACTAATATTTGCTTTTTAATCTTTTCAATCTTTTCGCTCTTCGCAAGTACCAATTGTTATACTAGTAAACGAAATGTTATTTTTGTATTTTTACCACCAATAAGATAAAGTTGCCATATTTTCTTTAGAACAATAACATAATTTTTGAGATGTTTCCTTATTTTTCCACTTTTTTTACATTCTTTTCAGTTTTATCCAAAGGCCAGGGTGAAACCTGTCGCTATCGTTTTCTGGGTAAATATGGTGGTTATTGTTGGATTGTTACCCAGGCAACAATTGTCTATGACAAACTTAAACCTCAAAGTGTCGTTTGTGTTAATTTTGTTATAAGGTAAGTCAGCTTAATTTTCCAATTAATAATTTATAAAACTTTTCCAATTAATTAACATAAACTAATTTTAGTTTATTTTAGTGTTAATGAGTTGTTTTAATAGAAACGGTACGAAGATACTGTACCATTTAGTTTAATAAAGAAATTTGTTCATGCAACGCCTAACTCCTGGAAGTAGACAACATTTAAATAAATTTCTAATTCCTAAAAATATGCTTTTTTTATTAATGCCTTATTTGCAATGAAGTTCAAATCTTTTGTTTTTATATTTTAAAAACGTGTTGTGGTAAAATTTAATTTTTCCTTATTAAATGTTTAAAAATTTATGTAGTTAAATTTTTGCTTCACCCGAAAGCACTCTTTATATTTTAATCTAGTTAACAGATTAAAAAATATGCTACACTTTTTGTACAAAGGAGATAAAGAAGAAAAGTTATAATTAAATGACTAATTTGAGTCTAAAAGTACACAAACGCTTTTAAAGATTTTACCAAAATCGGAAAATCTTGATGAAGTTACATACTTCATCATAACGAACATGGGATACCATCATATTAAATATGTTTGGCAAAAAAATTCGGTTCATTGAAAAGGTATAAATAATTTTTGTAAAGAATATAATTATTTTCTAATTATACTTTTTTAATAAAAGTATAATAGTTAATTTGTGCTTTAAAAGATTTTATAGAAATGAAACAATTTACGAAGATGTGGGAAGTGTATTCAAATATAATGCAATTCAATCCTAAAAGCCTGTTCATTTCATGTAACATTTTCCGTACTCACTCATAAGAAAAACATCGTAAATTTTACAGCAACAATAAAAATTATTTATCTACCTTTAGGTAATGTGTAGGCGTGATAAACAAAGCATATTTCAGGGAGTTTGTGTTTAATCTTAGTTAATGTTATGGCATATTTTTATGGTTCTTTAGCAGAAAGTGTTTTTATGTATTCTTTTGCAGAAATAATCCTTTTTTTACAGTGTTATTTAAGGTAAGTATGGGATTTGTTATTTTAAATATATTTTTTTCTTGGCGACATAATGAACAAATTTCTTTGCTTTAATAAACAATCTTTAAATTCATATTATTAACATTATATATTATCTTGTACAAGAAAATTACTGGTCAGGATACTTTAGACTTTAATAAAACCTTGTGAGGAAAATTACTCTCAAAAATGTTTTGATAGAAGCATTAGAAAGCTCTTGTAACAGGATGTTATTAAAGTATGTTTTCATTCCACGATACTGCTTTAGAGTTTTAGAAAATATATAAAACTATTCTTAAAAAAAGGACTTTTGTATATTTTTTAAAATTTTTTGTACTCATTTTAAGAGTACCTTTTTGCAAAGTTTGTTTTCAAAGTACTTTTATTCTTTTATAAAACTGCATTAAAAAAAAAAGTTGTTTCCTTTAAAATTACAATTTTCCATAAATATTACATCATGAATGAATTATTGAAAGTTGCGCTGCACAGTGGCTCAGAATCAATTTTCGTTGGCCGAAAAATGTTGTCAAAATATTCACAGTAGTAGGCGTGGCATGCTGCTAAAAGCAAAGAATTTAAGTTAATTTAAAAATAAAAAAAAAAAATTGTAATACTTGATCTCATATTAATTATGATTTCTTGAAAACTATTATTGATAATGGGCTGCGGTTTTTTTGTAATGTTGGGTGAACTGTTGCTTTTCACAAATAGTATTTGGGTGCCCTGTATAATTTGTAGTTAGGATGTTATGTTATAAATTTTAAACCACCATATATTCGTTAAATTTTAAGTTTAATAGTGTATAACTTTTAAAGGACTTAAAAGGACAAAAAAGCGAAACAAGCATAAGAAAGGAAAAAGTGTTTTCTTTGGTGGTATAAATATTTCTTCAAATGGTTGACATCCTTTTGAAAAACTTTTTAAAATTTTTCATGCATTTTTGCACAAATGTTTCAATTACTTGCGAAAAATTATAGGAAAAAAAATGTTAAAAATGTTTTTCAGTAAAGTTCAGATATATAAAATAGAAATTAATACTCATCATAGCATTACATAACTGCAGCTAAAGAGGAGTGTTATCCTCCAAAGAAATCTATCAAAATCACACCAACTTCGGCACAGTTACAACTTCAAGCTTAACTTGATCATACAGCCAAAAAGTTGCTACAATGACTTAAAGAAAGTGAGTTGAAAAAGCATCTAAACTGCAATTTAGCCCTTTTTTGTAAATGGGGTTGCGATGAATCTTCTGGCCAAAAACAATATAAACAATTTTTATGTAAAGATATTTCTGACACAGATATGGTCATGGTGTCATTTGTGCCTTAGCGATTAATAAAGAATTTAGAGGACTCGGAACCTTCGTCCAGCACAATGCAAACAAATTGTACGTAATACTGCAGACCAAAAAAATTTTAGTTTAAAAAGAAAACTCATGATACCATTAGGAATGAAGTAAGTGACATTAGAGCCCACTGATCTCAGTACGATTTTGTCAGTAGTCTTTCTGCTGACTTCTGATTTCATTACGGTCCAATCTTTTTGTTCTTCAGCTTAGCCAATATAATTTTTTTTTTCTAAAATGGTGTCCTCATTCTGGGTCTTACCAGCAGTTTTCTCCTGAGCAAAGCTTTGTAAGCCTTACATCTATGATGAACACCTTTTTCTTTAATTTTGTGCCGTGCCCGCGATTTACGTGTTATGGCTGTTTTTAAAGGGCATACAAATTATCGTATTTTCTGCCTTTCCTATGCACAATACTAATTTCCTCCTGTGGCGCTCAACGCCAACTACCTTCTTTGCT
The DNA here is from genome assembly GCA_030448955.1 of Trichopoda pennipes. Classification (NCBI taxonomy): domain Eukaryota; kingdom Metazoa; phylum Arthropoda; class Insecta; order Diptera; family Tachinidae; genus Trichopoda; species Trichopoda pennipes. The sequence goes on from JASKUP010000012.1 coordinate 20,610,462, forward strand.
GCGGTCTTGTCTGTGGGACCATTGGTTGAGGGCACATCCTTTGCCCCTCAGTGTTGGGTCGATGCAATTATTCATTGTTTGCCCATCGGTTGTTCCTTGGTGGCGAAGCAGATCTTGATCTTTTCTTTACAGATTTGCAGTTTTGCTGGAAATGTCCGACTTTACCGCAGTTGAAGCGGTATCTTTTTCATCCCACTCCTTATTCCCCCCGGGGGCACATGATAGTCTTTTTGGAACCTACTATTCCATTTAGACTGGTGTCTTGCGGGGTAAAAGGGAGCCCAGGCCCCTCAAAGGCTAGTAGGAGTCACCTGGACAATCCACATATTTCCACGGCAATTAGTACGCCCAGAGTTCACTATTTGTCTCTTGAGACAATTAGCTGTTCTCTGACTGGTCATTGAGGTTGGCCCCTATATGGGAGTATCGTGGTGGTTGTGGTTTCGAGACCCTCGTGAGAGTTTGTGGGTCGGATCATTCATAATGAACACAATGAATGGTTCAGGTCCAGTGAGTATGAATGCCGTCGTGTTCTTAATTATATTAAGCTTCATGCGTTCTGGACCAGGAGCTGGAAAGTCTCCAACTCTTTAGCAAGGAGTGAAGGCTGCAGCCTACTCCGGGCTTTCGAAATTGATACTAGGAGTGACCGGAGGATATACGTATTCAATGGCCTCCTAGGGCGTGGATGACGTTTGCAAATCATTCAAGTGGTTTGACCACCATCTGATTATGACTACCTAGTCGGTGCAGCTGTAAATCAAATCACATCATCGCACTCCTTATGTCTCCACAACTTTGCCTTTCAAACAAGATGTGGCTTAACAATTCTAATTCTAATTCCAATATATATTTACAATAACGGCGTTTTGCAAAAGGAATTTTTAAAATGATTTAAAGTTTAATAATGTCTTTTTTCCATTAACTAAGCGAGTTTGCTTTTGGTGTGTTTTTTTTTTTTTTTTGTTAAAGTAATTTATATATTGACGGCTGGTAATTAATTTCTATTTTTATGAAAAAATAAAAAAAAAATTGGAGCTCAATTATTTATTAAATATTTTCATTTTTAAAGCCATTAAGAATCCCATTTAAACTTGTCGTAAAACTTGTTCGTGTTTCGTTTTTAGTAGGTAATAAAATTCTATTAAATAGTATATTTTGTGAAGGCTTTAAACGTGCTATTATTTCAATTAAACCCATATAAGCATAACTTGCTAGTCTGTACGTAACAGAGAAGACACAAACAATTCCTATAAACGTTTGAAATAATTGCGTGTAAAACAAAATGTATTTTGCTTGAGAGTATTAGAAATATTTTGGAAATAAAAGTAAAATAGATTCTATTCAATGTTGCTTTATTTATTTATTTTTGTTTGTTTTTTGTCATTTATAAAATTTTCATTTAATTTATTGTTATTCAATTTTATTTATTTCTGTTTGCAAATTTGCATACGTTTTTATAACGAAATGTAGTTTTTTTTTCTTGTCTCCCTCTTTTTAATCGTTCATTCTTAATAAACCATCCACCATCCCATTTAGACAGATTGTGTGTTGTGGTGTTGTGTTGTGTTCGAATGTAATTTATAAATGTAGGGTTTTCAAAAAAGTTATTTTAGTTTTGAAATAGCACCGTGTTTGAAATATTTTTTATGCAATTGTGTGTAATTTAATAGTTGGCAAAATCTCTTTATATAAACTTAAAAAAATAAGTTTCAACACAAATTTCTAGAATTAAATATTTGTGTTACGCACTGTTGCGGAACTTATTAAGATACTCACAGAAAATTGTTTAGAATATAGTATTTTCAAATTAAAAAATTAATATCAATTATATTTAATGCTTAAAATTTCAGTGGAACTTATGTAGCAGTTATGTGATATTCTATTGAACCCAAATACTTCCACAGAATTTTGTAAAAACATGCATAACTTTTTGTTATTAATATACAATGTAATAAATAATTTATGGTCCTTCGAACAGTTAAAGTACCACATTTTATAGTTTAATTTCTTATTGCAAAATATATACAAAAAACAAAAGTACAAATGCTTTTAATAAATAGAATTTATAACATTAATACTGTGTAAAGTAGTTATATAATACAGTCTTTAAAGTGGTACTATTTTCAGGTTCGTTTGTTTTAGCAAAAATGCCTAAAAAATACTTTAAAATATTATAAAAATTGCTTGTATTCATTGGCCAATTCAGAGTATTTTGTTATTGATTTCATAAACTTTAGCTAATCAGGCCTCAAGGGCTTCGTCAAGTATAAAGACAATTTTAAAAAAATTTATATAAAATAAAAAATATGTCGTAAGAACCAAAGTTTGTTGCAACATTACACATGGTTTATTTTACTTCTATGACAACCATATGGTCCTACGAACCTAATAGTATTTGAAATTTTGTGATAAAAAATTTGGCATTATTCCATATTGTTTTTAAAATGTCAATTTGAAAAATATATTTTAGAAAAAGTTCTTTAATATAGGGGTTGTTATGTATTATTATTTGATAATTTTTTTATTTTTTTTTTATTATAATTCGAGAATAAATGACATTCTTAACGATTCTGCTAAATACTTCAATATTACATAAGGATCCCACTACTAAACTGCAAAAAACAAACAATGTTTTAGTTGATGAACTTTTTAAAAAATATATCATTTCAGTAATGGAGAGAAATAGACTTAAGACTAATGTATCGAATTCTCCAAAGCTATATGGAGTACCTAAGATCCATAAACAGAATTTTTTCTTAAGGCCTATTTGCTCTTGTATTAATTCCCCGGCCTACGGACTGTGTAAGTATATAACGAATATTCTTAAGGTAATAACAGGACAATCAATATATAATATTAGAAATTCATTGAAATTTAAGGATAAAGCCAAGAGAATAAATATACAAGATAATGATAGATTGTTTTCATTTGATGTAGTTTCACTTTTTCCAAGTATTCCTGTAGGTTTAGCTTTGAGAATTATTGAGGAAAAATGGCAGATAATAGAACAAAATACGAATATTGAGAAGGAATTATTTTTACGTATTCTTAAGTTTTGCGTTGAAGACAACAGGTATTTTCAATTTGATAATAGGATATATCAACAGAAGGAGGGCCTCCCTATGGGCTCTCCAGCATCTCCAATTATAGCTGATATTGTGATGGAGGAATTACTAAATTCATGTATTAGAAAAATGCATATTAAACCAAAGATAATCACAAAATATGTGGATGATTTATTTTGTATAACTTCAGAAGATTCAGTGGATAATATTTTGTCAGAATTGAATAGTTCTCATCCGGATATTAAATTTACGTTTGAAAGGGAGTTAGAATCTAGACTTCCATATTTAGATATATTGATAATAAGGAAGAGAAATAAGTTAGTATTTGATTGGTATAAGAAACCAAGATCTTCAGGAAGAATTATTAATTTTTATTCAAAACATCCAAGGAAAATGATAATTAACACAGCGAAAAATATGATAGACAGAATATTGACTATAAGTGATAGAGAATTTTATTTGAAGGATAAGGATACAATAAGAGATATACTTAATGACAATGATTTTCCAGTAGAATTAACTAACAGATTAATTAGACAATATGGTAGTTATAGGCATAATTTAGGAAATACTACGGCAGAGCCAAGAAATTATAAATCATTAACTTATGTTCCTGGAATATCAGAAAGATTAAGAAAGTGTAAAATATATGACACAGATAAATATATAATTGCACACAAAACATATAACACATTAAATTGGTTTATTTAGCAATATGAAGGATAAAATAGGGAAAATGGAAATATCTGATGTAGTATACAGGATACCATGTGGAGGAAATGACCAGGTGAACTATGACAAAGTTTATATTGGGACAACAAAGAACAAACTTAAAACGAGATTAGCTGGTCACAGGTGTGACCAAAAATATAGGAATATTTCAACACAGAAGATATCCTTATCTTCACATTGTAAGAAATATAATCATTATCCAAAGTTTGATGAAACATCAGTATTAGATATAGAAAAAAACTACAGGAGACGTTATATGTTGGAAATGTTAGAAATTGTTAATGTACCAAATGTAAGGAGGATAAATTTCAAAACAGACACTGACAATTTAGCGCAGAATTATAGGTACTTAATACAAAAGACACATAATTTGTTATAATTATTTCATAAGAAAAAATTTGTTACTTAATTTCCGTTTTCTTGTTTTTGTTTGTTTAAATATTTGAAATTTTAAATTTTGTATGTTTGTATGTATGAAGAAAATTATTTGATATGTTTTGTCAAATGTTTTCAAAAATTTTTTCTTTTCAAATTGTTATAATTTTTTGTTTTTGTAAAATATAAAAAAAAATTCCCTGAAGAAGCTTTCCACAGGAAAGCGAAATATCGAAAAAAATATATATTGTTAATTAAAAAAGACCGTTGAAAAGAATAACAGATATTTATTGGTTGTTATGTATTATTATTATTATGTATGGTCTGGTCTTGTGAGCCTAAAAATTGCGATTATAAAAATTGCTGTACAATTTTAATTTTTTTTTCTTATTGCCAACAATTTAAAAGTTGTTTTTTTGCAAAGAATTTCGTTCCATACTGTGAGTTTATATTTTTAGTTTGTTTTTTACATTTTGAGCTATTATTTTTTTTTAATAAGTTCAATAGAGGTGAAATGCTGTACAGAAGACAATATAGATTGAAAAATAATAATTGTTTTGTAATGAGACCTAATAATTCAATTTTGTTTTCATTTTTGTCACGTGCCAATTTTTGTTTTTTTTTTTTTTTTTTTTTTTGTGTATTTGTGATAACTTTGTGAGCTATTGTGTTTCTCAATAAAGCGCCACAGTTTTAAACGCATGCTACTTTATTACAGTGATTAAGAACGTTTTCTCTTTTTGTCCACTGTGCGTTTGCATTGCTTTCATTACATCTCTCTTTTTTTATGACGCATTTTCCTCTGTCGACAACAATGTGCTATTAAATTCAATTATTTCAAAAACATGTTTAAATCAATTATTTTCTGTTTACGAATAATTTCTTGTCACAGGCATAGAAAAACTCAATTAAAATGTTTGAATCAATTACACACACATGTATAAAATGTGTTATAATTTAACTTTTAATAGAGCAAAAAAAGTATGAAATAAAATTTTTTTAACGTCTCTAGTGTTAATTGTTAATGTATAACTGATTTTGCTACTCGTGCTTATGACTTTATTGACAGTCAAATTACTTGAACCACTGGGTATCTTCATAATCGTGTGAAACTTAAATCAAATAGAATATTCTAATTATATTTTGTTATAATATTTTAATAGTTGAAGCATAAAATAACCTTTTTTTTTAATCATTTTAACCACATGCTAGAAAACAATGTGGTTGCAATAACGGCAATATGATTACAAGCAAAAATAATATGATCAACGATATAATTGAATCATTAAGTTACTTTTATTTTATGCTTATCTTAAATGTTTTATTTTCTTTGCATGTAGACATGCATACGTAGATATTTCGCTTCCGTTTGTGAAAAGGAAATTTTTTCTCTTCTTATTTTGCAGTCGTTATATAAATATTTGGGAACATATAGCATTTTGCCACTATAGGATAGTGAGAAAAGATGTAGCCGTAGTTTACTTAGGTGCTACACTTACTTACACTTAGGTGCTACATACATTTAATTTAAATTGATATGGACTGGCTTTTCCCATCATTTTTGCTATATTTATAAGTTTATTTTTCCTATCATTTCTGTAAAGGGTCCGCCAAATAACTTCTTTTTTTGTTTGTTTTAATTGCTATAAACAAAACTACTGAATATTTTCTTAAATTTCTTTTTTATTTGAAAGTATAATCCTTCCGGTTAATAATGGAAAATAATTTTATTCAAATGGCTGCCTCGGCTGGCCATACAGTAGCCTACACGATCGGTCCAATTTTGAAGCACATTATCGATTGTGTGCAGCTGTATTTCACCAACGGCTTCACGATTATTGTCCTTTAAAGCGTCAATTGTCTCTGGCTTGTCGGCGTAACACTTATCTTTGACGGCAGCCCACAAATAGTAGTCCAACGGTGTCAAATCGCAGCTTCGAGGTGGCCAAACGACATCAGCTCTGCGGCTGATAATGCGATCTTCAAAAATAGGGCGCACAACATCGAGTTTAGCTTCGGCTGTGTAGCACGTAGCGCCGTATTGTTGAAACCAAATGTTGCCAATATCCTTCTCTTCAATTTTTGTGAACAAAAAATCGTTCAACATGGCCCGATCACTATCGCCATTGACTCTTGCCACTCCTTGTTCATTTTCGAAAAAAATAATGGCCCAATTAAGCCGCTGGACCAAAATCCGCACCATACAATGACTCGTTTTGGGTGCGTCGGCTTTTCACAATATCCCTGCGGGTTTTCTGTGCCCTAAATGCGACAATTTTGCTTGTTTACCTACCATATCCGCCAAGATCATAATGAGCTTCATCTAAAAAGATGATTTTTTTTTGCATAATCGGCATCTTCTGTAAGTCGATCGCAGGCTCACCTAGCGAAAAGAAAATGCATTGGATGGTCACTTGGCTTCAACTCCTGAACCAATTGGACTTTGTATGGCGTCATACCCAAGGTCTTTATGCAAAATTCGTCTCAATGATGTCTCTGAAATGTTCAATTGTTGAGAACGACGTTAAATTGATGTTGATGGCGCTTCACGCACAATTTCTGCCACAGCAGCAATGTTTTTGGCTTTTCACGCTTTGGTTTATCGATGAGGATGCCAGTTTCTTTCACTTTCTCACAAGATAACGAACATCAAAAGCTGACGGTGCTTCTCTTCTCCCAAAATCCGTACGCAATTTTCCCATACATTCTGCAACATTACCATGATTTTCAAAGTAATGTCGCAATACTTCGAAGCGTTGTTCAAGCGTATACGCAACCATATTCGTTCAGCGGAAAGATAAAATTAATTAACTGGCAAATTAAACATGAGCTTAGTGTTACCATTCACGAAATAAGCACTAGTTGAAAAAAAAAAACGTTAGATGGCGGACTCTTTAGTTTATTCAAAATTCTAACCTGTTTCAACTGTTCCTTTTTTGTAAAGTCAACTAACTGCTGCATTATAATGAAAAAAGTGCTAACTCGATCCCCCCCGGGGGCACATTTATATGGTCCTTATAGAACTTCGACTATCTAGACCTGTGCCACTGGGAGAAAAAGGAAGTCCAGTACCCTGAGGGCAGCAGGGGTCAATTGGGAACTCCACTTTATTTCCACGGGAATCAGTAAGCCCCAGAGTTCCGTTATTTGTCTCTTTAGACATTTAGCTGTTCTCTGGCTGATTATTGAGATTGGCCCCTATATGGGAGTATCGTGGTGGTTGTGGTTTCGCGGCCCCATATCAGGTTTGTTGTTTAATATGGTGGCCAGGATCATTTCGCCGTTAATGACACCCTAGGTGAATGATCCATTCCAGTGAGCATGCTAGACATGTGTTCTGGACAGGACTTGGATATTCTCCAACTCTTCAGCAAGGAGTGATGATTTGCAGCCCTGCTCTGGAATCATTAAAATTGCAACTAGGAAAAACCTGTTGCTAGAATTAGTCTTCGGCTTCCTAGGACGAGCATGACGTTCCTATTTATGCATAGTGGTTCGACCACCATCTGATTAAGGCTCCATAGCCAGGAGCAGATGTAAATCTTATCACGTAGCGCTTACTCACTCATTGACCTAAAAGCACCTAGTGTGTTTCAGAATATTACATAGTGGCGTCATTGCTTGGATATTCTCGTCAACGTGTTATGTGGCGCAAAATGACAAAAATACTGAGCCCTTTTGCAACAGATCAAAAACAAAACAAGTTAATTCGCATGATTTTTGAACTGATGTTCTATTGGTGTTCCTTTGGAATTTACAAATTTCCAAATCTGTCAGGATTCCATTTTAGTTTCAGTGTTCCACATTTACTTTTGAGTATGCGATTAGCTCGATGCCAGGTGTTCACAGCCAAGCCGGTCTCAACACAATATGAACTGGGTTTATATGAATTAAGGTTTTTTTATACTAGCACTTTTTCGCTCTTATAACCCGACTGGAGTAAATCGTCGCCAAAGTTAAATTAAAGCTGCATGAAATTAAAAACTTATAATGCGTCTATTTAGCACTAGGATTGGTGCCACTCGGTTGTGCAATATACATCAGGATGGTGAAATCTTACAAATGCCTTTATCTGTTACCTGCCCTCTATCGTTTTACAATATAATTATTTATTAGGCTTTCCCACCAAGTAAAAATTCGATACGTATGACTTACATTTTGAATTAAATATGACACATACGCAGTGCTTTTTATTCGAGTAATTAAAAACAACTTATACGCCTTGTAAGAGAATTTTGTTTTTAAAATACAGTTATGCAGATATTAAATTGCCACCAGAATAAAATTTTTGTTAAAAGTATTAAAGGGAAATACCCTCCCTACCTTAAGTGATAACGTGTCTTATTTTGGTAAAGCTTTGTTTGATTTTATTGAAAGCACTCTCAATATTTGCTGTGTGTTTAGTCATCGTTTTAATTTCTTTTTTGTCCGTTTTCACTACAATGTTGTTGTTGTTTGAAATGAATAGAAAATAAAACGGTTTTTTAGCAAAAAATATTTTCATAATTTAATTGATACAAATATTCGATGACATGTGATGATGTATTTTTTTCGGTTGCTATTGCTGCTACTGTTTGTTGGCTGCAAACATTCAACGAATAATATTTTACTAGTCAAGTAGTCTAGTTTTAGCCTTGATTTGTGTAGATAAATATGTGTACGATTGGTAACAACTATTTCTATTTCTATTTATATTATTTTTCTTTTGAAACTATTTTGTGTTTTGTTATTTCGCTAAGTATGTCAAGCGTATATTTTGTAATTTTTTTTTTATATCTGTTGTTTTTTCATGGGTTTTTTTTTAATTCAGATCTGAAGAGTTAAGAGGCAAATAAGTTTATTTTGATTTTTTTTAAACTAGAGAAAATTAAAAAAACAAAAAAAAAAAAACAAAAAAGAATAAAGATAAATGCAGCGCATAGCACTGATAGAATACAGATGTTTAGGTTTTTTCTTAATGCTTTTTTGTCTTGTTTTCATTCGCTACAAATAAATTGTTTACTATTAATTGTTTTTATAGCTGCTATGTGATCGCATGAATTATTAAATAAATCATCAATTGCAGATAATAATGGTTGTCTTAAGGCAATTTGACATGGTTTCTATTCAAAAAGTTCTTTGCAAAATTGTTGCGATTTGATTCTAAAAAGTTATTGGCTATTGAGAATTAAGTAAACAAAATTAAACTTGACCGATCCATCACACAAAACATAAAAATCGTTTAGAAAGTTTAGTCAAGTGATTGAAACGTGTGAACTAAATTAGGTGTGTGTTATATTCTCAAAATGGCAATTATAATGTGGCTAATTGTCGATAGAATGCTGATATATTGCAAATAGAACAGTAAACCAGGGTGAGTTTAAAGTAAAGTAATTTAAATTCGAGCTACAAAACAATCCTCGACCAGGTTGTGTGGTGACTAGTAGAATAAACAGGACAGCACTAGTTGGAATGTTTGAACAAGAATAAAATTAAAATTTCATACCATGCGGCTGCTAACTTAATGATTTATAACATTTAAAGGCAGATGTTTTATTTCTTAAACAAGAAAAATTTTTAAACAGAAATATTCATGTTTAATTATAAATTTAATAAAAAAATGCCGATTTAATGTTGTTAAAATGTTGTTACTTTTTATCGTAAAAATGAAATCTCTGCTTTCTTTTCGTGAACTAACGCTTCTTTAATGGCTTTGCGGTGTTATTTTTATTTTAGAAAACGATGTGCAGTTTTGTATAATTGTATTTGCCGTGACGTCAATTATATCAGATTGTTGTTCTCTTACCCAAATTTAATAAAGTTTTCTGCATTTTGATTTTAGGTAATAAAAAAAAACCTTTCCGGTTCCTTTATTATTAAACACGCACTTGCAAAAGTTTAACAATTTTAGTTGTGTGTTTTTTAATAATTTAATGGGATAACAGCATAATATTTTTCAAAGTTTTTACTTGTTAGCCTGGTTTGCCAAAAAAAAGGCACTTGCATTTTAGAGACAACCACTACTCATAGAAAAGAATTGCTTTCAAATTCACGTTTCTCCTGGTATATTCTTTGTTCTATATTTCTTATTCTGTGGATCTAGGTGAATGTAAGCTCGCTTACTAGTTATTATTCATGCGCTTTTACAAAACTAGACAGCTATCTCTGATTTAACAAAAGTGCCACATTAACCAGCATAGCGAACTGTTACTTTCCTCTTCATGATTTTGTTACTTCCTACATTTTTAATATACAGATAATAGATAATAGTTATAAATTTTTGACCTTTTTAATATTTTTTAGTAGGTTATTATAAAGCACTAGGTCAATTTAATTAAATAATTAAAAAATTTTTAAAAAACTTTTATTTTTTATTATTTTTTCGATATTTCGCCACACCGTTGGTTGAGTTAGTGCTTTATAATTAACTGCTTAAAAAATACAGATAATAGTTTTTTGAGAAAATAAGAATTCTATTTAGTAGGAAATGGAAATCATGAGCCCCCCGCATTTTTTCCACTAGAAATTTTTTTTCCTAAAATTGTCTCTTATTTCCACCAAAATTTTAACACCACCTGCAATAAAATATTTTTTTTTTTTTTGTGACGCACTATCAAACGTTTTTCTCATGAAAACGTGGATTTAAAATTGGGCGACTTATCAATGACAGTTCACTGTGCATATTGTTATTTTTACTTATTAAATCAGTATTATACAATTTTTTTTTAAATTTATTGAGCTAGAAATCAGTTTGGTTTTTTTTATTAATTTTTTAAACATTTCATATTGATGCTTTGATAAATAAGCTGGCTTCAGTTCTTATCCAAACATGCACAAAATCTGTTACGTGGTCGCTTCTAATTGTTTTCAATTTAAAATAGAAATAGTTGGCACGATAACTCATGCACGACCACTTTCAAATGCCCAAAACGTCAAAATATTTCAGTATACACAAAATAATAAGTTTATTAGAATATATACTTAATTTGACACATGTCACAATTCAAAAAATAAATTGCAAACAGCAAAAAAATTGTTTTTCGCCTTTAAATGCCCCTGTAGGCTAGTAGGTAGCGTACTAGCTTGTGAGTATGGGGGTTGTGGGTTCGATTCCCAACGAAGACCTTGGTTTTTTTCACTACAAAAATAAAAATTGACTGTCGGTGGGGCTGCTCAACGATGAAGGCATAGTCACTGGTCGCTGTACTATCTTATTATGCGGCAGTTAATTTCCGACTATCCATCTACTTTCAACACCTGTTTCATCTCTTCTCTATTCATTTTCTAAAGAATGTAGCACGGTATTTGACTAAATAGGCATATTTGCCTGAAGTGCTAATTCTCTTTAAAATATTTTTAATAAAAAAAAAGCCGTAGAAATTACTCTAATATCTAAATTTTCTTAACGACCACTTTTTCAAGAAAAATACAGAAAACAGAAAACAAAAAAAAACTTTTTCGTAATTTCTTCTTAATTATTTCTACTGTTAAAAATTATACCGACTAACTCTCTTCTTGTGGTTTGTTTAGCAGTCGATAGATTTTGTTAAAAAAAAAATTTAATGTCCCTTTTACATTTAATAGAAATGTGCTCAGAATACCGAAAAGAACAAAAAATAATAAAACCATCAAAGTCAATAAAAGTTCTACTTCCTCGTTAAAGAAATTGGCTGCTGCAAGTAAAAACACAAAATGTTAAAATTATTTTAATCAAGTCTTTTCCTAGAATATTTTTACATTTGTTGTGTAAATATTGCATGGTACGAGTACGTTTTTTGAATTGATTATTGTTTGTTTTGCGTTAGAAATTAATTTAAATAAGCCTTTCGTAACGTTTCTGATTGACCCTTTTTTTTTGTTTTTTGTATTTGTAATGTTGTAAAATTACGTTGATTGTTGTATATTATTTCGAAGTGATAAAAAAATTTTAACTATAAAAATGAGAGCCAGAAAAAGTTCTATTTACAAAAATCAATTTCGGAAAATAAGTACTTGTAAAGAAAGAATATTAAAGGATAGAGAAAAATCATAAATTATTTTAGGACAACCATAAAGTTAACATCTTTATACAGCTGAAACAACAATATTTAATATCAGATTTAAAATAGCACAAATATTATCCCTGTAATAGCTAAATACGTTACATCGAGTATTTTTTATAGAGCTATAGAATTTTAAGCTGGCAGCCATTATATCAGCTGTCAAGTGATTTATGATTAATTTGTTTCTTTATTGCCACAGGACTAGACTTCCAAATTGTGTAAATTGGGCTCACAATAATATTGCCGTCGATCTTTTCATAAGCATAAATTGTTTAGCGATGAGCCTCACTTTTGCTGCAATCGATACGTCAATAAACAAAACTGCTGTATTTGGAATGATGATAGCGCTTAAATATATGTTGAGATATATCTATATCCAGAAAAAGTGTTAGCTGTGCTTTATAGGTTGGTTTAATTATTGGCCCGTACTTCGTAGAAAATGTTGCTGGTCATATTTTTACAGTCCATGGTGGCCGCTATATTCAGATATTGAACAATCATAATGTGCAAGAGCTGTGATTGCAACATATTATGCAGCTTGTGCCACAATTAATTTATTGAAGAAAACGTTTGGTAAGTGAATACTTTCACGTTTCAGACCCGTGAACTGGCATCCAAGATAGTGCAATTTAAGGTCCCTAGACTATTTTATGTGGAGAAATGTCAAGTCGCTAGTTAATGCTTGTAAGCCCGCAACGATATTCACACAAATCTTTCACCACATTTTATTACAGATATACGACCAGAAATGTTGAAAAGTCATTGAAAATTGGAACTCCAGGTTATAGTACGTCCCAGAGCCACGGCGACTATATGACAGAAATCATGTTATATATAAATTGTCGAAACGTATACTTCAGCTTGACTAAACTATTTCGGCTGTATGCATACAAAACGCTTACTTGAGCTTTAAAGTACACGTTAGTTAACAAACACTTTAAGGCTAACAGACGTTTGTTAAAAAATGGTATTCATAAACAGTACTTTAGCTAATGTATGCTTTAGTAAAATTAATATTTTGATTCTGGCAATGCCACTATTTTCATTTGTCACGTTGTAGTTAACGATGTATAAAAATGAATATTATTTATCCGGGTACTTAGATCCATAAAAAAATGCTTTTACTATTTTCAGCAAAATCAACATATTTTTCTTTTTTGGTTTTTTATTAATCTTTTTAATTAAAAGCAAAGCACCAAAAAAAGATCAATTTGCAAGGCTTACGAAGAACTTACAAAGAATTTGTTCATATTAAAAAAAGTAATTATTCGGATAAAGAGCTTTGTTTTGATTATATGTACATCAAAAAAACTTTTGCTTAAAATAATTAATTATAATTATTTTTTTGTAAAATATAAAAAAATGATGTAAACATGTTTTATATTGAATGGCATATTATATTTTAGTTTTTATTATTATTTGTATACTACAATTTGTTTTAATAAACATTTTTAAACATTTTTGGAATAACAAAGTATAATTGTCAATTGAGCGGTTTACATTGAAAGTGGCATAAGTCACAACTGAACAGTTTTTTTTTTCATTTTTAATAAATTTGAAATTAATAAGCTAAGAAGTATTGAGATTGGCTTGAGAGGAGTGTTGATAATTAACGGTATAACAAAAATGTTTATTTTGAAAGTGGCGTAAGTCGCTGTACTCAGGAAATTAATTACGGAGCTTCGTGTGAAAGAAATGGAAGTATTGTTGTGATTATTGAACTTATTTTTATTAGTACGAAAGAATAGTGCAGTTTACTGAACTATATTATAGTGATATCTAATATACTACACATAATTAGCATTATTTTGTTATTTTTTTATTCTCAGGAGGTTGCTTCGTGTTGTATAAAATATCCAAGAATGTCACAACTCAAAAGCATATTATTGCACATAGTGACACATAGTGATAGTAGTAATAGCTCCCTGTCGAAAAAATCCTTCATAGTGCACAACATGGAGAAAAAAGAATTTATTTCAACACAATCATTAGAAAAATACATTTCAAAAAGAAAACTAAATACAGACTAGTTGAAATGGGTAAAAATTAAAATGTTATATAAACTAATTTAAAATAAAAAAGCTGACAAAAATAAAGTAACTTATGCCACTTTTAAAATAATAAAATAATAAAATTGAACTGTTAATTTATTGCAGGTTTAAAGTACGTTTTTCTTACTTTAAAGTTAACAAAAGTTGTTAAGGTAAAAACGTTTTTTGAATACAACTTTAGGAAATTGTGCTTAACAACGGCAGTTAAACCTGCTTTAAGTATTTATGCATACGGCTATTTATCTTTAGTTGACAAAAAGAAATGGAGACGTCTTTAATTTAGTTCAAAAGTTTTCTAAATCATATAGAAAATACATAATATTTTCTTTAGATTTTAGCTTTTCCATTGAGACAACAAATACACAGATAGAGTTACGTATAAAAAACCACTTCCGGAAAATGATGAAATCTCTTTTATTTTAGGTAGCATTTAACTAAACAATATAATATTGGCCTCTGCAAATCTCCGAACGACTACGAAACCTGCCATGCAATCACTGAATTTCTTCAATAACTATAAACCATGCCACTCAGTTTGGTAGAGCCAATTTGGGTCACTTTAATATTCTCATTTCATATACAATCCCTTTGCGTTAGCAGAAAAATAAATTTTATTACCTGTAAATTTTTACTGATTACTGCAAATTGTTACTGCAATTCAATTTTCATTATCAGTTAATTATACTTACATTTAATTTGCCTTACCCAGTACTTTCAGTTTAATAAGGCATTAAACTTTTCACTTTTGTACTTGTGACCAATATGGGCAAGTAAGTAAATCATTTTTATTGCCCAATTAAATTTGTATAAGCAATACTTAATTGAGTAATTTTTAGTGATACTGAAATTAAAATTGAATTACAGACTACTGCAGCAGTAACAATAAATTATGTAATAAACAACATGTTTCTTACTTTTATTTGGGTACGGTTTTCCGTCGACATGTTTATTACTTCATATTCATTTAAGTTTTTACTGTAAATAAAACTAGTAAAATTTACTGGTTTTTTCAAGTATCAGTAAAAATTATTTGCTAATGCAAATTAAAATAAAAAAATAGAAAAGGTTAATAATTAAAGGCTTTTTTTAAGTAATGGATTTATTTTGTTAGATCTTTAATTACAATCTATCCAATCAAGGATAATATAATGCAGTAAGCCCATGTATGACTAGTCCAATATTTAAGTAACTTTGAGAGCATTTCTAATGCTGATAGCCAGTTGACAGTAGAAGTAATGTCCGTCATAGGCGATTTTTACAACTTTGTTTCTCAAAATTTTATATTAAATTTTTTTTTTTTCATTTTATTTTTTCAATTACTTATTCTATTCTATTATTCTTTAACTTATTATATTTTTCAGTTTTAATGTATTATGCAGTTTTCAAAATATGGGTTTAATGGTTTTGCATTGATTTCCAAATTGACTATAAGATCAATGATTTTATATATAATTATTTAATAATTTTTAATAATTTTTAATAATTTTATACTTTCAGAGCAATTCAGACAAAGATAAATAATAAATAAAAATTAATTTGTATATTTTAAGGTAATTTTTCTTTACACTTTGCCTACGCTTTCATTTTAAATTCAGCAAAAAACAAAAAAAAAGAATACAGCAGTAATAGTGGGTGGAGGTTTAGCAAACAGCTAATAAGAACTCTCCAAATGCTAATGACATTTGCTTAAGCAAATAAATAAGAAAAAAAAATCAAATTAGAACAAACAACAACAATATAAAAATTCAGGAGTTTAGAACTACATATTACTTTTTACTTTACAAAAAAAAAAAACAAACTTACCACATAAATGAGTTAAATTTTTAACAAAAGTCTGTCTGTTAACAAGCAAAATTGCCACATTTGCGACTCTGAAAATTCTAGAGAAATTATTGAGAATTCTTTGCATGCTCAACGTGTCACTATATGAGGCGTATGTGATCTGGAGGCATGGTTGGGTTGAATATGAGGTTGGAAATAGTTTAATGGTGAATGGATAAGATGCTAACAACTTAATTTTGCTCTATTATTGACGACAAGTGGGTTTAGCAGAACAGTGCCACATGTCACACAGCCAATTTATTGCAAGCCAAATTTCCCAATCGTATAATTCTACGACAATCAACAGGCAGATCGTGTGATTTAACACAACTGGATTATTTTTTTTTTGTTTGGGTCGATATTAGGAACAGAGTGTATACGGAGCCAATTGATTTGATTTCAGCCTTTAAACTAAAAATCCGTGATGTGATATGATTAACGAATCGACATCTAGCAGCGTGGTCGTGGTGGACACTTCCCAGATGTTGCCGAACTTTTCTTTTCGAGATAAATAAAATAAGTCGAATAATAAATAAATAAAATAAATTCTAGTCGTTTAGAATTTAAGAAATTTTTAAAAATTCAAATTTTCCAGTTAAATGGGTAAAGGAACAATTTCTCACAAAAAAATATAAATAATTCAAAGCTTACAAATCGTTCAGTTTACATGTAAAATAAAAAACGAAGCTTAAAGTAGAAGTATATTCGTTAACCTAGAAGTATACATCTCTGTTTTCCACACAATAATATGAATTCACAATTCCACTAAATATTTGATTAAAAACGCCGATACAAAAATCTGTATTAGTTGTGATGTAATTAGATGTCAAGTGTATATAAATAATTTACGCCGTTAAATTGATTAGAGACAAAATTTTGCATATTGTTTATCGTTTTGTCTAAATTTACTTATAAAATGACAAGAAGATAATCTACTTTAAGGCTTAGACAAAAAACTAAAATTTATACAAATGCAAAAAACAAAAAAAAATAAAGAACAAACATTCTTTAGCTGTAAACTCTGACAATGTATGTACCATGAGATTTCCCGCAACTCACACATCCACACATAGTTTACAAAAAACGTGTCCTTTTGCCTCCACGCTTAAGGCATATCTCAAGTTGTGGGAGAAAGAAAAACTGAAGACGTTAAAAAAAAAAATGCTAAACTGTACTTCTGTTACTACACATGGCACAAATAAAAATTAATCTCTCTCTTTATCTTCTGGTAGCTATTCGTAAAAGAAAAGAAAATTGTTTTGAAAAGAAATAAAGTTCTCAGCCTATGAATAGAAAAACAATGACAAAAACAGGGGCAAAAGATAGACATAACATAGAAATAGAAACATAATTTGAACAACAAAATGTAAAAAGTAATAAAAAGTTCATTATGGAAGCAAAGATGTTTAACTTAAAAGCCAGTGTAAATAACAAGGCCATGACGCTAAAGTGACTTAAAAGTTCTGATGTGTTAGACTTTGTTAATAGCCAACATAATGTTGACTCCTATAAATTAGTTTTCTATACTGTTTTTTATATGTTTCTTTCCCTCAAACAAGTAACAACTTTGCTGCTCCGCCGCATTCACTTCAAAGATCCATCCATCCGTTACCCTTAGTAACTTGTACTGTAGACAGTTATTTCATTTTCTTTCTCTGTATTCTTTTCTAAAAACGCTTGAAAATGCATGTCAAAAGTATGGTTACATATATACCTTTTTTAAACGCTTTGTTGTGAGTTGTTAAATTAATTGCAAATTTATTTACTTTAACTATACACAATGTTGTCAATACAGAACAATTTATTTAAGATGCTTAGTCTTTTTTTTTACGAGGTTTATGTTTCAACTAATTAACTAACTATCTAACCACTCAGACGCTGCCTTTTTATATTTGTCCACTAGAGGTCTAGAAAAATTAAGAATCTTCTACTCTCTTTGTATCACATTTTGTTGTTGTATGTATGTCTGTGTGTATTTTGTTTTTGTTTTAATGCTATTTAAAATTTCTTCCTGGAATTTATTTTAAGATATTTGTTATTATTTTGTGTAGATAAGTTTTCTTAGAAAACTACGCGGTTAGTAAACAGCATACCGATTTGTTGTTGTTTTGCGTGTATAACATTTCTATTTTATTCATTCAATGTATAGGCGCCTGTATTTCTAGGTTTATTTTTCTTTTTGTTATTATGCTGATAAAGTTTCTTCCTGGAATTTATTTTCAGATAGTTGTTGTTGTCTTGCGTGCATAAGTTTTCTTAGCAAACTATGCAGTTAGCTAACAGCATACCCAATTGTTGTTGTTTTGCCTGCACAGTTTGTAACTAGAAAGTTGTTGTGGTCTTGCGTGCATAAGTTTTCTTCGCAAACTACGCAGTTAGTTTGTTACTACTTAATTTTTGTCTTTTAAAACTTAAGCAAGACACACATGTAACAGCATAGTAAAGAAATGTTGTACGAATGGTGTGCTACACTTCTTTATTTTTTTTTTTTACTGTAGAAAAGTTCTGCTAACTTTTGTTGCTAAACTGATAAATTTGTGTACGATCTCTCTAAAAAGGTGTTAAATATAATTTTTTGTTTCAAACGCTAGTTACTGATTACTTAAATATGCACAATGAGATTTGTGGTTCTATTGTCCCCATAATAGGAGAGTAGCATGTTTTGGGCTACTGCTATATATAAGAAGCTCTATGGCAAAATCCTATCGTGAATTAGAAGCTAGATTTATGTTCCTATAAAATTTACAATCACCAAGAATTGACAATAGGTATTCGCTGATTGAAAAGCTGCTCAAAATAACATAAGCAATCAGTTCAGTACGCATTGTATTTAAGAATAAATTTATAACTAATTTTAAATAAAAATTCTAATTAATTAACCGAAATTAAAAGGGAAAAGTGAAGAAAACAAATGTTCCTGAAAAGAAAAATCCTTTCGATGTGATTTTTGTTTTGTTTTTGTGGAAGACACTTATTCATGATTGAGACTTGAAGGAAACGACAAATATTTGCAGTAGGGTAGCCTTATTACTTTAACATTTAGACTTTTTTCTCTTTTAAAAATCTAAAAAACAACATTTCTCTAATAGTATTGATAAAATAAAAGATAATCACTTTTTCCGTGGAAAGGCCAAAATTTGTAGTAGCGTTAGTGTGAAGATTTTCTTACATACCGAAAACAAACTTAAAGCAAAAAGACACAAAGTTGAATTTAAATGAATGCAAAGTTTTTATCAAGATATCTGATAGTGATACTTTATTTGAATGTGTGTGTGTGTGCTTTTTTTTAAAGCGTATTCGGCTCCTCTTCGTTCCTAGAATATGTGGGGTATTTGAATCGTACGAGGTTACACGTGTACAAAACAAAAAAAAAAAAAAACAAAACAAGAAGTGGCCATGACGAATTGAAAACATCATTGTTAAGCTGTAAATAACACACAAAAATATATTTTTTTCTTAGTGCCGTTTTACACACTTCAACTTTTGTCGCTCAACTTTTGTTTTTTCCATTAGAAAGAAAATGTAAAACGGCAATTAGAAGGAAGAGGGTGATTATTTGTTTAGACTCAAATAAAAGCAAATGAAGACACACAAAACTTATTTTTGTTTTGTTTGTTTTTAATTGACAATAACATTGAATTAATATACATATTTTTCGTACTCAAATCAATGGTTATAATTAAAATTAATATTAAAATAAAAGATATCGCACATAGTTTTCTCATAATATTTAATTCTCATAAAATATACCTCATAAGAAAATAAGCAGCACAATGGATTAATGTGGGAAAAGCATATTGATTATTTTGCTAGCGCTTCCATAGCTCATCTGTGGTTTTGACTACAAGTTTTTGATGTCTAAAACAAATTTGATTAAAAGAGAATTCCGATAAAGGAGTAAGAAGCTACAAAATCTCAAAATCTTGAGAAACCAAAAATACAGTAACCAATGGTTTTTAAATTTATTTTTCTTTGCTTTATAAATAATTTATTTTTAAATATTAATTATCCTTAATTCGAGTCGAAACACACTTAAATATAAAGTGATTGACTGATTCTTGTTAAAATTGTTTTTCAATCGTTTCATGGTGTTATTGAAAAAAACTCAGTATTGACTATTGAAATACGGATTATTTATCGAATGATTAAAATGTCTTGTCTTAACTTAAAACTTAATTATCATTACAAAGAGAACATTTTACTAGGTCTTTGGCTTTTCGAATGTTTTACGTCCTTCTTGCATAACTCCATAAATAAAAAGCTGCTTTTACTATGAATAACAAATTTCTGGCATTCAACTCATTTCGAAACCAAAATTTCTTTCGCAATTTGCCAGCATTTGCCTAGCGTTTTGTTAATGTTTCATAATCTTCTCTTAGCCTGTATCAGGGCTTTCCGAGTGACATTCGTGTTTTCGCGTATTAAGTTGAATGCTCCGAAATCAAGAGTCTACTAGTTTACCCAGTAGTCGCTGCTACTCTATAATAGAAAACATATTCATATTCCGTTTCCGATTATCATCGATTCTTTCATCAAAGTTTTTAATCACTTTTTGGCAAATTAGCAGTCCTATTTCGATAACCTCATCACAGATTTTGAGTTTTAAGGCTGAAATCAATTTGATTGGCTCCGTATAGGCTCTCTCCTTAACATAGCCCCACAAAAAAACCCAATGGTGTCAAATTACACGATCTGTCTGGCCACTTAACTGCTCATTGTCGTGAAATTATGCGATCGGGAAATTTGTTTACAAAAAATTGATTGTTTCATAGGCTGTGTGGCACCGTCGCACACTGGGGATTTCGCGGAAAAAAAGTCAAACTGTCAACATACTCTTCATGCATTATGCAATGATTTTTTGAAATTTTAGACTAAATGGTACAATTAAATGAAAAAGAATTGCTCCGATCTGACTGCTAGTTTTTTTATAGCCGTCTCAAGCTCAGTACTTGTGTGTTTTACTGAACCAACTTAATTTAAACCTAAGAATTTCAAAACGAATATTAATTTATTATGTTTTATTTTAACGTTTTTCTTTTTATTTTTTTATTTAAAGTATATATATTTTTTATTTTCAGTATACTAAAATTAAAAAAATAAATTCTGCAGAGACTTCAGTTTTTTTTGTTTGCTTATTTTTATGAACATATCACTAAAATCCCTTTTTTCTCCAAACACTTGGACCTGCAATTTTAGCCATACTATCCCACAGTTGGAAATTACTACCAATACATTGTCTCATACCTGTTTTTACATTTTTAATCAATTTCAAGTGCCACCAGGTGCCACCTCTTAATTTGTTGCATTACACAGTACAACATTTTTCAGCTGATTGATTCGCGACTCAATTCTGATAAGGCTTTTTTGTTTAACATAAGACGGATTTTACTTAAACAAATTTAGAAAAATCTTTTTATATAACATTTCACTACATAAGCAACAGTTTCGAAGTTACAAATAAATGTATGAAGAAAACGAAAATATTTTTCACCTAAAAAGTTAATTTTTTTTATAATTCATAAAAAATCCAAAACGGTAAAAAAAAGTGTTAAGTCCTATTACTTTCACGTAAAGTGTTACAACCTATTAACAAAATGAGACATAACTCATGAAAATCGGTGAACGCGTTTCGTTTTTATGCACAATTAAGTAAAGGTATGAATTTAAAAACAACATTGATTATTTTTTTTTAAGATTCTCGTACCATACAAAGAGCTCACGAAAAGAAAAACTAACAGTTATCCGCAAGGAATTTCTATTACTGAAAATCTCTTGGATCATACTGCGTAAAGAATCCTAGAGACCAAGTCGGCAAAGAAAATAAATAAAATTGAAATCGGAATTCTAATATTGTTCTATAAATGGGGATGTGATGGGGCATCTAGTCGAAGCGAATACCAACAGACGTTTTCAAATTATCAAATTTCTGACTCTCATTTATATATGACATCAGTTGTACAACTTAAATTATCATTAAGTGATGACATAAATAAATTAGTATGGAACAACAATAAACCTTCTTCCATACAGTATTGTAGAACACCACAGTTTGCATACGTTAAAGAGACACCTCAAGTTATGCGAGAAGAAATGAGGAGTTAAGAGAATTTGAGTTAACAGTAAATAATCGTAACTTTAAAGTAAAACATGAATTATATTTTACAATGATTGACGGCAAGTCAGTAACAAAAACACCAGTAGCATCTTCTTGTTTTATTTGTGGAGTCACAACATCCAAGATGAATAAAATCGAAGAAGTTGTAGCTATGCCCCTAAATGAACAAGCACTGCAATTTGGTATGTCATCACCTCATGCGCGTATTAAGCTGATTTAGTGTCTTTTGCATGTAACTTTTAATATTAAATTTAAACGTGGGAGAGTCGACTCAAATACTCATCCGATAAAAGAAGCCCGAGAATGTTTGATAAAGCGTGAACCTCAAGAGAAAATAGGAATACAGGTTGATACTATTAAGCAAGGCTCTGGTACGACAAATTCAGGAAACGCGTCACACAGATTCTTTGCTAATCCTATTTTGATTGCCGAACGGATCTAGATGAAAACATAATCAAGAGCTTTTCAATAATTCTCGCAGCTATAACAAACACCGAGGTAGTAGATTTAAACCAATTTGGTGATTTTTGTTTGGAGACGGCAAAAGAGTTGGTTGCACTGCAGGAGTGGCACAATATGCCACCTATACTTTACAAGATTCTGATTCATGGAAAAGATATAATTAAAAAGTGAGGCTCAGGAAAGTCGTAACAACGACTATAAAAAATATCGCCTTAGGCACTCCAGAAAATGCAGTCGAATTGCCACGAACGAAGAAGATATTACGCACCGAATGATGGTAACATCAGATCCCATGATTTCACATTTGACGCCTTCATTTAGCCAGAAAAAGCATAGTGTTATAAGCGACGAAGTTAAGGCTCTTTTAGAATAATAAATTAAAAATAGATTTAAAGTAACTAATATATTAAAAACTAAAAAAATCATTTAAATTTTTTTGTTAGTTATGGCTTTTTACAGTGCAGGTAGCGATCGATCTCTAACTTTCTTTATTTTGATTACTTTTGTGTATTACTGTATAAATAAAGCTACATTTGTGATGAAATCACTACATTTTTTGACAAATATATTTTTTTCCTCACCTCCATACAAAAATCTCCAGTGTGCGTCGTGCTAAAACCACATGTCAGTGATATGCACGTTGTCAATAGAGTTGTTAGCATCAATAGAGTTGTTAGCATCTCGCGATAGTGTGATCCATTGACCGTTACCGAATTTCCAGCCCCATCTTCAAAAAAAAAAAAGTGTCAAAAATACAGTGACATGTTGAGCATGCAAAGTGTCCATCCATGATGTTTGAAATACAATAAGAAATTTTTTAGAATTTAATAAGTTGTGTGTTCACTCTTATGACAGCTAATGGATATTTCATTGGAAGAAAAAGCAAAATAAAATTTAACATGGAAGTTAAACAAAATTTTAATTATTATTTTTAGTTTAATACTCTATACTACTATCGATAGAATAAGTGTTGTTATCCAAAAAATTAAATTTAAACTGAAGAGATGTAATATTTTCAAATAATAATATTTTATTATGTTTGTTTGCCACAAAAAAGTAATCGAAGAAGTAATCTAAGAATAAAAAAAGAAACAAGTCTTAAATAACAAAAATTATTATTAAGCGCTATTAGTTACATGTTTGTCATTTCATTACCTTGTAGCATGTATGCAATAAAATTGTCATAAAATCTACTCTAATATATACTTGTTATTTTTGTATTAAATTTCTTCTAATGTTGTATTTGCTTGCTTACTGCTTTAAACGACAGCAAAATTGCAAGTTTAGTTAAGTTAATATGCTCAAATATGTGGATAATATAATTAAAGCGAAATAGCTTTGCTACAGTAAAAATAGGAATTGTTTTAAAGTGGCCATATCCCGTGACCTACTTTGCTAATCACAGCGTTGAATAATAGCATCCCCAGATTATTATTTGAAAACGATTTATATTCGCGTGGCGAATTGTTAAAGAGATAACTATGTCTACATATCTACAAAGGATCGCTATTGAAGTCCGCTAAATAAAGGATACCTGACTAACTGCTTCTTGGGCCTATCGAGCCCAGTTTATACTCGAAGTTACACGTTAGTTATAGAGGAGCATATCTTACATTTATATAGCTTGAATATTATATTGTTTAGGAGTATCTCTACGTTTTTAACGTTTCGCTTTAAACGAGATTGTCAGTATGCCAACAGGTACCTGTCGTGTTATCCATCCCATCAGGAGGATACAATATAAGAGTCACTTGCAGTCACCAATTTAAACTAATGCTTGAGAAAGGCTTTTGTAACAAAAAACCACATACATACTTTGAAATTTATCCCTATTTTGTTTGAAAAATTATGTCCAAGATGAGCCAGGATAAACAGATTTATTAGACGTACAGTGAAAAAAAACAGTGTAAAATATTTTTAACTAATTCATTAAAAAATTGTTGTTTTAACTTTATTTAGTTGTGCGAAGAATCGGATATTATTTCCAGTTACAATAATAAAATGGTCATTTGAACAAAATTTACATTGTCATATATTTATATCTTAAGAAAAATAGTGTAGCATACTGTTAAACCCACCCGCCTTTAAGGCTGATCGAAGATAATATATTGCTTTGATTAAATTTTTTCATACGACTATATACAATTAAAGTCATTTGTAGTGAACTTCGCGGAACCTATTTCGTTATAAGAAGAATCGTTGCGAGCTTAGTTTTGTTTTTGATCACTATTATAGATTCTGTATGCACAAGTAAATATAAGTAAATATTGCAATTAAACTAACTAAAAGGACTTCAATATAAGATTTTATTTTTACAAGTCAGGAATTCGTTTTTCATTAATATAGACAAGCCGTGTAAAAATGTAATGACGCCGCACGCTGGGGATTTTTGTATGGAGGTGAGGAAAACAAAAATATTTGTCAAAAAATGTAGTGATTTCATAACAAATTTAGTTTTATTTATATAGTAATACACAAAAGTAATCAAAATAAAGAAAAAGTTAGAGAAATGTCGATCGCTACCTGCAATGTAAAAAGCCATAACTAACAAAAGAATTTAAATGATTTTTTTTAGTTTTTAATTTATTATTTATTTTAAATTTAGTTTTAATTTATTATTCTAAGAGAGCCCTAACTTCGTCGCTTATAACACTGTGCTTTTTCTGGCTAAATGAAGGCGTCAAATGTGAAATCGTGGGATCTGATGTTACCATCATACGGTGCGTAATATCTTCTTCGTTCGTGGCAATTCGACTGCATTTTCTGGAGTGCCTAAAGCGATATTTTTTATAGTCTTTGTTACGACTTTCATGAGCCTCACTATTCAATTATATCTTTTCCATGAATCAGAATTTTGTGAAGTGTAGGTGGCATATTGTACCACTCCTATAGTGCAACCAACTCTTTTGCCGTCTCCAAACAAAAATCACCAAATTTTTTTGGATCTACTACCTCGGTGATTGTTATAGCTGCGAGAATTATTGAAAACCTCTTGATTATGTTTTCATCTAGATCCATTACTTCGGCAATCAAAATAGGATTAGCAAAGAATCTTCATGACGTATTTCCTGAATTTGTCGTACCAGGGCCTTGCTTAACAGTACCAACCTGTATTCCTATTTTTTCTTTAAGTTCAAGCTTTATCACACGTTTTCGGGCTTCTTTTATCCGACGAGTATTTGAGTCGACTCTCTCCCGTTTAAATTCAATATTAGAAGCTACATGCAAAAGAAACTCCATCCGCTAAATACGTGCATGAAGTAGTGACATACCAAATTGGAGTGCTTGTTCATTTACGGGCATAGCTAGAACTTCTTCGATTTTATTCATCTTGGATGTTGTGACCCAAAAAAATAAAACAAGAAGATGCTGCTGGTGTTTCTGTTATTGATTGTGCTGTCTTGCCGTCAATCATTGTAAAATATAATTCATGTTTTACTTTAAAGTTACGATTATTTACTGTTAACTCAAATTCCGTTAGTTTAGATATCTCCTCATTAACTCCTCATTTCTTCTCGTATAACTTAAAATGTCTCTTTAACGTATGCAAACTGTGGTGTTCTACAATACTGTGTGGAAGTAGGTAAATTGTTGTTTCATACTAATTTATATATGTCATTACTTAATGATAATTTAAGTGGTACAGCTGATGTCATATATAAATGAGAGTCAGAAATTTGATCATCTGAAACCTCTGTTGGTATTCGCTTTGACTAGATGCCCCGTCACATCCCCATTTATAGAATATTATTAGATTTCCGCTTTCAATTTTATTTATTTCCTTTGCTGACTTGGTCTCTAGGATTCTTTACGCAGTGTGATCTAAGAGATTTTGCAGAGGTACACTGCCTGAACTTTCAGTAATAGAAATTCCTTGCGGATAACTGTTAGTTTTTCTCTTCGTGAGTTCTTTGTATGATACGAGAATCATAAAAAAATAATCGATATGTGCTTGGCTTTTCCGACAACGGATGCAAAGGGCGCCTCGTGGATAACATCAGGGGACAAATTGGAACGAACAGGGAACAGGAGAAGGAAGGGAGAAAATGGGCTACATTAACATATATGGGAACATCAACGTACAAACTGGCGAAATTCTTTGGAAAACACAACATCAATACCGCATTCAGAACAAGGAACAACCTAGGCAGAATACTACGGAATGAAACAACCGAGGCGACAAGGAGTGTACAAATTAATTTGTACATGCCATTATAGCTACATCGGGCAAACAGGACGAAAAATTAAGACCAGATTTAGAGAACACATCAGAGACTATAACAAGAAACTACGAGAACCAAAATCGACTCCAGAATCAAACTTCGCGAACCATATATTTAACAACAAATGTACACCAGGACATATTAAGACAACGGTTAAACTGCTTCACACACAGCACAAAGGAAGGAGACTAAATGTATTGGAGAACATGGAAATATACAAACAAAAAACATTTGACGGACGAATAATAAATGAACAAATAAACACTGCTTCGGACACAATATTTGAACCGTTGAAACATTTTTACAGGAGAACAAACACTACACCAGCACAAAAACGTTACGCAGGTGCGCAAGACCAGGGCAATAAAGAACATCATAAACGTACAATTACAGATTATTATGTCACATAAAAGGGGAAGAAAGGGGAAAAACCCAATAGGTTCACACATAAACGAAAACGGACAACAAGCATGATCGTAAAGGAATTTAGTTAGGAAAGAAGACCAAAGCAATAAAGAACATCATAAACGTACAATTACAGATTATTATGTCACATGAAAAAAAAAGGAAAAAACCCAATAGGTTCACACATAGACGAAAACGGACAACAAGCATGATCGTAAAAGGATTTAGTTAGGAAAGAAGACGAATGAAAAAGGGACGACAAATTAGGTAAAAAGAGACAAATGAAAAAGGAGAGAGAGAGAGAGATGCAGGCAAAAAAGACAGTAAGTGACGAACGCAATAACACGAAGGGAGACACGAACTATATAAACACAACTAACTAATAGAACGCAACTAGTACGAAAAGAACACTGAAGATGGCAAACAGCCGAAACCGGTTTGTTCACAAACCAAATTTGACGAGGGTCGACGGAAAACCGTACCCAAAAAAAAATAATCAATGTTTTTTTTGTGCATATCTCGAGCAAATTTTTTAAATTCATACCTTTACTTAATTGTTCATAAAAGCGAAACGCGTTCATCGATTTTCATGAGTTATGTCTCATTTTGTTCATACGTTATACGACTTTACGTGAAAGTAATAGGACTTGACACTTTTTTACCGTTTTGGATTTTTTATGAATTATAAAAAAAATTAACTTTTTAGGCGAAAAATATTTTCTTCTTCTTCATAAATTTATTTATAACTTCGAAATGTTATATAAACAGATGAAAGCACTTGTAATTCTTGATTTTTCTAAATGTGTTTGAGTAAAATCCGACTAGTGGTTCTTGAGTTATGTTAAACAAAAGGCCGTATCAGAATTGAGTTGCGAATCAATCAGCTGAACAATGTTGTACTGTGTAATGCAACAAATTGAAAGGTGGCACCTAGTGGCACTTGAAATTGATTAAAAATGTAAAAACAGATAGGAGATAATGTATTACTAGTGATTTCCAACTGTAGGAAAGTATAGCTAAAATTGCAGGTCCAAATGTTTGGAGAAAAAGGGTTTTTTTTTATAAAACTTAAATCTCTGCAGAGTTTATTTTTTCAATTTTAGTATACTGAAATATCCTACTTTAAATAAGAAATAAAAAGAAAAACGTTAGCTCACATAATAAAATAATATTCGTTTTGAAATTCTTTGGTTTAAATTAAGTTGGTTCAGTAAAATATACAAATACTGAGCTTGAGATGACTATAAAAAAAATCTAGCAGTCATATCGGAGTAATTCTTTTTGATTTGATTGTACCATTTAGTCTAAAATTTCAAAATATCATAGAATGTTACATGAAGAGTATGTTGACAATTTGACTTTTTTCCGCGAAATCGCCAGTGTGCGCCGCTGCGTACTTTGTTTTATAAGTTTTTTTTTTTTTTGAAAATTTTCCCTGTTATCTCGCCCACTGTATTTGTATTGTATGAAGCTTATCATTAATAAAACTCGAATCAAAAAAAAAAAAAAAATAATACGCAGCAAAATTACATGTTTGTCAGATTGAGCGATCAGAAAGAGTGGAAAGAAGAAAGAAAGTTTATTACATTTTTGTAATAAAAACATTTTCGGCTAAATAAAATTATTGTAAATTAAATAGAATTTAACGATTTAAGTAATATAATTGTGTAGGAGTGATATTAAGGGAAACCTTTCAGTGATAAAAAAAAGTCAATAAAAGAATGACCTTTCTACTCATTAAGCAATTCGGCTCTACCCAGCAGACCTGAGTGTCAAGACTAGTGATTTCTTGCCGCCACCTGATAATTGTCAGGATTTCTTTCTATTATAGCATTTTCGGATTTCAAACATTGTCAGATCCTGATCTGTAAAATATTTTCTCTTAAAGCTAATTTTAAATTTTGTTTCATAAAACAGCTCAGTTAATGTAATTTTATAATGTTATTTTAGACACATTAACGCTCAGAATACATTCTAATATCAGTTAGACATCCACAATCGATTACCGGTTGCACCTAGCCTCCATTATTTCCTTTATGAAAGTGCGATTTTGGTAGGGCCAATGGTGATTTTAATTTTGCCCAACTTGCTTCTCGGTGCAAAAAGTATGTGCCCTGCTTTTTTATGTCCTTTCTGTAAATCCTTCTTAAAAAATTTTCTCGTTTGTCTATTCACAAATTTCTGATAATATCGTCACTAAAAATATGACACACCTGCCTACAATCTTCCAACTCACACCACCCACACAAATGTCTATATTCTAATCCATCAAACTTTGGCATTTGTTTGGTATTTTATTCCGTCTCCTTATTTAACACATTGTCATACAATAAGGGATATAAAACGGTAAAGAAATTCAATCAAGTGTTTTAAATAATACTGCCACGTGCCTGCAGAAAGAAAAAGCAAAAAAAAAAGTCTAAATTAAAAGGACTATAACAAACTAATACTTAAGTGTAGTTACAGGCACAGGCCTTTTTTCACATTCATTCTTTTACACGACCTTTCATTATTTGCCAAGAAAATAATACACACAGAATGACGTGTATATAAACACTTCATTTAAAGCTTTTACGAGGGTCGTCACCGAGCCTTTAGCTTTCTTTATTATAAAAATTGAAAATCTTTATTATATTTGGAAAAATTTTGGATTATGCCTCATTGTGAAGTAGTTCTCTCAAACATTATGTTAGTTTTTCTTAAATGCACTCTATTCTTTAGAAGGGTTATTCACTAAGGTAATGTAAAATGTTGCATAATTCTTGTGTTCAATTTTTAATGGAATTAATCCATTGTGTACTTAAGAAATTGTTTATATGATGGTTCGTTTATCTCAGCTGAAAGCTGAAACCAGCGCAACGGCGTTGACTATAAGATTAATAAACAATAAAAAACAATGTTTTTTCCCCATGAAATAAATCCAAACCGTCCACTGCACTGCACGATCGCTTATTAATGTTTTTCCGCCAGTATTAAGTATATTTTATCGGCTAACACTAAGGAACGTATTGAATAGAATACACTATGCGGCATTTGTGGAAATAAAATCTCAGCAATTTTTTAAATGAAAATTGAAAAATAGAAAACTGTGGAATAGTGACATTTGAATTCGTATGCAAGGGACTCAAAACAAGCCAATTCGGTGCTGTCTTTCTTTGCATATCTCGATAACCCGAAGTAGTCAGTTTAAGTTTTTTTTATATATTTTTTTTACCGACTGCAAAACGAAGGTTATGAATTCTAATGTTTTTCGAATTAATTAAAAATATTTTAAAATTTTAAAAAATTAATCGATGTCTCCATACAACGCACATAATTCTTGTATGCACACTCTCATAAAATTTTAGCAAAATTGCTATCACTATAAATAAGTTCAAATAATAAAAAAATAATAACCGTTTGAACCGTTTTATTTAAGTTCTTAAAAATAACACAAAATGTACTTATATCTGCTATAGGAAGTATACAATTTTTATTTCATATTCGATGATTCATTCTCTGCCTGTCTTTCTGTCCGTTTGTTTTAAAGTCTCTTTTTGCAACAATTGTTTCTTTTTTATGTTTGCCGTAAATAAATAAAATTTCCGTTAAGACAATACATAAGAAATAAGAAAAAGGACGAAGACAATTTGTATATTTTAATGGTCGAGAATCACATGTAAGGCAGGTGAAAGCTGGGGTAGCCCAAGGATTCGTTCTTGGTCCATTATTTTTTTCTATGTACATATATAACTTGTTCAGTATAGCTGAGTCAGAGACATGCTCAGTATATGCTTTTGCAGACGACAATTATTATCAATTATTATATCAAAGTGCTGCCTCAGCGGGCTTATTTTAGACAGTAATTAATGACAAGTTACGACGATTTGAATGCTGGTTAAGGTCAAATTCCCTAATCTGGAATACCTCGAAATCTAAAGTTATGTGCTTTGGCTCTACAAATTCTACCGATATAAGAATTCACATAGGACAAGGTGAGCTAGAATCTGTGGATAAACTGAAAATTTTGGGTATAATTATAAATCGGAGACTTGATTATTAGTATTATATCGACAATTTATATTCGAGGGTCTGTTTTACCCTTCGAAGATTATGCTGTCTTAATATGTACCTTCCCCAGCATATATGATACAAAGTAGCCCACGCATTGATGTTGTCTCGGACATCCTACTGTATGGAAGTATATCTTTGTTCGACGGCCAGGAATCTTAATAGAATAAAACTTTTGGTTAATAAAGTTGGAAGGTTTGTGTTTGATATAAGACAAAGAAGACATGAAAATGGCCACTATGACCACATATCGCCTTATGTCGAAAGATTTTTGAAATGTTCCTTTACTAAATTTTTGACCATAAGATGTCTTTTGAAATTTTATAATATTATTAAGAGTTTCTAGCACGAAAATTCATATTCTTGCGCTCTTCTAGGAATGTGCAGATATTTATTCCCTTGATTAATGGTTTAGTATATCAGAAGTCATTTTTGATTACTGTTGCTCATACGTGGAATTATTTACCTAATGATCTGAGAACATTTTCCTATTCCTTGCCTACATATCACAAAAAGATCATCAACTTGCATTAACAGTTTCATTTATATACTTCTAATGATGGACAACTATTCAGTTTTTTTTTATTCTCTGTCTTTTAATTCAAAGCAGTTAATGAGCCTGAGATTGAGCCTGCAAGCAAAACAAACATTAGTTTTAAGTCATTTTTTTTAAATTTATAATCTTACTTTACTCAGGATTGTAATATGTATATTGGCCAAAGGGAAAGGCTTTTTGTATTACACAATGAAATAAATAAATAAATAAGAAAATTTTGGCCAGTATTGTATTGTTGATGTTAAAATTTATTGTCTTTTGACACCTTTTACAACTTTACACTTTTTTTTGTGCTTTTGCCACTGTCCGACATTTTGGGATCACCCTCGGTTAACAAAAAAAAAATAAAAATAAATTGAGTATTCCAGATACAAAAAACTTCACCAAACAACAACAACAACAACAAAGATTATGATTATCGCTTTGAAAAATATGTAAAAAATAAGAAAGTCGAACCAGAAATGGAAAATTCGATACTGTTGTATTATTTTCAGTACTGCGTTTATACTAAAGAAAATAGATTTATTTAACTTACAGTAGACTCGCGATGACAAAAACACCGCCTTACGTCAACACCGGCTAGCATGAACATATTTTTTTTTTACACTGACGACTCTGTAGCGTGAACACAGTAAGAAAGCCCTATAAGGTGAACAAATGTATAATTCATGCAACATAGAGAACGTTGTTTTCTTTTAAAAATTTCTAAGCAATCACAACTTTTTCAAAAACTAAGAATTCACGTAAATAAATGCTTATGAATATATTCTGGCATTTTGTGTATCGCGTATAAAGTGTGTCGTAAAGATGTCGCAAAAACTAACAATTTTTTTAACTTTAAAACAAAAAGTGGATGTAATAGAAAAAAAAAGAGGATCAAGCGTGACTAGCTTAGTAAAGCAATACAATGTTGCAAAGTCAACAATTTGCGCTATAAACAAACAATACGATAAAATTTTTAAAGAGCAAGGGTTACCCAATAAAGCTTTACTTTTAATAGATAACGCTGCATCTAATCCTCCAGAAAATGAATTGAGATCAGACGACGGGTTCATAAATGTAATGTTCATGCCACCCAACGTCACGCGACTCATACAGCCAATGGAAAAAAAAGCCATAAGACTTACAAAACTTTTCTACAAAAACAGTTTCTTGGCATCAATTGTAGATACAGGAAATGAAGTTATTGAAGCTCTAAAAAAATTAACGTTAAGGAACGCTGTTGAAAAGGAAACAATATGGAATTGCTGGATGAACATTTTAGCCTCTATAGGAGATGAAGAAGACGTTGAAGAGAATATTCTATTGGCTATTTTGAGAGAAAGAATTTGTACACCAATTAACACCCAACAAGAACCCGCAATAGAACTTTTTAATGCAATTAATTCACATGTATGAACATTTTCACATGTCTAGTAATTCGCTTAACTTAAATCGTGTCTTCGCAGGTTAGCTTTTCATTTTCTGATATCAGTGAATGGACTGCAGATCTTCAAAACGTAACTGAAACGAACGAAATCTTGAGCAGTGATGAAATTGAAAGCGATTATAGTATTCTGCAAATAGCACGGATCAAAGTAGAACCTAGTGAAGCAATCAGCATTTTCAACATCTCCGAGAAAAGGTGGTGTTCAGCTTTTTGCAAAAAAAACAAAAATCCAAAAAAAAGATAATCCATTTTTTTTAATAATTCTAATATAAACTGTTTTTCTTAACAAAGCAAATATGAATATGAATTAATGAAAATTAATTAATAAAAAAATATATGAATTTGATTTAAATGCATATTTTATTTTTAAGATGTAAAAAATTACACCTACGTAAACATGAACAATTTCGCAAACGTGAACACGCTAAGGTTTTAATAGTTCACGTTACCGCGAGTCTACTGTATTATAAATATATAAATTATAACTTATAAAAAAGTTGTTGGAGGCCTAGAAAAAGTTAATAAGTAAAATTTTAGTTAAAAAGTGTCAAGCACAAAACTATGGGTAAACCATTTTTTTTCGTCGTAATTTCGGGCCTTCCAAAAGTATAATCTGTGATATCTCCAATATTTTGTAGGGTAATAAAGCTTTATGGTTATCATAAAAGAGGCTGTGAAATGTCTTATCAGGCGTTGTAAATATGAACCCATAAAATGATAATTTTCGCAGGAAATTCTATAGAAAATACTGATTAAAGCTAATTTTATGAAATAAAAAATTTAAAATAAAATTTAGATTCAGAAATATTTATTTGCAGTCAGGTGATAATAGATGAAACTACGTTTCAAACAGGGCAATAAAAATATTATAGGAAAGGTATTTAATGAAAAATGTTTGACATTACAACGATTGCCTTCTGTTGTCGTATTAAATTTTCCTAATTCTCCAAGTCTTAGATCGATTTCTAAAAAAAAAAAAAAACTTCAATGCTAAAGAAGATTAGCACCAAAGTCATCACTATTGTGAATAAAACGCTGCAAAGCAGCTTTTGAATTAGTCTTACGATTGTTTTTATTTGCTCTCGATTATAAACGATAGCTTTATCACATACAAGATGGTGTTATCGAACGATATTCATAATTAAATTGAACATTGTGTAAGACCCAGTTAAGATATTAATCTTGTCTGCTAACCGTTTGATAAGCAAACAACGAAACGCCTGATTATTCCACGAACTGAATTTTGTAGGCATTTTTCAGAAGAATTAATAGTTGCCTCAGATATTTAAGTAATAAAATAAAGATTAATGCCCATGTGGAAATAACTTTATTTAATAGAGACTTAAGAAATTTGAGAAATGAAATCTTTTTTCTCTAATTATTATCGTGCTTTTGGTTGGTCGATAGTGCCCCTGTAGGCAAGTAGGTAGTGTACTAGTTTGTAAATATGAGGGTTGTGGGTTCGATTCCCAACGAAGACCTTGGTTCTTTTTTCACTACAAAAATAAAAATTGACTGTCGGTGGCGCTGCTCAGCGATAAAGGTATAGTCACTGGTCGCTGTGCTGTCTTATATACGGCAGTTAATTTCCGACTATCCTTCTACTTTCACCACCTGTTTCATCTATTCTCTATCCCTTTCCTAAAGAATGTAGCACGGTACTTGACTAAATAGGCATTGTTGCCTGAAGTGCTACTTCTCTTTTAAAAAAATAAAAAAAAAAAATAAAAATTTTAAAATGTCAACTTTTCCATGCCTGCTTCAACCTGTATCAACTGTTATGATATTGCTCTGAGAACATATGGTGGGCACACTCACGTACACCAACACAATTATATCCTCTCAGCTGTTTTCTGTAAACAAACAACAAAAAGAACTTGTTTTGCAAATAAACATTTAATGCCAGCTTGTTTGTGGGTGGGTGCTGAAATAATGAATAGATACTGAAAATCAAAATAAAGGCACAGGAAAAATTTCTAAAAGTATTTTCAAGAGACATATTTTTATTCATCTAAGAGAGCGTAAGGACAGCCAGTCACATTTTAAGGGAATAAGTAAATAGGCTCATTTTGAAAATAGAAAACTCTGCATTGAGTGTTTTGGAAGAAAAGAAAAATTAGGCAGGCATATTTTGAAACTAAGTTAAACGAAGGCCTAGCCGATATAAAACTTTATTGTGTGTGTTGGCGTAGGTTTCAGATACACATGCGTTTTTTTTTTGTTGGTACATTTTCAACTTGTGTTTACAAATACAGATAAAAATTGATTTTTAAACTTTATGATTATTTAATATTTTATAGATTTATTAGAATTTTAACGTTATAAAGGTTTTTACTTTTTTTTACAAAAATTAAAAAAAACGTTAATAATAATTTTTTGTTAAAGTCTTTTTCTTTAACATTTAGTCAAAGTTTGAAGGTAAAAAGTTTAAAATAAAAGAACTTTTATTATTACACTAGCAAACCCGGCGAACTCCGTTCGCTTAGTTTTTTGTAACATTTCGTTTGGGGATTAAAAGATGAAGAAAAATCATTTTTTTTTTGTTTTATATTTGAAAAGAAAAAATTTTATTTCATTGCACAACACTAATGAATTCATTTCGATTACAAAAATGAAGTGGAATTTAGTTGAACTTCTCTTAGTAGAAAATTAAAGTGAATCCAAAGTAGATACTGAATCGAAGCGTTATGCGTGTCCTTAAATTAACCGTTTCATTGAAGTGCTCTTTGGTAAACCACATTTTTTGTTTTTTCGTCTGACGTTAACACAAACAAAGCGGATGGTTTCCCAACTCGTGAACACGCAACGTATAGCTGCCCATGTGAAAAACATTAATTTTCTAAATTTATCCCGCAAACACTAAGCGATTGGCATGTCGACTTGTTAATTGTCATTGCGAACGCAAGGCGGACCGGAAATTGCAATCGTTTGAAGTCAAATGGAATCATTGGTATTCGAGGGATACACACATTTTCACCTGCGGACTTTCCGTTAATACTGGTTGCCTCAATTAAATTCGGCATAAGTCTTATCACCGCAAGTCGAGTACCGTTACAAAGTCGCGGTGGATTAAAATCACGCAATATCATAATAACTAAACCAACTTTGAGTTTTTTTTTTTTTTTTTTTTTTAAAGAGAAGTAGCACTTCAGGCAACAATGCCTATTTAGTCAAGAACCGTGCTACATTCTTTAGGAAAACGGATAGAGAAGAGATGAAACAGGTGGTGAAAGTAGAAGGATAGTCGGAAATTGCAAGTTGGATAATTTACTGCCTCTTCGGAATTTGTTATGGAATCAACTTGAAACTGTTACTCAAAAAGTGCGACATATGATTGATGGAACCGGCAATAGCAGCTATGGGACGTGATTCACTTGATGACATTTGACTGAAGAGCACATTGAGGACACGTTGCTACTTAAGGTACTGCTACTGTTTAAATCACCATATTTATTGATTTGCTTTCTCCATAAAAGCGTTAGCGAAGTATTCGAGCGTTTTGCAAAGTATTGATTTTGTAGTGTCTATCATCCGCTGGCAATGCATTTCCTCATTCAAGTAACAACGTCCTGATGACTTGTTGAACGCTCTATGGTGTATCTCTCCCTGTGTAATGATAGCCGTTATTGAATTTGTTGTCTTCGAATGTGTTACTTTTGCTGGCTATGCCTTAAGTTCTTGCAGCATAAATTGGATTTTCATCAGTACTTGACTGGCATTCTTTGTACCATTTTCCTGCACAAAGCTGTGTATTTGCTTCTGTGGGACTAGATGGTACACTTGATACTTTGTTTTTGTCTGATGCAACAGCTATAGGCGATGCTGATTGTGGTTGCTTCAAATATTGTTCCTCTGTAACTACCGTTTTGAAATCGCAAGGTGCTGGTTCCCGCTTATTGGTTGACATTTCTGAAGTAATGGAAAATCTCATAGTTGTTGAATCTTTTTACTGCCGACATCTGATGAGCGAGGTGTTGATGGGCTAATGTTGTTATTGTAGGCGCAATGTAATTTGCTTTCAGGTGCATTCAATCTTTCAGGTGAGTTGATGCGTGTTTTCGGCGGTGTTTGTCCACCTCCTGTTGTTTGCGTTGAACAGCCCATTGCATAAGCGGTAGCGGTATAGCTTGGTTGTAAATGATCGTCATTGCGGCTTGCCAACTCTTATAGTAACTGGGGCTGTGGTATTTGAAAATTAAAAGCAAAATTTATTTCAGATTTTTATTTTTATAAATTAAAAGTAAAAAAAATAAAAAAAAATTAAAGATTTATTTGCGAATATTTAATACGCTGGGCATTTTGTCGGTAATACTAGTGGGACATAACTGCTTGCAAACATTTAGTTTATATCAATCGTAGGAAAAGAATGAAATTTTGTTTAATAGTATTTTGTCCACATGTATGCATAATCAAAATGATATTCTATAACCACTTCAGGAATATTGTTATGTTTCTGATGTGCTGTGAAAATTAGACTTTAATAGCATGGGTACAAACAACTAAAATTTTCCCCGTTCTTAAGAAGGGATTGAGTTAAAAACCTGCATTTTTCAACTTTGCTTTGCGAATATCTCTAAAAGCAAGCTAAAATTAATAAGAGCACTAAACAGTCCACGCCGTTCTATATAAAATTATGCAAAATTGTAAAAAATGTAAAATTGTGTATTACTTGCTAGGGAACGTTTTAAATAGACGAAATTTTATGAGTTCGATTACTGCTCTTTTTAATTTATCTTTAATAATTATCAAATACTTGTATTTTTATGGATAATGATATTTTTGTTGTAAAGTTGTTATCGTTGTCAAAAAATTATTGGGTACTCATCAAGTCTGATGTGTACACCAGCAACAAATTTAACTTTTTAAAACAAAACCAAATTACGTAGCGTAACTTATTCGAAACCCTACAATGTAAACTACAAATAATGGTAGCACTTTCATTTGTCCAAAGTCTACTTAAAATGGCTTAAATGATAAGAGACTTCTAGGCACCTCTAACGTTTCAAAATATTTGGTCATATTCGATGAACTAAACACATTTTCCTGGTTTCTAAAGAAGCTTTCAGGTGCCTCGGTTTCCTAAAACGGTGTAAAAGATACTTCACTCCATCCGATCTCTGTACTACCTATACCACCTATATCCGTCCGAAAATGGAATACAACTCTCATGTATGGATCGGCGCTCCAAAGTCTATTTTGGAATTACTCGACCGCGTACAGGAGAGGGCCAAGAGGCTCATTGGGATATAGGGTAGGGTATCCAATTCTATTGATTATCTAGAGCATCGACCCAATGTGGGGTGTATTTCACTGTTCTATCATTACTACAATGGAAAGTTTTCTAATAAAATTAGGGAACTTGTTCCCGATACTTTTCACGTTTAACACGTTTTTCGTTGAGAGCTCATCCATTTGTGGTTGATTGGCCAGTAAATCGCACTACACATTACAGGGAAAATTCGTATTTTAGCAGAACAGTCCGTATGTGAAATAAGATGGTCTTTCCTGTCACTTTTAATCTGGGAAAGTTCAAACTGAATGTCCACAGACACTACTCCCCCTTTTCTCCTTCCCGTAACCTTATTTCCTAGTTCTGGCACAATGTTCGGTATATGTAGGGGTCATCCCCTGAGTGCTGGTCCGAATGAGAAAAAAAATATACGACACTCATTGCAAATTAAAAAAGTTTGCCCTTAACAGCTTGAAAAACCAAATCGTCTATTGGGCCAGCAACTAATTTTTATTATGTTTTTTATATATAGCGGACATGGTGCTTTATAAAGAATAAGGGCAAAATCTTTAATGTTGCATTTCCTTGTAGCGGATGTAGTGCTTTATACTCGTGTGTTAATTTGAATTATATATTTGCTTATAACGGTTGCAAATTTAAGGTCGTATGTTCCACAAAGATCCCCACTTTAAATTGTTCATTAGATCAAAATTATCCTTCAGTGGTTTGCATATGCATTAAAATTACCGCTCTTTAACCAGAATATCCTATAGGCAAATTTAAAAAAAAAATCCTGTTCACATGCATGACGCTGAATAAACATATTCACGGCTTGAGAATTCCAAATTCAAAAAATAATTTAAACAAATAATAATTTATTTTTTAAATTATTTTGAAATATTATTAACCAATAAAAAAGAGCTGCTTTTTATTTATTATTATTTTCATTGTATTTAAATTGATTAAGCCTAAAGTTTTAAATTAATTTCATTTTCGTTAATAGCTCTTTTCCATAAAAATGATACTTAACTGAAATTGTGGTTTTGTTTAAAATAAACCGAATAAGCTATTCTGTAAAAAGCGCCTCTTGCTAATAAAATAAGCACTTTTTTAAGTTTGCCTTATAAATATCAAACTTAATTTAAAAGTTAAAGAACTTAAGGTACGATCACATTTGGCAAACATTTGATTAAAAACGTCAAATAATTGTTTGCCGTAGTGTGACCACAAAATATTATTGACAAGCAAACAGCAAAACAGCTGATTGCTGGCAAATAAAATTATTTGTCGGCAAACAAAAATGTTTTTAATGTGAACATAATGTCAAATATTTGCATCATTTTTGGGCAAATAAATATTTGAACTTACAAATTTTTTGTAAGAGCAAACAGAGGCAAATAACAGCTGCTAAAAGTGTGGTGTTACTTAAATAAAAAAAACCCTCAATTGAATTGAAAATACTAAACCTAAAAAATATTAGACATAAATGTTAATTTTAAAACGAAAACCAATTTTAAGCAAATAATAAGTTGCATTTAAAATCAGCTTTTTATCTATGCTTTTATTCGTAAAAAATAAAGTTTAGTTGAAGTATACTTCATACAAATTACATTTAAGTGAAAAAGAAAATGAAAAGAGTACTATATGTATGTATATAGGAAAACTGTAACTGAACCTTTTCTGTGCATGCAATATTTTTTGAAAAATATTTTTCCCGTGGAAATATCTAGTTTCGATGAAAAAATAGAAACAAGTAGTGAAATTACGGAATTTTACCGACCTAAAGGTTCTGCAAACTTAATCGTCCCTCCAAAAAACAAAAAGCCGCGAAACAAACCGAAAGTTATTCGAGACTGGGACGACATTGATGTGACAAAACTAATTTCTTTGGTTGAGGCACATGAATGTTTATGGGAAGCGGCAGATGCAGGGTACGATAACCAAGCAATGCGTGAAACCGCTTGGCAGAACATTTTCGATCATTTTAATCAAAAATACTCCACGGCAGATTTAACAGCAAAATGGACAAACCTGCGTATTCAGTATCGTGGCTATGCCGGCAGGGTCGAAACTATATCGGGCCAAGGCGCATCAATAACTCCAAAATGGAGGTTTCTTAACATCATGAACTTTTGTTGGGTGTGCTGAGGATCTGCAGACAGAACAAACAATATCAAATGTATTATTTGCTGATATGTCAGACTGCAATTGTAAGTATAATTGCAATTATATGAATTAAATATAAATGTAAGTACATGTTTCTCTAACAGCTTTTGTACACTCGGAATCCTCAACACCTCCGTTATCAAAACGGCATCAAACAAAA
This sequence comes from Trichopoda pennipes, assembly GCA_030448955.1. NCBI lineage: Eukaryota > Metazoa > Arthropoda > Insecta > Diptera > Tachinidae > Trichopoda > Trichopoda pennipes. The sequence goes on from JASKUP010000012.1 coordinate 20,651,326, forward strand.
AATCAAAAATATGAAGCAAATTCAACTGCTGCGGCGCTTGTAGCTGACACAATGCGCGAAGCTATTATAGCTATTAAAGAACGTTTAAAATTATACCGATCCAAATTGGACGTTATGTAATTAGTTATTAAGTGAGCTGAAAACTCTCACAAACGACACAGCTGCATCTGTACGGAACAAGGTCACGCTGTTTTCTTAGATTTTTTTTTCTATAAAGAGAAGTAGCACTTCAGACAACAATGCCTATTTAGTCAAGTACCGTGCTACATTCTTTAGGTAAGGGATAGAGAATAGATGAAACAGGTGGTGAAAGTAGAAGAACAGTCGGAAATTAACTGCGGTATAATAAAGACAGTACAGCGACCAGTGACTATGCCTTCATCGCTGAGCAGTCCCACCGACAGTCAATTTTTATTCTTGTAGTGAAAAAAACCAAGGTCTTCGTTGGGAATCGAACCCACAACCCCCATACTTACAAGCTAGTACACTACCTACTAGCCTACAGAGGCAAAAGGAACGTGAAAAAGAAGCCCAAGTCCCGCACCCACTGCCTTTGATTTTTTTTCTTTTCTTCTTCTAAAAGAAGTAATAATGCTGCACCACAACCTAACATAAGAAATTCTTCAACGTTGTCGATACTCTATCGTGTAATTATACTTTTCTGTATGTAGTTGGGGCAAATATATTTATATATTTTGACAGTTTAATCAAATATTTTTCAGATTCAAATATTTGTTCAAGTGTGACCACAGGGCAAACATGTTTTCCCCTATATCTATTTGCCGGTATTTACCGGTTGTTTCAACAAACAGAAATGAGCAAATAAATGTGCTTAACATGACCACAAAACCAATTTTTTATTTTGTTAAACAAATTTCAATCAAACACCAACAAACAATTTTGAGGCAAACATTTGACTAATGTGACCTGACCGTACCTGTAGGAAGTATTTTGAATATTTGCGCTTTAAAAAAAAAATCCTTTTTTTATATTTTTTCAGAATTTGTTTTTTGTATAACTACTAAAACTTAAATGAATAATAAAAAATCGCTGAAACTGCTAAAATTTCTAAAAATTTTCTATCAAAAAACAACAGCCTGCTCATGTTAATAAGCATTTTATTACTACGCAGTTATTGTTTTAATACCGTTCTTTTTATGTTATACTCTTCTCATCTTTTCTTCTTTTTTCTATTCTAACTAACACCTAAACGAGGCCTATGAAAAAACATAAAAATATATACTGCCGAGTGCCGAGCATGCGTTTTTGATTAGACCTTGAACTCAAAATTTGTATGTATTTACATCTTTGTCCTGCCACTTTCACAAAAATCAAAACAATTTTTATTGCAAAAGTGTGTTAAAAGATAAAAAAAAATCAAATGAACACAAAACCTACATTTCGTTTTTAGGGATTATGTAATCGTTCTCTTGAGAAAACTGTAGTTGAGGCTAAAAGAGGCCTTTTGACTTTCGCTCTTTTTCTTTTTTTTTGTGTAGTATTAAAGAAAATGGGTTTGGGGCGTTTTTATTTTCATTTTTCGCTTCATATTTCACTACTGAGACTTAAATGTATCGGAATTTTTTTTCTACATTTTTAGTCTGTAGTGGTGGAAACTGCTTTTGTATACAATTTTCACTTTTAACGGCCATTGACATAATTTTTTTTATACTTAACTAAGCAGGCATACTTTTAGGCAAGTTAAAACGAAAGCTCAACAGTAAGGAAATAAAAAGTGAAATTAAAATAAAAACAAACCTTAAGAAAGAGAAAAGTATGAGAATGCTTGTGGAAAAAGAGAAGGTGTTTAATGTAGAAAATTAAAAAAAAAACTGATTTTGAACCTAGATGGATGAAAGCTGTTTGTTTTCCAATAAAAAAAGTGTTCTAAAAAATAATTTTTAAAAATGAAATATTTTTTAAATCTTGAAATTTAATATTTCTACGAATTTATTTGAAGCATATTTAAAAATTAATAAAAGGCATTTGCCAATTTTCTAATTAAAGCTTTAAGGCACTGTTTCATTTTTCCTTCACAAGAATCTAACAAAGAGCTACTGACTCTTAAACAAGCCACCTTAACAGTTTGGCTTGTTTAACTTATTATTACTATAATTAATTTTTCTAAATAATATTCACGTTTAAATTTACAAATTAGCTGTACAGATTAGAGAACATTTGTGTTTTAAGGTCGTTATCGTAGTCCAAAAAATTATTCAGCAACAAATTTTGCTTTTAAAAACACAACAAAACCAAATTACGCAGCGTAACTTATTCACACCCTACAAGCAATCAAAAAGAGAGTTTGAGAGTAAAGTGAAATTGAATATTACTTTATTTTATATGCTTTTGTGCGTGAACATAAATTTAGCGCTGCCTAACTCAAATATGTTTCAAAGGATATATACCTTTAGGCGCTTAAACAATTTTTCTTACATGATAAAACCACTACAATAAAGCAAAAACAAAAAAAAACAGCAAGAAAACTCCAATAAAAAAATTAAAGAGCAAAGAAAAATAAAATTTGAATTTTTCAAATCAAACCAAGTTTAAAAATAAATTCGAAGAGAAAAATACAGCCTTTTTAAATTTTACACATGTCGAATTTTTATAAAATTATTTGCGCAGCAAAAAATTAAAACGCCAAAAAAGCCAAATAATCAAATCAGCAATTGAAAATAAAACCCAAATAATGAAAAAGCATTTATCACAAACAAACAAACAAGTCCAACCTCTTTTATTTTACATTTTCTTGTTCGGCCAGCTTATAAGTTGTGGATGATAAAAAATTCTTTTTTTACAATCGATTGTCGCCGAATAAAATTTTTATATTTTCATTGGAACAATTTCATTTTAAACAAATAATTGATGTTTGTTCTTAAAAAATCCATAGAACATTACATTTTTAAAAACAACAGCAAGAAAATAAATTATAATCAAAACATAGCGCTTTCTGGACGCCTAATTTTAGACCACTTTATCAAGCTTTGCTGGCCGTTTGTCACGAAAACTGCGAACAGTATTGGTTTCAAAAGGCGTCGTCAATTGTTGCATAAATCAGTGGCTGCAGATAGAATTCGTTAAAAATTTCCGAGAGTTGCCAGATCACGCGATTTTGAAAATCAACTGACAGGCACATTTCACAAAATTCAAATTGCCATTAGTTGAAGGTTGCAGGCGCCGTAATTCACAAAATGCTATCCTATTAAAAGTGCATTATGTCTGGATTAATTTTATCTATATTTAAAAACAAAACTTATTAATCACAGGTAACAATCTGCATTTTTTTAGACTCCATTAAGACTTTACGGTCTGTTGTGAATATGTGGTGGCAATTTTGTTAATAAACAAGCTCGTTGCCATATAAGTTTACATCTGTTAATTAAGTCAATTGACGACTGATCTTCAAAATAAATCTGTATAATTTTTTCAAAGCGTCAGTCTGTTTGTAAAAAAAATGCCACAATATACCGATCATAAATTATAAACACCATCACCTTAATCTCTTTCATAACTTTTATATGGCTTAAAAATCACCGGTAATATTTGCTAATGTCATTGTTTTTTTTTGCTTCAACAATTAATACATCATTTAGAAATAATTATCACTTTTTTATAAAATTAGAAATAATAAATATATAAAATAAAGTCCAGTAAAGTCCAGAAATTTGTTAGCTGGCCAATTAGTTGTGCTGTTAAAGTTTAACAGGAATGTTGAATGAAAACTAGATAACATGAACTTTATATATTTGATATACAAGTTATCACGTCGAGTTTTTTTTGCTTGAAAAATGCAGTTATTATAATAGCAAAATGAGTTGATATATTATTCAAAATATTCTGGTAGCATATGGATTCCATACGAAAATAACTGCTCTGGTTTTGAGGTAAAAAATGAATCGAGCCAATTTCTAATACTCTGTTAAAGAAATGATCGGTCAAAAAAGGTCTAGGCTATAAAACGGGTGAGTCAAAACTTCCCATCTACTGTTTTCCAATTAGTTCTTGATCGGTCTTGCAGTAGGTGCCCCTGTACGCTAGTAGGTAGTGTACTAGCTTGTCAGTATGGCGGGTGTGGGTTCGATTCCCAACGAAGACCTTGGTTTTTTTCAGTACAAAAATAAAAATTGACTGTGGGGGTTGCTCAGCGATGAAGGCATAGTCACTGGTCGCTGTGCTGTCTTATACGGCAGTTAATTTCCGACTATCCTTCTACTTTCATCACCTGTTTTATCTCTTCTCTATCCCTTTCTTAAAGAATATTGCACGGTACTTGACTAAATAGGCATTTTTGCCTGAAATGCTACTTTTCTTAAAAAAAAAAATATATATACAACCGAGCGTTGCGATGATTGAAAATTAAGCCTTGTGTCTGGTCGAATTTTCTGGTAATTTTGCGTTGATTGCTTTCTTCAAGCGAATCAACTGTCTGTGGTACAGGTTCCCTGTAATCCCCACTTCAACAGCTCACAATACAAAACACTCTACTGATCCCACCAAATTTAGAGTAATACCTTGAACCCGTGGATTCTCGGCTTCGGCATTGATTTACTCGATTAGCCAGGCTTTACATACGCGCTTGGATTTATCGTAATTTATTCATTTTTCATCACCAGTAATAACACGATATAAAAATTACTTCTTCTTGTAGCGCTCAAGCATCATTTCCGATATTTAAAGTCGCCTTTTAAGGTCTTTCGGCTTTTGTTCAAATGGAACCCAATTTCCTGGCTTTTGAATGAATGCCAATGTTTTTAAATGTAGGAAAATTATTTGTTGTGTAACTCCCAATGATAACGAGAAAGTTCTTCTTGCGTTCCAAACTTTTTCGGCTGACTTTTGATTCGTATACACATTGTTTAAAAGGTTATTATACTTGAGGTTGCTATATTTAATCGTTAGCTGCACTGCAGTAGTCATACAGCATGCATAGTGTATGCGAGCCGACACAACTCATGTAGGGTATCTACATGCAATTCTGTTGTAAATATGCCGACACATTTTTGGGTGTCAATTTACATCAACATCTTGTGTTTGGCATGTGTCGGACATTTGAGCGCTTGACACAGTTTTAATAGTTTTAATATGTTTAATGATAAAATTGAGTGACTTTAAAAACACTCAATTCTAGATTACAAGTTAGATTTTCATAGGTAGTATATAAGCCATAGAAAATTAAGTAAAGACAGACTTTCATTTGATAACTTAAGCTGGCAACATATGCCTTGTTTCTTTTAAAGTTTCAATCTTCTGGCAGTTCCTTTGAACGCCAATTTTCAAGCTGAGACCCTTTACAGCTACTAAAAGATTGAAACGGCTATAGGAAACTCTTATACACTATACACATCATTAATCGATTACACAGCGATCCTGCCGTCTTTAATCTATTACACATGAAAGAAGGTTTTTAAACTACCCCCCCGCAAAACATCTTTTTTAGACATAAAATTCGACATTATTTTAGCGATTGAAAAACTGTGTGTGTGGTACCGCTTTGACGTCTATCGGATAGTGAATTATAATTACGCATTTTTACCCTCCAAAATTCCATATTTGTTATTATTGACACTGACAGTTATGTAAAATGTTGCACAGTCGACATTAAGATAACTTGTATTTGGGTTTACAAATTATCATAGGGTTATGGTATATAAGGTACATATTATTATGTGACATAGTTGCGAAACGCAAAGTAATGATAGTTCTAGGCATAGACATTTTAATTTAAAACGTAAATGTTAAGCACATACGTGTCACTTTAACTAAAAGAGAATCACTAAAAGAAGGCATAATGTTGCTGATTTTGACTTTATATATATCACAGGCATAAACACCACACAGACTTGTTTGTGATAAAAGGAAAATTAGTTTATGTAACCTAAATTATCAGACACAATCCAGCTATTTAACAGTCGACTTTTTGTAACAGTCAGTTTACAAAATTATAAAATCAAGAGTGGTTTTTTGGGAAGCTTTGTTGACTTCATTGCACTCAAATCTCGACTTCTATATAAAAGGGAGAATTAAAAAAGAAGTTGAAAATTGTATTGCTGCATACACCAAAAAGAAAAGAATTATGGAGTGAAGCGTGAGAATAGAAGAAATTGCTTCTAGACGACAATTCTTCAATACCTGTTAATTTAACTTAATTTGATTTAGCAGACTTAGAATTATTTTCAATCAATCCATTTTATTCAATTTGAATAGAGGAACAAATTAAATCTGAAGCACTGACAGACATAACAACAACTAAACATATTTTAATAAGTAAAGTAATAACACATAGTATTCTGAATTTATTCTTTCCTTATTTTCAGACAAATTGATTTTTTTTTTTGTAAATTCTTCCAATACAATCATCCGATAAAGTCAATGGGAAAGAAATTTTTAGCGATCTTGCTAATAGAATAAATTTGGAATCTATGACTTGTGTTATGTGTAGACTTTAACTAGTTTGCGCATTTTAATTTGTTTGTCACTGATGAAGCCTTAATTTTTTTTTATTGAATGAGGCTCACGACTTATATATATTCACTTGTTTTTTTATTCTTTATCAGCTATATGCATAAAAACTTAGAGCAGGTTTAACTGCCGTTGTTAAGCACAATTTCCTAAAGTTGTATTCAAAAAACGTTTTTATCTTAACATACGTTTGTTAACTTGGAAGTAGGACAAACATACTTTAAAGCTACAGTAAATTGGCAGTTCAATTTTATTATTGAAAGTTTAAAAACAAAACAAATTATGTTTACAATAAATTGAGCTGTTTATTTTAAAAGTGGCATAAGTTACTTTGTTATTGTCATCTTTTTTATTTTAAATTAGTTTATATAACATTTTAATTTTTAGCCATTACAACTGTCTGTATTTAGTTTTCTTTCTGAAACGGATTTTTCTAATGATTGTGTTGAAATAAAATCTTTTTTCTCCATGTTGTGTACTATAAAGGATATTTTCGACAGGGGGCTATTACTACTATTACTATTTTCTCCTTTACATAAGTCACTATGTGCAGTAATATGCTTTTGAGTTGTGACATTCTTAGATATTTTATACAACACGAAACAACCTCCTGAGAATAAAAAAATAAAATAATGGTAATTATGTGTAGTATTTTAGATATCAGTATAACATTGTTCCGTAAACTGCACTATTCTTTCGAACTAATAAAAATAAGTCAAATAATCACAACAATACTTCACACACACTTATTACATGCTTCTTCAGGAGATTATTTTTAATAAAAATAAAAAATATAACGTTAAAGTAGGAAAAACCTACGTTAAACCTACAATAAATTGACAGTTCAATTTTATTATTGAAAGTTTAAAAACAAAACAAATTATGTTTACAATAAATTGAGCCGTTTATTTTGAAAGTGACATAAGTTACTTTGTTATTGCCATCTTTTTATTTTAAATTAATTTATAAAACATTTCAATTTTTAGCCATTTTAACTAGTCTGTATTTAGTTTTCTTTCTGAAACGGTATTTTTCTAATGATTGTGTTGAAATAAAATCTTTTTTTCTCCATGTTGTGCACTGTGAAGAATTTTTTCGACAGGAAGCTATTACTACTATTACTATTTTGACCTTGACATAAGACACTATGTGCAATAATATGCTTTTGAGTTGTGATATTCTTAAAAATTTTATACAACACAAAGCAACCTTCTGAGAATAAAAAAATAACAAAATAATGCTAATTATGTGTAGTATATTAGATATCGCTATAAAATAGTTCAGTAAACTGCACTATTCTTTCGTACTAATAAAAATAAGTCCAATTACCACAACAATACTTCACACACACTTATTACATGTTTCCATTTCTTTCACACTAAGCTCGGTAATTCATTTCCCGAGTACAGCGACTTACGCCACTTTTAAAATAAACATTTTTGTTATACCGTTAATTATCAATACTCCTCTCAAACAAATCTCTATACTTCTTAACTTATTAATTTCAAATTTATTAAAAATGAAAAAAAAAACTGTTCAGTTGTGACTTATGCCACTTTCAATGGAAACGGCTCAATTGACAATTATACTTGTTATTCCAACAATTTTTAATGTATATTAAAACAAATTGTAGTATACAAATAATAATAAAAACTAAAATATAATACGCCATTCAATATAAAACATTTTTACATTTTTATTTTATATTTTACAAAACTATAATTTTAATTAATTATTTAAAACAAAAGTTTTATTGATGTACATATAATCAAAACGAAGCTCGTTATCCGAATAATTATTTTTTTAATATGAACAAATTCTTTGTAAATTCTTCGTAAGCCTTGCAAATTAACCTTTTTTGGGTTTTTTCTTTTACTAAAAAGATTAATAAAAAAAAGAAAAAAATATGTTGCTTTTGCTAAAAACAATAAAAACATTTTTTATGGATCTAACTATCCGGATAAATAATATTCATTTTTATACATCGTTAACTACAACGTGATAACTGAAAATAGTGGCATTGCCAGAATCAAAATACTAATTTTACTAAAGCATACATTAGCTAAAGTACTGTTTATGAATACCATTTCTTAACAAACGTCTGTTAGCGTCTGTTAGGGTTTGTTAACTAACGTGCACTTTAAAGCTCAAGTAAGCGTTTTTTAGGCATACAGCCGTATATCGTCCTTCTTCGAAAGTTTAAAATAAACAATGACTGCACTCATATCCTACAAAAATTTCAGTATGATGCTGGAGCAGCATCTACGGTATTGTGAAAGAGGTTAGCAAGTATTCATTACTAAACTGACTGTTAGCGTAAAGCAAGAATAAATAACTGTGGCAGTTATTAAAAAGAAAAAACTCTGGTTTGTGTATGGACTATCTCGAACCAAATTAATTGATAGTAATTATACCTTGTGTTTTTTAAATGTTCAAATAGTTGGTTAAGTAGATTATATTGACAATTTATACAATCTAAGATGGATAGATGTAAAGAACGCTGAAAATCCATTTGTAGAAATTTAATGTTTTTCAAATGCTTTTATGCTCTGTGTTTATGTTTATAGATTTTTGTGTCTCCTCGTATTGTTGTAAATAGAAATAAAATATTGCTTGTAAATAGTGATCGAAACTATATATAAACTGTTGCCAAGTTTTAGGCTGCTAAATAAAAAAAAAATATCGTGACCTTGTAAACAATATTTTGCTCGTGTTGAAAGAAATAAATATTTGTTAATTCATTTTTCAAAAAGACACACAAATTAAAATAATTATTAACATCCGGTGTATTACTGAAAATTTATGATGTGACAATGTCATGGTCCCGCCAACACATACAGTAACATCAGTCCTAACATTTGGCCTTCATTTATATTTGCGATTAAAGCAAGTAAAATTATTCTTAATTTTCTATCTCTGATAAAAATAACAACAACAACAATAAAAAAAACGTTATGAAATAAAATAAATAATATGAAAATTGTAAAAAAAACAAACAAAAACTCTACATAAACTTAAAAATAAATATTTATTTGGATTTGTTTATTTTAATCTCCGCTATTCACATGATCATTTTCAAAAAGCATAAGACAACTTAAAAGAAAAAATTCGTGTATGTGAATATTAGTTTTCAACAACACACGAGAATAGTTTTATTTATTTTTTTCTGTTGAATACTAATGATTTCATATGTTTTCTAATAAATAAGAATAATAAAACACAACAAAAAAAAAACATTTCAAATCAATAACGAGCGTGATGCTTTTAATCGCCTCCTCTATTAAAACTGTCAAATATTTTCAAGTTCTTTATAAATAAAATAAAATAAAAAAAAAGATTAATTACAATTATAAATATAAATTTGTTAATTTATGAATTTAACCTCGACATTGTGAAAATATCTTTCATATTTAGTAATATGAAGTTAAAACATTCTCTCTTCTGCCACAAATTCCCTGTTATTTTCAAGGTTTTTCATTCAAGTCTTTATTATTTTTGTCTGCAAATTATTTGTTTTTGTTTTTGCAAAGACCTTTTTTGGTTTTAAACACAAAAGTCTCACACAATAAATGAATAAACTATTGCATGCTTTAGGGGTGCATCATAAAATTTGATAGTATTAAAATTGTTACATAAAATGTCTGCATATTTTACTAGTTTTTATAACAAAAGCTGTGTCGTTTCTACTATTTTTGATCTTAATTCTGCAACTGCAGTTTTACTTAATTTATTTTTTTTTCTCTTTTGCTTCTTGGGAAAATTTGCATAGTGTGAAATTTATTTATTCTTTTTGCGTATAACTTTTTTAAAGTCACATATTAAAACAAAATTTATTTTAAATGCCAAATTGGCATATCATCTGTCTTCGAAGGAAGCATGTGCGTTTGTGTGTGTGTGCGTGCGCTTTTTATTTCTAAGTAATTGTCTGCTAGAAAATATGTCTGATAAAGATAAAAATTTGCTTATTTAGTTAAAATTTTTAAAGAAATAACAAAAAGCTGCATTATTATATAGAGTTTTTAACAAGAAGTTTGTTTTTCAATTGTGGCAACACAAAAAATATGATAATTTTAATTTAAATTTAGTTTTTCCACGTGTTCGTAGTAGATGTGTTTGGTAGCTGTTATAATGAAATCAATTTTGCTCGAAAATCGCATTAAAATAATTAAAATCCACTATAAAAGTGGTGGATTTGTTCGTTACATTTCGTAAAACCGCCACTACGAAATTGGTCGTTAAATTTGATACAAAATGTGCGAACACTGTTAAAGCAGATCCAAACTAGGCAATTTCTCGACTTTCTCAATAACCACTACATGGCGTATTTTGCATAAGGACTTGACTTTGAAGCCTTACCAGGTTCAACTGCTGCAGGAATGGAAGGCGACCGACCGTTTACATCGCCGTAGATTCGCTTAATTCATTCAGGAATTCACTCTGAAAAAATCATATTTTTTTAGACGCAGCCTATTTTCACTTGATTGACACATCCTGGCAGAAAGCAAAATTGTCGCATTTGGGCTTCTGAAAATGTTAGAGTGGTTATTGAGAAGCCTTCGCATGTGGTCTGGGGCGTGCTGGGGACGTGTGGTTTCAACAGGATGGTGGGTGCCACATGTCACACAGCCAATGAAACGATCAATTTATTGCCAACCAAAATTCCCGATTGCATAATTTCACAACAATCAGCAGTTAAGTGGCCATCCAGATCGTGTGATTTAACACCACTGGATTATTTTAGTGGGGCACAGAGTTTATTCGGCGCCGTCGAAACGATTTCAGTCTTAAAACTTAAAATCCGTGATTTGTAAAAAGTAATGAAAATTTTTAATGAAAGAATCGATTTCTGTCAGCGTGGTCGTTCCCGCCGGGGGCACATGATAGTCTTTTTGGAACCTACTATTCCATTTAGACTGATGTCTTGCGGGGTAAAAGCGAGCCCAGGCCCCTCAAAGGCTAGTAGAAGTCACCTGGACAATCCACATATTTCCACGGGAATCAGTACGCCTGCAGAGTTCACTATTTGTCTCTTGAGACAATTAGCTGTTCTCTGGCTGATTACTGAGGTTGGCCCCTATATGGGAGTATCGTGGTGGCTGTGTGTTTCGAGGACCTCGTGAGAGTGCGGGTCGGATAGTTCACAATGAACACAATGAATGGTTCAGGTCCAGTGAGTATGAATGCCGTCGTGTTCTTAATTATATTAAGCTTCATGCGTTCTGGACCAGGAGTTGGAAAGTCTCCAACTTTTTGGCAAGGAGTGCAGGCTGCCGTCTACTTCGGGCTTTCGGAATTGCTACTAGGAGTGACCGGAGGATATACGTATTCGATGGCCTCCTAGGGCGTGAATGACGTTTGCAAATCATTCAAAGTGGTTTGACCACCATCTGATTGTGACTACCTAGTCGGTGCAGCTGTAAATCAAATCACGCATATCAGCGTGCTCGTGGTGGACATTGGCCAGATATCAATTTTCATTCATAATTGCCGAACTTTTCTCTTCGTAATACAATGAAAACTATAATCAGCTTAATCTTAATTTTCTTCTTTTATTTTATTTTAGAAAACAAACTTCTTATTGAAAAATTCTTTACAATAAAAACTTTAACGTGAGATACAATTTATATACCCGGTAGTTGATGTTGTGTGTAGGAGCGTTAATAAAGAAAGGAGTAATTTTCCAAGAGCTTAATATGAACATGAAATCAAAGCATAAGTAAATCGAATATACTTTCAAGAACGTTTTCAATTTGTTTAATTGATTTTTTTTTTAATTTATTTTGCTAATACGAATTTACATTTTAAAACTAGTTCACAACTTTTGCAATCGAGTTCACGCTTCTTTTACTTTCGAAATACGAAACGCAATATCCTAAGGCGAAATTTATATTTCAGGGCTTCTTTTCTCCCCGCCTTATTTATTAAAACTATGGCATTAATAATAAGGTCCCAAATTTTAAAACAAACAATTATTATGCTTTATTAAGTCTAGCCGGTGGCAGACAAAAATACTCAGTTTACACAAAAGGCGGCCGTTTTGCTTGCTTGCTTTGTTGTAGCAAACAAATAAAGGCAGCGAAAACACTATTCTCTGCTAAAATATCTTTAAAATTTTAATTAAATTCATTAAAGTTTATTTTTAAAACTCCTAAAAATATACCATATTTTTGCGAACAATTTTTCAAACAATTCTCTGCCTATTCGTAAGGGATATTTTGTCATAAATAATTTGTTAAAAAATCAGTTTTAAAAGCTAAATCAAATTAGGATTTCAACTAACATAGTTGGCTGGGCTGAGTTCTCTAATGTCAGTTAGTTAAATTTTTAATAAATGCCTTACACAAAGTAATATCATAGTTAAGGTCATATGTTGTTTTAGAATTCTGATGTTGAAGGAAACCATAAGTATTCCGAGTATTCCCTACAATGTATGGGTCAACCGTGAACCTTCGTTTAATGTTTTTCTTTATGGTTTTTAAGGATAATAGCCTTTATTTTCCAATATTTTTTTTTAATACTTATTATAGCAGGCACACACTATAAATTGAAAACGTCTGGCTTTTAAAGTTAAAATGCTAAGTCTGTACGTTGTAAACATTATCCATTTAATTAACAAATTTAAAGAAATTATCCTAGAAGTTTAGATGAAGTTTACACACAATCCAAACCTAATTTCGTTTTCCTTATTAAGGATCACATGTATGTGTTCTTGAAATCTTTTTTATTTTTTTTATCGTATACCTTTTCATTTTGTTTTGCAACATACTAACAGGGGTAGCGCAAGGCTGCGTTCTGTCCCCTACCCTATTTCTTATTTTGCTAAACGACAGCACCATTTGTCATTCGTGTTCATTTGGTAATAGACCGAACCAGTTGGTGGTGAGTGCCAAAAGGTTGAAATCTTCTCTATCCCTTTCCTGAAGATGGTACATGACTAAATAGACATTGCTGCCTGAAGTGCTACTTCTCTTTATCTTACAAAACAAAAAAAAAAAAAAACAAAGCAAAAAAAAATAGATGAAATTTCTCATGTATGGGCCGGCGCCCCATAGTCTATTTTAGAGTTGCTCGACCGCGTACAGGAAAGGGCTAGGAGGCTTATTGGGGACGGTAGGGTATCCAACTCTATTGATTCCCTAGAGCAGCGATGGGCGAACTACGGCCAGCGGGCCACATCCGGCCCGCCGAGCTTTTTTAAAAATTAAATTAAAAAATTATGCCCAAAAAAATAAATTTACATTATGTTTTTAAAAAGGTATAAATTGACATTTTTAACAAAAAAATGCAATGTTTTCATATTATATTGTGTACAAACTGCGTAGTTTTCTGGGAAATATTGTACACACAAGACAACTACAACTTTCTTATACAATATTCTAAGAAGAAACATAAACATCATAAAACACTAACAACTAATATAGAAAACTGAACGTATAACATAACAACAACTATTTTATGTGAGATCTAGAAGATTCTTGAATATTCGAGACAACATGCGCAACAAATATAAAAGGGCCAGCGATGGATTAATCAGCAATCAGTAAAAGTGTAAATCTCGTGACGTAAAGAATAAATTGTGAAGTAAAATTATAAAGTTGCCAACGTACAGTTTTATTTGTGTAATTAAAATAATAAAGTCTATTGTAATTAAAAGTGCAATAGTAAAATAGTCTAAGTTTTTTACCCCCATAAATGTCAATCGAAAATAGAAAGAGAAAAATTGATTCGGAATGTCGAGTATTTCAAGAAGAGAGTGGACATGGAAGTACTTCTGTATGGAATATAACCAAAAACCTATTTGTCTTATCTGCCAAGAACCGGTAGCTGCACTAAAAGATTATAATCTCGCTAGGCACTTTAATTCAAAATATCTTGGGTCGAAGTACTATAAAATGACAGATGAAGATAAGAAAGTTCATTCAGAGGAATTGAAAAGAAAAATATCTAGTCAGCAAATGTCATTTAAAAATTAAAGAAGTGTCCAGCGATCTTTCACGTTAGCTGGTCACATTGTTGCCTATAAAATAGCAAAAAGTAACAAACCGTTGTCTTAAGGAGACTTTATTAAGGATATGTTAATTAGCAAAGTATTATGCCCAGAAAAGGTAAAAGATTTTGAATTTATAGGGCTGTCACGTAGAACGGTCACAAAAAGAATTGAAGCGATTTCTTTTAATTTAACCAATCAACTCGATGGACGTCTTAAAACGTTTAAGAATTTTTCAGTCACTATGGACGAGAGTGTTGACAGGAGTGATACAGCCCAACTTCTAATTTTTATCAGAGGAGTCGATGAAAACTTTGTAATAACCGAAGAACTTGCTTGTTTTAGATCTTTGAAAGAAAAGACGACAGGAAATATAATTTATGATGAATTTAGAGGGGGGATGAAATCTCTTAATGCCCCAATTTCCAAATTAATTAATTTAACAACTGATGGAGCACCTAACATGGTGGGAAAAAAATACGGGGTTTGCAGGAGTTTATAAAAGTCAGAATCCTGAAAGCGAAACAATTTTTTTTACATTGTATAATCCACCAAGATTTTCTTTCCAATGCTGTCTTGGATATTAACCACGTACTGAATATTATTTATTGTTACATCGACAATTTCAAGAGTTTTTGTCGGAAGTTGATGCAGAATTTTCAGATGTACTTCATTACACAAAGACCAGGTGGCTGAGTTGTGGGCATGCCTTCTCGCGACTTTAGAGTCTACTCGAAGAAATTAAAGTTTTTCTGAAAACCAAAACTGAAATTTGGGACGAGTGGGAAATATTGGAGAATAAGAATTGGTGCATCGAGTTTGCTTTTTTCACGGAATTACTCGAGCACTATGATAAACTAAACAAGAAGTTACAGGGAAGAAATCGATTTATAGATGAAACTTGGGGCAGTTTGAGGTCGTTTAAAACTCAATTGTTTATATTTTCTAAATGTTTGGGCAAAAATGATTTGACTCATTTTCCAAGACTTAATTCTTTGAGGCCTGTGAGTGAAGAGAAGTTAAAAGTCTTTTCACAATCTTTATTAAAACTGTATTCAGAATTTGAGGCCAGATTTGCTGACTTTAAAAAAATCCAACCATGTTTAGATATTTTTTCAATGCCTTTTAATTTTAATCCTGAGAATTTTCCATCTGATCTACAATTGGAAGTTATAGAATTGCAATGTAATAATAATTTAAAGCAGCTATTTTTAAATACAGATAAGCTTAATTTCTATAAATCCTTATCAAAAGATGAATTTCCAAAGCTAATTAATCATGAGCAGAAAATGATGGCAATGCTTGCTTCCTCATATTTATGTGAACAGGCCTTTTCAGTAATGAAATACAGAAAAAATTCAATAAGAAACCGATTGTCAGACAAGAGTCTATTTAATTTACTAAAAGTCGCATCCTCCCAGCTGCAACCAGATTTTGAAGAAATTATGTCAAGTCAGAAAGAGAACCACGCTTCCCATACATCTGGAAAATCTTAAAATATTACGTAATATAACTAAAAAACATATAGCTTAAACCGAACTTTTAATTGAACAGCAACCCCATAATTTTTTAATGAATGACCCTCTTTGTTTTTTTTTTAATTTAATGGCCCGCCGCAAGATTTTTTTTAATTTATTGGCCCGCCTCACAAAAAGTTCGCCCATCACTGCCCTAGAGCATCGATGCAATGTATGTTGTATTTCACCGTTTTATCCTTACTACAATGGTAAGTGCTGCAACGAAATTAGGGAACTTATTCCCTAATCGGTACATTTTTGCCTTTGACTCAATTTTCGTTAAGAGCGACCATTTATGGTCGATTGGCCAGTGAATCGCATTACAGGGAAAATTCGTTTTTTAGCAAAACGGTTCGTATGTGGATTTAACTCCCGCCAAGAGGTCTTTCCTGTCACTTTCAATGTAGGTACCTTAATAGCGAATGTCCACAAACACTACTCCCTCTTTCCTCCTCCCCATAACCTCAATGCCTAGTTCTGGTTGTTTTTGATCTCCAAATATTATTTTTCGATATTCTATTCAGGTGTTTGTTCTTAATTCGACATATAACTAAGAGTCTTGTTCTTTTTACTACGACGAAGATCTGAAAGACCAGAATTAAAAATGTTTCTCTGATGCCGCTATGTCTGGATGTGATAAAGTCAGATCTGCGGCTTTATTTTGGAGCTTTTCGTATTGTGTATTGGAATCGCCGTTACAAATTCAAATACTAATTATTCTGATTGAAATAGAAAATTTCATGTTTATTTCAAACAAAATAAGCGTTCGATTGAATATTTTTAATAAAATAAAATCTTTTCGATAAAACAGCAATATACAACAACAATATTATGATTTATTTGACCTTAATTACTTAAGCTTGAGGAGATTTGTTTAAGTTTTGTTTTCTTTTTTTATAGATATTAACATTTCATTGCTCTTGACGATGTTACACAAAGAAATGTCGATGAAAGATAATTAAATAAAAGAGCTCAAGCTTAAATAATTTATATCAAGAACCAGCGCATTATTTTCAAATCTTGCAAACGTCAAAAAAAAAAACAAAGCAAAATAAAAATTGCCAATAAATGGCCTAATTATTTACTTATTTTTTAATATTCTTTTCAATAACATTATTTTTATTATTATAACGAGGGCAATTCAATTTGTCATGTCTTCTGTAGTCAAAGGGTTAAATATATTTGGGCACTTTGGAAATTTTTAACAAAAAGTAGCAAAAACGCTAATTGTAAAATAATTTTCCAAAGCAGACAATTTTTTTTTTGTGTAGACTTTCGATTCTTTTAAACCCTTTCAACCGCACACTATAATTAAACACAGAGTAGGCAATATATAAGTGACTAATATAACATAAACAAAATCATTTGTTTCCGCCTTTATCTCAACAAAAAACTTTTGACAGATAGTTGAAATTGCAACCGAGTGTGTACAAAATAACAAGTAAAAAAATATATAAAGACAAACAATAATAGAGTGTTCCTATAGATGATTTGATTTAGTCATATATTTTCTTTATTTTTTGAACCGTAATAAATAAAATTGAAATTTTCAACAAAAAATAATAAAAACATAAAATTGAAGAAAAAAATAGCATCCTTTGAGTCCTTTAGGTACAGAAATGAAATTGGCTAATTAAATCGGTACTGGAGAATAAGAGGAATAATGATTGTGTATGCATTACAAAATTTTGAACGAACGAACGAATTCTTAAGATTGCAGTGAAGTCTTAAGATTTCTGATCCTTTTTGTTACCATACTTAAAAAATGCTGCTTCCGGAAAACATTTATATTTAATAAATAGCCCATCTCTTTAACATAAGCCATCTTACAGGTTTTGCCAAATACTTGGGCACGGCTTGAAAACTTGGTAATAATAGAAAAATTGGCTTCAAAAATGTGATTTAAAAAGTTCAAGTTTAAATAGTTATTCAGCCCAATTATGAATATCCGCACGGAATTTTTTCCCTTCCGCACTTTCCTGCTGCCGAGAAAAATTCCTCCTATTCTAATCAACCGGGGAATAAATAAATTAGGGAAAAGGAAAATCAGAAACAGCTGTTTTGCTTTTGATATTTTCGTTGGTTATTGTGATTTATTTTGTTATAGTGATTTAATTTGTATGTGATTTTCGTTAATTTGCCATTGTTAAAATAAATTTTTTTTCAAATATTATTTGAAATGCATTTATTAGTATTAATAATTAAATTCATGTACATATTTACTAAAGCCACTTTTTGAAATGAAATAAACACTTACTTGCTACTTAAGAAATTAATGAAAAAATAAAAAAAATCTTTAATTTAATTTGACTTAATTTGAGATCATTGAACTGAAGCTGCAAATTATTTTTATCTAATTTATATTGAACCTCTCTAGTTCGGATTTTTTCCATGAAGGAGTGGTGGCGCCGCATCTCTTGTAGCTTTTCGTTTTCAATGTTTGCGATTTGTTGAAAATGTTTTTTTTTTTTTTTTAAGGTCGTACATCTTGTCAATGGACCTGTAAATCTTTTTTAAACTCCGCTGTTGTTCCTTAATGTCTACTACTACTTCTTTCAATGTACCCACTAAATCATTTTGTACGGCAAGTTCTGCTTGCAATATATCGTATGACAATCTTACGTTTTCTTTTGAAACATTTGTTTTTAACTTGGAAGAAGAGTTCGATATGCGGGTAGTTTTAGGTGCTGGCACGCCTTTAACGCTGAACTTTTTGGTTTTGTTCTGTCATAGAAACGTCAACGGATACTGAATCCAACGTTATGTTTTGAGGATCTTCGAAGTTTTTTTGGGGATCCTAGGCCGAAAACATTGCCAGGCACGCCTTCAACGGAAGTTTTCATGGCAATTAAATTGTATATACTTTCCTCCATTGCTGAGAACTTATATTCTCTATTAAGCCCTCCACCTGTGCCCTTTTGATGTTGCAAATTTTGGGATGCCTTCTAACGCACATATTTCTTTTGGTCAGACCATACCTGAATATAACAAAATTGCATGTACATATTTATATAAATAATAACATTTTTGAATACCTTTTTCCATTTAGTAAAATTTTTGCATAGAGGACCTAGAGAATTTAGTTCATCCTCTGCTCTTTGCCAGAACCGTTGAACCTATTGACGGTCTCCTTTAAAAAACCCCCGTGCAATTTCTGGATTCTCCTGCATAAGCGTCAATAAATGCTGCAGCTGCTGTTTATTTGAGCTTTTGGATCTAAAAAAATTTTAACAAATATTTTATTTATTTTTTATTTACTGTTTTTTTATTTAATACTTACATTTTTCTTTATCTCCCTGCAAAACTGCTGGTGAAAAAACTCGAATGAAATAATAACCGTTTTTTCCCTGGGGGAAATTGTAATTCACAATAGGAGGAATTAGAAAGGAATTAGAAATTTCTCCCGGAATTTGTATTCATAATTGGGCTGATTGACTTTCCCTCGTATCTTTCATTTTAAATTGACACACACACACACACACATGTCTGCAGTTGATATAGTGAAGGCTTAAAGGAACTTTAATTACTTATTGTCTTTTTTTACCTCAGGTTCAAATGTGATGATGATACTTCGGGCATTTAAGTTAAACAAAATGAGCTTGGGAGTTAACTTAAATCACATGACATTGCTAGCTGACATGTTTTTCTTTTTCATTGAATGGATTGTGTATAAAAAACGTTAAAATGTTAAAGGGAGAAAAATCATGCTCAGAATAATTAAATTAACTAGAAATTAAGTTGTTATAGAGTGACAGTAATTAAGAAAATTGTGAATGAAAAAAGGAACTGCAGGGAATAATAAAACTGAAATATGTTGGAAATGTTGGGGGTTGAAAAATTACGAAAAAGAAATTTATTCATATGAACGAAAAGCTTTAGTCCTTCCCCCAAACACATATATGTAATTAAATGATTTCTGCAAAATAAATCCAAAGAAATTGCTTTATATCGATTGTGGCGGGAATCTGAGAACAAAAAGCACAACTCGTTCTATAAAAATTGAAATTATTTCAGAAAAGATTCTGCTTTCTATTGCTATTTTAATCAGAAGCTACGTTGTAGTAGATCAAAAAAATCCTCGAAAAATGTTAATAAGCTGCCAATAACATTTTTCGAATGTTGTGCCGGCTGTTTAGATTTCTCTAAACATTTCTTTCTGTGCTTTTAGGTTTAGACAGAACAAGAGACAGATGATAGATACTATTTATACACTATTGTAAAGTCTTACAACAGGCAGTAAATTGAAATATGATATTAAAGTATTGTAGCAAAATCGATTTAAGTTTTATTTACAAATGGTCTCTAACTCTTATCATTTTTTGTAATTATCTATATTCAGCACACCATTTCCATAAGTAATTTGAAAATAAAAAAAAAAAACTGATTGTTTAGTTGATTGAATTATGCATGTAATGCAGCATATCGTCTGGGAATAAACGTAAGGGAAAACCACATTAAACAAAAACAGACAACTTGTTTTTTTTTGCGAAATTTTTTTGCCAACAAAAAACTAACCAAAAACAAACTCCAAGGAAACGTAGACTTCAAACCGGTTTCTTAGCCGGCGAGCCGGCAAATAAACCACATAAAATCATTTATTATGTTTTTCTCTTTTTATACAATTAATGGGTGATTTAAGCCAAGATTTGTACTTGTGTTGTCTCAAAGTAAAAAAACAAAAAGCAAATGGTTATGGGAACTTTTTTTAGAGTGTGAGTGCTGTGACTGTTTGTATATAAACCTGGCTTAAACAGTAATAAAGTTTAAGAGTAACGAATAAAAAATGACTCAACTTCTTTAACTCAACAAAAGAGCTCTAAACTGTGTAGACCGCAACAGTTAACAGTTTAAGAGCCAATTTCTTTCTATTATTTTAAAATAAATAAAAAGAAGTTTGTATTTAAAATTTATGGTTTCAGGCATATATTTACTGTTAGACAAATACAAGAAAAATATTTTGATTATTAGATGCCTGCTGACCACACTCACGTAGCCCATCAGTGAGTTCACTATTGTTGTTGTAATGATTGCCATAAACTAAAATCAAACGGTATTCTAAGTAAACAAACCAGCTAAACTTATTACAACACAAAATTTTATGTAGAAACGCATACACACACCACACACACACACACACATATATATACACATTCTCATGTCAGTTCCACTAATTGTTAACTCTTGTTAGGTTTTGCTGATGTGAGGTTTTACACATACATAAATAAAAATCCCCGCAAACACATTCAAAACTTTTTCATCTGCTGAAGTTTTACAAATATGTGATGAAATTCATTAAAACTAAACAATTAAATAATTTCACTCTCGTGTTATTTTTTTTTTTTTGTTTTGTTTTTAATTACTGACTACAAGTTCATGAGCAAACAAATTTAGAATTCAGTTTATTTTCTATGCAATAATTATAAGTTTTTTTCTTACAAAAATTGCATTTTGCTTTAATATAGAAAAATTATGCTTGCAAAACTTAAATGTGACCACAACATCGCTTCAATATTGCTTTTTGTTAGATATCGCCTAATTGCTTTTGAAATATTAATTAAGAAACTTTTAATTATGCTGTGGTTATTTTTTTTTTTTTTTTGTTTTTTTTGAAGAGAAGTAGCACCTTCAGGGTACAATGCCTATTTAGTCAAGTACCGTACTACAATCTTTTTTCGGAAAGGGATAGAGAAAAGATGAAACAGGTGGTGAAAGTAGAAGTATAGTCGGAAAGTAACTGCCGTATAAGACAGCACAGCGACCAGTGACTACGCCTTAATCGCTGAGCAGCTCCACCGACAGTCAATTTTTATTTTTGTAGTGAAAAAAACCAAGGTCTTCGTTGGGAATCGAACCCACAACCCCACACTGACAAACTAGTACACTACCTACTAGCCTACAGTAGCACTTAGCATAACACAGTAATAATATCATTTTTGATGAGATGAGGAAAAGAATTGTATGCTAGATTGGTACTTAAATGACATAAATTCGATTTTTTTCAAACTTTATTTTTAAGTACCATTTTCAGCATAGCCTTCTGCCCTTTGAACATTTTTCTGTTAACAAAGAATCATGTACAAAGTTTCTTTGATAAACTTTTGTTTTCAATAGAAAAGTATGCAATTAATATGTACTCTTTCTCTTTTTTTGATATCTACAATTTCAAACATAATTAAACATAATTTAATTATTTTTTAGAAAGGGACTTTATTACTTAACATTTTGTGCCTTATTAAAGTTAAAAATATTTTTATTGAAAAACCTGTTAAAACACGTTTAACAAAAGTATCATTAAAATGATGTTTAAAAATGCTTAAAAATTGTGGGTTTTAAAAAAAAGGGAAAAAAGTATATCTTTTCATATCTAGCTTTAACAAAAATGGTATTAAATTACAAAATGTACCATTTTCAAATGCGTAAAAGAAAAATTTGTATATTCTGTGTTTATTATAAAAAAAATCGTTTCAAACTAAAAAAAACATTTGTAATTAGAATATTTTTGATACCATTGTTAGTTTCAAAATTATCTTTATATTTTTTTTAATATAATTTTTAATTTGAATTTATCTTTGTTGTAATAAAAGCATTCACGCTTAAACTTTGTTTAGTCACTATCAGGCGGCTTTTTTTTTTTTTTGTTGGAACTTAAATTGAAATTTTAAATTCGCTTTTCTAATGCTTTTTATTCTTAAGAACATTTAGCTGTAATAAGAATAGCTTGTTAATTCATTTAACAAAACTAAATTTAGAAAAAATTAAATAAATCGCACTTAGCTTATATTTGTTAACATCTGAAGCTTTTAAATAGTTTGTTTTGCAAAAATATTTTTTTTTAGATGAAGTCGATGCTTTTATAATTATTTTTTTGCTAAATTCTTATGTATTTTGTTTTAACTGCGCAAATAGAGAACAACAACTTTTTGTCTCGTAAATAGAGATTCCGCCAGAAGCAAAACGTTTATTTAAGCTTGAGATGTGTGATTTTTGTTTTCATTTATTTCTATTGTTTTATTATAATTATATTATATTTGATATTTTTTATTTTTAGAGGGGGCAATAAAGCCCAAGTAAATGTAGAAATAAAAGGTGTTGTGTGAAATTTATTACCCAGTTTGTGAACAAAACAAAACAATGTGAGCTACCAGACTCTACTCTGTCACAGTGTCCATTTTTATAGTTTCTACAATTAATGTTTTAAGTCAATTATAAAGGGTGTTTAATATTTGCCCAACACTTTATTAAAAAGAAAATAATTTTCAACTGTAACAATCACTCCTTCAGCATTCTAAATTTCGTAAAAGTGTCCTAAAGAGTGTTTTTTATAGATGTGTAATATTTCAAATGAAATTTGTTACCAAAATAATCTTCTGGCATTATAATTTAAATATTATTTTTGGCATATGACATCAGCCACGGCTGTATCATCGGACGTTTGTTAAGAGGTTCTATTTTTTATGACTTTTTCCAACATTTATGGCTCCATTTCGGCAATAGCTGTTCGAATATTTTAACATATCCTTAGAGAAAAAACAGCCAGTTTTTCTGGATTTAATGGGGTCTAAACGTACACATACACATGAGGATTATCATCACTCCAAATAAGGGAGTTTTATTTATTGACATATTCATTGACGTTTTATTTGCTTGCGCCAAATTTACACAATTTAGAAGCGTTGCTTAGGCGCCAGTCTGTCTACTCATATTGAAATGCGAAACAGATGTGATACAGATTAACGTCAGTACTTAGCCGTGATGGCCACAAACTGACGGTGGTCCTACCACCGTGTGAATACAATGCATCCACCAACGCCCCCATGTGCAAACCATGAGTGCCAATTCGATGCCGTGTTTTTGCCCATGACATCCCCCTTGATGAAGAGCGGAGCCTTTCTTACACTCCTACCGATCTATGGGTCACGGTATCCCTGTGGCAATGCAATTCCACGAGAGCTAATACGCTCATCCCGCGATATGGGTAAAAACCACAGCCACCACGAAGCTCCCGAAGTGACACACTAACTGCCAGGCTGAAACCGAGGTTTCAGGGGCACCTGGCACCCGTGGTACCAGTTTATAGTATCCGGTCAAACTGTTACCACAAGCCGAGTCCCAAGAAACCCAAACTAGTGGCCTCACACACACATTCACACCCTACTTACACACCAGAACACGGACGCAAACATGCAAACAGGGGGCTATGGGTCTATGGCAAGGAGAAGTGGAATGAAAGTGCAACCGATCAATACTAGACCAGTTGCACGGCCAATCCACACTCAAGCCAAGGACTCATCTCACCCCAAAACCAGAATCAAACCTCCTCCTCCTGAACACCTCACATACAAACACATTCATCCTACTCACACCGCCAGGTACCGAGAGTACCCCACCCATATCATACCTCTCATCCACGATCCTCACACCCATACCATTCAAATCCCTAATATCCGAATAAAACGGACAATCACACAACACATGCAGCCAATCCTCAAAATCATTACCACAATCACATTCTCGCCTACCACTCAAGTTCCTAACATACAAAAATTCATTCAAAGAACCATGTCCAATGAGAATGAAACCCAGACCCAGACCAAAGCCAAAGTCAGGATTGTCACCAACCCACCGAACATCACGCAAAAATCCACACGTCACTCTACCATTCACACTTCCATCCCAGCTCCTCTGCCATTCAGCCATCACACATTCACTCAACCATGCATTCCGCTCAGCAACATCCATACCTCTAACATCCCTACCATTCGCCCACTCATCATGCGCCAAAGAATGACCCCTACTAAGCCTAAACCTCAAAGCGCGCCGCACAACCTCCAAATCAAGAGGTGGCACACCAACCAGCACCTGTAGTGCCTCGGTGGATACCGTGCGACACACCGGGATCAGGCCCAGCAGCATCATCCTCTGGCACATCAAAATCTTACGCCGGCCCGTAGCAGACCCGACTACTTCGTACCACACCGGTGCACAATATGCCGCGCAAGCAACAAATAGCCCACCGTAAATGATACGCGCAGCAAGCCTACCCAGACCCCATTCACTCCTTAGCACGCAACGCATACACCCAACCACTCGAACCAATTTCTCACGCACCCTATCCAAATGAGGCATGAACCCCATCCTCTCCGCCATGATTGAAATGCGAAACCAAACATAAGGCACTTGACAGCTGGCAAAATTACCGACAGTTAAAACAATGATATTTCGCCATACAACATTTAAATTTGTTTTGCAAAAGCCATTTCGAAATTTATCGACAGAAACCGTACTTTATTTCGGCTATTTTGATTACTAGCATAATCCTCGTTAGTTATTATTTTTTAATTTTAATTCATAAGAAATATCATTTTTCCATTGTTTAGTACTGTTTTCTGTACTTCTTATCTAAAATTGCTTTAATTCGTCGGAGCAATTTAAAAGAATCTCGTGTGTCTTTTCGAAAACCCGTTTTTTGTTGGCTGTTTTCTCCTAAGTTGTTTATATTTTAAAATTTGTTACTAATTGCTGCCACATTTTTTTTTATCAATTAGCAATTCTAATATATTCAAATATTTATTTGTTTGTTTTTTTTTTTTTTGTGTTGAATTTTTATACATTGTGAAAAGTTTCGTATTAAGTTATCCAACAACAAAAACAACAACAACATATCTATTTTTTGAGGGGGGCTCGCCATTTGTATATTAATTTAAATAAATAAATATATGTGATTCACTTTAATTATGTTTATTTCTGTTAAATAAATTTATCAAGGGGTATTCGAAAGAGGGTGTATGATTTAAAGCCGCATCTTTGTTTTTCATAATTGACGCAATTTAAAATCCTTTTGCTTTATACATTTTTTTATTACGAAAGGCTTGATTTATTATATAAAATTACATTGTGATCGGTTCCGGTTTCGGATTTTTTTGGTAAAATTTTGTACTTTTTGGACAAGCTTGATTTTTTAATATTATAGTTTTTTTAATTTGTTATTGGTGCAATTTATATAAAATTCGAATACGTACAAAGCCATTCATTAAAGATCGAAGGATATTTCAAACAAATTCTTTTCTTTTCTCTTGTATTGTTCAATATGCTTGAATATGTAAGGTTTTTTTATTCGAACATTTTTTAGTCGCAAAATTTATGCCTGAATAAATTTCTTATTTTAAAAATCTTTTTATGCGAATAAATAATAAGAATATTTTTTTTGGCAGGCTCTGAATGAAAAGGTTTTCATGCAAATAATTTTCACGGCAAAAAATTTTTTAAAAGAAATATTTTTATTTAAATAAGTTTGTCTCTTATATAAGTATTTTATTTATTATATTTTTTTGTATTGTTTATTCGTAAGAAATCTTTTATCCGAATAACATTTTTCTTGGAAAAATGTTTACCCGAATAAAATTTTTTGTTATATATACACATTTGCAAACAACCTAAAACTCCCATTTCGAAATAAAAAAATTTTTTTATTCAAATAAAAAATGTTTTACAAAAAATTTAATCGGGTAAAAATTATTCGAAAAAATGCATATTCAAGCATAACAAACAATACAACAAAGTATGCAATGACATCGTTAAGCACTTCAAAATCAAAATATTACAAATTACAATATCAGAGCAAAATTATATAAATCTAGCTAACCTGCCGAATATTTACGTTAATAAATAATTTGATTCCTTTAAAAACGATGTTAAATATTTGAATTAATATATTATTATTTGATATTAATGAAAATGTGATTTTTGCAATTTCTAAGGTTAAATTCTAAAACATAAAAATTAAGTTGAATTAAATGATTTTATATATTTTAGCACTAATAAAACACATATTGCTATTTTAATTTTTTTTGTTAATTATTTATATAAAAATTATCCTATTTTATAACAGTTTACAGGAACTAATCACAAATAAATGTAATAAAATTAATTTTAGTTAAAAAATGTTTTCCTATTCACTAAAAAACGTAACAGATTATTTAAAAATATTTTTGTTTTCTATAATTTGAACAATTATTATATATTATGTTTGTCCTAGGCTTAGGCTTGAAGTTTCTTATTCTTCCGCTACATTATTTTTTTTAAATAATTAACTTTGCTGCCAATAAATTTTATTGCATAATTTAATTAAATATTATTTAATTGGTTTATTAGATATTGAAAATAATTTAATAAAATAATCCATATTTTTTGTCTTAACAAAAGTAATACTGACCACCATGTTTGCTTTTTAACAACTCAAAACAATTACTGTGTTAGTGTATATTATATGAAAGCAATGTTTTTAATCACGCAATTTAATTTTAGCGTTGAAGCTAAACTAAATGTAACTTTTTTTTTTTTAAATAAAAATGAAACTCTAAAATTATAAGACGTATTAAATTAGATCGCCATTAATTTTAAATACAACTAATGATTTTAATGGTTGATGTAAGAAAAAATATTATTTAGATTTATATATTTCAGTATTTATTGGCATAAACCTTAGTTATTATAAATAATCTTTAAGAACGATTAAATTTAGAATAGAATATGTATCATGTATATGCTCCAACAAACTGTCATAACTCGGCAAATGTTTTGTTAAGTAAAAAAAGTATAATGCACATTTATTGTTATTTTCAATTCTTTGTTTTATTATAATGCTCTTTTAGTATTAACAATATATAAATATCAAAGTTAGTATTGTAATGCTCGCGGCTTTTTTAAAATGAAAAATGTTATACCTGTTTATTTGTCTGCATACCTTGATATCCAAGCTTAGTTATGAGAGAAATTACGGTCGTAACTGATGTGAATGCAAGCACGTAGGTATACGTATTATGCCCCCAATAATTTGTAAACATTTTACTAAAGTCATTTTCAAATGAGTCATATTTTAAAGCACTCACTCTACCTTTACTTACCAGTTCATAACTTTTAATATTTTTGTTTTTTTTTTTGTTTTTGTTTTCATAAATTTGTGATTTTTCCAATAACTAAATAAAACCTTGAATTATTTCTTTTGTTTGAGTCTAATACAAAAAATGTATATATTTTTAGTTTCTTTTAAGGTTGACACGCACATTTTAAGTTTATTTTAGAGAAAAGGGATTGTAGTTTCATGGACTACCCCCTTTTTTTTGGATCAATTCTTAATTTATTTGTATTCTTTTTTATTTCACAAATACCACAAAAAGTATCTTGAAGATAGTTCTATTATTATATAATTTTTTTTCCCAACTGTCCATCGTCTAAATAAAACGAAAAACTATATATTTCAATTATTTTATTATTGTTTATTTTTATAGATTGCGTGTTAATTAATAATTATTACAATAATAATATTCTTGTTATTGATTGTGATGACCAAATGTATAACAAACAAAAAGTTACGTCTCACTAACTCGAAAAATAGGTTAACTTCATAATAATATTTGCAATTTATTAACTAAATTAGTTTCATACAACAAAGAAATTAACATTTCATTTAGAGCTGTATAGACTGCAATTAAATTCAGCATTTAAAAAAAATCATTAATTTAATATGAAAGGTAATAGAAATGAATTAATAGTCAAACAATTATATCTCCATTATGTCAATAATTTATTTTTAAATGTATTAAATAAAACAATCAATAATAAAGTTAGAAGCACAGAAATAATAATGCCTGTTTAAATATTTTATTTCAAAATAATTTTTCATACTTTTTTACAACAATATATTTGCATAAACCCCGCTCGAGTTATTCAGATGGCTATATGTAAATCTTAGAACAGTCTGCTTAAGTCTATCAAAGTGCAGCATAGCAATA
Source organism: Trichopoda pennipes (assembly GCA_030448955.1). Taxonomy (NCBI): domain Eukaryota; kingdom Metazoa; phylum Arthropoda; class Insecta; order Diptera; family Tachinidae; genus Trichopoda; species Trichopoda pennipes. The sequence goes on from JASKUP010000012.1 coordinate 20,680,083, forward strand.
CTCTGACAACGGAATATACGAGTATGGGCATGTTGTTAATTTCTGCCTGAGCTTCAGTATAAATGGGTGCTAAATTTGTTCCCTTTTTAATTTTTGTATGGTCAATTGTCGTTTAAAACAATGTGACCCTGGCGTGGTATGGTCACAGGCATCATGTCCTCGCTACCAGCATATAGTTGCGGCGAAAAAAGTATGGTTATTTTTAAATAATATCGTAGTTACGGTAAAAAAAAAATTTATTAACATTTCATCATTAAATGAAAATTACGCTCAAAACTTTCCACATCATTATTTTACAATTCAAAAAAATCTGTTCACACCCAATTTAGTATAACTACTACAAAATATCATAGTGTTAAAACCAATAATAACTATAAGATAACTTCAATTAAATGTATGCAAAGTATGATTAAAAATGAAAGAATATCGAGGTTTTAATTTAAAAAAATGTACAAACTTCGGCCGTGACTGAATGCTGTTCCGTGATTTGCTTTTGAGCTTAAAAACGCTAAATGGCAAAACAGTAAATAGTATTTTTTTTAGCTACAATAAAAAATAAAATAAAGTTATTAACAAACTGTTAATAAGTAACAAAAATCAAAACCGCCAATAAGCAGGTAAACTAAAATTAATAATTTTTAAGCATATCATATAACAGCTTTAATTTTGTGTTTTACAACAATATACTGCTTGAAGTCTTTATGCTTTCCGTACACAAAAACATTCGGCAAACAATAACTGCAGAACTCTTTCGGCCGGCATATATTAATGCGTAGATAAAAAATTAAAAATATCGCCAGAGCTTTTCAAATTTGAAAAATTCTAGACGTTTTAACTCGCCTGCAAATTGAAATTGAAGTTGAGGGTTGCAACGAAAAATTCCAAACCAAAACAGTTCGAAAACAAAATTGTACAAATCTCAGCAAAGAAAATTTATGCTATTTTACAATTGAAAGAGCAAACAAACAAAACGTAACAATATAAAGGATATTTTTCATTTGCATGCTTTAAAGTCTAATTACATCATCATAAAACGAAAAACTTCTTACTTTACAACCATTTAATCTTACTTTTTAAAATTTTTTTAACAATTTTTTTAAAAAATTTTTTAACAATTTTTTCAAAATTTTTTTTAACAATTATTTTATTGAAAAAATAAATCGTTACAATTAAAAAGACCGTTTAAAAGATTAGTACATATTTAATTTTTTTTAACAGTTTTTTCACAATTTTTTTTACAATTTTTTAAAAATTTTTTTAACAATTTTTTCAAAATTTTTTAAAAAATTTTTTATTAAAAAAATAAATCGTTGAAATTTAATTAAAAAGACTGTTTAGAAGATTAGTACATATTTAATTTTTTTTAATTTTTTAACAATTTTTTCACAATTTTTTTTAACAATTTTTTCAAAATTTTTTTAACAATTTTTTTATTGAAAAAATAAATCGTTAAAATTTAATTAAAAAGACCGTTTAGAAGATTAGTACATATTTAATTTTTTTTAACAATTTTTCAAAATTTTTATATTAGTAAAAGGAACAACAAAAAAAGCTTTTGGTTAGTTAGGGGGGGCACCGTCTAACAAAAGTAATATTGACTAATTGTGAATACTCTCATATTCTGTTTTGAAAATTAGTTGGTGAAATAGATGACGTTGAGACAGGCTACTTTAAATATCATATAATTTTCCTTTCTTAATTAACTTGAAAATTAAAAAAATAATTGTGAATTTAATGCGAATTACGATTATTATTCGTTTAATAATTTTTTAATTACAAAATTTTATATTTACCCTAAACTAGTATGTTGTAAAATTTAAATATTTTTCTATATCTCTCTGTTGTAATTTCCATAATTCGTCATAGTGAATACGATTTGTTTTTTTAAAGATATACAGTCATCAAAAGCAAACAACAAATAGCAGATATTCACTTTTTATAAATACAAAATAAAAAAAACTATTCAAATCTGTTCAATATGCTACACATCAGGGATGTTAAACACAGTGTAACTAAAATTATTCTGATAGAGACAAATCAATGCACAGTGCTACCACATATCAATTTCCTTTTGAATAAAATCTTAAATAAAAATTTAATTGAAATCAGAAATTGTGAAATTTATTTTCAAACGCTGCAATTAGATTTTTCTGTTTTTTTTTGTTTTTCTGCAAACTTTTCTTATTACGTGGCGTTATTTCTTTCAGCACTCAATAATTTTCGATGATTTTTTAATTGTTTATGTGCTTTAATTTGCTTTCATAGTTTTTCTTTCTTTATTATTTGTTCTGTTCCAAATAACAGTCACAAGTCTCTTAATTATTTTCTCAATAAACATAAAAACATCAACAAAAATCAGCAGCACGTTTATCAATCACTAGTCGATACTGTTCCAAGCAGTCTGTTTGCTGTCATAATATGAAACGTAATTTTGTTTTGCAAAAGAAACTTCAATTTCCTTTTTAGCAAAAACAAAAACAAAAAAACTGAAAAACTTGCGTTAAAATCAACAACAATCACGTAAATATATGTCAAGAAATTTATATATAGAAAAAAAGAAAAAAAAAACAGGTTTCTTTAAAAAAAAAAAGAAACAAAAACTAAATGTTTGCGAATCTGTAAAAGGAGAAATACATAAATAAATTGCCGGTAATTGTAGTCTCTGTATGTTTGTGTGTTTTGTTAACACAAACAATAAAAGCATTAACAAAGTTCTTTAGACACACAATAACTCACAGCTGCTTATGTTAAGTGAAAAAAAAAATTAAGTTAATAAATTAATATTCGGCCAGAAACTTCAATACAGCAGTTTATACAAACTTTTGCTAAATCATTATATATTTCAGAATTTTTGGTCTTTTGAAACGAAAATAACGAGAGCGATCTTTGCTCACACTCGTGCAATGACAAAAATAAAAATAAACCATTTTTAAATTTTGCAATGTTGTCTGTTTTAATTTTTGTTTTTCAACTTTGGGAAATTGTTTATTCGTAAATAACATGTACACACTCTTTTTCTTATTATTCTCATATACATATTTATTTATTTATTTATTTACAAAAGAAATTGTATATGTCTGCATTAATACTTTATTCTGTTTTCGCAGGAAATGAAAAGAATGGTGTTGCATTCTGATGTGGCTTTGTAATTTGTTTCCAAAAAATATTGTGCAATATATTGTGCAAATACTGTCTATAATTTAGTGTTGATCCAAACTCATTTCTACACTAAATTCAAATTTACTCATGATTTACAACTTAAATTAAATTTTCTGTTATTTTTGGTACTTTGTTATTATTTTTTTTTACTGTGACGTACTATTGCATACACACTCGTACCATGTGTATGTGTATGCAAAAAAAGCAATTTTTTATATAATTTTGTTTAAAATATCTTAAAGTTTTCGAACCTAGAATTTCATAATCAAAGAATTCTCCATAAGGCAATCTAGCGACTAAGCTGTTGCTTTTAGAGTAGTTATTCCAGATAAGTATCATCTTTTCAAACAAGCTTTTGCAAATTATGTATTGCTTACGTATTCAAATGGGGAATATTAAATAACATTTAATATCAAGAACATTTTTAAATGTTCTTCCAACTTATACACCGCGTAATCATAAATTCATGTCGACTCGAACAACATTGCATGGAACAACCTTTTTTTTCGTTTCGGACCAGCACTCAGGGGATGACCCCTACACATGAAATGTATTGTGCCAGAACTAGAAAACCAGATTATAGGGTGGAGTAAAAGAGGAGTAGGGTTTGTGAATATTTAATTCGAACTTTCCTACATTGAAAAAGATAGGAAAAGCTTCTGGAGGAAGTTTATGCCACATACGGGCTGTTCTGCTAAAAAACGAATTTTCCCTGTAATGCGTAGTGCGATTCACTGCCCAATCAACCACAAATGGATGTACTGCCAACGAAAATCGAGTTAAATGCAAAAAGTGCGAGTTTCGGAAACAAGTTCCCTAATTTCGTTAGAGCACTTACCATTGTAGTAACGATAAAACAGTGAAATACAGTCTACATTACGGCGATGCTCCAGAGAATCAATAGACTTGGATATTCTACTGTCCCCAATGAGCCTTTTGGCCTACTCCTGTATGCGATCAAGCAACTCCAAAATAGACTTTGGATAGTCGCTAGTTGAATTCCATCTTTGAACGTATGTAGGTGGTACAAATAGTACGGAGATCGGATGTAGTGAAGCTTCTTTAGAAACCTGAAAAATGTGTTTAGTCCATCGAACTTCGCACTAAACATCAAGAGCTTCCGATTCCATAATACTTATAACACCCATAGTAACAGATGCAGCAGCATTTCCGAACACAAATCTATGCAACAAAAAAAAAATTTACTATTTTCACACGACCCCATTCCGGGATTGTTGCGAGATCGTGATTGGAAACCACCTTCAACTGGTTCGGTCTGTTATTAAATGAATATGAATATCAAATGGTGCTGTCATCTGCGAAAGAGTAAACACGGTTGAAAGTTTGACAAAGAAGGTCATTTAGAAAAATAAGAAATAGAGTAGGAGAAATTGCATTCAATCTTCTTTTGAAATTATACTGGCACAGTTAATCCCAATGATAAACTTTTACGAACATATCCATAGGATGTTTTATAGAGGTATAGAACTTTGAAGGGGAATAAAACAAAGATAAATTTATTAAAATAACACAAAATTTACTTTATTCGAAAGAAAATCTTCTGGCATATGACCGCCTCTGCTGGCACGGACGTAGTCTAATCTGGAAGTACAGTTTTTATGACTTTTTCAAATATTTGTGGCCTTATGTCGTTAATAAAGCAGTATATGTTGTCCTCCAAGTGACCAATCGTTTCGCGCTTCACGGCATAGACTACTGGCCATGTAGCCTTACAGAATATAGTGTAACGACGTTTAATCGCAGGCTCTTGGTGGCCAATTTACGAGTGCGAAAAGTGAAGCTATGCGTTTCCTTCAATAAATCAATTGTTGCACGAGCTATGTAACACGTTGCGCCGCACACTGCAGATTTATGTATGGAGGTGAGGAAGAAAATATATTTGTCGAAAACTGTAGTGGTTTCATCACAAATTTAGTTCCATTTATATAGTAATACACAAAAGTAATCAAAATAAAAAAGTTAGAAAAATGTCGATCGTTACCTGCAATGTAAAAAGCCATAACTAACAAAAAAATTTAAATGATTTTTTTTTAATTTTTAATTTATTATCTATTTTAAATCTATTTTTCATTTATTATTCTAAAATAGCCTTAACTTCGTCGCTTATAACACTATACATTTTCTGGTCAAATGTGAAATCATGGGATCTGATATTACCATCGTTCTGTGCATAATATCTTAGATCGTGGCAATTCGACTGCATTTTCTGGAGTGTCTAAGGCGATATTTTTTATAGTCTTTGTTACGACTTTCCTGAGCCTCTTCGGATAGTAGGCCTACAGGAAAAATACACTTTTCAATTTTATCTTTTCCATGAATCAGAATTTTGTGAAGTGTAGGTGGCATATTGTACCACTTGTACAGTGCAACAAAATCTTTTGCCGTCTCCAAACAAAAATCACCAAATTTTTTTGGATCTACTACCTCGGTGATTGTTATAGCTTCGAGAATTATTGAAAACCTCTTCGGAAATCAAAACAACATTAGGAAATTATCTTCGTGCCATATTTCCTGAATTTGTCGCCTTTCTTAGCAGTATCAACCTGTATCCCTATTTTCTCTTTAAGTTCACGCTTTATCAAACATTTTCGGGCTTCTTTTATCCGACGAGTATTTGAGTCTACTCTTCCACGTTTAAATTTAATATTAGAAGTTACATGCAAAAGACACTCCATCAGCTTAATACGCGCATGAATTTCTTAAATTCTATTTTCATGAGTTATGTCTCATTTTGTTCATAGGTTCTACGACTTTACGTGAAAGTAATGGGACTTGACACTTTTTTTTACCGTTTTGAATTTTTTATGAATTAAAAAAAATTAACTTTTTAAGCAAAAAATATATTTTTTTTCTTCATACATTTATTTATAATTTCAAAACTGTTGCTTATGTAGCAAAACGTTATATAAACAGATGAAAGTACTTGTAATTCTTGATTTTTCTAAATTTATTTAAGTAAAATCCGACTAGTGGTTCTTGAGTTATGTTAAACAAAAGGGCCTTATCAAAATTGAGTCGCGAAGCAATCAGCTGAAAAATGTTGTACTGTGTACTGCAACAAATTAAGAGGTGGCACCTGGTGGCACTTAAAATTGATTAAAAATGTAAAAACACATATGAGGCAATATATTAGCGGTGATTTCCAACTGTAGGAAAGTAAAGCTTAAATTGCAGATCCAAATGTTTCGAGAAAAAAGGGATTTTTTTTGTATGTTCATTAAAATAAGCAAACAAAAAAAACTTAAGTCTCTGCAGAGTTAATTTTTTCAATATTAGTATACTGAAATATCCTACTTTAAATAGAAAATAAAAAGAAAAACGTTAACTCACATAATAAAATAATATTCCTTTTGAAATTCTTTGGTTTAAATTAAGTTTGTTTAGTAAAACATACAAGTACTGAGCTCGAGACGGCTATAAAAAAACTAGCAGTCAGATCGGAGTAATTCTTTTTGATTTGATTGTACCATTTAGTTGAAAATTTCAAAATATCATTGAATGTTGCATGAAGAGTATGTTGACAATTTGACTTTTTTCCGCGAAATCCCCAGTGTGCGCCGTCTTGTTTAAATCAGAACACCTGAACATCATGATTGTTCGATTAATAAACGAATAAGTCAGTAATTATATTGACTGTAACGCTGTGATCAGTATTGTTTAAAAAAAAAGTATGGACTAATAATTCCACAGCCCATAAAGCACACCACATTCGGGTTATCTGGATGCAACAGTGTCTCAAGATACACTTGAGGATCATTATTTTAAATATGGCAGTTTTGTTTATTGACGTATCCATTGAACTCCATTGCTAAGCAAAATATGTTAATGAAAATTGGCATCAACGGCAATTTAATTTTGGGTCCAAATTTCCACAATTTGGAAGCATTGCTCAGGCGTCTCAGTCTAATTATGCTAAACCAAACTAAACATAAATCACTCCCTAAATGGGCGCCAGTTAAAAAAGTATTGCCAACTTAAACCGCTTTACCTTTTTAAAAACACCCTATATTAATTCAAACGTTTTTTGGCACAAAAATCGAATGCAGCGAAAGTTTATAAAGTTTTGTAGTTTCATAACGTGTAATAAATACTTTATTCCACCAGGGCGGGTCAATAAGTCTGTAACTTTTTTATTTTATTTTTTTACTTTAAAATAAAATGACAACAGCAGGTAGTAGCTCAGCATGCAACCGTCGGTGGCCTGCTTTTTATAATTCTAGTAAGCTGCGCCATTTAGTTGTATGACCGCCATTTAGTTGTCTGACTGTTATTAATTTCGCTAATTGTTTGTTTCCACAATGAACAATTGGAGTAATTTGATAAAGCTGTCAAGCATACAGTGAATAGAATTCCGATCTGCTTTAAAATACACAAGCATCTGCACTTAAGTATGTATGTAAGCAATTAGATACAAAATTACGTGGAAATGAAAATTGGTCATAAATAGTTTTCAAATAAATTCTAAACTACACCAAAATAATCGATTATTGCTAGTCTTTTTTTTATGTAACAGAACGTTTTCTCGGACGGTATACGGTGGGAGACGTAGATCATCTTTTTGATTGCCTCAAAGTAGGACTTCTCAGATTTACGAATAATTGAAGCCAATTTGATTATTTAATTTTCAAATATTTAATTTTATGTGAAAAGGTTTTTATTCCATACGAAATAAAAAATTAAATAAAAAAAATGTTTTAAGTTCATTGTTATTTGTGATAACCACTTACGTTATTGGGCAAGCCGAAAGCAAAAAATATAGTGGAAAATTTCTTCACCAAAAATTGTAGCCCACAAACGTCTAAGCATGTTTTCTAAATTATGATAAATTTAAAAATCAACCTCTTCACTACTTAAACTCGTTTGGAGCATAACTCTTCATCTAATATTTCATTGAATATATCTAAAAATAGAGTTGGTAATATAACAGTCGCTTACTTTAACAATGACTTTTAAAAATGTATTGTTTGTTTTTCGCCAAAAACTAAGCTTTGAAATAATTTCACATTATTCGATTGCAAAAACTTCTTATGACCTGAAAGCATAAAAAAAAAATTCAACTAAATAAATAATTATATTCAGCTAAAGGAAACAAAAAACACTTAAATGTGGTACATGTATGTACGAGAACGCTTTTTGACAGGCTTTTTTTTGTGTTTTACTTACAAATAAAGTCATTGAACTATCAACAGATTCCCCACGAAATACGAAAAATACAAGAAATACTAATGAAGACAAAAATACACAAAACAAAAAAGAAGAAGAAAAACAATACATAAGAAATATGACACACGTAAAAAATACAGTTGTAGTCAAATGCATGCATCAGTAGAATAGCAACAACTCCACGAAAAAGGAATTTTAGTTCACCATTTCCAAACAGATTTAAAAATGTAATTTTTTTCGAATCCGCAGAGCTAAATCGGCAGTGTGTGTATTAAGTTTGTTCAATTTCTACGATATTATTGGCATTACTTAAGGTAGAGTGTGCAGTGTCGCCAATTTTATAATGGCTGAAACCGGGTAATAAAATTAAGTGTCAAGTAGACAAAGCGCTACATCCACAAATGTGAAGACAAATGTAACAATAAATCAGAATTTAATTGTTTCTTTGTGATTTTGAAGTAACCGAAGATAAAAATCTAATTTTTTTTTAAATAAGATGTCAGTCCGAGGCCACAATACGTTGAGCTAGAACTACATTTAAGAAAATAAATAAGAGAAGAACCTTTGCCGAATACTCGTATATTTAATACATGTACATGGTACGACTAGTGATAGGAGGTTTAATCTAAAAATGGGTAATAATCGGTTTTTTTTTAATTAACAGTTTTATTCTCTCGAAGATGGTCTTCGACTAATTAAGGCAAAAAAAGATTAATTTTAAAATGATAATTTTCTTTTAAAAAAAAAGTTTGTTTTCCTTATTATACCAAGGTTTTTTCTTACTGGTAAATATTTACTTAACGTGCAGTGTAAATAACAAGTAAATAATTATCAAAATTAAGACTAAAGACAGACCACTTGTTATACCAATTCAATGCATTTACAGAAAATCCACTTCGAGATTTCGTAGATTCATCTGACTAAAATACCCAAAGCTCATTTAGTTGACAGCGCTAGGGGTCTTCCACCTTTAAATTTTATTTTTCAGCTCACCACAAGTCTTTGGGCCTTCAATGAATAAAAATCACATTCTCAAACACAAAAATATTTTAAATGTTTTTATTGGACTCATATTATAATTTAACTGTCATTATTTATTTTTTTTTTCATATATAAATTATTTATTGTATCTTCATATATAATATGAATTATCAACAATTTTTCAAATCATAAATCTAAATCATTAGGTACGACCAGTGTCAGACATAATTCTAGTGACAGCAATAAAATAATATCTTAACAAATTCTCACAATCAAAAATAAATATAAAAAAAAAAATAAAAACTATTTTCAAAAGATTCTATTTCCATTTGGAGGGTTATTGACCAATGCCCCTACGTCTCTCGGACTCGGGTGGCACTCGAGCTTAGTTAAATATTTGCCTGCGTGTTGAGCAATTTCAGCAGTCACGAGTGGAATATTTAAGTCACGATGTATAATTGAATTTCGCATGTACCATGAAGCTAATGTAATTAATCGTAGTATTTTGTTCTGTTGACTTTTTTCCACATTTGAAGCTGAAAAAGTGCTCCATAGTTGAATTCCATAGCACCATATTGGTTTCAAAATCGACTTATACAATAGAAGTTTACAGTCCAGACTAAGAGCTGAGTTCCTGCCAATTAGCCAGTATATTTGAGATAACTTGATTTTCATTTGGATTAGCTTTGTGTCGATGTGGTATTTCTATGTAAGCCTACGATCAAGGATTATGCCAAGATATTTAGCGTGCAAGTGGTGAGGAATAATCTGGCCGTTCATACGAATAGGGGAGCAATTTTCCCTTTTTAAAGTAAAAGTTAAGTGGACACACTTTTGCTCGTTTACTTTTATTCTCCATAAATTCAACCACAATTCAAGATGCGTAATATGTTCCTGAAGAACCTGAGATGCTATACGGGGGTCTTCGTGAGAACTAAGGCAGGCCGTATCATCGGCAAATGTTGAAGTATGGATGCTACTGCTCACAGGCATATCACAAGTATAAAGCAGATATAAAACTGGACCCAGTAAACTCCCCTGCGGCGCACCGGAATCTATCGATTCGGGTTCACTGATGAAGTCTCCTTCGGCTAATGTAAACCTTCTCTCCACAATGTAACTGTCATTAATTGATTAAATTTGTTTTCTTTTTTTTTAAATGAAATATGCAATTATTTATTAAATTAAATATATTTTTTTTATTTTTTAGCAGTTTATTTTTAAGCACTAGGTCATTATTAAATAAAAAATATTTAAAAAACTTTTTTTTTTATTATTTTTATCAATATTTCGCCAAACCATTGGTTGGCATCATCAGGACAACCAATGGTTTGGCGAAATTGTTTGATAAAAATAATAAAAAATAAAGTTTTTTAAATATTTTTTATTAAATAATGACCTAGTGCTTAAAAATAAACTACTAGAAAATATTAAGAAGGTCAAATAACTATAATTATTGTATATTTTCTTTATTTTTTAACTAAGTTAACAGCTGAAGCAATTAAAAATATTATTGCATTTCAATTTAAAAGTAAACAAAAGTGTTTTTCCACGTACACTTCTTCCTAAATGCTCGAGTTCTGGAATTAAAACAAAATATTGTTAACAAGTGCGATAAAATGAAGATAGTGCACCCTTAACTTTTCCCGGTTATATTAAAATATTGCTTTTAAACGTCTGTTTCATTATGTAAAGCTTTCTTTAAAACTGATGCAATCGCTACGGAAAAACGTTTTGATGAACAAACAATTTGAAAAGAGTTAAAAATCCCATTCTGAAGATAAATTTAGTTCTTGTTTATTGAAATATTAAAAATAATTTTAAAGAAAGTTCAGCCATTCTTTGATTAGTTAATTTGCCATGAAATCTATACTGCCGTTGCAGTTTCTTTTCTATAATGTATATACAGTTTAAAGGTATTGGACATACAGTCCAAATAATATTCCACCATGCTTTTTTGCTTAAAAAATGCCTGCACCTTCTCAAACATTCTCTTTATTCCAGTACTATTTTGGTCTTTCGCATGCAAATACCATTCTTATAGCTTAGTTGGTATCCAAAATTCGAAGGACTTTTGTGGGCCTCAGTCAGGGATTAGAAATCTTATAATAATTGGGAATTCATTTTATTTGCTGAAAGTTTTCTAGTGTGATGCGCATACCCTATTTAAAAAAAAACTGTTAAATACTTTTTAAATCCGCTTATAAAGAAATATAGGAGGAATTATTGAACACCTACATATTGAATAAATCCAGGCTTGTAATTTTTTTATAAACAATCAAGAACAATAAATTCTATTTGGGTACGGTTTTCCGTCGACATATAGCACATATTAAGAACAATAAACTTTAAAAACGTGTCTTAAAATAATTCCAAGAAAAAATGTAGATAGACATTATTAATTTCGCTAAATCTTTAAATCTAATAATTTTTGCAATTATTTATTTTAGCAAAATACATTAAACGCTAAATATTATTATTTATAATTTTTATTATATCGCAAATTTTATAAGAAACCGTTGCTCCAAATGAAAACATCTTTTAAATCCATCTCCAATTAATGCATTAAATTTACGTTACACAAACACATAAATACACTCGTTAATTCAAACAAACAAACAAACAAATAGATACAAATCAGTTTGAAATACAAAGACATTCATTCAAATTCTATTTGAATTCTTTTTTAAATGACTGTTTAATTTTTTTTTTTTATTTTTATTTTTGCTTGTGTCTATTTGAGAAGGAAACGATTTCATTCTTATGGAGGGTGTAATGAATATATGTGGTCAACATGTGTTACAATAACATTAACCCAAATATTCCAATACTGCATTGCCACACATGACGAATCATTTGTTTGTTAATACACAAATGTAGAACCTTCTCATGTGTCAGCAATAAGTAACGTAACACAGTTAAGCGACCCAAATGTCGTAGTTAAGTGTGTCGCATATGCTAACAAATAACTGTACATTTGGGTGGCCTACATGGTGTTACGATATCATAGCGAGTATCCGATAACACTTTAAGTATGTCATAACCAAGGGTAGGTCAGCTCTTTGAAGAGCCGACACCCTTCTCTTTTTACAGTAAACAATGACACATATATTCATTGCATTAAATAAATAGTATATAAGACTTGTAATAATGTTTAATAAAGAGCAATAATATTTTAACGGCCAATCGAACAACAACGTGTTTTTCTTCACATATATAAGCGAACATAACATGGCGACCGTGACAAAGTTAACAGTGACAAAGTTAACAGTGAAAGTTAGTAGTGACAAAATTAACCGTGACAAAGTTGAGCGTGGCAAAGTGAAGTGAGATAAAATGAATTAAGGAAAATTGTATTAAATATTGAAAATGCAATCTACATAAAAACAAAAATGAAAATTAGTAGATTTAGCGAAGAGATTATCGAGTCAATTTTTGCGTACATTAATTAATAATTGAGTGTTTACGACCAAGTGTTAACTAAGGCATTAACAAACTCCAAGAGGAAAAAACTAACACGTGAACTATACGCAATGCTATAAGAAGAAAAGAGAGGAAAACATTTTTGCCACAGTTAAATTAAAATAAATTCTACCTAAGTTTTGTGATAAACATTTTTCAAAAAAAAAAAAATATAAAGAGAATTAAAGTTGAAAAAAAAAAAAAAAACATCGCACCAATATTAAGTGATTTAAAATGGGATGGTGGACAAAGATAGTACAAACTATCCCCGTGTTGTTTGCGGGATATGAGGTAGGCAAAAATATAAATGAACTAAATAAAGATGAAGCCTCACCCAAAATCAATCAAATAGCCCATACGCAGAATAATAACATGGACTTGATAATAGAAATAGGGTTGGGCTTGGCTATAGTGTTGATATTAATAGCGTATATGTATAAACAATTAAAGAACAGTATGAAACAGCAAGGCCAAATCCACCCTATATAATAGAAAAATACAAAAGAAGTGAAACTACAAAATTAAAACTATCATCTACAACCACCTACAAAAGGGCCAACAACGGTAAAGGAATGGAACAAGAAGGAAGCAACAACGACTGCAAGCAGCATAATCGTCATCTCAACAGGTTTTAATGTATTGTTTATTATTGTTTATTGTTTCATTATTAAGTAGAAAATATAAAATAAAATTATAACGAAAATATAAATATTTATTATGTAACATTAAAAGTTTCATGGATTGAAGTTACGTTTGGGAATTATTTTTTTTTTACTTTTGGTCTTCTCTCCGCAAAAATATGTATTATTTAAGTAATTAATGAAAATTTTTTTTTGTGTAATAAAGAATGAACAGAAAATAAAATTTATGAATAAATCACAAAAATAAATAAAAATAGCAAAGATTCATTCTTAATGGCACAGACCAAATGGTCTGCAATATTGAAAGAACTAAATGAATACAAGGTAGAGTTTGACAAAAGTTTTAAATGCATCTACAAAACACAGAAACCAACTAACATCACATTAAACAAACATTTAGGACTTTTGCAACTATACTACAATAATACAGTAAAACTAATAAGTCACTTTAGAGAAAACTTTACAAACGAACACTTGAAAGACTGTGAAGTAATTTTGGACAACTTACGGGATAAACTGTTAAAAGTTACCGAGGAACTCGAATTACCTTTTCAGTTACCTCCTAAATCGCAAGTAGTTAATCTTCTCACGTTAGAAAGAACTCCATTAGAACCAAGAATGGCAGACCCCATAAAATTCCTTGAGACAGCCAGCAAAATTTTGCCTGACTTTGATGGTACTTTTATTAATTTACGCAAGTTTATTGATGCAATTAAATTACTGGTATCAATAAAAGGGGAACATCCAGAATCTCTTATCATTAATATAGTACACACTAAAATAACAACTAATGTTCGCAATAAAATTGAGGGCCTTAACTCAATTGAATTAATAATAGCAAAATTAACAAAGGTAATAAAGGGAGACTCTGCTGATACGTTAACCACCAAACTCAACGGGATAAAACAGTATAATAGAAATAGAACGCAATTTGCAAAAGAGGTTGAGCAACTAGCAAATGAATTAGCAAATGTCTACATGTCAGAGGGCATGACTGAGATAGCTGCAAATAGAATGGCTACAAAAGCTGCCACTAAATCATTCATTCAATCCACTAACTCTAACCAAGTTAAAATAGTGATGCAAGCAGGTACATTTAACTCCATCGAGGAAGTCACATCAAAGTTTATTGAAATAGATACACCTACCGACGAATCCATTATGTTCATGCGCAACAGAAACGGACGACGCAATTTCAATCATAGGTGCAACACAGGGACCTATGGTAATAACAGATCTTGGAGTTATGGTAATCGTAATAAGCCTACTTATGGTAATGGGCGAGATAATAATACGTACACCCGAAACAGCAATGGAAGAGGTAATCGCACTACGCGCGGCAGCTACAGGAATACTAATGGTAGGAACAATATTCATTTCATTCACGGTAATGATTCGGGAAACGGCGAAGCCCCCCTGACCACCCATCTGGGGGAAAATTAAACAGCAAAAAGAAACACGTCAGCTCCGAACTAACTAATCATTCCATTTATAATTTTAACCTCAGTCTATCTTATTATTGCTCCATTGGGAATACAATTAGTGACAACAACAATACATTCCTAATAGATACAGGGGCAAGCGTATCGGTGTTTAAAAATAGTCATATAAAAACCCGGAAAAATCTCAACACCACTTACAAATGTAAACTCACAGGAATTGGTGATGATCCCGATTTCACATTAGGAAAGATCACCGGGAATCTAATAAACAAAAATATTTTCATTGCACATGATTTCCTCATCGTCGATGATAATTTTCCTATACCCACAGATGGCATTCTAGGCCTTGATTTCATTACGAAATATAATTGTATTCTAGACTTTAACCAATATAATCCACTTTTAGTACTTAGGCCGGACGATTTTCCAAATGAAATTACTTACAAATTAAGAAAACAACCTTCAACACAAAATCTCCTGTCAATACCCGCTAGAAGTGAGAGTATTAGAAAGCTAAATGTCCAGACGACGAATAAATATGTACTTATACCTAATCAGGAAGTCGCTCCTGGAGTGTATATAGCTAATTCCATCACATCAAACACCACCCCTTATGCAAAAATTATTAACACTACAGATGAAAATGTATTCATTTCAAATATAAAACTTATCACAGAAAATCTAGACGACTATCACGTCATTAGGCACCCACAAAACAAGAATACCAACGACGGAAGGAGAACAAAAAGGGTTTTGGAAAGTCTTCAGGCAAATTTCCCAAACTTTGTGTATGACAAATTAACCAATCTGTGTTCACAGTACACTGACGTATTCGGTTTGGAAAATGAAACAATTACATGTAACAACTTTTATACACAAAAACTGAGATTGAAAGACGATTCACCCTCCTATATTAAAAATTACAGGATACCCGAAACCCAAAAGTCTGAGATAAGAACACAGGTTGAAAAACTGATCAGCGATGGTATAGTGGAACCTTCCGCGTCTGAGTTCAATAGTCCAATACTGCTTGTACCCAAAAAATCGTTACCAAACGACAATGTCAAACGATGGAGACTGGTCGTTGATTATAGACAAGTCAATAAAAAACTACTAGCAGACAAATTCCCGTTACCCAGAATTGATGACATCTTAGATCAGCTAGGGAGAGCCAAATACTTTTCATGTTTGGATCTTATGTCAGGATTCCATCAAATCGAACTGGAAGAAAACTCCCGGGATGTTACATCATTTTCCACCAACATGGGATCATATCGATTTAAAAGACTCCCATACGGACTCAAAATAGCTCCGAATTCCTTCCAACGTATGATGTCAATCGCATTTTCAGGTTTGAAACCATCACAAGCATTCTTGTATATGGATGACCTCGTCGTACTAGGATGCTCAGAAAACCATATGCTTGCAAACCTTAAAGACATATTTGAAACATGTAGAAAATTTAATTTGAAACTTCATCCTAGTAAATGTGTATTCTTTAAACATCAGGTAACATTTTTAGGACACAAGTGCACAGACAAAGGCATTTACCCTGATGATGGAAAATTCGAGGTAATCAAACATTATCCTGTGCCTAAAAACGCTGATGAGGTGAGACGATTTGTCGCTTTTTGCAACTATTATCGTAGATTCATAAAGGACTTTGCAAAATATTCGATACATCTCACAAGACTGACAAGAAAAAATACGCCTTTCGTTTGGTCAAATGAATGTGAGGAAGCATTCAAACATCTAAAAAACTCACTACTATCCCCACAAGTACTGCAGTACCCGGATTTTGAAAAACAGTTCTGTATCACGACAGATGCAAGTAAAGATGCATGTGGAGCTATACTCAGCCAAGAATATAATGGTATTCACTTGCCCGTTGCTTTTGCCTCAAGAGCCTTCACGAAAGGCGAATCAAACAAATCTGTGATTGAACAAGAATTGACGGCAATACACTGGGCAATCAATTTCTTTCGTCCTTACGTATATGGAAGAAAGTTCCTTGTAAAAAGTGATCATAAGCCATTAGTATATTTATTTTCTATGAAAAATCCCTCGTCTAAACTCACGCGAATGAGATTAGATCTTGAGGAATATGATTTTACAATTGAATATATACAGGGAAAACAAAACAATGGAGCCGATGCCCTATCACGAATCAATTTTAGTGACATAAAAGATATCGGTGAACACGTTAGAATACTAAAAGTCACAACAAGATCACAAAACAAAGTCAAAAATTTGGACAATATTACCACAACACAAAATAACGCAGAAATACAACCTAACCCTCGGGCTTATGAAACTATTAATACAAAAGAAATAAGAAAACTAGTTCGCTTAAAGTTTACCCAAAATATTGATACACTTAGGTGTTCTCTAATAAAAGGGAAAAACGTGCTGAAAGAAATATTTATGAATGAATTTGTTGCTAATGGAAGAATTGATTTAGATCGATTTCTACCAAAGCTCGAAGAAGTAGCTGGCAATATAGGCATTCAAAAGTTACAACTTTCAATTAATGATATAATATTTAAGAATACTCGAGTAAATGAAATTAAAGAAATCGCGAACAATACATTGAAAAATTTACAAATTGCAATCACGCCAGAGGTTAAAACAATCACAGATGAGAACGAAAAGCTTTCAATAATAAAGAAAAATCATGATGATCCACTGCTCGGTGGCCACCCAGGGATCACAAGATTGTTAAATAAACTCAGGAAAAGCTATTATTGGAAAGATATGACTAAACAAGTCACCAGGTATGTCAAAAATTGCATAAAATGTCAGTTTAATAAAGTACGACCAAAACATAAAGAAGATTTATCAATTACCCCAACCCCATCCAAACCATTTGACATAGTCATCGTAGATACGATAGGACCATTTATAAAATCAAACGCAGGTAATGAATACGCGGTTACGATAATATGTGATCTATCTAAATACCTAATAACTATCCCCATACCTGATAAAACGGCAAAATCAGTAGCAAAAGCCATTTTCATGAATTGCATATTGAAATTTGGCCCAATGAAAACATTACTCACAGACATGGGAACAGAGTACATTAACAAAGTACTTTCTGAACTATGCAAACTACTCAGTATAACACAATTACAGTCTACGGCTTACCACCATGAAACCTTAGGTACTATTGAGCGTTCACATAGAACTCTCAATGAATACCTTAGAACTTACCTATCACCCGACAAGACGGATTGGGACGAGTGGTTACCTTACTTTGAATTCTGCTATAATACAACACCAACATCTGTACATGGGTATTGCCCTTTCGAATTAGTTTTTGGGAAACCTCCTACACCACTTAATTTCATTCTAAAAGGAGAAGTAGACCCAATATACAATATAGAAGCATACGACAAAGAAATAAAATATAGGTTACAACTGGCACACCAGCGAGCCAAACTTTTAATTGAGAAATATAAAAATAGGCAAAAAGAAAGGTTTGACAATACGTCACAGCCACAAAATATACAAGTTAAAGACATGGTACTGGTAGAAAACACAGCCGGACACAAATTGAACGCACTATATTGCGGACCTTATGAGGTCATAGCCATAAAAGATAAAAATGTAGTCATAAGATTAGAAAATAATAAAGAAACCACTATCCATAAAAATAGAGTTAAGTTATTCAATAAAAACTACTTATAGGTAAAAATAAAAACACAAAGAGGATCCTCCAATACGAAAAAAAAAAACAGAAGAGAAATAAAAGAAACTGTTTCTGTTATCAAAACATTTTTTTTTGCTCTACTTATGAAACAAGTTAACCAACTAAAAACCAATACCTTTTAAGCACATATTCTGTACTTTAATATTAAGTATATTTTATAAGTGTAATTTACAAAACAATAATAATCTTACAATTAGCTAAATAGCATTGTAAGATTATTCTCTTAAAAAGGGAGGTGTAATGAATATATGTGGTCAACATGTGTTACAATAACATTAACCCAAATATTCCAATACTGCATTGCCACACATGACGAATCATTTGTTTGTTAATACACAAATGTAGAACCTTCTCATGTGTCAGCAATAAGTAACGTAACACAGTTAAGCGACCCAAATGTCGTAGTTAAGTGTGTCGCATATGCTAACAAATAACTGTACATTTGGGTGGCCTACATGGTGTTACGATATCATAGCGAGTATCCGATAACACTTTAAGTATGTCATAACCAAGGGTAGGTCAGCTCTTTGAAGAGCCGACACCCTTCTCTTTTTACAGTAAACAATGACACATATATTCATTGCATTAAATAAATAGTATATAAGACTTGTAATAATGTTTAATAAAGAGCAATAATATTTTAACGGCCAATCGAACAACAACGTGTTTTTCTTCACATATATAAGCGAACATAACAAGGGCAACAAGAACATGCTATAATTCAGGCACGGCAAATCAACATTTTTCCAAACGTACTTTTTTGCAACCCCATTTGGATAAATATTTTTTAAGTTGAGCATTTTTAAATTTTCAATTTCGATGTGTTCATTTTATATTGGCATAGCAATACTCTGACATATTTTCATGTTCTTTGTGTTATGCTTAGTACGAAAAGATATTTTGAATGTTGATGTCGACATTTGAAAATATTTAGTTCTAGATCTTCCCAGGTGCCCGAGCAATATTTCGCCTATTCAACTTAGTTTACTTGGGGAGAAAACTACACTCCCATAAGAAATATTTGAAAAATGTAAGCCACTTGGAATATATTCGTCTATAAAACAACAAGAAAAAATATGGTGGCATTCAATGTTCCATATTTGCTGATTTTTAACCAAATTGCAGAGTTTTTACGACAAAACTTGCACTTCAACGTTATGACTTTTAATTACAAATTGATGACTTTTTCGAAAATTCGAGATAACAGTAATGCGATACATATTTTATCGTTATTGAGTTCATTTCGTGTTTGCGAAAAGCACTCTTTGTACGAAAGCATCATTGAAATTCTTCACGCGATTTGTATTGGTATTGCCGCATATTACTAACGCCATGCTGGAAGCTGCCTTCAACAAAAGAACCTCTAACAAGGACGAAGTGTCCTTGCCGATATCTTCCAGAACTAGGAGACTTAGGCGAAATTGAAGGTAAAAATTGTACGTTCTCGTATGTATATAATTTTCATTCTTGTAACTTCTCTTAACATTCATCTGTAAAACATCTCAAGATTTATAGTACAAAACTTACTACAATTCTCCAAAGAATTAAGTTTTATATTTTCCGCATTTAGATATTTTACTCTACTTTATTAAAAAAATGTTAACATTTCTTTTTAAAAATGTTCTTCACAACACCAACTGATTCAGAATCTACTTAGAGTTAATAAAAACAGAAAGCTGATATCGCAAAAATGATTAATTGCATCTTGGTTGGTACTCATTTCCATTAAATTTTCGTCTTCGCGTAGAACGATTATTGCCATCTAATATTGTTGTTATCTCTTTCTGTCTTTGCTGGCTGTTTATTTGGTATGAAGACATCATTCTCAATCCATGTTCCAAACTGTTCTTATGAGTCAGTGTTCGGGTATAGGTAATTCTTTTATTAAGTCGTATCCACAGGTAGAATGACCACCATCAAGCATTTGTATGCGGGGTAATTTGCAATATTTCCGTCTTTTAATTTTCTGTTTGTTCGAGTGTATGAGTAGTGTGAAAATTGTGTCTGAGGTGGGAGAGATAACAACCAATTCAAATAACTTAATGCCACCCAACAATATTTTTCGCAATTCATTTGAATTGATTTTGTATTTTTTTTTTGTGATTTATCAAAACGTTTTTAGCCGATTGTACATTAAAATTATCTGGCAGCATTAGCCGTATTATACAGAGTGTCCAACGCGATCGCATACTATTTTGTTTTGACAGTTCGTATTTGGCAGTCGGAAAGTAGACACGTGGCAAATTTATTATGAAAAAATATTCGATAAACCAACAAAAACAAAAAATATTTGATAAAACATTTTTCAAAATCAGCCATCGATTATTGTGACGATGAGAAAGTTACGTGAAATTTTTGGGAGAAACAACGCGTCAACAAAACGCACTATTTATTGTGTAGTAAATGATTTCGAAGAAAGTGGGTCTGAATATTGCAGCTGAACGGCTGAAATATTGCTGCTCCTTTAGAAAGTGTTCAATGCATCACCTAGGAACAACTTTGGCCACAACTTTACACAAGGATTTGCATATCTTTCTATATACTCAGTTGACACAAGAGCTTCTTTCACAAGATCACTAACGCGGTACATATGCCAATAGGCCCATGACAACCCCGATTTTCACGAAAAAATCATAATGGGTGACGAGGCACATTTTCATTTGAATGGATATGTAAATAAACAGAATGGTCGGTTGTAGGGAATGGGAAACTCTCAAATTATTTAGCAGTCGCCTTTGCATTCATTTAAAGTGACAGTCTGGTGTGTCAAGTTGGCACTTACTTTTTTGAAAATGAAAACGGCGTAACGGCAACTGTGAATGGGTAGCGATATCGTGATATGATTGAAAACTTCTTAACGTCACAACTGGCATGCTTTGGGCTTGATTAACATGTAGTATTAAGCAGACGGTGCCACATCGCATACAGCTAGGATTACAATGGAATTACTGCGAGACCTGTTTCCCCAAAAAGTTATTTCAAGCAATGTTGATGTTGGTGTTGGCCTCGACGGTCGCGTGATTTGGCTAATCCGGACTTCTTTTTGTGGGGATATCTAAAAAGCAAGGTTTATGCAAACAAACCAGAAACGCTTGAGCTACTCAAACAAAATAGTCGTGATGAAATTAATAAAATATCGCGTGAAATGTGTGAGAATGTAATGAAAATTTGTGCTCAAAAGGGCTCGTACAGAGGCGGACTTTAATCAGATATTGTATTCCATACATAATTGCCGAAATTAAATAAAAAATTTATAAGATCCATTTTCTTTCATTTAATTAAAAAATTATAAACAAACAGAATAGTATACTTCCCGGGCGACAACTTGTAGAACAAGCAGATATGTGTTTTTTTGCAGAAACAACTGAAACCATAAAATAGATGTTTATTAATAAATATTTTTTTTTGGGAAGTTTTAAAACTTGAAAAATTTTCAAAAGTTCTTAGAAGTTAAATGATTGTGATAAAAATGTGAACATGTAAAAGATCACATGTCCGATACTATTCATTAGGAATGAATGCGTAATTTTCATTTGCCAAAATTTTAAACTTTCCATACCTGATACAAAAAAAAAATTTTTAACGCACGAGCCGATTGTCTGGTTGGAAAAAATACTATAAGATCTACATAAATAGATATTATATACACACATGTGTAATATAATTATATACTTTTATGATCATATGCATTTTTTATTATTATAAATTTATTTTTTATTTTATGGCACATTTGTATGATTTAAAATTAAAACAATAATCATTAAAATTATCATTTTTTCCTAATCGTAATAAATGTTTAACCTAAAATTTTAAAATTTACAAATAATAATACGAAAATTTTATACAGTGTTTTCCTTTAAGCACGTACACAAATACAATCAAATTTTTTGTTAACAGGAATAAGTTACTACGACACTTCAAAGAAAAAGAAGAAATTATGGCAGAGCATAATTTTAATATTTTTTTTTAATAATAAAAATTACTTTTATTGGTTCTTTTGAGAAAAAATAAAATAGTTCGTCCTATATCCTGTCATTTTTCTGAGTTATAGGAGGCCGCTTAAAATCCTCAACAATGCATTATAAAAGCTTTGTCGGTGATTATTTAACAATATTAAAGTATTTTATTGAACTTTGCTATCTGTACACAGGTTATAAAATCGACGACTATTGAATGTTCTCATTTGCTCTATCAGTTTGTTTCTGATAATAATTACTAAAATATAATTGCAAAAATTTACCTTAGTTGTCGTCTCGGTCGGCATGTTATTTGTTTGTAAAATATTTTTTTTAATATTTACAATTATTCGCAATCTATTTACAATAAAATAATAAGCAAATCCTATAAGTATTTCAGATATTACAGAATTTTTTTTTATTTATTTATTTATTTGTATTAAAAATACTCTAATATTCCATTCTTATCTTATATTAAAATTATTCCGTAACCTTATGTTTACATAGTTTTTATAAAAATTATACATTTTCTCCTAAATATAATATCATTTGCCTCATTTCTAATCCCAATTGATAGTGAGTTATATAAGTTAAATCCTTTATAGAAAAGAGATCTTTGCATCGCTGTTGTTGTTGTTCTTTGAAGCCTAAAATTTTCCGCATTTCTAAGTCCATATGGTTGTATCTCGCCAACGTATCTTATTTGATCGCGTAGATATTGTGGAGCATTTTCATTTTTCTAATAAAAATTAGGGTGTTGAGTGCCAATCTTTGCTTTACATTCATCCATCTGAGTGTGTCTAACATTATCCGTACCGGTGTATGTCTATTGCATTTTAAAATCGATCGCATTGCTTTATTTTGTAGTTTTTGTAGCCTTTCTAGTTGTGCTTCGGTGCAGCATGTATATAATATGGTTGAACCAAATTCGAAGTGAAGTTTTATTATCGTATTGTATATGTTCATCGCCATCATTATAGAAATTTTATTTCTGATACGTTTAAAAAATCCTATCTTTTTCCCGATTTTTTTGCACATATATTCTATATGTTCTTTCAATCTTAATTTATTGTCGATTATAAAACCCAGATATTTAATATGTTTTACTTTTTCTATTACGTTATCATTAATTTTGATTATAGTTTCACTAGTCTCATTTATTTCTACAATTTTCGTTTTATTTTCATTCAATTTAAGTTTATTCATCTTTAGCCATATATTAATATTATTTACATCCTGTAACATTTTGTTGTGACATTCTTCACTAGTATAACCTTCTGCGTATATAAGAGTATCGTCCGCTTATAATACTACTTCACATTTATTAAGTATTCCTGGCAAATCGTTTATATATATTATAAAGAATAACGCACCCAAAATAGATCCCTGTGGAACTCCAAAATCATTATTAATTACACTTGATTTAACACCGTTAACTTTAGTAATTTGTTTTCTATTTGTTAAATACGATTTAAACTATTCTAGTTCTTTATCCTTTATACCACACATATATAATTTCTGAATCAGTATATCTCTGTCAATCGTCTCAAATTTAGATGCAAACACATATTTATTTGCATCTACAAACTTCTTAATTATTTGTTGTAAGTCGCATTCGAATTGCAAGTGCATTAATCAAGTTGTATTTCTATGTTTCAGACATAATTTCTTAAAATGTTTTTAGTTTAAATTAGAAACGGCAGATCAAGAACATGCAGTCTTTTTGGGCGTCTTATTTCTTCACTGTCATCTAAAGGTGCTATAGCTAAAATGTTTTCATGGCTGCTAAGTCTATTTAAGTAATTTAACTATGTTTTTTTATTTCTTCCTTAACGTTAGAAATGTCAAGGTCATTATGAATACTGTTATTATTAACAAACCAAGGTGCTTGTGTTATAAGTCTTAAAGTTTTAGACTGATATTTTTGAATAATATCAATGTTAGAGTAAGATGATGTTCCCCATAACTGAATTCCCTAAGTCTAGATAGGCTTTAAAATTATTTTATAGAGTATTACTTTGTTGCTTAGACTCAATTCTGAATGTGGACCTAGTAGCCAGTACATTTTCCTTGTTTTTATATCAAGCTGCTTTCTTTTCAGCTGTAAATGAGATTTCCATGTTAGTCGTCTATCAATATTCATACCCGGATATTTAAAACAATTGGATTTGGGTATCAAAATCCAATTAAGATGAACAGGCGGGCAGTCACCCTCTTGAAGAGTATAAGTAACATGAGTTGACTTATCAGCATTGACTTTTATATTCCACTTTTTCAACCATACGTTTATTAAGTCGAGCTGTAATTGAACAAGTGCTGAAGCTTCAGATGCTGAGTCTTTAACTGCTAATGTAGCAGTATCATTTGACAATCATAACATCCGAACTCGTTGGTAAATAATGTATATAGAATTGGACCTAATACGCTTTCCTGCGGTACACCGGACTTTATTACGCCAATTTCTGAATTATCATCACGGATGTTGACATAAAAACTGCGTTCATTTAAGTAGGACTTCAACAAAAGGTAAAACGGTGCGGGCAGTAGTTGTTTTAATTTGTATAGCAGGCCATTATGCCAAACTCTGTCAAAGGCATGCTTAACGTCAAGAAATACAGAAGAGCAGTATTGCCAATGCTCCAAGGCATCTCTTATTGTTTTAACAACTCTATGACACTGTTCAGGGGTCCCATGATTACGACGAAAGCCAAACTGATGATCGGGTAAAATTACTAAAGATTCTAAAATCGGAGACATTCGTTTTTTAATAAGCTTTTCAAGTAATTTTGAACAAATTGGCAGCAGCCTAATAGGTCTATATGAATCAATAGAATGTTCTGGTTTCGTTGGCTTTAGTATCATTATTACCTTCGCATGCTTAAAATATGCTTTCCGTGGCAATTATTTAAGTACATTTGGGTCTATGTTGTCATATCCAGATGACTTATTAAAACTAAGTTTCTTGATTTCTGAAACTATTTGATTAAATTTAAAAGGTTTTATAGGGCGACTCATTTGGCACGGAATATCAATGAACTCATTTATTTTTGTTGTTTCTTGTGCTGTGCTGAATGAGAAAGGAGTAAAAGTGTCTTCGAGAAAAGTTTTGAATGCCTCAGCTTTGCTTAAATCCGATTTACACCAAACATTATTAATATCGTTTATTCAAATATTACGTGATTGAGAACATTTGAGATATTTGGTTGCCCTCCAT